>OX336395.1:206518110-207768110 GCA_946902985.2 Meconema thalassinum
AAAGCTTATTAATTGTTGAGAGTAGGTACTCATCCCTTTTCAGAACTTTCATAAGGCAGATTATTGAAAATATTTATGATTCACATACTTTTCTGGGAGTCATTAGAAGTTGATTTCAATATCAATTGTCACTGCTGCACCGGAAATATCTCTTTTATTACGTAAATAAAGCATTTTTGTTCCTTCTCAGTTTCTGTCGACCACGTGGTACGAACCTTCTTGTTGTGCCAAAAACTCGGCAAACGATTGGTCAATCTTGTGGGAGGTAATCTCGTGATATGGCCATAAGAGGCTATTCTCCTTTTTCTTGCACAATCAGAGAGTTTCTCTATATGTTCGTAAAGTTTGGAGTTATGTCGCCTACAAAATTCTTCATCTACCTTTACAGGACCGAGGATGTTCCGGAGAATTCTCCTCTTTTGGTTTAAAGAAAGACACTCCATGGCATATAAGGCTTCTGACCTTATGACAGACTTATACTCTTTCAGTTTAAAGTTATGAGATAAGCACTCTTTGATGTAAGTCTTCTTCGTCAACCGATAGGCCATAATTTATTATTTAATTTTTATATTTTTTGTCCCACAGTAGTTGTCAATTAAAGAAAGCTTTCCAGTGGGTTAACGCAAATAGTTGTCAAAGAAAACCTACAAATTGGCAGATGCTTGAACTTTTAATAACATACAATACAGGGTGTCGGAAAATAAGAGGTAGAAAATCAAACCACGTATGGGGGTGGGTCTGGGGAGCAATATGAGTTAAGATACCTGTGGGCGCAAACCAACCGTTAAGCCCCTGTGAGCATTTCTAATTACGAGGAAACTTGGCAACGTCGTACAATGAGCAGGATCGAGTGCGGCGTCGACTCTTGTTCAGTGTGCTCCCATCTGTTACAGTAATGGCAGCTCTTTTTAATGACGCAATTAATTAGAAATGAAATAATTTGATAAGAAACGAGCCACTTGAAAACCGATTTAACTAAAATTACGTCATAATAAGGATAACATGAATACAAGACAAAGTAGAATTTATCGAAGCAAGCGAATAAACAAACAGCTTCTTTCTTCTTCTTCTTCTTCTTAGCGTCATCCCGTAGGAACGGGGTCCGCTTTTTGGATCAATGCACGCCATTTCTTGCGATCTAATGGTTCGCGCGATTTCAAGTTTCTTGATCGTAAATCTGCGTTAATAGTGTCCAGCTACCGCAATTTTTGTCTCCCACGCTGTATCTGGCCGTCGACCGTTAGAAGGTAGGCCGAGCCGATGACTGAACTTTGTGGTGCACGGACAACATGCCCATACCAACGGAGTCTCCATTCCTGCATTTTCTCATTGATTGGAGCCACGCCAGCTATATGTCGAATCGTTGTGTTGGGGATATGGTGGAGCAGAGAAATGTCTAAAGATCTTCGCAGCATCCGCATTTCCATGACATGAAGTGAGTGCTCAGCACTTCTAGGTGGTGGCCAACACTCCGTACCATATAATGCAACTGGTCTCACCATTGTGCGGTATATCTTTGATTTTAGGCGGATAGGAATCTTCTTGTCACAAAGAACACCGGTGACATCTCTGAATCGCATCCAAGTAGCATTGATTCGTGCTCGCACATCTTCATTCACAGAGCTGTCGCCATTCAATCGTGAGCCTACGTATCGGAATGTATTTACCTTGGTAAGAGGAGCTCCATTAATACCTATAGTTCCAGGGGATGGAATCGTTTCGAGGTATTCAGTCTTGTGGATGTTCAAACGAAGACCAAATCCTTGCAGACGATCATGCCATGTCTGCACTTGGGTTATTGGCTTATTTAATTTAAAAAATTCAAAATGAGACGCAAAATTATCCAGGTTAATGTCGTGATTAATGCCCAATAAGATCGGTCATGCAAAGGGGAAAAAAAGTTTTTCTGGATTCGAACCCGAAGCAGATGGGAGCACACTGAACGGCGCCAACGCCTTGCCCACTGAGCTACGAGAACCAAAGGTCAGCTGCTCAGCTCGAAACACACAAGAGTGTAGATGCCGCACTCGATCCTGCTCATTGTGCGACGTTGCCAAGTTTCCTCGTAATTACAAATGCTCACAGGGGCTTAACGGTTGGTTTGCGCCCACAGGTATCTTAACTCATATTGCTCCCCTTACCCACCCCCATGCGTGGTTTGATTTTCTACCTCTTATTTTCCGGCACCCTGTATATTGGTCCTGGAAGCCATAAAACGATCAGTGAACATAATTGGGTTTGTTAGCCTGACAACTAACAGATTTAAGAGAAGTGGTCATATTTGGTACTATTAAGAGAGAGATTGAAACTGAAACTTGCCTGCCAGGGAGCCACCAACTAATTTCCTGTCCAGCGATGGTTCATGAAAACTGAAAGTTACAATGCATATCTTAAATATTTCCATCAAGTTTCAGGAGTATTCATGTTCAGGACAATTTACTAAATTAAAATTATGTGTAGAATTATGTGCGGATGTTTGAATAATATTGGATTTGAAATTGGTGTAAAATTTGTTTAGCTTTACCATGTGGTAAATTTAGTCACTGGAATCTTACGAATGGATGCCAGATCATATATTTCCTCTTTTACAAGATATTCAGACTTTTGTATGCTATGTGTATGTAGTAGTTACTTGTCTTGTATATACACGTACCTGTGACGAAGGCAAACTGTCCACTTGGCCCTGTAGAATACATGTTTTTTGATGAAGTGTGTTGCAGTAGGAGACGGGATTCACTTGTTATTTACGTGGTTATTGATCACTTTTTCTCTCGTACTGGTTGAGCTCTCATAATGTACCAGGTGCACCTAAAACCTTCGGTGAATGATACCATAACGTAAAGAAAACAGAAGCTACAAGTTGAAATCGATTGAAGCACTGTCACACGTCTTTAGATGTCTGGTGTATCAGCACAATGTGAGCCTTTCTTGAGGCTGGAAAACAAAAAGCAGTCTGCAGGAGCTAGATCTGGGCAGTATGGTGGATGCTCGAAAACAATTACGCATGTCTTAGCCAAGAACTTACACAGTGTGCCAGTGGACATTGTCATGGAGGAGAAAAGCTCGAAGCTTGTGGTTTAACGTGACTGTTAATCTCGTGACCATGAGCCACGGGACCTCCTATTTACGTGGAATACGAACCACGGGACATGGCATTTCACTTCGAAAATCTCACATGCATTGACTGGGAATCGAACCGGTCCAGTCATGGAGGAGACTCCTATTTCGAGTCCTGTACGATTTTGACCAAACACGCCGGATTTTTTCCAATTTGTAACAAAACTAGATGTTTATGCATTGCTCGACTTGCCGCAGCAGATTAACCTGCTTCAGCTCCGTGTGTTCGACGCTACGTGGCTTCTCGAGATGTCTCTCCATTCACACGCACAAAGTGTTACCACACGTTGCCATTGAGATATCAGTCCATTCAGTGTACTTTTTAGATACACTTTGTATATTGCTTAAGAGCAAATAAATTGAAATGATTAAATGAATCACAACTGTTGCGAGATTGAGTGGACTGAATTGTTTAGTCAATACCGGTATTTCAAATCCACTGACACTGGTTAAAATTGACAGAAGACTTTCCTTCTTGTATCCTCTTGTATTTGTCCCATCTTCTACTGCATAAGATAACATAGCATGTCCCTATCCTCACGTAGATATTAGATATTGTAAATGCAGTTTTGGAAACCTCTTGCCAACTGAATTGTAGAGCTTCATACTGACGGAACAAAGGGATGTGGTGGGTTTGTACAGCAGATGATTGTGTTTTTCTACATCCTGAGTGAATATCATTAGAAGGACCAAAACTCCAATTTTGATTTACTATATAATGTAGAGTCATAAGAATTAACCTCCATTATTTCGTATCCATATTAGTAACTTGTAATTTAATGGGTTAACCTTTCCGCCCAATCAATACAATTTTAAGTATTGATTGGACGGAGGAGTTAACCCATTAAATTACAAATTATATATGTAGAGCACCTAGACACCCGAGTTTCACCTGGACAGTCCTGGATTTCAAAAAATTGTCCCGGAAGAATGAGTTTAGGATGCTAAATGTCCCAGTTTTCGCCAAAAATGTGAGATTGTGTTCCTTATATGCCCACTTTTACTGACCATGTACACTCAAATGTAATGAGCTTGACATCGTCAGTGTACAATAATGCTGTAAATTTCACAAGTGAAAAAGAAAGTTAATGCTCTGATATGACAAACGTCTCAATTATGGTGATAACTGTGTGGAGAAGTTCTTATAAGTGTGAAGAATCCAAAGAAAAGAATATATTTTCAAAATTATGTTGTGGTTTCTTTGAAGAAGAAAAAAAGTTATTTTGCTTAATTTAGAAACAGGACTGTATTCCTCTCAACCAGACAAATATAAATATGGTTCTTGGGCCGTACATCGTAAATTACTTCTTATTTCAAATTTGATAAATTTGCAAGTTTTACACCATCCAAAGTTATTAAATAAGCTCTGTATCACTTACTTACTTAATCGCCTCCTCTTCTACCTTGCAGTATTGAGGTTTTAACAAAGGAACGCCATTGGGTCCTATCCTGTGCTCATTGGTAAGATCCATCTGGCTTTCCTCTGTGTTGTTCGAGTGATTGGCCCGCCGTACCTTAGCACAGTGGAGGGGCTGCCTCCTTAACGCCTCCACGCATGCGTTGCTACTCTTTTTCAGGAGCAATGGTGTTCAAGCCCCCTACTTTCTGAGATAATTCTGTTCCTTCCATCAGGATCTGCAGCTATTTTAGGGATATACTGCCCTAAACCTGGTCCTCAGCAGAACTCAGCCACTGCCACAGCAATGTACCTGTTCCCCGGGACTTGGACCCGCCTGCTGGGTGCAATACAGTTACAGCCAAAGCCTCCTGTATGTCCCAAGCCGAGGGACTGTATCATTTACAGAGATAAATAGGGAAATACGGTAGGTTTTGTGATGCTTATCTACTATACTCTGATTTACAAAAGATGAACGGTGGAAGCTGTCATCCACTTGAAAGGTGAGGCAAGATAAAGATCACCATTTTATCTAACATTGGGCATCCTCTACAATGTTCAAACTATTCGGGGGTGCCATTAGCTATAAATCTTTTAGGGGATACAATGGAAAATTTCAAATACAAAAAAAAGAATTGTTTTCTAATTTGTATTACAGCTCTGCTAGAGGATACATGGATTTTGTAAATAACAGTATTGGTCTAATTTGGGAAAGGTTGTAATATTGAAGCAAATTATTTTTAAAAATATAATGATTAGCAATGTTTTGTTCTTTAACTCATAAAATGTTTACGAACAGCTTGATACTCAATTGAGAATATGTCTGCTATGTCTCTTTTGTGTCATAAGAGGCTGAATCTCTGTTTGTTTAATTCAACAAATTAGGTGAAACATTTCGAAAGAAAGAAAAAGGAATGATGACTAGGGGCTGTATTTTTTGGTAATAGCGATATGCGCGAACTTTTTTCATATCTTCTTTCTTGCCTATATATGACCTTCTAAGTACTTTAAGTACCGTAGCAAAATGAACTCTCGAAATATCACAAAATCTGATTTATTGTGCCAATTGCGCAAATAATCACGAAATATAATCCACTCTGTACGAAAAATGCTAAATATTATCGAAAAAGCTCTCCCATAAACGTTTAAATGCTTCTGAGGAATTGATCGTCGTGGTTTCCTTCTCATTTGATTCATTGTGTTGCATATTCTCTAACACTAATGACCACAAAGCCGGAAGTACTGTATGTGTATTCAGTTCCACGATATCTAAGGCTATGGATGATAATCGATATCTGCTATCTATTACAACAAATGGCGTTGTGATCGTAGATACAGCAGTGCGAGTTCGCGACTGATAAAACTTTATCGGCAAACATCCAGCATTGAAGTATAAAAATGCCGAAAACTAAGGTCACAACAGTTTTCTCGAGGGCCGAGGAATACAACAGTGAGGGGTTCTATGTATTTGACGCTGCAATCACATAATTTGTTAGATTTACCCCATATTGTAAGGAAAGTTTAAGAAGAAATATTGATCATTATGACAATTTATTTCACGAAATACCCACCAAAATAGTGACAGTTTTAACACCAAAATCAACAGTTTTATTTCTCAAAAAAAAAAAAAAAGAAGGCCCTTAATGGCTGTCACCTCCACAAATGACACCTATGCTCCTATCACTCTATTTGATTGTAAAGTAGTGGAGATTTGTGATCTAACCAGAGAGAAGTTTTGGTCCTTCTGTGCATATTGAGTTGACCCCGACTAGTTCTAGCCATCCTCCAAATGTCTACCATAAGTTATTTGTAAGATACAGTATTCACTGTGAGAGCAACCTTTGACAATATGAACTATAGCTTTGAATCATTTTGTGATCATTACAATTTGTATTTTTGTTTTTATAGCAATATTTTTATTAATGATAGGATTTTATTTTATTATAAATCATATAGTAATTTTTTTATTGAATGGAAACTTTTAGACTGAATAGATCTTAATATCAACGTATGATTTTATCCTTCTGCTTAATTCAGCAAATTGTGAAAAAAACTGACTTGAACTTTGGTATATATAACACTCTGAATGTCTCAAATAGTGTAGTCTGTTACAATTCTTAAACCAACCGTTGAATGTTCTGACATTCTATCTTTGTTTATTAATGCAGCCAATTTTCAGGATGGGTCAGGGAAGGGATTTTGGAAGGAAATTGGCCATGGACCTATTGAAAGGAACCGTCTCGGCATTTGCCTGGTGGTAAAAATGGGAAACCATTTTTCAAATTCACTAAATTTGCCAATTGATGCATACAAGAAGCCTCATCTCCTCCTAATTCCAAAAAATATTTTATCATCCCTTGGCGTAAGGGTGGGTCATATAAAAATGCTTTAAGACAAACGTTTTAGGTAAATCTTAGATGGCTACTGACCATTTAAAACTGTTTTGATTCTGTGCCTATTCTTCTTCTTGTCTTTTTTGAACACATATGATCGCTTCTCAATATCTACTAATCTATGATAGCAATCAAACTGAAATTTTGAATGTTGATAGAGGCTATGAACATTAGTTCACCTTTGGGACTTTCAATTACCTGGTGAGCACAAATTCAACATGGCGGCGACGCAAAATATAAATATTGAAATGGACGTTTCCCGCGATTTAACCATCCGAGCGCAGGAAAACTTGGTACGGCAAATACTTATACAAATTTTAATCCACTGGCATCTAATTTATTTTGATTGCTTTCATAACCACAAGATGGCAACTGTACGAAATTTTTGAAATCTGATTTTCATATCTTGTGTCCTAATACTACACGTACACAATAATCTTCATGTAATAGTACATAACTCTTAAGTCCTACATATATAAAAATCCAACATGGCGACCATCCAAAATATTTAGACAGTTCTCAATATCTACAAATCTATTACAGCAATCAAACTGAAATTTTGTATGTTGATAGAGGCGATTAACATAAATAGGATATATGAAAATAGGCTGTATAGTTCTTCACGGAACTACTTGCTTGACTTGAGATTGTACTGTACCAGTTGTTTCAGAAGTCTCGTATCCTGCATTCTCATATTGTGCCTATTAAGGGTGGTATGAATTTTCTTTCTCTCAAAACAACATTTTTCCCACCCCTTTGGTCAATGGTTTGTGCTACCAAAAAATTTTCCTGAGATAATCTTTTGGCCCTTATCCGAAGAATAGTACGAACTTTGAATGGATTTGATTTTCCTCATATTAAGAAAGTTATAACAAAATTTGCAATTTTCGGCAATTTGCGAAGTCTGGTCATTGTGTTTGAATCATTAACTTTCAGCTTTTTCGATGCCTTGGGGGATGTTAAATAGTTAGTTATTTTCTTCATCCTTCAAACCTAACCACATGCACAAAATAACAATACACCCCGCCTCCAAACACTAGCCTGCGTGCTTATGTACCAATATTTTTTCTCAAACAGTTTTCAAATGTTTAAGGGGTACGCGTCCCCCCACGTTCCCCCTGCAAAGAAGCACTGCTTTTAAAACTGACAACATTATAATTTATTTTCATTGAATATATGTGGCTTTAAATTATCAATATACTAGCAACCCGACCCGGAACAGTTATGAATGTGATAAGCACTTTTTTTTCCAATGTCAATGAACAACGACCAATATCCGTTTTACGTTTCGGCATGATGGATTAAAATCACTAACTGAACTATTAATTATATTATCATGGAGATAGCATGTGCAACAAATTCTTGTCAGACGTAATTTAAGAATAGCGAGGTGCATGAAACACAAATCTCCCTTCCGTCCAATCTTCACTTGACTGTGAATTTTGTGGAACGAAAAGTTCACAGGCGAAATGAAGAAAAGCTGAGTTGCACTTCCAGGGAAACTCCAAACACAACCACTCTTCTCTAAAGTTTTTAACTCAACACGACTCGACAGTTTGCTGCTGGCTTTATCTGGGGCAATAAGCTCGTCCGCTAGCTAAGCTGTAACTGGGGTGATAGACTCACCCCTAGCTAGCTCGTAAACTGTCGCCTCAGTAACTGAATGGAGATTGTTGGAAGAAATGAAAACGTAAAAACACTTATAGTAGGCAATGTATTGAAGATAGAGATATGCTCTCCCAGGCTTTTCTGTAGAACTTCTCATGCTGAACAATTCTTACACTCATAGTATATAGATATTTTTAACGGTTTGCCCAACGTAAGCTTAAAAAGCGCACGGACGCCAGGTTTTTTTTTCTACTTTTCCACTGAAATCGTTACTGCTCGGCTTCCTTTGATCATAAATAAATTATTTTCACCAGAAATCATCCTCGAGATATCCTTTACAGAATGGTGAAAACCGCATCAAAATCCATCCAGTGATTCTCGAGTTTACCCGTAACATCCAAGAATCGGGGACTTTGTTTCATACTAAGTAGAGATTATGTTAATTTTAGTACTTCACAATAGGTTTAATGTCATAAGCCTGTGAATATTGTCAAAGGTTGTGTGAGAACAATAATACATACAAGAAACCTTGTAGCTTACAACAAGGCTTCCCTCTAGCCTATACATAGTAGAGTGTACAAATTTACAATATTATATAATAATATTAATAATAATGTACATAATACCAAGCCATATTCAGAATGGGGTCTTTTTTAATTTATAAGTGCTCAAATTTTGTTTGTTGTTTATAGAGTTGGGACTTCAAGTCATACTCCCCAATGTGAAACTGACATAATTTAAAAAATAAATGTCATTTAATGGATATATTTGATATACAAGTTTCAGAAGTTCTCCTTCAGTGTTACCTTGGTAATCTAGTAAAAAAAAATAATCGGTCAGAGCTGGAAAAGCATTAAGTCAAAAATGGTCATTCTTTTTAAGAATTAGTATTTTGAAGTATTGACCCAAGGGCCTTGGAACGGCATAGGAAAGAATTAAGTCAGCCTTCTGTTTAAGCCAGAAACCACTGTTACATGTAGTGCGATCAGCAGAGAAAGGCATTAAGTCAATTGACTCGCTGCCTTTCAGCGCCGTATACCGTACTTAATGTTGGCCGCACTGCAAGATTCCTGCGTGATACAGTGCTATTGAAAATTACAGTGAAACCCCTCAAATCCGAACTAATTGGGGCTGTAGTCAGTTCGGATTTCAATTTGTTCGGATTAGCCAAAAAATATCCATAGCCTAATGCAGGTTGTGAGGATGCTGGAGAAGGTTGTCTAGAGTAGTGGACGACAGTTGATGTCAATGAAGAATGCACCGAACATGAAATAGTGAGTCAACATGACAGCAATGTAGCTAGTGACAGTGAGGAAGAAGAAACTTGGACAGACAATGTGACTTATACTGAAGCTCCATCTGCTCTGGACATCGCATTGCGCTTCGTAGATCAACACGAAGTAGCCACGCCAAACGATGTCATGTCCATGCGTAATTGCCTCTGCGGGAAGGTTTTCGTCACTTCGACAATTGAAGATAACTGATTTCAAGTGAAAGATTAAGTGATATATTGTGTGTTTCTATTGTTATTTCATTGCAAAGCACTTACAATAACCAACTTTTCCGTTTTTCAATCCAGGATGCGATAAGTATGCAGGCACAGTTACACTCTGTTACGTATGCTAACTCTACTTCTTTGTTAATTTTTGAACTAATTTTTGAAGAATAAGGTTATAATGTAGAATATGTAATTGTTTTATAACTAAATAAATACGTTTCTCTCTTTTCCGTGTGTTTTTCAAACTTAAAATTGTCGAAGAAAACTCGTTCGGATTACCCGGGATTTTGGATTTCTGGGGTTTCACTGTACATTTGTATAGGGTCTAGGTGGTTTTTATATTACAAATCCATTTTACAATAAAATATCTTGTGAAATATTCATTGGTTGGTTGGTTCTTAAGTTTAGGGGCTGCGACAACGCGGTCATGTTGCCCCGTGTGTGTGTAGAATCTGTCTGATAACCGGTGTTAATTGTGATGACTGTATTGGTGTGTGTTATCTGTTTTTCAATTCAAATAAGGACTGCAGGCTTTTGAATTTTTCAAATAGTTCCTACTTTTGCCGCCAAACACCACTATCAACGACTACTAATTCAGAAATTAGCTACCAATCGGCTCTTGGCAACGAACGTAGGAACCTAAGAGCGTTGTTTACATTCTTAACCTATACAATTTAGCTTCACACAGGTGTAATTAGTGGAAGGTTCTTTAACATGCCATAAATCTATGACATGAGACCGCTGGCTTTACTTCCCCTCCGAAGAAAGGCATACTGAGGGATTTTTCTCGCTCTTAAAAAAATCCGATGACTTCGGCCAGATTTGAACCCCCGATCTTGGGCATAGAAGCTCAGCATGCTACCGACTACGCCACAGAAGCCGCGAAATATTCATTCTGGATGGCTTTATGCCTTACTAAACTGACCACGGAGCTGAAAAGCATTAAGTCACATTTCCAAAATTGATTTGAAAAATATGTTTATTAAATTAAAATTGATATTCTGCTAACACATTAATATAACCTGAGTCGTTGCTTCACAACATAGATGACTAATACAGTGAGTTTGTTAAGTTCTGATCTATCAATGACGTTTTATCTGTCTCCTGAAAAGTAGTCAAAACCGACTTAATGCTTTCAGCTCCGGCCGATTCAATTAATGTGCCCAATTAAATTGGGTGGGGAATAGAAATGATTTTTCGCTCTTGTTAACCTGAAAAATATAACATGAATTAACCTTTTATGCTTTGATATACTTTTCAAAATAGTGGTTTTAATTAGATGATATGTTTGGTTTGTCATGCAAACATCAGATCTTGTTCGCTTAAGGCTTCTTTAAATAATATTTAATTTGCAGTAGCTGCACTAGTTTAATTACTTTAACTAAATAAGTGTATATATTGTAAATACCATCACCCATACTTGTACCAAGATCGCGGGTCAAACCTGGCCAAAGTCGTCGGATTTTTTAAGAGCCTTAAAAATCACTCAGTATGTCTTCCTTTGGAGGGGAAGTAGAGCCGACAGGCCTATGTCATAGATTTCTACAACTAAGTACAATTATGTTAAGCTAAATTTGTAGGAAATTTGTTAGATTTGATTCACGCTCCATAAGTTCCAACGTTCGTCACCAGGTGCCAGTCACGGTGGCATCTAGTAGCAAAGTTCACAGGTAGGTGTCGTTGACGGTAGGATTTGGTAGCAAAAGTAGGAACTACTTGAAATTGATCGTCTGCAGTGCTTACCTGAATTACAGATAACACACACTAATACCGCCATCACAATTAACACCGGTTATCAGACAGATTCTACACACACCCAAAGTACACAGAGCTACACTGAGGAACCAACCAATACTTGTAGACATAGATTTAATAGCCTAAGTGTAAAGGATCTGATGATGACCACTTGACAATCAAAACTGGCCATTCAAGTGTGTTTATCAATCTCATGTAAATATTTTCAGGATTAGGGAACCACCCATTACAATGGGGTACAATCCTTTTGACCAACTGGAAAACATTACATTTTGATTACTAAGGCAACACTGAAAAAAATGGCTTTCAACACGATAACTTGATAAGTATCTGGACCAAATATAAAAAATGAAGGATTGTGTTATTTGTTCTAATGCAGGTTATGTTAGTATTGCACTGAGGGTGTGAAGTGTAAGGTCCTGGCTCTGATTTGGAATGTATGTGTAAAGTGCTTCTCTTGTTGAAATCCACAGACAAACAATCTGGTCAACTTTATTCTTCTCTTAGATTTGATTTAGATGGGTCTACTATCACCGCCCAATCAATACTTAAGATTCCTTCATACAAAGTTTATTTTAACACTAGCAGTAGTGCCCGGCTTCAACCCGGTGGATTTATTTGTTTTATGGATGATAATGAATACTACTACAGAACTGGAGCGCTCAAGGATAAGGATCGGAAAGCACAAACGCTTATTGCAGCTGATAACCTCAGTATACTGCACCAACACCATTGCCCTTATACAGAGGCATACTATTTTCATGATGATAACTGTTTTAAGGGGCCTATGGAATCTTTTTGCACTAATTACTCCCTGTGACTGCAATTTATAAGCAGTTCACAATTCTGCACCAGAACACTGGAAGGGGCGACGTGATGCAGCCCGCATTGCCAGGCAACAATAGACTTAGGTATTATTGAAGTTGTTCGTGAGCACTTGTTCTTCCAACTTACTGAACAAAAATCAATCTTTAAGGTTACCTGAGAGGTGTAGCCTAATGCTACATAGCCTAAACTATTCCTCTTGAATCTGGCTATCATATACAAAAATATTTTTTTGAATCCGACTGGTAGTTCCAGAGATTAGCGCGTTTAAACACACAAACAAACTCTTCAGCTTTATTATATGAGTATAGATACTATAGGGACATGTTTCGAGCAAAACTTTGCCCTTCATCAGCCTGATGTCACAGATTCATCAACAATGTATACACTCTCTCAAAAGAGAGCATGCATAAATCGTACATTCTCTTTGTGGATAAAATTATACATTTTGTTAATTTACACATACATTTAAAAAAAATTGACACATTAAAAAAATTGTTTTCTTAAAATTTGGTTGGGAATTTATGAGTAGTCATGTTACAATCTTGTCCCTTCTATTCGTATCTCTTGCTATGCGAAAGGAAAATACACTACGACCGTAAACATCGGATATTTATCAGAGGTCCAATGCCGCATTAGATTGTGATATGATTAACATCACCTGTGAATGGAAAGATAGGCATTGAGGGTATAACCCATGTAATCTAGGCTATGTTGCTCTAATCGGTAATATTCTGTAACTTACTCATATTGTCAATACGGACCTTAAGCAATGGATATTAATCCAATTGATCCTTTATTCTTCTCTTCTTCTTTTCTTTAGCATTTGTCCCACAAATTAGCAGGGCCTGCTTTTTTGGTTCTCTGTCGCCATATTACACGATTGTGTGCCATGTCAGGATGAATTCAGGCAATTTTAGATTGTCATGTAGAGTGTCGATGTGTCGGCCGTCCCATTGGACTTTTCACATCTATCTGCAATGCCAATCCAGTGTGTGCAACTGTTGTTTCAGCAGCTCTTAAGACATGTGTCCAACCAGCGGAGACGGCTTTTCCCAATCTTTTCAGTAATTCTTCTTCTTCTTCTTCAAGTGCCTCGCCCTCCAAGAACATTAGCGATCAGTAGCATGATCTGCTGTTTGTCCATAGCTGTTCTAAACAGTGACACTGTATTAAGTCCCAACCACTGGCGTAAGTTCTTTAGCCAGGATATTCGTCTGCGACCTCCCTAATGCCATCAATCTTCCCTTGGATGATTAATTGCAGGAGGTGGTATTTGTTGTTGCGCTTGAAATGACCAAAGTATTCTAGTTTTCTCCTTTTGATGATACTGAGAATTTCCAAGTCTTTGTTCATATGCCGCAGTACGTCCACATTTCAAATGCTATCAGTTTCTTACCTAAAACCTCGGTAAGTGTTCATGATTCAACTCCATAGAGCAGGACAATAAAAACGTAGCATCGAAGCAGTCGGGTGCGTAATGACAGACTTAATTCACGGCTGGTCAAAACTTTTCTCATTTTCATGAAAGAACTTCTGGCCTGCTCAATTCTACAGCGAATTTTTTGACTCAAGTCCCAGTTATCATTGATTTGACATCCTAAATATTTATTTATTTATTGGTCCCACAATATCCTAAAGAAGTATTTTTCCTATGAAAAATGTTGTAATAATGAAAGAATTGGAACATACTCCTCTTCTTTGTGTCATCCTGCAAACAGTAGTGTCACCAGAATGTTTCTCTTAGGGGACAGGGTGCTGTTGTTGCTTGTTGAATGATGTACAATGGTAAATAAATAACAACCATTATATTTTTTTGTATTGACTAGGCAGACTATTGAAAATTTATATTAATTTAATGTGATGATCAGGTGCCATCAAGTCGGCGTCGACTCCTAGCAACTGCATGGATGGACTGTCTCCATATGATTCGGTCTTCAGCCATATACTTCAGATCCTTCACTGACATATTCATGTTGGATTTAATGGACTCTATCCATCTCAATGCTGGCCGCCCTCGTCTCCAAGACCCTTTCACCTTTCCAAGCATACCGGTAATTGTCTTTTCCAACGAATCAGAACGCCTCATAATGTGTCCAAAATATGACAGCTGTAATCGTGTTATCAAAGCTTCAAGAGACAGATCTGGTTTGATTTTTTGGATCTTGGCTGTCCAAAAGTATGCAGTATCCTTCTCCAACACCAGAGCTCAAAAGTATCAATATACTTCGTATCTCGTTTCCTTATGGTCCAGCTTTTGCAACTATATGTAGCTATGGGAAAGACTAGTGCCTTAACCATTCTAATTTTAGTAGGCAGTCTGCCTGCGTGGCTCAGGGGTAACGTTCTCGCTTGCTGAGCCCAAGGTTGCAGGTTCGAAACCTGGCGCAGTCAGCTGGCATTTGAGGGTGCGCAAATGCGAGGGAGCCGTGCCAGTACATTTACTGACACGTTAAAGATCCCCTTCGGGGCAAAATTCCGGCACCCCGGCGTCTCTAAAAGCCAGGGTAGTTAAAAGGGACGTAAAACCAATAACATTATTATTATTATTATTATTTTAGTAGGCAAAGAAACATCGGAACACTTGAAGATCTTATCCAGGCCTTTAAAAGCCGCTCTTCCTAGGGCAAGTCTTCGGCGAATCTCTTGACTGCATGAGCCACTATTACTAATGGTTGATCCCAACAAACAGAAACTATTCACCTCTGTGATTAACTTATGATCTATCATAAAGTTTGATGGTAAACCTGTTGTCATTGGTATCCCACTCAATAAGGATCCATTTTTCAACTTGGTTTATTTTATGGCAATCCATAGTAGATATTCGTGTCAGTAGTAGTCTTGCGCATAATAGTTCGCGGCTGGGAGCGATCAGGTTAGTTCGCAGCTCCTTAGCAAACTAGTTCGCTCTTTTAGTTCGTTAGCTCCGATCTCGAAGACAGATCGTTCGCTCGCATTGCTATAGCAGTCTGTCACCACTCGTTACTCGTCACCACTGATTGCTCATTCAAATTGCTCTCGTTTCAAGCAATACTGTAGGCTACTGTTACAGTTACTATGGTCGCTTCACGTGCAGTTCGTGTATTATTAGTTATTGACATGTTGCGTGTGTGGTAATGTGTTTCACATTTTGATATTCGAAGATAAAAAATACAAAAATATGAGTATTGAAACATCAGTGAAATTCCTTATTCCTTCCTTATTTCCTTCTATTCCTTGTAGGAACATAGGGTAGCTACAAACTTCTTCCATCTCACTCTATTGTTGGCCATCCTTTTAATTAGGATCCATGTCTTTCCTTCTGAGAAAACGTCTCTTTCTATTGTTTATAAAGCCAAAAGTCATCATTTGTTTATCATTAGTGAAATACCGGTACCGTACCTAAAAGAAAAACAGTATGGCCGATGTGTTCGTAGAAGCATACACTTATTATTCTCTTTATTTTTTTTCTCACGTGGGGACGATAACCTAGATGTTAGGCCCCTTAAAACAACAATTATCATCATCATTTTTCGCGTATATCGATCGGCGCGTCACCATCCGATTCCATTTCCTACTTGTCACTAGGTGATGATAAGACGTACCTCCCCCAATTTTCGTTTCATTTCTTACTTGCTTCGTGATATTCATTATTTGGCTGCTCTGAAACCGTTAAGTACATTATCTTTATGGCATAAATGGGAGGAATAGGCTTTTTAGTTCAGAGTTTTTGTCCATAAAAGTTCGCTTTTCTTTGTGAATCATCGTCATAATGTTCATTTCTTAAAAACAGGTAAAAGTAGTTGTATCACCATGTATCGAAAAAATAAATATCAGCCAGTTCAATAAAATGGTAATGTTAATCCAGTTTGCCGATTTTCTAAATAATTGGACATATTTTCAAATAATCCAAAATGACTAAGATAAATAATACTGTGGAATTATCCCCACATCTAAATCAATTAACTATCAGTAACTTCAATTTATGACCTGCCACTGTATTACATTACAAATATAAGGTAGTTATTACCTATTAGCGTGTTAGCACTTGTAGTGTGTTATACTGTTATTATTATAAATCAACACTGAACATTCACCGTGCCAAAATTTGACAATCTTGCCACTATCAATAGATACACTCAATCAACTGAACTGACTGAACGAAAAAAGCGCGTGTGATTGTGCAATGAGTGGTGACGTGACGAGCTGACGAGCTACGGCGGACCCGCGCTCTCGCGCTGTTACAAGTCGGTCAGAGGAAAAAGAGCGAATGAACTAACAAGTGAGGGATCAGGGAACTAGTTCGGTAGTTCGTCTGTGGGACCCGCTCTTCTGAACTAGTTTGTTCGCGAACTACACAAGACTAGTCAGTAGCACGAATTATACAGGATAGTCAGAAACAACGTGAGCTGGGTGTATAAGCATCAGAGGATTGGTCACACTGGTACTTAATTTGAAAAAGATAAGCTGAAATCCTGCACCAATGTCATTTTATCAGCTGCTGAAATTAGCCAATCTGATTGCTTTCTCAGGCAAAATCAAATGGACTTTGCGGGGCGACATTACCAACACTGCACTACGTGGCTCAAGACCTGGTTGAGAGTGCCAACTGAAGAAAAATTCTTTGCTAGGGGATGGATTGAATACTGACATCCGGGCAGACAGGATTGCGCCATAATAACTATGCTACACAACTCTAACCAAGTGAACCGTTATGTTTTTGCTGATCAATACCTGGGTCACATTGTTTCCAACGACCCTGTGTACATTCAACAAAACCAAAGTATACAATGACTTGCTTGACTTAGTTCCTGTTGTCCCTCGTGGAACATAGGGCATCAATGAAGCATCTCCATCTGGTCCTGTTTGCTGACAACCTCTTCACCTCGCTCCTCTATAGCCTCCAAGTGGACAGATCTGCACCACGTTTGCTTGGGTCTCCCTCTCCTCCTCGTACCCTGTGGGTTCCAATCCAGTGCCTCTCTCTCAATGGCTTCATTTCCTTTCCTCAGGGTATGTCCGATCCATTTCCATTTCCGTCGATTTATTTGTATGGCCATCTCAGTTTCACCCGTCCTTCTCCAAAGTTCTTGGTTGGAGATTACCTCCGGCCAGTAGATGTTTAGGATCTTTCTTAAGCAGTGGTTGACAAAGATCTGCAGCCTGGAGGTGATTTCCTTAGTTACCTTCCAAGTCTCAGACCCATATAACAGAACGGACCTGACATTACTCCGGAAGATACGAAGTTTGATTTTCATGGATATTTTGCTGTTCTCCCACACCGGATAGAGCCGCACAAGGGCGCCATTTGCTTTTTGGATATGTTGGGAGACATCCTTTGCCGCTCCTCCATCTTTAGACTGACTGCCTGACTGACTGACAGAAGTATACAATATAAACATAAAAATACAACAACGTGAAATAACAAAAATAAATGAGGGCAGTACACTATTAAATAACCTGTGTCCACAATCTGTCTACAGTTACAGCATCATTCGTAGCCAGTGCCAATTCAAGATTTGTGCATCTTCATACCAAAGTATTAATTTCAATGTCAGTGTATAATACAGAACTGGGAGAAGCACTTTGCATGTCCGCACTTGAAGTATGTAATAGTTTAGATATCGCTGGTGTACTAATTGTTCAGGGGCTTCCCGAATATAACCATGTGCATAATATAATCAAGTAATAATATAAATAATATTTAACACTGAAATTTCATTATAGTTAATCCTCTTAAGTCTGTATGGTTCCTCTTCAGCTGTTAATCAGATGTAATTTCAGTGTATTTCTATATCTAAAAGTGTATCATGCATGTCTTACAAGGTGGATATATTTATATCATTGGATGTTTTTAAATTTTGAGAAAAGGTCATCTTCCTCGTTGAAATTTTTTAAATTCACCTTCAATCTTATTAATCGTCTGCCTCATTGTGTGGTGGCTAGCATGTTTGGCTGTCACCGTGGAGGCCTTGGTTCAATTCCTGGCTCTGCCAAAAAATTTAATTCTAGTCTGAGGGCTGGAACAGGGTACACTCGCCTCGTGAGGAAAAACTGACACGAGGCAGGTTTGATTTCTACTCCAGGAACATACCGGGATGGTAGCTAACTTGAGGCCACAGCCACTTCCTACCCAGCTCAATTACAGACATCACAGATTATCAGATGAATTCTTCACACTCCCAAGTACACCAGGCTACATGTCCGTGATGTCGCAAAGCCACTAAAGGAATCGACTACAATTTTATTATCTTATTAAATTGTTTGATGCCTGAAGTTGTCTAACTATGTCAATAGTTTCTCTAATTATTTTGCAGTGAAAGAGATTGTTGAACACTGCTGTAGGTATTCATCATTTGAATAATTAATGGTTTTGTATCAGTTGAATTAATTAACATCATGAATTAAAATACTTCAGATGGAAATTCTTTGATCATGTTTTCATTTCATCAGCCCCTCAATATTAAATTAGGTCCTAGCTTCCTTGAGAATGCCCCTGATCTGAACATCAAGACACAATAATAATAATAACCCCTGGCACTACAGCCCATGAAGCTCCGTGGTGACAGGAGTCCCTCAGGGATCAGTTCTAGGACCCCTTCTCTTCTCGATCTACATAAATGATATCACTTCATCGATAACTAAATGCAAATATCACTTATACGCTGATGATGTACAACTCTATCTGCATGCTGCACCAGAAAGACTATCGCAAGCAATCAAAGCTTTCAATGAGGACTTAACTGAAATTTGTAATTGGTCCAATTCACATGGACTATGACTCAATGAGACAAAAACTCAAGCTATCATAATCTCCTACCCAAAAATTCTCCGTAAAATATAAAAAATAATCCCACCCTACCAAACTTACGCTTGCTCGACTCCCCAATCGAATTCCGAGAATCAGTCAAAGATCTGGGCGTGATTATTGACGAACATCTCTCTTGGACACAGCAAGTCCACAACGTCTCTAGAAAAGTATTTTCCCCACTGAATTCATTGAGATGATTGGGAATATTTTCTCTCGCGTGTTAAAAGAACGACTTGTTTCCTCCCTAGTACTGCCTCATTTTGACTATTGCGATGTGGTATGCAATGACCTGTCTGCTATTCTTAAAAACAAACTCCAACTAGCACAAAATGCCTGTGTACGCTACATATGCAACTTACGGTATTACGACCACGTCACCCCTGCGTACGAACAACTCAGCTCACAACGCTGTGATCTTCATTCTTTATGTCCTTTCCGACAAATACTCTTAAGTTCCTCTCCAGCTTACCTGCATTCTCAGTTTCACTGCCTCTCACACGAACATAGTCTTAGTACACTGTCAAAAAATGATTCACTCACGGGCTGGCTGCGTGGCTCAGCGGTAACGTTCTCGCCTGCTGGTCCCAAAGTTGCAGGTTCGTATCCTGGCGCAGTCAGCTGGCATTTGAGGGTGCGCAAATGCGAGGGAGCCGTGTCAGTAGATTTACTGGCACGTTAAAGATCCCCTTTGGGGCAAAATTCCGGCACCCCGGCGTCTCTAAAAGCCGCAGTAGTTAAAAGGGACGTAAAACCAATAACATTATTATTATTTGATTCACTCATGCTCATACTATACACCGTACAGTACGCTACACTAACTCCTTCGTAGTTTCTACTGCACGACTGTGGAACAACCTGCCGCGCTCTGTCAGAGGAGCAACCCCGTCTAGCTTCAGGCAGCAATGCCAGCTGTACATATCACAAAAGAAATGAGAGCTGAACTCAACACGTCAAATAT
Organism: Meconema thalassinum; assembly: GCA_946902985.2. NCBI lineage: Eukaryota > Metazoa > Arthropoda > Insecta > Orthoptera > Tettigoniidae > Meconema > Meconema thalassinum. Next base: position 206,538,451 of record OX336395.1, read on the forward strand.
TTGAATCCTTATGCTGAGTTATATTCGTGTTTCTAATTTACATTTTATTTATTTTCTGTTTAGTTACCTAAATGTTTTCTTACATCCTTTTAAATGCACATTGCAAAATCAATATTAGGCTATAGTAATAATTCATCCATAATAATAATAATAATAATATCGTATGGCCTCGGGTGCCTGGTGCAAGCTTTGTTAATTGACACCCAGAGGGTAGCTTGCATGTCGAATTTCGTCGTTCCTTTGAACGCTATGAAAGTCAAGGAGGTTAGATATCTAAACTCCTTGACACTACAGCGCTTTCAAGTAGAGAATGGAGGAACTTTGTGTTGGCGGAAAATCCCGAGATTAATTTTGCCATTGAACACGGCCTACTGAATTCAAATGGGTTCTTTAACATGCCAACAACGTATGACATGAGTATCGTGATTTTTGTCGCCTTCTAAAATCACTTACCATGGCCAGGGGCGAACCTGCAATCTTGGGGTTGGTAGTCCGACACTATAACCACTCACCCACCGTGGCAAGCTAATTCATCCATGATGCTTATCATCATCATCAACATCATCACATCATCATCAGGTTCTGTTTTATTAGTGTTTGTGTTTCCCTATTATTTCCTTACTTAAGCAATAATTAACTAATTACAATAATTTTTCCTACGCCATGCTTACCTGCCATTATATGTATTGTGATCGGATCTGAAATGTATTCCTGTTAGATTTAAGTACCATTGTTAAGTTCTGCAAATAATGTAATGTACTGTAAAATCTGATTAGATGGAAGAGAGGGCCCAATGGCCCTAATCTTGCCAGACAAAATAAAGCTATCTATCTATCTAAGAGCCTAGGCCTACCAAGCGACCGCTGCCCAGCCATTAGGCCTCTAGATATTGGGGTGACGCGTGATCAGTGCATCAGGTCCCCTCGGCCGTTAATCTTGGTTTTTGTGATCGGGGCGCTGCCTCACTGTCAGACAGCTACTCAATTGTCCTCACGAGGCTGAGTGCCCCCCGTTCCAGCCCTCACATCAGTTTCTAAAATCCCTGACGGAGCCGGGAATCGAACCCGGGGCCTCCGGGCGAGAGGCAGACGTGCTACCCCAACACCACGGGGCCGGCACATCAAGACATGCATGTTGACATAAATGTTATCTGTTCAGTGTTTACATCTTCTTAAGGTTAAATGTATGTTAAAGAACCCTGTCTGTTAATTTTAAAAATCTTAGTCATATTTGCTCTTAATGTCACATTTGTTAAAGCTAATCTATGTGTGATGTTTTGCCTTGTAATGGAATAATGTACAATAGTTTCATTTCTCCTGTTGGTTTATCTAAATGTAAATGTTCAACTATAATGAAATTTTTTAACAATGCCCCACAGATAAGAGAAATGGTACAATACATATTTTTCTCAAGTCATATGAATGCACTAAAAACAAACTATATACATATTATATACTTGAGCTTAAAAAATTGTAATAATAAAAGGTAAAATACTGGCAACTCAAGCTGGAATGGGGAAAATGGAGAAGAAGAGTAAGTCATCAGGGAAAGTAAACAGTACACAGGACATTAGAAAAAACATATTGTTATGTTTCGAAGATGTGCGCCTCTGGTGGCATGGACTTAAGCCATAGGCCGCCCAAGGGTTCTTCAGTCACAAGTACCAGGGGGTTCTGCAAGCTCAGGCACCGGATCGTTATCGTGTCCTTACCGATAGCTTCCACAACGATTACTAACACGCCACTTACACTTACGAAGTAGGAGGGGGAGTGGATTCGGGAATCAGGGAATGATCCCCAATAAATCAGAATGAAGGCTTAACTCCCAGTTTATTGCTCAAGGGAGCAAAAGAAGCTGCCACCAGGATACAAGAGTTGGCTGGATGTAAAACTCTAAACAAAATGAAATGATTGGATCTCACCTGGTGCTCTCGAGTATCGTCCAGCTCCGTGTCCCTTGGTCAACGAGCGTTCGGTCCCCACTTTTGACTGATCTCCCGATCGGCAAAAACCTCGCACACTCAGACTTCCTTCCTATCGTCTATTCCTGACCTCACGGTCAGTGCTCCCCCACTCTCTCTCTGGCCCCCTCCACACTTGAGGTAGCCGATTATAACCAAAAAATCATGCCAACGCACGCGTGCTAGCCTCAGCACCGTTGCGCTGACTCTCATGACCTGGGGTTAGCCAAGGTTGAATGTCCGGTACGGTTCAAGGTAAAATCGACACCGGACATAACAATATTGTGACAGAAACCAGGGTTCACTCTACAAAATCAGAACACAACATCTCTAATCACTAAACTTACTGTACAATCATTTACCCAATTCTTGCACAGGCTGCCAAGTCAACGGTTTCCGCTCGGTGATACTCCTCCATGCAGCTCTCGCCCGAATCCCGCTTATAGTCCCTATGTCTGTCCACACGTTGCGTCAAACTCAGGGTCTGCAACACTGTCCGCTACTATCCTCCCACACGACGCTTGCTTACGCAAGTGTACTGGCTTACTTTACTGTCACCGGCTGCTCATAGCTGCCAGTCCTGTAGATCTCAACTCCACTCGGCTGAACTGTCAACTCTTTTCGCCCTCGCTTTGTCGGTTCTTTTATACCTGATAACGGCCTTTCCAGCAGCTTCTCGCCTGCACTAGAGCTATTGGCCAGTGATCTGTTTCCCAATCTGTCCGGAAGCTAGCCTTCATCTAGATGCTTCAAGAAATAGAACAGTTTGGTATCACCCGGGGCGTCAATGACCTGCGTGACTCAACAGAGACTTTTGTTGACGAGAGCAACCCCGCAGCAACTAGCCGGGTGTGGCACGGGAACTCCCTTCTCTGTCCTCCAACCCGCAGAACTGTTGTAATATAAACATACCAACTTCCATTATCCGTTGTTGATAGATTCATAGAATGAAGGAAGGCATTTATGGGATAGATGGCGCTGTAGGCTATTAGAACACGGTATTGTCACGGGAAAAAAGACAGGAAGGATCGAACGCATGATAACGGTGGTTTTGTCACATTTATTAGGAACTATTGTTGCAAAGACCGTTCAATATGGACCCTTGAATCGGCAACAAGCTGCAGCCATTATACGGTAGTTCCTTGGAGCATATCTGATGAAATCAAAGCAAAATGTCATTGTATGCTAGCCTTTATATTAGGCAGAGACCAGATACGTCCCTGATACACACAATCTTTCAAATATCCCCATAACCAGAAGTCACTTGGATTTAGATCAGGGTATCTCGAAGGCCACTTATCTGGAAATTGTTTAGAGATGATACGGTTATTACTAAATCTTTCAATGCACGGTGTTTCTTCTCAGTACCCATTATGTTTCAGATGGAACAGTTCAACTTTCTTAATTTTCAAAGAACACTTACTTTACAAAAGGAATCAACAACATGGATCACCAAGCAACAACCGGGGACCTGACACAACAATCCAATGCCACTAGCAGAACATACTGACGTCAGAGTTACAGAAAATGGCACGTTCTGACAACTTACAGAGACAAAACTTGGAAATATATCTTAAAATTTTCATAACTCGCGAGCACATTGGTCATTTAGGATATCTTTCAGATATCTTTGATCATTACAGCCTGTGCTGTGCCACGCTGAACACTGTTAGTTTAATTATAACCACCCGGTACCTGAATGGCAATTTACTTGTCCACTACATTCTATAATTAAGCAAAAAACCTTTGAGGAATATTGGAGGTGTCCATGTGGGGTGCACATCCTGTATATTTTTTTTTGTTATGTCCTGTTCTACTATTTGAGTTTCTATCATGTTCTAGCTCTGGTAAGTCACTCTTCCTCCAAATTTCTCCTTTCTTAGCTTTATCATGTTACTGGAGCTTAATTAAGAAATTTTTGTCATATACAATTTATACAGTTGGTACCTTGTGTATCAGTTGTTATACATGTTATAGTTCTAATTTAATAGTTGTAAGTGGAGAGATGTATACCTAGGTAGATTAATTATTTTTGGCTTCAGTAATCTTTGCCATCAAATATCATGTCTCTAGTTGTTCAGTGTACCTTAAAATGTCCTGCCTCCTGGCAATGCCCTGGTAACAGTAGCATAGCCAAGATCGACCAATGGTTAGTGTTCAATAAATAAATGCAATCGCTATTTAAAAACTAATGATGTTTAATTGAGTAAAATTCAGGCCAGTTAGATGAAGTTTTTGAGGTGTGTAGTGGGGAAGACAAGGAGAGACAGAGTAAGAAATGATGAGGTCAGAAAGGAAATAGGATGGAGAATAAATTGAGATGGTTTGGACATGTTATGAGGATGGATGAGGGAAGAATACCAAAACAAGTGCTGGAGGCTAAGATTGAGGGAATGAAGGCAAGAGAAGGCCCTCAGCAAGATGGTTAGACTCTGTCTAGAACAGTGTAAGGAATATAAGAATGGACTGGAATACAAGGAATGGTGGAAGGAGAGGCAATGTTGGAGTAGTACCATTAACACCCCACCCTGGCAGCAGCTGGACAAGCGGAATTGATGAACATCATCATCATCATCAGTTTATCTGCCTGATGTCAGGTTTCCTCATGGTCGGTTTCTCCACCTTATCCGATCTTCAGCAGCACGTTTCATCAGCTCATAAGATTTATCAATCTTGATGGAATCCAGCATCTGAATCCTCCTTCTTCCTCTTCGGATTTTCCCTTGGACTGTCCATTCTAATGCACTTTTCACTAAACCATCTCCTCTTATGCAGTGTATAGTAGGAAGTCCCCTCCCGGAAATCCGAATGACGGGAAGCTTTGCTTCCGGAATCTTTTACATAGAGGTCCATAACCATGAACTACCAGGGAATATAATCAGGTGGTTTCCCTTTGCCTTCCTGATCCACATGCCATTGACCAAAACTAGTTAGTTCATCTGCCTTTAGTGCTTTTTATCACATAGACAAGCGAGTGCCATCTTATATATTCATCCGCCCCTAACCTGGAGAACAGACGCTGTTGGTAGCCGCCCGCTTCGGGACTGGCGCTGCCATTGATATCTACCCTATCATTGGATGATACCTTGTACTCAATTAACCCCGAGTACTGGGTTGCCTCTTCCGCCACTACACTGTTTCTAAGTTCTTCTTCTCCACTGTTTATGCCGTTGAGGACTTCACTGTTACCCTGGCAAGGAACCCTTACAAGGTACTACCAGCCGGGCCAGCTGGACCAATGTGTTTTAGGGAAGTGTTACTCCTCTATCACTCACCCTTTGTCCTGGCTTGTGATAGGCATTGCATGGCTTCCCACATTGGGCCCAGGTTGGCGGGATGATGATGATGATGATGTTTAATTATGAATCTATATCCACCCTGTAATTTCCTTGCCACCACACGAGCCCCCGTGGCCGACGCTACTGACCTCCTAGCCAAGACGAGTATTTTGATGATGGCAGAGAGACTAAACCATTAGGTACTTACTTAGGTAAAGTTGGTTATGTTATGTTGTACTGTTGTCTGTGGGGCATCTCAAACATTAATCAACTATGTAATCATTGCATGACTGAAACTGCCAACTTTGTAAAATTTTCTTCCCACAATATTTGTCTCTTTTTGTAAAAACAAAAATGTTTAATCAAATAAATTTTTTAATGAAAGTTGGACATTGTTATTCTTTTGGTATCAAACCTATCTTATTCCCTGTATGCTCAAGAATGAGTCTTTCATTATCACATTGGCTGCCAAAGCCAAGTGTTGAAGGTTCTGTGTGGACAGTATTAGTGGTAGCAAATGCACGAGAATGGATCCCACCTTGCTCAATAACCAACTAAGTTCTTAATCCATTCCAATACAAACACCAACCTGACCATTTACTAACAACCATAGATAGATTGACATAAAAATGACCATGATAGCCCGATTCCTTATTGATGTATTAATTATAATTAAAGCCCTGCGCAGATGCGGATATAGTTTGCATGGCTGTGAGGATAGCAGAAAAGCTGCGGGTAATGTTTGGAGATTATTTGCGGATAGTTTTTAGAATACAATCCAAACTTGTTAAATTCTGTGGCTAAACAGTTAGCGCGCTAGGCTTTGGCCCAAAGTGCCCCGGGTTCGATTCCCGGCCGAGCCATCAGGGATATTAATCTCCTGAGGTTAATTCCCGTGGCTCGGGGACTGGGTGTATGCGCCGTCTTCATCATCACTTCATCCTCATTACGACGCGCAGGTCGCCCATGGGCGTCAACTAGAAAGACCTGCACTCGGCTTCTTCGGAGGCCACACAATCATTACTTGTTGAATATCATTACTGAGATCCAAATGTTTATGACATCTCATATTTTTCCGTTTTTCCATGACAAATGTAAGACGATGATTTAAGCTAATCTCGTTTAGCATAATTAACACTCCGAACAGGAAAGGATTGCAATTCTGTATAACATTAATTTTAAACATATGCACATGACATACAAAGCCTAAGGAAACGACTTTTTCTTAAAATGTCTAAATATGTTGCTTTAGTAATTTATGAAAAAGAAAATCCACAGCCTGCTTCCAGTCTCCGAGCGGGTCAGGAATGGAATGAATGAAGCCCCTATCTAGCGGCGAGGATATGAACTGTGCCGGCTGCCGAGGCCTGACGCATTCCTCTGGGGCAATGATTAAATGAATGACAGATGAAATGAAATGATAGTGGAGAGTGTTGCTGGAATGAAATTTTGGACAGGGAAAACCGGAGTACCCGGAGAAAAACCTGTCTGCCTCCGTTTTGTCCAGCACAGATCTCACATGGAGTGAACGGGATTTGAACCACGGACCCAGCAGTGAGAGGCCGGCATGCTGCCGCCTAAGCCACGGAGGCTCGCTTTAGTAATTTATGCTTTATCTAATTAAACACTGATAGTCAGTCTGAAAGACTAGACATTATATAATTTTAAATGCTACAAATGCTGCGTCAACTCAAAGTCCGTTAGAAAAAAAAAACACAGCAAGTGCAAACCAAGGTCAAAGGAGGTAGCTGGCTGGATGACGTCACACACCTCAGTGCATTCTGTCCCGTCACCATAACGTAAAGCCAGACCCCAGCAAAGTCGACATAATCATTTAAAATGATAAAATATTATTTTAATTCCAGTAGATTCGGATAACAGTAGTGCAGATGCAGATAACGTTTTGCTTATCCGCGCTGAGCTCTAATTATCATCAGTGCTTTATTTCTAAAATATATTTCAGGGGTACTCTCAGTTGTAGTAGACAAAACATCACGATCTTGCAATTTTCGGCAATTTACAAAGTCCGGTCATTGTTTGTGTTCGAATCATTAACTTTCAGCTTTTTCGATGCCTGGGTGGTTGTTAAATAGTTTGTTATTTTCTTCATCCATCAAAACTAACCTCACGCACAAAATAACAACCTACCTCGCCTCCAAACACTAGCCTGCATGCTTATAAGAACGAAGTGCCGAGTTGCCGACCAAAAGAAACTGATTCGATAGATCGATTTAAATCGAGGATTACTCGAAATCTCCTCCAGCTGTTGTGAACAGCGCGTTGACGCCAGCTGATCGATGAACTTTCAAGTCGGAAGTTATATTTGCCGGACTAGATACAAATGTACCAATATTTTTTCTCAAACAGTTTTCAAATGTTTAAGGGGTACGCGTACCCCCTGAAAAAAAGCACTGATTATAATAAACTATTTATTACCTAAAGTCAATATTTAGTACATTGTGACCTTATTCAGCGTGGTATCGGATAAGTAACTGTGCAGTAACATACAACTTAATAAAAAAAATGTCATAATAGAGGTTAAACTTAATACAAATATTTTTGTACCAAAAGTTCACAGAGTAAAATTTCAAAAACCAGATCTGTTACAATAATTTTGTTAATAAAGCATAAAAGAAGTCCTGAAAAAACAGCGTAGAATTGTAGAGATGTGTATGTGAAGATATGTATGCTGAATAAGTTAGGTTATAAAAATTATGCTTGATGTGTATTTGCAAGGTAGAGAGATATTGTTGAAAGAAACTTTGGAATTCCAAATTTTCTTTCAACAATATCACATGTTCTGCGAGTTTGGTTGGCTGGTGGAAGGCGTGCCCGCTCCAGGAAAAAATTCACCCTGTAGATATAGAACTGACAGTGGTTTTGGGGTCTGCGGGATGTGAAATTGAAGATATGTCAATATTTTATGGAAGTCGCAACATTGTACCTGTTGCAATAGGTAGCTTTCTCATGCATTCTACCTAAAAATTATAAGAAAGCTGAAGAAAGTGGAGAGTTTCAAGTATCTGGGAAGCCTGATACATGATAATGGAATAAACGATAGAGAAATAAATGAGCAGCAGAGACAGGCAGAATCATTCCGGAGGAGTGTGAGAAGCATGTTATGGAGCAAGGATGTCCCTCAGAACAGCAAAAAGACCATATATCGGACGTACTATGTCCCTATCCTGACGTATGCCTCGGAGACCTGGGTTATGAAAGGAAGGGAGAAGAGCAAATTACAGGCCAGTGAGATGAGGTTCTTGAGAAGCAGTATTGGAGCTACAAAGATGGACAGAATAAGAAATGAGAGGACCAGAGAATTAATGAAGGAGGAACCATTACAGGATGGTATAGAGAAATATAGACTTAGATGGTATGGACATGTAAAACGAATGGAGGAGAAGAGGATACCCAGGAGGATACACGAGACGAAGTGGGAAGGAAAGAGACCGAGTGGTAGGTGGCTGAAGGGGGTGGAAGAAAGCGTGAAGAAGAGAGGAGAAGACTGGACAAGGGTGGAGGCTGAGAGATGGTGGAAAGACAGAAGATGTTGGAGAGGCTTGTGTTCCAAACAGACCCGGTCAGTGGCTGGAAACTGTGCAAGATGATGATGATGATGAATGATGTTTTGACAAATTGAGGAGAATATCTGAACTGAAGACAGTCCTCTGATGTAAAGAAATTAACTCTGGTGATATAAAATGCTTGTCATTGTTAGTGCTGTAGGCAACTCCCTCTGTAGTCAAGAGGACTGGTCTATCGGCATATCAGGCAGCTTAAGTTGGTAGCATCTCTCGCCTTAACGTAACTAAGAAATTCATCTCTGTATAACGGTAACAGTGACAAATAACAGTTAATATAATTTCACAGTGGAGAGGAAGCCTCCGTGGCTTAGGCGGCAGCACGCCGGCCTCTCACCGCTGGGTCCGTGGTTCAAATCCTGGTCACTCCATGTGAGATCTGTGCTGGACAAAACGGAGGCAGACAGGTTTTTCTCCGGATACTCCGGTTTTCCCTGTCAAAATTTCATTCCAGCAACACTCTCCACTATCATTTCATTTCATCTGTCATTCATTTAATCATTGCCCCAGAGGAGTGCGTCAAGCCTCGGCAGCCGGCACAGTTCATATCCTCGCCGCTAGATGGGGGCTTCATTCCATTCCTGACCCGGTCGGAGACTGGAAGTAGGCTGTGGATTTTCATTTTCACAGCAGAGAGAGTTTCATACCAACTGCACTGTAATTAACAGTGTGAAATGTAATCAAGATGTTCAGTCAAGAACATATAGCCTACTTTCTCCTAAATGTATGGGTATAATAATTATAACCCTTTGTCTTTATCAAGGAGTATAATAGAATCATTTCTTGGTTGAAGACCTTAAAAACTATTTACCTCTACCAAACACCAGAGCCTCGGTAAAGCTACTAACATCATTGAAGAAAAAAGGAGAAGACATTACTCAAGAATTTTATGGAACCGGAGACATACATGATCGAGCGGATGTGGGTAACATCCAACTTTGAGTTGAGGCATGTGTTTACACGTCTGGCTGTCCATGGTTTTCAGCACCTTAGTATTAACAAATCTTTCCATGACCCTACAGTGAAGTGTATATACCAAACTATGTGGACAAGCATGTGAATGCTACCACTTGGAGCTCTGTTGTAAAAGAAAACAATCAAAGATTATGCAATTTAAATCGCCAGAGCGCAATTTTAGTGTACATGTTCATATTTATATTCGATTGCTATTTGGCTGTAATAAAAGTATTAATTAATATCCTGAACTAGCTCCAACAGCTAGAGTACAGGCACTATGTGGGATCGTTTTGTTCTTTAGCTTAAATAACTTTTTCAAATAACACTCAATAGGCTACTACAAATGCTTTAAAATAAAAAATTATCGTATTATCAACTTGTCATTCTTCAAATTCGATGCATATAGAATGCCAACGGAAGGCAAACCTATCCAGTCCCACATACTGTAGACCAGTCATGACATCCGGCGGAAAAGTTTCGCATGAGATAATTCTAACAGGGCGAGTGCATTCTAGCGGCTATAAGAGGAAACTTTTCAATTACAGCTGTTCCAACGTCTAGGCCGGTGCGCAGCTCACATCCAGTTGGCCGTGTTTGTCATCCTCATAGTTCATCTGATTGCTGTTAGATGTCTCTCGTGCAGATTCAGTGGCGAATGTTGTTTTAATTAAATATATATTTTCCATTGTAATATGCACAATATAATGCTTAATTTTATAACGTCTGAGTAATTACAAAATGATATATATAAAAATATTCAAGCAAAAAAAAGAAAAACCAACTCTGATAAGTTTGGAACTCTGGCCAAACGGGTAAAAGACTAACGCTTTACCACAGAGCGAAACATGTCCACCGAAATTCATCATTATCAATTGACTTACATACATTGTCTCAGCAAATAATGATTTGGACTAAACGTTTTCTTCAGTGGTGTATTTTTTTTTTTATTATAAAGCATTTCATACAAAGTTTATATTATTTCTATCAGTAGGTTATATTGCATGGAATACTCAAACTAGTGAAATATAGGTCTGGCACAAGATATCAGCTGCCATCTTGTCTTGTAACCGAGACGGCTTGGCCTTTTAAAGTCACTGCTACCGTGTCATCATCATCATCTTGCACAGTTTCCAGCCACTGGCCGGGTCTGTTTGGAACACAAGCCTCTCCAACGTCTTCTGTCTTCCCACCATCTCTCAGCCTCCACCCTTGTCCAGTCTTCTCCTCTCTTCTTCACGCTTTCTTCCACCCCCTTCAGCCACCTGTCTCTCGGTCTTCCCCTCGGTCTCTTTCCTTCCCACTTCGTCTCATGTACTCTCCTGGGTATCCTCTTCTCCTCCATTCGTGTAATATTATAATATGAACTTAAAATACTGAATGGGCCACGTCCTATAGGACAGTATAAACCATTCTCGGTTCGATAATCGGAACTGGTGGGTTCTATGAATTATAATGCTTGCACAATTCACAAGGCCACTATCTTGAAATGGTCTGGCAGATGACCTTGTAGTTTGGGCTCAAGATGCATCCCATAGGAAGGTATGTTGTTAGCAAATTTGGTAGAGATTGGATGATTAGTTTAGTTTAAATTGATTTTATGTTTTGTATGTTTGAGTGGCCGCCATTCAGTTTTGGTAAAGATGGTGGCGATATAAAACATGACAAGAGGTACCCTTTGCTAATGCTACCTCTGTACTAAATTTTGTTCAATTCGGTTTCGTCGTGTTTGAATTGATAGGGGGGGGGGCACTCAGACACACACAGACAGAAAACTTTTGGCCCTTGTAGATCTCATGTTTTGCAAATATCGAAAGTAGGCTAACATGAAAATGAAAATCCACAGCCTGATACTAGTCGACCGACCGGGTCAGGGAATGGAACGAATGAAGCCCCCATCTAGCGGCGAGGATATGAACTGTGCCGGCTGCCGAAGCCTGTCACACACCCCTGAGGCAATGATTAATGAATGACAGATGAAATGAAATGATAGTGGAGAGTGTTGCTGGAATGAAATTTGTGACAGGGAAAACCAGAGTACCCAGAGAAAAACCTGTCTACCTCCGCTTTGTCCAGCACAAACCTCACATGGAGTGACCGCGATTTGAACCACCGACCCAACAGTGAGAGGCCGGCATGTTGCCGCCTGAGCCACGGGGCTAAAAATAATACATTTATTTCTTAATTTTCTTTACATATTTTAATATTAAAAAAAAAATGACTAACCTCATTAATGTGCTAGCTCATGCCTTGCTGTCATCGGGAGAGCATGGGTTTGAATCCCACCTCGGCCATCCTGAAAATATTTTTTGTGGTTTCCCATTTTCCTTTCAACATGTCCACGACCAACTTCCTTCCAAAATCCCTTCCCTGGCCTTTCCTAGACCCAAGTTAGCGGTCGCTTTGGTGATCTGCTTGTCACCACCCCGAGTTGTATCTGCTGACAAAGTGTATCCAGCTCCCATACACCGTCCTTGTGACAGTAGAGGAATGATCCCTCGCAGAGCCTTGGGTGAAGGATAAAAAAATAAAAAAATAAAAAATTAAAAAAAAAATAAAAATATTACCCTCATTGCCCTTTCACGAATAATCAGTGCATTTTTTTTTTCAGGGGGAACGTGGGGGTACGCGTACCCTTTAAACATTTGAAAACTGTTTAAGAAAATATATTAATACATTTTTTATCAAGTCTGGCAAATATAACTTCTGACTTGATATTTCATCGATGAGCTGGCGTCAACGCGCTGTTCACAACAGCTGGAAGAAATTTCGAGTAATCCTGGATTTAAATCGATTTATCGAATGAGTTTCTTTTGTTCGGCAACTCCGCACTCCGTTCTTATAAGCACGCAGGCTAATGTTTGGAGGCGGGGTAGATTGTTGTTTTGTGTGTATGATTAGTTTAGAAGGATGAAGAAAATAACGAGCTATTTAACATCCACCCAGGCATCGAAAAAGCTGAAAGTTAATGATTCGAACACAAACAATGTCCGGACTTGCAATTTGCCGAAAATTGTCAGATCGTGATGTTTTATCGACAACGACTGAGAGTTCCCCTTAATTTTTTTTTAGAAAAAAATACACTGTGAATACCTTGAACAAGCAATGAAGGAAATTAGAGAAAAATTTAAAGTGGGAGTGAAGATTCAAGGAGAAATAATTTCAACTCTGCGATTTGCTGATGACATCGTCATCTTGGCCGACAAGTCTGAGGATTTGAATGAGTTTTTGAATGGTATGGACTCCGTCTTACGGAAAGAATACATGATGAAAATTAATAATTGTAAAACAAAAATACTAGAATGCAGCCGAAATAAATCAGAAACCTCTATGGACATCAAATTGGCAGGTGAAAAGCTGAAGGAAGTAGGAGACTTCTGTTACTTAGGAAGCAAAATAACCAGTGATGGACGAAGCAAAGACGATACAAAAAGTAGGTTGGCTCAGGCAAGGAAAGCATTTCTACAAAAAAGGAATCTGTTGACATCGAATATAGATTTAGGTATTAGGAAGTCATTTTTGAAAACCTTTGTCAGGAGCGTGGTGCTCTATGGAAGTGAAACTTGGACTATTGGTGCAGTAGAAAAGAGGAGAATTGAAGCATTTGAAATGTGGTGTTACAGGAGAATGATGAAGATCAGATGGGTAGATAGGGTTACAAACGAAGAGGTATTAAGACGAGTGGGAGAGGAGAGATGTTTCTGGCGACTGCTAATGAAGAGAAGAGATAGGTTAGTAGGACACATACTAAGACACCCAGGAATAGCAAGCTTAGTTATGGAAGGAAGGGTCGAGGACAAGAACTGTAGGGGTAGACCAAGGTTAGAATATGTTAAACAGATTGCCTCGGATGTAGGGTGTGGTAGCTATGTAGAGATGAAACGATTAGCTCAGGACAGGGAGGCATGGAGAGCTGCATCAAACCAGTCAAAAGACTGAAGACTCAAACGAACCTAATACGACGAACAATTCATGGACACAAGAAAGATGCAAGAAGACTATGCTAACTAATGGCACTATGTGCTCATTAGAAGGCCAAATTATGAGTCAATTAATGTTTAAATTACAGTAGCCTACTTTTTTGTTGTTGCCATCATCATGGTCAGCCTTTTCTTGATTTAAGACAGTCAAGCCAGCTGTAGCGCTGCCAACTTATATATCAAGTCTAAATGGCATAAATAATAGTACTAATGATAATAACTATAAGACAACTTATAATTTCCAAATATCATTCACCACTTCTACTCCAGGCAAGTACAAGGATGATTCCTTACTTAAGGCCATGGCTGCCTCCTTCCCGATTCTAGTCTCAATATTGCAAACACACACACTTGCACAGCCATCACAATAACGCAGGTTATCAGAAAAATCCTACACACACACACTCAAGCCTGTTTGTTAGGTGGTCAGCCCGGAGGCTGGTTGGATCCTCAACCAGCGCCACCGTAGATTATGTACACCCAAGTACACGGGGCTAAATGATTACGATAACGTAAAGCCCTAAATGTATGAACAATAATAACGCTTTAAATGCTTTTCCATTTTACTAAAAGATAACCTTTGGCTAATCTTAAAGTGGAATGTGGAATTTTTTCCGTCATTCTATACTTTCCAGGAATTACAAACTCATCCAGTGGAACTACTTTTGGGAATGTCCCGATACATATCTTTAGTTTTGTGTCTACAAATTATAGCTCGGGACCACCCTGTTGTCCAGTTGCAATGTAATCAAGGTGGAATGATAACTTCATTCATGGGAGAAACTTTTGATGATGAATGAATTCTTGTTACAAATTATAGCCGCTCGACGATCCACTGTGCGTAGCCATTTCAAAATACCGCCACAGTGCCGCCAACATTTGAGTTTCCATAATTAGAAATGGAAACATTTCGACGGCAGTTTTCAATCATCAGACTATACTTTGGAATGCAATATATTTATATTGCTCATTTAAAGTGAATTAATCAATCTTGTTTCTCAAGTATTCGATAGTAAAATACAGGAGATTGAAGAGTTATATGAGATGCTACGTTGGCTGCAGTGGCTATCCAGATGTCCCAAGTTAACCTTGGTCCTTCCCTGAGCTGTTTCTCATTTCAGTCTTCCGAATGATTTTACGAGCTCTGCATGTGGTTTGCTGTTAATCACGTCGAGTGTACCGTGCGCTAGATCGAAGCAAACTACTGTCGTACCAAGCCAGTCATCTGCAAGAAAAATGAGTGGTATGTATAAGTATGGCTATTACTATGACTAATAGGAACCAAGATATGGTGTATCTAGTGAGTTGAATGTTAAAATATTTACGTAGGATTGTATTAATTGGATCAAGTGCACGCCCTTTGACGAACGCGATTTTAATGCTCATGCAGATTATTATTAGACTTCCGGCTGACTTGCATTGAGTAGAATGAAACGTGTTTTCGTAACCTTCATAGTGACTGACCGAGTATGTTTACTAGCCTACAGGTTTGTGTCGCATGGTTTGCCCTCATAAGGTCAAGTTATTCCCTCAACCTTGTGTCTGGAAACCTTGTACAACTGACCTTACGAACTTCCTAATCTGTTTTGTCTCGCGTCACTCGAAAGGGATAAGGAATTTTGTTTTCTTGAACAAGTTTTCGCAAAGACCGGCTGCCCCCGGCTCAAATTATTATGTAAAGCAGTAGCCTATATCTTATGGGTTTTGAATTACGGTTTGCCCGCCGTCTGGCGTCTGAGAACGTCATGGGTTTGAGAGAGACCGTAATAGGACTGGGAAAAGATTGCCCTCCCACTGATATGGCCGTGGTTCGATTCCTGAGGATTCTTTGTGAAAGGGCGTTTCCGTGGCTCAGATTCCACTTCAGCAGAGGGATCTGGCATGTACTTTTAAAGTGGAGATCGTTGACAATCCAGAGTTAGATTCTTAAGTTGTCAAACACGCATTTTTGGTGGATTGCTTGCAAATTTTGAAAGAAAAAAAGAGTTGTAAATTCATAAAGCATAAGGTTTGGTTTGAAAGGATGTGATTTATAAAGTTCCAAATATAGGCCTACCACACCCTAGCTTAGTAGCAAGTTTTTATACGTAAAATTAAGTGGAGTAGTACCGCATTTGCTTGCCAGTAAAAACGCTCTTTGTGGTCATTCCATGCCAAAAACAACCAACAAATGGTTGATTTTTTATTGTTCCCCCCTCCCCTCCTGATGTGTTATTAGGAGTGTTCCACTCTGTTAGAAAATTTAGACAGTTTAAGAATACAATTGCCAATATATTATGATTTTATGCCGAAGTCAATACACTGCCCACAAATAGATTGCTATGATGATCCCTTCGCCAATCAACCTTTACAACCCCCAACTTTCTGGGGGACTGAGATCCCCCAGGGGCTGATAACCTAGATGTTAGACCCCTTAAAAACAACAATAATCATCATCATCATGAGATCCTCCATTACGGCTTTCTGTGATTGTTAGGTACAGTGAGCTGTGATGGATTGACAGATTAGGTGTGACCCATTAGGGGTGTCTAGTTGGAACTTAGATGGCTCCCACAAGATTAGTCTTGGAGTTAGCAAAGGAAATCTTCTTCATCGAAGACCTCAGACTGAAAGTACCTTTGCCGGCTACAAGATCCTCTACTGATTTTTTGGAGTCTAGAAGAGCAAAGACACTTTTATATCACTGATGCCATGATGGACAGAACGTGGTCTAACGAGAATCAAGTTCAAAGACACATAATAACGAGACTCGCCATTCACGGATTCCATCATAAGATATGTTCCAACAGATCCTTCCATAGGCCGAATGACAATTGTGTTTGTACTTTATGCAACGAAAGGTGTACCAGGAACCATATTACGACGTGCCGCAAAAGATTAAAATCATGAAGTGATTATACTAAAAATTAATGCCCATTCGTCAATCCTTTTTCCTTTTTTGTGTTTTCAGTTAGGATGTACAGTTTTTGTTTCAATAAAGGAAATCTTTAATTAGGGGTTTTTAACCAGATGCAGATCTCATCATTTTTAGGGGATCTACTGCCTCTGGCAGTGGTGGCCTTAGCAATATTTTAAGTTGGTGCGAGATCTCATTGTGGTGCCCCCTCCCTTGTATAGGCTAAATATAACATTTTTTTTAAATAATTAATAATTATTATTTTAATATTATAAATAAATATTATTCCTAGAATGCTCCTAAAATATTATTTAATACTAAACGATCTCTTGTTCGCTTATAGTTGCGCTTAGATCTACACAAAAAGAAATACGTCTAACATAATAGTAATATCGTACATTACATAACAACACTTAAGTTAGTAAGTTATTGCAGTAACATTCTGACTGTAAGTAAAGTTTCAATTTCACTCGTAGCTTGCAACACAGACACAAATCACAATTCACATGCACCCGCATGTGATAGAAAACCAAGAGAACCGCCGGTGGGTGGCGCAGCAATATGCGGCGCTGGACAGAACTATCTATGTATAGATATTGGTTTCAACTCATTAATATTTATATAACGTTAAGTGCGAATTTGACGTTGTATGTCTATACCTTTAAAATGCACCCAACCCAGCTCACGTATACATAGAATGAATTTTGACCGGTTAAGTAGTACGCTAATACGGTTTTATTTTTTGCGCTGTTATACTATTGTTGCATCTTACGTGCAGTCGCACTGCCCTATGGCCGCCCCTGGTCACCTTGCTACTCAAACTGGTTGCTGGGTGTTTTCTGTTTGGCCTGCCATTTTGCTGCGACCGAGTAGGCTCGTCGCTGAATGGATGATGACACACTTCATGCTTCTGGGCTGTACTTGGCCAAATGACAAGCACAAAAAGTCTGTGCAGCACAACCACATCTTCCTCCGAGTGATCTGTGTAGACGCTCGTTCCACGCTAGGATTGGACTGTTCAGTCACCGCAAGGCTTGAGTAAGGAGTGAACTGGTTTGGAAGAGATTTATACTCTGAAATGAGTTTAAGTCGATGATGGCTTGGCTTCTAGCTTCCTTGTTGTGTTTTTATTTAATAAAAGATAGTACAATCTACATACAGTTGGTTATTCAATTGTTGAAATGCCATGTTCTGTGGTTTGGATTCCACGTAAAAAGGAGGTCCCGTGGCTCATGATCTCAAGATTAACGGTCACGTTAAACTACAAGCTTCCTTCCTTTCTGTTATTCGATTGCTTGATTGAGTAAATTACTCTCTGGTACAGTAATCTGTAAGGGATATTTATTTTTTCCTGCACTCCTTGATGTGGTAACTCTCACAATGCATGTTGCATAGTTCACAAGCACTCTGTTCTCCTGGGTCGTTGTGCTTCTTGTTGCTGCTGCATTTGAAGTGAAATCTGTGTGTAGCGAGCCTTATCATGTGTCGATGGTTATAGTCGGCCTGTTTCCATTCTGTCGCGAAACTCTTCAAAGTAAAAATCACTCCGGTCGTCACGTATGGGTTACCAGCAATTTGGACAGACCCTCCAAAGAGAGACCTTCTAGAGATCGAAAAAGTAAAGGCGGCACATTTAAAAAAGGCCCTAAGACTCGCGAAGTACACTCTCTCATGTCTTGTTTACGAAGTTACAAGAGAACAATTCTACATCGAAGAGCTACATATTCAGCTGTTATTAACTACCACAGATGCATACTATGAGGCAATCAAGTAACTTCGTATGAAGAAAGAAGAAATATGGGATTGTTGTGTTTTTGAGGATGGGATCCACGCCTTATTGACATGTTCAGATTCCTCCTCCTGATTAAAACTATGCATCAGTAACCGGTTTATAGATCAGAATTTGAATACTTCGGACTCCAGTGAATGAGCAATGCGATTCCAAGAGGGAAGTCTTATCCAGGATTGAGCATGTCAGAAGTGTATTCATCATCATGAAAACCCTTTTCACCAGCCGGGATCTCAGTCTCCAGTTCCGAGTCCGGATGCTGAGATGTTAAATTTTCCTTTTTTTGTTGTTATGGTTTCGAAAGCTGTGAGTTTAATCAATCGCTGGAAAACTGGATTGAAACTTTCTAAATGTACTTTCACAAAAGAATGCTCAGAATAGCTTGAATAGAGAAGACGACTAATGAGGAAGTTCATAAACAAATAAATCATATATATTATTTCGGTAGTATAGATCCCTCCTGCGGCGCTCACAAGCGACTGATCGTGAAAAATGAGCATTCAAATGAAAGAGATTATACATTACGAGTAATGCATTGCACTCTAATTTCATAAATATCTATAATTTCTTTAAAATATGACTTTTAAAAAGTGTGCGATTTGCAGTTACTGTTGCTGCAGGAAGATACGCTCCATAATTGCTGTCCACTTCACATTTTGGCCGCTGTGACGCCTGTTTAATGTCATTTTAACATTCTGAGATCTTTCCTTTATCATTTTGCATGGATTTCAGAAACAGTAATTTAAAGGAATGAGTACAGTACGCAAATCGTATAATTTCATAAATATCGAATAACCGGTGAGTGTTACGTCTAAGCTGTGAAATCAATGGACTCGGCACACAAATTACATTATCAGTGACGAATTGCATTCTAATTTCATAAATATCAATTTTTGTAAGAAGTGTGCGATTTTCAAATACTGTTGCTGTAGGAAAATACGCGACATCATTGCTGTTCAGTTCACATTTTTGCCGTAGGGATGCCTGAAACTTAAATAGTGCTCTATAATCATTTGGTTCAAATAACAACCTTCTCCTTAAGTCTCTTATTATAAACCTATTGGGGAAAGTGTGGCTTATGAACACGAGTCCGCTAGTAAATCCATATCTGAAACAAATGGGTCCTTATTGACAAAATTTAATTTGGATCTAAATAGTCAATACGTTAATTATATTGTAAGTTGTTTAATATAACAGGACTAATTTCGACAGTGGGGTGATCATCAGCAATTTAACCCAAGATCGATCGAGGGGGGGGTGGGGAGCGCAGCGCTAACAAAAGATCTTCTCTAGCCGCCACTTGAGTTTCTTTTGTTCTGCTGAAATGTGTTGCCATCTAACTGACCGCTGATATGATATGAATTGAATAATGCTGGCAATGTCTTTCGCACTAGCATACCTGCCAACTCTCCCGATTTAGGCGGGAGACTCCCGATTTTACACCATTTCACCCGCCCTCCCGCTGAACGTATTAAATCTCCCGATTTTTTCAAATCACATTCATTATTTCGTACTGAAAGTGCGAGAAGACAAACTCCAGTCATCCATCGAACATATCGATTTTACGAGAAGTGTGTTTCGATACCGCAGTTTCGCTTCGTATCAATATAATTTATAGATAATTCTCCATAACTACGCGTCCCGCTTAGTTGTATTTGAATATGTGTTTGAAATAGTCGATGGTTAATTCAGCACATGTTCCTAGAAGTTTTCATAATAGCCTGTGAGTGAGAGGTAGTCGTAGGCTGCGGAATATTGTAGACTATCTGTTTAACACGTGAAATTATCTGTGTAGCCTATAACTTGGATGTTATTGGCATAATATGATGGTAGGCTATTGTGATTTTTCAATCTGAGCGAGTTTGTCGGTTCCTCGGTAATAAGGCGAAGAAATCTGATTAGTTTCAAAATCTCCCGATATTTCAGTTTGAGAGGTTGGCGGGTATGCACTAGCATCGGAGGGAACTAGACTGCCATTTGTGAATGAAGCAGTACGATATCAAAGACGATATTCAGAAAATGAAAGTATATCATAATGTAATTATTTAGTTCCCTCATGGGCATCCAATATATTGTTTTTCGTATTGCATCGTTTAATATCATGTGAATGCATCCCATAATTTAAAATTATATTCATTGTTTTCAATGGCACTCTTCGTTTATTTGTATAATAAGGCATTTTGATTTACTTTATGTACGTATTATTGCCAAATCTCATAAAAAATAAGAAAATGTTCCATAAGGTGACAATGGAATACAAAAAGAAACTTTTTAGCACGAAAACTTGCGATAGATATCTGTGACTGAGACGGAAACGTCTTGATCTTTAGCGTGAACGCCGTGCTAACACCTCTACCGATGGCGTGACGCTAGTAGGTTCGACAAAAGTTGTTGGAAGAAACTATTAAAAAATATAAAGTGGTAATTTTGAGATTCTCTTAAGATATTCCAAAATTATCAAAACCAGAACTGTTACAATTTAACCAAAAATATAAAAACTAAAAATCTTGCTCTCAAGATTTAAAATCAAAAAGAATTTGAAAATTTTCAGAACGAAAAGGAATTTTTGTATGTTAAAATCAAATATAAATGTTCTTCTATATTTATATTAAACAGTGAATGTGGTGTTTCCTGAAAGCAGATAGTCTCAACACAGTAGGTAGAAACACCTTTCTTGCAGGATCGAATCCTGGCACAGTCAGTTGGCATTTGAGGGTGTGCAAATGTGAGGGGGCTGTGTTGGCATGTTAAAGATCCCCTTTTGGGCAAAATTCTGTTTTCCCGGTGTCTTTAAGAAGCCTCTGTAGTTACAAGGAACGTGAAACCAATATTATTATAGAAACACCTAAGATTGACGGCTTAGAGTAGGGTCGAAGTGGAGACTATGGAGATAAACAAGGACGAGATTGACGTCTTAGAGTAGGGTCAAAGTGGAGGCTATGGAGATCAACAAGGACAAGATTGATGTCTCGCAGGAGGGTCGAAGTGGAGGCTATGGAAACCAAGGACAAGATTGATGTCTCAGAGGAGGGTCGAAGAGAAGGCTACGGAGATCAACAAGGACAACATTGACGTCTGAGAGTGGTGCCGTGGGAGGAACAAGGGAGTCTGGCAGGCAGTCTTACTGCGTATGCACTGTACCATTCTATTTCTGTACGGGGCATCTTGCCAGATGGAGGTTCTTCCTCTCATCTGCTCCCTGCTGTGCTCACTTACAGATATGAATCCTATATTCTATTCACCAACCCCTTTGTACATTTCCTCCAGGTAGGGTTACCAACTTCAAATTCTCAAATTCAGAACATAGCTTTGCAAAAAAACAGGACATAAAGAAAACAATGCCAGACAGCTTCTATAAATACCGAAATTGGATATATTATATAGAACTTGTTAACTTGATTAATAAGCTTCCTTGGTGGGTCATTGGTAAAGTGTCTACATCACGATCACAAGATAAAAATCTTGGGCAATCAGAGTAGTATGATGCAGACTCTTAAAAAATCTCTCGTATCAGATTTGACAACAAGAAAACAAGAATGACGAACCTTACAGTAGTCGCATATGATGTGTAACATGTGACTTGTTATCCTACTATGTGTCTGCCGGGAGTGCAAATCCCTTGTTAACAGTGAACTCTCTTGGTCATTGAAATAACTACTTGTAAAACTCCAGTGCCAAATCCTTTCAGCAAATATGATATAATGAATATTTTCACACCAAAGAACGACAACTTGAAGATGATTTATTGTAGGAATATCTTTAATGGGGCGTTCAAACCTTGAAGTAAACTATATGCGATATAAATTCCATATAGCCACATGGCCGACAGTACGTCGTTATACCAATCTCCACCACCGCGCACGCTCATTGTTTCCTTCCCTTTTCCAAAATCACCCCTACAAAAAAATATAGAACTACCGAGAGGAATGATGTTACACATTGAAAATTAATTAATTAATTAATTGCCCTTGCAGGTCACCCAATAGTGTTCTGGTTTTCACGGACAGATTATTTTATTTATAAGATAAAATGAACTGCCAGATGACTTACTGATAGTACAGTGCGTTTGCTTCCCCCCGCCGCTGGGCGATTTCCATGCAAATATTAGAAAATCAGTTGGGGGTTTTCTGTGCTCCAGTATCTATTGTTCTGCGAAACGACGCGACCATTTAAATGAAACAACGCCTCATCACAGAAAAATATTAACTGCGGATCCAACAATGTTGTGTAAAACCTAATATTACAGAAAGTGATGCTTTTTTCATTGTCAAAGGGTCGTAATTCTTGGACTACAGTTACTGTGTATAGTTTGTTTTAAAATTTTAGTAGCCGTATGGAAACACTTACTTGCTGTGCAACACATTTTAGAGACTTTTTTGGAGAGCGAGAGAATGATGCATTAATTTCAACGAGTTTTTCCTTCGTCAGGACTCTTCTCTTTAGCTTAAGACATGTAGCGTTTAGGATTCCCCTGGTCCGTAATTTATTAACAAGATGCCTGACAGTCTCTCTATTTGGAAAGGTAGGGAATTTGTCTTTAAATTGCCTTCACACCACTCTGCATGACTCCGGTTTTACATACGTATCATACATGAACACTCTTTGTTCAAGAGGGGCAGATGACTTCGTAGTTCCGCCCCTTAAAACAACAATAACTATCTTTGTTCAAGCTGGAATTTCTCGTAATTTGCCATATAAATGGATTTGCAATACACTTATACACAGTAGAGATAAACGAAACGTCTTCTACACTGCACAGGCAAACGGAAACCACTAGTGATGTTGTGATGCATTACTGCTGACAGTGCTTTTTTTTTTTCTAAAAATATAATTAAGGGGTACTCTCAGTTGTAGGCGACGAAACATCACGTTCTTGCAATTTTCGTCAATTTGCAAAGTCCGGTCCTTGTGTTCGAAGCATTTTCGATGTCTTGGTGGATGTTAAATAGTTTGTTATTTTCTTCATCCTTCAAACCTAACCACACGCACAAAATAACAACCCACCCCACCTCCAAACACTAGGCTGCGTGGTTATAAGAACGGAGTGCCGAGTTACCGACCAAAAGAAACAGATTCAATAGATCAATTAAATAGAGGATTACTCGAAATCTCCTCCAGCTGCTGTGAACAGTGCGTTGACGCCAGCTTATCGATGAACTTTCAAGTCGGAAGTTACATTTGCCGGACTAGATATGAATGTACCAATATTATTTCTTAAACAGTTTTCAAATATTTAAGTGGTACGCGTACCCCTGCGTTCCCCCTGAAAAAAAAAAGCACTGACTGTTGCTCACTCTGCTGGGGTGTGGTGAATGAATCGCCCGGCCGCACGGGGAAGCGAACGCACTGTATATGGACATATTAATATTATCGACATGATGAATTCCAAAGTATTTATAAAGACATATTTAGACTAATTTATAGGAATACTAGCTGTTACCCGCGGCTTCGCCCGCAGTAACATTTGGAATCCCGTTATAACATTAGTTAAATAGATAGATAAGCATGGGTCCTAGTGGAAAAAAATTCTATCACCTGAAACCAAAAATGCATGGGACGAAAAAATACATCAAAATATCATGTTAGTTTCAGACCCTAAAAGACGTGAAAAATATAATAAAAGTATTAAAAAAAACTATTTTTTGAAATTTCATTCGAATCAATTTAGATGTCATTCCTGGGACTTAGAAAATTCCGGCCAAAAAGTACAAAATCATTAATAACTCCCTAAGTATTCGTCGTATGATGAAATAGCAAGAGACAAAAAAGAGGTAATGTGTTATTGTCTACAACATAGGCCATGTATAATTTTACACTCAGACATATTAAGTTTCCCCCCTCCCCCTTAATTTCACCCCTCCCCATCGGCCCCTTAAATTGGATTTAGGAAAAAACGGTCAAACACCTGTTTAGTTATTTTTTATGCTGATTTTTTTCGGCTGAGTTCCAAACTCCTCAATTTTTATGTCATTCCTGGGACTTAGAAAATTCCGGCCAAAGAGTACAAAATCATTAATAACTCCCTAAGTATTCGTCGTATGATGAAATGGCAAGAGACAAAAAAGATGTAATGTGTTATTGTCTACAACATAGGCCATGTATAATTTTACACTCAGACATATTAAGTTTCCCCCCTCCCCCATAATTTCACCCCTCCCCATGGGCCCCTTAAATTGGATTTATGAAAGAACGGTCAAATACTGTTTAGTTATTTTTTATGCTGATATTTTTCGGCTGAGTTCCAAACTCCTCGCCTATGTAGTTTAAGAGATACACGCTCCGTTAGGAATCCTTCAACCCCCACTTTTCACCCCTTTCACCTCATAATATACACCACATCGAAAAACCCTCAGACACATGTCTTCTTATTTTTAATGATGAGTTTATATGCCGAGTATCACATCCCCCAGTGAAACCAATCGGGAGATATTGCTATTCATTGAAATCCAGGTCTACCCCCTTAACACCCCTTTAGAACCTGAATATCCAAAAATCCTTTCTTAGTGGGCGTTTGCGGCCCTTGAAGCTGCATACCAAATTTCATTCCAATCCGTTCGGTGGTTTCTGAGATTTTTTGATGAATGAATGAGTCAGTGAGTGGTATTTGAGCTTTATATAGTAGATATAATACCAACTATTTATACAAATGTCATTTTTGTAAAATTATTCTCATTTTTTCTACAGATTTGTTCATAAAATGCAAAGACATTAACCGTATGGTATTAAATATTATCCGTGTTGACCGACTTTAATCTCCAATTATAAAATCCACCTTGTCCAACACTAAGAAGTTTAATAATTAAATTAAAACGTACATGTTTCGGTACACACTGATACCTTCGTCAGCGTAGATTAAGTAAAAAGAATCTTAAAAGCTATAACAAATACAAAGAGAAAATGGATATCCTTACAAAAGCATTAGAATGTAAATAAATGAAAGTTCACAAAAAAATTTAGAAAATACAAAACTTAAAAGAACGATATTAAAAGTTAATGTTAATCTACCTTAATGGACTGTCTAATCGGATGTCGCTGCTGAGAGCTATGTGTTGTTGCTTCCAGCCAGGTATAGGCTAATGATACGGAACAGCGCATAAAATTTCAAAAAGATGAAGTCGTCCAACCCTGGAGAGAATTCTGTCGAATCCCAATTTGTCAACTGCAATATGTCGCTTCTAGATGGTCGAACACTGCAACTTCTCTATAATTAAATGGCAAAAATCAACTAACCTCCAACAAGACAGAGGATTCCCACCTCTTGGCTAGCTTTGTAGAGGTAGCCGTCCAAACTGGCAATGTATTCCCCAATACAACTGAAGTTAGCCAAGGTACACTTATAAGTTGTAACGAAATACTTGGACTTTGATAAGCCAAATGTTATATATAAGTCGAGAAATAAATTCAAAACAGATTACAGATCTGTTCTTAACTAATCTTGTACGATATTTCATTGAAAACCAAAAGTGAAATATTATCAACGAAGCTTTGCTCGCAATTACTTCAGTTACTTTATAACTCCACCACAGAGCAAGGCCATAATATGGCTGTATTACCCTTTCACGAATTGATTGCCGGCGGTCGAGATGGGAACTAATCTCTGTTTACTTGTGACACACGTCACTCTGCTTCGTTGACAGGCACAGTTGCGCGAGTAGGATATGACTCGGCTACAGTAGCTGTCCGTGGTGACATGACGCTTATCTGCGCTTCTAAGACGGGTAGCGTGCGCAATGCTGCTTGACTTATGTGAAACTTGCACTGTGTCATCACTGTGTCCTCCTCTTTACCCCGCGGGGCTCCTGCTACAATAATCAACAAATGGTGGCGCAGCCAGGCTTAGCGGCAATCAAATGTTAAACGGGTAATAACTGGTACATTTTTTAAATTAATAAATGTTGATGTAATTATTACTTTAAACCAATGCTCACAAATAACAGTTCAAAAATGCACCTTTTCAATCGTCGTGGTAAGAGAACAAAGCCCAAAGCGCCTCGGCAGGAAATGTGACGGGGGGAAACGGACTGTTTGTTCACTAGAATAAAGAAATGACCACTAAGTAAGGCAACATGGCTTTTCTCATTTTCAGCCTAGCATAATATTACATTTACCGGTATAGAATAAATATTTAGGATGTCAAATCAATGATAACTGGGACTTAAGTCAAGAAATTCGCCGTAGAATTGAGGAGGCCAGAAGTTCTTTCATGAATATGACAAAAGCCGTGATTTAAGTCTGCCATTACGCACCTGACTGCTTCGATGCTACGTTTTTAGTGTCCTGCTCTATGGAGTTAAATCATGGACACTTACCGAGGTTTTAAGTAAGAAACTGATTGCATTTGAAATGTGGACGTATCGCAGGATTTTAAGGATAACATGGACAGCTAAAGTCACAAATGTGGAAGTACTGCGGGGTATGAACAAAGACTCGGAAATTCTCAGTATCATCAAAAGGATAAAACTAGAATACTTTGGTCATTACATGCACAACAACAAATACCACCTCTTGCAATTAATTATTCAAGAGAAGATTGATGGCATTAGGGTCCAGGACGCACACGAATATCCTGGCTAAAGAACTTATGCCAGTGGTTTGGACTTAATACAGTGACACTGTTTAGAACAGCTATGGACAAACAGCAGATCATGCTACTGATCGCCAATGTTCTTGGGAGGACGAGGCACTAAAAAAGAATAAGAATACTTTCTAGTTATTTTACTTTT
The DNA here is from genome assembly GCA_946902985.2 of Meconema thalassinum. NCBI lineage: Eukaryota > Metazoa > Arthropoda > Insecta > Orthoptera > Tettigoniidae > Meconema > Meconema thalassinum. The sequence goes on from OX336395.1 coordinate 206,565,612, forward strand.
ATTTTCTTAAGGGTAGGCTACTTAAAATTTTGTCTTGCACCTAAAACTTGAGGGAGGTAATGCCCCCTGCCTACCCCGTGTTTTACGCCTTTGGTTCCCACCGTATGCCACTGCTTGTTGTAGAACCATTGAGTTGGCAATCCACTGTACTTTCCAATCTTGATGTTGTGTTTGCACTGCTATGAAGCAGCAAAACCTAAACTCTTTATTAGGCGACCCATGACTGGCCTTACTCTAATCTTCAAAATGTGATTTAACCCTTTCAGTGTCACTAAAATATGTTGTAGGCAATCCACTGTACTTCCCAATCTTGATGTTGTGTTTGCACTGCTATGAAGCAGCAAAACCTAAACTCTTTATTAGGCGACCCATGACTGGCCTTACTCTAATCTTCAAAATGTGATTTAACCCTTTCAGTGTCACTAAAATATGTTGTAGGCAATCCACTGTACTTCCCAATCTTGATGTTGTGTTTGCACTGCTATGAAGCAGCAAAACCTAAACTCTTATTAGGCGACCCATGACTGGCCTTACTCTAATCTTCAAAATGTGATTTAACCCTTTCAGTGTCACTAAAATATGTTGTAAATTTCTTTGAGTTAATTTTTAAGAACATATTTAAGACATGCTGATCTTTTTACTTTTTTATATCATGTAGAAAAACATTTGAAAATAGGAAAACTGTACAAAATATGAATCAGTTCAGGGAAACCATGGAATTTCCATCGCTGAAAGTAGGCATAGCTTTACTACACTTGTTTCTGCATCATTACTGATCTTAACTCCTTCAGCTTCATTGGCACATGATGATAAACTCTCAATCTCTACAACGAGAAAAGTCTTAAAAATTACAGAAATCTCTGTCAGATTCGTTCTATCTTGGACACATTGTTATCGTACGAGCCCGCCATTTCACTGTTTATATCAGCTGATAATGTCAAACTGAAGTATCTAACCAATTCTGAAAAATCCAAAGGAAATTCACGTAATCATTCCCGGTTTCAGGCGCGTCATTCATAAAGGTTGTCTTGTACCCTGCTGCCACCTATAAACTTATAATAGCCTGCGGAATATATCTCGAACGACACGTAAAGCAAATGTAATAGCGTGGAATATTCCGGAAAAGACACGGAAAGGGTTGGTGACATTGTACCACTTGAAGTGTAGTAGATTTTTCTCGCCCTTCAAAAATCCTTTAATTAATATGGACGAAGATGAATGTTAATATCGGAGGTGGCATGTTGGCAGCGGGCTTGCTATTGTCTGTAGCCAGTGGACTATATGGTGCAGGCTCATTCAGTGTTCTACTTAAATAGAAAGGTTCATAAATAAACTGCTACAACTTTCAATAGTAACAGGAAGGTAGGTTATGGAGGATTCCACAGAGTGGGCCAGACTCAATTAGGCAGTTTTTGATCATTAATAATCAATCTGATTTAGGGAGAAAATGAGAATGTTGTCCAAGGACAGCTGGATGTACTCAAGGGAAATATTGAGAAATGGGAAATTAGAATCGGTGTAGAGAAAATTAAGACAATGGTAATGACAAGGAAAAGGGATTTTTAAATTACTATAATTACTAAATACAACTCCCACTTTTCAATACAAAATTGTTTTGATTCTTTTATCTCAGTTCACAACGCTGTATGTTTCGGTACGTCGCCTTCATCAGTCGTTCATAATTGTTACAATATTATTTACACATTTTGAAAACATCTTATTGTACAAGCTAAAATCCTACTATATTCTTAAAATACAATTTCTGTATTAAAAATCTGGAGTTAAAATTCTTTTGTCTGTTTAAAAATACTTGATGCTTGGTTTCTTCTAAAACTGCTATTTCATGGCTCAGAACTGTGGAAGACAAAATGAGAATTAGAATTTGCGTGAAAACAACCTTTCAAACGTTTGTCAGAGAGCTAACTCCTTTTTTTCTTGTACTTATCCTAGTGTTCGGATAACTGGCAGGTTTCCCAGGTGTGTGTTTCAATTATTGTATTCTTGTTGTCCGTTGTCCGTTGTCCTTAATCCAAGTCTTTTTTTATTTCTCTCTGTCTTCTTTCCTGTCGACCTCACTTGGTCAACTCTTGTTCTCTTCCGACCCCAACGGTATTAAGGTATCCGAGGCCTAGGGAGTCTCTTCCTTTCCCGTCTTAATTGGCCCTTGTCTCATCTTTTCTGATTCCCTCCTTCTGCGAAGGGTCAGCTTTCTTTTTCTTTTCATGTTATCTCCAGCCTTCTGCTCAAGGCCCTCAAGGAGACCGGGTGTATGTAGCCTTACAACTTTTGGTGCACCCTAGATAATGCTACACCCTCAGATGCTCACGGCTGGTGAGTTCGGGAGTTGGCGACCCCGAGGGATTCCTGAGCTGGGCCCGTTTATTCCCCTTTTGTCCCTTACCTTTGGGGCGGACCCTCTCCTCTTTCACTTTCCTATCTGCCTTTCATGGCTCTCCTTCCTTCCGAGTCCCTCAATCCGCATTCTTCGAGGGTAGAGGGCATTTCTTTTCCTCCTGTCCTTTATTTGCTTTACTCTCCTTTAGTTTTCCATTTCTTCTTCTAGTCTGTTCAATCTCCGTTGCATTTTGTGAGTCTTTTCGATCTATGTTGCATTTGTAGGTGTTTTTCAACCTCGATTGCATTTTGTAAGGATTGACAATCTAAATTGCTTTTTAGTAAGTCTTTCAATATGGGGGGGGGGGGGGGGGTCCTTTTGTGAGTATTTTGAATTTCAATTGCATTTTGTATTTTCAACCTACACCGCTTTTTTGCAAGTAGTTAATTCTAAATTACATTTTGTAAGTACTTCGATTTCACTTGCATCTTGTAAGTATTTCGACTATATGTTGCATTTTGTACATATTTTGAACTTAACCTACTTTTTGTGCGTATTTTTCAATCTATTCCTTTTAAGAGTATTTTCGTTCTAAATTCCCTTTTGTAAGTATTAAGCTCTCAATTTTGTGAGTAGTTTCAATCTGCATTCCTTTTTGTAAGTATTTTCCTTCGCTCTTAATTTTCCTTCTGGTTTCCACTTCATTGACATTTTCGCTATCACCCAGACCATTAGGGGCCGATAACCTAGATGTTAGGCTCCTTAAAACAACAATTATCATCATCATCATCTTTTTTTTTACTGTATGTTGTTCTGTGAGAATAAAAGGGATTGTTAACATTGGAGATGTAGATCTGGAAGCAGTAGAGCACTTCAAATATTTAGGAAGTGAATTGATGAAAAATGCAAGATTAGATATGGAGATCAACAAGAGTGGGAGTGTTTTCTATCAGGTTTGCAGTTTAATTTGGGATAAAGACAAACCACTGAAGGCTAAAGACGTGATGTACAAGTCCTATTACTTACCAATAATGACGTATGAAGTAGAAACTTGGCCAATGACCAGGTATGTTGAAGATCTTATATGCGATCAAAACAAGTGCAATTAATTAATTCATTAATAATCTAGCATTGTCGAGGTGGAACTAATTAAAAAAGTAATATCAACGCTAATATAGTAGCGATTGCCATCGAGGTGGTTGTACTCGAGTGTGTTAACAGGCTCTTCAAGCCAACAATCTCAAGAATTCACTGGCAAGGGAAGGGTGTTGCGAGTTGAATGGCCTCGGAGTGCATCTCATTAAAGCAGGACATCACTTCCTTACTAAATGCAGGGTGTGTCTACTACTTTGGAAAACGGGGAATACTCAGGGAATTTTTAAATCCTGGAAAACTCAGGGAATTATCAGGGTATTTTAAGTTAATGATACTCAGGGAATTTGTCTTACAAGGTCTAACCTTTAATAATTGGAAATTAGGCATTTAATTTTGATGGGGGAGGGGAAAAGTATATTCTGATTATGATTGTTGTAGATGTACGTTCGTACTAACGTTAAATCAGTAAGCTCTAGTTTCTTGCAAGTCCTATTACTTACCAATAATGACGTATGAAGTAGAAACTTGGCCAATGACCAGGTATGTTGAAGATCTTATATGCGATCAAAACAAGTGCAATTAATTAATTAATTAATTACATGTGTATTTGTATATAAATGTGTAACTGTATGATTTTTTTAAAGCATTACTATTGACGAGCTACTTTCAGTACTCGCAAGTGAAATGGTAGCTTGCCACGGTGGGTGAGTGGATATCGTGTCGGTCTACTAACCCCAAGATTGCAGGTTCGCTCCTGACCGCGGTAAGTGATTTTTGAAAGGCGGCAAAAATACGATACGCATGTCATACGATGTTGGCATGTCAAAGAACCCATTTGAATTCAGTAGGCCGAGTTCATAATGGCAAAATTAATCTCGGGAGTTTCCGCCAACAGAAAGTTCCTCATTTCTCTACTAGAAAGCGCTATAGTGTTCGAGGAGGTTAGATATCTAACATCTAACCTCCTTGACTTTCATAGTCAAGGAACAACGAAATTCGACATGCAAGCTACCCTCTGGGTGTCAAATAACAAAGCTTGCACCCGGCACCCGAGGCCATACGATATTATTATATATATATATATATAATTTGGCCAATTATAGACCGCTTTGAACCTAAGACTACGGTACATTGTTTCGTTTTTTTTCTTTTCTTCCCAAAACTTCTTCATACGTTGGCTGATGGCCTGCCTCTGTTCCGCTGATAACACTCTCCGTGGTTGATGTGGAACTTGCAGAATCGAAAAATCTGCAGTAGTGATCAGTCGCCGGAATTCCACCCTATTAGAAATGATGTTGTTTGTGATCTTCAGTTTTTGCAGATCACACCGTATCTCTTCCAGCCATCTAGTGGTGTTTTTTAATTTGGAGATGTAGTCAAAAATTTTCTTAGTTAGCCTGCTGCTATCCATTCTATGAAGGTGACCATAAAATTGTAGTCTCCGTCTTTTAATTGAGTCTGTAATATTATTATTATTATAGTGAAATGGTATTTATGGATGAAAAATGTAGAAATTGGCAAAATATAGAAAAATATGTATATTAAGGCTTTCACGGCCCGGATTATATAAATAATTCATATTTTTTGGGCTAATGCCGTGTGTATTTAGATTAGAACCATAAGTTTCGGAGAAACCTTGCCTCCTTTTTCAATGGAAATCTGTCCCGTGGCTCATGATCTCGAGATTAACGGTCACGTTAAACTACAAGCTTTTCAATGGAAATCAAACAGTGTGGCCAAAGAAAGTATATCAATGAGATTACAAAAATTACAAAAAATATAGATAAATTCCTGGGCTCAGGGGCGGATCTAGGGGAGGGCGAGGTGGGCAACCGCCCAGGGCCCCGCGGTCGTGGGGGGCCCGCACCATGGATTTTTTAAAATTTAATTAATTAATTAATTAATTATTCTTCTCAAACTTTTCAAACTATTTTTTTTTTCAGTGCAGCTATGACCTCCCTTGACTGTTTAGCAAGTTTAGATTTCAGTGAAATAATAGAAGACTTCAGCTGAAAAAAGTGGCAAAGTAATATTTTATACTTTACATAATCTTCTTCAAGGGGACTTATAGGTTTCCTTAATATTATTTATCAAATGTACTGTAGTGTATTGAAAATATTGTAACTATTCTTTATTTTATTATCATTACAAAACTACTTTCCATTTGTTTTGATTTTTTTATTTCCTATTGTTGTGGACCCCACCTTATCATATCGCCCAGGGCCCCGCAAGGCCTGGATCTGCCACTGCCTGGGCTCGTCACCAGAGAGCAGCTGCAAGAAATTACTGTACGGACCATGGTAGAACGGCGGACAGAGTAGTGGGTAAGGGGGCGGGGTGAAAATATAGAGACTCCTCGAAGAATGAGGATGTCCAAAAGAAAGAGTTTCCATCTGTTTTTATCGCCGTTGCCTGTATGACGTTAGGTATCGTACACTTCCTTTTTGTTTATGTTTCCTTATATCCATATCCATCTTACCCTCCCACCTCCTCCCCCCCCCCCCCCCCCTTTACTTTTGGACATCCTCATTCTTCGAGGAGTCTCTATATTTTCACCCCGCCCCCTTTACCTTCTCCTTACTCACTACTCTGTCCGCCGTTCTACCATGAACCATACAGTAATTTCTGGCAGCTGCTCTCTGGTGACGAACCTAGGAATTTATCTGTAATTTTTGTAATTTTTGTAATCTCATTGTTATACTTTCTTTAGCCACATTGTTTGATTTCCATTGAGAAAGGAGGCAAGGTTTCTCTGAAACTTATGTTTCTAATCTAAATACACACGGCATTAGCCCAAAAAATATGAATTATTTGTATAGAAAAATAGATTTTTCGTTTTTTGTGTTTTCAACTTTGTCATGCTATCCTTCATTGTTCAGGCACTTTTTGAAATGCTCTTTAAGTACAATTTCTGTTTTATATATTTATTACGGCCACTACTGTTACTCGGGGAATTTTCTGATTTATCCTGGAGAAAATAGAGAATTGTCAGGGAAATCTGTTACTTGGTTTTAGTAGACATCCTGGGTATGAATAAGTACGATAATGAAAGTTAATTTTTAATTCATGCAGGAGTAACCCTGTACATTGTGTGTAGCCCAGGGCATTTTTCATATTCCCACCCTGTACTGTTCATTTCTTAAAGAGAGATGTGAGATTTGGCTACAAGTCACAGTGAAGATAATGAAACTCCAAATAACTGACCTGTAAAAAACAGATCCAGTCTACTGTGTAGCAGTGATCTGTGTGTGGGTCAAGGTCGTAGTAAACATGACTGTTATCTTAAGCTGGTCTTAGATAACTTAGGCTACTGCTCAAGACGTTCATTTTTCATGAAGATATATTTAGTTTCCTACTGACATTAGCTGTGCAATTAGTATGTAATAAGATCTATTTATATCTATGGAAATAACATTACAGAGGTGGCCAAATTACTATGGCAAAGCCAACTAGAATCAAATGCTTGATTGCAAATTAAGATACAATGCATTAAAATGACAGATTTTGAGTCAGAGTCTCCGTTGCAAGATCTTTGTTGGTTGTATTTTGTCATGTATTCACCAAATGTGCTCCAATAAGTACAGGGTGTGTCAAAATGAATATCGGGGTTTTAAGGCTTTGTAGTATTTATTACCGTAACTTACAATTATAAATAACTAGCTGAAGTACCCGTGCTTCGCTACGCGTCATAAATAAATTAAAATGTGAAGGTGACAGTTAAAACAGGGGAGAGGCGAGGTGCTGCGCAGAGGGAAATTAAGGATGGAACATTTTGTCCAACTACACCGATCGGCTGTGTTTTATAGCACAAATTTAGGTTTTACTCGCTAACGGTTCGAGATACCTTTCGGATAGAAAATGTAATTTTAAACCTTGTATATACCATCAAAAGTTTGCTATTTCTTAGATGGTCGCCATCTTTAAATAGTGCAAAGTATTGAAATCAAAAGTAACCTATATGTTAACCAGGTAAATCAGCTACTTCCATGTAAAATTCATGTAAATCGGACCAGTGGTACTTGCGTGATTGAGTAATACACACACACATCATCTCATTTTTAGCCTCGCTTCGCTCGCGTCATAGTCGTGTCATATTGTTATTCAATAAAATGCAGGTTTAACCCCATTAACACCCCTTTAGAACCTGAATATCCAAAAATCCCTCCTTAGTAGACGTTTTCGACACACAACAAACATATCCCCAGAATATCATTCTTCTAACTTTAATAGTTTTGGTTGGTCGATGAGAGTGAACATCCAAAAATCCTTCCTTAATGGACGTTTTTCTTCCAGAATTTCACCCCTCCCCATAGGCCCCTTAAATTGGATTTATGAAAAAACGGTCGAACACCTATTTTTTTTTTATTTATTTATTTTTAAGCTGATTGATTTCCTCAGAGTTTCACACTCCTCGCCTATGTCGTTTAAGAGATACTCGCTCCGTTAGGAATCTTTCAACCCCCACTTTTTATCCCTTTCACCTCATAATATACACTACATCGAAAAGCCATTAGTCATGTGTCAGCTTATTTTTAATGATTAGTATATATGCCAAGTATCACATCCCCAAATGAAACAACTCGTGAGATATTGTTATTCAATGAAATGCACGTTTACCCCCTTAACACCCATTTAGAACCTGAATATTCAAAACTCATTCCTTAGTGGACGTTTTCGACATACAACGAACATATCCCCAAAATTTCATGTTTCTAACTTCAATAATTTTGGCTGGGCGATGATGAGTGAGTCAGTCAGTCAGGACATTTCCTTTCATTTATTTTTGATAATTTCATCCCTCCCCATGAACCCCTTAAATTGGATTTATGAAACAAACGGTCGAACACCTATTTACTTATTTAAAGCTGTTTTCCCCCCAGAATTTCACCCCTCTCCAAGGGGTGAAATTCTTGCATTGGATTTATGAAAAATCAGTCGAACACCTATTTACTTGTATTTTAAGCTGTTTTTTTTCCCGCCGAATTTCAAACTTCTCGCCTATGTCGTTTAAGAGATACACGCTCCGTTAAGAATCCCTCAACCCCCAATTTTCACCCCTATCACCTCATAATATACACCACATCGATAAACCCTTAGACATATGTCTGTTTATTTTTAATGATTAGTTTATATACCGAATATCACATCCCCAAAGAAACAACTCATGAGATATCGTTATTCAATGAAATGCACCTTTACCCCCTTAACATCTCTTTAAAACCCTAATAAACCAAAATCATTCCTTAGTTGACGTTTTCGACATACAGTGAGCATATTCCCAAAATTTCATTTTTCCAACTTTAATAGTTTTCGCTGGGCGTGATGAGTGAGTGAGTCAGACAGGACATTTTCTTTCAATTATTTTTACCAGAATTTCACCTCTCCCCATGGGCCCCTTAAATTGGATTGATGAAAAAACGCTTGAACAACTATTAACTTATTTTTTAAGCTGTCTTTTCCCCCTGAGTTTGGTGAGTGAGTGAGTGAGTGAGTGAGTTAGTCAGTCAGTTAGGACACTTTCTCTCCTTCCCCCCCCCCCCCCCCAGAATTTCACCCCACCCCATTGGCCCCTTAAATTAATTTATGAAAAAACGGTCGAAGACCGATTTACTTATTTTTTAGCTGATTTTTTTTTCGCTGCGTTTCATATTTCTCTCCTATGTCGTTTAAGAGAGAGGCCTACACGCTCAGTTAGGAATCCTTCAACCCCCACTTTTCACCCCTTTCACCTCATAATAATACACCACATCGAAAAACCCTTAGACACATGTCTGCTTATTTTAAAAGATTAGTTTATATGCCGTGTATCACATCCACAAATGAAACCACTCGTGAGATATTGTGATTCAATGAAATGCAGGTTTAACCCCCTTAAGACCCCTTTAGGGCCTGAATATCCAAAAATCCTCCCTTAATGTACGGTTTTGACATACAACGAACATATCCCCAAAATGCCATGTTTCAAACTTCAATATTTTTGGCTGGGCGATGATGATTGAGTGAATGAGTCAGGACATTTTCTTTCATTTTTTTTCCTTCAGAATTTCACCCCTCCCGATGAACCCCTTCAATTTGATTGATAAAAAAACTGTCGAACAGCTATTTACTTACTTTAAAGCAGTTTTCCCCCTGAGTTTGATGAGTGAGTCAGTCAATCAGTTAGGACATTTTCTTTCCTGTACCCCCCCCCCCCCCCCCCCCACAGAATTTCACCCCTCCCCATGGGCCTCTTAAATTGGATTTATGAAAAAACGGTCAAACACATATTTACTTATTTTTATGCTGATTTTTTTCCGCTGAGTTTCAAACTCCTCGCCTATGTCGTTTAAGACATACACGCTCCGTTAGGAATCTTTCAATCCCTACTTTTCACCCCTTTCACCTCATAATATACACCACATCGAAAAACCCTCAGACACGTGTCTTACTTTTTAATGATGAGTTTATATGCCGTGTATCACATCCCCCAATGAAACCAATCGGGAGATATTGTTATTCAATGAAATGCAGGTTTAACCCCATTAAGACCCCTTTAGAACCTGAATATCCGAAAATCCTCCCTTAGTAGACTGTTTTGAAATACAATGAACATATCCCCAAACTGTCATGTTTCTAACTTCAATAATTTTGGCTGGGCGATGATGAGTGAGTGAGTCAGGACATTTTCTTTCAATTTTCTTTTTTCAGAATTTCACCCCTCCCCACGATTTATGAAAAAAAACTGTCGAACAGCTATTGACTTACTTTAAAGCAGTTTTTTCCCCCTGAGTTTGATGAGTGAGTGAGTCAATCAGTTAGGACACTTTCTTTACTGTTTCTCCCCCCCCTCCAGAATTTAACCCCTCCCCATGGGCCCCTTAAATTGGATTTATGATAAAACGGTCAAACACATATTTACTTATTTTTATGCTGATTTTTTCCCGCTGAGTTTCAAACTCCACGCCTATGTCGTTTAAGAGATACACGCTCCGTTAGGAATCTTTCAATCCCCACTTTTCACCCCTTTCACCTCATAATATACACCACATCGAAAAACCCTCCGACTCGTGTCTTCTTATTTTTAATGATGAGTTTATGTGCCGAGTATCACATCCCCCATTGAAACCAATCGGGAGATATTGCTGTTCAATGAAATGCAGGTCTACCCCCTTAACACCCCTTTAGAACCAGAATATCCAAAAATCCTCTCTTAGTGGGCATTTGCGGCCCTTGGGGAAGCTGCATACCAAATTTCATTCCAATCCGTTGGATACTTTCTGAGATTTCGTGATGAATGAATGAATGAATGAGTGAGTGAGTGGTATTTGACCAATATATAGTAGAAGATAGTGTCAAGTCTTTGTTATGCAAAACTCGGTTGAAAGTGCTGTGTGAGTAGTTGAGTAACTAACGGGATTTCAAGTAAAGATCCTCATTTTCTATACCGGTAGTGCAGAGCGCAAATGGCATCCAGTCGGCCGTGTCTCGACTTGAGCTATGTTGCCATGGAAACTATCCGCCTTGCCATTCCTTCATGAGTATATTTTATGATTTGATTAGCATGTGCTGGAGTGCAAAAGGGTCGAAATCAGAAGAATGAGAAAGACTATCGAAAATTCATGTAGCCAGCGGTTCCTTCTGGGTCCCAAACTATGTGTATGCAAAATTCGGTTGAGATTGGTGTAACGGTGTAGATTTGTATACGGAACAGACATACCCACATACATACATACAGACTTTCACTTTTATATATAAGATACATCAAATGAAAGAGCAACTCAAACAGTTTGTCCTACAAGTGTTCAATGTGAGCACCATTCGTCACACGACACACATCGAGTTGATGGCAGAGTTCATCCCAAACTTTGCTCAGTGTCTGTGGAGTATTTGTTGCAACAAATGCTTTAATCTTCTTTCTTAAGCGGCTTTGGTGGCCTACTTGGTAGCATGCTGAGCTTCTATGCCCAAGATCAGAGTTCAAACCCGGCCGAAGTCGTCGGATTTCTTAAGAACGATAAAAATCCCTCAGTATGCCTTTCTTTGGAGGAGAAGTAAAGCCGGCGGTCCCATGTCATAGATTTATGGCATATTAAAGAACCTTCCACTAATTACACTTGTGTGAAGCTAAATTATATATTGGTTAAACATTTGACTAACCTTCTTAGGTTCCTACGTTCGTCGCCAAGAGCCGACTGCGGGGGCATCTGGTAATCAAGTTCTGAACTAGTAGTCGTTGACAGTGGCATTTGGTGGCAAAAGTAGGAACTACTTGAAAAAATTCAATGTCTGCAGTCCTCACTTGAATTGAAATCAGATAACACACACTCATACAGTCATCACAATTAACACTGGTTATCAGAAAGATTCTTCACACACCCAAAGTACACGGGGCTACATGACAGCGTTGACGCAGCCCCTAAACTGAGGAACCAACCAACCTCTTTCTTAATTTGGTTAGGTAGCTGGTAGCGGAGGCACATACACATGATCCTTTACGAACCCCCAAAGGTAAAATTTGCATGGCGTCAGATCGGGTGAATGTGGAGGCCATGTGTAACAAGCTCTGTCATCCGGAACATAATACGGAACGCACGTTGCACTGTAACTGCAGATTCAGTCCTTGTAAACTGTAAAACACAAAGAGCTTTCTGCTCCCTAGTCGCCTTCTTGGCTACTAGCGCTTCTAACAGAAGAAGGAACTAGTGCATGTGCACATGTACGAACACTTGTAGGACAAACTGAGTTGCTTTTTCATTTGATGTATTATTTATGAATGTACGTTAACTGTAATAAATACTACAAGGCCTTACAACCCCGATATTCATTTTGATACATCCTGTATTTTACAAACCAACATCATATGCTTTTAAATTTAGAGCGGGAGGGAGGGGTGCAATGGTCAAGCTGTTGGCCTCTCGCCGTGGCGGCAGACCAGGTTTGATTCCTGGTCAATGCATGTGAGATTTTCAAATTGAAATGCCATGTCCTGTGGTTCGGATTCCACGTAAAAAGGTCCTGAGGCTCATGATCAAGAGATTAACAGTCACATAAAACTAAAAGCTTTTTTGAAATTTAGAGCTTTTTATTTTATTTTCTATTAGGCAATAGACCAATCTTTAAAAGAGCAAAATTTCTGCTTTTGGAACTTACTCTGTCCTGAAAATAAACCTGTTACGGGCCACAGTGGCAGAGAGCATCAAAGCACTACCTCGTGCCTTGCTGGCATCAGGAGAGCGTGGGTTCATATCCCAACTCGGCCGTCCTGAAAATGGTTTTCGTGGTTTCTCATTTTCACCACTAGGCAAATGCCGGGACGGTTCCTTTCAATAGGCCCACGACCGATTTCCTTTCAAAATCCCTCTTTTGACCCATTCTGAGAATTAATGAATTGCCATTGGCTGCATTAATAGAATTATAAAAATAAACCTGTCGCCGATTCTTCTTTTGTTACGAGAAGTGTACAGCATACGAAAATCTTAAATGGAAGGAGGAATTATTTCACAGCAAATCATCAATTGGAAATAGTTTTATTAATTTCCAGCAGCTTTAGCTGAATGGGCAGGCTAGACTGATCTGGTTAGAATGCCACAAAAACACATTCTCAGGATACAGGAACCAATTAGCATTAAAGAATTTGGCTCTATTCAGCTTTACCATAATAATTTAGCAATCTGTGTACATATTTTCCATGAACATTCAAATAAATATATGCCAAATCCAAGCAGAGAAATTTTTGAAAACACCGAGGACTTTTTCAATAACATTTCTACATCCATAGCCACATCAATTTGATTTTTAATCAAAAGAAGGTACAATTCATCAATAGCAAAACGACCATTTTATTGAAGGGGACGTTTCAATAAGATTCTACATCCACAGCCACATCAATTTGGTCTTTTTCCAAAGAAGGTGCAAATCATCGAAATCATCACCAATTTATTTTATGAATAATAACATTTGAAAACATAAGGAACGTCTTTTCACTACCATTTTCCTACTCCATAGAAGCAGGTTTCTCTATTTTGAAACCTCATTTTTTTACAAGCAATATTTTTTTATGTGTCTTTTTTATATTTTTATTTTTCATTAATACTTTATTGTAACAGATCTGATATTTTAAATCAATTTTACATTATGTTTTTTCCATATTTTCAACGATTTCTTCAAAAGAGACAGTATTTTCGATTATAATTAACAGTATTAACAGAATTTGTAATATTTTGGAAGATGTTGTTTGAGTCTTCAGTCTTTTGACTGGTTTGATGCAGCCTTCCATTCCTTCCTGTCCTGAGCTAATCGTTTCATCTCTACATAGCTACCACACCCTACATCCGAGGCAATCTGTTTAGCATATTCTAACCATGGTCTACCCTTACAGTTCTTGTCCTCAACCCTTCCTTCCATAACTAAGCTTGCTATTCATGGGTGTCTTAGTATGTGTCTTACCAACCGATCTCTTCTCTTCATTAGCAGTCGCCAGAAACATCTCTCCTCTCCCACTTGTTTTATAACCTCTCATTTGTTACTCTATCTACCCATCTGATCTTCATCGTTCTCCTGTAACACCACATTTGAAACGCTTCGATTCTCCTCTTTTCTGCTGCACCAATAGGCCAAGTTTCACTTCCATAGAGTGCCACGCTCTAGACAAATGCTTTCAAAAATGATTTCCTAATATCTAAATCTATATTCTATGTCAGCACATTCCTTTTCTGTAGAGATGTTTTTCTTGCCTGAGGCAGCCTACTTTTTATATCCTCTTTGCTTATTCCATCACTGGTTATTTTGCTTCCTAAGTAACAGAAGTCTCGGAAGATAAATCTAAGATTACTGGAGAAAACTTTTTTATAGTGGACATTTTATTTCTAATGCTCATCTTTGTTTCATAGAATGTTAGTGATAGATTGAGGCTCTTAGTTAAAAATAATATTTTTTATTATAACTGAAGAATCTATCCAACATTTTTTTGCTTTTCTCTGTGAGAAAAAGACAAAGGGGGCCTGGTTCAGTGAAGTAGAGAAAGATCTGTTGGAGATTGGGATAACACGTGAAGATATCCAGGAATGTGGTCCACTTAGGGAAAAACTTCAGAAACATCCGAGTTTTCAACTTAAATTCAGTAGAGCGATATGACGTTTTCAACTTAAGCCGAAGCTAAATACCGGGAAGGCGTGGAAGACAGAGAGAAAGGTGCAACATCGATTGCGAATGAAGGAGTACTGGGCCAACATTAAAATGCAGAAAAAACAGTTGACATGACGTGGTCCTTAGTTGGCCATAACGAAGGAAGAAGAAGAAGAACCGAATAAGGTTACTAGATAACCGAAACTGCGATTATATAATTAGTTTGAATATATTGACTGTAAGGTTATTTACCTATTGATAGGTATACATTTCAATGTGTATAGTAATGTTTGTTCTCTGATGAGTCAGTCTCAGGGAAGGCATTTAAGCATAAAAGCCACCTTCATGAAATTAACCATTTTGATTGGTGTGGATCCACATTGACTTAAAATGGAAAAGTAGTTGCCATGACTTAAGAATGGCTCCTTGCAGTTACAGGAACTAGGAGAGCTCACTTCCTGAACTTGAAGGATGTTTGACAAGAACCTGGGCCAAGTTGATTGGTTAACTGCTATGCCAATTGTTTGGCTGCCATAAAATATTCATGAAGGTCTGACTGAGACTTTCCCCTCCCTCCCTCTGCTATTCTTAGCCCCCATGATGCATGTAGCCTTGACAGTTAAACCCCAACAGAGACACTACCAAAGTGAGTGGGCTGGTTTATTTTTGAACAGCTATCTCACACTTCCACTGTGCTTAATACAGGCTGTATCTAAAAGGTACTTCATGTATTCCTCATATCTAGAGATGTCACTGGCTGACATGCTAACATTCCCTCGGGCTCTCATCTAGTGGGATGTGGGTTGGCGACCATGGGACCCCAGCTGAGTCTGGCATTGCTTCCACTTACTTGTGCCGGGCTCCTCTCTGTCATCTTTCCTATCGACCACCCTTGGTCAACTCTTGGTCTTTTCCGACCCCGACGGTATTAGGGTATCCGAGGGCGAGGGAGTCTTTTCCTTTCCCGCCTTAATTGGCCCTTGTCTCATCTTTCCCTCCTTCTGCGAGGGTCAGCCTTCTTTTTCTTATTAGGAATAGCACTCATTTCAGGTTCCGTATGGACCGTATATATGAAAGAAGTATTACTTTTCCAATTTTCCCCCTAATCAATACTTAACTTCCAAAAGATAATTTTAGGGGTACATGTTTCGAAACCTAATGTGGTTTCTTCCTCAGCCCACATTAGATTTCAATACATGTACCCCTAAAATTATCTTTTGGAAGTAAAGTATTGATTAGGCGGAAAATTGGAAAAGTAATACTCCTTCTTTTTCTTTTCATTTATCTCCTGCCTTCTACTCGAGGCCCTCAAGGAGGCAGGGTGTATGTAGACCCACCACTTCTGGTGCATCCTGGATATTGCTACACCCTCAGGGGCTCACAGATGGTGATTTCGGGAGTTGGCGATCCCGGGGGATTCCTGAGCTGGGTCCGTTTTGTCCCCCTATTCCACTGACTTTGGGGCGGGCCCTTTCCTCTTTCCCTTTACTATCTGTCTTTCGTGGCTCTCCTTCCTTCGAAGTCCCTCAATCCTCATTCTTCGAGGGTTGAGGGCTTTTCTTTCCTTCCTGTCCTTTATTTGCCTTATCCTTTATTTGTTTACCATTTCTTCTTCTAGTATGTAAGTCTATAGTTAGTATTAGTTATAGTTTTCATTCTCATCTCATCTTTCACTATCACCTTAACCATTAGGGGCCAATAACCTAGATGTTAGGACCTTTTGGTGTGGCGAACCCATCGTACAAATAGCCTAAATATTGTTTTAGATCCCTTATTTGGGGGTGGTAGGATCTAAAACGGAAGAGTTATTGTGTTGATTTAGAAGGAAATGTCTAAAAGGGGTAGCTTCCCGTAGTCGGGCAAGCTGACCAGTGGAGAGTGTTGTTTTAGTGTTGGGGTGCTCCTATAAATAATGTAGGAGTGTTTTAGGGGATGGAACTCAATGCAAGGGTCACTGTGCTGGTCGCCCAGCTGTCTGGTTAGATAATCGACTTGTACTCGTCAGCTATATGGCGCGGGCCGCTGCTAGCAAGCAAGCCGGTGCGGGAATACGATGTTGCTTGCACTAGCAAGTATCTGGCTACTATAAGTCGCGTCTAATAGTGACGGATAGTTCAGGAAGGGAGTTGGGGCGTGAAGAAGCGTGTAAACAGTAATGCAGGTGTATGTACTGACCAAGTGTTTATTGGTCAGTGATAATGGATATGTGAGTCCCTTTTAAGGGATGTAGTGATGTTACAATGTGTACAAACTTGTCTATACAAATTGGGAGTAAGGTTACAAAGTTATAGGATTCTGAACACTTGCTGACTCACCTGATGATACCAGCGTAGCGTAGCCTCCGGCCGTCACGTTGAAAGACTGATAATTGAGAGAGATCCCCTGACCTCCTTAGGACCCCTTTTTATATTCTTCGGCGCTATGCTGTCAGCATTGTGATGGCATAGCTGCCCTAGTTAATAATGTGTCGCTGTGTGTAATAATTGTGCAAGGATTGAGCCGCTTTCTAGAATGGCAAGCTGTCCTTGCGGTGTTGATAGATGTTGGTCTGGCTTTACAAGGGTTGCCAGTTAGGAGATTTAGATAGATGATGGGGGGATGGTCTCCAAGGGGTGCATACCCCTGGGGTACTGTACAATATGATAGTGTGCGAGTCGAGGCCTCGGATGGAGGTCCTTGATTCCCGCCCCGACCCAGATCACTGGAACCGGGAAAAGAAGAAGAAGAGAGAACCTAGATGTTAGGCCCCTTAAAACAATTATCATCATCATCATGATTTGGATGACTTGCTGACTAGGAAGAAATTACATGAAATGATCATTATTAATAATAAGTAGGGCCTGGATGTTGATGACATGTCATCTTTTTACTGAGCTGTCTAAAACAATGCTGAAGTACATAGAAACTCCGGACGGGCCACCCCGTCTTCAAATTTGTCATTTTTATTTTGCATCTTTTTAAGTTTGGTTGATTCTTTTGGTCATATTTTAGAGAAATCGGCCTTTTAAGGTGTTTTTTCCCCCCCAATTTAGTAGTGTCACAGCTTTATATGAGGGAGTTACGTCTCTCAGAGTTAAAAAGAAGCTAGTAGCTATGAACCTTTTGTTAAGTGCTAGAAATCTATTTTGATTGACTTTTCAGTTTGAGCTTCAGATGCCATTTATAGTGCATTTTTTGAATTTTTGAAATATTGGGGAGTTTATTATTATAAGATCATTTTCTCCATTTTATAGTGCATATTTCGATTTTTAGGCCATTAATTACAGTCATTTTTGAAAATTTTAAGTGCATTTTTTAAACCTTTTATATCATCAACATCTGGGCCCTAATAATAATGATAAATTTATTGCAGCTAATAATAATAATATCGTATGGCCTCGGGTGCCGGGTGCAAGCTTTGTTAATTGACACCCAGAGGGCAGCTTGCATGTAGAATTTCGTCGCTCCTTTGAACGCTATGAAAGTCAAGGAGGTTAGATATCTAAGCTCTTTGACACTACAGCTCTTTCTAGTAGAGAATGGAGGAACTTTGTGTTGGCGGAAAATCCCGAGATTAATTTTGCCATTGAACACGGCCTACTGAATTCAAATGGGTTCTTTAAGATGCCAACAACGTATGACATCCATGTCGTGATTTTTGTCGCCTTTCAAAAATCACTTACCACGGCCAGGGGCGAACCTGCAATCTTGGGGTTGGTAATCCGACACGTTAACCACTCGCCCACAGTGCAGCTGAATGACTAGGAAACGGTTCATAGTGATATGAACTTCCTTATTGACATTTAATCGAAATATCAATAGGTATTTAATAAATGTAATACATCTTAGTCAACAAAAGTGATTAATATACATTTTGATTTATTAAATGTGCAAGTTTCAGCCATATTCTGGCCTTCTTCATCAATGTTGTAAAACGAAAAGAAACTAATGTAATTACGAGCAAAGCTTTGTTAATAATATTTTACTTGGGGTTTTTATGAAAAAAGTTTTTTTAAAATGGTTAAAACATGCATAAATAAAAAAATATCAGAAAGATGGACAAATGAAGTGGTATACAGAGAACTGGAGCCCATCATGGATACTATTCGGAAGAAATGGATTTCTTGTTTTGGTCACATTATGGGGATACCGGAAACCAGATTATCTAGAAAACTTGTAGAGGAACTTTGGAATATGAAACAACGAGTAGGATGGATTGAGGAAATTAGAGAAGATACGAAATAATTAAAAATAACCTTGGATGACTTGCAAAACAAAACAAAGAATTAAAAAAAAACCTGGAAGATATAAAAATGAGATTTCAAGCA
Organism: Meconema thalassinum; assembly: GCA_946902985.2. Lineage (NCBI taxonomy): Eukaryota > Metazoa > Arthropoda > Insecta > Orthoptera > Tettigoniidae > Meconema > Meconema thalassinum. Next base: position 206,584,452 of record OX336395.1, read on the forward strand.
AAAATAGACAAGCGTCATACAGTAAAAAGGGTATTTACACATGAGGAATGCCTGAGAAGATCAGAGCGAATGAAAAGCTACTGGGCAACTCGGAAAGAAAACTTTCTGAAGAAGAGGACCAAGAAATGATTGACTGAAGTGGTCCAATAAGGCTATAAAAGCAGAAGAAGTTAAAACTTGTTTGAGACAGGGCGATGGATTGTCACCTCTTCTTTGCACTGGAGTACATTTTGAGGGAATGGTACACAAACAACCCTAAAATATAAAAATTGGAACCAAAAATGACAACATACATTTGAACTGTCTAGTTTGCTGATAACCTAGCTTTCTGTCCAGTAACATTCTGGAAACAAAACAACAAATAAAGTCTTTACTGGAAATAACTCAGAATATTGGTTTGAATATTTCATTTGAAAAAAAAAACGGGAATCATGTTAACTCAACTTCCGCTAGTAAACAAAATTGAGCTGGGAGGCCAAGAGAAAGAAATGGTGGAAAAATTGAAGTCTTCTTCTTCCTGGCGTTGTTCCCAATTATTTTTTGGGGTCCGCCACTCTGCACCTCGCTCACCATTTGTTGCTGCATCCATAGGACGAAGACCTACGTTGCACATATCGTCGTGTAGGGTATCCATCCAACGCCTTTTTGGCCGTCCTGGAGGTCTTTGTCCATCAGGTTCGAGAGCAAGTGACTTGCTTACAATGGACTCTGTATTTGCTCGGGCTACATGCCCATGCCAACGCAACCGAGTCTCCCTCATTTTGGCTGGAATAGAGGCAATTCCAAGAGTATTGCGGACGTCTTCGTACTTAATATGTGGAAAAATTTAAGTATTTAGGTGAAATAATCACTTACAACCTGAACGAGAAACCAACATGGCAAAGTAGAATTGATAGATTGGTTAGAGCACAGCATGTTACCAAGAAAAAATGTCTCTCAATAGCAACCAAATTAACACTACGAAACAGTTACCCAGCCACACATTACCTAAGCATGTGAAACAATAATCAAAATAACAAATACCGTTGCAATAGATCGAGTACTGAAGATTGTGAGAATTTGTTTAAATAAAAACTAAATAGATGGCATCTGGAGACTAGCTTCCAGGTATGCAAGACTAAGTGTTTTCACGACCCCGGGAATAACTGTGTTTGTGAATTGTTGATCAGCCCTGTGACCGTTACCATGTGACCACCTGTAAAAAGCGTGTGAAATCCCTGGTAGAATGTTGTGCACAATACACAATATATACAAATGTAGAGTGCAAAGAGTATGAAACATTCGGTATAACTGAACGATTACATCAGGTGAACGATGAGTGTGTGATCCCTATCACTTATGTGCAAAGAAAGAATAAGGTTAATCAACGAGTACCATATTGTTAAGACTCGTAACTGTTATTGTAATTGATCATTAAAGTGGAACATAAATACCAAAACATTAAGTCACTTGGAACATGTTCACATATACTGTACCTTTATGGCCGTATGGCTGCAATAAATTCTTAATATAACAGTCTATAAAGAAATAGAACCAGTGACAAGCACTATGAAAAGAAGGAAATATCTTTCTTGGGGCATTTAATAAGGCCACCAGAAAATAGAATTAGTAGGAAAATAATAGAAAAATTTTGGAAGAGTAAGAGCAACATTAGGTGGATCACATGAGAGAGTTACATACTCGTATTACAATAGAAGACTATACAGGACAGGAGCACTAAAAATATTGAAAGACATACACTCTATGCTCCAGATGATCAATAAACGGATAGGAAGAGTGATTCCAGAGGAAGAAAAAGAGAAGACACTCGAAGTGGACATAATGTAACGATGTAACTTCCAAAGTTACTGTCTGTCAGCCGAAGGAGAACATTTTTAGTATCTGCTGTGAAAAGATAAGTTCTAACCTTTAACTGGTGATGTGAGGTCATCCAGATTCCCAAGATATAAAAAAACATCTGTGCTCTTTAATTAAATCTTGCAGCTGTTGTTTATGTTACCTTCTTATCTGTGCGCTGACACTACACACCCTCGTTGATGAAAGTTTAGTGACTTACTGACTTCAATGACCCTGGTTAGCTTGCATCCGCCTCTCGCAACCCTGCGGACCGAGCTCGGTTGGCTGGCGGAAGGCGCAGTCGGCCCCCGGCCCTGCTCCAGCTAATGAATCTCACTGTATAAACCTCTAGTATTATAAACTACATATCTCTATAATATTTTTAAATAATTTGCTGAAATTCATGGCAACTATTTCTTATTTCCCGACCCATAAAATTACAGTAGCTATATACAGTGGAAAGTATGTTACACGACCTTCGTGATGTTGCCACCAGGTGGAGTCTGATTGCACCGGTCTGAACATGAGTATATCAGTAGTCTGTTGACAGCGGTTTGTAAAGGAGGTAACTAAAGGCAAACAGCATGCGTACTTAAACGAAACTCTTGCAGCCATTGGTATGGTCAGTCTTGGAATTAGTGGATTAGCTAGATTACCTTTGCTCGGTATTGCGGGCAAAATTGGCGTCACTTTTGTAGCACGTAGTGCGACATTCAAGTAATGTGCAGTTCATTGGTACAGCCACATGAATGTTTTTATAATTTTTGATGTCGATTCACCTTTTTCTAACATCTGTCAATTTCTAATTTCTTTGCTATTCATAGATCAACACATTTATGCTCTTCTGCCATGTCTTGCTACCTGTATCTTGAGTCAATAAGAAGTGAATATTGTAAGTGACAACAACTCGCCAGACAATTGGCAGACTGCCTGAGGCTTGGTCAACAATGCATTCCTATCAGTGTCATTTAACTGTAAGCTTTCACCGGGCAGGAAAGTTTTCTGAATTAGCGTAAAACAGGAAGTTTTTTTTTGGCAACTGCACAGATAATCCGCAATCCAAATACTGTAATCGAGAGTCAACTGTACTGTCAGTGTATTAATCCTGTTGTTTGAGTCCTCATGTCAATGTTTATTCTAAAATTATTAATAACAATCTGCCTTGTCAATATTCAATTTATAACTTTTGGGGATTTAGGCCCCTATTGGCACATGTTACATATGGTCAATAAAAAACACACACAAAATTAGCACTTAACCCTTTTAGTGCCAAACTGTTCCCTGTAATGCTTGTTCAGAATGCCAAGACATTTTCAATCATTAGGCATTGAATATTCACAAAATACATTCTTTTTGAATTTTTTTTCTGTCATTTATGCAAAATACTATTTTAAAAAAATATCCGCTCATAAAAGGAAGCATAAAAGCAGGGGATCGTATGGGGGTTAACCCCTTCCCCATTCAGCCCGATAGATCCTTATAAATATCATTCAAAACAAGCATTACGTGTATCTGTTTCTTCTCTTTTACTTTATGCTTTCTTTTCTCTTTGTTTCTAAGTTTATAGAATTATTCGAACATTTTAATGATTCGACTTGTTCATGGATTTATTCGATTGTTGACTGAATAGTTGGGTTATTGCACTAATGCAAATCATCATATATATTATTTCAGTAGTATAGATCCCTCCTGCGGCACTCACAAGCGACCGATCATGAAAATGAGCATTCAAATGAAAGAGAATAGGCATTAGCAGTGGCAAATCGCACTCTAATTTCATAAGTATCTATAATTTCTTTAAAAAATCACTTTTAAGAAAATGTACGAGGTGTGCGATTTGCAGATACTGTTTCTGTAGGAAAATACGCTCCATAATTGCTGTCCACTTCACATTGTGGCCGATGTTACGCCTGTTTCATGTCATTTTAACATTCTGAGGTCTTTCCTTTATCATTTTGCATGGATTTCAGAAACAGTAAATCAAAGGAATGAGTACTCAAATGGTATAATTTCATAAATATCGAATAACCGGTGATCCAATTTTCAGTGATTGCCTTCTTAGGTTAGGGAACGTTGGTTGGTTCCTTAGTTTAGGGGCTGGGACAACGCGGTCATGTAGCCCCGTGTACTTTGGGTGTGTGTAGAATCTGTCTGATAACCGGTGTTAATTGTGATGACTGTATTGGTGTGTGTATCTGTTTTTTAATTCAAGTAAGGACTGCAACTTTGAATGTTTCAAATAGTTCCTACTTTGGCCGCCAAACGCCACCGTCAACGACTACTAGGCCTAGTTCAGAACTTAGCTACTAGATGCCACCACAGTCGGCTCTTGGCAACGAACGTAGCAACCTAAGAGCGTTGTTTACATTCTTAACGTATACAATTTAGTTTCACACAGGTGTAATTCGTGGAAAGTTCTTTAACATGCCATAAATCGATGACATGGGACCGCCGGCTTTACTTCCCCTCCGAAGGAAAGCATACTGAGGGATTTTTAACGCTCTTAAAAATCCGACGGCTTCGGCCGGGTTTGAACCCGCTATCTTGGGCATAGAAGCTCAGCATGCTACCAACTACACCACCGAAGCCGCCGTTAGCGAACGTATAACTTGGAATTCTAACTGAAATGTAAATAGTGTTCTATAATCATTTGGTTGAAATTAGAACATAACATCTCTTCTCCTTAAGTCTCTCATTATAAACCTATTGGGGAAAGTGTGGATTGTGAGCATGCGAGATTTCTCGCACAGGTCCGCTAGTATTTTGAAATTCGAATAATCGAATGTTTGAATAGGTTGGCAATTCGAATGTTTGACTACTGTAGGTTGGAAATTCGATGTTCGAATATGTACTGTACAGCCCTAAAAACCTCCGAGTCAGGCCTCTGGCAAGAAACCCTATGCAGAGCTGGGGGTCTGCAGCCACCAATCAGTAGCTCTTGAGATAACTTCTGTTGCCTGCACATAAAAGTGTGACGGGATTAAGATTAGATTGGGCCTGCCCCAGGGATTAAGTTACATCACTCTTGCAGAGTTTATTTTTGAGCCCTGGAAGATGATAGTCTGGAGGCAGGCAGGAAGGAAGTTAGGAGAGACATTTAGTTTCTATTTGTGGTGCTCTTGAGGGAAGAAGAAAGATAATCTATTTTTAGTCACAGTTCCTTTTACCAATTACTGCAGGCTCAGGTTAAAACCATTGTGGCAGGTTATGTGGCATCCCATTCAATGGTGTAACTACGGGTAGGGGGGTGAAAGGTGTATCAACCCCCCCTGAGCCAAATTATATGAAATTTGATGTTTTCGATCTTGAATAAAACCAATCTACGGATTGATGACGATTGTGTTTGAAAGCATTTCTTATCAATTGTCATTTGTAGCTCTTCAGTCGGTACAAAATATGAATATAATAATATCGTATGGCCTCGGGTGCTGGGTGCAAGCTTTGTTATTTGACACCCAAAGGGTAGCTTGCATGTCGAATTTTGTTGTTCTTATAAGCACTATGAAAGTCAACGAGGTTAGATAGCTAAGCTCCTTGACACTATTGCGCTTTCTAGTAGAGAAATGAGGAACTTTGTGTTGGCGGAAAATCCCGAGATTAATTTTGCCAGTATGAACACGGCCTATTGAATTCAAATGGGTTCTTTAACAAGCCAACATCGTATGACATGCGTATCGTGACTTTTGCCGCCTTTCAAAAATCACTTATTTCGGCCATGAGCTTGGGGTTAGTAATCAGACACGATAATCACTCCTGGAAAAAATTACATGTACTTTATTAGTTAATTATCACAATTAAATGGGGCAATTTAGGATTACAAGTTTTGACCCACAAGTGGCCATCATCAGATCTTGATTACTGTTGAGGTTTAAATTTTCACTAATGTAAATGTTCTCTTTGTAACAAGATTCAAATTGTGAATCGTATTTTATTAATTTAGCATATGGCTACAAACAGCACTAAAATATAAAAATGATTCCAAATTACAAATTAATGTCCAGGCCATGAATATAGTCTATTGATCCCGCCGTCATCGCCAGGGAAGGCTCTGAGGGAGACATTCCAGAACCACATGCTGAATAGTCTGCCTTTCAGCGCCGCAATCACAACTTGGAGAATCTTGTGCAGAGAATCAGCACACCTGCCAGTGTTGGTTCTTATACGGTTAAGAATCGACCAGATCTTCCGCGGTAATTCAAAGCCAGGTGGCTTGGTCGTTATGCATGGCATCTTCAGTTGTTCTGTAGTAGCGTTAATCTGCCATCTATGCTTCCCCCATTCATTGGTATTAAAACCTTTGCTGATCAACATCCTTGCAGTTTCCAGGGGCGGGTGACGAGAGTGAAGCCTTCCTTTATTAATGATTGGGATGGCAGTTGCTCAAGTCCGCAGGTTAAACCTTCTAATTGCCCTGCAGGTGTCCCCTGGGTGGTAACAAGAATACTGGCTACCAGACAATCCTCGAGATCTCCTGGTAAAGACTACGTCACATAACAGAACATGAATCATATTATAATCGTGTGATGAGAACGGGGAAGGAGAGATTACCTAACAGGTTAATGAGTTCAGCTGTAGAGGGCAAGAGAAGCAGAGGTAGACCTAGGAGGCGATGGTTAAATTCATTGTTGAACGATTTCAAAGAGAATGGTGTAGAAACAGAGGAGGCCGCAGTGCTAACTGCTAATAGGGGATCATGGAGGTGACTTGTTCGTAAACAGAGGCTTGCGGACTAGACTGGACACTGAAAGGCTCAACAGTCTGAAATGAAGATGACTATTCATGTTCCACTTCTTCTAGTACGTAGTAGTATTTTTTCTATGAGTCGCCTCCGTAACGTAGCCGTCGGCATGGTTAGCTGCCGCCCCGGAGGTCCTCGGTTCGGTTCCCGGCTCTGCCACGAAATTTGAAAAGTGGTATGAGGACTGGAATGGGGTATACTCAGCCTTGGGTGGCCCAAATGAGTAGAGGGGGGGGGGGGGGGGTTCGATTCCCACCTCGGCCATCCTCGAAGTGCTTTTCTGTGGTTTCCCCCTTCGTCTTCGGGCAAATGCCGGGATGGTTCCTACTGTAAAGCCACGGCCGCCTCCTTCCCACTTCCTTGCCTAACCATCCCACTCTTCCCATCCCTTCATCAGGCCCCCTGTTCGCTTTGCAGTTGAGGCCGCCTGGGCGTAGTGCTGGTCACACACCCCAGTTGTATCCCTGACTCAGTCTCAAGTTCCAGGACACTGCCCTCAGTGGCAGTAGAGCTGGGATCCCTCACTTAGTGCGTGGGAAAAGCCAACCCTAGAGGGTAAAACGATAGTGAAAAAAAAAAAATGACCTAGATGTTTTACCCCTTAACCCTTACCCCTCGTCAGTCGGGCGAGCCCCAACATCATAATTTAGGGGCCGATAGACTAGATGTTAGGCCCCTTAAAACAACAATTATCATCATCATCAACATAATTCTATCCCCTACTGCTCGTCTGTCGTCTCCACCCCGACAAATTATCCATTCCTATTTGATGCTGCGATCTGTTGGTTGCGTGAGGAGCGTCGTGAAATCTAGTCATTGCGAAGCAGGCAATGTTAAACTCTTATCTGGAAGGCCGTGCAACCTGTCAGCTGTTACTTGGCGACCGCCAGATTAATAGTAAACAAACAAGGCCGATTCGACATTGACAGAGGATGAAATACGGCAAGTTTTGATGATAGCGATGTATCATACGAAGTTAGTCTCGATAGGTGAAACATAATGGTATCTTTCAACTGCTGGCAATCAACACTGAAGTATTATCCGTACATACAATTTATTTTTATTTTTCTGTGTTATTTGTTTTCACTTAGGGCTGATGACCTTAATGTTTATGGCAAAAGTAATTCATGTATAATATTCATGTTAATGGTGACTGACAGTGTTCCTATTGATAACATTTCTAGGTAAACATAGCTTGGCTGAATTTGACATTTTCTTCTTCCTCCAGTGCTCCTTCATCTTTTCGCTGTGTGTCTTCTTTCTCTCTTCTGACCATTTTGAGCCTGTTTTCTTTTATTGCCTTTCTTGGAGTCCTTCCATTGCCAATACCTTTTTTTGAAAATTTCTCTCTCTAGTGCATCATCTTCTCTTACATTGTTTTTTTTTTCTTAATCTTTCTTTTCTTCTTGAAACCAGGCTGTTGTCGATTTCTTTTTCCAAAGATATTTAAAAATCTGCTTGGTTAATCAGCTATCATTCATTCTATATAAATGTCTGGAAAAAAAAAAACCCAATCGCCTCTTCTTTATTGTCTCCGTTTTGTTGTCAATGTTCCGATATATTTCTTCGTTACTTCTTAATTTCCAAAACTCTGTGTAGTTCTTAATGGACCGAGAATTTTGCGTATATTATTTTTTTAAATTATATTATTATACAATAATTAATTAATTTGCATACTGCTTTTATTTGCTTAATAATGACTTTAGTAGAAGCTTGTAGATGTACATGTATAATTTACGAGCTAGTTATAGTTCTAAAGCAGAGCTAAATGAACACAATAGAAGGCATAAGTTCAGAAATTAAATACGAGCTGTAGGGATAGCTAGGAGAATTTTAATTTGAGGGGTAAGGGTTAAAACAAGTCACCACCACCACCCTCTAAAATGTCTATGATCTTCATTTATATTCTTTGAGGATCAGAGATTTATCACGGACTGTTCTGTGCGTTTGTTTATGAAATATCTGGCTTGGATCTCTTCCAAGTTTTACAAATGTTTGCTTTAACCAGTTTATGATGTTACGCTGTACTTCGTGCCAAGCCATGCTCTACTGCCACTGGAGTTGTTGTTTGAGTCTTCAGTCTTGTGACTGGTTTGATGCAGATCTGCATATGCCCCTGTCCTGAGCTAATCTTTTCATCTCAACATAGCTACCACACCCTACATCTGAGGCAATCTGTTTAACATTTTCTAACCTTGGTCTACCCCTACAGTTCTTGTCCTCAACCCTTCCTTTCATAACTAAGTTTGCGACTCCTGGGTGTCTTGGTATGTGTCCTACCAACCTATCTATTCTCTTCATTAGCAGTCACCAGAAACATCTCTCCTCTCCCAAAAGTCTTAATACCTCTTCATTCGTAACCTTATCTACCCATCTGATCTGCATCATTCTCTTGTAGCACCACATTTCAAACGTTTTGATTCTCCTCTTTTCTGCTGCTCTAACAGTCAAAAGTTTCACTTTCATAGAGTGCAATGCTCCAAAGGCTTTGGTGTATGATTATTCCTTTATATTTTAAAAATGACGTCTTAATACCTAAATCTATTTGATGTCAACAGATTCCTTTTCTATGCCTGTGCTAAACTACTTGTTATATCCTCTTTGCTTCGTCCATCACTGGTTATTTCAGTGTTTAACCTTTCAGTAATTAACTGATCAAAGTTCAGTGTTTAACCTCTCAGTAATTAACTAATCAAAGTTAAACGTTTTACCTCTCAGTAATTTACTGATTTAAGTTAAGTGTTAACCTTGCAGTAATTAAGTGTTGAACCTGTCATTATTTATTTATTTAATCCTATTACATCATCCAAATGATCAGAGCCTCCGTGGCTTAGGCGGTAGCACGCCAGCCTCTCATCGCTGGGTCCGCGGTTCAAATCCCGGTCACTCCATGTGAGATTTGTGCTGGACAAAGTGGAGGCAGACAGGTTTTTCTCCGGGTACTCCGGTTTTCCCTGTCACAAATTTCATTCCAGCAACACTCACCACTGTCATTTCATTTCATCTGTCATTCATTTAATCATTGCCCCAGGGGAGTGCGACAGGCTTCGGCAGTACACCTAACCTGCACGTGCACAGTGATTCACAGTGATAAGGGTATATACGGTTTGGATAGAGAACAGCATTATATAACATATCAAAGAGTACACATTTACTGGTTTTGACAGAATGACTGTGTGATAGATACTCTTCAATGGATTAGAAGCAAAGTCCCAACAAAAATGCCTTTTATTTTGATTTAAAATTCTTTAAACTGCTAATAGATGTTAAGGTTGAGGGAAGATTACAGTATCGTTACGTGTTGCCCCTTGTGGCAAGTTCGTTAACTGGATTACGGTGGGTAGAAGCAAAACACAAATTGTTCCTTTAAAGAAACGTTTGCTTTATTGCAGGTCAGAAATATACACCGTACTATAAGCCAATAGAAACAATTAGCTGTCTTACAGAAGCTACCTCCTTTATGGAGCTCGACTCACCCTTTCACTCGGTCTTGCAGTTAATCCTCTCGCTAATGAGGTGGACCCGAGTCCTGACTGGAAATAACTGCACTCAGTCTGTCATTCACTGTTTCTGAATACCGTACTACACACTGTTTCGCATTTCACCACAATGACCTCTGTCGCACTGGAAAACACACACTCTTCAAAACACTGTTCCTCCGTATGATTCACACTCCTTCGCTGTCTGGAGAATCAGCCGCTCTTGGGTTTTGTAATTTCGCACGTCACGTCACCAACTACTGTCGCACTCGCTCAAGAATACTGTTCGTCCCTCGCTGGTGAGGCCGCTTTATATAGCGGGCTGGTGACTCAACGAATGCTTCTAGAACAGTCCAGGATTCACAGCTTCTCGAGATTTCCATCACTAGCTGGGTCACGAACATTCTGGTCCATCCCTTTTGTCCTCGCAGCCCCATTACGTAAGGCGCTGGTAACACACAGAGGCAGGAGATCGCCCGGGGCGGTTGTGACTCACGCGGCGAGGCGACGAAACAACCTCGCAGCCGTTACAGTATTATACAACTTTATTCCCATGTGGGAAGTTCCTTTCTGATTAGTTGCCCTCCTACTCCTACTGGTATGTAAAGAATATTTTCTTCTAGTGTTATGTTGATGGATATCAATATTTTGCTGAAATATGTTGCTATTCATTTCTATATTTCTCTCAACTCTTTAGTGAGTACAGATCTTTGCGTTTAAATAGTATTGACGTTCCTGAACGTCTTTGGCTGTTTACGTGAAAAGGAGTAGCGCTGTTCTGGAACGTCATTTACCAAGATTTGCGTAGCTCCAGTTTTTGGATATCTAGCATGATTCTAATATGTTATTATGTCCTCAATAAATTAGTGAAGACACATGGTTAAGCGCCGTGTCTGTTCAGTAAGTTGTGGGAAGGGCTATTAGCTGTCGGGAGGGTTGGTATCAGCTGGCAGCACGTACATGTGTCTGTAATAGATTCGTAGATATTAAAGCCGTCTAAATATTTCGGATGGTCGCCATGTTGGATTTTTATATATGTAGGCCATAAGAGTTATGTACTATTAGATGACGATTATTGCATAGGTTCATTATTCAAACGTTGACTCGATCGCATGATTAGGACACAAGAAATAAAAACTTAATTTTGAAATTTTGCACAGCCGCCATCTTGAGGTTATGTAAACAATTTAAATAGATTAGATGTCAGGGCATAACAATGTGTATAAACATTTCCTGTACCAAGTTTCACTGCGTTCAGATTGTTAAATCGAAAGAAAAGTCTATTTAAATGTTTCAACTTCGCATGGCCGCCATGTTCGTTCTGTACTAAACAAGTTCTTGAAGGTCCCATAGGTGAACTTCTAGTAGTGCCCTTTATCACCATACAAAATTTCAGGGTGATATCAGTAATGGTTTCGGAGATATACAATGCCAGTGATATATTTTGCACAGCCGCCATGTTGGATTGATAAGTTCTGAAATGTTGTATTTTAGGGTATTTTGAGCCTAAAACATGTTTTGGTATGAAAACACTGTTTAATTAGAACTGTCATAAATTTTTTTAAATATTTTTGTTACTAATTTTGGTCCTGATTTGGTCTATATGCTTACTCCTTAAATAAAAGTTGTGAAATTGTGACGTTTCCAGAACTTCAATACACCTTAAAGGGTTAAACAAAATAATCTCTAATATATAAGTACATAACAGAGGTAGAATTGGGAAATATTTAAAAACAGTTTTACAAGATTCAGTTTGATACACTCCTTTCATTGTAGTCTTTTTTAGAATCTGTAAAGCATAGCATGCTGAACTTAGTTTTGTAGTCAACTGTGCGATACGACTGTCCCAATTTAGATCACTCTGAATAAGTAAACCAAGAAATTTTGTGGTTTTAGTAAATTTAATATTGCCCTGATTTACTGTAAAATGAAAATCCCTAGAGTTCTTGTTTTGAGTAATGTGGAAATTCATACATACTGGTAGTGTCTTTTTCATGTTAATAATTAAATGTTGGACTTGAACCAATAATAGAGCTGTTTCATTACTGTATTACTGATCAAAGTGAAGATTTTAACCTCTCAGTAATTAGCTGATTTAAGTCAAATAGCTTATAATGTTACTAGTGGAAACTCTCGCCACTTAACACGCAGAGCAGCGGCGACAGCGCATAGTGCTACCATCTAGCGGCTCGAATAGACAACTACTGGAACGAACTATTCGATAACACAGTTAGACTTCGAAAACGCAAATAAATACAGATTTTAAGTCCTTTGCGTACTTCTTAATATAAGGAAAGGAGATGGATGGATGTTGAACCGAAAGGGGGCAGTAATAAGAATGAAATACATGTATATTGTCATTAAAACATTTAATCGTCATTTTTATGGCAGCTGTTTGACTAGCCTACAGATATTCCAAAAGCAAATTACGCGTGTAATATCTTCTAGAGCTTGATATTTTTAGTGGGAAGATTTTTCACGGATGAATCATTCGTTCTATTCAGACATGCCTTAGGCTGGCTGCGTGACTCAGCGGTAACGTTCTCGCCAGCTGTACCCAAGGTTGCAGGATCGAACCCTGGTGGAGCCAGTTGGCATTTGAGGTTGCACAAATGCAAGGGACAAAATTCCTGTACCCCGGCAGTACTTAACGGGGACGTAAAACCAATTAAAATTAAACACATACCGTATGCCTTAATAAGGACTTTGAAATACCTGTCAGTCAGTATTTTCGTACAGCTGTTACAGATACCTTCATTATAGTGATTAATTGATAGAAAACAACCTGTTAATCTGCTTCTAATCCCATGGGTGCTTCCAGACAGAAAATGGCAAAAACTATCTTCATGTCCATGACATTTTGGCAGACAAACCCTCTGCACTCAATTGGAGACTGCATTTTAGGGTTATCTGCTCTTCACAACCCACTGAGCTCACTTGGAAAAGGATTAAATGGATAGGTTTAATCACAACAACGTTTTAAAGAAAGACGGAGGCGGCCATAGGAATATTTTCAGGGAGTTTGAGATCTCATTGTGGCGCTCCATCCCCTGTGGAGACTGAATATAGCAAACATTAATAACTATTACTTTAATATGAAAAATAATATACCTATTAATATTAAATGGCTAATAATACCAGTGTTTAAGAAGGGGGACAAGAAGGTGTGTGAAAACTATAGAGGGATTACCCTCATATCACAGATAGTAAAAAATACTGGAAAGGATATTAGAAAGAAGAATGAGAAGAAAGGTGGAAGGAGAGTTGAGAGAGGAACAGTACGGCTTCAGGAGTGGAAGATCCACAGTGGCCCCAATATTTAGCTTGAGGCAGGTGATGGAAAAGAACTGGGAATATGGAGAGGATTTGATCATGACTTTCATAGATCTAGAAAAGGCATATGATAGTGTCCCCAGAGAGAAGGTATGGGAAACCATGGTTAAGAAGAGACTGGGAAGAGAAATGTTGGAAATGGTGCAAGCAATGTACAACAACTGTGTTAGCAGGGTACTGACCCCAGTTGGAAAGACAGATTGGTTTACGAACAAGACTGGACTAAGACAGGGGAGTGTGCTGTCACCTCTCTTGTTCATAATGGTGATGGATGTAATTGTAAAGGAAACAAAGGAAGCATATGGACATAAAGAAATGAAGTTATTGTTATTTGCAGATGATATTGTGGTCTGGGGAAGGAACACCGAAGAAGTGCAAAAACAACTAGATGCACTGAACGAAAATATTCAGAAGTACGGCCTGAAAATCAGTATAGAGAAAAGAAAGACCATGGTGATGACAAGAGTGGAAAGACAAGGAAAGGGCACTGTGAAAATTGGAAGTCAGAGTTTGGAAATTGTGGACACGTTCAAATACCTAGGAAGTGAATTGATGCAAACTGGTAGGTTGGACATGGAGATTGGCAGGAGGGTACAGCAGAGCAATGCATTCTATCAAAGTATAAGAAAACTTGTTTGGGATAAGGAAGTACCAAGGAAAAGCAAGGAGGTAATGTATAAAGTGTACTATGTTCCCATATTAACTTATGCAGCTGAGACTTGGACCCTGACAAGCAGGCAAGAGAGTAGAATCCAAGCCAGTGAAATGAAATTCCTAAGAAGTATGATAGGAAAGACAAGGAAAGACAGAGTGAGGAATGAAGATGTTAGGAAGGAAGTTGGGATGGGAAAAATAAATGAGAGAATTGAGAAGAATAAACTAAGGTGGTTTGGACATGTAAAGAGGATGGAGGAAAATAGAATACCAAGACAGATGCTGGAGGCGAAGTGCAAGGGTAAGAGAGCAAGAGGAAGACCTAGAACAAGGTGGATTGATTCAGTGAAGAACAGAGTAAGAAAAAGAAATCTGGACTGGGACAAGATCGTGGAAGAAGAATGGTGGAAGGAAAGAGGAAAGTGGAGAAGTGCCATAAATACCCCGACCCGGCAGGAGCTGGATAAGGGGAGATGATGATGATGATGATGATACTAATTTCTTACATTACATAACAACACCTTAGTATAGTGTAACGTTCTAACAGTAGGTAAAGTTTCAATTTCACTCGTAGCTTGCAACACAGACACAAATCACAATCCACATGCACCCGCACACGATAGAATGCCAAGAAAACAGGTGGTGGACAGAATATATCGACCGTGTTTTGCCATAAGGGCGAATAGACCAATTTTTGTGATTTTCACTTTATGTAATTTCTAATATCGATAGGTCGAAATGCGTCTACTGCCACAAGGGCGAACGTCTAGTATCGAAAATAACGGCGGGAAAATAACTTTGTTTAGAAGTTACAACGGCGAATGTGATAAATGTTTGTCACCAAAAGGGCGAATCTCACATCCAGAAAGGCGAACGTGAAAAGTGCTTACTACCAGAAGGGCGAATGTCCATGGAATTCTATTGAAATAAGAGTTTAACATTGTTTTCATTCTTACCGCGCATGCATTCTTGTACACAGGGCACCTTATCTGCATTGTTGATGAGTGCGAAACTGCAATAGCTTGTGTTGACATTTCCTCTCGATGATAATTTAAGGTATGTGCATGCTTCTTAATAATTAAAAACGAAATATTAACATAAAATTGGAAAAATATAATTAATTATAACGATAGAACTAGTTTTCATGGTTATGCCAGTTTGTTCCGATACAAAACCCACGATAAGCACAGTAATTGGAATACCTTCCTACGTATGCTTTGATAAACATAGCTAACTGAAGTTGTAGACCGTAGACATCATGGCAATGCCTCACAATGATAGTTAAAGTGTAGGTATAAAAACAGCTTTGTGGCTAATCAAAGATGAGTGTTTACTTAGGGTATTTCTTTATTTCAGAAACATTTCAGCATGTCGTTATTCAGAGGGAGAAAGTTGGTTTAGCTAGCACTGAGAGATACAAGTAATGAGCGGGAGAATGCTGAGCACGTTGAAATGAACTGTGAACAGGAGATAAGCCAAAGTCACGTTGGAAATACTACCGGTACTTCTGATCTACAGAGTGTTTCAGTGGACCAAGATACAAGAACTGAAAATAATGTAATTACAGAATTTCGACTATGTGTTTGAGCGTGAATTGGTGCCTGTGTTGGGAAGTGATGAGATGTGCCCTAATAATGGTACAACGGTGATTCATGAGAGCGATTTTCGAGAAGCTGATGATTTGACTACGGAAAGGGGAAGCAATGAAACTCACATTAATTGTCCCCATCTGGAAGACAAAGGCCAGGATTCATTCGTACCTTGCAGTGGTTCAAATAATGAACACCCGACAATAGATCTGCAACTACCTGAAGTGAGTGACCAAGATTCAGATGGAACATCACACTTAACCTCGAGTCGTGAGTCTCTAATTGTATGGCAAAGTGGGAAGAGAAAGAAAAAATCACCCCCAAAAAAAAAGAATTGCGGAAGAAGAATCGTCTGCATGGTCTGGAATATCTGTCATCCAGGGGCAAGAAAGTGTCACAAAAATGTGTGTTAGGTAATAATCCATGTGTCGGTAAAAGTTGCAGTAACGAATGCAGAAAATTTAAAGAAGAAGACAGAGAGAAAATTTGTAATAACTATTGGAAGCTTTCATCCGGATTAGATAAAAAAAAACTTTATTTTAAGTAATGTAAAGTTAGTACCAATGAAAAGACGAAGAGTTGAAGAAACCAAGAGTAGGAAATCAAACACTAAACACTACCTTTTGCCACTTAATGGAGAGCATGTGCGTGTATGTTTAAGATTTTTTCTAAAGACCCTTGCTATATCCGAGAAACTTATTAGGTTCACTCTCGAAAATTCAACAGATTTAATTGTTGCTAAGCCAGATATGCGAGGTCGCCATGAGCCACATAACAAAAGCAAGAATAGCAGTGTAAAAGAGGTAAAGGAATTCATTATGCGGTTAGGCCCCTTAAAACAACAATTATCATCATCATCATCATTATGCGGTTGCCAGCGGTACCTTCACATTATTGCAGGAAGAGTACAACACGAAAGTACCTGCCAGCTGAAATGAAAAATATTTCGAATGTATACAAACGGTATAAACAGCAAGCAACTGATTCCGTGAGTATCCAAGTGTTCAAGAAGATATTCAACACATCCTTCAATATCGGCTTTCACACCCGAAAGAAAGACAAATGTTCCATTTGTGAAAAGTATAAAAATATGCCAGAAGAAAGCGTAACTGTGGAACAAAGATCAGAGTTGAATATCCACCTTAAAGAAAAGCAACATGTGGAAGAGATATTCCTAAAGGATCAGAAGATACATACAGAAGACCCCCGTGTCCTTACAACGTCATTTGACCTACAAAAGGTACTCGATACATCCATGGGAGATAGCATGTTGTTGTATTACAGTAGGAAGTATGCTGTATACAATTTGTGTTTCTATGATAGTTCGACTAGAAATGGCTTTTCTTATGTCTGGGGAGAATGTGATGGAAAACGAGGAGCTAACAAAGTTTGCACCATTCTTCAAAAGTACATAAAACATGTTGATGAAAGAAATGAAATCACTACGTTAAATTTATATTGCAATTCTTGTCCGGGACAAAATAAGAACAAGCAGGTGATTAACACCCTCAGTCAAGTGTTGCAGGAATGTATAACAATACAGGTAATCAAAATAACGTATCTTGTTCCAGGCCACACGTACATGCCAGTAGATTCAATGCATGCCTCTATTGAAGCAGCGTGCCGCAAAATTACAATCTGGGCTCCAAGTGAATGGCCAACAATAATTAGAAATTCCAGAACTAATCCTCGACCATACGTATGTCATGTTTTGAACCATAGTGAGTTTCAAGACTGGAAGAGCAATTCTGCTGATAAGGATGTGATGTTTAATAAGAAGCGATTTCCCTTTAAAGGCATCCATTCGGTCAAGTTCGTGAAGGGAGAAAAGTGCCTGTACATTACCCGCACACTTGCTGACAACAGTGAGACAATTGCAGAAATATTGCCAGTGAAAAGGCAAAGATCTAAGAAAAAGCAGGAGATGCTCCAGCGGGCCTACGAGACACGACTTCCTCTGCCTAGGAAGAAATTCGAGGACCTATAGAAGCTATGCTCAATGAACATTATCCCGCCAATTTACCATCAGGTATACCTACAGTTGCCGAAATCTGGAAATGTTCATGACACATTGGAGGAAACTGATGAAGAAGATGAATACCCAGAGGAACTTTAAATCTGTATCCTTCCCATTATCACGCAGCCATTACATCACCTGTACATTTTTCTTAAAGTAATGCAATAAATTAAAGTTGATCATTGATTTGGGATTCAATATTTCTTACTCGTTTAGAATTTTCTCTCGGTTTGAAATATCCTCAAAACAGGTACCAATCTATCAAAATAAACGGAGAGCTAGTTAAAGCAGTTACAAACGGAAAGTTGAATATAACTTTCTGATACCGCCAAAAAGGCGATCGTAGGGGCGAATAAGATAGGTAAGGAGACTTTACTCCACCAAATGGGCGAATATGCCAAAAATTCTCGTTTTTTACGTGTGAGCGACAAACCAAAGGTTTCAGTGATGAATAATATTTAATAGAAGATGAGAAACATATTAGGCTTCTTAAATTTGCATGGAACATTAATACTAATTTACTAAAGACAGTAGAAATCAGTTTTCTGTTAATACTGAAAATTTTTGTAAATGGCGCATTCGCCCTTCTGGCGAAATACGGTCGATATGTAGATATTGGTTTCAACTCGTTAATTTTTATACAACTTTTAAGTTAAGTACGAATGCCATGTTATATGTCTATAACTTTGAAATTCACGCACCCCATCTCGCTTACAGTATATATAGAATTAATTTTGATGAGTAGGGTTAAGTAGTATGCTAATAAGGTGATAGGGTTTTATTTTTTGCGCTGTCAATCTACCGTTGCAATTTCTGCGCCTCCCATATGACAACGCCTGGTGCGGTCGCATCGTTCGCACCGCTCTAGGGCCACCCCTGAGAAAGTATGCTATGCTCAGATTAATAGAAAGAAATACAGATACGTAAACATTAGTAGGTAGACTCACAGCTGTTCGTTTTGAGGAAATCTGTAAAATGACTTGGGATCACTTTGTATTTTGTAATTAAAACACCCCCTACATAGCCCAAAAGTTACACTTCTAACATGATGATGTCTATAACTTTGAAAGAGGATGGAGGAAAATTGAATACAAAGACAGATGCTGGAGGCGAAGTGCAAGGGTAAGAGAGCAAGAGGAAGACCTAGAACAAGGTGGATTGATTCAGAGAAGAACAGCGTAAGAAAAAGAAATCTGGACTGGGACAAGATCGTGGAAGAAGAATGGTGGAAGGAAAGAGGAAAGTGGAGAAGTGCCATAAATACCCCGACCCGGCCAGTTGATTTAAGTCGAGTTCGTAGTTGTCTGCGCGAACCGCTAGATAGCACGCAGAATCGTTGTCGCCAGTTTCTCGCGGGAGTTTCCACTATTATCATATTAAGCTATTTGTTAAAGTTAAGTGTTTAACCTTCCAGTAATTAGCTGATTACTGTAAAGTTAAAAGTTTAACCACAACTGATTCAAGTTTAAAATGTGTAACCTTTCAGTAAATAACTGTTTACCCTTTCAATTATTAGCTATAATAATAATATCGTATGGCCTCAGGTGCCGGGTGCAAGCTTTGTTATTTGACACCCAGAGGGCAGCTTGCATGTCGAATTTCGTCGTTCTTTGAAGCGCTATGAAAGTCAAGGAGGTTAGATATCTAAGCTCCTTGACACTATAGCGCTTTCTATTAGAGAATGGAGGAACTTTGTGTTGGTGGAAATCCCCGAGATTAATTTTGCCATTATGAACACTGCCTACTGAATTCAAATGGGTTCTTTAACATGCCAACAACGTATGGCATGCATGTTGTGATTTTCGTCGCCTTAAAAAAAAATCGCTTACTACGGCCAGGAGCGAACCTGCAAGCTTGGGGGTTGGTAGTCCCAACACGTTAACCACTCGCCCACCGTGGCAAGCAGTGATTAGCTGATTAAAGTTAAGTTTTAATCACATAGTGACTAACTGATTAGAGTTTAAATTTTGTAACCTTTCAATAATTAATAGATTAAAGATAAAAGTTTAACAGCTTAGCACACAATTAGTCCACCCAGCACTATGGACTGTATCTAATGTATATCCTAAGCTGGGGTAGAGGCAGATTTTCTTGCTGCAACGAACGACAAGCCAGCCGGTTGATGAATAGTGTTGTATAAAGATTCCAGTTTGGCAGAACAACTTGCCAAGTGCATTTTATAGACACACCACATCCATCTGGAGTGACACCAAGATATGCAGAGAAGCAGAATGTTCCTCCCATGAATAACAAGCAGAGCTGGCTGGAAATTACAAGAAGTCAAGAAAATATGGCCCATATATTTTAGGGCTGCCAGATGTCAAGAATGGAAAAGCGGAACACACGTCGTAAAACATTTTCTTTTAAATCAAGGTTGTTAAATGTTGTAAAAAATAATACACATAGGACTATGTATTAAATAAGCAATACATAATCAAATACACAAAATTAAAACTAGATATTGCTGACAAATCATCTAGGCCTATGACACCAGCAGCTTACAAATTCTTTCCATTTGAACGATCCTTTGCAAGGATTTTTTATTTGTAAGTACCTTCTGATAAAATTCACTACAATTTTCGTCATAATTGTAATATGTGAACAATTCTAGTTTTAACAAACTAATGGAGCTTCTGTTTCTATCATCTCTCCATTTGATAGTCGTGACAGCAAGAACTCTCTCCGTAAAAGCTTTGGAGGGTAAAATGCTGAGTATGAACTTCACAAGGACTAAGATATTCCTTAATGTTGTTGCTCCTAATAAATTTATAACATATACCCATCTATCTGATACAGACATAGAAATCATTTTCTCTTTAAAACTTGCACCTGTATTACCAAACAACAAGCTAGATATTACAATCAATTCTGAAGTGGGACATTTGGAAATTGGTGCAAAATTGAATATATTATAAAATTAACCAAAAAACTGAATATTTGGCATTCCGTTCAAGATTAAAATTACTTGATATCAGGGGTGTATTACCCTTTCACGAATTGATTGCCGGCTGTCGAGATGGGAACTATTCCTTGTTTACTTGTCACACGTCAGCCTGCTTCGTTGACAGGTACAGTTGCGCGATAGGATATGACTCACCTCCAATAGCCTGTGTTATTGTTTGACTGTCCGTGGTGACCATGAGCTCCTGTGACGTGCAATGCTGCTTGTCTTATGTGCAGCACGAACTCTTGTCATCGCTGTGTTCCCCGCTTCGTCCCGCGGGGCAGCTGCTACAATCAACAACAAACACTGGCGCAGCTAGTCTCAGCGGCAATCAAATGTTAAATGGGTAATACTTATCATACCAAGAAATTACAAGCAAATCACGTAGGACAAACTGGGAGAGGATGGACACATGTTATAAAGAACACAAATGCAATTAAACACAGGAAACACTCGACAGTATGCGAACACATGTATGACACCAGACTCAGCTTCACAAATATAGAAATAGACTTAAGAATCATGCACTACAAAAGGAAAGGTAGGGAACTTGACATAAAAGAAGCCATAGAAATCTATTCAGCTAAAGTAAACAATCCAGTTAATCTAAATGAACACACCTTTTTGGAGAGTTCACCCCTATTCACACTTAGGCAATACTCCCATCAATAAAGTGGAAACAACATAACAAAAGAGGCCAGGCAATGAATACAAATGGGGAATAATCAATATAATGGGAAAAATGCTAAGCACGAGGGATGTACCATATTCTCAATAAACCAAGGCCTAGGTTAAGGCAGTTTTAACGAGTTTAAGATGCCCCAATAGGCCTGTTAAGCTTACAGAGGACTCATTCGTTTTTGAGAGGTGGGGAAGAGATTTGCCGTTAATAGTTCAGATTGTCCTGAACCATTAGCATACATCATCACAGGTTAGGGCATTGCCGGCTCAAGGCACAATCTAATTAAACCAAGCCAGGTTTGAAGAAACAACAGATGGTGCGGACATCAAGTAGACGTACCGCTAGTAATACAGTCCACAGAATAACAAGCAGATAGTGCCACAATATGCACACGAGGAAGCTAATGGAGCTCGCAGCCAGCAGACTGAGACAACCCTTGTGTGATTATGGATACCGTATTCTTCTTCCGCCCCGCTATCTCCTTCCTTCCCTTATTTCATCTGGCATGATTAGTTCGCCTCAGTACTGTTCCTCCTGGCCTTCTGTCCCACCGTTTAGGCTCTCAGGTACATGGAAATGGGGTAAGCTTTCTGATTTCATTTGTCTTAGTTTATTTACTGGGGTCATTTTATTTCCCTTGACGCTTTTTATACATTCTTTTTATTTCTATTGCAGAAAGTTTCAGATTTTTCTGATATGATGTCGGGGTTTCTCCTTGGAGTTTTACTTTATCCTGTTCAAGTTACGTAGGCAGATCAAATGGCACGCATTTCCGCGCATGTCTTGTCAACAAGTTTTTACGGAAACCTATGACCATTTTTGGAGGATTCCACTGCATTCTACAGTGTTAAAATTTTATAATTGAGAAGTTTATATAACTACATCTACGGTTTGAACACAGACTATACCATGTGCAGTGATTTTATGAACTTCGTTTTTTATGACGTTTTAGTGTTACTGGTGTTTTTGACAATGTGTTTTTACTGTTTTTACTATTTTTACTGTAATTTCTTTGGATTTTTCATTCAACCTCACTTCATTCCATTTTTCATTAGTTATTTTAGTGACAAGGTTTGTTTTTCTTATAAAAGCTGCCCAATACTTCTATCAATAGGCTGAAGAAGGTGCCATTTGTTCATAGGCATTGAAACATTTACCTTATATAAGCACATTGTTTGCTTTTAATAAAATGTATTGACTGGGCAGAACATTCATCTTCTTTATTAGAATTGATCTGTCAATACAGAAAAAATGACATTTTGTCAGAGTTCAACTTACCGTATAGGACTCGAGATTTAAATACCAGCTAAGTGAAATGTAAAAAACATGAATCAGGAAACTTCAGAATTCTGCCTTGTGCAAATGCCAAAGTCGCACTACTTTTTACCTGGCTTATTACCATTGTAGCTATAAAATGACCATGATAGCCCGATTCCTTATTGGCATATTAATTATAACAAACTATTATTACCTAAAGTCAATATGTAGTACATTAAACCGTACCAGTTTCGGTCACATTGCGACCTTCTTCAGCGTGGTATAGGATAAATAACTGTGTAGTAACATACAACTTAAAATTTCTGTCATAATAGAGGATACTCTAAATATTTTTGTTCCAAAAGCTCACAGAGTAAAATTTCAAAAACCGGATCTGTTACAAAAATTTTGTTAATAAAGCATAAAAAAGTCTTGATAAAACAGCGTTGAATTGAAGAGATGTGTATGTGAAAATATATATGCTGAATAAGTTAGGTTATAAATGATGCTTGATGTGTATTTGCCAGGCGGAGAGATATTGCAGAAAGAACTTTGGAAATAGGTGTGACTGACGAAGTTAATATAATAACTCTTACCTACCTGGAAAATACACATCATCCATCATTTATTTTTATATAATTACAAATCTCTTCATTTCAGTGCTGTTTTAAATTTTACTCTGAGCTTTTGGAACAACCATCCTCTATTATGACAAAAAATTTATTAAGTTGTATGGTACTACACATCATATACTACTCTGAAGGAGGTCACAATAAACGGTTTCAATGTACTAAATATTGACTTAAGGTAATAAATAGTTTATTATAACCATTGTAGCTGTTCGGATAACCTCAACAGACAACAGAAGACACCGCTTCCAAATCGACCCGTGATGGAATGAGGTGTAACACTTAAATCTGATGTGGCTATTGAGCCTTACAACCTTGACATCTGTCAAAGTCAACAAACCCCACTTGTTGGCTCACTCTCACTGCGCTGTTCTATGGGGTACCACAATGCATGGAGCAGTTGTGAACCCAATATATAAATGCACATGTTGGCCGAATTAATCAGATGTGACTGGCAAAACATAGAATGCTTCAAAAATTATTGAGATATTCTCAATTAAAACACCTTTGCTTACTGATCAACAGTATAATATACTGTGAAGTGATTCCTTCATCTTAGGGATTATATCGAAGTCTCAGGGATTTATATCAGGAGAGTATGGTGGATAGTAGAGCACTTCCATATTATGGTTCATATAATTTTGTTAAAATTTTGACAATAAATGAGTATGCAAAGTATGAAATTACCATCCAAAGTGTTGATGTTGAGAAATTTTTGTAACAGGTGAGGAAATGTTAACATACATGGGTTGATTTTTAATTAGTGGCAACTATCTTTCTTGTCGATGCTTATCATTCTTACAGGGTTCTATGTAACCACTAGCATTGTGTACAATGTGTTCCTAGCGATGAGGAAACCACTGGATCTGTTGAAAGTGCGAATAGAGCAGTCTGTTGTCTGATGAACGTCTTCAAGTGTGAAGTGATTCCTTCATCTTAGGGATTATATCGAAGTCGCAGGGACTTAAATCAGGAGAGTATGGTGGATAGTAGAGCACTTCCCAGTGCCAATGATTAAACAACTCAGACATTGGTCCTGCTGTATGCATCGTAGCGCTGGTGACCACTCTATTCGAACCATCAACAGATTTGGCAGTTCCAACGGGATCCAAGGACTTCCGTATCACGAGGAACACATTGTGCAGAATGCTGGTGGTTACATCGAAGGCCTGCATAACTTAGAACCATGTACAGTAAGAATGTTAAGTATTGAGAAAACAAAATAATTGCAACTACTTAAAGATCAACCCATGTATATCTAACTGAATTGTTTACTATGGCTAGAGAGAAAATTGACCTGCTTTGTTTATTGTTTGCAGAGAAGTCATGGGTGACCTTGGCCACAAACGACTCCTACTCCTTGGGAGCGCTGGTGTTGGGCCATTCCCTGCGGCGAGTTGGAACGGCTCATCAGCTCACTGTTTTGGTCACACCAGGAGTCTCTGCTTCCATGAGGTATATTAACACATTTGAGCTTGTCACATACCCTGTGGACCAGACATTTTTCTACTGAGCATACTAGAGTGCACTCGATTATAAAAATGTACATAAATATTAAACTAGTCAAGATTTTATCTTCAAATTTGGTATGAGTACTCACCAATGCTCCTAGCAGCACTTGAGTGTGTGGTGACTGTTACTTGTGAATGTTTTGATCATGGTAGAGGTTAGATTGGTCTACAAGCAAGGTCACTTGAATAAATAGGCACATAAGGTAAATTACGGCATGTAGGGGCTTCAATATCACTTCCACTATCACTCTCACATTCACTTTCCACTAATTCAATATCACTATTTCCATTTGAACGATCGTCGGCATACAATTCTTCTAAAATATCGTCGTCAGCTAACACCGAGTTATGAGAGTGCTCCATCTTACCATTGACTGAACCGGCAGAAAGAAAGTTGACTTTTGAAACTAAATCAAAGAATAAAAGAAGGCCGTGAATAAAAGAAAACTGGAAGATATACATCTATGATTTATTCTAATCAATGTGCAGTCCGAAATAGTTCAATACATGGTCAAGAGATGTCGCAGGAAGACCGAAAACAATCACTTGTATAAAATGCTGGCGAGCGTACTGCGAGATTTCTCGGGGCCCGTCTTCTATGTGTTAAATACAGGGTTTTTCACTCTAAGTGAGGCCAGCAGCAAGGTGCACACGTGGAGGGTCGGACGAGCACATGGCAACCTGCTGAGCTTGGGGTCGAGAGAGCGCCCGTACGAATCACATGTAAATAACAAGCATACATAATAACACATAATCAAAGTAAAATCATTACTCAACTTGTCACAGAAGATGTTGAAAATGTCCTCCACCTGCATCTACACATTTCTGGCATCGCCTAAGGAAATTTTCATTCACACGATTTATTTCATCTACCGAGATAGCCTCAATTTCTCTTGTGATATTTTGTAATAATGTGTACGCAGGTTGACGCATTATTGAAACAATAAGCTTTAACACTTAGCAATAACACGTTATAAAATGTTGAAACACAATGACGATTAAACAATAGCCACTAACACGTAGGGCCTACTCACGTTATAAACACTTATAACCTAAAATAGGCTATAAACGAAATAACAAAGTCAACTTTACTTGGCATATACTGCGTCGCAACTGTCTCAGCACCACAAAGTCCCGCGCTGCTACGCAGCATTAATTTCAACAATCCAATAGCACTTCTTTCCTCAAGACATTTGCTATCTCAGCACCGCGTTGCTATCTGCTCGTCTGACCTTTAGCTCAACGTTCTACCTTCAGTCGTGCGCAGGCCGAGCGGCCGGTCCCGCTTTGAGTGAGAGACCCTGTATTATTATTATTATTATTATTATTATTATCTTGATTGGTCACATTGGACCACTTGAGTCGTTCCACAATCACTTCTTCTTTGAAGGTAGTACTGCTTGGTTCTTGCGCTCTTTCCAGTACTTTTTCATTCTTTCAGATCGGGATTTTCTCAACTCCTCTGAAATCTCCATAGGCTTTCTATGTGTCATTTCTGCAGAAAATTTGTGAGTTTTAAGAATGGTGTTAATTTTATTTTTCTCCTCGGCATCTGTTATCTTAAGTCCAACTGCTTTGAGATCTTGTTGGATTTCTTGGATCCATTTTCCTCCAGTTTTCTTTCCTAGATTTCTCATCACCCTGTATATTGTATGTTATTGAAAGTTCATGCACCTGCCAATTTCTACTGTTTTCTTTGACAACTACTGTGGATGAAATGAAACTTACCACTGATGGTATCTAACTTATTGGGCTTATTGACATGGCTGCATCCTTCCTAATCCTCACCTGAATTACAAATATACATGCTACTGCAGACACCACATTAATGCAGGTTATCAGACAAATTCTACACACACCCAAGTGCACTGGGCTAAATGACCTCGATGTCCAAGCCCCGCAAATGACACAACAACTTTCTTCTTCTAGTACATAAGGTAGTTGTAGTTTTCAGTCGAGTCGTCCAGTTTCAAAACTCGTTTAATCCACTTGTGAATAAGAATCATTTTCATGAGAAACGTTTCCCTGGACTTAGCCTCACGTATCTTTTGTGTTTGTTGTTTTCTACTTTCTTCTTTTTGCTTTGTGTTTTTGGTTTTGTGTTTGCTTTGTGCTTTTGCTTTCGAATTTTACTTTTTGCTTTTCTTTCTTGGTTTTGTGTTTGTTTTCTGCTTTTGATTTTTTGAATTTTGCTTTTTGCTTTGTGTTTCTTGTTTTTGAATTTTTGTTTTTGCTTTGTTTTTTGTTGTTCTTGGTTATGTTTGTTTTCTGGAAAAACAAAATAAAATAAAACAAAACAAATCAAAATAAAACAAAATAAAGAAAACAAAATAAAAACAAAATTAATTAAAACAAAATAAAAATTAAATAAAACAATTTAAAACAATTTAAAACAATATAAAATGAAAAAATAAAATAATAAAATAAAAGAATAAATAAAAATAAAACAAAATAAAATAAAATTAAATAAAACAAAGTAAAATAAAATAAACTAAGTTAATTAAATAAATAATTTTACGACATGATCCTTATTCACAAGTGGGTTAAACGAGTTTTGCAACTGGACGACTCATTTCATCATTGTCACTATCACCCAAACCATTAGTGGCAGAAGACGGGGTAGGCATTCTCGCCTCATGTTTTAGCTGCAAGACAAAATTTTAAACTAGCATACCTTAAAAAAAAAAGATAGTAAAATAACACAAAACTATTCTATAAATGATTTAATATTATGTTGGGTGGAAAATTGGAAAAGCCATCTTGCCTTGCTTAGTTGTAATTTCTTTATTCTACTGAATAAACAGTCTGTTTCTCTCCCCCCTAACAAAAGTTTATCAGCTCCGCCTCGTCAATACAATATATTTAAAACTTCATGAAATATATTGTATTGACGAGACAGAACTGATAAACTTTTGTTTGGTATATTAAGTCAATACGGAAAAATGGGTGACTGAGTCAAAAAGATCTCCCCGCTGAGGCGTATTGAACTTTGTCTCCTAACGACGCTGAAACGAAAAGGTGCGTTTTCAAACTATTATTTATGTGCCCCTGTTTAAAACTGATGCCGGCCCCGTGGTGCTGGGGTAGCGCTCCTGCCTCTCACCCGGAGGCCCCGGGTTCGATTCTCGGCTCCGTCAGGGATTTTAGTCAAATAGGAATATCAGTCAATACGGACCAATATGATTTCGAAAACTCCTAATGATGAGGAAAGTCAAGCCGAAAGGTTAAGGTATGCTTATAAAGATCTCAAAATAAAACTATTTAACAGAGCTCTTAAGCTCTAAGTGTAGCCGTAAAAATAAAATAAAATACATAAATAAGGGATTTTAGTAACTGACGTGAGGGCTGGAACGGGGTGCACTCAGCCTCGTGAGGACAATTGAGTTGCTGTCTGACAGTGAGGCATTGCCCTGGTCACGAAAACCAAGATTAACGGCCGAGGGGACCCTACGCGCTGATCACGCGTCACCCCAATATCTGCAGGCCAAATGGCTGGGCAGCGGTCGCTTGGTAGGCCTAGTCCCTTCATGGGCTGTAGTGCTAGGGGTTATTATTATGTTTAAAACTGAGGTAAGATACTGTGACATACACCACACAAAACTATTACTATTGCCGGGTAACAACAGCACAAGCCCCTTCAAAAAAATTTAAAAAAAAGGCAAAATATCACAAATCTTCCCTCGCACATCTCATGTTTTAAGCACACTCTGCACATGCGCCCTGCGTTGTGCCAACAGATTTAGAAAAGTACTGAGGCCCTAAATCAACAATAACTAACACGTGACTTCAAAAGTTTGACATTTGGTGTTGCGCTTGTTTCGTGCTTACCCAAATTCATCAGTTTCTGTCTAAACTTTGTTGATTACTTCCTTTAAATTTTATGAAGTTTGTACTTTGTCACTGCTTCTTGTACCTACTTCCAGATGTTCTGCAGAGATAATTTTTTTGGTGTTGGGAAGGGTTAAAGACTACCTCTGATCTACGAAGGGACAAATTAGACGGAATCATTGCGGTCTCCTGGCTACCTACTCGGAAATGGTTGACAAGCTAGATGGCTCATCTCTTGCTCAACAGTTCATAAACAAAGATCGACGGCAGTCAGTGTTCGGGTCTTTTGCTAGATGTTGACAAATGTTTAATGTTTTGTATTCATATTCTGATTGTATTTGGTATTTTAATTAGAAATATTGAATAATGAATACAAATCATAACTCGGCAATTTTTCTAGGTTTGTGACGTGTCTTCTGTGGGGTTTCACGTAGGACGCCAAGCTGGCTTGTCAGTGGTCTCTTGGTGTCCCCGCCCCGACCCCCACAGGAGTAGCAAACTGCGCGCTAAGTTACCTCCCTTTTTATGAAGCACACCTGCGCCTCATAACTGCGAGAACTAAAAGCTCAAACACCACACAAGGCAGGCACAAACCTTGAAAAATTGCTACGTTTTAATTCACTGGCCGTTAAAGCCAATGTACAATACAAAAAATGTTAATTTTTTCCCCCTTAAATATACCGTTAGGCCTACATTAGCATGCAATTTCAAGGTTTAAAACCTTATACTAAAAATAATTTCTCTGGTAAGTAGGCAACCGCACTCTAAAATTTGAACCCCCATTTTAGCGAGGAATTTTATGCCCCTGAAGACCTAGATATTTTGCCCCTTAAGACAATAATTACCACCTCCATTTTGTCCTTCACCAGAATTGAAAGCTTCCCATAGTTGCTGAACATATTTCTCTCTTGTTGATGTGATAACAATATATGCTAATCTTTTAGGATCCAGCTTGTTGGAGTATTCAACAGTGTCCAAGAGGTCAACGTCTTAGACTCGCGTGATGAAGCAAACCTGGCACTCATGTCCCGTCCAGAGCTGGGTGTAACCTTCACTAAGCTCCACTGCTGGCGGCTCACACAGTTCGAGAAGTGTGTCTTCCTCGATGCAGATACTCTGGTATGTACATCTTTATGTGGGAGAGTTCAGCTTATTTTTAGAGTAACCAACAGATGTTTGTAGATAGGAATTTGTCATTTGTAAGGAACCGTCCGCGTATCACGTAATCACTTCTTGGTCGATTTTTCACCCTCTCCCATGTAATTGCGCGTAATTATCTCAAAGCAATACCTAATATTCCTGATTTTATCACAATTTATCCGTATAAATTAGTGAAACGAGCTTATCCTGGAACACTAAATTAAGGCACTATCAAACAGTGGTCAGACCTGAAACTCTGTATGCGGCAGAAACACTTAAATGAACAAGATTTGGTGATTTAGATAAATTAGAGAAGACTAAAAGACGAATTCTGAGAAAAATACTGGGAGCTAAACTAAATAATGCAGAATATAGGTTATGACCAAATACAAAATTAAATGTGAAAAATTAACTGATGTAATGAGAAAGAGAAGATTACTATTTTCCATTCTATAAATGTGCCTGAAATACTGTAGACTAACTAAACAGATTTTCAACTTACGGAATAGTTACAAATCCAAACCAGATGGTTCATTAAAATTGACAAACATTTGACAAACGCCAGAATTAAGACAGACACAATAGCAAACAGATCACTCTTCAGAGAAGCTATTCAAAAGAAAGAAATTCAAGAAAGGACTTGCATACATTCGATATTTCAAGTAGTTCCAACTTTTGCTACCAATCACCACCATCAACGACCAACTAGTTTTGCACTTACTTACTAGATGCCACCGCAGTCGGCTCCTGGCGACGAACGTTGGAACCTAAGAGCGTTACTCAAAGATAACATATAATTTAGCTTCACACAGGTGTAATTAGTGGAAGGTTCTTTATCATGCCATAAATCTACGACATGGGACCTCCGGCTTTACTTCCCCTCCTAAGGAAGACATACTGAGGGATTTTTAACGCTCTTAAAAAATCCGACGACTTTGGTCGGGTTTGAACCCGCGACCTTGGGCATAGAAGCTCATCATACTACCAAATATGCCACCGAAACCACCAAGATACAAATTTTAATAAACAATTCTCAATATGGCCATAACTTGACTTACAAGGTACCATTTTAAGACTAACGTTATGCTTTATGTAATTTAAAATATTATAGTAAGGGCCGTTTTCACCAACTCTTCACTAACGATTATTTAGTTAATTCCCATTTAACTTACATACGAGATTTAATGCGTGATTATCTTCGATGCATTTCACGAGGCCATTCAGGTTTGCAATTACTTAAATAAGATTTACGGCTCTCACGCATGCGTTGACTCGGTTTCAGCTTGGAGAGCTTGGCGGACAGAACAAGAAGCGTCTAGCACTGATTGTTGTTTGCGATGCTTCCTTGAGACTTTCTGGAACATAATTATAAAGGAAGGAAAATACAGAAGACCTTACTCGTGGCAAAAGCTTAAAATATGAACAAAGTATTTAGGAGAACTGGCAGTTGTGTGAATACATAGCTTAATAGGAGGCGCTCATCCAGTTGTCTTCGTAGCGTAAGCGGTTGCGGTGCAGACTCTGAATTTATTACGCAGCGCTGGAAGGAGTTCGAATCCCACTTGGGATATACCTTTTTTTAAATATCCGTATTTGTCCTTCTTGGTATTAAAACTTAGTAGTGTGTGTGACCTTTTATAATTTCATTGTCATAAACATATTTTATATTCATATGAATGAAAGTTCGTGTGAAACTCGGAAACAAACCGCCATTGTGAGATGCACAAGGCACAGTTCAGCTGTTTCCCGCCACTTTAATGATGCTTTAGAGAGTTGAGTGGCCAGATTTGGCCATTTAACATAATTCCTTGTTAGTGGTAAGTTAACGAGCATTTCTGTTTGATGAAATGCTCTGTAACCTAACATTTCTAGGTTACAGAGACTCCTTCTAGTTTCTTTTAGGTATTTCAGTTTGTTTTGTTTTATCGGGTTGCCAGTCATGGCCACTTGTTGGTAGGCCACCATGGAGAATCTTGTGTGCTCTGCCTTGAGACTCTTGGATGGTGGTCAGCCAGAGTGTGACTAGGTGGCCTTGGCTGGTGGCATGAGGTGGCCTTTGCTGATTGATAGGTGCTTTGATCTTGCCATGGAATCTGCTGTTTATAGATAGTGGCTGGCAAGATGGATGCTGCCATGCTAGATGGTACCTAGTTTTTTTTTTTTTTTTTTTTTTTTTTTTGTGAAGGGGATATGCTCTGTGGTATGTTAGTGAGGATTTAAAAAAAAAAGTGATCTTACATGATATGAAGATATTGGTTTTGATAGTTGTTCTGAAGGAGATTGTTCTGTGCTATGGTAATGTGATGTCTGAGATTATTATGAAATGATGAGGTTCTTTGGCCTGGAAGATGGTTTTGGAATGAAGATGGTGGTGATGTTGACTGCCAAGTATTGGAAGCTTGCCTTTTATAAATAAATAGTGTATGAATATAGAGAAGTTGGTGTCCTGGTCTTTGTGTGGACATCATTAAAGCAAGTATATTGCCCCACTACCTGAGGTGGCTAGCTTGGAGGTTATATAAATAGTTACAATAACTCCCAACTGTGGGGAATGTTGTTGTTGTTGTTGTTGTTGGACTAAGACAACATCGACAGGTGGATCATATTAATAGTTACAGCTCGTGTAAAGTTAAATAACCTTTAATGATGAATTAAGAGATAATTGACGTTGGTGAAAATGGCCCTAATGCCAGTACATTAGGATAACTAGCGCGCACATGCGGATTAAATTTGTGCGAATGCGGATAACGATTTGTTTATCCGCGCAGGGCTCTAACTATAGACTATTCCCCAGGTCGGGAGTGCTAAGACATGAACGTGTATGATTGTTGTTTTGTTTGCAGGTGTTACAGAACTGTGACGAGCTGTTCGATCGAGAAGAGCTGTCGGCTGCCCCTGATGTTGGCTGGCCTGATTGTTTCAACTCGGGAGTGTTTGTTTACAAACCTTCAGATGAAACATACAAAGCAGTCCTCAGTTTTGCTGTTGCTCAGGGAAGCTTTGATGGTGAGTGATTCATTGCTCTTGTCTGCACATTTGTTGGAACGATAAGAATGGGGGAACCCTTGGGTGGTCTTGGTAGGACCACCACAAAAATATGATGTTTAGCAATTTAAATGTTAAATATAATAATTTCTGACTAGTTGTACCCGGCATTCGTTGCAATCCCTATCAAAGAAAGAAAAAGTGTTTGTGTTGTATTGTACTGTTTTTGGATACACATATACGGTACCGTATTTACTCTTCTATAACACCCTCTCACCTATAACCCCGCCCCCCTCAATTTTCTACTATTATTGGGGGGAAAAAGTAATTGTGAAAAAAAGAAAAAAGAAAGTAATTGGGAAGGAGAAATAATCAGAAAAATGTAGCAAATAGGCCTACAACATCCCAGTTAACGGTAAAACTCGCGCTTTTGCCTGCACCACCTGTGCATTGTTGACCTCGACAATGGCTACTCACTCCCGCTACCCCCAGCTTACAAATTCCGTGTCCCGCACGGCCGTGTGTAGTGTATAATTAAGAAGCGTGCTGTACAAAGCAGGACTGAAAATAAGCAAGACAACAAGTTTTACGTCATCCTTCAAGTTGAAAGTGCTAGAATTTGCTGCAGAAATGGAGTGAAAGCGGCGAGTCGTAAATACGAAGTACACCCGTGTATAATTCGTTATTGGCGTAACCAGAAGGACAAATTATTGGGAACCGAGAAAACTTCTAAGTTGTCACAGTACAATCACTTAGATTATTTTAGGTTAAAAGCATGGCTCCCTATTACTAGCGAACTATTGAATTGTAGGCCTGAGCGCTGAGCTTGGATATTCCTTGATGTAGTTCAGTAGTGAGGTAGGGGAGGCCATGCTCATATAAGTTAGATCTTTTATATATTCTTTTTTTTTATGCTGTTTCTTTTTTTTAATATATCTTTGTTTATTGAGATGTTTATGTGGAGGGGATTCAGCTATGAGAGAAAGAAATATGTTAGGTTTGGGATTATAAAAGTGGATTGTTAATAGATACAGAAAGCTGATAGATGTGACAGCTTTACCAGGAGAAGCATTTGATGGGGACCATAGAGCTGTGGTGGCAAAATTTAGATGGGAAAAATTGGAAAACCTAAAGGAGATCAGAGAAAGTAAAATAAAAGTATGGAAATTGAAAGACAAAACTGTACAGGAAGATTTTCAGGAGAGATTAAAGCAACAAATCCCAGTTACTGAAGTGGAAAACATAGAAGAGGAATGGTCTCACTTTAAAAAGGCATTTGTTGGTGCAGCAGAGAGTGCTTGTGGTAGGACGTCAACAAGAGTGAAAGAGAAGGAGACACCATGGTGGAATGAGGAAGTGAGGAAAGCAGTGAAAGAAAAGAAGTCTGCATGGAATGAATGGAACCGAGATCAAACAGAAGAAAGCAAAAGGAAGTATCACGACAGCAAACGGAGGTGTAAGAAAGTGGTAGGAGAAGAAAAGAAGAAAAGTTGGGAAGAATTTACACGAAGAATGGAAACAGATGTAAGTGGCAGTAAAAGGATGCTGTATGGGCTTCTAAGAAGTAAGAGGAAAGAAAGAGTTAGTACAAAGATAGTGAAAAAGGAAGATGGAGAGTTGTTAACACACCCAGAAGAGATAAAGGGACGATGGAAGGAGTATTTCGATAAGCTTTTGAATGTGAGCAATGGTACTGGTGAGATGGAAGTGACACAACCTGACGACTCTATAACAGAAGATGATATAACAATGCTGGAGGTGGAATTAGCAGTACAGAAAATGAAGATGGGAAAAGCAACAGGGGTGGATGAAGTCAGTGTAGAAATGATAAAGGCTGCTGGACCTGTTGGTATGCAATGGCTGTATCGACTGCTAAAGTGTGTGTGGAAATGGAAATGTGTACCAGAAGACTGGAAGAAAGGGCTAATAATACCAGTGTTTAAGAAGGGGGACAAGAAGGTGTGTGATAACTATAGAGGGATCACCCTCATATCACAGATAGTAAAAATACTGGAAAGGATATTAGAAAGAAGAATGAGAAGAAAGGTGGAAGGAGAGTTGCAAGAGGAACAGTATGGCTTCAGGAGTGGAAGATCCACAGTGGACCCAATCTTTAGCTTGAGGCAGGTGATGGAAAAGAACTGGGAATATGGAGAGGATTTGATCATGACTTTCATAGATCTAGAAAAGGCATATGATAGTGTCCCCAGAGAGAAGGTATGGGAAACCATGGTCAAGAAGAGACTGGGAAGAGAAATGTTGGAAATGGTGCAAGCAATGTAAAACAACTGTGTTAGCAGGGTACTGACCCCAGTTGGAAAGACAGATTGGTTTACGAACAAGACTGGACTAAGACAGGGGAGTGTGCTGTCACCTCTCTTGTTCATAATGGTGATGGATGAAATAGTAAAGGAAACAAAGGAAGCATATGAACATAAAGAAATGAAGTTACTGTTATTTGCAGATGATATTGTGGTCTGGGGAAGGAACACCGAAGAAGTGCAAAAACAACTAGATGCACTGAACGAAAATATTCAGAAGTATGGCCTGAAAATCAGTATAGAGAAAAGCAAGACCATGGTGATGACAAGAGGGGAAAGACAAGGAAAGGGCACTGTGAAAATTGGAAGTCAGAGTTTGGAAATTGTGGACACGTTCAAATACCTAGGAAGTGAATTGATGCAAACGGGTAGGTTGGACATGGAGATTGGCAGGAGGGTACAGCACAGCAATGCATTCTATCAAAGTGTAAGAAAACTTGTTTGGGATAAGGAAGTACCAAGGAAAAGCAAGGAGGTTATGTATAAAGTGTACTATGTTCCCATATTAACTTATGCAGCTGAGACTTGGACCCTGACAAGCAGGCAAGAGAGTAGAATCCAAGCCAGTGAAATGAAATTCCTAAGAAGTATGATAGGAAAGACAAGGAAAGACAGAGTGAGGAATGAAGATGTTAGGAAGGAAGTTGGAATGGGAAAACTAAATGAGAGAATTGAGAAGAATAAACTAAGGTGGTTTGGACATGTAAAGAGGATGGAGGAAAATAGAATACCAAGACAGATGCTGGAGGCAAAGTGCAAGGGTAAGAGACCAAGAGGAAGACCTAGAACAAGGTGGATGGATTCAGTGAAGAACGGCGTAAGAAAAAGAAATCTGGACTGGGACAAGATCGTGGAAGAAGAATGGTGGAAGGAAAGAGGAAAGTGGAGAAGTGCCATAAATACCCCGACCCGGCAGGAGCTGGATAAGGGGAAATGATGATGATGATGATGATGACAGGAAAAGATGTATAGTGAGAATTATTAATGAATTAAATGAATACCTGTGTTCCTATGGTGAGGTGCAGGTTCCTTTATGTTTTAATTGATGGTGATCTGAGTAATGAACGGGTTAATAGAGGAATGTCCATCACATATATCAGGTATATGTACTATCTGTCTGCCCTGTTGTTAAAATAAAATATCCCTTGTGAGTATAATCAACCACAACCCCGATAAGGAAAGAATGAAATGTTACAAAGTCCTTCCGCGGTGTGAAAAAAGGAAAGTATGAAAATGTGGTCGGTCGGTATTAGAAACAAATCTTCTGTATTTAAGTTAGTTGCCGTGTAACCTTGAACTCGACACATGCAATGCTGTGCGACTGCAGCACTGCCTTAGTCCTGTGGCCAGTCAGCTGTGATGATGCAAGAGAGTGGCTATTTAAATGGGCTATTATCACTTTTATCGTAAATAAAGTCTAGGTTCAAATAACTATTTTGTGTGTTGATTTAAGGACGCTAGGTGCTCCTTTGTGTGCCTTTATACCATGCCATCCTAACCAAAATCAACGGAAATTTTCACCTATTTTTGAAGCCGAAAATTCGGATAAAAGGGGGTGTTATAGGCGAGTAAATGCAGTATTTTTCAGTCTGGTGCGTACAATCAAAGGCTTTTGTTTGTGTAAACTAGTTTAACATAATTATGTGCTGTTCCAATAAAATGATTTAATGCTTATTTTGGCTATTACTGTGTAAATTCTAATTGTATATAGAAAATACAATGTCGACATAAATTGAATATTCTAAGAAATTTTGGTGGATTATTCTACTATTAAAAGAATAAGACTTAGTCTTTGTAGAAATCTGGAAAAACGCAGGGAAACCAGCAATCATAAATCTATATCAGCATTTAGTCAAAATGTGGATCACAGAGAAAATCCCAGAATATTGGACCTCTGGTGTAATTCATCCATTATACAAAAAAAAAGGAGATAAAACTAATCCAGACAATTACAGAGGAATAACCCTTCTGGACTGCACTTAAAAAAAAAATCTCCCACATAATTTACAATAGGATAAAAAACTTCTGGAACCACAACTTGGAGAATACCAAGCAGGATTTCGCCCATACAGAAGTTGCCCAGATCAAATTCTCAGCCTGAAACTAATAATGGAATATTACAAATACAGAAATAAATAACTGTTTATTTCATTCATAGATTTCAAAAAGGCTCATGATAGTATACACAGACCTACTCTTTTAAAAGTTCTCAGATCATATGGCCTTCATCGTAAATTAACAAAAATGATTGAACTAACTTTAACCAACACAATTTCAAAAGTCAAGTTCAGGGGAGAAATGTCAAGTGCTTTTCCAATAAAAACAGGCCTTAGACAAGGTGACGGATTATCCCCACTACTTTTCAATGTGGCTATAGATTACATCGTGAAAATTTGGCAAAAAGAAAAACCCACCTAAAATCAAAATTGGAGCAAAACCCTCAATAAGAACAAACTTCCTAGGGTTTGTAGATGATTTAGCTCTCTTAGCCCTTGACATGGAAGAAGTTAGTGCTCAGAACACCAGTCTCCAGAAAATTGCATTAAAAATAGGATTGCAAATATCTTCTGAGAAAACTGAGATCATGCCAATGAAACATCTTGACATAAAGAAAATCATAAATGATCAAAAAATTAACATAGTTCTACAATTTAAATACCTTGGAGAAATCATTATCATTATGCATAACTTAAGCGAAAAAACATGGATAAATAGAACCAACAAAATGAAAATAGCACAATTTCTAACCTTGTTAACTTATAACAAAAAATGCTTAACATTACAAAACTGTAACTTTGCCCGAAGCCACTTATGCTTGCGAAACCTAGTTCCAAATTAAAAATGAAAGAAGAACTGATCAGCTCCTAAACACTGAAAGAAGAATTATCAGAACCTGCATAAATAAAAAGTACCAGGTTGAAGGAGTCTGGAGAATCCTCTCCAATGAAACAGTCTATCGAGAGATTGACCCAGTTACTAGCACGATGAAGAAGAAAAGAATCTCTTATTTCTTTCACATCCTACGATTACCAGAAAGCAGGATTTTACGACAACTAGTGATGAGAAATCTGGGAAAGAAGACTGGAGGGCATTGGATCAAAGAAATTCAAGAGGATCTCAAAACAGTTGGACTCGAAAGTACAGATGCAGAGAACAAGAATAAAATTACCACCCTTCTTAAAAATCACAAATTTTCAGCAGAAATGATGCACAGACGGCCTTAGAGATTTCAGACGAATTAAGAACACTGCGATCAGAACAAATTAAGAAGTACTGGGCAGATAAGAAGAATCAAACGATACAACCTTCAAAGAAAAAGTGTACATGGAAGACTCAAGTGGTCCAATGTGGCCAATAAAGTTAATGATGATAATAATAATAATAATAATAAAATAATAATTTCTTTGGGCATTTAATTAGATGTTTTCCTAATCATCAATTAATAATGAATTGCATAGTGTAAAATTTTAAAAATGATTGAAATAATTAATAAAGAAAACTGTATTACTATTTACAACTTTATTTGAATATGACCTAATAGTTGTAAAACCTAGTATGTTTTAATTTGTGTAAATTCTTTAAATACCTTAAAAAATACAACAGGTATTTTCAGGCAGGTTCCACATGGGTCAGGGAAAATTATTTCCTAGAAACATTTCCTACACTTCAATCGATCAGCATTTTTTTGATGATGCTCACTGAACCCCATATTCTTTTGTTAGCTTGCATGAAAGGAACTTCTAGTATCAACTGCAGCATTTGGTGAGTTGTGCCGTTCAATTATTCACTGAGCTCTCATTAACACTTGCATTTTGTTAGCTGCACAATCCCCCACTGTACACTCCACACACAATGGCATATAATGTAACTGAGAAGAGCAGTTGTTTGTGTAATACCAGAGTGATCCATATAAACCTGAACCACTTATTTATTTATTTATCGGAGTCCAAAACACATACAAATATAGCCTACGGTACATTTCATTTCTCCTGTGTTCAACTGTTAGAATGGCACAGTCATTAGCTTCTATAAAGTCCTGCATATCACGTGGTCTTGATAACATGCTGCAATTCAGAAGGTGCTCAGGATCTTGTTTTTCACCACATTTACAAAGTTCTTCAGTACTGTATCCCCACTTCTTCAGATTGCTTTTGCATCGACTCACACCAGTTCTCAATCTGTTTACCGTCTTTGAAGATCTGTATTGTAAATGGTAGGCTGCTGCCGGCCTCTCCTTCATTTCCCACGATCCTCCCCATGATTTTCTTTTCCAAAGTTCAATTCGGTGAGCTTCAGCTGAGGAAGGAATGGATATCGTTGTTTGGAGGAAGCTCTTTCTTGACATAAAGTCCATACATTGGGTGTCTTGGATCTGTTTCTTGCTTTTCCTTCTCAACTTCTGCTACTACTTGTCTTCTAACTTCAGGAGGTGCTACTCCCATGAGTGGAAAGATCTTATCGACAGAAGTTGGGCGTAGACAGCCTGTCACAATGCGGCCTGTCTCATGGTGGGCAACATCTACTTGCTTGGCATGAGCAGAGTTCCTCCAGACTGGGGCAGCATATTCTGCAGTAGAAAAACTCAGAGCAAGGGAAGTTGTACGCAGGACACTAGGCTGCGCTCTCCATGTGGTGTTTGTGAGTTTCCGAATTATGATGTTCCTGGTGCATACCTTCCGTTTGGTGTCCATGCAATGCTGTTTATAAGTTAATGCGCGATCCAGCTTTACTGCTAAGTATTTAGGATAAACACAATGTTTCAGATTGTGTCCTTTCCAGGTGACGTTCAGCTTTTTGTTTTTGTCGTGTAGCCTCCTGAGAGGCCGAGTGCAGGTCTTTCTAGTCGACGCCCGTGGGCGACCTGCGCGTCGGGATGAGAGATGAAATGAATGAAGATGAATGAAACTGGGCAAGGATGTGGAAGGAAGCGGCCGTGGCCTGTCGGAAGGTACTGCCCAGCATTTCCCTGGTGTTGAAAATGGGAAACCACGGAAAACCATTTCAAGGACAGTCGACGGTGGGGCTCGAACCCACGCGTCTACCGAGTCAGCAGAGAGCTTGGCCCCTTGACCTAACGCAGCGCTTTAGCCCGCGTAGCCACTACTGTCGGTGACGTTCAGCTGCCTTCTTGCCTCCCTATTGCGTAGGTGAACCGTGCATATTTGGGTTTTCTCTGGGTTGGGTTTCAAGTAGTTATCATTGTAGTGTACTTTAATGGGTCCTAATTTCCCTCTGAAAGCTCGTACAAATGGGAAATTTGTTCTAATGATCTCAGTGGCTCTGGGAGAATTAGTACCACTGCCCATTGGCAAGTTTGTTGATAGTTTCTGCACATGTGCTCCTCTGTCCAGCGGCAGGATGATGTCTAACCCCAATCACCTGACCTAATCTCGCCAGACTTTTTCCTAAGGGGGTATCTTAAAGGAAGAGTGTACAAAAATAGACCTCGGAGTGAGGTCGTTAGACACGAAAATAAACAATTGGTGTTTGTTTATTTATCTTATGGCTTTTAGTGCCGGGAGTGTCCGAGGACATGTTCGGTTTGCCAGAGGATATAGCTGCTTCTAGTGGACACCCATAGGGTGAGCTACAAGTTCAGTTCAATTTCCAGTAGTTCCAATTTTCACTACCAGATGTCAATGATACCTAGTGGTGATCGTAGGAACTTTGATAGAGCGTTCCAATGAAATCCAACCTAGAAATTTAGCTTCACACAAGTTTGATCTGTGGAAGGATCTTTTACATGCCATAAATCTATGGCATGGGACCACCGGCTTTACTTTCCCTCCGAAGGAAGGCATACTGAAGGATTTTAACGTTCCTAAAAAATCCGAGGACTTCGGCCGGGTTTGAACCTGCTATCTTGGGCACAGTAGTTCAGCATGCTACCAACTAGGCCACCAAAGCCGCTAACAATTGGTGAAGATACACTTCACAGAACGTCATGGAATATGGTGAAACGAGGACAGTGGTGGAGGGCACTTTTAACATTATTTACTGTGAGGAATCTCCCAACAAGTTATTGTAACCAGTTTCTTTAGTGACCGAATCTCAAAAGAGAAGTGGCTCCCCCCGATCACCTGATCTAACCTCGCCGAACTTTTTCTTACATATGTTTATAATATCCGAATTGTGGATTATCATCTCCCAATGTTGCACACGTGTCCCATTATTTGTTCGAATGTTATGACTCATTAAATCGGTTCAGATTTATATGGATCGCTCTGTATTATTCTGTACTGTTTCCTATTTGAATCATGAGTTTACCTCTTTTAGCTACATGCTAATTAATGCTAATCTTATATTCGTGGTCCCTGTGCACTTATCTATATCAAAGCCTGCTTTCACAGTCCCACACCCTCTGTTTGTCTATGTAAATGGTGAAACTCTTTCCGGTCACGGAGGGAGTCTGTCATATTGTGTAGGCTAAGGATAGGTCATACAACATCCACCCACTCGTACCTGATGAGAAGAGAAGACCCCCCCCCCCCACCACTTTGTACCTGTGGACCCGTTTTCACCGTGGCGCACATATTAACCGAGTGTGTGGATCTTGCTGACTTATGAAGAAACCTTGGTTTGCAGATGACACTCAAAACTTATATTAGCCGATGACGCGGTGGCTGCTGATCTCTTCATCCACTTTATAAGTGAGAGTCGGTTAGGGCCAGCAATCTAAATATTCCAGTGTACAATGACTCAATGACTTGTTCGTTTTTTAATGCAGAATTTTTGTTTTTCCGTAATTTTTGTTTATTTTTATACTTATTCGTTTTATTTAATTTTTTGTTTTATTAATTTTCGGTCTTTTTAAATTTAGGTTACCACCTCTAAATTTGAAATTTAATTCCAAATTTGTATACTTTAATCTGTGGTAAGAGGGCGCAGATGACCTCTTAGTTCTGCCCCTTAAATCAACAATAGCTAACAAGATTATTTGAAATCTAAAGATATTTATTTGTTCTTCAACTTGTGATTCTACAGAGAGATTAACCTGACAGCGTGGAGTAACATGTATGACACGCATGGACCAGTGAAAATTTTAAATGCTAAGAACCGCAAACCAAAGAAATTGAATATCGTATTGATACTTAGTAACTTAGTCTTTGAGAATTTAAATGTGTAGTATGTTAAGATTTATTGTATCTATTTGACTTAAATTTCACCTGTTGTGTTACGGTATTTTCTGTGTTTGAAGTAGGATTTGATTTCCTTTTCACTAAGATCTAAAAAAATTTGAGTGTGGTACACATCAAATTGGCAGGTGAAAAACTAAAGAAAGTAGGAGACTTCTGTTACTTACCGAGCAAAATAACCAGTAGGTTGGCTCAGAAAAGGAAAGTATTTCTACAACCTGTTGATATCGAATATAGATTTAGGTTCGGTATTAGGAAGTAATTTTTGAAAACCTTTGTCTGGAGCGTGGCGCTCTATGGAAGTGAAACTTGGACTATTGGTGCAGCAGAAAAGAGGAGAATTGAAGCATTTGAAATGTGGTGTTACAGGAGAATGATGATCAGATGGGGAGATAGGGTTACAAACGAAGAGGTATTAAGACGATTGGAAGAGGGGGAGATGTTTCTGGCGACTGCTAATGAAGAGAAGAGATAGGTTGGTAGGACACATACTAACACGCCCAGGAATAGCAAGCTTAGTTATGGAAGGAAGGGTCGAGGACAAGAACTGTAGGGGTTGACCAGGGTTAGAATATGTTAAACAGATTGCCTCGGATGTAGGGTGTGGTAGCTATGTAGAGATGAAACGATTAGCTCAAGACAGGGAGGCATGGACAGCTGCATCAAACAACTCAAAAGACTGAAACAACAGTTTAGTTCTCTGATTTACAATAGAACAATAGGTCTGATGACTGTGTCCTGTTTTGATGTTACAATACCATATTTGAGAGTGTGCTATCTGCCAATGGTTGAATCACCTCAAGGAGTGAGTGGGATGTCAGTACTGAATCACCATTGTCTCATGGTCAGGCTGGGAGTTATGCGTAAACAATGAGTCATTTGGCTGAGGTGCTAATATTCTCCTGTGTGAACTAATCGAGCTTAATGTTCTCTTGTCTCTACTTAGTATAAAACAGTCCCCGATTATTGGATGTCACGGGTAATCTCGAGAACCACTAGATGGATTTTGATGCGGTTTTTACCATTCTGTAAAGGATATCTCGAGGAAGGTTTCTGTAGAAAATAATTTATTTATGATCAAAGGAAGCCAAACAGTAACGATTTCAGTGAAAAAGTCGGAAAAAAAACCTACCTGGCGTCCGTGCTTTTTTTGAAGCTTACGCTGGGCAAACCGTTAAAAATATCTATAGACTATGAGTGTAAGAATTGTTCAGCATGAAAAGTTCTACAAAAAAGACCGTGAGAGCATATCTCTATCTTCATTACATCGCCCACTAGAAGTGTTTTCATTTCTTCAAACAATCTCCGTTCAATTACTGAGGCGATAGTTTACGAGCTAGCTAGGGGTGAGCCTATCATCCCAGTTAAAGCCTAGCTAGCGGGTGAAAATATTACCTCAGATAGAGCCAGCAGCAAACTGTAGAGTCGTGTTGAGTTAAGACTTCAGAGAAGAGTGGTTGTGTTTGGAGTTTCCCTGGAAGTGCAACTCTGCTTTTCTTCATTTCGCCTGTGAACTTTTCGTTCGGCAAAACACAGTCAAGTTAAGATTGGACGGAATTGGGCATTTGTGTTCTCATGGGCAGCTTTACATGGCTCTATCGAGTGTTACATCAAAACGAAATCTTTTCGTGTTCACTGCTGGAGGTAAAACTACTAATGTCGTATACAAGGAAATCTTATAAGACCTCGGTGAAAAGTAACCCATAACCTTGCATTCATAACTGTTCCCGGTCGAAGCCGGGGCTGGTTGCTAGTTAATTGACCGAAGGGTGAAAGTTCAGTACACCTAGTTCTGCTATGAAGGGTTTATAAACTGGTGTGAGGGTTATTTTTCATGATAACCACCACATTAAGTCCAGTTAATGTTAGGACGGCACTATCCAGATTGCCGAAAATCTTCAATACTTTTGAAATTTCATTTTGTGAGTCATATTAATCTGAGGACCATTCGCTTTGTAATGGTATATTTATTCTATTCATAGTTCATTCCTGAGGCTAATTTCCTTATAATTTCCCACACCCGTGCGTCCGGTTAATAAATCCGCTCATGTAGATAGATAACGCTACATTAGTTCCAACGTTCACCAGCGTGCTAACTGCGATGACGTCTAGTAGCCAAGTCCGTAGCCACAGCTAGGTGTCGTTGACGGTAGCATTTGGTAACAAAAGTAGGAACTACTTGAAAATTGGTTGTCTGCAGTCCTTACCTGAATCACAGATAACACACACTAATACAGCCATCACAATTAACACCGGTTATCAGACAAATTCTGCACACACCCAAAGTACACGGTGCTACATGACTGCGTTGTTGCAGCCCCTAAATTTAGGAACCCCAACCAGATATTTTTATTCTCCTCTTTATTAGATAATAGACAATAAAATTAAAAAGAAAAGAGCAAAACTGGTGTTGGAGTATACCCCACCCTAAAATCTAAACTTTCGTCGTGTCCTCAGGTGACAGAAAAACGACTCCAGTTACTCGATAAAATCTATATCTTAATATAAAAATTACCTATATTCCCGAACTTTTCTAGTGAAAGGCAGTGTAGACAGTTACTACATAAGACATTCTTTACCTACAACCAGTTCAATATCCCCCTGGAATATATACAGGGTCGTTCATATAAAGTAAGAACGGCAAGTGGCAGTTTTGTTATTCGCTACTGTGGTGGCCTTGCCCGAGGTTGTGGCGCGCCACGGCCCCCTGCTGTACTGTTGAAAGCGCGCGCATAGTACATACGAGGGCTGTTTTCTTTTTCAAGTTCCGATGGACTGTATAAAAATAATAGATTGACATACCAAACTGATTTTACTACTAAATGTTTGCTTGTTTTATTCTTATGTCTCAACATAATCGCCAAAACG
Organism: Meconema thalassinum; assembly: GCA_946902985.2. Classification (NCBI taxonomy): domain Eukaryota; kingdom Metazoa; phylum Arthropoda; class Insecta; order Orthoptera; family Tettigoniidae; genus Meconema; species Meconema thalassinum. The sequence goes on from OX336395.1 coordinate 206,629,399, forward strand.
ATTGAAACATTTGTCGTAAACTGGAAGGGCTCCAATTGGAGTTTTAATTTTTGTTGTTTCTCTGCTGCTGGAATGTCGCCTGCCATGCTGCTAAAAGGAGCCAGCCCTTTAACTAGGAGAGGTACGGTCACATCAACAACAACGGTGACCACAGTTTTCATGCTTCTTCTACTGTCAGGTGATGTAGAAATTAATCCTGGGCCATGTTCGAAAGTTCTATGTCCATATACTTTCAGAACACTCAGAGCGTGGCCAACAAGCTGGACAAAATAGATTTGAGCAGCAGTGATTTTAATAACATGTCAATAATAGCCTTAAATGAGTCATGGCTTTTTGACAGTTTTCTTGACTCTGAACTCGCCTTTTCTAGGACTCATGACATATTTAGGAGAGAGAGGGCTGGGCGTGGGGGTGGTGTTGTCATTGCTACGCAGTCTGTTGTGTGCCAGGAGAAGAGCGGACTTAGAAAGTGAATGCGAGACTATTTGGTTGGAAATCCAAGTAAGGTCTAGTGTGTTCGTGGGCTGTGTGTACCTACCCCCGCCTGCCTCGTTAAACCACCTGGAACAGCTACATACCTCTCTGAGCAGGGTGCACGCCCAGTTGAAGGACAAGGATACAGTTATATTGTGTGGGGACTTTAACGTGCCGGACATCTCATGGGGACAGCAGGAAGGGCCTTCTCTCGTACCTTCAAAATTAACTGAAAGTGCAGTGAACTCTTATCTTCTGCGAGATAATTGAGGAATTCTCTCTGCATCAATTGAATCCACATCTCACCCGCGGACAAAACTACCTCGATCTACTGTTCACTAAAATCTCTGTCTGTAGAGTTAGAAAAACCGGGGTGGATTCTATCCGACCATAGTGCTCTAATATGGAACATAGACTTTCATGACACTAGTCTATTTCAAAAACCACCTCGCAGGGAAATTTTTAACTGGAAGAAGGCAGACATGAACCACCTGAAACTTCTGCTGGATTATTGTCCCTGGTCCCTCCTTGATATCAGGAACGACATTAATGTGAATTGTGAGATATTTTATGATCTATTGATGTCCGCAGTTCGAGAAGCAGTTCCTCGTGTGAAGGTTAATCCCTACCGTTATCCATCTTGGTTTGATACAGATGTAATCAGCGCGCTACACTCGAAAAATAGGGCTCATCGTCAATGGAAACGCTCTTCTTTGGAATGCCATAGAATTGAATTTGTGGTCAGGAGGACCGAATTCAAAGAAATTCAGCGCCGAAAGTATGACGCCTACCTGGAAGACATAGACTCCAGTGTGAAATCTAATCCGAACAGACTATGGTCCATCATTAAGCAGAGATCTAGGAACACCACATTACCGGTCTCGCTAGAGTACGACGGACGTACCAGTACTGATGCAAACTCTGCCTGTGAGCTGTTTTCTGATTATTTCGAAACCTTATTCCTTCCTGTAAATTCTATACCGCCACCCCTACCTGATATGCCACCCTCCAGTAACGACAGCATTTCTTACTTCCATATTTCCGAAGACTGCATCAAGATTAAATTACATAATCTATCCTCTGGCAAGTCTCCCGGTCCTGATGCCATTCCTATAGAAATAATTAAATCTTTATGCCAGCAGCTATCTCGTCCACTTTATATTCTTTTCAACCAAGCCATCAGTGAAGGAGTGTTTCCGGATTACTGGAAATCAGTCCATATCACCCCAGTGTTAAAGAAAGGCTCCAGGCAGAAAGTAGTAAATTACAGACCAGTATCACTAATGTCTATTTTCGCACGAGTATTTGAATCAATTGTTCGGGACGAAGTGTACGCCCTCGTGTCACCATTCATCACTGAATTTCAGCATGGCTTCCTTCCTAGGCGATCCACTGCTACCAACCTAGCAGTCTTCACTCATGATGTATCCACCTTTATGAATAACCATGGTAGTGCTGATGTTATCTATACTGATTTCTCTAGGGCTTTCGACAGCGTACATCACAACCTACTGCTCCATAAACTTTCAAATTTTGGTATAACTGGTAATCTTTTACGTTTCTTCAAAAGCTACCTCTCAAATAGAACCCAATCAGTTATAATTAATAATAATAAGTCTAAATCTGTTAACGTTACTTCCGGTGTCCCTCAGGGTTCTGTATTAGGCCCTCTCCTCTTTATACTTTTTGTGAATGATATCCCTCGTATAATTCATAATTCTAGGTGCCTGATGTACGCTGACGACCTTAAATTGTATACGCCCATCAGTACTATAAATGACTGTGAGTTGTTGCAAGAAGACCTACACCAACTCAGTGAATGGTGTGAAACATGGAAACTGAATACTGAAAAGTGTAAAGTTTTGTCAGTTTCATTGAAACGTAACCTCCTACCCAGGTTTAATTATTGTATTAATAATGAAACGCTAGGTAGAGTGTCAACCGTTAAGGATTTAGGGGTGACAATCACAAATAATTTATCGTTCGATAAACATATTTCAAAAATATGTCGTGAAAGTTTCCGGATCCTGGGATTTTTAAAAAGAAATTGTTTAAATTATTTTTCGGACATAACTTTATCCAAATTATTTAAGTCACTCATTCGGCCTAAATTGGAGTACTGTAGTGTGATCTGGAATCCTTTTCACAGTAATAAAATTGACGCCATCGAACGTGTGCAAAAGAGATTTGTCAAATGGCTCTGTTACAGGGGTGGACGATCATACCATAGAGCTGAGTATGAGAGTTATTGCAACGTGTACGGTCTTCCTCCACTGAGCAGTCGGCGCACAGTGGGTGACGTGAGATTCCTGTGGAAGCTGGTAAATGGCGGAATTGACTCTAATCAGTTGCTAGCTGACTTGGGTTTTCACGTCCCTCAGAGAACCACCAGACGGAAGCACACGTTCGATGGGGGCAGATCGAAAATTAATGTACATAAAAATTCATGTCTGATCCGGTTGCAGTCAACATACAGCGTGATGGAGAGGAAAAGTGCTACTGATATTCACTTCGACACTCTATCAACTGTTATGAGAAACATCTCAAGTGGGCTGTAAAATAGTGTGTGCATTTTGTGTTTTTTCTATTTGCGTTTATTGATTGATTGATTGATTGATTGATTGATTGATTGATTGAACATGTGGTTGAATGAACGGTTGATTGATTTTTTGATTGAATGTACGAGCGACTGAAGTAATGTATATTTTGTTTGCTGTTATCTAGATCCTCGAATGTCACTCTCGTATTACTTTTTTCCCAGTTTCTGAACTTTTTCTTCTTATCTTTTATTTTAGGTTTTTGCCTTTTTCCGTTTACTGTAGATAGTTTTGTTTTTTCTGTTATAATTATTTCAATGTTTCTTGTGTAAATGGATTGTATGAATGAATGCTTGAGATAGGGTGTTTGATTGCGTGTCTGTATGGTTGTGGTTGTTGATTTATAATAGACTAGTGTATTTTTATTTTTTGTTCGTGTTTGCTGTTTTTGTTTTGTTTATATTTGTAAATTTTATTGTTAATTATTATATTGTCACTAGTGGATTTTATCTGTCTGACAATAAAGAATACATACATACATACATACATACATACATACATACATACACCAGCTTTCCAATGCCCTCGGCAAAATATTCTGCCGCCATTGTGGTGGGTACGTCTGGACAGTCTCCTGAAGTTTTTCATTTTTAGCTAGGCGTTGCCACCCAACCATACCTTCAATTCTCGAAAAAGGTGAAAACCATTCACGACCACACTGTACCAACGTTACGATAGATTTTTCAAAGAATTCAAGTGCGAAGTTTTGGACCATCTGCCGTTTAGTCCAAACCAGCACTGAATGATTTTCACCTTTTTCGAGAATTGAAGGTATGTTTGGGCGGCAACGCCTCGTCAAAAAAGGAAAAACTTCAGGAGGCTGTCCAGACGTACCCACCTCAGTGGCGGCAGAATATTTTGCCGAGGGCATTGGAAAGCTGGTGTAACGGTACGACTAATGTTTCAATTGTTTTGGCGATTACGGTATGTTGAGACATACGAATATAACAAGCAAACATTGAGTAGTAAAATCAGTTGGGTATGTCAATCTGTTGTTTTTATACAGTCCATCGGAACTTGAAAGAGAAAAAAAGCCCTCGTATGTACTACGCGCGCGCTTTCAACAGTACAGCAGGGCACCATGGCGCGCCACAAGCTCGGCCAAGGCCACCGTAGCAGCGATTAACAAAACTGCCGCTTGCCGTTCTTATTTTATATGAAAGACCCTGTATATATCTAAACTTTTGATCTGACGGTGGTTTTGGGGTCTAGGGGATGTGAAACTCGAAGATATGTTGAAATTTTCTGGAAGTCGCAACATTGTACCCATTGCAATAAGTAGCATTCTGATGAAATCTACCTCACAGTCATATGTTTCTGATTGATAAAGAATTGACACAGTTATTAAAATCTACCAGTAACATGTAGCTTGGAGATCTTTAAGAAATCGTTTTCTTAGTATTTCATTCAATCTTACTGAAATTCTGTAATGATTTTTTTCTCATTGGCAGGTGGTGATCAAGGCTTGTTGAATCAGTTCTTCTCAGACTGGGCCACAAAGGACATCAGTCGTCATCTTCCCTTTATCTACAACATGTGCTCCACAGCCACCTACTCATACCTGCCGGCCTTCAAACAGTAAGTAGCTCATGGGTTTCTGCACTAGAGGAGACACACCATGGTTTCTACCATTATAATAGCTTGCCACAGTGGGTGAGTGGTCAACGTATCGGACTACCAACCCCAAGCTTGCAGGTTCGCTCCTAGCCGTGGTAAGTGATTTTTGAAAGGCGGCAAAAATACGACACCATGTCATACGATGTCAAACAACCCATTTGAATTCAGTAGGCAGTGTTCATAATGGCAAAATTAATCGCGGAATTTACCGCCAACACAAAGTTCCTCATTTCTCTACTAGAAAGCGCTATAGTGTTCAAGGAGCTTAGATATCGAACCTCCTTTACTTTCATAGTGCTTCAAGGAACAATGAAATTCGACATGCAACCTACCCTTTGGGTGTCAAATAACAGTTTGCACCCGGCACCCGAGGCCATACATTATTATTATTATTATTATTATTATTATTATACCATTATAATACATGATGTATCAAAATGAATATCGGTATTTTAAGGCTTTTTAGTATTTATGACAGTTAACTTAAGATTATAAATAATACATCAAATGAGAGAGCAACTCAAACAGTTTGTCCTACAAGTGTTCCATGTGAGCACCATTCGTCACACGGCACACATTGAGTCGATAGCAGAGTTCGTCCCAAACCTTGCTCAGTGTCTGTGGAGTAATTGTTGCAACAACTGCTTCAATCCTGTTTCTTAATTCGGTTAGGTCAGCTGGTAGCGGAGGCACATACACATGATCCTTTACGAACCCCTAAAGGGAAAATTCGCATGGTGTCAGATCGGGTGAATGTGTAGGCCATGTGACACAAGCTCTGTCGTCCGGAAAGTAATACGGAACGCACGTTGCACTGTAACTGTAGATTCAGTTCTTGCAAACTGTAAAGCACAAAGAACTTTATGTTCCCTAGTCGCCATCTTGGCTACTAGCGCTTCTAATGGAAGACGGAGGAACCAGTGCATGCGCACAGGTACGAACACTTGTAGGACAAACTGTTTGAGTTGCTCTTTCATTTGATGTATTATTTATAATTGTATGTTAACTGTAATAAATACTATAAATCCTTAAAACCCCGATATTCATTTTGATACACCCTGTAGTACAGTGAGAGCCTTCCCTACAGCACCGATGCTTTCTTGGGCCATGTGACCCACGGAAAGTGTTGAGTCAGCGCTAGATAAGTAGCATCTACCGTTGTACAACAGCGCGTCGGGAAGCCCCCCCACATGCGGTCATAGCTCGATAACATTCCCAGCTGGCAAGATACCTTAGTTCAGAGAGTTAAGACTTGTGACGTACTGTAGCCTATCTTGTATCCCGTCAACATGGTTAGGTATTGAACAAAACATGGAATTTTCCTGGTGAAAACTTATCTTCTCAAGAAGAAGTTGTAGGAATATATCCCACTTCTTATCTTAGTACGAGATCATCATCATCATCAGCTTGCACAGTTTCCAGCCACTGGCTGGGTCTGTTTGGAACACAAGCCTCTCCAACGTCTTCTGTCTTCCCAACATCTCTCAACCTCCATCCTTGTCCAGTCTTCTCCTCTCTTCTTCACGCTTTCTTCCACCCCCTTCAGCCACCTGTCTCTCGGTCTATTTCCTTCCCACTTCGTCTCTTGTATCCTCCTGGGTATCCTCTTCACCTCCATTCGTTTTACATGTCCATACCATAAGTCTTAGATTTCTCTATATCATCCTGTGGTTCCTCCTTCATTAATTCTCTGGTCCTCTTCATTTCTTATTCTGTCCATCTTTGTAGCTCCAATACTGCTTCTCAAGAACCTCATCTCACTGGCCTGTATTTTGCTCTTCTCCCTTCCTTTCATAACCCAGGTCTCCGAGTCAAATGTCAGGATAGGGACATAGTACGTCCGATATATGATCTTTTTGCTGTTCTGAGGGACAAGATATTAAACACAATTCATTAGTGAAATACTAGCTTTAATTGTTTCTGCCTATTGTAATGTAACATACAGTTATTATATCGTAAAAAATTGAGTCTTGATCATATATATCTCCCTGGTTACCCAAAGATAAAAATGTTTCTCTTATCTCATGGCCTTCTCGATACTGCCTCCCTAGCATACTAGAGGTTAAATATGTGGAATTACAGCAGAGTCCAGATCGTCAGCCACATAGGAGGTGCTGCGCTCTGAAGTCCTGCTACTCTGGAAAACGGGGAATACTCGGGAAATTTTTAAATCCTGGAATACTCGGGGAATTATCAGGGTATTTTAGTGACACTCGGGGAATTATAGTTTTACAAGGTCCAGCCTTGAATAATAGGAAATTAAGCATTTAAATTTTGAGGGGGGGGAGTATATTTGTTGATGATTGTTATATGTTCGTACTGATGTTAAGTCATGAAGCTCCCATTTCTTTCGGTGAGGATGAATTACAGCGAGTGTACCAACACTTCCTACGTCGGTGCTACGTGTGTTTAGGAAATGGCCAGCATTTCCAGCAACTACTGTAAATAAATAAATAAAAAGAACAGTAAATATGATTATTAACTCTCCCCGAACGGAATACTTATATATCCGGAGCATACTTTCCAGTCGCGAGCGGAGAACGGATGTATTTGGAAAATTCCTACATTTAAATCTGGCGCCGTTTTCTCTCAAAATAGTCAATGTTAAACCCAGAATATGCCACCACTATGCAGACACATGCTTGATAGTTTATTATGTCTCCCCTAGATACCTTTTTGACTTCACAAATACCTGCAGGCAGCTGTTGCTCTAGATGAGCACACGTGTTATTGCATAGTTGGTGAAGTGAGTGCATTTTTGTAGTGTTCATTTGATGTGAGCATAATTTCACAGAAAAGACTATGGAATGATGAAGATATTGTGACTGCTTTGGATTTGAGTGATTTGTTTGAAGTGTTCCACACTTAATTAATAAGTAACTTTATGCTTCAGATGCTACTCAAATTTCAAATGACAACAGGTAAGCAAAATACAGGGTCATCGAAAAGGCTTGCAGCAATTTAAAAAAAATCATATCTCTTGTTGTAAGTGATCATCATCATCATCATGAGCAGTTTCCGACCGCTGGTCGGGTCTGCTTGGAACATAAGCCTCTCCATCGTTTCCTGTCCATCCACCATCTCTCATCTTCCTCCACACTCTTCTTAACTCCTTTTGTCCATCTGTCCCTTGGTCTTCCCCTTGGCCTTCTTCCCTTCATTTCCATTCCAAACATCTTCGGTATCCTCTCCTCTCGCATCCTCCTCACATATCCATACCATTGCAGCCTAGATGGCTCTATTCTATTTTGAAATGGTTCCTCTCTTACCATCTCTCTGACTCTCTCATTCCTTACTCTGTCCATTCTTGTTACTCCTACCCTTCTCCTCAGGAACTTCATCTTCACTGCTCGTATTTTATTCTTGTCCCTTTCCTTAAATCACCCATGTTTCTGAACCATATGTCAAAATTGGCACAAAGTAGGTCTTGTAGATGATTCCTTTACATTGTTGTGGTATAAGTGATATAAATTAATAATTCGACCTGAAAACTAATCAGGAACTCATCGAGTTTCAGTTTTAGATTTGACTGTACTCCTCCCGTGACCTTCAACCAATGCACAGAATGAGTGCGCGACAAGAAGCTGCCACGCCACTATTTCAGTAGTGTGATTGCAATGGTGACAGCTCAGCAGAAAGCACAGTGTGTGTGTGTTGTGTGTTATAACTGTTCAGCGAACTTTCAGACGTGTTTATGGTAGGGATCCCCCTCATGCTAATAGCATTAGACTATTTTAGGAAACTGGCAGTGTTGACTTGAAGAAGTCCCCCAGACACCCTAGAACGAGTGACGAACCAAGTGAGCGCACATAGAAACATTATAACGTATGAAATAAAACTTTCTGAGTTGGTGAATTGAACAAAAAAAATATACTCGTTTTAATATCTCAAATAGTTCTTGAGATATGATTTTTTGAAATTGCTGCAACCTTTGTCGATGACCCTGATATGCGAGTTCTAATAACATTTAGTGCATGTAAAATATAATCTACATATTTTGAATTTTTGAAAAAAAAAAGTCTGCTCAGAGCCATATATCATCCGCTCAGGAAGGGTTAAACATGTAAAAAAGTGTAAATGTGTTAAGCTAGTTGGGCACTCCGCTACTGCTAGCGCCAATGCCATACTCGACACGCTGCTGCCTGCCCGTCATGCGTCGCATCCGTGGCTACGTTCTATAGGGATGGTCAAAATAGTGTGATTTTCTGTGTATGTCCAAGATAATAGCATAATTTATATACAGGATCTCCAAAAGTGAAACTTGGGCAATAAGTGAAAGGGAAAGAAAGAGACTCCTTGTATTTGAAGCTCGGAGCTTTGAGATTAGTTGGAGAGAAATGGTCATGAATGAAGAGGTATTTAGAAGAGCGGGAGAAAGGAGACATTTTATATCACAAATAGGATGTATCCTTAGACATGATGGATTATTGCGGAATATAATTAAGTGTTCCATAGTGGCCAAAATTTGAGGCCGACTAAGACAAGAGAACACGATGCAAATATTACAAGACGTTAGATGTGATTCCTACTACAAACTGAAAAGGAAAGCATAGAAGTGAGAAGATTGGAGAGCTGCTGCCAACCAGCCACACAGCTGATAACGAGAGAGAGAGAGAGAGAGAGAGAGAGAGAGAGAGAGAGATATTAATATTAAATCATCTCAGATCTGTTAGGTAATCAGCCCGAAGGCTGGTTGGATCCTCAAAAGTACCGCCGTTAGGTTATGTGAGTAGATACCCACAAAAACCCAAGGCAGAGCTATAGTGAGGCGTACTAGGCAACATGAGGAGTGAGGTAGTTTGCCATTGCTTTCCTCACTGAGTCAGAATAGCAGTACTAACCCTACGAGTAGAACCTTTCACAGCATCCACATGCAGTGAATGTGCCCTGAATGGCATTACTAAGCACCACCCATACCTCAGTAGCTTCCATATAATCACAGCCATGAGTGAGACTGAGATATCGGTGAAAAGCCACATTTTACTCTAGCCTGTGCCAACACACAAATGCAAATGTAGTGCTTTTTTTAAAATTTATACATGAAAATGAAAATCCACAGCCTGCTTCCAGTCTCCGACCGGGTCAGGAATGGAATGAATGAAGCCCCCATCTAGCGGCGAGGATATGAACTGTGCCGGCTGCCGAGGCCTGACGCACTTCTCTGGGGCAATGATTAAATGAATGACAGATGAAATGAAATGATAGTGGAGAGTGTTGCTGGTGTTTTAGATCCCTTAGTTGGGGGGGGGGGGGTAGTTTAGGGATAAAACATTAGTTTCACTGTGCTAATTTGGTAGATTGTTTCTAAATGATGGCAGCTTCCCGTAGCTGGGAGAGCTTACCAGTGTAGCGTGTTGTTTGGTGTTCAAATGCTAGGGGGTGTTCCCGGAAAGATGCAAGAGTATACTAGGGGATGAACCTCTGAGTACAGGCTAATATGCCGGCCTGCCAGCTGGACGGAGTGAATGATATAACAGACGTGCTTATGTCAGCGGCTCGCTGCTATGCAGTAGAGTCGCCTGCGGGAGCACAATGAAACCTGAGCAAGCGATTACTTGGCTACTATGGTCACGGTCAATCGTGACGAGAGTCAGGAAGGGTATGAGGATGTAAAGAGGCGTGTAATTATCAAGACTAGTGTAGTTTACTGACCATGTGTTTATTGGTCAGTGAGTGTGAAATTGTAAGTCCTTTTTAGGGGAATGTAAATAATGGTACAAGTTGAGTGTACAAGATTGTGGATGGGTGTTTACAAAGTGAAGGATATCTGAACACTTGCTGAGTCTCACCTGATGATGGTAGCTGGAGCAGGGCCTTCGGCGACACACACTGTATGACAGATAATGCTCCCAAAAGGCCTCTCTTCTTATAGGTCCTGCCGTTGCTCAGTCAGCATTCCATTGACGTAGCTGCCCCAGTTAGTTATAGTGTTAATGTTTATGAATGTGTTGCAAGTGGTTGGCTAACCTCCCGAGTTGGGTGGCCGCCTCTTGCCGTGTAAAAGTGATGTTCTGGTCTTATGATGTTTGCCAGTTGGGGTGGGTTTTAGTAGAAGATGGGGGGTGGCTCTCAGGGGGTACAGCCCCCCGGGCCTGTACAAGTCTTCTTCTTCGATTAGTTCGCGTCCCCGCGAACGGGAACGGAACGTGGAGTGGGGGTGTTGTTGTGATGGATCGTTGTTGATTCCTCCTTGTACTACTTCTTCTTTTCTTCTGTGTTGATGTCGTGTAGGGGTAGCGATGTCGTGTTGATGTGAGACCAGCATGTGCTCAGGGGGGTAGGTTTTGGGATATACGTATGATAATTTATAACAGTTCCTTTAAAAAGTTGACATTTGAAATATCAAAAAGTACAACAAAAAATACATGGTTTTGACATTATATATATGTTGGTATTGTGCAGGGAGGAAAAAACCCAGGGCTGGACGGGTGGTTGTGCCGTCCGGCGCTGTATTGGGGAAAAAATTGCTCCCTGCAATGTTTTAGTGTGAAAGATGGAAGAAAATAGAGAAAAATAGGTGTCCCAGGGTATAAGTTAAAGGAATACGTAAAATATAGTTTATTGTGTTGGGGTGAAACGGGACACCTTCACAAATTTTATCGTTAGTAGAAAGAAAAATGAAAGAAACAAAAGCATAATCAGTGTGCGTGTATGTGTGTACATCGGTGGTCATGATGATGATAACAGGTATGACCTGATAATAATAACAATAATCATTACATTTATAATATTCCTGATAATTTATAAGTACACATAGTAAACATAGTAATAATAATAAACATAGAAAAAATAATGGTTGCCATGTTGGTACTCTATATATAGGTATGTTGGCCAACCATGTGGAACCTTTTAATTGTATGACGTTATCATGATATGGCGAGAAAATACAAAGTAATTTACAATTTCCAATTATCAACTATCATATATACCTTGTAGAGCTCTTTTACGTGGCCAGTTATTTTATACCTCTTACTCTTTGTGCGCATTTTACCATCATGCATTGACTACCGCTCCCTATTCGGCCGTTCCTGGTGCGGTTTAGTGGCTAGTCCGCTATTCCTTCCTTGTACTTATTGTATAACCTCGTGGTTTTCCGTCGTGGGTCGGAATTCCACCTTAGGGTCGAAGGTTCGGCACTTACAACCTCCGTGCCACCCTTCGATCCTGAAGTAACGCTTCATTTGCGTATGCGGGATGTGTTTGCGTTCAGCGATGTTCATCATCCCACGTATGCTGTCCACCGCTGACCGCTGACGTTGTCACCTTTAAGGGTGCAACTAAAAGTATGCGAGGGTGTATGTGTTTATGATATAGGAGAGTGTGTACAAGTTGGTGTTGGAAATATATTTACAAAAGGCTTGTGTGCAATCCTCGTCATCTGCAAAACAAAAATGTGTTAATGGCCGTTTATCTGGAAACATGTACATTCCTTGCTTTCCTGCAAAAATAGAATATGTTAATACATGTAGCATTTCCATCGCTGCGCATATTATAAAAAATCACTTATGGCGCCACTTAAGTCTAACTTAATCTAGGTTAGCTTAACGTATTGTCTAGCTTATCTTAATGTATTATATCCTATTGTGTTATCGGGCTTACCCTGGCAACGGATTTGAGTCGCCAGGTGCCGAAATGTTTAGTCAAAATTATGACAAATGAAAAAAAAAAAAAATTGATATTTATAAGCCGAATGGTTTTGCCTTAATCTATTGCCGAAATATGCTGTGCTATTATTTAGCAACAGCGCTTATAAAATTTGCTTAATTGTAAGTTGCGCGTCAAATGCAACTGTCTTACATGCTAAAATTTTGACCAGAGCGATCGCCCGGGGCAGTTTTACCTCCCCAGATCACCACCCGCACGTATTCTAGAAACACTGGTTGTCTCTAGAACCGCCGGATTCCGCTCCCTTAATATTAGTTGTCGACGTTTATATTATTACTTAATAACTATTAATTAATAAAGTCCCGGGCGACTGCGGTGCCAAAAGAGCAAACGCCTCGCCCGGCCATCCTGTTCATTTTATTGATGTATTCATCATTGTTGGGCTTGCCCACTAGAACCCCTGTAAGGGCTCGCTGTGCTCCTCATTTAATACCTCTGGCTGCCCGCTGCGTCACCATTTATGTGGGCACTGGACATCGTTCGGGAAAAATCGTCCGATAAAATAGTGTCATCCGGGAATTTTAGCGTCCGGGATCCTCTTCGCCCATATTTGCAGTAATAATAACGTCCGGGAATTTTAGCGTCCGGGCTCCTCTTCGCCGATATTGGCATTGTTGGGTTTGCCCACCAGAACCCCTTTAGGCAGCTCGCCGCATGCCTATTTAGTATCTCTGGTGACCCGTTGTCAGCCATTTATGTGGGCGCGGGATCGAATGACCGCGTTCATTCCATATATATTATTGATTATTTGTTAATTCATTCTTCATTTGTTTGGTTGTCTTCACCTATGCTACGCGGGGCTAGGACTTGTCGGATCTAGGATTGATCCCGCTGAATCCTGAGACCCTGCTTCACTCCTGCGAGTAGGAGACTAACTTCCCGCCATGGAAGTTCTACTTATTTACATGCTAAACTAGTAGTCTAGTCGTAATTTGGTCGTCCCTTGGTTCCTCTCCTGAGTCCGGTGCGGAGTTGGCTATTTCTCCCCCCGTTCGTCAAAAGTCTCCCCAGCAGGTCTTGGCTTAGACGACCGTGGCGCATAGTGGGTGTAACCTTCCTCTGCCAGGGGTAGGCTAGACGCACCCCCGGTTTTGGCGTTTGCCCGCGCCAGGCCATGAATGCTTCAACCTTACGTAGTTCGTCTCTTTGGTCTGGGTCATTGAGTTAACTGGGGTAGGGCTCATCATCGCCTTCCCCAGCTCTGCTCTTGTGTGGCGCCTCTGCCCTTCTGCTTACGCTGTCATCACCATTCAGCGTGTCTCAGAGTCCTTTTTGTGTTAATAAAAATAAAAAAATAGTGTGATCTGTAAATAATTTACTGTGTAAATACTGTAAAATTTTTAAGTGTTCTGGGGTTGTAGAATCTTCTAAATGCATGGACTACTTTAGGTCTGTAGTCGCCATGTCAGATGTCTAGCGTTGATGCCTTGTGGAGTTTCCTGGAGGCGTTAGTTGGTTTCCGTGTTGTTGGGTACCTTGTTATTAGGATCCGGGGGGGTGTTATTTGTTGAATAGACTTAAAGCATGGTAGGAGAGGGTTGTGCATCTTTGGACTCCATGTTAATGGTGGCCTGGAGCCGGTGATGCTATCAGGACGTCTTTACAGTGAGTGGACGGGGGTAGGTATTTCCCAGGTTTGCAAAAATATTCAGAAAGTGCCATGCAGGTTCAATAATAATAATAACCCAGGTGTGTGGGTAGGATATTCCATGCGTGCGGATGGATATGAGGCGTATCCGCTCTCATTTAAGGATAGGTATAGGTCGAGGTATAATAGTACTATGTCCCTTGCATGCGGGATTATTTAATAAGAAAATATTTGTTAGTTTAAGTTTGGCCGCATCTCTTTATATTGAGATGTGCATTACGCTTGCTATTCTTTCTGACACACCCCTAATACTCGGGTGTTAGCATTGAGAGCCAGGGCGTAGTGAGCCCTCTCTTTAAACGCATGAAGTCTATCAACCCCGATGTATATTTTGGCATGTAGTTTAGCTGTTTTTATGTGTTTGTGTTGGCTAATGTTGTGAGTGACAAGGTTATGGAAGGAGAAAGGTGGTATAATGGTAGCCTGTAGGTGGTGCCTTGGCCATCTTGCTGGCAATATCCATCTCTGCTCCTGTCATCCTCACTTGGTCACTATCCGCTTTCTATCCGCTCTTTGGGATAGTAAAGTATGGTGACGCCATGACGTCACGGCCTAATCTGGTCTCTCATCTGATGATGTTAAAGTAGCAAGTGAATTTGTAATGTGACTGGTCATGTCCTGATTGCCTATGATGGTTTTGGGATTAAAAAGTAAAAAGAGAAGTAGTTATTGGGGGGGGGGTTGTTCCTTCAGAGCACCTGTCTGTATTCGCCCCTGATTAGTGGTCGCGTGTGGGAAGGACGTGGTCGTAATTGTGATTAGCGCAGCTGCGTGTGTGTGGCTATGCTCCGCTACAGCATGCGGGCGGGTGGGCTGTTATCGCCTAAGTCCTATCGTGTGTCGCGTAGCTGAGTGTCAGGTGGGGCGTGTGGCTTGTCAACATCTTTGTAAACATGGTCCTAAGATAATATGGCCTGCAGTATCTGCATATTGCTAAATGCCAGGCCTATTGTAACACTGCTGAATTCTGTGCCACTATTCATGTGTACTGTACGTTAGTGTTGGTATAGTTTTTGTTTTTGTATGCTAGTGTCATCATATTTGTGTGCCATCAGCACGTCTGGGTGCTCTAGGAATGTCTACCGGCAACAATGTTGAAATGCGCGAGAATTTGCAACGCAGTGTTTTGCTGTGTTTGTTTCCATATGCTTGTATACGGGAAGTCTTTGATGTTACGTATGCCGGCTGCCGGAACGTGCCTTTTGTGTATCCATTATCGTGTTTCTCACGTGTAACAGAACCTGCCCGTATATATATTTGTGATTCAGGTGACAGTGTGTGTTATACTCATGGTGAAAGTAGTTATCCTCGTTCGAGCGTCATTGCTCGGGAAGGTGGATACTGTCGCCCTGTCACTAGGGCATAGGCCCCTGAAACCCATTGAGGTGCTTCTTTGCTATTTTCTGGAGGAATTTGTAGCAAAGTAAGCCTGGGCCTACTTTCACCGTAGTGCCTGGATGTTGGTCTGAGTGTGTTTGTGTCTGAGGGGCTGATTGCGCTCCACGCTACCTTAACAGTGTTTATAGGGGTGTGTGTATTCCTGACTGCCCGGTCTCGTGGGGTAGGTAATAAGACCTTTCTTATACCCCGTGTACTGTGTGTCTGCGCCTGGTCAGAGTGCGCGGGTGTGTGTTGTGCACCCTGAGGGCCTGAAGGCAACACCCTCTCATGCCTTCGCACCTGGGGTACACATGCCAGTGCCCGCTTTCGTCCTGGCAAAATTGCCCTTTGCACTAGCGGCAAAGGCCGTTTAATTGCCTGTGATTGCCCTAGCGATGTATTGGAGTGTAGTCTAACCGATTTCTGGCCTATGGCCACGGTAGACTCCTGGCAAAATTGCCCTTTGCACTAGCGGCAAAGGCCGTTTAATTGCCTGTGATTGCCCTAGCGATGTATTGGAGTGTAGTCTAACCGATTTCTGGCCTATGGCCACGGTAGACTCCTGTCCTTGTGCTTGCCTATGTGTGTAGGCTTGTGTGGGCTTAATGTGCTGTGGGACGGGCTCTACGTCCTCAGCCCATGACATGGTTACCTCCCGTTTTCCCCCTGTGTTATTATGTGTGCCCGAGAGTCCTGGCGTCAACTCCCTCTCGTTCGTCCGTTTTGAGGGGGTTGGCCTAAGTTCTGCCCTTCGGTTTGGCAAAATTGCCTTCCGAACCGGAGCTGAGGGACGTATGTCCATGTGATCTTGGCCCTGTAATGTGTTGGAGTCTAACCTGGCCGTTTTCCGAACTGTGGCCACGGTTAACTCCTTCCCTTGTGTGGCAGTATGTGTCGAGAGGGACATCCTCGCAAATTGCCGAGTTAGCGTATCTAAGCTTATGTCCTCTCTTGGCTGGGCTGGCGGCCCTGCCATGAACTCAAAAATGGCCTTGTTAGCCTGGAGCTCCCTATACTCGTCCCAAATTTGGGCGTACTGCCTATTGAGGCATATGGCCTGTTCGCAAATTGCTGTATTAACGTGTTTGTGTTCTATATAGCTCTGTGGCCGCCATTTGGAGAAACTCCTGTTCGCGAATAAGCTCCCTGTATTGGGCGTATAAAATTGTGTAGTGCAATCTCATCCTATCTAGGGTTGTGTTATCTGTTCCCGGGCCATGTGTAGTGATTAATTGGTCGTATATTCTGTTCCTTTGGCCATGGATCCTATTGAGGTGTTCATGTATGTGTCTTAAGTGCTTGTGTGCGCATCTCAATCACGCTGTTCTACCCTCTGACGGGGTGTATGGCTGTTTGCCCTGTATTGCCCCGACCTTTGTTTGGAGTGCCCGTATTTGTGTCTGTCGGCTTTGTATATGCCTCTGGCACCTTAGCAATAATACAAATAGTATCGATGTACCCCTATGGCCTCTATGGCTTACAATCTCTGTTGCTTCTACATGTGGTGCCATTCTGAGTTACGGGTGGGTATAAAAAGAAATGTGTGTGAGATTTCTGATTCTTTCCAGGGGGTGGGGGGTTGGTTTGACAAAATGTCCCTTGTGTAGCTATGGTGAAGGAAAAAAAATAATGCTTTCTGCCAAAAAAAAAAATTGACTTTTTCGCTTGGCTGCGTGCGGTAGGGGTCGTTTCTGCCACGAGGGCTCGTTGTATGAGTCCTACCCTTATCGTGCGTGGCAGCAGCGCCTCCACCAATATGTTTTAGATCCCTTAGTTGGGGGGGTAGTTTAGGGATAAAACATTAGTGTCACTGTGCTAATTTGGTAGGTTGTTTCTAAATGATGGCAGCTTCCCGTAGCTGGGAGAGCTTACCAGTGTAGCGTGTTGTTTGGTGTTCATATGCTAGGGGGTGTTCCCGGAAAGATGCAAGAGTATACTAGGGAATGAACCTCTGAGTGCAGGCTAATATGCCGGCCTGCCAGCTGGACGGAGTGAATGATATAACAGACGTGCTTATGTCAGCGGCTCGCTGCTATGCAGTCGAGTCGCCTGCGGGAGCACAATGAAACCTGAGCAAGCGATTACTTGGCTACTATGGTCACGGTCAATCGTGACGAGAGTCAGGAAGGGTATGAGGATGTAAAGAGGCGTGTAATTATCAAGACAAGTGTAGTTTACTGACCATGTGTTTATTGGTCAGTGAGTGTGAAATTGTAAGTCCCTTTTAGGGGAATGTAAATAATGGTACAAGTTGAGTGTACAAGATTGTGGATGGGTGTTTACAAAGTGAAGGATATCTGAACACTTGCTGAGTCTCACCTGATGATGGTAGCTGGAGCAGGGCCTTCGGCGACACACACTGTATGACAGATAATGCTCCCAAAAGGCCTCTCTTCTTATAGGTCCTGCCGTTGCTCAGTCAGCATTCCATTGACGTAGCTGCCCCAGTTAGTTGTAGTGTTAATGTTTATGAATGTGTTGCAAGTGGTTGGCTAACCTCCCGAGTTGGGTGGCCGCCTCTTGCCGTGTAAAAGTGATGTTCTGGTCTTATGATGTTTGCCAGTTGGGATGGGTTTTAGTAGAAGATGGGGGGTGGCTCTCAGGGGTACAGCCCCCCGGGCCTGTACACTGGAATGAAATTTTGACAAGGAAAACCGGAGTACCCGGAGAAAAACCTGTCTGCCTCCGTTTTGTCCAGCACAGATCTCACATGGAGTGACCGGGATTTGAACCACGGACCCAGCGGTGAGAGGCCGGCGTGCTGCCGCCTAAGCCACGGAGGCTTTTAAATTTATACATAATTTTTCCAATTTTTCCGGCATGGAAAAAGTGCTACGAGTGGGATTTAGAAGCGTAATAATAGTTAAATTATGCTGTATTACATACGAATCGTCCAGGGTCCTTACGAAAAAGAGTGTAATAAACGGGATGGCGTAATAAGAGGACTCGTTTTACTGTGCATATCGTCGTTGTCAGCTGTAATTTGATTTAGAGTATACATAACGTTTTCCTGCTTTCCCAAACAAAAGTTTGGGAAAGCCTAACAAATAGGGGGATAGGCAAGGAACTGAGAGACATGCAATGTGCATGGATTGCTACAGTAGTGTGAAGACTAGTCGGGACATCGGAATGGTTTAAAATTGACACTGGACTAAAGCAAGGAAGTGTTTTGTCACCCTTATTGTTCTTAATGGTGATGGATGACATCATGACGGCAGCAATGAAGGACTATAGTAGGGCAAAGATGAAGGTAATGTTGTTTGCAGACGATGTTGTGATCTGGGGCGAGGATGTGATGGAAGTACAAGACCAGTTAGAAGTAATAAATGAAAAGATTGAGCAATGGGGATTGAAGAAGAGTAAAACAGTGGTGATGAGTAGAGGTGAGAAAGAGGAAAATGGAGTAATCAAAGTCGGAGATAAGGAATTGGAAGTGGTCAAACACTTCAAATACTTGGGAAGTGAACTGACTGAAGATGGAAGACTAGATTTGGAAATTAGCAGAAGAATACAACTCGGGAGTGCTTTCTACCAACAGGTATGGGGACTAGCATGGAACAAGGATATACCAATTAGGCTAAAGAAGTTATGTACAAAGCATATTATGTTCCTCAGCAGAAACTTGGGCAATGACTAAGAGGGATGAGAGCAGAGTACAGGCAGCTGAGATGAGATTCCTGAGAAGTATGGTCCAGAAAACGAGGAGAGACAGAGTGAGAAATGAAGATATACGGAAAGAACTGGGAGTACAGAAACTAAATGACAAACTGGAACAAAACAGATTGAGATGGTTTGGACATGTCAAACGGATGAATGAAGTAAGGCTACCAAGACGAGCACTGGAACAACGGATGACAGGGAAGAGAGGACGAGGAAGACCAAGAATGCGTTGGATGGACTCGGTGAAGTATTGCATTAGAAATCGGAACTTGGATTGGAACACCGTGTCGGAAGAGGAATGGTGGAACGACAGTACAAAGTGGAGAGGAACCATATTTGCCCCCACCCAGTGTCAGCTGGAAAAGGGGAAATGAAGATGATGATGGTTGGGGGAGGGCAGGGTTGTAATTGATGGAGCTTTCTTGCTTGTCACTTGGCCTGCATCTATGTAGTTGCAATATCAATAGACTTAGGATAGTCTGATCTAAGATACAGAATTGATACAACCTTGTAAGTCAAGCGCAACCAATACCATGACCCATATAGTAGTAATAGTGTCTGTGACCCTGGCAATCGCAGCAGCTTCTGCTTACCACTCACTCTCAGCTGTGATTGGTTCAGATTGTCCAGTATGCCCCATTCAGTTGTTGAATGTTGGGTTTGCCAGCATAAACGATAATTTCCACTTGAAATCACTTGATGTTTTCTTTACCCAGGTATGGTGAAAACGTGAAGATAGTACATTTCATTGGTGTGGCCAAGCCTTGGCTGCAGTACTTGGACAGTGAGAGCCGCCAGGTGCGACCCACTCCAGGGCAGGAGCACTTGAGGTACTTGCTACAGCTGTGGTGGGACATCTTCTGTAGTCTCGTGCACCCCAGTCTGTCGCCTGAGATGGTGAGTAGTTCTGCAAAGTGAGGAGGAAAATAGGTTTATGGATAACACTGTCTTTTAAATTTGATTAACGGATGCTTCCGCCTGTGTGTGGAGCTCTTCTCTTCCAACATCTTTTTCTGACCTGTTCTCAAAAACTTTGCTGAGCGTTTGCACATTCAAACCTTTCAAGTGTTTGTATTTCCTGGAGCTTGACTTTGACTTGTTGGCGTTAAATGTTTGGTTTAAAAATTACATCAAATATAGTAATCTTTCTTGTAGCTGTTAGGTCCTTTTTAAGTTTTGTGTAGATTTGGGGTAAATTGGTATTATGGATGGATTCATAACAATATTGATAACTGAAAATATTTCAAGAAATTTTCAGTTTTGATAACTGCACGTATCCTTTTTGAGAATATTTTATTAGCTTTTGAAGTCTTTAACAGAATTCAGAATAGTAATGTTTTATTTTTTTATGTTGATGTTTTGTAAGGATATCTATTTGTTTGTGTTTGTTTGAACCTAAATATAGCTTAATCCCTAGGCTGTCGAATTAAATTTTGAACTTGACTCTCAAAAGATTGAATTAAGCAGTGAAAAATTAATTTTTATTCTTACCTCAAATAACTTAATTTTTGGATTACATACATACTCAAGACCACTGAAAAGTCATCATCATCATCATCATCATCATGATCATCATTTCTCCTTATCCAGCTCCTGCCGGGTCGGGGTATTTATGGCACTTCTCCACTTTCCTCTTTCCTTCCACCATTCTTCTTCCACGATCTTGTCCCAGTCCAGATTTCTTTTTCTTACGCTGTTCTTCACTGAATCAATCCACCTTGTTCTAGGTCTTCCTCTTGCTCTCTTACCCTTGCACTTCACCTCCAGCATCTGTCTTGATATTCTATTTTCCTCCATCCTCTTTACATGTCCAAACCACCTTAGTTTATTCTTCTCAATTCTCTCATTTAGTTTTCCCATCCGAACTTCCTTCCTAACATCTTCATTCCTCACTCTGTCTTTCCTTGTCTTTCCTATCATACTTCTTAGGAATTTCATTTCACTGGCTTGGATTCTACTCTCTTGCCTGCTTGTCAGGGTCCAAGTCTCAGCTGCATAAGTTAATATGGGAACATAGTACACTTTATACATTACCTCCTTGCTTTTCCTTGGTACTTCCTTATCCCAAACAAGTTTTCTTATACTTTGATAGAATGCATTGCTCTGCTGTACCCTCCTGCCAATCTCCATGTCCAACCTACCAGTTCGCATCAATTCACTTCCTAGGTATTTGAACGTGTCCACAATTTCCAAACTCTGACTTCCAATTTTCACAGTGCCCTTTCCTTGTCTTTCCCCTCTTGTTATCACCATGGTCTTGCTTTTCTCTATACTGATTTTCAGGCCGTACTTCTGAATATTTTCGTTCAGAGCTTCTAGTTGTTTTTGCACTTCTTCGGTGTTCCTTCCCCAGACCACAATATCATCTGCAAATAACAGTAACTTCATTTCTTTATGTCCATATGCTTCCTTTGTTTCCTTTACAATTTCATCCATCACCATTATGAACAAGAGAGGTGACAGCTCACTCCCCTGTCTTAGTCCAGTCTTGTTCCTAAATCAATCTGTCTTTCCAACTGGGGTCAGTACCCTGCTAACACAGTTGTTGTACATTGCTTGCACCATTTCCAACATTTCTCTTCCCAGTCTCTTCTTAACCATGGTTTCCCATACCTTCTCTCTGGGGACACTATCATATGCCTTTTCTAGATCTATGAAAGTCATAATCAAATCCTCTCCATATTCCCAGTTCTTTTCCATCACCTGCCTCAAGCTAAAGATTGGATCCACTGTGGATCTTTCACTCCTGAAGCCATACTGTTCCTCTTGCAACTCTCCTTCCACCTTTCTTCTCATTCTTCTTTCTAATATCCTTTCCAGTATTTTTACTATCTGTGATAAGAGGGTGTTCCCTCTATAGTTATCACACACCTTCTTGTCCCCCTTCTTAAACACTGGTATTATTAGCCCTTTCTCCCAGTCTTCTGGTACACCCTGAAAAGTACTATTATGAAATAAATATTTTTAGTGGGTGCACATACACTGCAAAAAAAAGGCAAAAAGAAAATTAAAAAGTGGAAGATTTTTTTATGCATGTATATGACTTTATTTAATTTTTTTACCTCTAATTGATGACTTTGGTCAAAATCTCCTTTTTTCCCTTCTAATTGATCACAATTTTTAGCCAATTTTCATTTATGAAAAAAAAAAAAGGCTTATGAGTAGGGACCCTGATTTATGGTAGTATAAAAGGCTTCAAAGTGGAGAAATAAAATGTTCAAAGCGGTGAAATAAAATATCCATAGCGGTGAAATGGAAAAAAGGCTATGTGTACGGTGTGTGGATTTGGTTAAATAATGAACACTATAGAAACATTTGGAGCAATAACAAATAATTAATTCTAATTTATTTTTTTTAGAAATAAAACTCAAATGAATCATATGAAACTTACAGTATATTGTCCCCAAAGTAAAAACAAAGCATTGTTTCCATCACTTTAGGACTTACACCAATCAAGCTCGAGAATGGACTTCGTTATCTCGAATCTTATGAAACATTTATAATTAAGATTTCTTATTTTCTGTCAAAAGGATAGATAGTGGAACTATTTCAATTAACTTTAAAATAAATGTTTTATTTATTCTTCTTACCAGCATTTTGTTAGAATTTTGCATTTTAGGGTGCAAATAACACATTTTGCAAAATAACTTCATTTCGCGATATTTCGCGGCTTCATTATCGAAGAAAAGGCATATTTGGGGGAAAATATATCTTTGTGATAACATATTATGTGAGATTTTCGAAGTGAAATGCCATGTCCTGTGGTTCGGATTCCACGTAAAACGGAGGTCCCGTGGCTCATGATCTACAGATTAACGGTCACGTTAAACTACAAGCTTCCTTTTTTTGTTTGCTGAAATATTTCGCAGGTATCGTTAAAACGAAAAATCCGGGACTCTACTTATGAGATCACCTTTTGTCCGTGTGTGTGTGTCGCCTCCCGCCCTAATAAAATCTGAACTGCTGGAGCGATTTCAATGAAACTCGGTAAGGTCATAGTACTGTTTTGTCCAATCCCGACCGTGCCCTTGAAATTTTATTTAGTCGCACCAATCTAACATAGCGTCTGTGCGAAATATTTCACCGGCATTCTATATCCCCGAAACTATTACCGATATCACCCTGAAATTTTGCACTAGAAGTTCACCTATGACGTCAGAAGATTGTTGTATCAAGGGGTTATAAAATTCTGATGCCGTGGACTAATGTCGAATATGTCAGCGGACGGAATGTGATTGCCAGTCGACTGCAGACGAACATGGCAGCATAGGGGTTAAACATATTTTTACTCTTAAGTTTTAATTAGAATAGAATTTGCCTTGGATATAAGCTGAAGAAGATTCCATTGAAAGGTCGAAACATGTATACTTTACTTCAATATATGTTTCATGAATTTTATTGATAGTTGTCTTCCTTTGGTTATCTGTTTTGTATCCTGTCGCCCTTGTCCTTTGAGACAAGCTGGTTTGGACCCCTCCATTGACCATTCTTGAAATGGATTTCCCATGGTTTTATATTTTCAACTAGAGTCAAATGCCAAGATAGTATCTTATACAGGATTTTCTTCCCCACTTTGTCATTAACTCTTGGATGGGGCTGGTGTCACAAAGGGCATCTGGCCATATAAACCATTTGTTACACTGACCCATCTTACCTCGTCCTCAACCCTGTAGTAATAATCATCAAATTCCAGGTCCAGTCGCCCGGGTGCTGTTAGCGAGCCCTCGCCACCTCTTTCCGTCCATGGATAGTTGGTCTTCATGAGTCCTTCTCCAATCTAGCCCTTTGTCTTCAAGATAATCCTTGATTTGGTCCAACCATTTCTTCTTTGTGGTCTTCCCACTGGTCTTTTTCCTGGGATAATCTTGTTGAAATACGCTTTTGGTGTCCCCCAATCTCCCATTCTTTGAAGATGCCCGTACCATCCTAATCGTTGCTTCTGCCAATATTTTGTAGCACTGATATCTATGCCAGTCTCTGTCCTGTTCGTTTCGTTCCTTACTTTGTCTCCCCTTGTCCTTTGAAGCATTGTTCTTAACTTCATTTCGGATGTAGTACAGTACAGCTGCACAGAAGAAACCCCTTTTGTTCCAAAAACCGTGCTATGGTTGGATTTTAGTAAATCGTTAGAAAAGCACAAGAAAAGCTTAACTCTAAATTTCAGAATAATTTGCACGATCATTTTGTTGGAAAACTCAAAAAAAAATTGAAAAGCGTTTTTCTCTGAATCTACGTATTTTAAAGAAAAGTTTATAAACAAAAAATGTAGAGGACATTGTCACCTACAATTTGTCTCATTGAGGTCATGTCATAAGTTTTGAAATGCAAAAGCTAGGTGGCACCAAAGTTTCCAAAAAAAGTGTTTTTTCACTTTTTGTCCTAGAAAAAATGTTTTGTTTACAAAAGACCTAATCAGAAATTTGTTCCTCTCAAAATTGTCTACAACATTTTTTTTCCTCCAACTTACCGTTCCAAAGTTGTTATAGTCTGCCGAAGTGTGAAAATTGTCCGACACTGGTCCCGGTCTAATCTATGCCCACCGCTCTCTCCGCAGTAACAATAGTAGCCTTTACTACGGAGCGTTGCATTTGCTGCGCTATAACTTTGGAATGGTAAGTCGGAGGAAACAATCGTTTATATAAATGTTGCAGACAAATTTTAGAGAAACAAATTTCTGATTCACTCTTTTGTGAAAAAAAAACAACAACCATTTTTTCTAGGACAAAAAGTGAAAAAATGCTTTTTTGGAAACTTTGGCGCCACCTAGCTTCTGCATTTCAAAATGTATGACATGACCTCAATGAGACAAATTGTAGGTGACAAAATCCTCTACATTTTTGTTTAAAAAACTTTTCTTTACAATACGTAGATTCAGAGAAAAACACATTTTTTTTTTTTTTTTTTTTTTTTTAGTTTTCAAACAACATGATACTACAAATTATTCCGAAATTTAGACTTGAGCTTTTTTGTGCTTTTCTAACGATTTACAAAAAGCCAACCATAGCACGGTTTTTGGAACAAAACCATTCCAGCTGTACTGTACTAATGCCTGAATCCTACTTTCTTCTCTTCTGGACAGGGTGCATGTTTCTACTCCGTAAGTTAGAATTGGGATGTAGTATGTCTTAAACAGTATATGTTTACACTTCCTGGGCACCTTATTATCCCACAGTAGTGTTCTAACTTGTGCATAGAAGGTGGCAGCATTAATAGTCCTATTTGTTACTTCACTGTTTTTGTTATCCTTACAGTGTGCTACCAAGATGTTTAAATTGATCAACAATTTGTAGAGGCTGATAATTCAAGTAAATGGTTGCATTTGACAGTCCTGTTATCACTACTGTCTAACTTTGACTTATTTTCAACCCATATTCCTTGAACAGCTTGTCGTCCCATGCATCCAGTTTTTCTTGTACACCTCAGGCACTTTCTCCCCAAATCATGACGTTATCTGCAGAGACAAGGGCATTTGTTTCATTACCATTTTCTTCTTTTATTCTCTTCAGGATTATATCCATCACTGTGATGAATAGTAATGGAGACAGTGAACTTCCTTGTTGGACTCCTGTTTTGTTGTGAACCATCTGCTTTCCCCATTACCTATTCTTACACATGCCCTTGTGTTTTCATACAGCATTTTGATCTTGTTTATCCAGTATTTTGGGACATTGTGCCTTTCTAAACATACCCATAGCTTTGTTCCTGTAGTAACGGGAATAATTGAGGGTGGAAATATCTTCAGTATTAATGTACAGTATAATTAATTATAAATGAAAATATTTAATTCCCGTGGGCATTCTGTCCTACTTGATAAACAACTGCTTCCTTTCAACTCCTTGCTCGGTTGCACTCTTCGTCATTACATCTGTCATTGAAGTTGGCATCAAGAAGGGCATTAGTCCATAAAAATCACCTGCCCTATAGAAATTCATTACTATCATCCCTTGCCCCATTCAAATCTGATTGATAAGAGGTAGATATACATTCTAATAGCAATAGTAATACATTTTTATACTGTAGGATGCGAGATTGTAGCACCCTAGCGGCTTCTCACCCAGGCGGACTGGATTTGATACCAGGTGGATGCATGTCTGGTTATAAAAACAGGAAATCATGTTCAGTGGATTGGATTTCACATCAACTGGAGATGCCATCACTTATGATTGTGAGATTTAGAGCATTGTAAAACAACAAGCTTTATTTTGATTGAATTTTCGAAGTCGTCATGATCATTTTCCATCTCCAGTTTCCCAGGTGTGCGCCCTCCATTTCTTCCGATCGTGGTACACCATTTTCTCTTGGAAATCTTCCCATCTCTGATTACTGTCTCCGTTCGTCTCCTTGGTCTTTTACCTTTTGAAGTAACTATTCAAATTATTTCATGTGCCAGTGCCAATGAGTAATGTGCTACTGCCTTGTAACTTGTGGGTTTTAACAACAAATCCCAGAAACAAGCTGTTGTAAGAGTCTAGAATTGTAGTTAATATTTACCAAGGAAGTTATTTTATGGTCAATATCCTTTGCAAGCTGCATAATAAGTTACTGGATTCAAGAGAAGATACACATCAATCAAAGGAGACTGAATTCCTTCACCAGGTAATGCCGGAAATTATTGTAGTTACAAAATTTTCTGTGGCTTTTAGTTTTAAATGGAATTATCCCTTATGTTAGAAACTGATCCTGGCAATAAAACTTAACATAGGGCACAAAATGATCCATTTTAAAAGCTTGGTTTATTTGATAAGTACAGTGCACTCTCAATATTTTGCAGTAATTAATGCATGGACTATCACGTATTATCGGAAACCACAAATTATCCACATATCCATTTAATAAGCGAATGAAACCTATGATAAGTTTAATGAAAAGAATGCAAGTACTGTATAATTGCATCACTCTTGCATTATATTGCGTTAAGTAAAACCTGAAATGATAGAAACTGAGTCATTCAAAATCCTGCCTAATCAGAATAAAATTCCTCATTCCACTCATAAGTCGCCTTTTCTAGTTATTCACCATTCAATTCAAAACACTAATAATTCAAACGATCATTCTGATTCTGTGACTGGAATTCAAATATCTTCTTGATTGTCTACGTAAAGAACTATTACAGAATTGAGAAATTTTAAACTACTAGGCTAGTCAATAAATACTATTCATTTTCACATTATCAGATATCAAAAAAGAAAATTTCTTGAATTATTTTTAAAATAAAGTGCTCCCAGTTATCAATATGGAAAACATCTTCCAAGTTTAAAAATAGTATATCCTGTGACTTGTTGCAAATTGATAATAATATTATTTAGACCTTGTGACACACTGGTTTGTCCACCATTGACTGAAAGACGACCATTAGATACATTGGTTGTAGTAAAAAGTATTTTTATAATCTTAATAACCGTAGTAATGTTTTTTTTTTATATCTCTGAGGCATTTGTTAATATTTTTCTGTAGGTTATAAGTTTTGTGGTTAAATCTTGTCCACCTTGATAGATCTGGTAAATGTATGTAAGCTATATTTATTTATTTGTATAGTTGAGCCCACATTGAAGCACTTAATCCAACCAAATACATATCAAGTCTTCCACAATGTAAGTTATTTCTTCAACATCTTTCTTTCCTCCCAGAATTTCTTAATTCGAGTCGATCTTGCCGCTCTTAAGATATGATATACTGCTTGAAATGAAAATCCACAGCCTGCTTCCAGTCTCCGACCGGGTCAGGAATGGAATGAATGAAGCCCCCATCTAGCGGCGAGGATATGAACTGTGCCGGCAGCCGAGGCCTGACGCACTCCTCTGGGGCAATGATTAAATGAATGACAGATGAAATGAAATGATAGTGGAGAGTGTTGCTGGAATGAAATTGTGACAGGGAAAACCGGAGTACCCGGAGAAAAACCTGTCTGCCTCCGTTCTGTCCAGCACAGATCTCACATGGAGTGACCAGGATTTGAACCACGGACCCAGCGGTGAGAGGCCGACGTGCTGCCGCCTGAGCCACGGAGGCTGATATACTGCTTACTTTTTACAATTTGTAAAGTAAGTCTTGTATATTTGTTTTTCAAAATATGTTTTTCTTCTCGTCGTTCAATGTGCTGCATTGTAATGTTTAATTCATCTCAAAGCGTTTGTACTTCCTTGAACCAGTTATTTTTCATTTTGTTTTTCCAAAAATATTCAAAAAGATGTTTCAAAATTTTCGTGTTCTTTAACCTTTTTTATATGACCAAAACAAGCGATTCTTCTTTTCCTCGTTGTATCAATTACCGATTAACTTTCTCGGCATAGTACATCATTCGGTAAAAGTCTCCATTGTCCATTAATTTGATGTTTTTTGTTAATAATTGTTCCTGATGATTCTCCTATCAATGTATATATATTTGTGTAATACTTAAATCTTAATAAACGTGGGTTGTTCAGATAAGATTATTATTTTTTAAGAGTAGTTATTTAATGGTGCCAAAATTATGTGTTTAATATTGAAAATACCAACATACAAATAATAGTAATAAATCTGCTGTTATTCTTTGCAAAATAATTTATCTTTTAGCTAATAACTTGCTCATAATTTATTGAATTAGTTTCTTCACTTTTGTAATGTGATCTCGTAAGTTTTCAAGTGATAGATGTGATGGTGTGAAGAACATTACACATATCTGAACAACCTGGTACTAAAAATAAAAATAAAATATTATTGAACAAACCTTATGAAATTGGATTTACCACATTAACTAAGACCCCAAGGGTTATATTCCCCATCAGTATTCTCAGTTTTTAGCCCAAACTGAACTCTCTGTGTGTTGCTTGTTAAGTTTGATGTGTTATTTGAGATAAAGTTTGCACAATCTTGTTAAGCATTCACTTGGAGGTTCATCTTGTGAGGTGAGTATTATAACTATTAGACCCAGAGAAAAAGCATTGTAGTTTTGATCTGTAAGATGCTTTTAAACCTCACTTTTTTTTGCATAGCTATTGATTGGTAGTAGTACTTGATCATGCTTTTGCATGGTGTGTGTTTAGATTGCAGCTGTTGATGCTTTTAGAGTAGACTGTGTGTCGTGTAGAGATTTACATTAGAGTAGTTTAATTACAGTGTATAAATATATGCAAATGTTCAGCAATGTTATTGGGCATAAGCAAGAAGAATATTTCAGGCATCATTTATGTCTTCCAAAGGAAGAATAGCCTTTGCCTTGGTAACATACCAGTATTAGGTAGATTTCATTAGAAAGCTACCTATTGCAATGCTCATCTCTGTAGATTTACAACTCGTAAATGAATTCCTTAGGGATAAAATTCAAAATTATTATACTCTTACTTTCTAGGTGACCCATGATCACTTCTTCCTCAGATGCTTGTCTAACCTTATCTTAATGAGAAACAATCAGGGGTTACGTGGGTCCAGGCACTTAGACATATCTCTGATCTACAGGGTGTATCTTAATTATACCGACAAAAAAATCAGGGATGCTCTGCGTGTTATGTAAAAGACGATGCCGCAATCGGATTGGCGGAGTAAATTTTTCCCTCCGAGAAAATGAGGTTACTTTGTTACTTCCGGGCGCGCGATTCAAATCTACGAACTCGCCGTATTTGCTGAGCCAGGCAGCAAGCCGCTGGCCACTGCTGTGCTTCAGGCAAGGGAAGGGAGTGTGACAGGAGACAGAGATATGCTGGCGGGCATGTGGCAAGCCGAGGCGATCGAGGAAACTTGCGCATGCCCGCCAGCATATCTCTGTCACCTTCTATCACACTCCCTTCCCTTGCTTGAAGCACAGCGGTGGCCAGCGGCTTGATCTCTAGCTCAGCAAATACGTCGAGTTCGTAGATTTGAATCGCGCGCCCGGAAGTAACAAAGTAACCTCATTTTCTCAGAGGGAAAAATTTTCTCCGCCAATCCGATTGCGGCATCATCTTTTACATAACACGCAGAGCGTCCCTGATTTTTTTGTCGGTATAATTAAGATACACCCTGTATAAGGGGGCAGCCAAATGAAAACCGAACACCCGCTACGTGACAATGGCATGGTTTTGTTTAAAAGTAATTACTGTATTGTATGTCGACCCCTTATTATTCCTGTTTTCGAACGGGGTCACGGATGAACAGTGATGAAAGTCTTTGTGGCGAATGGTTTTTATGGCCGGGTGCCCTTCCTGATGCCAACCTCGTGAGAGGAGTTAATGAGAGAAGAAATGAATGAAGCTGAATTAAACTAGGCAAGGATGTGGAAGGAAGTGGCAGTGGCCTGTCAGAAGGTACCGTCCCAGCATTTGCTGGAGTTGAAAATGGGAAACCACGGAAAACTATCAAGGACGGCAGACGGTGGGGCTCAAACCCACGTCTACCGAGTCCTCAGAGAGCACTGCGCATTAGCGAGTGTAGCTACCGCTGTCGGCTTTTTATAAGTAATTACTACAAGCGTGGGAATACGACCAGTGATCTCGCGCGCCAACCTGTATCGACCGGTAACCGGCGGCCAAGGTCGAGCGGAATTGTCTTGCCAAGCGAAAATAAAGACCCTGCAGAATGAGAAACACCGGTGACACTGATTTCTCCAGCTTGAGAACGTAACAAGCATTTTTGATATTTCTTCTCTGTTAATAGTAGCGGCATTACAGTTGAAAATGAAAATCCACAGCCTGTTTCCAGTCGACCGACCGTGTCAGGGAATGGAATGAATGAAGCCCCATCTAGCGGCGAGGATATGAACTGTCGCGCTCCCCTGGGGCAATGATTAAATGAATGACAGTTGAAATGAACTGATAGTGGAAAGTGTTACTGGAATGAAATTGTGACAGGGAAAACCGGAGTACAGTACCTGATAAAAACCTGTCTGCCTCCGCTTTGTCCAGCACACATCTCCCATGGCGTGACCGGGATTGAACCACGGTCCCAGCGGCGAGAGTTCAGCGTGCTGCCGTCTGAGCCACGGATGTTGATGGCATTACTGTTAATGAATTTAATTAGTAATGTTTTTGCCCCCCCTTATTACTGTAAAAGAAACGGTTACTAGTAATGGCACTTTTCTTAACAGATTAATGATTTTAAAGAAAATTAGAAAACCAAAATTATGAAAAACACATAGTTTATTGATGTTAAAATATTAAACTACATTTCTTAATCATGTTAATTTACAGAATCTGCAAAAACACTGATATATTTTAACCCTTAAGGCTGTGTTTGATCCTGTATTCCCTATGAATTAAATTCCTGGGTGAATTACTAAGCTAAAGAGGTACTGATGCCTAGAATGTTTGAATTACAATATAAACGATTAGATTATCAACCCAGCCTTGCTTCTGATGCTTTATTTGATAAGTGTATGCTCGTAATGGAATGTTTTGTGACTTAAATAACATGAAACAGAGTGGTAGCCTACAGATGTATCACATTGTGCAATAGACTCTGATTACTGTAATTCCTGGCTAAGCTATTGTGTGCTATTGATGAAATGTTCACTGCATAAGTGGGAGAGAATTTAATAGATTCCCCGCCCTTACTCGTATGTTGATTCTTTTATTACAAAAAATGAATAATGCTTGAAAGGATTGCCATGAGTATTTCATCTTTTCAATTCAGATTGCAAGTTTTAAGGTTTTGCAAATGGTTATGAATAGGGCTCGGATCGATATGCTCGATAAAATCTCCAGATATGCTTGAAAACCATGTGTTTTATGCTCGATAGATATGCTCGAAAACCCCATTATATGCTCGATTGATATGCTCGAAAAAACCATTATATGCGGTTAAATATGCAGAATATGCTCGAAAAACATCGTTAAGAACTATAGAAAGGAAAGTGAAACGAAACAACCAATAATATACCTTTATATACAAGCTTTATTTTCTAATTGTATGTATGATAACACTGCAATATACTCGCATTCAAGTTTTTCAAGTATATATAAGAGAAGTTTTCTAACAAAAGTTTCAGTTTAAAAGTTCATTTACAAAATGTTCAGAATTAGGCGAGTCAATGAAGTAGATCTGCATTGGTCTGTACAACAAGAATTTTTTCTATGTTTTCAGTTTTGAATGATTTTCTTAAATCAGTCAATAAAAGTTTTAATGACTAGAACGACCTCACTAAAGGTTAAAAACCTGCGGTTCTATTATTCGCACCAGATAGGCTTTTCAATAATTATTTCTGTTTTTGTACCTTAAGAATGGTCAGGGCCCGAATTCGTAGGGGGGATTCGAAGAAGAACAAACTAGACGAAAACCAAAAGAATATGCATTTATATGCTTCCATTCTGAAAACTGGGTTTTATGCACTTATATGCTCAATAAATTTCAATTCTGTTGGTCTCAGAGAGGTGAAAACACCACCGAAAGGCTTCTTTCAATGTGTACTATTCAGGAAAGAAATATGCAAATATGTTCGAATCCGAGCCCTAGTTATGAATATTGCCCAGTGAATACAAAGAAGAAAAAATCAACTTGGATTTAAAAGTTAGCATAACATTTTGATACTGTCTCGAAACACTTTGGAGAGATGTGGACAATAAGGTTTCATTTTCTTTGTCCCATAGTGTCCTGGACTTCCAGCAACCTTAGCTTTATCTTATATTATTTCACATATCAGTCAGGCTACATTCACCATTCTTTAAGCGTAAATTCATGAAACCCTTTGTCACAGCTTGACCAGTTTATTACAAAAAATGTTAGCAAATTTTCTTCATATTGATTTTACTGGCCCTCAATCTTGTGTTACTGGTATCCAAAAACTTCAATCCTTCCATTATTTGTAACACTTTTGCAGCAATTTAAACTAAACTATTGTATACATCACGTCATAGTGTATAACAGCTTAGGCTTTCATGGCCGGCGTTCATAACAAGGTACAAGTTTTCCGGGCTTGTGGGCAGGATATCCTATGAGCCCGGAAAACTTGTATCCCACATCTTTATATTTGGGCAGATGACCTCAATGTTCTACATCTTAAATCATCAATCGGATCTTTATTTAAAAGAGGGAATGTGCTGTATGGTATTGCATTTGATTTTGCAATTTTGTTTCATGGACTTGTGAATGGTGACACTTTTCTAAAAGGGGTTAGAGTATGCGAGTGAACCTTTTCTTTCCCACCTAGGTACTATAATATATTTTTGTTGCCACTCTGGTTCATCTTGAAATAAATATTAGTTCTATGCCTATTTTATTACTGTCCAGCTTCATCCATTTTAATTTCTGCAGAGCTAAGCTGCTTCACATCCTTCTTTCTTTGCATCTTTATATTGTATATGCCTCTCCTTCTCCATTTGACCTTGTTGGTTTAGAACTATTATAAAACTTGGTTCAATTCACTCACCGACAAATAAAGTGAAACACTACGAATTTCAGACTAAACTCTCTGTTGGACCGTTCCAAACCTTGTATTAATTGTATTGCCCTGTGGGTAGTAGCTCGAATTAGGGCGGCGTTTACTGAAAGTCGTTAATACTTGAGTGCAGGGCGAATACGTGTGCGTGACTGGATTGTGAAGCGAGGAATGAATGAGACAGAAAGGCTGCGTGATGGCCTTGCTTACGGAGCGGGTATCGAATGCTGACTCAGTGTTTGCAAGTGTCAGACACCCGGCAAGCGTTCAAGCCTGTGTGGCGCAGCTGAGGGAATACTTGCTGGTAGCGAGCCAGGGTTCGAGCTGGATGCTCACTAAATACAAGGAGGCAGTTTAAGAGGGTGTGAATGGTTTAATTCTCACAAGTGTGATGCTAAGAGCTGCAACGTGAAGTGTTCAGAAATGAATGAGATAACAGCAAGCTAGGTTTGGAACAGAAAGGAATTACTGAGGAGTACACTCACCTGAACTACAGAACGGTCGAGATGACGTCGGGGACAACTCGGTGGACGAAAGATCCTTAGTCCTTGGTGTGTTTGTGTAATGTAGTCAGCAGATTCCTGCCCCACATAGCAGGTAGCTGTATGTTTGGATTTATATTGTAAGAATTACCACTTGTGTGTATGACTAGCCCTGCCAAGCCGGTGTACTTGCAATGGCTGTATGCTTGTTGTTGTTGGTTCCTCTTAGGAGTTGTGGCATGAAATGGGGGTGAAAGGTGGTGACTACACCCTGTGGGAACTGCAGTGTATAACAATATGGCAATATATCATAAGTTAATTACCCTATGTAGCCTAATAATTCATAATCATTATTGGCCATCTAAATGAAATACCAATATGTATTTAATAATTTTATTACACCTTAATCAATAAAATTGAATTAACCGTATACATTAATTAATACCACTTTCGATCATATTATGGCCTTCTTCAGCAATTATTTTTTTAAGTAAAGAAACTGTTGTAATTACCAGCCAAGTTTTGAAATAATATTTTACTTGGGTTTTTACTATGTTGTTTGAGTCTTCAGCCTTTACACTGGTTTGATGCAGCACTCCATACCTCCCTGTCCTGAGCTAATCGTTTCATCTCTACATAGCTACCACACCCTACATCCGAGGCAAATCTGTTCAACATATTATAACCTTGGTCTATCCCTACAGTTCTTGTCCTCGACCCTTCCTTCCATAACTAAGCTTGCTATTCCTGGGTGTCTTAGTATGTGTCTTACCAACCACCGGCTTCGGTGGCGTAGTTGGTAGCATACTGAACTGCTGTGCCCAAGATAGCTGGTTCAAACACGGCCGAAGTCGTCAAATTTTTTAAGAGCATTAAAAATCCTTCAGTAAGCCTTCCTTTGGAGGGGAAGTAAAGCCGGCGGTCCCATGTCATGGATCCTTCCACAGACTAAACTTGTGTGAAGCTAAATTGTTAGGTAGATTTCGTTGGAACGCTCTAAGTTCCAACAATCACCACTAGGTATCATTGATATCTGGTGGCGAAAGTTGGAAGTACTTGAAATTGAACAGATCTTGTAGCCCACTTTAAGGGTGTCCTCTGGAAGCAGTTACAGACTCTGGCGAGCCGAACATGTCATCGGACACTCTAGGCACTAAAAGCCATATGATAAATACATTAAATAATCTCTTCTCTTCATTAGCAGTCGCCAGAAACATCTCTCCTTCCCACTGGTCTTAATACCACTTCGTTTGCAACCCTATCTTCCTATCTGATCATCGTCATTCTCCTGTTACACCACATTTCAAACGCTTCAATTCTCCTGTTTTCTGCTGCACCAATAGTCCAAGTTTCACTTCCATAGAATGCCATGCTCTAGACAAAGGCTTTCAAAAATGACTTCCTAAAAGGCCTACCTAAATCTATATTCGATGTCAACAGGTTGTAGAAATGCTTTCCTTGCCTGAGCCAACCTACTTTTTATATCCTCTTTGCTTCGTCCATCACTGGTTATTTTGCTTCCTAAGTAACAGAAGACACCTACTTCCTTTAGCTTTTCACCTGCCAATTTGATGTCCACAGCATTCCAATCTCCCATTACTATAACATTTTCATCACCCTTGACATACCTCAGAATTTCATCTATTTCTTAATAGACCTTTTCAACATCTTCATCATACGCTTGACTGGTAGGCATATAGACTTGTACCACTGTGGTGCACGTAGGTATTGATTTTAGCTACCATAATCGGTTCACTATATTGCTCATTATATTACACCCGCTGTCCAAGTTTCCTGCCCCCGCATGGCTGTTGTTTGATTTAGTGGTAATGACCCTATAGTCTCCTGACCAAAAGTCCTGTCCTTCCTGCCAGCGCATTTCACTAATCCCAACCAAATCCAACCTCAACCTATCCATTTCCCTTTCCAAGTTTTCTAACCTTCCACTGCCTAGCAGACTTCTAACATTCCACCATCCGATCCAGAAAATGTCAGATTTCCTCTTTGTCACTTCTGTGATGTGGTAGTCCCCACCCGGAGATCCGACCGGGGGACTAGTTTACCTCCGGATTGGA
The DNA here is from genome assembly GCA_946902985.2 of Meconema thalassinum. Classification (NCBI taxonomy): domain Eukaryota; kingdom Metazoa; phylum Arthropoda; class Insecta; order Orthoptera; family Tettigoniidae; genus Meconema; species Meconema thalassinum. Next base: position 206,665,320 of record OX336395.1, read on the forward strand.
ATTTTACAAGAGAGGAGGCCATCATCTCATGTAATTATGCATAGAGAGGTGGATATCCTCGGGAATAGCATTACTGCTGTAGTTTCCCGTTTCTTTCAGCAGAACGCAGTGTAACCATTAGTTGGCTAATGTTATCAATATCTTTAGTCTATAAGACCAGTAAAGAATTGATTTATTCTGAATGGCTGCTACTCCCCTTCAGAATAAAGTAATAGAGCAATTCTACTAACAAAAATACTAACCTTCTAATAACAAAATTCTAAAATTCTACTAACGAAAAGAAAACAAATTAAGTTCTACCTAGAACAAAATATTACCACTAAAACAGTCGTGACACCACACACACTCGCATGGACCCTCGCACTTCCCAGTCTAGTCAAACGCTGAACTATATCTAATAAACAATATAACTGTCACCAGACACACTTCCCACATCCCAGTCTAGTGAAACAAAGAACTATATCTAATAAACAATTTAACTGCACCAGATACACTCACGTGGACCCTCACACATCCCAGTCTAGTGATACAAAGTGCTATTTTTCTATAAAAAATTTATAAAAAATAGTTGAGCAGATCTATAACAAATGTGGGCTTTAATTTGATGATAATAAAAAAAATATATTTTGTGAAAATGACGTATATGTTATCTAAATAATTGGTGTTTATATATTCCAACAAAATAGTCTAAACTTTTTTTTTTACAAAAGAGTTGTGGTATTAATTAATGTATATTAATTCAATTTTATTGACTATTGTCTAATAAATTGATTAAATACACATTGGTATTTCATTTAGATTAAACGTCAATAAGGAAGCTCTTGGATATGATTGAGTTCATAATACTAAGTATTATTGGTTAACAGAGCACAAACATGATTTGGAAATGTCAAAACCTGGAATCCATCGTACTGTCCTTCGACCTGTTGCACCGATTACAAATGTTGTAGACAAACTGTAATGTCAACAGGTATGCGGCACGAGAATTCACAGCAATAAACCTTAAGACAGTCGTTCATGGTTATTGTTGTCCCAAGGCAGAAAACAACAATACAGGGTGTATCAAAATGAATATCGGGGTTTTAAGGCTTTGTAGTATTTATTACAGTTAACGTATGAATATAAATAATACATCAAATGAAAGAGCAACTCCAACAGTTTGTCCTCCAAGTGTTCATACCTGTGCGCATGTGCATTGACTGGTTCCTCAGTCTTCCATTAGAAGCGCTAGTAGCCAAGATGGCGATTGGAGAGCAGAAAATTATTTATGTTTTACAGTTTGCAAGGACTTAATCTGCAGGTACAGTGCAGCGTGCGGTCCGGATGACGGAGCTTATTTTGTTTGGCCTCCACGTTCACCCTTTCTGATGCCATGCGATTTTTACCTTTGGGGGTTCGTAAAGGATCATGTGTATGTGCCTCCGCTACCAGCTGACCTAACCGACTTAAGATACAGGATTGAAGCAGTTGTTGCAACAATTACGCCAGAGACACTGAGCAAGGTTTGGGACGAACTCGGCTAGCGACTTGATGTTTGCCGTGTGATGAATGGTGCTCACATTGAACATTTGTAGGAGAAACTGTTTGAGTTGCTCTTTCATTTGATGTATTATTTATAACTGTAAGTAAACTGTAGTAAATACTACAAACACCGATATTCATTTTGATACAGCCTGTATTGGTGTTGTGATAGTCACGATCAACAATGTTTATCAATTATTGTGCTGAAACTTCTCAAATCGGCTAATTAACTCACGACAGATTGCCATATCGCTGCAATGTCACAACATTCCAATTACACCAGGTTTGAAACTGTCAAATACTGTATTGAGTTTAGTCTAAAATTCGTAGTGTTTAGCTTTTTATGCCTGTGAGGGAAATACTTGGTTCAATGATGTATTTGCAACATTATTGAGCTAGGTTGTTTCTTGTGCTTAAGATATTACTTCCAGTTTTGGTGGATTTTTAGAGAATTGCTAATTCATACTTTATAATTTCATAGTTTTTATCACATTTGAACTGCGATGAATTTGCCAGTTGTCTTGGGGGCAAAATTCTCTCAACATTTATACCTGTATGTCTCAAATTCTCTGACCGTAGTGTCGATGAAGTAATGAAAATTAATTGCAATAACGTTTTGTTCTTAAACATTTGAATTATTCGAAATGTCTGTGATTTAGAAGGGTTATTCAATACTGTAATTTCGATTGGTGTCAGCAAACTAGGACCATATACTGTAGTAGCATACACCATCACCATTCAGACACCTGCACAAGTTTCTCCATACCATCTGCAAAGATTTGTGCTGATCGAATCACACTCCACAGCATCAAGTATTGTGGAGAAACTTTAGAGCATGGACTTGATATTCACTGGGAGAAGTCATCCATAAGACCACATCAGATAAGACTTCAAGTGTCCATGGTTATGTTATGCTATCGTGGAACATAAGCTCACTCTTAAACGGTTTTCAGACTAGTTTCTGTAAGGTATCGCAATGTCAAGCATTGATCGTTGCACCTACTGGTGGCCTGTCCAGCAGCAGGGGTCATCTGACATGTAAGAACAGTGTCAGTCAACATAACTAGGGACCGGATTTTTAGTTTTTTAAAGTTGTCAGTTTAGGTTTTCAAAAACATAAAATAGGTGTTTTTTTTTCTTCAGGTTTTTAATAGGTAGAATAGGTTTTTATGTTTAATGTGTAGCAAAAGTTGACATAAATTCTGCAAAGCTTAAAATTAATGCCTAATTGTTAGTAGAAAAATCTGATTGTAACGAAAGTGTAAATATTTTACATGATACGTCCTTTATCAAATTATCACAGAGAACTTCACACTTTTTGGCAATATTTGCTGTCCTTAAATATGTTAATAATTAAAATTCAATACAACCAAGGATGACAGGAGTGATTTGCACACTCTACCCGTTTAATTAATTTTGTTTATTTAGAATATAGTATTCTTGGAAATGATAAGAGATTTATTCCCACTTTCCTGACAGTAAATAACCAAACAATAGGATATAAGCTGAAGAGTGCTGAAAATATTTGAATTTTCTCGCAATCAACTAGAGCTAGGAATAAACACTATCTTCATGTTTACTTTTAAAAATTAGGGACTAAAAATGTAAGTATACTACAATAAATGGAACAAAACTGCAATTAGGTTTTTTAGGTACTACAGAATTCATAAATATGGCTCTTTTGAGTGTGATTCGGAAAAGTATGAAATAATTTTTGTATTTAGAAGTAAGGAAAAAGTACTAATAGGTATAAACCTAAGAATCCGGTCCCTAGACATGACCTTGCCAGGATCCAAGGAATGGCTCAAGAATAGATGTCTAAACCAACAATGTCTGATTAAATTACCTAGAACCTTCACCAGCCAAAACAGATAATTTTGGCCTCTTTGGACGTCCACCCTTAGATCGACTGAAATTTTCCAGTGGTGTCTCCATCGTGACAGCTTTCCGTTGAGCTGGGGTACCCTTTGGAAGACATTCCAATACTGCAGTTCCTCGTGCATGAATATGCTGAGTAGGGAACTGACACAGAGGTTCATTAGTGAACCCATGATTGATTGTTCATGTATGGTTATGTGGCAATTGTCCACCATCATACCAGGAGCAGCAATCTTTTCTTGCGTCAAAACAGGCGCCTGTCTAGGTCTATGAAGATCTGTCATGCATACCTCGAAACTTGACACAGTACTCGAATACAGCACTTCATTTTAAATGTGCTTTTGATCAAAGATTTGGCTTGCCAAAGTACTGTACTTTATCAACAGACATTAGTCTCATACTGACCGTATTCTGAGCTATTACTAAAAACGCCTTGCTATGCAGTTCTGCCACCACTTGGCTGCCCCATCGTAAGCCTTTTTATTATACGGTACAGAACAGTAAAAGGCAGCATAACAGATGATCATGTGGTACTCTAGAAATCTCAGACCAGTATTAGTTTAGTTTAAGATTTAAATTTATTGGGTTGCAAGTATGAACAGAATTAGGCTTGCCTTAAGTGATCCCCTTTGAAAAAGAAATTGTCTTAGCATGGGCAAACATCACAACATATCATTATTTATCGAAGTGATGCTCATATCTGAATTTGATTTGGGTGATTTGTATCATTTAAAATATTTAGGATTATATAAGATCAAATAAGTGTTTTTGCATCTTTGAGAAAGAACTGTGTGAATATACCTTTTCATCATTATGAGCTTAAAATTTTGACCTCTTCGGTACTTTGGCTGCTTTCCATAATAATTTAACAAAAGCACCTTTCAATCAAGAGGTCTCTAGCTCAAATCTCGAGTGTTTAACATTTCAGCACAATTTTATTTTGTAATAATATGTCAACTTTTGAGCAGCCATCCTCCAAAGACTTTTCTAATTACTGTAGTTTACTGTGATTTTTTTTTTAAATCTGTGATATGAAATACATCAGTATTGGCAAATAAATTGCCTTGAACAGTGCTCCTTCCCAAAGCCATAGTCCTGTTCTGAATATTCTACTCCCTGTGCTGCTTCTTGCTCCTGACAACATTCTGACTTCATTATTTTGCTTTGGAATATTTTGCATGGTGAGAGCTGAAGGAAATTGCTCATCACTGCAATTTAATAATTGTCTAGGATGACTGATTAACATCGTGACTTATTTTAGACAGTTTTCTTCAGAATTGAACTTTCTAAGTTTGATTATGTGCTGGGGGATTGCTTTTGAAATTTTCTCTCCTTTCTTCTTTCTAATAGTGTGTGTATTTTTATTTCTTCATTTTAGATTCTTATAAATAAGAGTTAAAGTAGTCTCCAATATACAGTATTGTAAGAAAATTAGAATTAATGTAGTATTGCATGTTTTTCTTGGTCCTTGAATGTTGTTTGGGAAATGTTCTTCTCTTCCATTATATTTGGAACAGCTCTTCAGTAAAACATTAATCAAATAAAAACCCCTCTGGAAATTCTGTATCTTCTTAGTCACGGTATGTAAATAAAAACAAAAAAAAGTATCGACTAAACGGAACATAGTGTATTTCATATTTTAAACACTACACATTCGTAACACCACACTGGTTTAGGCAACAGCCCTCTGTTAGCAGTATTGGAATAGACAGGAATTCCAGATAATACGGCGGTCTGTTGACAGGCCCTTCTCTTCCTGGCTGACGCGTCACCTCACCCCGCATGTTCATAGAGCTTAGACCCGAGCATTACTGGTTAATTGTGGCACACAAAGGCAGGCGCGGATCTAGAGTTTGGCTTTGGGGGAGGGGTCACAGAATCGAAATTGTTAAGAAAAATGCGTTTAGCGCACCAAAATATTCGTACAAATTGCAAAGGCGTGTTTTGCAACTTTTACATCGAGCTTCGAGAAAAGTATCAAGGTACGATACAGTTTCGGCAAGTTGAGTTGGTACCGACAAAGAGAGAAAGTCACAGCTTAAATTGCCAACCAAGCTTGCAGTTTGGACGTCTGCAAAATTTTTTGGTGCGAAAAATGACCCAAATTCCTATCCGTGCATTGCTGCACATTCATCGTGACATCACTATAGACATCGATTCGGTAATCACAAGGTTTGCTAAACAAAATAGACGAGTTGATTTTGTTATATAAATAATCGTTTTTATATAACAGGTATGAAGTTGTAAATATGTACAGTTGTAACAGAAGATAATAATTGCAATAAAGATATTTTCAGTAATGAAAGAACAAAAAAAAAAGAAGAAAAAAACCTGTTTTTCAGTTAAAATTCGTTAAGTTTTATTTGTCTGGTTATTGTGTTTTCGTTTTTTGAGTTTGCAAAAAAAATTGGTGTCCGTTTGGGGGAGTTCATGACCCCCGTGACCCTCCCCTTGAATCTGCGCCTGCACAATGGTTTGAAAGCACACTAATGATTTTACAATCTGATGAATAGGGACAGATGACTTTGCTGTTCCACCCCTTTAAACAACAATAACTATATAAACTGATGAATGCTTAAGTAGATTTGCTTTAAGTTGTGTTGGGTGTTCATTTCCTATCCTTTTTTTTTTTTTGTGTTATGCTTATATCTGCTCCTCTCTCTCTTGCTTGTGCCTCGACCACTGTTGATACCAACCCTCATAAGTATCATTTTGGAAGCAGCTTAATGTAGTTGGACTGGCCTTCATTCTAAAATAGGCATAGAACTTGCATGTTGAGTCCAATATAATCATTGTATAGTGAACTAATCATTCAAATAATCTGCAACTGAAAACTCACAACTATTTTAATATTTTAAATGTGAATAAAATCTCCATTAATCAAAGCTTATAATTTTACTGAATAAAGACTATGAAGATGAGAAGAAAAAGCTTCCAGTATTGCTACCTCATTCACACATGCAATAGGAAACTCAACAGCATATTGATGTTTCTGATATCTAAGGTTTAAATTTTGCTTAGGCTGTACATTTAAAATTGCCATGAGTTAAGGAGGTTCTTGGTGATTTCTTTTTAAGTCATCTGTAACAATGCCTGTGTGTACCTTTCAGTGGCATACTCAGGATTTCTTTCAGGTTGTGTGGGTTGATACATACGGCAGTTGTGTACATTATTAAAATGATATTTCGATTATTCATAAAAAAAAGCAATAATTTAATGAATATTCTATTTGAGTGAAAACAATTTTAATTGTATTTTCCAGCACAATGAAAGAATTGAGAAAAATCGATTTAAAAAAAATGGACAATAGTAACTAAATATTAAAACTGAAATGATGCAGTGGTCCATTGGTGACTGCTTATAATATTGATATTATGTGAGAAAAAAATAATGTTTTGCTCTCAGTGTTCTTACTGTCATTAGGCTACTATTTACTCTCAAAATCTGCCTATCTTAATAGCTTTATCTGCATCATTGGTAGGAATAAATTGCAGAAACTCCTTATGTACTGAATTACGAGGGGAGATCAAATATAAACTGTTTTTTTTTTTACATTCATTGCATCAATCAAAAAATATACACATATAGAGATCACTTTTCTACATAGTGTCCTGCCTACGACACACATTTCCTCCATCGGATCGGTAAGTTTTTAATGCCGTCCTGGTAGAAAGAAGACGACGTGTAAGGAGCCACTTGCGCACAAACTTTTCTACACTTGCATCATCATCGAACCGCTGTCCTCCTAGGTCTTGTTTAAGTGGTCCAAACAAATGGTAGTCGCAAGGCGATAAATCTGGACTGAAGGGAGGGTGTTCCAAAGGTGTCCAATGAATTTCCTCCAGTTTTTCCCGCGTTAAAGCGGCAGTATGCGGCCTTGCATTGTCGTGGAGAAGAATGACAATTTTCTGAAATCGAGCTCATCTCGGTTGACGTTTGAACACTTCTGTAACTTATTCCTACGACTAACACAATTTGCAAAATTTTTATTCGCTGATCTTCTTCAATACTGTCACGAATGGCAACAATGTTGTCCGCAGTGATGCTTGTCCGTGGTCTCCTTTCATAAGGTTCATTTTCCACTGTTTCTCTTCCTGCCACAAATTTTTTAGCCCACTCATACACTCGAGTCTGCGAAAGTGTTTCTTCCCCAAACTGTGAGCGGAGCAGTCTCAAAATTTCGGAAGGTTTGGTGCCCTCTTTTGCAAGAAATCTGATAATGATCCGTTGCGCAACAGACACGTGCACCTCTTGCTCACTCATAGCGTACTGAAGCAGCCCAGCTCCCTGCCGTGCATGTGCACGCAAACCCCTTCTTCAGACACTCCCACCAACATTCTGGCAAAGCCCCGCCTTAAATTTATTGCTAACGGTGGCGGTACATTCGAATTCCCGTTAATATTTGATCCGCCCTCGTATCTTTAACGAAACGGACACACAATGACAGTCATGTAATACGCACATTTAAAGCAGTCCGAAGCGACGTGAAGAGAATCGCCGATCGCACACTTTAACAGCAAAACATGGCTAGCTCCATTGCTGAAGGAGGAGCCTCGCTGCGAGTAGAGTGTAGGGCATTTACCATGTGAAGAATGTGATCACTTTTAAAATATATACAGGCCTCACTAGTGCTAGTGTAAAACATGTACAGATGGGACAATATAAGGATTCAAGTAAACTAATGTCTCGGAGGGGGGGGGGGTGGTGGAGGTTCAAACCCCTAGGTTCGAGTGTGTATCACTTGAGTTGGTGTGCCTTCTGCGTGGCGACCTTTGTCGTATGGGGATGTGTGTTATCATGAAGCTGCAGCACCCCTTGTCGCAGTTTACCTGGACGCCACTACGCCACCGATACCTTTACCAAGGAGGAGGAAGTGGCTATCTCACTTGCCAAGGGCATTGGACTGGAAACGTGAAGGTCCCTGATTTGAGTCCTGGTTTCACCAGGCATTTTAACTCTTTGTCTAACTTCTTCATAGCTTGTACTTCATGTACACAACATAACCTAATAGCTGGTAAACCACATTTGGTATTCACGCGGTTGTGAAAATTACAGCAACAGAATTCAATACTTGTAAAATTCTTCAGCACCTTTGATAATAAAAATCTTCTATATGATTGGTGGTGGTTAGTATACAGTCCACGATCATTTAAAGCAGGCATGTGCAACTTGAAACACAATGTGGGCCATCCTTAATAATGCTTCACAAAAACGTAGCAGCCGCATTCAAAGGAGAAACTCGTCCATCACAAATTAACATCACAAAGACACGCACAAGAATATTATAACGGTAACCAAAAATTTTATTTACTTAAGAAAATACGTATGTATTTACTTCCGATATTAACGAGAAACTTAACGACATGCTTACCAATTTTCTGACGCGATTTACAGCGCAAGGTCGAGTGGGAAGTGGGGTGGCACCAGAGCTTGTCTTAACAGAATTGTCAGCCCAGAGAGAACAGCTTTGCACTACATTGTCGAGGGTTGGAATTTATTTTATTTCAGTTTGACAGATTACGTAAGAAATAAATTTTCAATAACTGATCAGGTGGGCCGGATCAAAGGGTTCAGTGGGCCGTAGATAGCCCGGGTGCCAGCTGTTGCACATAGTTGATTTAGAGGGTTATGTTCTCAACAGATCAATGCAGAATTTATCTTTTGATATAAAAAACCAGTGCGATATTCCAAGTACTGTGGATCTGTCTTCAAATTAGATTATGACATGTATGCAAGGGGTAGCTTTAACTTAAGTATTTTTCATAATCTTCATAATGGCTTTCTGAACATTTCTAATTAACAGTCCTAAATTGGTTGCTTTAATAATTATTATACTGGACTCTGTTCTAGTTTAAAACCTTTTTTAAAATAAAATATTCAATTCTCTACTTTAAATCTTGTTTTAACTACTAATTTCTTTTCTTGTTTTTGCATGGTTTGTGCTATAGAAACACCGCAGTACTCAGCTTGAAACTACGCCTTTCGTCAGAGAGATCTTTCTTAATCTCGACCCTGACAAACCTCCCTCACACTTCCCATCAGATTATCAAACCCCGTCCCCTGATCATTCCTCTTCCCTCTATCATGACCCCAGTAGTGGATTTTGGGACCCTTGGGAGTCGTACATTCCACCAACTGCTCTGAATAATGAAACAAGGCATGAACATGACCATCGTCAACAAAACCACCCCCACCATCATCATGAGCAAAACCTCCAACACCATGGTCATGGCCATCAAAGCCACCAACACCATGGTCATGGCCATCAAAGCCACCAACACCATGATCATGACCATCAAAGCCACCAACACCATGATCATGACCATCAAAGCCACCAACCCCATTATCATGACCACCAAAGCCACCAACACCATGATCATGGCCACCAAAGCCACCAACAACATGGTCATGGACACCAAAACCACCATTATCATCATGAACAAAGCCACCATCACCAACACCATGATCATGGCCATCAAGACTACAAACACCATGATCATGGCCATCAAAACCACCAACACCATGATCATGGCCATCAAAACCACCAACACCAACACCATGATCTTGACCACCAAAACCACCATTACCATCATGAACAAAGCCATCACCACCACCAACACCATGATCATGGCCACCAATACCATCATGAAGAAAGCCACCACCACCACCAACACCATGATCATGGCCATCAAGACCACCAACACCATGATCATGGCCACCAAAACCATCATGAAGAAAGCCACCACCACCAACACCATGATCATGGCCATCAAGACCACCAACACCATGATCATGGCCATCATGAACAAAACCATCATCATCATCATCATGAGCAAAACCTCCAAAATCACCAACACCATGATTATGGCCACCAATATAATCACAATAAAGAAAATGGTGATCATGGCCCTCTAAATGTTCAGCAACATGACGAGCGACTGGCATCTGAACCTAACCAAATTCCTCAACCTGAACCTTGTCTTGCCAACACTGATGTACAATGTAGCCAATGTATTAGTTTTGAATCTTTGTCTCCTGCACCAGCCAAGGAGGATGGCAGCTCGGAGATCAATGATGAAGAAGTAAGTAGTAGTTCTGTATTTTAGTTCTGGAATTTTATCACACCACTTGGTCATGGAGGATTTCCAGGGGTGTCAGCTGTGGTCTGCACCTCCTATAAACAAGTATTAATATCTCGGAATGTAACATTTACTATGTTAATATTCTAAATATGTAAATGATGCAAATATCTTTGTAAAAATATTGTAAAATCGAATGTAGATGTAAATTGTGTATGTGTATTACCAGGCCTTCCATACTTCCAGTATGATTTATGGTAAACTAGCTGTACCCGGCATGCGTTGCAATGCAAATCAAAGAAAGTGTTGGCGTTGTAAATTTGTTGGTTGAAGTGCTTTTGGATACACAATATATATTATAAAAATATCCACTTTACAATACAAATTTTTTTATCACACAATATCCTTATAAACTTTGATACATGTTTCGGCTCATTTTGAGCCTTCTTCAGTTGTCATCATCTTGCACAGTTTCCAGCCACTGGCCGGGTCTGTTTGGAACATAAGCCTCTCCAATGTCTTCTGTCTTCCCACCATCTCTCAGCCTCCACCCTTGTCCAGTCTTCTCCTCTCTTCTTCACGCTTCCTTCCACCCCCTTCAGCCACTTGTCTCTCGGTCTCCCTCTTGGTCTCTTTCCTTCCCACTTCGTCTCGTGTATCCTCCCCTGGATATCCTCTTCTCCTCCATTCGTTTTACATGTCCATACCATCTAAGTCTAGATTTCTCTATATCATCCTGTAATGGTTCCTCCTTCATTAATTCTCTGGCCCTCTCATTTCTTATTCTGTCCATCTTTGTAGCTCCAATACTGCTTCTCAAGAACCTCATCTCACTGGCCTGTATTTTGCTCTTCTCCCTTCCTTTCATAACCCAGGTCTCCGAGGCATACGTCAGGATAGGGACATAGTACGTCTGATATATGATCTTTTTCTGTTCTGAGGGACATCCTTGCTCCATAACATGCTTCTCACACTCCTCCGGAATGCTTCTGCTGTCTCCCCCGCTCATTTATTTCTCTATCGTTTCTTCCATTATCTTGTATCAGGCTTCCCAGATACTTGAAACTCTCCACTTTCTTCAGCTGTTCCCCACCAATTGTTATTCCCGTTGTGGTTCTTTCCTTCTTCCTTTTTGTGATCACCATCTCACTCTTATTTATGCTAAATTTCATCCCATATCCTTGTATTATTCCTTCCCACATGTCCAACTGTTCCTGTACCTCCTCCTCCTTGTTTCCCCAAATCATCAAATCATCTGCAAACACCATTGCTTTCATCTTTCCTTCCCCAATTACTTGTGCCACTCGGGTCTTTGTCATCCATCACCACAATGAAAAGTAACGGTGACAGTGCACTTCCTTGTTTCAGGCCGTTTCTCTGTTCCAACCGGTCCGATCTCTCTCCTCCCACTTTCACACAGCACACGCTTCCCTAGTACATCTCCTTTATCCTCCTTATAGTCCATTTTTCTACTCCACTATCCTCCAGGGACTTCCATACTTCATTTCTGCATACACTGTCATATGCTTTCTCAATGTCCAGGAAGGCCATCAGTAGATCTTCTTCAGTCATTAGCACTAATAACATTTTAATAAAACAGTATGTTTGATCAGTGTGACCTCTCAATATATTTTTGTTAATTTTTTTTAAAAAGATGTTCACATTGTCATGGTAATTAAAACAAATGGACATAAAATGCTTAAAGAATTTAAAAACTATGCAAAAAAACTCAAGTCGTGGACTCATCGTCGTTGAAATCATTTCCAAACAAGGGACCCCATTGTACAAGCGCCTTGTATAAGAATCGTGTGTTAGTTGTCCATGTAGAGACGAAAAAACTGAAGTTGCTTGTTTAATAATTTTTAGAGGCAGATGACTTCGTAGTTCCGCCCCTTAAAACAACAATAACTAACTTAATAATTTTTACAAATTGTGTTCAACATCCACAGTTTGGAGACCAGAACTCTCTCATAACACATTGAAAGAAATACAATGAATGTGTTTATGTCCGTTGTTGCTTGTCTGCCTATGATAACTGGCTAACTGACCGGCCTTGGTACTGCAAGTGTCTATGACTAAAGTCATAGATATTCATACACAATATATATTTTTTCTTTTTCCGTTAACTGCTTCTAAGCTATTGTAAAATGGATTTACGTTGCTCACGTCTGTAGGTGTTACCTTAAAATACCCTACATGTGACCCCTGGGTGGTGCTAAACGAGCAACAGCATTAAAGGTGAAATACGATATGTCCAGTATAAGCAGTGGCGTTTTCTCCAATACCTCGGGGTAAGCACCGCTTACCTAGCATATTTTCGTAAAAATAAAGTTTATATTATGACTTTCTAACGCGCGAGCAACAGCAAAATCGCCGCTTTGAATGAAGTTCCTCGTTTTCTACCCCAGTTCTTTACGATCGCCCACCACTACTTTGTAGAGAAAGAGCGCTGCCGGTTGCTATGACAACGCCTTGCGTACCTCTATAGGGCATCCAATGTTTAGAAAGAAGCATTGGTCTTATGGCACGTTACGACAGGGTTGCCACTCCATGACAGGAGACAGTACAAAGCGCTTCGCGTACACTTTCCGCACATTCAGCGATTGTGCAGTGACGAAGACTTGAATTAAGCACTGTATAATAATACTAATAGTAGGCTAACATAACACATACAACGAAATTAAATTAAGTTAACTGTAACGTATGCTGAATGTAACATAAAGAAAACAATCAAAATAAAATAAATAAAGTACAAGCCCAAGGAAATGTGTGAAGTTTCGACTGCAGTTAAAGTTGAAGTACGTTATTAAAGAAAATACTCCTCATTGGCTTACCTTTCATGATTTATACTTTCGTTTGGTTTAAGGTTCTTAAAATAACTGAACACATTAATTACGACCTGTTTTTCCCTCCTTCTGAGCACTTGACCACGCTTTCTTTTCACAAAACTATCCATTGTTGTACGTGAAATACGTAAAATACAACACGTTAAATCTAACAGAACTGCTGCACACACACTAAGATAGAGACAGCCAAACTACTGAAATACAAGCTCGAATGGCACAGTAATAAAGCTGTGAGTAGCAAGCGGTACCCCGCTGCCCTTCGAAACTTCATGTTTATAATCCGCGGTCAATGAACAGCCCGGCCTGTGTAAACAATTAAACCGACACTCTGGGTAGGCAGGTAGAAAACTTCTTCCAGCATTCCTCTACAACTCTCAAACTGACATGACATGGTTATCTTTAAAAATAGAACAGTTGGCCGCATACGAACTTTTTCAATGCTGCTATGCGGTTATGAGAGAATATTCAGAAGTTTTACCTACATGAAAATTGTAATATTGCCAGTATAAAATATTTCAATAATCCATCATCAAGACGGCACATTTAGCTACAAGTGTGTGAAAAATAGGCATCACAAAGTCAATGCAACATGATATAAGATCGATTTTACTAAAAAGGGGACTCAGTTTATAGTTTTTTAAGAAAATATGGATATCTAATTTTTCTAGCATTTCTATCAAGTTTACGTAGTTCTAATACAGGACCAAAAAGATCGGCAAAACATACTTCTACCCGAATATGCTATTTTTTCAACAAAAAAAGTTTTCGACTGATATGGCAACAGTGGAGTGCTAGAAAATGACAGCGTCATACATGTCTCGCGTGCAACAGAAAGAGAAAAGAATATCCCTATCTAACCAGTGCTTCATTCTAAACGTTGGATGCCTTATAGGAGCCTTCTGGCCCGGAACACCACTATGGCCGATGGAGTGGTACACCAAGAAAGTCAGGTCGCCCTTGATCGGCTAAGACAGGGGGTGTGGCGTTCCATAGCCACAGGGCTGTCGTCGAGACAAGTCAAAGCTGGTCGCAGGGTCTGCTTCGATTCGGGCGGCTTACCCTCGTCAGCATGGAACACCAGCACGGCTTAATATTATTTGGCGCGCTTCCCCAGTCCTCACCCTCCATCGCGCGGTTTCTCACCCCAAGAGAAAGTTCTGAACATCAGACCCGACCTTTGCTGGGTGCGGTATTTGCAATTATGATTCGTTCAGTTAACTCACCACTGTATGTTTTTGAGTGCAATTAGCAAAATGTAGTATACCGTAACTAGATATTATTGTGTTGAAGTGTATAGTGCGTTGGAATCTTCACAGTGGCCCATCAACTCAAAAAGTTGCTCTGATTATTATTCAAATTATATTCAAGGAGTAGGTGTAAAGGATAGATCATATTAAACGTAAGTACATCCGTATAATTTGAATAATATTTTAAAGACCTATCACATTATTTTAAAAAAAGTTGGGTATTGCGGTATCAAGTGCAATCTGTTCTCATTTGTACAAAATTAATTAATGTCACTATTTACTGTATCTTGGCGGATCACTTGTAGTGAAATTCAATTCTTCTCTTCCTCAGCGAATTCATCAATTACGAGGTGGTGAAAATCAGTGTTCCCCTGCGGGCTGCACAATAACTCCTTTTCAATTGAAAGAAGCGCGAGATGTGAAAGTCTTTCTTGATGCATTGAGTTTCGGGTGAAGGTTTTTATAAGTTTCATGGTAGAAAACGTTCTTTCCACTGATGCACTAGATGCCGGAATTGTTAGTAGTCTAGTAGTTTGCATAGGTTAAAGACTTCCCCATACGCCCCGATTAAGTCATTCAAACTAAGAAGCTGTGAAAGCCTACATCAGTACAATTTGAGTGATATTTGCAAAGAAATATTAACTGAACATGCAATACAATGCCATAAGATACTAGTAGCATGTTTATTATTTTAATGTTCACTTAGGTCCCATAATAGAAAATAATAATAATGTTATTGGTTTTACGTCCCTGTTAACTACTGAGGCTTTTAGAGATGCCGGGGTGCCAGAATGTTGCCCCGAAAGGGTTCTTTAACGTGCCAGTAAATCTATTGACACGGTTACCTCACATTTGCGCACACTCAAATGCCGACTGTCTGCGCCGGGATCCGATCCCGCTATCTTAAGCTCAGCAAGCGAGAACGTTACCGCTGAGCCACGCGGCCAGTCATAATAGAAGATTTACGGATATTAACCTAAACGTTTAGCTCCTTAGACCAAGAAATGCGAACAAAAACACAAATTGCCACACTGTTCAATCGTCAAATGACACACGATACGAAAAGATCGCCAACCCTGTTGTTGAATAATTTACTCCGCTCTTAATATAATTACATGGATTGGCATGCCTGAAATTGAAAAGGAAAGAATGAGCTGTGCTGTATTACAATTTCTTATATTTTTTTAAAATGTGAAAGACTCATAATTATGTGTGTAGAGTAATTGTTGCTACTTCAGACATCAACCTGTACATTGCTGAGGGCGTAGCTGGAACCGGGTGCTGAAGTTGCTTTATGGTGTAAGCCTATACTTTGAATCTTCTTCACAGCTTACCTTCGAAAAAATTCCACGCCACGCCACTAGGTATAAGTAATAACGGTTCTTCTCAAAACCATCAAACTAGAGTATGAACACTTAGTCCGCATTATGCAGCTTAACATTGAAGGCATAAGTTCTGCCAAATGTGAGTATCTACAGAAACAATTGTATAACCTTAACATTGATGTTGTCAACATTCAAGAAATGCACACCAAAGATGAGAAGGACGCATATCGGGATACACACTGGTTAAAGCTGTCCATCATCCTTTTGATAACGTTGATTGGACTAAATTGTTTGACATTTTGAAAATGATTGGAATAAAGTACAGAGATAGGAGGGTGATCTACAATCTGTACAGAAACCAGACAGCAGTCATTCGAGCTGATGGACATGAGAGAGAAGATGGTATTCAGAAAGGTGTGAGGCAAGGCTGCAACTTATCACCCATGCTTTTCAATCTTTACATTGAACAAGCAATGAAGGAAATTAGAGAGAAATTTAAAGTGGGAGTGAAGATTCAAGGAGAAATAATTTCAACTCTGAGATTTGCTGATGACATCCGTCATCTTGGCCGACGCGCCTCAGGATTTGAATGAGTTTTTGAATGGTATGGACTCTGTCTTGAGGAAAGAATTCATGATGAAAATTAATAAATGTAAAACAAAAATATTGGAATGCAGCCGCAATAAATCAGAAACCTCTATGGACATCAAATTGGTAGGGGAGAAACTAAAGGAAGTAGAAGACTTCTGTTACTTAGGAAGCAAAATAACCAGTGATGGACGAAGCAAAGAGGATAGAAAAAGTAGGTTGGCTCAGGCAAGGAAAGCATTTCTACAGAAAAGGAATCTGTTGACATCGCATATAGATTTAGGTATTAGGAAGACATTTTTGAAAACCTTTGTCTGGAGCGTCGCACTCTATGGAAGTGAAACTTGGACTATTGGTGCAGCAGAAAACAGGAAAATTGAAGCATTTGAAATGCGGTGTTACAGGAGAATGATGAAGATCAGATGGGTAGATAGGGTTACAAACGAAGAGGTATTAAGACGAGTGGGTGAGGAGAGATGTTTCTGGCGAATGCTAATGAAGAGAAGAGATAGGTTGGTAGGACACATACTCGGACACCCAGGAATAGCAAGCTTAGTTATGGAAGGAAGGGTCGAGGACAAGAACTGTAGACCAAGGTTAGAATATGTTAAACAGATTGCCTCGGATGTAGGGTGTGGTAGCTATGTAGAGATGAAATCATTAGCTCAGGACAGGGAGGCATGGAGATCTGCATCAAACCAGTCAATAGACTGAAGACTCAAACAACAACAACATCCTCATTATGGAATAGTCACTTACGTCGTCCAGTTTAAGCGGAGTACAAGTAATTGATTTCACAGAGGATAATTATATCTCCACAATAGTACTCCAGATAAATTATTTAAAAAAGTCAATCTGTACAAGCCTCTGTGTGAATTGGGCTCCTAAGG
Source organism: Meconema thalassinum (assembly GCA_946902985.2). NCBI lineage: Eukaryota > Metazoa > Arthropoda > Insecta > Orthoptera > Tettigoniidae > Meconema > Meconema thalassinum. The sequence continues at coordinate 206,682,694 of OX336395.1, forward strand.
TACTGCTGGTTTTTGACCACCCTTGTGTATACACTGGAGGTTTCAACAGCCACCACAAGAAATGGCGATATGACACCGTAGATGTGAATGGGGAGACACTAGTTCAATGGGCAGAAACTTCCAACATGCATTTGGTGTAAAGGACAAGGGCACCTTCTTTTCTGCACGCTGGGTTAGCGATTACAACCCAGACTTGACATTTGTTTCTGGATTAACCACTTCACACCACTTGTACTGTTCTGTCTAACTTTCCGAACAGTCAACACCGACCTGTTATGGTGGAAATTGGTTTGAAAATTGCCCTTGTGAACTCAATGCCCTTGCCCAGATGGAACTTTCGACGTGCTAATTGGGATGCATTCTCAAAAGACCTTGACTTGAGTTCAGCTGCGAAGAACTTGCAACCGACCGCAAGCAACTATGATGAGTTTGATAGACTTGTATTCAAAAGCTGCTAAGTCAAACATTCCTAGGGGCTACAGGAAGGAATATGTGCTTGGCTGGAATCAGGATAGTGACTCTTTATATCAAGAATACCTAAGTTCTGGAAATCAAACAGTTGTCTCACAGCTACTTCATTCTCTCAACAAAAACAGACAAGTAAAATGGGAAGCAAATCACAGATATGAACTTTGCAAAGTCAAGTAGGAAAGCTTGGAGAGTCCTGAATGGGCTGACTGGTAAGCAACACCCGATAGTTGTATCCTCAGTTGAGTTCTGATATTATTCCCAACAGAATTGTAGACCTCACAAGGGCAAAGAGAGACAATAATACCAGATTGGTAAAACGTAACCTCACTAACCTTAAGCGCAATGCCCCGAGAAGCGATCCGCTGTCCAGGCCCTTTTCCACCAGGGAAGTAGAAAGTGCAATTAAGCAACTGAAAATCAGCAAGGCAGCTGGTCCTGATAACATCTATAATGAATTTATAAAGAATATGGGTCCGTACTGTATAAGCTTGCTCACCTCGCTCTTCACTTACATTCTCAAAGAGAATCCTTCTAAATCGTCCTTCAACAGCTGCTGAAGACTTCCTTCGTGATGTGCCGAAATATCCCGAACAACCATGGATGGCTGTACCTCCTTCTTACACAGAATTCAGTGTAGCTCTCAATCATATGAAACCAAGAAAGGCACCTGGCCCAGATAACATCCCACTGGAATTAATTCAAGCTGGAGGTCAGTCCCTCAAAACGCAGATTTTCACTCTTATTCTCAAAATTTGGGAATTAGGAGAATTACCTGGTGACCTAAAGAACGCCACTATCATCACAATCTTCAAGAAAGGTGATTGTAGTGTTTGTGGCAACTATCGCGGTATATCGCTACTATCTACTGTGGGTAAAATTCTCGCCAGAATTTTACTTAACCGCCTTCAGGTTATCTCAGAAAAGATCCTCCCCGAGTCCCAGTGTGGATTTCGATCTTCCAGAAGCACAACTGACTTGATTTTCTGCGTAAGACATCTACAAGAAAACTGTAGTAAGCAACAGAATCCACTCTTCTTAGTCTTTTATGATCTGGAAAAGGCCTTTGACTCGGTTCCAAGATCTGCTATGTGGGCGGTGCTACAACGCTTTGGCTGTCCTCGACGCTTTGTTGATCTAATCCAAGCTCTCCATGATGGCATGACCGGTCAGGTTTGTCAGCAAAATAAGATCTCTGCCGAATTTCCTATCACTCATGGACTGAAACAAGGTTGCGTACTTGCTCCAACACGGTTTGCATTGTATTTGGCTGCAATGCTCTATAAATCGCCCACAAACATCCCAGGTGTAGATGTCAGGTACCGATTTGATGGAGGGCTCTTCAACCTAGCTCGATTTCGCTCCAAGAAGCTAACTCAGGTTACGAAGATAACCAATATGTTGTATGCAGATGATGCGGCATCGCCTACACTTTGTGAATTTGTTAATCGCCTACACTCACGCCATTGGAGTTGCAACAGACTGTTAATTGCTACAAGAATGCATGTGAACGTTTTGGTCTCACCATTAATGTTCAGAAGACCAAGGTTCTGGCACAACCCTCACCAGGCACTTCCCTTCCGCACTTCAACATTTCTATCTCAGATACTCCATTGGAGCAGGTAGACCACTTCTCATATCTGGGCAGTCTATCTGTACACGGCAATTGTGAGCAGGATGTTGAGAAGAGAATTGGTGCTGCCCATGCGGCATTTGGGAGACTATCGCACCGGGTCTTCTTGAATAAAGATCTGACCATGAAGACGAAGCTCAAGGTGTACCAAGCTGTTGTCATCTCAACATTGTTGTATGGCTGTGAAACCTGGACCCTCTATCGACATGACTTCCGAAAGCTTGAGCGCTTCCATCAACAGAAACTTCGATCCATCCTTAAGATAAAGTGGGAAGATCACATCACCAATCTTGATGTTCTTGAGAAAGCGCTTGCTAATAGTATAGAATCATCCATCATTGGTCATCAACTTAGTTGGATTGGACATGTCCATCGGATGGATGATACGAGACTACCACGCCAGGTTCCGCATGGTGAACTCGCCTCCGGCACCAGACCTCATGGAGGCCCTAAGAGACGTTACAAGGACCAATTTAAGCAGAATATGAAGTTGACAGGACTCAATCCTCAAACCTGGGACCAGCTTGTTAAAGACCGTTCAACTTGGCGCCAGACCATCCCGGCTGCTGTCAAAATGTTTGAAGAAGAACGTCGTAGAATTGTTAAGGCCAAGCGACAAGCACGAAAGCTCCGTGCAGCACAGCCACGCCCTCCACCAACAGTTCTGTGTGATCTGTGTGGACATTTGTTTCATGCACGCATTGGGCTGTTCAGTCACCGCAAACATGCCCACACAGACCTCGACCTTAGATTATTTTAGACTGTTTTGGAAGAAGATGTATACTCGGAAACGAGTTAAAGCCGCCGCCGACGACAAAGAGAACAGACTGCCCAGACAATTCATACTGTCGAAAGTTATAGCCATTCTCAAACCTGGCAAAGCTGAAGATAACCCTTAAAGCTATTGCCCAATAGCGCTGCTCAGCTGCATTTCTTAACTCCTGGAACTAGTCCTCCTAACCAGAATAGCACCGTACATCGAGGCTGTTACTCCTTCTGGACAAGCGGGTTTCAGACACGGACCCAGCTGCACTGATCAAGTTCTTGCCCTAACTACACACATTGAAGCAGGATTTCAAGGCCACCTGAAATCAACAGTATTCATCGACCTTACAGCTGCGTATGATAACTGTTTGGAGACGGGCTGATCTACGAACTACTGCAAGTTGTACCGAACCTAGAAATTGTGGATCTAATATCCAACATGCTAGGTGAGAGGCAATTCGAAGTGTTTCTAAATGAATCCAAAAGCCAGAAAAGAAAACTAAATAATGGCCTACCACAGCGATCTGTTTTGGCCCAACTTCTCTTCAATTTGTACATCCATGATCTGCCAACCACAAAATCAACCATATTCATCTATGCTGATGACATCGCATTGGTTGCACTGAGTAGTAACTTTGAAGATGGTGAACGCATTTTTTCGGAGGATCTGGAGAAAATGTCAAGCTTTTTTTTTCAAGACATGGAGATTAATCCCAAGCACAACAAAAAATGAAGTCTCTTGTTTCCATCTAGCAAATCATGCTGCGTACTACAAACCAGTAGTTCTGTTCAACGGACAAGAATTGAGGCACAATCCTTTCCCAAAATATCACGGTGTCACTTTAGATAGAGCCCTGAGTTTTTTTTTTTTAAATATACCAAGGGCCCCGTCAGCTAAGCTCCGGATGTACTGCAGCCTAAAGGCTTATTGTACTGCCCTGTGTACTCAGCACCAGTCCATTATCCCTGTGTCTTTAATAAGATAGTACAGTCCCATGATGGACTCTGTTTTGATTTCTTTTGGTTCAATTGTCGGTCTCCCAAAAAGATTGAATCTTCTGCGATCTAGAGCTTCGCAAGAGCAGATTATGTGATGGGCTGTCTCCGTTTCCTTCCCACAAAGTCTGCAGTCTAGGTTTCCTTTGATTAAGCCCATTTTGTTTAGGTGCTTTTTCACGGGAGCATGGCCCGTGAGAAGAGCCACTATGTATCTTACCTGGATTTTTTTACATCTGAGTAATTTTTCAGCCGTTTTCTTACATGGTTCATTGATGAACATTTTCCCATGTTTCATACCAGGGTTAGTTTTCCATCTATCCCTATGTTTCTTTTTGATCCAGTCTTTAATAGCTTCTCTTATGGAGCATTTAGGTACTCCTAGAGCCGGCTCTGGTCCATAAAAGATTGTTGCCGCTCCCTTTCGGGCGAGTTTATTGGCTTTTTCGTTTCCTTCAATGCCCTTGTGTCCTGGGACCCATATCAGTTTGATGCTGTTATGTTCCCCCAGTTTTGTTAGGGCATTAAGACATTCTTCCACCAGTCTTGAGTTCACTTTAGGGCTTTTTAAAGCCTTCAGTGCTGCCTGGCTGTCTGAGTATATAATAATCTTCTTATTTGTATAAGATCTTTTTATATTTTCATATATGCATTGTAGTATTGCATAAACTTCTGCCTGGAATACCGTGGGATATTTTCCCAGGGGAAAGCTAATGCTTTTTCCTGGTCTCATTCCATATACTCCCGAGCCTGCCCCCGAGTAGTCTCTTGACCCGTCTGTGAACCAGATCAAAGTTTCCTCAGGATACTCGGGTTTTGTCTTCGAAGAGTCTGTTTCAATTATTACTTCAAATGTTTTATTGTAGTTGTATTGTGTAGGAGTGTAGTCGGATCGCATTTCAAGTATGGAATCTTCTACAATTTTTGTTATTGATGATATTCCTGATTGTGAGTCAGGAATATTTCCAGCTTTATCCTGTTTCAGCCTATGTAATGCCATCCTAGCTTCCCCTTTGATCAGAATGTCAAGAGGGGCCAGGTCTAGTAAGGCCTCCATAGCCGCTGTGGGGGTAGTTTTAAATGCTCCGGTAATTGCTAGGCAGACTTTTCTTTGAATTCTTCCCAGCTGTACCAGAGTTGTTTTATTTTGCACCTTGGTCCACCATACCAGTGCACCATATGTTATCGAGGGTCTCAGTACCCTAGTATACAACCAGTGTATCATCTTAGGTTTTAGTCCCCACGTATTTCCATACATCCTCCTCACAGTCGTGAAGGAGGTTACAAATTTATTGTATATTTTGTTCAAATGCTGGTTCCAGGTCAACTTGGAGTCAAGAATTACTCCTAAGTATTTAACCTCTCCCTTCATTTTAATTTCTTCACCTTTTAGAAGCAGGGAACTAATTTCCTTCAGATTTCTTCTTCTGGTGAATGGGACAATGGCTGTTATGTGAGGGCTTATTTTAAGTCCCTCATTTTCTGTCCAATTATATACAACGTTAAGTGCCATTTGCATTCGTTCCTTAACGGTGTTAGCAAATTTTCCTTGAACTATAATGACTATATCGTCAGCATAGCCAAAGATATTAAAGTCTAGCTGACTTACCTTTTTAAGCAGTCCATCCACAACGAGGTTCCACAGCAGAGGGGATAAGACCCCTCCCTGAGGACATCCCCCCCGTAACCTTTGCAGACAGACTGCTTTCCATACATGTTGTGTGTATCACTCTGCTTTTAAGCATGGCTTCGATCCACCTGAAAGAGGTTTCATCTAGTCCTCGCTCTCGGGCAGCAGTGATCATTGATTTAAGGGAGGTATTGTCGAAGGCTCCTTCTATATCCAGAAAAGCTCCCAATGCTACCTCCTTTTGTTCCAGAGTTTTTTCCAGTCTTTGTACTACTTGAAAAAGAGCTGTCTCTGTTGACATACCGGCTTGATAAGCATACTGGTTCCGGTGCAGAGGTCTCTCAGCCAATGCATCATCCCTGATGTGTCGGTCAAGCATTTTCTCTAGAGTTTTTAGAATAAAAGACATGAGTGTGAGAGGTCTGTAGGACTTAGCCCGATCTATAACTTTCCCAGGTTTAGGTATGAATACCGCCCTACAGTGTGTCCACCCCATTGGTATATAACCTGGGGCTAAACTAGCTCTAAGTATATTAATCATAATCCTCGCAAGCATTTGAAAGCCTTCTTGGAGCATGATGGGCATTATTCCATCACTTCCTGGGGATTTATACGGTTTAAATGAGAAGATTGCCCATTTTAGAGTTTCATAGTTAACCACCTTCCTGGCTGTTTCCCAGTCTCTCCTGTCAGTTTTCCAAGATGGAAACTCCAGTTCCAGGCTGCCCCAGCCTCCGGGAGGTTCTTCTATGATTTCCGAACCTGGGAAGTGTACATGAAATAGTTCTTCCATGGTCTCTTCCGCAGTTCGGGTGTATTCTCCATTATCTCTTTGGAGTGAGTTTATGCTGTTTCGGCTTTCTTTAGAGAGAATTCTTTGAAGTCTGGCACATTCCGGAGTCTCATCTATCTCCGTGCAGTACTTTCTCCAAGACTCTCTCTTTGCCAATCTTATGGCTTTGTTGTAATTAGTAAGGGATCTCCTATATTCCTCCCATTTTCCTGATTTTTTAGCTGCATTGAACAGTCTTCTTACCTGTTTTCTCTGGTCTGCTAGGTCTTTACTCCACCAGGGGATATTCCTGTTGGACTGCCTGGCTACCAGAGGGCAGGTTTCTTTGTAGGCTGAAATTATTGCATCCTGTAATTGTTCTGCAACAATTTCAACTTCTTCTGTACTTTTGAAGTTTCTATTTATTCCCCTGAGATTCTGAACTAGTTCTCTTTTGAAGCTGCACCAGTCAGTTCTTCGGGGATTTCTGTAATATTCTGTTTGTCGTTCTAATCCCGCCATGTCGAATATTATATATCTGTGGTCTGAACAACTTACTTCCTCAGATACATGCCATTCACTTACTCTACTCCCTATATAGGGGGTAGAAATGTTATGTCGATAACCTCCTTTCTGTTTTTAATAACAAAGGTTGGTTTATTTCCTTTATTCATTAAGTTCAAATCACGTTCCAGAATGAATTCTAACAAGGACTCACCTCTGGGGTTGTTGTTGGTGCTACCCCAGGCCAGGTTGTGTGAGTTGGCGTCGCATCCTAAAATTAGGTGTTCACCTTCTTTTTCACACCATGCTACCAAGTCCATTACTTCCTTGGTAGGTGGTAACTGCTCATCGTCATAGGGAAGGTATGCGGATCCAAGGATGATTTTCCTTGACCCTTCCTTTGATGATGTCTGGATTGCCACTGTCGTGAGGTCTCTGGAACAGAAATCCATCAGCGGCAGTATCTTGATTCCTTTTTTGGCAAGTATACAGGTTCTGGGAGTCTGGTTTGTCCGACTGAATATCAGTTCGCCTCCAACTCCTCCCAATTCCTTTATTTTGCCTTTTACAGCCCAGGGTTCCTGAATGAGAGCCAGGTCACAGTCTCTCATCATCACACACAGTGCTGCCGAGGCAGCCCTGCTATGCTGAAGATTTATCTGGACCACTCTCTTTCGCGCCCTTGGGTCTGGGTTTACCTTTTAATGGTTTAAAGGTTACCTGACTTAGGCCGCAGAAGACCTTAAATTGTTTGGCTTCTAGCTTTTCATATGAGTCGAGGTCCACCGAGAATGCCAAAGTTTGGCCTTTCTCGGTCACTTTTCGGCTCATAAGATGCCATTCACCTACCTCAAGTCCTGAATTCTGTGCCTTCAGTCTCTTTTTGATGGTTTCCACATCATTTGTTGCTGGTACCCAGACTAGGACCCTTGGCCTCCTTGGAAGGTCTTTGGAGTCTACAACTTGTAACTCCAATCCCTCCCAAGGGCTGCCAAGTCTGCCTATAGCTCCGGATAACCAGTGTTTTGTTTGTTCATTCTCACAGGTCATCCAAAGGATACCCTGTGAGAATTTGTTGTCTAGAAATTGTGGTGACACCTGTTCAAGGTTGTCATCCAACATTTCCAGAATTTTCCCTTTCACCAGTTCTGCTTTTTCCTAGTTAAGTTGTTGGCTTTTTGCCATTACGGCTACCTTGATACCTTTAGCAGCGTCCCTGTAGCTCAAAGGTTAAGATGGTTCATTCCTTCGATGCTTAGGTTCTCGCTGCTTTAGGGTGCTTGATTCAGAGCGTGGTCTTTTTTGAGTTGAGGTTGAGGTCTCTTTGCTCCTGGACGGTTTGTTCTCCGTCCAGGTCCCTTCTTTCATCTTCCTTTCCCTCATTTGTTTCTTTCGTTGTGCTCCAGAGAGTTTCTTAGGTTTGATCCCAGTTCCTGACATACCTGGTACTGCCACCTCTCCTGGAGTTGTTTAAGTCACCTCCATTGTGGAGTCTTCTGATGTCGACAAGTCTATGGACGAGTCCATTCCTTGTATTGTCTTGGTTGAGCTTTCGCTTGAGGTTGTTTCTTGGTTCTCCATTTGGGTCCCACGAGTATCGTAGAAATAAATAGTCCACTCAGACAGAGCTCCGGTTGTCTGAGCAAGGCTGCATTCTCAGGGAGGTCGCCCAGTTTCCCTGAGGCTCCGTTAAGGACACATCACCCATGTGCCATGCACCCCTTCGGCACGGATTAAGGCAAGCCACACTTAACACCTTGGGGTTGGGGAGGTGGTCCGCGATCTCTTATTCAATATATTCAGAGAAACACCTGTCCGGCTCGTCAGTGGTCAACTGTCGCTACCAGACAGGTGCCGGCTATCCGCCACCTGCCGACGCGTCACGATACCCGCTCAAGGTCCAGCGTTAGGGTTTGCAGTATGTTACTCCTTGCCAGGGACCCTCCGCTGGCTAGAAAGTAGACACAAAATTAAATGACTCAATGGGTTGCATCACAGGGACTTTGAAATCAACTCCAAGTCATTGGTTACCTATGCTGAGCCACATTCCTCCGCCACACCCAAGGCGGAAACAAGCTCTACTGATGAAGTCCAGGCCACTCACTTCTCCTCAAGCTCTCAGAGTACAATATTGTCAAAACACTATAGGTACCAGGGCATGCAGGCATAGAAGGAAATGAAAATGCAGACAAACTGGCCAGGAAAGGTGCAGAAACATATTTTGTAGGTCCAGAACCTGTATGAGGGATTTCCTATGGACAAGCCCGACACTACATAGGAAATGGGTACAAAAGAAACAAAAGGATAACTGGAAAAATGCTCCAGGATGCAGGCTCGCAAAGAACTGATAAAAGGACCAAACAAGAAGCATACTAAAGAACTGATAAAACTCAGCAGAGAAAATGTAAGATGGGTAGTAGGACTGTAGACAGAGCACTGCCATCTGAAAAAACACCTACATAGAATTGGAGTGATATGAGACAATATATGTAGGAAATACAATAAAGCAGAAGAATCAGCTGAACACATACTCTTTGAATGTGAGGCGCTGTGTAGAATCAGACTCTCCACGCTAGGGCTACCAGGTGAGGAGAGAAAAAAATACTAGAAGACCCACTAAGAACAACCTGCAGCTTTATGAAGGGAGCATGCATATCTAGGTGAGAATAAAGGTAAACATGGTAGCAAAAGATCTTAGTGGTAAATGCTAAGGAACTAATTTAGAGGCCCCATGAAATAAGAAGAGGAAGTCCAGGAAGATCTCGGCATCACCTTTCTTACCTCTGCATCAGGAATTCTGCCATCCGCCACAACAACGATTGCGATCAAGAAGATCAGCAAGTGCCACCGCAGGGAAACTCGTTGCTGATGGCTTTGATTTAAATGTAAGTTGCAAGAATGAATGATCATCAAAACATTCGGAAGAAATACCCACCGCCTGGATCCCACTAAGAAGCCAAAAGGTTTTGACCTACCGAGGAACCTTTGGTGTCGTCTCAACAGGCTAGGACTGGACATGACTGCTATAACTTCTTTAGGTACAAGTGAGGATGGATCAGCTCACAAAGAACCCATTTAAATTCAGTAGGCCGTGTTCATAATGGCAAAATTAATCTCTGGATTTTCCGCCAACACAAAGTTCCTCTTTTCTCTACTAGAAATCGCTAGTATCAAGGAGCTTAGATATCTAACCGCCTTGACTTTCATAGCACACCAAGGAACAACAAAATTCGACATGCAAGCTGCCCTCTGGGCGTCAAATAACAAAGCTTGCACCCGGCACTCGAGGCCATACGATATTATTATTATTAGCTCACCAATGTGCGAGTGTAATCTAGAAGAACAGACGATTGTACATCTAGTGCAATGCAGCACTCTTCATTCATACTCTGGACTTCCTGACGACTTGTTTAGTCTCACTCCAAATACAATTACTTGGCTGAAAAGCATGGACTTCAAAGTGTAATTATGTCGTATGCCTTTTGCATATTGCAAGTTATCACCATACAATTAAACATATAAACTAATTCAGTAACATACGTGGGAGTGTATTCAACAACTCGTCCAAGTTTCATCGCAATTGGATGAATGGTATATGAGCACATAAACACATACATACAAACTATCACGGAACATTCATTTTTATACATGGGTTTATAATGAGAGACTTGAGGAGAAAGGTGGTTATGTTTTTATTTCAACCAAATGACTATAGAACACTATTTACATTACAGTTAGAATTCAGAATTCTACGTTCCCTAACTTAAGAAGGAAATCACTGAAAACTGGATCATCATAACACTCACCGGTTATTCGATATTTATGAAATAATACGATTTGAGTACTCATTCCTTTGATTTACTGTTTCTGAAATCCATGCAAAATGATGAAGGAAAGACCTCAGAATGTTAAAATGACATGAAACAGGCATCACAGTGGCCAAAATGTGAAGTAGACGGCAATTATGGAGCGTATTTTCCTACAGCAACAGTATCAGCAAATCGCACTAAAAAGTCTTTTTTTTTTTAAGAAATTATTGATATTTATGAAATTTGAGTGCAATTCGTCACTGCTAATGTCTATTCTCTTTCATTTGAATGGTCATTTGTCACGATTGGTCGCTTGTGAGCGCCACAAGAGGGATCTATACTACTGAAATAATAAATATGATGATAATAATAGCACTTTCTGCAAAAGAGAAATGTTGTGAATATTGTTTTAATCCCATGTGATGTTTACAGGCAGGGCTAGCTGGGGCTTTTGCTAAGCTGACATTGGGCGTGCCCCGGTCGGAAGAGCAGAGCGCCCTGGAAGAGCACCTGCGGCGACAGGCATGGGAGCAAGGCCATGCAGATTACATGGGACGTGACTCGTTCGACAATATCTGGCGCAAGATCTGCCAGACACTGTCTGAAGCACCTCAGCAACGTACAGGTCAGAAAACTGCTCCGCAGTAACGTGCATCGTCAGGTTTGAAAGTGTGTGCTCTCCTTCTAGCTCTTTCTATCTCTCTGTCTCTCTTTGTAGAAGCTAACATAACATTGTTGTTCAGCTTAGCAATAGATCATGTCTTGAGACTTGCTGAAGGCAAGATTATATTTAAATTATTATTTACAGGGAACTCTCGATTATCCATCTTAAATATTATTATCTCCCATATTGGAAGATCTTAGGTCCGTATTGCCAATATTGTAACGAAATACAGTAAAACCCCTGTAATCCGTCACCTTTGGGACTGAGGGTATGGTCGGAACGCAAAAAAGGTCGGATTATCCGAAAGTACAGAAAAATACGAATTTACATTGAAATAACCAATCTCTGAACTCAAAGATATCGGGATTCCTTTTCTTCTTTCTTGGTAGAACCACATACACAATGTGTTGTTAAGCAGTTCAAGTTTAGGCTTTTTAAAGTTTTGTGATTTATAAGAGCGTTTTCACCATCTATCGTCACTGTACATGATTCAATGTCTTTCAGATTTCTTCTCCAATCTTTAATTGTCTTAACGCCTACATTGAGTTCCTTGTCAATTTTTTGGAGTGATTCCCCTTTGTCCAGTCTTTGTAGCACTGCTAATTTTTCATTTAATGAAAGAATAACACGTTTACGTTTCACTCCTGACATGTTGAAAAAAGACACACACAACTGTACAGTACACAGTATGTATTTAAAACAAATTACTGTACAGTAGTGTAACGAACACAGAAGAACAATGTCGTAAAACCAACGAACTAAAACTTCACCGTACTGTACAAAACACGGACAACAACAGAAACGATAGGAGAGAATTGCGGAGCATTAAATCGGACTGCCGATAACAAGTACCTGTAAACAACAATTGCGCGACGGGTAGTGTGTCACCGCTATGAGTCGGGGCAAGTTTGGCTCAAGCAAGGTCGGATCAACCAGAGCGACGGACTAGCTAAGGGCGGACAAGAGGGGTTCTACCGTACTTTTAATAATATTCGGGGTCATGATTGGTGTTTGCAGACAGGGAAATGAGATTCAATCCCTTTCAAAACATAACTCTAGCTTGACACATTTCTTTCACATTTTGATATTCATGCAATTCATATAATTTTTCTTAATCTATTTATCTCGGATATAATTCATAATTCTTAATAGCACAATCATAACACTTCATCTATTCCTTTTATCCAAACCCTCCTACAGATACATTCCAAGAAAAGAAAAAGAAAACATAACACAACCATTCTAAACAAGCCTACACATATCATCCCAAGAACTTGTGTCTCGGGACAGTCGGATGAGGAGCCAGAAAGATGCGCGCGCACCCGGCAGGGAGGAGCATTTGAATAGCGCAAGTTTTAAGAAATAAAATATGGAGGACGGTTGTCGTTTCGGGGTAACATTTACAGTCGATTTGCATTATTAACGCAAAGCGGTCGTGAAACTTGCTTTAAGTACATTTGAAAATATGCATTCCAATCAATATCCAAGATCTAACTGTAATAATTGAATATTTAACCATACGCACTATTAAGGACCATAACAATATGCGGTCAAGTCTGTCGGAAAAGTGTGCGAGTGGTATCGCGCTCGCTTGTTGTTTTGAAGATCCCGGGTTCAAGGCTACCCAAGGGCGGAAATTTTTACTTCTTTTTAATTATTTTATTATTTTCTCCTCACGTCGTACAACAATATTGCAACTTAGTTTTGTCTACATGATCTACGAGGACGATAGTAAACATGTTTTCTCTCATTTAAAATTCTTTTGTAAATCAATTCTTTTTTTCTTTACTTTACAATCTCAATAATACTTTTGTAGCATGTGAAGATATCTATCTCCCATAATTCTGTGCATCCATATTAGTTAAAATAGTTATCGTTTATTTTTAAATAATGTTTAACTTTAATTTTTGGAAATAAAAATTAATTTTGTGAAACTATTTTTTATTTCAGGAACTATTTTATATTTTTCCAAACCCATGCACAGAATTATTAGTCTGTGCAATGCGTACATAGTGTAAAAAGATTGTAAAGTTTCAGTAATTGTTAGTGGTAAATAGTTCCTATCATTTTTTTTTTTTTAGGAAAAGACTATCTTTTAGTAATTTCTGCCCATACTGATCAACTGAAAGGAATAATTTTTCACTTTTTGCTTTATGAAAGATGTTGGTCGTATGGAAATAAAATTTGGTGCAGTTTGGATCACTGGGAGCAAAAAATTTTTCTTGGGGTAGCCTATAGTGTCCCCTTAAAGAACCTTCCACTAATTACACCTGTGTGAAGCTAAATTGTATAGGTTAGGAATGTAAACAACGCTCTTAGGTGTCTACGTTCGTTGCCAAGAGCCGACTTTGGTGTCGTCTAGTAGCTAAGTTCTGAACTAGGCCTAGTAGTCGTTGACGGTGGCGTTTGGCGGCAAAAGTAGGAACTATTTGAAAAATTCAAAGTTGCAGTCCTTACTTGAGTTAAAAAACAGATACACACATTAATACAGCCATCACAATTATCACCGGTTATCAGACAGATTCTACACACACTCAAAGTACACGGGGCTACATAACCGCGTTGTCACAGCCCCTAAACTGAGGAACCAACCAACCAAATACAGAACGTGTCATAGGCTAATATTATTATTCTGGGATAAATTTTGAACTATTTAAATAGTATCCGTCCTTTTCCCTGTCAAAATTTCATTCCAGCAACACTCTCCACTCTCATTCCATTTCATCTGTCATTCATTTAATCGTTGCCCCAGAGGAGTGCGTCAGGCCTCGGCTGCCGGCACAGTCCATATCCTCGCCGCTAGATTGGGGGCTTCATTCATTCCATTCCTGACCCGGTCGGAGACTGGAAGCAGGCTGTGGATTTTCATTTTCAAATAGTATCCGTCCATGGTCTTAAACAGTATTTAGGGAAAATAGAATTTTAAATGAGAGAAAACATGTTTACTATCGTCCTCGTAGATCATGTAGACCAAACTAAGTTGCAATATTGTTGTACGACGTGAGGAGGAAATAATAAAATAATTAAAAAGAAGTAAAAATTTCCGCCCTTGGGTAGCCTTGAACCCGGGATCTTCAAAACAACAAGCGAGCGCGATACCACTCGCACACTTTTCCGACAGACTTGACCGCATATTGTTATGGTCCTTAATAGTGCGTATGGTTAAATATTCTATTATTACAGTTAGATCTTGAATATTGATTGGAATGCATATTTTCAAATGTACTTAAAGCAAGTTTCACGACCGCTTTGCGTTAATAATGCAAATCGACTGTAAATGTTACCCCGAAACGACAACCGTCCTCCATATTTTATTTCTTAAAACTTGCGCTATTCAAATGCTCCTCCCTGCCGGGTGCGCGCGCATCTTTCTGGCTCCTCATCCGACTGTCCCGAGACACAAGTATCCCAAGAAGCAGACTAAAAACAACACACCATCATAAAAGTGATATATACAGAATAACCTACACAATTAGCAAAGCCCCCTGCCACCTATTGCTGGGCCACTACAAAGAATCCAATAGTTCAAAGCACTAGACTCTCTGCAGTGCCCCATCAACAGGTGGCCATGCTTCTAACCTAAAACTTGACCTTAACCGCACAAGGCGAAAACCCGAGGGTGAGCTTTGTAATTTCGGTTACAATATAATCAATCTAATAATCAACAAGAAAATCAGTTGAACAATGCCATATTATGACAAAATATCGCTTCCTAAAACTAGGGTACATGTTTCGAGCTATTCAAATATTTAGCCCTTCTTCAGCCCTCTCGCATCATTATTAAGTCACCAACACATCGCCGACACTCATCAAAAAACACATTAAAACACAACTATGTCTTTAAAACTTTTATAAAAAAAAATTGTCTCTTCTTTTGAGTGCATCTTTGCCCATGTTTGACCAAATTTGTACTATCTTGTATTCAAAATTTTGCTGAGCTGGCTTGAACTTTTCATCCCTAAAGTAAGGTTCATGTAAAGATGGATGACCTTGGTTCAATAATTTATGGACTCGCTCCAACTCAGATCTGTTGTCAAAGCTCAGCAAATTGGCTGACTGCTCGAGGCGAGGTATGGTAAATACAATCAACAATGCATTCACCGTTTAACTGGGCGGGAATTTCTTGTCAATTAACACAGAACAGGACACTTTTATTATGGTGAAGCAGATAATATAGGTAGTTGGTAGCATGCTGAGCTTCTATGCCCAAGATCGCAGGTTCAAACCCGGCCGAAGTCTTCGGATTTTTAAGAGTCTTAAAAATCCCTTCTATGCTTTCCTTCAGAGGGGAAGTAAAGCCGGCGGTCCCATGCCATATATTTATGGCATGAAAAAGAACCTTCCACTAACTACACTTGTGGAAGCTAAAATTTGTAGGTTAGTTTGATAACTCTATATTAGTTCCAAGGTTTGCCACCAGGTTCTGATTGCAATGGCATTTAGGTGTTGTGGACGGTAGCATTTGGTAGCAAAAGTAGGAACTACTTGAAAAAATTAATCGTCTGCAGTTCTTCTACCTGAATCGCAGATAACACACACTAATACAGCCATCACAATTAACACCGGTTATTAGACAAATTCTACACACACCCAAAGTACATGGGGCTACATGACCGCGTTGTCGCAGCCCCTAAACTAAGGAACCCATCAGATAATATATGCTTGGATAATCGAGTGTATATATTTATTTAATTAAAAGGTGAAGTTGATTACTATTGACAGAATTTACAATCGTGCATATGGCAAACATTTGCTAGAAGACAGCATTGTGGTGCATAGCTCTCAAATATAAACATAACAAGAACATCTTCATTCTGATTTGTTCATATCCAGCATCCAGAAGTGACTATGATCTATTCCTAGCCTGACCCAATTCATTCTTTGAATCAACCTTTGTATAAAATTTCACATGTTTTGATTCTTATTGAAGAGATAGTGTTAAAATTAAATTGTTGCTAGTTTTACGTAAAATATATCCACCATGGTTCAAGAGGGAATTTTAAGCTTGTCCTGTAATAGGCTACCAATAGCATCAGTTGATGAAAGCTCCATTAAGTATGTTGGCAGTTAATTGTTTATATATTTCTCTATCTAAATAATAATTTTCCCTTCTTTGCGTTCAATTGAGCCTCTTATTTCCATTGTACCTTTAATTTTCGAATTCTGATATCTTTTTTTATTTTTCCTTTTTTAAAATAATTTATGTTAAAGTTCTTATTCCTTTTATTTTCATTCAAATCTGTTAGTTTGAGTCTTCAGTCTTTTGACTGGTTTGATGCAGCTCTCCTTGTCTCCCTGTCCTGAGCTAATCGTTTCATCTCTACATAGCTACCACACGCTACATCTGAGGCAATCTTAGTATTCTAACCTTGGTCTACCCCTTCCGTTCTTATCCTCAACAATCTATATAGAAAAAACAAGGGGTGGATATTCAGTAGAGTCTTGATTATCCAACGTAAACTGCACCTGGAGTACGTCGCTTCACCGAAAATGTCAGATAATACAGAATGACTTTGAAAATAAACTAAAACAAACAGGTAGGCTATACTGTATTACTACAACAATGACATGTTTGACAGTACTCTATTTATTGAATTATCAATTCAATCGTGATGCATTATTGAACAAAAACTCTCCAAATGCCTTAAGAAATGATACTTGTCAACAATGTCTGCTTACCTGCTGATTCACGTTTTCTTGCTGCGAGATCTGGCCATCGAGAAAAATCAACACCTCCGTTGCATTTACTGTTGCTCCACATAAGTTAATGCCATATCCAAGGCACTTCCATCACTGTGAGACATAGTTTTATCCTTTCGTTCTGCAATGCCTTCTTCTTCTTCTTCTTCACCATCCTTATTTTCATTAGCATTCACGAAATCAATAATATCAAGTTAGCTCAAACAGCTGATCTTGTGCACAACACTCATATCTTGAGTCGTAGCATCCTCACAGCCATGAATGCAATTCAGTAAGGGAACAATGTCGTCCATGTCTTCTTGTACCACCTCCTCTTTATGTTCAGCCTCACTCGACAACATGTTCCAAGACTTCGATAATGTCGTTGTTTCAACTTCTTCCCTAGCAACCTCCACGCCAGGTGTCCCAGAATTTAGTGTACAATCTGATGGTGAGATAGGTGATGGAGTGCGAAGCAGGATAAACTCTGCTTGGATGAGATGGAGGGAAGTTACAGGTGTACTCTGTGACAGAAGGATGTCACTACATCTGAAATCCAAAATATATCGCATGAAAGTACATCCTGTTGCTTTGTATGGCGCTGAATGTCGACCAACTGACAGAGCTACAGAGCGCCAACTACACAGTATGGAAATGCGTATGCTCCGTTCGTCAATGGGTATCACACTCCTGGACCATGTAAGAAACGATATCATTCGCCAGCAAATGGGCATTTCACCCATCACTGAGAAGGCTCTGCAAAAACGTCTCCAACGGTATGGTCACTTCCTACGTGCTGCACCTGGAACAGTAGCCAATTCTACCCAGTCCTTGGAAATCAATGGGCAACGACCACGTGGGAGACCGAAACATCGCTGGCATGATACGATAAATACCGATATGAAGGTGCTCAGCCTAACACCTTATGATGCTCGCGATTGTAACAAGTGGCGAGCCAAGATCCGGACAGCGGACTCTGCACTTGCGGGAAAACGCTAAGTAGAAGAAGGAGAAGAATTAATGTTCAAATTAAGTCGACCAGTGTGGAATAATACAGAAGGTCGGTTGAGCGGGACAATCATTGTCCTGTATATTCTGCTTTATTTTGTCATTATCTATTGTACTTTCCCTGTGCTGTCAGTTTTTACTCCATCCTACAACGTCTATTTCAAGACGGAAAGACCTCGTTGAAGAATGCCCCCGTCTCATTTTGTACTGTTTTAAGCAGCAGGAGAACTGGTTACAACCCTCCCTCCTGATGAGACTAAGATGTCGAAATGAGTTCGTTAGTGACTGCTGTTGCACTGAAGAAGAGCTCTTGGTTGAACTGATGGCATGAATGTCCACGTTTGAAGATGCCAGTGTGTCCGGTTGTGGAGATAATCCCTGTTTTTTAAATCTCTATCTTTGCCTGCACTTCCTTGTCATTGCATTTGTCCTTTGTCTCTATCCTCATTTGCCTGTCCAATGATCGATTGTATTTCCTTGTTTAATAAGGTTACTTCTTCATTTTGCTAAAGAAGGTTAGTCTTGTATGAAAGCTTGACCCTGCCCCACCCCCTTTAAAAAAATGCTAAGTGTAATTAATCTAATAAATTCCTATTCCCAATTCAGTATTGATATTACTTCATTGACCACCCAAGATAATCTCTTCTGTTATGTTCCCTCCTGAACTGTGGTGCATATTTAAAAAATAAATAAAAGTTTTCAATAGAGCTTGACTAAGACAAATGCTACCTATGAGAAGGCATTATAATGTAGTCACCATCAAAGATTTTAATATAATTACATTATATTTATTATTTACATATGTAAAGAAACTTTCAATTTTAGCAAAGTATTTGTGATATCTGTATTGATGGATTTCTCAAATTGTTAATTAAATGTCAATCAATACATAACTAAAACCCATCTATTCATATATCAAAGGTGCATGTTTCAACCTAGCATTGAGGTCTTCTTCAGCAAACATCAAGAATATGTAATAAAAAATACGTCATCGAAAAAGGTTGCAGCAATTTCAAAAATCATATCTCCCGTTGTAAGTGAGATAAGTTAATAATTCAACCTGAAAACTAATCATGAACTCATTGAGTTTTAGTTTTAGATGTGACTGTACCCCGCGCGTGACCTTCAGCCGATGCGCAGAATGAGTGCGCGACAGGAAGCTGCCACGCCACTGTTTTAGTAGAGTGTGTATTGCAATGGTGACAATTCAGCAGAAAAACACTGTGTGTTGTGTGTTATAACTGTTCAGCGCACTTTCCGACGTGTTTATGGTAGGGATCCTCCTCATGCTAATGTTCAAAACGGTCTGAATGCAAAATTCCCTTATCATTGGATTGGTAGGACCGGTCCTATTCAATGGCCTCCTAGAAGACTTGACACCCCTAGATTTTTTTTGTGGGGATACATTAAAAACATTGTATTCAGTGAACCGGTCAAAGATCCACAACATTTAAGACAACGCATCACCGCTGCTGTTGCTACAATCACGCCTGAGATGATCCAGCGCACTTGGGCTGAAATCGACTATCAACTGTATGTTTGCAGAGCAACCAAGGGAGCGCACATAGAAACATTATTATAAGGCATAAAAACTTTTTGAGTTGGTGAATGTAACAAAAGAAATGCTCGTTTTAATATCTCAAATATTTCCTGAGCTATGTTTTTTTGAAATTCCTGCATCCTTTATCGATGAGATGCTATATCTAAGTCTACTAACTAATGTTGGATAAGTAAGAAAATCTATATTAAACATTATAATTAAATGTAAAACAATGTAATGAATTGTATATCCTTATAAAGAGAGTGAAATTATTTATAAGTAGCGGACCCGTGCGAGAAATCTCTCATGTTCATAAACCACACTATAGTTTATAATGAGACACTTAAGGAGAAAGGTTATGTTTTATATTTAGGTTTTATAGAACACTATTTACATTTCAGGATAAAGGAAAGACCTAAGAATGTTAATATGACAAGAAACAGGCGTCACAGCAGCCCGTGGACAGCAATTATGGAGCGTATTTTCCTACATCAACGGTGTTTGCAAATCGCACACTTCGTACAATTTTTTAAGTCATTTTTTAATGAAATTATAGATATTTATGAAATTATAGAGAAATAAGTCACTGCTAATGTCTATTCTCTCCATTTGAATGCTCATTTGTCACGATCGTTCGCTTGTGAGCGCCGCAGGAGGGATCTCTACTGCTGAAATAATATAGATGATAAAGGGTTTCTCAGGAAAATTTCAAAATCAAGTAATCTTATACATGGGTTGGTTTTTTAGTTTTGGCACCTTAGTTATAACTGGATTAATAACTCACTTCGATGGTTCCAACTTTCACAGGCCTTCGATGTAGTCCTCACCGTTGCGTACAACGTGTTCCCAGCGATGCGGAAGTCGTTGGATCCCGTTGCCACTGCCCAATCTATTGGTGGTACGAAGAGAGCTCTCGGCAGCCTGATTAACATCATTGTCATCTTCATCTTCGGGATGAGATCATAGTCGCAGGGACTGATGTCGGGATCCAACAATGCCGACACAACGCCTGCTGTGTGTGCCCTAGCATTGTCATGCAGAACGATGGGCGGAGTAACCATGTGGTGGCGCCGTTTCCTTCTCAGAGCTCCTCGGAGATGGTCTTGCAGAAACTAACAATAGTACGCCGCATTAACGCTTTGCCCTCTAGGAACATAATGGCAGCGCTTCCGTACCATTGAAGACGTTAATCAGGCTGCCGAGCACTCTCTTCGTACCATCAATAGATTGGGCAGTGCCAACGGGATCCAACGACTTCCGCATCGCTGGAAACACGTTGTATGCAACGGTGGGGACTACATCGAGGGCCTGTGAAACTTGGAACCATCTAAGTGAGTTATTAATCCAGTTATAACTAAGGTGCCAAAACAACAAACAACCCATGTATATATATAAAAAGGAATGTCTGTGTGTTCGTCTTTTATGCGTTCATAAACCATTCATCCGATTGCGATCAAATTTTGGTGAGTTGTTGTAAAAGAGGTTTTGAGGAAGTGATTGGTGGTGAAGGATGGGGAAACAGGAATAAGGAAGGAGAGAGATTGTTGGAACTGTGCAAGATAAATGGGCTAATGGTTGGAAACACATGGTACAAGAAGAGAGAGAGCCATAAAATTACTTGGTACAGCAGGGATTTGACTAGGAAATCAGTGGTGGACTACATTCTATGCGGGAAGGAGACAAAGAAGAGTATCACAGATATAAGGGTAATACCTTCAGAAGCCCTGGACAGTGACCACCGTCTGCTGGTCGCCAAGGTGAGAGGACTGAAGGAAAAGAGGAGAACTGAGAACCAAGAAAGAAGAATAAGGACATGGAAGCTGAAGGAGGATGGAAATAAGTAGTAGTTCCAGATATTAGTGAGGAACAAATTACCGAAGGATGATCCGAAAACAGGTGAAGAAGAATGGAATAGGTTCAAGGATGTGTTGGTAGAAGCAGCGGAAGTCGTGTGTGGCAGAACTAGTGGAAAGAAAAGGTGGAAGGAAACACCATGGTGGAACCCCAGAACTAAGGAAGCAGTGAAAAAGAAAAATGAAGCATTCAGGAAATGGTTCCAACAGAGGACAGACAGAACAAGAGAAGAATACCAAGAGTGGATGAAAAAAGCAGGAGAAGTAGTGAAGGAAGAGAAAAAGAAATGGCTGGAGAAATGGACAGAAATGATGGAGGACTGTGATGGCAGTAAGAAAGTGTTGTATGGAATGATAAAGGCAAAGAGAAGAGATAGAGGGAAAATGTCAGAATGGTGGACAGGAATGGAAAGGAGGTTGAAAATATGGAAGAAGTAAAGGTTATCTGGAGAGAATACTTCAAGGAACTCTTAAATCCAACTAAAACCAGCATAGTGGACATTGTGGAGGAAGAAACACAGTGACCAAGACATTTCAGAGAAGGAATTGACATGGAAAGAAGTGGAGGAAGCATTAAAGAAGATGAAAGGGGGATAAGGCACTGGGAATAGACGAAGTGAGTGTGGAGATGGTGAGAGCAGCAGGGGTGATAGGAACACAGTGGCTCTTTCGAGTAATGAAAGTGATATGGAGGGAGAAGAAAATACCAGAGGACTGGAAAAGAGGGATAATAATACCCATATTTAAAAAGGGAAGTAGGAAGGAATGCAAGAACTACAGGGGAATTACACTCATGTGCCACTGCGCAAAAATATTTGAGAAGGTACTGGAGAGAAGAATTCGGACAGAAGTTGACGATGGGCTGAGGGAAGAACAGTATGGATTCAGGCCAGGAAGGTCAACAGTTGACCTCATCTTTGCTGTAAGACAGCTACAAGAACACCATTATGAATAGATCTGGTGATGACCTTGGATATTGAGAAAGCATATGATAGTATTAATAGAAACAAGGTATGGGAAGCAATGAGAGCATAAGCAGTGAACAAGGAGACAGTGGCAAGAGTGAAAGCAATGTACGAGGGAAGCAAAAGCTGTGTAAAGGTGGGAAGCGAGAGAATGGAATGGTTTCAACTGGAGAGTGGTCTGAAACAGGGAAGTGCCCTCTCACCCCTGTTATTTATAGTGGTGATGGATGAAATCATACGAAAAGTGGTGAATAGCATTGGGGAAAGGAAAATGAAGGCAATGTTGTTTGCTGATGACCTTCTGGTATGGGGACAGGATGAGGAAGAAGTACAAGAGCAATTAGATGAGTGGGAGAAGGTAGTGTTATCATATGGGATGAAGTTGTCATCACAACGAGGAGGAAGAACAGACTGGATATGGGCATAACACTTGGAGATTAGCAGTTGCAGAAAGTAGAATGCTTCAAGTACTTGGGAAGCATAATTGAAGAAAAGGGAGGCAGTAGGATGGAAATAAATGAAAGGGGAAGGTGCGCAGATGGATTTTTCAAGAGTGTTAGGGGGATGATATGGAATTAAGACGTACCACAAAAATGTAAAGGAATCATCTACAAGACCTACTTTGTGCCAATTTTGACATATGGTTCAAAAACATGGGTGATGAAGGAAAGGGACAAGAATAAAATACGAGCAGTGGAGATGAAGTTCCAGAGGAGTAGGGTAGGAGTGACAAGAATGGACAGAGTAAGGAATGAGAGAGTCGGAGAGATGGTAAAGAGAGGAACCATTGCAAAATAGAATAGAGCGATCTAGGCTACAATGGTATGGACATGTGAGGAGGATGCAAGAGGAGAGGATACCGAAGATGATGTTTGGAATGGAAATGACGGGAAGGAGGCCAAGGGGAAGACCAAGGGACAGATAGACAAAAGGAGTTAAGAAGAGTGTGGAGGAAAGAGGAGTGTGCTGGGACACAGTAAATGACGAGAGATGGTGGATGGACAGGAAACGATGGAGAGGCTTATGTTCCAAGCAGACCCGACCAGCGGTTGGAAACTGCTCAAGATGATGATGATGATGATGTAAACACTTCTGG
Source organism: Meconema thalassinum (assembly GCA_946902985.2). Taxonomy (NCBI): domain Eukaryota; kingdom Metazoa; phylum Arthropoda; class Insecta; order Orthoptera; family Tettigoniidae; genus Meconema; species Meconema thalassinum. The sequence goes on from OX336395.1 coordinate 206,706,076, forward strand.
GAGGTTTATAGGCATAGTTAATCCATTTCAAAATAGATAGCGCGCGAGTAGTTTAAACAAATGCGTAATGGCGATGCGTTCATATACAATTCATCCGATTGCGATCAAATTTTGGTGAGTTGTTGTGCACAGTCCCGGAAAAGCTTTCTGGGTTAGTAAATCCACTTAACAATAGGTATCGCACAAGTAGATTAAACGAATGAGCGACGACGCGCGAAGTGTTTCAATATAGTCCCGTATGCGTTCATATACCATTCGTCCGATAGCGACTAAACTTGGGTGAGTTGTTGTGTACACTCCAGGGAAAGTTTCAGGCTTAGTAAGTCCATGTTACAATAGGTAGCGCACAAGTAGATTCAACAAATGATCGACGGCACGTGAATCGCAAAGTCACGTAGCGTTCAAGTACCATTCATCCGATTGCTAAGAATCTTTGGTTGTTGTGCACACTCCCGGAACGGTTTCTGACTTAGTAAATCCTTTTTACAATAGGTAGTGCACGAGTAGATTAAACATGAGTGACGGCGCGCATCGTTTTAAAAAAATTCGTGAGTGTTCATATACCATTCATGCGATTGCAATGAATTTTAGAGAAATGTTGCTTCCACTCCCGCAAAGATTTCTGATTTAATAAATCCATTTTACAATTGGTAGCGCATGAGTACATTCAACTAATGAGCGACAGCGCGTGAATCGTTTCAACCAAGTCCCGTATGCGTTCATATACCATTCATCCGATTGTGATAAAACGTTGGTGAGTTGAGTACAGTCCTGCGAAGGTGTATGAATGAGTGAATCCGTTTTTCAATGGGTGGCGCACAAAAGATTCAACAAATGAGTGAAGGCGCGTGAATCGTTGAAACAAAATCCCGTATGCCATTCATCCGATTGCGATGAAACTTTCATGAGTTGTTGTGTACACGCCAGGGAAGGTTTTCGACTTAGTAAATCCATTTTACAATAGGTAGCGTACGAGTATATTCAACAAATGGGTGACGGCGCTCGAATCTTTTCAACAAAGTCCCGTATGCGTTCATATACCATTTATTTCATTGCGATGAAACTTGGGTGAGTTGTTGAGCACGCTCGCATGGTTTTTTTTTTTTTTTTTTGAGATAGTAAATCAATTTTACAATAGTTTAGAGGTGGTTAACGGAAAATAAATAATATTGGGAAACCAAAAGCACTTCAACAAACAAAGTTACAACGCCAACACTGTCTTTGATTGGCATTGCAACGCATGCCGGGTACAGCTAGTGTAGAATATGATTTTGATTTTGGAATTTTCCTGAGAAACCCTATATTATATTTAAATAATTTCACTCTCTTTGATGTAACTGTCTCCAGCTAGCCGGGTGTGGTATATGAGCGCTCCCCATCAGTCTATCCAGGTAGATTTCTTCATCCTGGATACATTGCCAGTCCAATCCTTGACCTTCCTGATCTTGTTGAACGTTAGTGATCCACTTCATCCTTGGTCTACCTGTTGGTCTCTTGCCTCTGATCCCCTTATCCAACCACCTGTGGGCTGTTCTCTGGTTGTCCATCCTCTTCAGGTGTGCAAACCATCGTAGCCTGGCGTTGGTTAGGGATTTACAGAGTGATTGGTTGATGCCTAATTGACGTCGTATCTATTCGTTACTAATCCTGTGTCTCTTAGTTTTCTGAACCATTGTCCTTAAGAGCTTCATTTCCATTGCTTGAAGATTACTGGCATCCTTGCTGGTAGGGATGCATGTTTCAAGGCTGTAGGTCAGACATGGGCAAACGTTTTAGGGGCAGGGCCAGATGCAATACAAAATAATCTAGGCAGGCCGGAAAAAAAAACCAAAAAAAAAACACATGTTTATACAGGGCGCCCGAGAATGTTCTCCACAGTGGTTACGTGCAGCTGTGAGTGGTTGTGACATCGGTTTAAATGGTAGCACGGTGTCCTTGACAGGGTGAATCCCAAACGTGTGGGCTGTAGCCTGTCGAAATCGTCAGTGTGTATTGCAATTAGCGAGCATGTGTGTCATCAGCACTTCCAGCATGTTATGAATGGCTGTGGTGAGTACAAAGTTTACTGTTTGCTTGTTATGATGCAAGCGGCAGCCGTGCTGCCAACGTAACTTCTGTAGCTAGCTCTCGCAGATGCATGTAGGTGCTGCGGAGAACATTCCCGGACTCGCCGTAGATAGATTAACTTATAAACTTCTTATTTCTGAATTTTAAATCAAACAAAACTTGTAGGCTACAAATGGTACAAAACTTAGGAAAAGGAACACACCTTCATTATTTGTTACAAGAGGAAGGAGTATGTGACAAGTGAAACTGTGACTGTGCTGAAAGTTTTTCATAATCTGGTTGAAACTGGGATGAGCTGATTCTTAGTAGCGCAGCTAAATGGGGGTCTGTTCAATCTATTTCTGAAGCCATTTTTGCAAAGCTTCATTGTAGAAAACGCCTGTTCACAGATAAGTAAGATGCAAACATGGCAGTTATCTTTTGTGCATGAGATTTCAAGTTTGTGAAGCTTGATTTTGGTAGGGCCTTGTAGAACTCAATTTTTGAAACGTTGAGGAATAGTTGCTTTAATTCGTTGTTACATTGTAACTCAATCAGTTCTAGCTGAAACTCTGATTTTACTGTTTCACAGTCAACATTAAATGGCATGCTGAAAATGTCGAAGTCCTGCTCAATAACTTTGAAGCTCTGAAATCTTTATTCAAATTCATCGTGGAGATTTTTCGCACAAAAATATATTACACAAAACGCATAAACACAATCCGATTGAAATAGTTTTTCCCTTCGAGGTATACAGAACAGGAAATATGACCTATGTGTAATTGTAGGAAGTATAATTCGAAGCCATGTCGCGGCCCGGATTAAACTAGCTCAAGGGCTACCCTTGGCCCGCGGGCCGTACTTTGCCCATGACTGCTGTAGGTGGTGATCGGCAGGAAGAAACTTTTGTACAGAACTACCTTAGCTCTAATTATAATTATCTCTAAATATGATAGCTTTAATTATTATTATTATTATTTCCAATTATTCCCCTTCAGGAGAGCGTGGGAACTTGAGCCAATCACAGCTTCACTTCCTTTTCCTCTCTTCATTAGTTCACTGTGCTTTTTCTTCCTCTCCTCTGTCCATTTTTTCCCTCATGTGTCCTTCCTTGAAACTTGTACAATTTCAGTGTTTCTGATTTTATTTCTAAATTGTTCTCTGTTCTTAATGTCGTCTTCAGAGATTTTAAGTAATTCCATGTCTTCATGTACTTCTTTTATCCAACTGGTCTTTAATTTACTTGCATTCACGATATTGAAAATCTTCTTAGTGAGTCTGATCTCATCCATCCTATATATGTGTCCATACCTGCCAACCTTCGGAAGTCAAAAATAGGAAGATTTTTTAAATTATAGATTTCATCATGCGCAGTATACCGTGGCGAGGGCGAATTAGGGTACACGAAAGACCTGCGTGTCTTTATTGGCAAAGTATGAATTCAGCATAAAATTCACAAAAATGTAAACAATCATCAATCATAGAGTAGTATGTTTGGCCAATATTTAAACGTAAGAGAACATAATTGTGTGTTTAAAGAAAATGCATACAATCATTCGTATGGATTACATGTCGAATTCGCTACCACATATTCATTCTACTTTAGATTCCGCCATGGTCCGTATTGACAAGAGATTATAAACCAATATAAGACAATATATTTCCGTCAATCAATACCAAACGGAAATATATTGTACTATATTGGTTTATTACCACATATTCACGTAGGCTTGACGAATGTTTTTCCGTAACATACCACCAATCAGTATGCGGTACGGCGATCAGCTGACTCACCATTCCGAAATCGCAGCTATGGAGCTCACAGCCAAGCGAGGAACTTACACAAACTTGCACAAAAAACCAAGGTTACGCAAATCACAAAAGAAATTATGTCTTACGAGAGAATCTCCTTGAGCAGGGTGTCTATCTACTGTAAGGATGAAGTAAAAATTAGTTACTTTTTAGCTACCTTTGAATTCAAGATACGTCTGCGGTCTGCATGTAAAGGGGCTTATCACGGGGTGAAGAAAAACAACAATGAACCGTGTTTAAAGCGGTAAATACAATTCACTTAGGGAGTTAAAAAAAAATTAAAAATAATAAATAAATACTCGTTATTTATTATCAAATGAGTTGTTTCAGATAATATGTCGTCTTGTGCACAAGGCATTTTTATAATTGCCAAGACGTTGCTCTGCTCTTGACCGTTTGGCGAGATTTCCTTTGTCACCGCGGTAGATCACAAAGAAATTTATGGGACGTTACGTGATTGTAACCGAATTCTGTCTTCGCAGTCAGGTACGGAGAAATTTCGAGATGTTACACGATCGGCGCTGGTCTCACCCGTTTGTCGAGATTCCCGTAGTTTTCGCGATAGAATACTGATAAATATCGCGATTTAGATAATCGGTGTCACTTTTAGTCGTTCGGCGAGATTTCCATTGTCCTTGAGGTCGGGCACGAGAAAATATAGCATTATTACGCAATCGGCGCCACTTGCTGTCCGTTAGACAATAATCCAGTTGTCCTAGTCATTGAATGCGGATAAATATCGCGACGTACCGCAAACGCTGCCGCTCTCGGCCGTTTTACGAGATTCACGTTGTCCTCGCGATATTGTGCATACCGCGCCGCACCCGGCCGTTGAATGTCTATTCGTCCTGACAGAATGGTGGAGGCAAGCTCAAGGTTGGACATGGTTAAAATTCACGAGTAGTTATGGACAAGTTGTATGGCCGGCGCCGTGATTACCGCCGTCCCTATGCTGTGGTTGGGAGTTCATCAGTTCAGGGTGGATCACGAGGAGAAATTAGTATTGCGACGCTACGTAGGCTGTCATATCTAAGTGGGTAATGCACTTCTCGCTCCCCGTACACTTTTGAGTATACTGTCATGGGAAAAGTAGCGAGTAGGTTTCGGAATGTTCCGTGGTTGGTGCCCGATCACCTTTGACGGGATTCCCGCAGTCCTCGTGGTCACAAGTTCACGCTAGGGTACGGGCTTTATGATTTTACGTAACTGACGTCGATTTCGGTCCATTTGACGAGATTCCCGCAGACAAGTCATGCGGTCAGCCGGCCGTCTTGAGTATGAGTGTTTGAAGTAGATATCAAATATTAAGAATTATTCTGAGAGGATTGCACGAATAATACGACTAGAGGACACTTTTTCTTTCGAATGCGAATCACGAATTATAAAAGTTTTCGAAATAACTGGTTAGATTATAATATATCCGATGGAACCAAAGTTCAAAGGAAAAATCGACATATAACGGAATTTCGAATTAACCATACTGGATGTCGCAAATTTACGAGACAGATTTTTAAAATAAGTTATAGCCCAGGTATTTCGAAGCTTTTTCATAATTCTTTTTTGAAACGGTAACATTTCGCAAGATTGCGACATTAAATTATTTTTCGTTATTTCTGGACTTCAATTTGACATAGTCTCCAAATAAATGCGAGGTTTCTGATTAGTTTCAGAAGTTTTCGCAAATAAACGTCTCGCGAAAAGTCAGGTTTCCTAATAACACAGATAAATATTTCACACAAAACTAAAACGTCTTCTTGATGCCGAAAATATACGCTGAACGATGTATACCACTCAAGGTATCCTCAGTATGCATTTCCTTGAGCTCAGGCACGGGGAAATATAGCTTATGCAAACGGCGCCGCTTGCGTGAAACTCGCTCCATCGCAATATCTGAGCCTAGAGGCGCGAGTTTAAACGATTCAATCCGCCTTCAAAAAATTTTCGTTACCCGAATGTAAAATTTGTTACTTTCGTTACCCATTTGTAAAATTCGTTACTTCTTCGTTACTTTCGTTACTGGTAGACACCCTGTTGAGAATGGAAATTATTTGCAGTTCCTTTTTCTTTTACAATATATTACTGGGGCCCGAAATTCGAAAGAAATAATAGTAATTAAGAAGATCGGAAGACGAGGTGAAAATTTGGAAAGTTTCCGAATAAATCGGAAGGGTTGGCAGGTATGTGTGTCCATAGAACTGCAGACGTCTCTTCCTAAATGTATATATAATGGTGTCTGTATTTTCATCAAGTTCCTTTGTTGGTCTCCTGACCCAAATTCCATTACGGAAAACAGCGCCATGGATTTTCCTAAGAATTTTTCGTTCTTTTTTCTCAATATCATGAATTCTTGTCATTCCTCTAATGACTGTGATTTCTGCCACGTACAAGGCTTCAGGAAAAACAACTGTGTTGTAATGGCGCAGTTTTGCATTACGAGATACTGCTCTTTTGTTATGATTCCATGTCAACTTGTATGCCTTCTGCAATTTTACTATTCTATCTGCATTAGAAATTGTGTTCAACCCTGTGGGTTGGATGGCTTCTCCTAAATATTTGAAGTGAGTAACCTGCGAGATTTTTCCATATTGCGTTCGCAAGGTGATGTTTCCTGGTGATTTGGTATCCATATACTGTGTTTTTTCATAGGAAATATAAAGTCCCGTTTAAATTATAATGTTTAATACAGATTTTCTTACCGGTATTTAGCCAACATTAGTTTGTAGACTTAGATATAGCAATACCGTAATATTTTAATTACATATTCTTGATGTTGGCTGAAGAAGACCTGTACATGTACCTTTGATCTATGAATACATATATATTGATTTGCATATAATTAACAATTTTTGAGAAATAAAAAATGCATAGGTTCATCGAGCTCTCGGGAGTGTACATGATATTTGAATATAATGTTCTTGTTTCTTTTTTAGTTATGTCCAGGTCTTTCAAACTCTTCTCTTAAGGCAAGAATGTTTTTAATTAACTTTTAAGAAAATTCCTTTCAACTTACATGCTAGTTTATGAAGCATGTGATTGGTGTTTTGAATTTCTTTTTTTTTCTTTAGTAGCTATATTTTTAAAAATAACACTTCTTAATTTTTGTAGTAAGCCCTTTTGATATTGTATCCACTAATGTTTGATGCAAGTGGAAAAATTAATTGTTTTAAGAATGTTCAGAGTTATGTAAAAAAAAGCATTTTATTTTATTTTTCCTTCTGTATCTAGCTATCATTACTTCAGATTTTACAGTGCACATTGTCAAAATAGACCAACAATAATGTGGTTAACTTATTCATTGTTAAGGAGACTGTCTTCAAATAAACTGTTCTTTGTTTGTTTGAAAGTTGGGGAAAAATCTTCCAGTGTAAGGCCTTGACAACAGCTTTCTACAAAATCTTAGCACTGATTGAATAGGAAAACATAACCAGGCTATTAAGTTATTATTTTGGGTGATTTGTTTAGTGTTGTCTAGATTCAAGTTTGACTGTCGGCTGTCATTTTGCAGTGTATCAGTGTTCTAGCTACTCACTATGTTCACATTGTGGTTGATGTTAATGATAGAACCTGTTAAGTTCAAGGGGTAAAAGTTTCACACCAGTACTTCCCAATGGGGGGGAATATATCTGCTAATGTGTACTAGGACAATCGCTGAATCACATTAGTAGAAATTAACAACTTTACCCTTAGATGATTTGGGTAAACTTCTGGGAAGTGAGCTGCTTCAGAATATTCAGAATGTACAGTAATCTCAGATTGAGAACTCAAACTGGGCAAGTTGCTTAGAAGATAATTTCTAAGTGGTTAAAAAAATGTGCCACTTGCCATGATATTTCCATCTTTTAACATCGACTGGAATATCAGTTGCTTGTCCTGTTACTGCAGTTATTGTTTAACGGAGACAGCCTTGGCTTACAGCGCGACAAGTTCATCTGAAGCCTGGGAAAGTATGCGAACTTCAAGACTTTCCCTTGCCCCTCAAGTCCTCGTGCTACAGGATCTACTACTATTTGCTGCGTGACTTCCAAGTTTTCCGGTTGACCGGATTAACTTAGATTTTTCCGGATTTTCAATTCCCTGGCTTGTTTCAGTTTTCTGCACCTAAATCACATTTCAGTTTTGATTTTCGATAATAGCTGCTATTCTGAGATGCGAGTGTTTGAAATTCAACTGAAAGTCGAACGATAAGCTTATCGATAATCCTGTCTCGCGGATTATCGCTGTGTTTTTGTAATTAATTCTATGCGGTTGACATTAAGCTGAAAGTCAATCAATAGTCACATCGTATCAGATTATCGCTGCTTTTATATTACTCTTTGTACTTTGACTATTTGTTAGCAGGAAAGCTTCGTTTATGCTTGGTTTTAAGCGGTGTTTGCTGTAGTTCTGATATTCGTGCAATTGTGTGACGAATTTTTGTGCGATTTAGAGTTCGTGATGAATTCAAGTAAGAAACTACAGTATATAATCAGTCTTTCAGGGAGGCATATTCTGCAGAAATTCCTTGTCTTAAGCGATAACAGAAAGGTGAAACATTCACATTCTGTTCTGTGTGTTCATGTGATATAAACATTTCTTACGGAGGGAAAACTGAATTGATAAATCACATTAAATCCGTTAAACACGTCTCCAATACGAAACTGAAGGAGAGCAGTAGAAAAATTGTTTCATTTTATACCACTTCTGGAGCTGATGTAATAAGAGCAGAATGCTTGTTCACTTCATTTTTAATTGAACATTATATCCCGTTATCGGTTGCTGATTATGATCAAACCAAGAGTTTGTAATCTCTTTCCCTGTAGTCTTTTCTCGCTATATTTTAAGACCTTGTGACGCATCTACGCGTTAAATTTTTGCGCTTTGGGATCTTCTGGATTTCCATTTTTGAAAGTTGGCAGGTATGCACATGTAAATAGACCTCTACAATTACCAGATAGGTTTTAACAGGTGACTCGTCCTGAAGTAGCAAGGGATTCTGTAAATTTACACAGAAGAAAGCCCAGGAAGAGGAAGTAGAAGCAGAGTAAGGAAAAGCTATTTGGAAGCCTGTGAACCAATTTTCACCAAACTTTCAGCATTATTACGAAATTGTATGAGCAAAATTTTGTATATTTCAGTTTTTCTTGTTGTGATGAATCATTTTTGTACAATTTCACTTTGAATTTTCTAAATAACAGAAATTCAAGCCAACAAAAAATTTGCACTGTATAAAGTGTCATTGGTTCTTATATTTTCATTATTAAAAAAAAATAATTGTGTAACAACCCTTTCTGATCAAAATGGTGCACGTTTGTTAGTTCTGATAATATTTAACAGTTTTATAAAATACAAGCAAGCCCCGGCTTTGCCCAGTTATCTTTAACGGTTTACCCAGCGTTAGCTTAAAAGGCGCACGGATGGCAGGTTTTTCCTCGACACGATTCACTGATATCGTTACTGCCTGGCTTCCTTTGGTCATAATGTTTTTCTGCAGAAACCATCCTTGAGAAATCCCTCACAGAATGGTAAATACTGCATCAAAATCCATCCAGTAGTTCTCAAGATTACCTGTTACTTCCAAGAATCAGGGACTTGGTTTTATATTATGTAGAGATGTTCTAAGGCCGTGATTTCTCAGCATAAACAACTAGCACTACAGAAAATAGCATTGGCATTTGTAAGCTTAACACTCGCCAGAAACCCCACCTCTTCATTTGTTATGCTATCTACCCATCTCCCACCACCTCCCAAGGGGCTCACATTTAGTGGGACATGGGTTGACGACCACAGAACCCCAGGTGAGTCTGGCATTCTTTCCACTTGTGCTGGGCTCCTTTCTGTCATCTTTCATCCCAATTGTTCACTTATTATCATTATTATTTTAAGTGTGCAGGTAATATTCACTTACCGCTATATACAGTAAGCCATTGTTTTTTCTACAGTGATCAAGGTTCCAATACTTGAAGCATCTTACTTTTTTTGTTGATGCTAGGTTCTACAGCAAATCCAATGTGAATGTAATGTGCCATGTTTTATGTGGAATATTTTAATGGTAAACAAACAGTCTTCCAGTATTTGTTGAAATTCAGGTGACAGAAACATTTGAACCATTTCTGTTGTACTCTATTTTGTATAATATAATAAATCTATGCAATGCATATATATAATTATAACATGGTTTGTGCCGTATTATTATTATTATTATTATTATTACATTAATCAACTGGCTTTACCATGCATGATAATCTGCACAACTCACATATTCCTTAATTTTTTTCTGTCACTAGATATTTGGTAGCTAATATCTGTGTGTGCTAGTAATTTGTAGTTTTGAGTTATTTTGAAGTGGTAGAAGCCATTTTTTCAGTGTTGCCTAGTTCTATTATTAACCCTCTTAGTGCCAAGTCATTTCCTGAAATACTTGCCAAGAATGCCAAGCCATTTTCAATGATCATGCAGACTATTCGAAAACATATCATAAATGCCACATTTTCAATTGTAATACTTTTCTTTTAATACTGTTATTAAACTTATCTTCTTTCTTTATGTTGGTTGAATTCAACCAACACCAACATGCCCCACAGTTGGGCGTTTATTGTAACTATTCTTTTCATATATTGATATTTATAAACTTTCGGCTTCGGTGGCGTAGTTGATAGTATGCTGAACTGCTGTGCCCAAGATAGCGGGTTCAAACCCGGCCGAAGTCGTCGGATTTTTTAAGAGCGTTAAAATCCTTCAGTATGCCTTCCTTCGGAGGGGAAGTAAAGCCGGCTGTCCCATGTCATAGATTTATGGCATGTAAAAGATCCTTCCGCAGACTAAACTTGTGTGGAGCTAAATTTCTAGGTTAGATTTCGTTGTAACGCTCTATCAAAGTTCCAACGTTCACCACTAGGTATCATTGATATCTGGTAGCGAAAGTTTGAACTACTTGAAATTGAACGGAACTTGTAGCTCACCCTAGTGGTGTCCGCTTGAAGCAGCTACAGCCTCTGGCGAGCCCAACATGTCTTCGGACACTCCCGGCACTAAAAGCCATACGATAAATAAATAAATAAATGAATTTATAAACTTATCTTCTTTCTTATTGGTACTTCCTTCATCTAACCACACGTTGGTGCGTCATTGAAATACATATAAAATCTGAGCTAGCCACCTCAGGATAGTGGGGCGATACACTCGCTAAACGACATCACACAAAGACACAGTAGGCTACACCAATTTACAAATACATAAAAGCAAGCTTCCATTACCTGGATCTCTTACCCAGTATTCACAACAACTCGCATTCTTCTCCACTTAGAAGTACTTCATACCTGGCCATTCTCTGGCAATCATAAACTATCAATACCTGTTTGTCAAAACATATAAGCGGGTTTCCATTACCTGCATCTCTTGCAGAGCATCCACCACAACCATCACTCCTCTCTCCCAAAACCAACTGCCAGACCCTCAATAAAATATCACACAATCCTCAACCCCCAACACAAATCTCCAGATCAGAGAGCACAACACAACTCCCAATATCACACCTTCACAAAAGCCAGCCTCCATTCCGCATGGCATCCTAAAAATATCATCTCTATGGTTACCTTGCCATTAGCAAAGCCACCCATTGGTAAACCACCATAAAAGAATCCATTAGGCACTGAACACACAAGATTCTCCATGGTGCTCCACCAACAGGTGGCCATGGCTGGCAATCTGATAGAAATACATAATTACTACCAACAAAACAAACTAGAAGCAGTCTCTGTAACCTACTAAAGTTCGGTTACACAAAGTTAGAATCATTATATTTGCTTTGTTTTATAACTAATACCTCATTCCTTCATACATTATGTTCGTAAAAGTAAATACTGCATCTAAACCTTTATAATGGAGGTTATTCTGATAATTGTTCAATTTTTTTTGGGGGAAAAAAATCAATTTCCAGTCTAAATTAAGGACACATTAGAGTCATATTCGAAGAAACATTACGTTCCCAGCTGTATAAAGTTCTTAGATACATTTGTAGGCAGAAAACTTCAACAAGAAGAAAACAACTGCACCGCAATTTTGGCAGGAACATGCGTGATTGGGGGAGCGGTAAGGGAGGACGTGAATACAAACGTATCGCGTAATGGACTTCGAAAGAAAAAAGTAGACGCAGTACAGGCAAGCTTGGAACCTCAACTTTCCAACAGTATGAAATAATCACGGACATATGCCTACAGAAATCTACAAATATAAGATAAACAGTGCGCCGATTCAATCGGCTTTGGCACTTTTAGCGAGAGCCGATCTGATCGGCACGTGGCACTAAGTGGGTTAAAGAGAGACTTTCTGTCGGTCAACACAAATTTTGTGCCCATCACAAAATATCATGCTTTTATGTACAAAAGGGGCAGATGACCTTGTAGTTCCGCCCCTTAAAACCTCAATAACTAATTAACTTTATGTACAAAAATGGAGGTACAGTAGAATCTCTCTCATAGCGGTGACTCTCTACCCGTCGCACCATTTTTTGTTTACAGGTACTTGTTATTATCGCTTGTCCATTTTAGTGCTCCGTCATCTCCCGTATTGTTTCTGTCAGTGTTCTGTACAATACGTACTGCACTGTGAAGTTTTTAGTACTGTTACGTGCCACCCCCTAGTGGCACTTTTGTTAACTGGATTACGGTGGGTAGAAAGCACAACACAGGATGTTCCTTTAAAGAAATAATTAATTTTATTGCGGCCAGAAAGATACACTACTCATCAGCAAATACAAGCAATTGGAACCTTACTCCAGTTTCCTCAAGTCTCTTGCTTATGGAGAGCTCTTGCTCCCTTTACACTTGTCAACAGTTAATCTTCTCGCTAATGAGTCTGGTGGCCTTGACAGAACTACATGCAACTCTTCCTTTTGTACACAAATTACAGTTACTTACGATAGCCTTCTACACGCTGCTTCGCTGTTCACGAGCTGGGAAACAATGTCACTGGATTTCGTAACTCGCACGGCACTTCACCACAATATCTCTGACGCTCAGTGAAATCACACTCACTCAAAACACAGGCAGTCCCCTGTATGCTTCTCACTTCCTCGCTGTCAAGAGAAACGGCTTCACTAGGGGTTTCGCAAGTCACCACACTTCTGTCGCTCAGGATAAACGCTCGCACTAGCTCGTAAAACACAACAACTGCTTGACAGGTCGCTCTTATATAGCTGGCCGGTGACTCAATAAATGCTTCTAGACCCATCCAGGGTTCACGGCTTCTCGAGGTTTCCTTCACTGGCTCAGTCACGAATATTCTGGACCATCCCTTTGTCCTAGTAGTCCTGTTGCATAAGGCGCACGCAATACACTGAGGCAGAGCAGCCCAGCCCTGGGGCAGTTGTGACTCATGCGGCGAGCGATGAAACAAACTCACAGCTGTAACAGTACTTACTGTTCGTTGGTTTTACGACATTGTTCTTCTGTGTTCGTTGCAGTACTGTACAGTAATTTATACAGTGCCACTCAAAACCAAGGGGACATTGTACACACCAATCCTCACATACAGACTGGAAACCACCAGGAAAGACAAGATCAGGAATTATAAAATCAGAGAAGAGGTGAGAATAGAAGACTCTATACTACAAAAGATCCAGAAGGCTAGAATGAAGTGGTTCGGCCACGTGAAGAGAATCGGCCAACAAAACTGCAAGAAGGGAGTATGAAAGAGACCTAGGAGGGCGGAGACCAGTTGGCTTACCTAGAAAACAATGGACTGATCTGGTGAAGAAGGATGTACAGGAGAGAGGCGAGGATTGGGAGAGGATTGTGAACGAAGAATGGTTCATGGATCGACAGAGATGGAGGGGGCTCTTATACCACACCCGGAAAACTGGAGTTGGTCAACGATGATGATGATGATGATGGCATTGTGTGTACTGTACAGTTGTGTGTGCTTCTTCAACATGTCAGGAGTGAAACGTAAACACGTTACTATTTCATTAAATGAAAAATAATAACAGTGCCAAGAAGACTAAACAAAGGGGAATCACTCAAAAAAATTGACAAAGAACGCAATGTAGGCGTTATGACAGTAAAAGATTGGAGAAGAAATCTGAAAGAGATTGGATCATGTACAGTGACGATAGATAGTGAAAACTCTCTTAAGAATCGCTTAACATTGAAAAAGCCTAAACTTGAAGTGCTTGACTATGCAGTGTGGATGTGGCTCGACCAACAAAGAAGGAAATGAACCCCGATATCTTGAATTCAGAGATTGTTTATTTTAATGTAAATCCGTATTTTTCTGTACTTTCTGGTAATCTGACCTTTTTTGTGTTCCAACTAAACGCTCAGTCCCAAAGGTGACGGATTACAGGGGTTGTACTCAACTTAAATCGGATGACAAGTTTCAAACGTCAAGCGTTCATCTTCAGATCCTGCTCACTTACGCTTAGTTAAAGCTCGGCACGGATGCGGGTATCCACGGATAAACCCGCAGATATCCGTAATATTCTTCGCCATGCGGATATAGTTTGCATGGTTGTGCGGATAGCGGATAAGCTGCGGATAATGTTTGGAGTAAATTCGCGGATAGTTTTTAGAATACAATCCGAACTTGTTGAATATAATTACTAGAACCCAGATGTTTATCACTAGGGTTCGGAAGTTTAAGACCTAAAGAAGTACGAAATATGCAAGCAAATATGCCCTAAAAACTAGCTAAATATGACCTAAAAACTATAAAATATGACCTAAAAAAACTATGAAATATGACATGAATTTTTGGGATAGGTAGGGTTTTGCTAACATACAGTAAGCGTCTTAAGTGCCAAAACATAATCAGCGATAATACACCAGACACATTTAATCATACAAACTGACAGAAGAAAAATATACTGTATCTACTACACTATTCGGAAATCCTGTGTTTGAAACTAGACGCAGATAACACGTACCTTGTTAACGACACCTAAATTTAAACAAAAATGCTGAAATTATAACCAAATAAGACCTTATATCACTAAAATCTGACCAAAACAATAAAAATGGCCGAAATATGCATTTATAGGCACCATCAAATTGCTTTTAACATGGTCAGGTACCAGTCATTCAAACTTATATTTCAGATTTCGGGTAAAATGAGCTCAGGAAAAAAATGGGACTTTTCCTTAACATCCGAACCTTATTTATGACATATTTTTCCATTATGTTTTTTTCATGACAAATGTAAGATGATTATTTAAGCTAATCTCATTTAAATTACAGTATGTCATTGAGCATAATTATCACTCCGAACTGAAGAGGGTTGCTATTCAGGCTGTATACTATAGATTTTAAACATAGCCCATTGCATACAAAGCCTAGGGGAACGACTTTCTCCTCAAATGTCTAAATGTGTTGCTTTAATGCTTTATGCGTTATCTAATTAAAAATACAGCAAGTCCGGGAATGTTCTTTGAAGGACACAGTACAGTGCAGCCAACTAAACTCATGACTCAACCACTCACAGCTGCACGTATCCACTGCGGAGAGCATTATTGTAATGCCAATAGATGCGGATAACAGCTGTGAGAATGCCTGCCCATTTCCTATCCTAAATTACAATTACATACACTACTACAGACATCACAGTGGTACAAGTTACTAGACAAATTCTACACACACCCAAGTACACGAGGCTAAATGACCACAGTGTTGCATAACCCCTAAAAAAATAAAAAGAATAGGCAACAATTATCATAATCATCAACTAACATGTTGGCTTGTAAGCTTTCGATGGAGTCTGTCATTATCACCATTGGGTCATCAGCATACTCCCCCAGAGGTCGCATCTAGTGGGACGTGGGTTGGCGACCACAGGACCCCAGCTGAGTCCAGCATTGCTTCCACTTACTTGTGCCGGGCTCCTCGCCATCTTCTTTCCTTAACACTTATAGTGATAAAAAAAAATCCTGCATAACTCAACAAATTGCTAGCGTTTCGCCCCAGTGTGCCGATTGGGCTCTTCAGTTGGTAAAGGCACACCTAAAGGCATACCAGTGTATGCTCGTGACGTGGCTGCATATGTAGCAAAGCATCTTGCATGGCCATCTCAGTGTGTGCCTGCTACGCGTCTTGGTAGGTGTGCCTTTACCAACTGAAGAGCCCAATTGGCACACTGGGGCGAAACGCTAGCAATTTGTTGAGTTATGCAGGATTTTTTTTATCACTATAAGTGTTAATTATAATGGCTCAACGGACAATATTCATTTTGATTCTCTTTCGAGAACATTTGATTATATATCTTCTTTCCTGTCGACCTCCCTTGGTCAACTCTTGTTCTTTTCCGACCCCGACGGTATTAGGATATCTGAGGCCTAGGGAGTCTTTCAGTTTCCCGCCTTAATTGGCCCTAGTCTCATCTTTCCTGATCCCTTCTTCTTCGAGGGGTCAGACCTCAAGTTTTCTTTTCATTATCTTTCCTTTTCTCTTTAAGATTCCACCACTGTTTTTTGTTAATTGGCTCTCCGTCTATCTAAATTCCATTTAGCGTTTTTTTGCATCTACACTCCATTTTGTAGGTGTTTTCAGTCTACGTTGCATTTTGTAAGTATTTTGAATTTCAATTGCATTTTGTAAGTATTTAGACCGCACATTGCATTTTGTACGTATTTTGAACCTAACCTCCATTTTGAGCTTTTTTTTTCTTTCTTTCCAATCTATTCCTTTTGTGAGTGTTTTAGTTCTAAATTCCCTTTTGTAAGTATTACCGCTCTCCATTGTGTGAGTAGTTTCAATCTGAGTTCCCTTTTGTCTGACTAAAGAAACTCAGTACAGTATTTAGGAAAGGATATCAAAATCAAAATACAGTAGACTCTCGGCTATCCGGCCTAATGTGGCGGAGGTCAAGCCGGATAGGCCGGAGTTCTATCTTCTCTCTTCTGATCCTAGCCGTACCATTAAGCTTACCTTTCAACATCGTTTTTCTTACTTTCATTCCACTACTTGGGCAGCACATCACTTTTCAATTTCTGCTCGATTTTTCTTCTTTTTCCTACCCCTAACTCCAAAGCAATAGTCTTGGCCATTACCCCAGAATCTAGTCGCTTTAAAGCACATAGTTTCTCATCTGTAGTCACCACAACTTTTTTTCGTTTATCACCCATTCTGCAATCTTTCATTAAAATACTACAGAGTACAACGGAGCGCACAAAACAACATTTTAGGAACGTAAGCACTTTGAACTTTCGATCAACAACTGACGGAACAAAGTACACCGAGTTACCAACAGAGCTGCTCTCTACGTGTGTTCATCGTTGTTTGTGAGCGCTGAAAGAGGGATTCTGTGTCGCGTTTGTTAAAGAGTTTTTTCCAATAACATATTCAATACATATGAATTAACAATACTGTATATCATATTCAATACATACGTATTAACAATACTGTACTGGACCTTACAGGGTCTTTCATATAAAATAAGAGCGCCAAGTGGTGGCTTTGTTATCCGCTGGTGCGGTGACATTGGCCGAGCTTGTGGCGCGTCACAGCCCCCTGCTTTAAGCGGGTGTACAATCCTATATGATATGCTACAGATGCAGCGGCCTTGCTAGTGTGTGTACAATGCTGAAATCTTACTTTGGTTAGTTAAGTTAAGTTAGTTATTGTTGTTTTAAGGGGCGGAACTACGAGGTCATCTGCCCCTCTTAAGACAGATTAAAGTATAGAAATTTGGAATGAAATTTAAAATTTAGAGGTGGAAAGACCGAAAATTAATAAAACAAAAAAATCTAATAATTATAAAAATAACTAAAATTTACGGAAAAACAAAAAAAAAAGATGTTGGAAGTGTCGTCCTTCCTGGGTTATACAGGCATTGTATCTGGAAACCACATTCTGGCTGACGCGAGTGAGTTCTGCCACTGTAATGTTTTCTTTCAGTTCCTCCAATGTGTGAGGATTTGTTCGATACACTTGTTCCTTCACCATGTTAGCACTTGAGGTTTAGACTGGCGACTGAACACCTGCACGCTTATTGCAAGGTCAAGTTTGGTAATGTCAATCTGTTAAGTTTATACAGTCCAACGGAACTTAATAAAACAAAAACAAAACAGCCATCGTATGTACTATGCGCGCGCTTGCAATACTACAGCAGGGGGCCGTGGCGCGCCACAAGCTCGGCCAAGGTCACCTCAGCTGCGGATAACAAATCCGCCGTTCGGCGTTCTTATTTTATATGAAAGACCCTGTATAATTGTGGCTCCACATGTGCCAGAAGTACAAGATATGCATAAAATATTTTGAAATACCACACAGGAGCCCGCTTGTTAAAGCCTTGGAAAAGTATTGGTACAGTATTAAGTAGGCCGGATAGTCACGAGCCGGATAGCCGAGTCTACTGTACTACTCCAGTGCTGCGTTAGATATTACTATGTTCCTCGGACAATCCAAGGTGAAAGTTCATATATACCTCGAAAACGTACCACTTTGTCATTGTTTGAGAATCGCTGCTTTTTTTAGGGTAAGTATGTTGACGAAGTCCTCCCAGATATTATCAACTTCAAACACACTCACTACCATAACCATGGCAGACAAGAGATCTGTACAGGACTAATTGGGGCTCTAGGTTCTACTGAATTAATGAAAGTCCGGATTAAACAAAATAACCTACGAAAATGAGCCAAGGTACATGTTTGTAAAGGGAGCTGCCTGGCACAGTCAGTAGAGGACACTGAGCTTCTAACTGAAAGGGAGTGGGTTCGAACCCCACCCAGGTAGTGGATTTTAGAAACAAACTACCACTTTCGGAAATGCAAATAGCCCTGGGGTTCCCTCAGCTTACACCAGAAATGAGTACCAGGGTAATTCCTGGGAGCAAAGACGGCCGGGCATGGAGCTGACAACTCCATCTCATCTAGTGCCGATGTCGCAAAAAGTGGAAGCCTCTACCTTCCACTAATAATAAAGATAAGTATAATGCTTCAGGTATTTACAAATTAAGCTGTAACGACTGTGGAATTAATTACATTGGACAAACGGGGAGAAATTTTAGTACAAGATATCTAGGGCATGTTAACGCCACCAAATACAGAAAAATTTTCGGCTATGGCTTATCATATGAGTGACATGAACCATAAATTTACCAGCATCGACAAAGACCTTAAAATTTTACACCGAGCAAATAAAGGTACATTTTAGAATCCATAGAGATCAACACCGCCCAGAGAATTTTCAACTCCCCCCAACCTGAACGAGATTTATTTTGACTCCAATGTTTTGTTAGACACTCTTTCGCATTTCATCGTGTTAACAAAAAAAAAGATAATAATAAACCACCTTGAGCTTCCTTCCTCCCCCCTTCCCCCTCCAAATCCCCTTATCTCCTGCCCTCCCTCCCACACTTGCGCTCCCTCACTTCCCCTCCTGCCCCTTGCTCGCTCAGCTAGGTATTGCAAGAACCTCATTCCGGTCTCACCTTCAGGCCGCTTGGCAGCTCACGGACCTGCATCGGGTGCGTTTGAAATCTCTTCTGCTCTGACGTAAGTTATGGGTCATTTCCACTTCCAACACCAATCTATTTTACTTCATAGTGCTTTTCTTAGGTGTATTTCCCTTGTGCTTAACCTGATTCCGTTTTTGATCTTTTCAAATTCATTATGATATTATTTTTAACACTTAATTTTCCTTTAATTCCCTATTTTTTGTCTCGTTCATAGATACTCTCGCAAACGACACGTTGCCTAGAGAGAAGACCTCCTTTTTGGATTTCCAACTTGGGAGCACCATTGCAATAAACTAATGGGCCTCCCAAATCTCCACATTCAAGAAACCCATTTTAAGCTTGGCATGTTTTTCCTTAGTTTTTGGTGATATATTCGATTTATTCAGTAGCCAACTGTCGTACCACCAGCAGAAAATTATAAACAGCAAGGCCCTCAATAATATCAGCAATCTTCAACAGACCACATTATACTTAGTGAAGTGAATTCATAAGAATAAACATTGGAACCTTATCCAATATTTTCAGGCTCATAAAGACCCAACGTGAACATTGCGCCAACATGCACTTTAAGTGGCCTAAATTTTAATGTTATTTTAATGTGTATTTTATCATATGTGCTGTACTAATTTTATGTCCCCCTTTTGGACATGTTTGTTCATACTTATATCGCCATATCATTCCTCATTTGTATCGCATTCATCCTCATTCATTTCTTTCACTCATTTCATGTTAGACTTAACTTTTAAGATATTTTTAATGATATTGATAAGTGCTTCTGAATGTATGGCTGATGAGGGGGCTAGCATAAGCTCCGAAACATGTACCATATATGGGTCTAATGTAACCCTTTAGTGTTAAATTATAAGTATTGATCAGGCAGATTCTCTCTTCCTTTTGTTATACTTAACAACTGGGATTGGAAAGGAGCCTGCTGGAGACACTCAAACTCAACAGATTAACATGGTATGGTCACATGAAGAGGATGGGTCCTCACAGGATACCTCGAGTGTACTTGAGCCAGTGTGTGCCTGGGAAGAGACCAAGAGGAAGACCTCGCGATGTGTGGGAGATGCAACTTTATAAGGACCTTGAAGCTAGAGAGAACAACTGGCATCAAATACAGGAACAACAGTTATGGATGGACAGGACAAATTCGAGACGACTTATATAGAACCGCACCCAGCTTACTGGAGCGAAGAAACGATGATGATGATGACGATGAGTATTAGTCTGTAGTGACACTGAGGAGAAAATAATAGTGTCCAGGATATGCTTGCAGTGCATTAGTACCATACAGGATGCAAGCAGCAAGGGCGATGCATGAGATCGGCTACATTAAATCCCTTAACTTAGAAACAGCTCTTCAGAGCTATAATAATGCCCTAGAAGTAATATGGTCGCATCTCACCGAAAAGAACCTATCCGTATTGTAACGGGTAAAAGCATTATACATCAAAAGAACACTAGGAGTGTCGAAGACTACACGTTCCAGACTCTTCTACCTCCTCGCAAGAGAAACATTCCTTATCGAGGACCTAAGGACACTTTTGACTCTTCCAGCACTCGAGCCTCGGAAAATCTTCTATCAACATTAAAAGCAAAAAGAGAAGAAATACCCGCAGAGTTTTATGGAACGGTGGCCATGGTAGATCGGACATGGACCACATCCAGCTTTGAGACGAGGCACGTGTTTACTAGAATGGCGGTACACGGATGTCATCATCTCATCTGTGTGAACACATCATACCATGAGCCAGCTGAGACATGTGAGTGCAACTTATGCGGACAAACATGTGAACGCTACCACATAGAATTGTGCAAAAAAGAATTCAATCAATTACAGAATATGCAAACCAAGGCACCAGAACGCAAACTTGAAATTACCGTACTTGAATAATTTGTATTGTAATGACATTTTTCTTTTTTGTATGGCGATTTGACTGCAATAAAAGTATTATTAAGCAGAGATATATCGACCTTCATGACAATAACGCTAGTTCTTCTTCTTCTTCTTCATAGCGTTGTCCCGCTGGTGCAGGGTCCGCTTTTTTGGTCATTGATCTCCATTTTGTCCGGTTTCGTGCGTCAGCTGGATTTAGGCCGGTAACCTTCAAGTCACCATTTGTGTCTTGCCAACGCTGCATCGGTTGTCCTCTGGGGCGTAGGCCTTCAACATCAACATGGACAGTGTTAGTAACAGTACCAGGCGCTGCACGCAGGGCATGGCCATACCATCGGAGCCGTCTCTCCCTCATCTTGTCCACAATTGGGGCGACACCCATTTGCTCCCGAATTGTGTCATTTCTGACATGGTCAATAAGGGAGATGCCCATTGTTCAACGGAGCATTCTCATTTCCATGGCGTGCAGGCGACGTTCTGAAATTTTGTCGGATGGTCGACATTCAACTCCATACAGCGCAACTGGCCGTACCACTGTCCGATATATCTTCGATTTGAGACGAAGTGGCATTTTCTTGTCGCAAAGTACACCCGTGACCTCCTTCCACCGCAACCAGGTTGCGTTTACCCTGGCTCTTACTTCATTATTGAAGTTGCCATCACTCTGCAGACGAGATCCAAGGTACCTGAAGCATTCTGTCTTAACTAGATTTTGTCCAGCGACTTGAATGATACTGTCGCTTGGGTTTAACTCCAGATACTCCGGCTTTTTCACATTCAGACAATAACGCTAGTTGGGCTGCATAAAACAATATTATTAGGGGCAGCTGATTCACCCGGTATTTAGTATTGACAAAGCGGATTAACTAAAGTAAATAATTACCATTAGTCAATATGGATCAACCTTTACCAGTTTAATATAGTAAACATTTTATAGGATCTGAGTATGTAAGCAGTGATGTGCGGCTAAAAATCTACCATAATGTTATCAACGGCTGGTTAAGAGGGTAATTACAGAGAGCAGAAGGAAATGCTTCAAATAATAAAAAAATACGAGCCTTACAGTAGTCGCATATGATGTGTAACATCTGATATAGAAGAAACCTCACGTGAAATTGTTGATACACCGGTATTTTATACTATTATTGGCACAAATATTAATCTATTGTAAAAGGGAGTGTTTTACAGATATTGTAGTTTATAATACGAAACTAATTTTCTTAGATGATTTGTAGCTTCCACCAGCACTAGCCTAAATAAAGAATACGATATGGATCAACTAGATTAATAGACGCGACACCGCTCATAACCTTAAATCCCTTATAAACAGGACCTCTTGATTCACGGACCAACACGTAATTTCATATGGATTCTGTTAAAATGAGTCGTATTGATATGATAAATATCGTTTAAAATGATAATCTGGTAGCAAAATATATATACCCTATCCGGGATTCGATCCCGAGATTTTTTAAAATTTACAGTCACATGCCTCTAATCCCACGGCTATTTCGACTACGCAAATATTGTGCACAAGATGGTGACTTATTTCCAGTTAGCAATAGTTCATGAAGGCTTGCTCAATTCTCGTATAACCACAATGATTATAATTATTATATTGATGACTGCATTACCGTTATGTGGGTTAATATTTGAATAGCCATTGTGCAGAAACATAATACCGGCAATGCCGACTACTTACAATGTTTGATATTAAGGCATTTTACCATTTAAATACTGAAACCGTATGCGGTGCGAGTTGCGCTCTATACCGGCCAGTTAGTGAACCCATGCCAGCGGTGTTATTGAAAATGGCATTTTTTGGCCGATAGAGCGCACTGCCAAGTATATGCCCGATTAAAAATTAGGTGTGCAGTAGGTATATTAAAGGCGTTTCTCCCTGTGATACGTTTAGACCAACGAAGTTTCAATTATTGTTAGTAGTCCGTGTTAATATACTAAATTCCTAGGTTGTTTGGAGTGTTTGTTGATGCGATATAGATTCTACATAGCCGCATGGCCGACAGTACATCGAGTGTTTACATTAAATAAGACTACATCAAAAGTATGAAGATGTAATAAATCGTAATTGTTTTCAGCAAATATAATATAATGAATATTTTCACACCAAAGAACTGCAGTTTGACGATGATTTATTGTAGGAATATTTGTAATGGGGGGCCTCCAAACCTCGAGGTAAATCGTATGCGATTTACATTCCACATGGCCTACAGAACGTAGTTGTACCGAGCTCCACCACCGAGCACGCTTGGATTGATCGATCGGGCAGAGCATACTTCCGTTTTCCACCACTGCCAGCTAGTACTCTTCCGTTTGATCGATCGAGCGGGCAGTGCATACTTCCGTTGTCCACCACTGCCAGCTAGTACACTTCCGTTTGATCGATCGAGCGGGCAGTGCATACTTCCGTTGTCCACCTCTGCCAGCTAGTACACTTCCGTTTGATCAATCGAGCGGGCAGTGCATACTTCCGTTGTCCTCCACTGCCAGCTAATACACTTCCGTTTGATCGATCGAAGTATGCACTGCCCGCTCGATCGTTCCGATCCACTTCCGTCCCCAATTTTCAAAATCACTCCCACAAAACTATCCAGCAACCGAGCGGAAAGATGTTACACATCAAAAGACTGAATGGTTTACAGCTAAGAGCCACTAAAAACCATTTCTATTAGGAGAAATTAACATATTTAGGTTTTGTTTCATCTACCGTTTATAGAAGTACCTGCTAATCAAATCCACTAGAATAAACCTCTGTCATGAGGTGTGAGAAAACCTTTTTGGAAAATAAAGCAAAAGAATTTTGAAAAGCCAATAGAAACAAATTGTATGATGTTGCACAAATGCCCAAGGAACATATTTATCATCATCTATTAGAGCAGTTTCCAACCACAGGTTGGGTCGGCTTGGAGCACAAGCCTCTGTATCGTTTTCGGTCCATCCACCACTTCTCTTCTGTAACTGTTCTCCAATTCACTTCTTTTCTCTCGACACTTATCTTCACCCTCCTTTATCCACCCCTCCCGTGGTCTTCCTCTAGGTCTCTTTTTCTTCCACTCCATTTCCAATATTTTCCGCGGTATTCTCTCTTCTCGCATCCTTTTCACGTATCCATACCACTATAGCCTTGATTTTTCAATCCTATCCTGTAGGGGTTCTTCCTTTAATATTTCTGACTCTGTCCATTCTAGTTGCACCTATACGACTCGTCTGAAACTTCATTTCCACTGCTTGTATTCTGCTTTTATCTCTCTCCCTCATCACCCAAGTTTCTGATCCATACGTTAGGATCGGCACAAAGTATGTCTTGTATATGATCCCTTCGCATTTCTGTGGCACATCCTTGCTCCATATCAGCCCTCTAACCTCTGGAAGAATCCATCAGCACACCTTCCTCTTTCATCTAATTCCAAGGCATTTCCCCCATTTTCTTCAATGACACTTCCCAGATACTTGAAGCTCTGCACTCTCTTCAACTGCTCTCCGCCTAACTTTATGCCAGAGTATACTCTGCCCTTCACACGTGTTGTTATCACCACTTCACTCTTTTGTGTGGAAAACTTCATTCCATAGGATGACACTACTTCCTCCAATGCATTGAGTTGCTCCTGTACATCGCTCTCCTTGTTTCCCCAGATCATCAAGTCATTTGCAAACACCATTGCCTTCATTTCTTCCTCCCCAATATGCTGCTTTCAAAAAACAAGCAAAATATACATATGGGTCAAAATTTTATAAAATCCCTCAAGTAGTTGCAAAGATGTTGCATACAGTATTTTGTGAAATGTGTGCTCGCTAGTCTACGAAATTCCCCTTAAGCATTTGCTAGACATGTAGCCATGTGGAGGAATCATTTATGAAAAGTTCTTAAAGCATTGTGAAGTGTTCTCTGAGCATTTATGAAGTTTTGCTTAGTATTCATGAAACAAGTGTAAGGGTTGGGAAGGATCGGTCGACCAGAACATTACATTAAGCATCTCCATTACCTGTGAATTTTAAAATTTCAATTCTCTTGCCTTGAGATATGTAGTTGAGGACTGTATATTTCTGAAGACCTATAGAACCAATTGTTGCATGTAAGTTTATTATTTTTCAGCAGAAGCACCTCCAGTCGAAAGTAAGCCAGAGGAGACCACAGCGCTATCACCACCAGTCACCACGGAAGCTGCACCAGTGCCACCACCAGTACCTGCTCCAGTTCCTACACCACCCACATCTCCGGCAGAAGCAAAACCTGCAGCTCCACCCACTCCTCCGGCGGAAGCAAAACCTGCAGCTCCACCCACTCCTCCGGTGGAAGCAAAACCTGAAGCTCCACCCACTCCTCTGGTGGAAGCAAAACCTGCAGCTCCCCCCACTCCTCCGGTGGAAGCAAAACCTGCAGCTCCACCCACTCCTCCGGCGGAAGCAAAGCCTGCAGCTCCACCCACTCCTCCGGCGGAAGAAAAGCCTGCAGCTCCACCCACCCCTCCGGCGGAAGAAAAGCCTGCAGCTCCACCCACCCCTCCGGCGGAAGCAAAGCCTGCAGCTCCACCCACTCCTCCGGCGGAAGCAAAGCCTGCAGCCCCACCCACTCCTCCGGCGGAAGCAAAGCCTGCAGCCCCACCCACTCCTCCGGCGGAAGCAAAGCCTGCAGCCCCACCCACGCCTCCGGCGGAAGCAAAGCCTGCAGCCCCACCCACGCCTCCGGCGGAAGCAAAAGCTGCAGCCCCACCCACGCCTCCGGCGGAAGCAAAAGCTGCAGCCCCACCCACGCCTCCGGCGGAAGCAAAAGCTGCAGCCCCACCCACGCCTCCGGCGGAAGCAAAAGCTGCAGCCCCACCCACGCCTCCGGCGGAAGCAAAACCTGCAGCCCCACCCACGCCTCCGGCGGAAGCAAAACCTGCAGCTCCACCCACGCCTCCGGCGGAAGTCAAACCTGTAGCCCCACCCACGCCTCCGGCGGAAGCAAAAGCTGCAGCCCCACCCACGCCTCCGGCGGAAGCAAAGCCTGTTTCCCCACTCGCTTCAGCACCTCAGACTCCAATAGTGACGGCAGCTACTCCACCTACATCTCCTCCAATAGTTCCTCAACAGCCAAGTTTAGAAGCTTTAAAAGTAGAGCCTGATGTTCCACCAACTCCTCCCGCAGGGCCTATCTCTCCTCCTTTGGCCGGAACTAAACCAAGTGCTCAAGCAAAATCTACCGCCAAACCTGCTCGTACAACAACGCAGAAGAAAGAATCTGCGCCAACCAAACCTGCTTCGGAACCAGCAGCGGTAAAAGCTCCTTCGAAACCATCGGAACCAACAGAGGTGAAAGCTCCTTCGAAACCATCGGAACCAGCAGCTGCTGAAGGAGCCGCTGGTGAACCCGCCAAAGAGACTGATGGTGCCAAGGCGCCTGTTCCTCCCAAGAGGGTCAAGAAAGGAGTAGCAGCGGCTGGAGAACAGGCCAAATCTGCCGCAGGAAAGCCAACCAAACCTGCACCCAAGGGCAAGAAATAACTGTCTATGCAATAGCTACATATTGACGGGTACAGATCTGTATTAACACAGTGTATTTTGAAGGGAACTGTCTTTCCCTGTAAATCCTAACAAGACAGGAGAGATCGCAAGAGTACATATTGTATGCACATATGTATACCAACTCTCATGGTCTTGCCTTCATCCTGTCCACGGGGCTAAGAGGAAAGTACCCCTAATCTTATGGTTTGTAGTTATCAGTGTGTGATGAATTATTAATTTGGTGGTGATAGAACGTTGTTTTTTATCTTCCTATATTTTATAAGCTTTAAAGTGCTAAATCAATTGCTGAAAACTATCCCTCAAGAAAAGAAAACAGTGATTTTAAACTTAAAATATATTGGGTGCTGGTTTGAAAAGAAGGAGGTGCAAATGGTACTTTCAGATATATTATGTATGTATGTTTGTATACTAAATTTGTAAGTCCAGAGATGCTTAATGTTTCACCCAAATTTGTGAACGAATCTTCCCTTTCATTTATATACCTAGCGGATCAAATTGGACTTCTGTCTTCTCAACCAAAGGATCACAGGTTGGGATTCAGAAGCAAAATTAATGGTTTATCAGTTTCTAAATATATTATAATAATATTATTATAATATTAAGATTTAGGCCCTATGTTGTTTTATGGGAACAAACCTATACATTTTCCAAAACATGTATACAATACCTCCTCATTAATTTTTTACACTTGAATTTTCTGAAACTTAACAAATTTGTCCTAGTTTCGTCTCTTTCCAGAACTTCTTCATTCTTTCACTTCTCATCCTTCTGTCCTTCTCGGAAATGATCTTTATAGGTTTATTATGTAATGGTCTCTCTTCAAATCATTGACTCCCCTTCTGAATACACTTCTATCACAAATTATCTCTGGAGTAATTCCAACTTCTGCTGCATCCCTCTTAACCTCATCTACCCACTTAGAGGTGGCCTTTAATCCCATGATGTATCGGAAGATCTTTTTGGTCAATCTGTTTTCATCCATTCTTACCAGATGGCCTTAGAATGTCAGCCTTCTTTTCCGCATTGTGTCTGTGACCTTTTCAACATACTTGTAGAGCTCCTCGTTCTTTCACTTCTTCCAAGTCCCATCAGTAGACTTCTGTGGTCCTTCAGAGTCTTCCTTTATTTATTTTTGAGTTCTTGTAGCAGTTTAGATTTTTTTTGTGCGCCAGGTTTAGCTTTGGTCAAGGTAGGAGAGATTGGGTCTGCTAGGTGGAACGTCGGCCTTTGCTCTCGTACTATTTTATTAGTCTCATAGATTATTGGATAAATCAGGGCAAAGTAATGGAATATTAGCATGTTCTCTCATGGTTCAAAAGTCAACGTAATCAATTTCTTCTTCTTCTTTTGGATTTTGCCAACTATGGACCGCATAGAACTTCAGGCTTCTTGGCCTTTCTCTTTTCTTCCCAGAACCTCTTCATTCTTTCGCACCGTATCTTTCTCTCCTCCTCGGAAATGATCCGCGCACGGGTCTCTTTGTAATTGGTTTCTCTTCAAATGATTTTCAACAGTCTACCTTTCTTTTAAACTCACTTCTATTGCGGATCAACTCTGGAGTAATTCCAACTTATGCTGCATCCCTCTTGACCTCTTCTTCCCACTTAGAGGTGGCGTTTAATCCCATGATGTATTTGAACATCTTTTTTGGTCAGTCGGTTTTCGTCCAATCTTACCAGGTGTCCATAGAATTTCAGCCTTCATTTACGCATTGTGTCCGTGATCTTTTCAGAACACTTGTAGAGCTACTCATTTTTCCTCTTCTTCCAAGTTCCATCAGAAGTCTTCTAAGGTCCCAGAATTTTCCTCAGTATCTATTTGAAAACTTTCCTAGTTTCACCTCGTCTTCCAATTTTCTGTATGAATCTTATTCCTATGGAATTTTGACTTCTTTTCCCCCAATAATGCATTTATGAAAGAAAGACAGATTAGAAACTTCTTTCTACAATGAAATTTCTTTCCCCCACCGAGAAAGTTAGATATTTTAAGCGATAAGTTTAGTGTTTCCCCCCTTCACACTTCTTGTTCGGCACTCTGCTTTACAACTGTAAACTCTAGTAGCAATGTGCTCTAAGTGCTGCCAATTTAACAATGCAATCATTAGATCTGTACATGTAGAGTTACATTAGGGGCAGATGACCTCGTAGTTCCTTCCCGTAAAACAATAACTAACTAACGTTACAGTACTGATTTGCTATAAACAGAGTTACCAACACATTGTTTTGTAAGTCTCTGTTTGTATTGGACAAGCATGGGAAAGTGCTTGATAAAATTTGAAAATTAAAAGAAACTGTTGAGTAATCAGCTTAGGCATTTACAGAAGATGTGGATGAAGAAGATTTTTTTTTTTTTGGAGATTCTTTGAGGAAGTTGTACAGAAACCAGCGACAGGAACACACGGTACTCTGCAAAAACCACGGCCATCATAAAAGATGTCGCCAATTTTGTACGGTACCCTACCCAATACTTTCACAGTAACCATAATATTTTTTTACCCCATGCCTATTGTGAAACAACCTTTATTTTTTCTTTTTAACACCTCTAATCTGATGCTATCAAAATATCGTACATACTTGCAAAGCCATATTTTGTTTTTGTCACTCTTATCAATACTAATGCTTACAAGTACAGTTTATATGTACATTTTTGTTGTTCAGAATAGTAATTAATTTTTATACAGTTTTGTATATGAATCTCTGAGTGTCAGGTATCCTTTTAAAAAGGAATATTTTCTGTAGGTTAAGTTTTTAATATCCTTGAATGGTTATTTAATGTTTTGCATGGTCATTATAAAAGTATAGATATTTCAGTATTTGCAACCTTATTTTATAAATATGCTTTACTTTTTTGTTGCTGTTGTCTTTTTCTGTATTGTTGGGAATGAAGTAATGTGTATTATAACATTGTCATGAATTTTTCAAACTATGAATGGTGAAAATAGTTTAAGAACAGTATATTACTTGAGTAACATACGTGGGCATGTTGAAAAGTACTGCTTCCGTTTTTCTTTAATGTGAAAACCCTTAAAGCTTTTTAAATGAAATAAACTGTATTAACATTGTACATCTTTATTCTTCACGTCTACATTTTTATTTCTCAACATAGTCACCCTGGAGGCGACCGTACACAGGTTTCATTTTTCTATGTATTTCAATTGGAGGCACTTTTTCTGCGGTTAGAAACTAGATTAGAGCATGCTATTTCTCACGCACCAACATAGTTACGTTACACACTACAATTCGGAGCCCTCTAGTGGCAGAGAGTTGCAACTTACGTCAGCGACACAGGAAAGTCGACTGAGTAACGTACATGATATGTCATACCTCAACCGATATTGCGAACAGAATAAAAAAATTGGAGAGATTACTTTTCGTGGTTCTGTTTTGGAATATAGCCTACAATTGACCTTTTAAAGTGGCTGTGTAATTTAGCCATATATCCTGGATATTTAATATGGGCCTACTTCAGATATTGAATAAATAGTAATTCCTTTGGACATAAACAAAACATTTATTATTATTAATATACATTCTGATAAATTTCAGAGAAAAAGTCTAATTTTAACATCCCAAATAATTTGCACAAAAAGGGATCTCAAATGTGGATGTTTTTAGAGTATTTTCATTTACTTTTCTTTTTAAGAGGCATTTAAAGAGTTGCACAGCCACTGAGACCAACATTAATATTTTAAATTTGTTATTAAAGCCTTCAAAACCATTGTAATGTGTCTCTTGTGAGGATAATCCTGTTGATAGCTTTAATGCTCTGTTTGTATTTTACTGTCTATACCTTGTCATTGTAATGAAATTAGATCTGAAAGAATCATTTGCACTTAAGTTTTTATGGCTTTGGAATTTTAAAGATATACTTACTTGGATGGTTCCAAGGTATAGTGTTAGCCAGCTGAATGAGAAATGAAGTCAGTCTTGCAGTTTAGACTCAGAGGTGCTTTTGAAGTTTGCTCAAAGTAATATTGAATCATATATTTTTTTAAGAAACTATTTTGTTATCCACTTGTAGTTCTGGTGATGTCATTGTTCTTATTAATATTTCTTATAATAATTAATAATTATACATTTAAAACTAAGCCTTAGATACATGGATTAACAGCATTCCAATTATAAGAGGAACATGCAGTTTCTTTACAAACATTTTGCAGTACTCTGGAAGCTTTTTATTTCTTAAACATTTCATGTTGAAGTTCCTTCATACATCTAGTCGATAAGTTGAAATGAAGAGGCATGGGTTAAGAACTCTTTTGAGATTCTTATTGAATTGCTGGCATGTTTATTTTCTGAATGTCTTGCATAGTTCTTCATATTCATGTCTTCCACCTTTGATATTATAAGACTTCCACAGTGTTTTCCCTTTAAGGCATCGTGCAGCAGGGTTGTAGCCCAAAAATTCAGGAACTAAGTCGTTCCTTGTTTCTATGTTCACAGCTGTGAAAGCAGATTTTTTTTTTCTTTTTACAGTGTGTGGGCATTGATTTCAGAAATTGTTTATAGAATTTTTTTTACATATTTTAGGTTTAATTTCACAAATTGCTTTCATAGTTTAGAGGTATATTTCAAGAGTTACTTTTTGTGTTTTTCTTTTCCCCTTTGGGCAATCTCTACGGGTCTACGTGGGGGAAGTTATTAAAATAAAAATGTAGCCTTACTTTGACTTCTGTCAACTAAACATAAAGGAAAATATGTAATTCTCTACAAGGAATATACACCTGCCAACTAATTGATCTGGCTCCGTTAAGTTCTATCCAGCTCCGAATGGAAACACACCCCAGAGATGATTTATGTAATGTTGCGTCACTATGATCAGCGCTGGGTACAGGTTAGGACTGAAACTTCTGTCAGCGAGATCAAAACTTTGACCCCATTTCCTTAGTTTCTGCCCACACGGTGAGTCCCTCCATATCGTAAGACACCACACCATCCACCATATGTTAACCGTAGCACTATGGGAAACTAGATGTCACTCATGAGGAAGTGGCAGGAGTAGCCAATCAAGGAAGCACAACATGGGTAGACATCATCGACCACAAGACTGGATAAAAAAAAGGGCTACAACATCAAGAACATCAAGGTTGGTGTTGTGGTCTTCCCACTTTATCTTGAGGATGGATCGAAGTTTCTGTTGATGGAAGCGCTCAAGCTTTCGGAAGTCATGTCGATAAAGGGTCCAGGTTCAGCCATACAACAATGTTGAGATAACAGCTTGGTACACCATGAGCTTCGTCTTCACGGTCAGATTTTTATTTAAGAAGACCCGGTGCGATAGTCGCCCAAATGCCGCATGGAAAGCACCAATTCTCTTCTCTCAACATCCTGCCCACACTTACCATGTACAGATAGCAGACTGCCCAGATATGAGAAGTGGTCTACCAATTTGGTATAATCGTGTTGACCGACGGAAAATAATTTCGAATTTCGTTTACTAAGGCAACACCGAAAAATGGCCTCTAACATGATAATAATTCAATGATAATCTAATATTAACACATCCTGCATGGAACACCTTTTAGCTACAGTAATTAAAAATATACTTGCCTGACTTTTCAATGCCTCATGTTGAATCACGCGTGTGGACTAAAGTTTCACTTGCTGGGCCAATTTAAAAACCCCAGTTTACAATACTATGCTGTTCTTTTTGAAGGAGTGGTGTTACTATAAAGGTACAACAAACAAAACAACCCTTGGCTAGTTCAGTTCGCGCAGCTCACTTTGGCTCATCCCGACAATACGGGATCAGGGAGTGCGCGGCTGGCTTTAAGCTGCCGTCACATACCGTGCTGTAAGTACCTGCAGCCAGCTGTTTGATTGAGGATATCATTAATGCTGCAAACTCAATGCAATTAAAAGAACAAAAGTATATGTGAAGTGACCGAAAGTATTAAGCACGGAGTTAAATAAAAATACAGCATTTGCGATTCCCTAGTTGTAAACTATGTTTTAAAGAAATATACTGTTGCAATAAGCGTACACACACAGAGGCTATAATATCAACAACACGAAATAATGCATCAAGTGTAGAAAACTGCAGACGACCCTTGGCCGTAGACGTCTTCCCTTCCGCTGTTATAAGCTTCACGAGTGACTTTGAAACACCCGTTGCTTCACTTGTTGAAGCCACAACATCATAATTGAGTTTATGAACGGTTTTCTGTTCTCGCAGGTGAGCAGTTACGTTATAGACTATTTCTCTAGCTTGTCCCCTTAATGATCGTCCTAATTTGCTACCAGACTTCGAAGTAGAAGCCATAACGAAACTCAAATGATACAATTGCATTGTTGGCATATTAAAGAACCCATTTGAATTCAGTAGGCCGTGTTCATAATGGCAAAATTAATCTCGGTATTTTCCGCCAACACAAATTTCCTCATTTCTCTACTAGAAAGAGGTATAGCATCAAGGAGCTCAGATATCTAACCTCTTTGACATTCATAGCACTCCAAGGAGCATTAAATTCGACACGCAAGCTGCCCTCTGGGTGTCAATTAACAAAGCTTGCACCCGGCACCCGAGACCATACATTATTATTAATACCGGTACTAGAATTGCATTGTACACAACACTATATGCATAAACACATTTACCAATAAAGTACACGCTACACGACAAGGGATTATAGGACTACAGTAAAGAAAACTTATATAAAACTGACAAAACAATAAGAGCGCGAAAATAGATTGGCAACGAAGCTGTTGTCAGCGCGTCTCCACAGTGTGCTCGTTACGCCGGCCAGACAGCATGTGACCCCCCTCTACCGCTCCTCTGTGACGTCACACATCCCCTCTGAGTGAATGCACGGGGAAGTGGGTTTTGCGCAGGTTCTGTTGATCGTTGCAGGTTTATATCGATTAGTGTGTGATAACTGATAATAAACCTGTGTAAAAGAGAATAAGCATTTCAAACAAATGCGAGCACCACTTCTGCAGCTAATACGAACTCACTTTACATGCTCGTAGTTACCATCCCTCTATTCATGGATCGGTAAATGGATGTTTGTAATGGGCCGTTACTGAGAAACTACAGCGCACAGTAGAACATATTTAAGTTTATTTATTTTATGAGTTTCATTGTGGCTCCTGGTTGCAACCCTACTTTCTTGGAATACTCCCTTCCCGTTACCTGTTGAGCCTATTGAAGATGCTTTGATCTTCTCGAGTTTAAAGTCTGAAGACTGTTTTCTCTCTCTTACAGGTTTTCCCATGTTATATTTCACTTATAAGACTGAAAACCATATGATGGTACATTATTATTTAGTAGTTGAAACTTGACTCATGCCTCTGTAAAACTCAAACACAAAGGAAGTGCCAACAGGCTGTTATCTTTTGTCTAAGTTGAAAATGAAATATATAGGACATCATAACACTGTATTGAATTGTATGTGATTAAAATGAGTTGTGTGTTGTTTACCCTTGTCATTTTTATTGAAAATACTGTAGTTTCCTTTTCCTAGGGTCAAAGATCTTTGATAAAACATCTTTCATAAAAGGTATGAGCATCATGCTAACTTTTTTTTTTATCATGTCAGAAGTACAAAGTAAACATAGACAAATTAAACAATATAAATAATAAACACTGGCTGACCAATAATTTGCCACGACAAGTGCATTTGAAGTTGCTCTCATAAGTCTTTAATGGTGCAAGTGTCTGGAGGAGGACACAGTAGAAGGTGATCATTGGTCCGCTTAGTACCACAGGAAGGCCCCATTTCTGCTGGTTAGTCATGCATCTCGTGGTACTGGAGCAAAGCCGATTAAGAGCCTTCCATGTTGTCCACTTATCTGAATGTCCAGGGGGAAGCTCTTCCTTTGGGACCATCCATTCTCTCAAATATTAACATTTTACCCGCCACATCGAGATTCTTGCTTGCTGTGATGTTTCTTCAAGAGCTTCAGTGGTTTTCAAGAAGCTCTTTCTTGATTTCAGCCTAGGATGTGCTGGCTGACAAGCATACAAAGGGTGAGCTTTCATAGTCATAGCCTTGCTTTTCTCATATCTAGCAGCAACCTCACGTCACTGCGGTGGTGTCTAGTAGCTAAGTTCTGAACTTGGCCTAGTAGTCGTTGATGGTGGCAGCAAAAGTAGGAACTATTTGAAAAAATTCTAAGTTGCAGTCTGTACTTAAATTACACACTAATACAGTCATCACAATTAACACCGGTTATCAGACAGATTCTACACACCCAAAGTACACGGGGCTACATGACCGCGTTGTCGCAGCCCCTAAACTTAAGAACCAACCAACCTCACGTCGGATTTCAGGTGGTGCTATACCAGAGAGACAGTGAAGTTTATCTATGGGTGTAGGTCTTAAACAGCCCGTGATAATACGGCGGATGTCATGTAATGCCACATCTATGTTTCTGGTATAGCTGGACTTGTGCCACACCAAGCATGCATATTCAGCAGTGGAGTAGCACAGTGCTAGCGCACTTGCTCTCAGAGTATATAGATGAGCTCCCCAGGTGGTGCCTGTCAGTCTCCGCACTATGTTGTTTCTGGCAGACACTTTTTGCTTCACGTTTAGACAGTGCTTTTTATACGTAAGAGTACGATCCAAATATTTTGGAGTCGGACAATGCTGAAGAGGGATTCCTTCCCAAGTGATTTGTAGGGTTTTAGCTGCCTTTTTGTTATTGAGGTGAAATACACAACTCTGAGTTTTGGCAGGATTTGGCTTCAGTTGATAGTAAATTCTTTGATGAAAGATTCAAACAAGTTACTGTTTGGAACCAGAAGCCTGGAATGAAAATCAGTTTGAAGAAGAGTTGGATGGTAGTGATGGCGAGAAATGTGTAAGATGGCAGGGGAAATATTGCAGTAAATGGAAAACCATTAGAAGTTGTGAAAAGCTTCAAATACTAATAGTGTGTCCTCACAGATGATGGAAGGATAAGCGAGGAAATTGGTAAGAAGATCCAACAAGCAAATGGGCTACATTGACGTATTCAGCAGGCACGTGGGCAACAACTAGACGGGAGGAAAGTAGAATGGAGGCAGCAGAGATGAAGTTCCTTAGAGGTATATTTGGGAAGACTCGCAGAGACAAAATCAGGAATTAGGATTCCTGAAGTTACAAGACAAGATAGAGATCAGTAAACTAAAATGATATGGACGTATGATGCGAATGGGAGAAGACGAGTCCCAGAGTGATTATTTACTGAGAAAGTCGTGGGAAGGCCGAGGATGAGGTGGATGTATACAGAGAGGGAGAGCATTGAGAAAAGAGGAGTGAAAGTGGAAGATATACTGAAAGGAAGAGAGTGGTGGAGAGACAGAAAAGTACGGACGCCCTGACCCAGATCACTGGAATCGGGAAATAAAGAAAGAATAAATAGAAAAGTACATTGATGATGATAATTGTTGTTTTAAGGGGCCTAACATCTAGGTTATCGGCCCTAGAAAAGTGCATTACTGGTGGTTGGAGCAATTGGAAATAAATTCTAAAATTACCATAAGGGAAGATGAGGATTGAGGAAGAACGTTACGAGCGAAAGAAAAAGATTAGGAGCAAGGGACTGACCGCATAAAACATTTTTTTTCGTATTATGCAAACTAAGATTGAGGCACAACAGGGGTTACTGAAAGCTAAAGGTGTTAAGATAAAACTTTAATAAGTCTGGCACAAAAGTTCCAAAGGAAGGGGGAGCTCTAGCTCATTTACAAAAGTAAGATTATTTATTATAATTATTATCGATCACAAATGATCAATTGTTAGATAGCAACGCAAGCTAGAGTGTATTACTCGAAACGCATGCTAGTGAACGTACGTGAACCAAGGTAAGTCCTCCAGATTTCGCCCGTCTTCTCCGTAAATAGATTTCAGTAAACTGTCAACATCTTTCTTCTTGTCATCTGGGATTGGGTGGAATGGAAATCGCGTGACTTGAATCAGCGCTTCCTACTGGTCATAATGACTAGTTCTTCTTTACAGGAAATGTATTTGTGGACAGGTTTGTGTTCGCTCTGAACCAAGCACTTTCACACATAACGGTTCATATTTAATTTTGCATAAATGGCTCATCCTGTACGGTACGTCTCGTTCCACATTGTGTCTCATTTTTTTAAATGCTTGGACATATTCGTCTTTGCGTGTCACCTCTTCACAGGATCCCCCAGGGGCTCACTTCTAGTGGGCGTGGGTTGGCGACCATGGGGCCCCAGCTGAGTCCGGCATTGCTTCCACTTACTTGTGCCGGGCTCCTCTCCGTCTTCTTTCCTGTCGACCTCACTTGGTCAACTCTTGTTCTCTTCCGACCCCGACGGTATTAGGGTATCCGAGGCCTAGGGAGTCTTTCACTTTCCCGCCTTCTTTGGCCCTTCTTTCATCTTTCCTGATACCCTCCTTCTGTGAGGGGTCAGCCTTTTTTTTCTTTTCCTTTTACCCCCTGCCTTGTGCTCAAGGTCCTTAAGGAGGCCGGGTGTATGTAGCCCCACCCCTTCTGGTGCACCCTAGATAATGCTACACCCTCGGGGGCTCACGGCTGGTGAGTTCGGGAGTTGGCGACCCCGAGGGATTCCTGAGCTGGGTCCGTTTTCCCCTTTTGTCCCTTACCTTTGGGGCGGACCCGCTCCTCTCTCCCCTATCCTCTTTTCATTATATTTCCTTTCTCTTTAAGATTCCCGCACTTTTTTTTTTGTTACTTGGTTCACCGTGTATCTAAATTCCCTTTTAGCGATTTTTTAAGGTATTTTTAATCTACGTTGCATTTTGTAAGTTTTTTCGGTCTAAATTACATCTCGCGATGGTTTTCAACTTCAATTGCATTTTGTAAAGATTGACAATCTAAATTGCTTTTTGATAAGTCTTTCAATGCAGGTAGCTGGGCCTTTTAGTGAGAATTTTGAATTTCAATTGCATTTTGTAAGTATTTTCAACCAAAACCGCATTTCGCACGAATTTTGAATCTAAATTGCATTTTGTTTGGTGGGCATTTTGCACATATTTTGATTCTTAATTGCATTTTGTGGGTATTTTGAATCTAACTTACATTTTGTCAAGTATTTTCAATCTAAATTGCATTTTGTAAGTATTGTCAATCCACATGAGTCGTTTGAATCTACCGTACATTTTGTAAGCATTTTCAACTTCAATTGCATTTTGTAAGTATTTTGAATTTCAATTGCACTTTGTGAATAATTTGGATTGGAACTGGGATATTTCAATCTGAATTGCATCATGTATTTTCAATTTCAATTGCATTTTGTAAGTATTTTGAACCTCAATTGCATTTTGTACGTAATTTCGATCTCATTTGCATTTTGTAAGTATTTTGAATTCCAATTGCATTTTGTAGGTATTTCGACGCTACATTGCATTTTGTACGCATTTTGAACCTAGCCTTCATTTTGTGGGTATTTTTCAATCTATTCCTTTTGTGAATCTTTTCGTTCTAAATTCCCTTCTGTAAGAACATTTTGTGAGTTGTTTCAATCTGAGTTCCTTTTTGAAGTATTTTCCGTCTCACTTAATTTTCGTTCTGGTTTCCGTTTCATTATCATTTTCGCTATCACCCAGATCATTAGGGGCCGATAACCTAGATGTTAGGCCCCTTAAAACAACAATTATCATCATCTTCACAGGAAACTTTCTGCTATCAGTCGATCTCCCTGCTCTAAATCCAAACTGCTCCTCGGGAAGTAGCGGATCCACTATGCTGTTAATCCTTCTTTTCTGAAGTCTGCTATGAGAAGTGACGCTTCATGCTCATCTTTGAATGCGCGAAGCACTTTCTTGTTCACTAATGGTAATTTAAAGGCATTGACCTTTCAGAAGTTGCTTGTGTCAAACCTAAATAGTTCACGTCTATATCATTGTAAAAATCATCAGTTTTTATCATAAACTAAAGAATCTGTATCTGTGTATATTAATTTTGCATTTTCATTATAGTATTTCTTAATAAAACCATAATGAAAATCATACATCATCGATTTTCCAAAACAGAAAAGCCGACATAAATAGGCTTATCGCAAGTTACTGCAATGCGATTCATTTGAATGATGACACAGTTTTCATCAATGATTGAACTTATCAAGCTGTTTGCACCACGTTTCTTGGTTTTATACTGTCATTCTACAATTATCCTAACATCGACTCGCTTATCCACATTCTCCATTATTTTTCCATAAACACTACTATTCATCAATTTATAGAAGTCCGTCTCAAAAACATTCTTAGAATTCGTTCTTGAAGTATTGTTCAGATCAATGTACGATTTCATCCAAGGTGACTGTAAATTCCAATACTTGATGGATTTTGCCTAATTTCAATCCATACTGCAGACACTGCTTTAAGTTACGTTAATGCATCACATAATTCTTATCACATAAACTCACAATTAGAATACTTGTTCGTGTTCATGTGTGTGGAGATTTCATGTTTTCAGGGCAAAATGGGTAATCATTATGCAAATCATGCAATTCTTTAGGGTAAAAAAGATGTACTTCTAAAATTAAGCCTTTTTCACGTTTGTCATCCATTGTCTCAACCTCAAATTGTTCAATTTCGGATGACTCTAGCCAGCAAAAATCGCTAAGTGGGAGATATTGACCCGTTGCCCAGCCGTATTGGTTATTGGCATCGAGATAGGTAATACGGTAACTAGCAGTAGTGCCAGGCTTCGCCCGGTGGAATTATTTGTTTTATGGATGATAATGAATACTACTACAGAACTAGAGCACTCGAGGATAAGGATCGGAAAGCATCAACGCTTATCTATAAGCAGCTCGCAATTCTGCACCAGAACACTGGTAGGGGCGACGTGATGCAGTCCACATCGTCCGGCAACAATAGACGCTCTTCGGGAGCGCTTGTTTTTACTTGCTGAACAAAAATCAATCTTTAAAGTAACCTGAGAGGTGTAGCCTAACACTACATAGCCTAAACTATTCCCCTTGAATCTGGCTATCATATACAAAAAGAATTTTTCGAATCCAACTGGTAGTTCCAGAGATTAGCGCGTTTAAACATACAAGCAAACTCTTCAGCTTTATTATATTAGTATAGATTTGATGATTGACCTTCTCCAATCGTCCGGTATGTCTCCTAATTCCATACATTTTTTCAAGAGGGAGGTATTCCTGGGCTGTCTGCTTTAGATGTTGGTTTCTTATTCCATCTGGGCCCGGGGTT
Source organism: Meconema thalassinum (assembly GCA_946902985.2). Lineage (NCBI taxonomy): Eukaryota > Metazoa > Arthropoda > Insecta > Orthoptera > Tettigoniidae > Meconema > Meconema thalassinum. Next base: position 206,745,924 of record OX336395.1, read on the forward strand.
CTGTTGTTCTTGGTTTCTTGTATGGCTTTGGCAATTTCTTCTGGTGTAAATACTTCTTCTGTTTCTGGTATCAATGGTGGCTTGAGCGGGGGTCTTGTTTCTTTGGCTCAGATAACTTCTGTCGTGATCTTTCCATGTTTCTATGGGGATGCTAGGTTGGAATTTTTGCTCTTTTGGGCGGAGGGCACGATACGGGTCTTCCTCTGTCCTCTCGTGTCATTCTTCTCTGCTCTTCCTCAACGTGCCCACTTTTCTTCTTCTTGGTGAGGTCTTTGTCGAGTTTTCTTTCTCGTCGGTAGTTGTCGAGGGTTTCGTCGGTTTTCTTCTCTCTAACTTTGTGCAGTTTTTCTAGCGTAGCTTTCCTCTGTCTGTAGCATTCGTTGTCCAACCAGGGCCTTGCTTTCCTGTTTACGTTTAGCGGGGTGGCTCCACCTTCTATGCATGACCTCAGCCATGTAGCAGCTCCTTCAATATCTCCTGTCAGTATTTTCCTCTCTATCTGATCTCTATCTACCATTTTTGATTTTATTACATTCATGTTAAATTTCTTACTGAGTGTTTGATGTTTCCTGTCTCTTACAGCTTTGTGTGCAGTGGTTTCTACAAACATATTTACTGGGATATGTTTGCGGATGAGAGCTGCCTCTTTTTTGATTGGGATAACGTTTGCACATGATTCAAAACCTCGTGTCAGAATTAGATCTATTGTGCTGGCCCCATTGTGACCTATGTATGTCCAATCCTGTCGTTTGTTGCGTACTGTAAACCCGTCTGTTCATAGATAGGCCATCCGTTCTTCGCATTTTCTATCTTGCCTATCTATTGCACAGTTCAGGTCACCCGCAATTATTATTTTGTCACTACTTCTGCTTTGGCTAAGAGCTGATCCTAGACTATTGACTATGTCTGCTGCGGTGTAGTCTGGGTTAAAGTACACTGCCACTATGGCTCCAATCTTGATCTGTATGACCAGTACGTTTTCTTCCCTTGTCAGGAGTTTGAAAGGAGGTAGGTCTGGTTTAATGATACAAACTACACCTCCTGAGCGTCTTCCTCGGGTCCTGCATTGTATCGCATATGCATGAAAATTATAGAAATTCGGAACGTTAAATACCGTGTCCTCTTTAACCATTGTCTCTGTTAATATTCCTATGTCACAGTTATTCAGGAAATCCTTCGGGAGTAGGTTAAGTGCTCCCTCAGGCCTTTTACGTTCCATGTAAGAATATTAATCCCTAAATATTGGGCCCCTATAGTTCCAGGGTTGTCAAAAGGGCCGGCAGACTACATCGGCTGGCCAGATATTGCTCCTCGAGGGGGCGTTCTGGGCGCCAATGAAACTAATCTTTTACTTGCTTATATAATCTTCGGGGTCGAGATAATGTTACGCACACAAAGAAATACAATACTTTTAATACTTGTTTGTGTACATGTAAGCAAGTTTCCATTACCTGCATCTCTCACACAGTATCCACAACTACATTCATGAGGAAGAGAGCCCTCACAATGCTTAATATTGTTCTGCTCCATTCTTATATTCTTGCATTTTCTTAAAACATCTGTTTCTACATCAGCATACATCAAGACATCAGATAACCATACATCCGAAACAGTATCGTGTGACCTTCCGAGTGTGACTGTTGACGTATACCTGCTCCGTAGAAATACTTGTTGGTGAGAGTATCCAATAGTTTTTGTGTGTCCTACCATTTTGATTCTTTAGTGTGTGTGTTTCCTTCCTGTGTGGGTAAGTCACATACCAGTCTTCTGCTGACATGGGTGATTGTGATAATAGTGGAGGGGGCGAGGATACACGTCCTTCTGAGGAAGGAATGGAATTTGTTACTACTGAAGTAATTGATCTCACGGCACCTGCCCTTAATGCAACCCCTACGATTTCCGCGCCTGATACACGACCTACACAACCAATCTCTATAGCTCCCATCATGACCACTACTGTGAATGAGTCACCCAGAACGTATTATGAGAACCATACTGGACCATATGTCATGGTGGAATCCTCTGATCCCACCAACAGGATAGGTTATGTACATCCGATGGGTCTCGGTAAACTTTTCTACGAACGTAAGATTGTTGGAATACAAGAAATCCACCGTAAAGGTAGAAATAGGATTCAGGTCACCTTTCGAACCTCCCAGAATGCAAATAACTTCCTTCAGAACCCTCCCCTCACAGAAAAAAGCTTAAAGGTGTTTATTCCCTCAGTTAATATACATCGAGTGGGTCTGATCCGTGGGGTTGATACTTCTTTATCGTGTGATGAAATATTACAATATTTGGAGGCGCCTTGCCCCATTGTAAAAATTCAACGCATGAACAGAAGAAAAGTCACGGACGGGAAGGTCGACTTATTGCCAACAGGTACGGTGAAGATAGTCTTTGAAACTCAAACTTTGCCCGCCTATGTTTTTATATTTCATGTGATGTTAGAAGTTCAGGTTTTTATATTTCACCCTATTATTTGCAATCGATGCCAAAGATATGGGCACACTGGACAGAATTGTCGAGCACCGAGATGTTGGCGCTGTGCCCAGGGCCATGAAACAACTCAATGCACTCAGGGTTTGGTGCGCTGTGCACATTGCATTGAAAATCATATGAGTGGCTCACCGAGGTGTGAGTACCACGTAAAACAAATTGACATTAAAACTAGGATGTACACTGAAAACAAAACGTATCAAGAAATTCTCAATTCCATATCAGGACATCCGTTTCAGCCTTTTTCAGTCCCGCAGCAATTTCCTCCCCTTACACAGCTAGCCTCTCCTATACCGAATTCTGTACCGAAGAAACGTAAGTTTACCACGATCGTCACGAGCCCCCCTAAGATCATTTCCCCGTTGGGGTATGATCGACAAGCATATTTGTCTATTATCCGTGGGGACAAAGCCTCAGGCACTGTGCCCCCTTCTTTTTCCTTGACACCGTCCTAGGTGGGGCCACCCCCCACTCCCTCACAGAGGATGTTATGCATTTGATGGAATTCTTGGGTTCCAATGTACAATGGGCCCATTTACTTAAAAATATTTATGATAAGATTTCACTCTTATCCTTTCCTGCTGAAACCCGACCATTAGTAATTCTGTTGCTTCAACATGAAAATTATTCAATGGAATGCTCGTAGCATTCAAAACAAGAGACATGAATTATTACTTATAATAATCCACGAGTACACCCCTGATATCATTCTCATTCAGGAAACATGGCTATCCCCCAATTTCTCTTTTCATGTTCCACGATATAATATTGAGCGCCAAGATGGACCGCACTGTGGTGGTGTCCTAACATTAATCCATGAAAGGCTTTCGTACCAGGTTACCCCATTTCTTTTTCCTCTCCCCAGATCCTATGTGCTAACCATAACGGTTGCCTCCTTACATATCACTAATTTGTATATTCCTCCGGCTATCAAAGGTAATTTCAGACAATGGCAATCCTTTTTTCCCTACTGTAATTCCTTTACCTCCCACGTTATTGGTGGGGATTTCAATGGCCATCATACAGACTGGGTTTGCGTCCGTACGACACCCAAGGGAAGGAATATCATGACCACTGCTCAGCAGTTTCATCTCCATATTTTAAAATGATGGTTCACCCACTCGTATTTCTCCTCCTTCTCAGGCCCCTAGTGCGGTTGACCTAACGTTTGTTTCTCTTTCTCTGGCCCACCAAATTATATGGCACACGACCCCTGATTTACATCAAAGTGACCACTATCCGATCTTGATGACCTTTGATTCTGTCCCTCGTCCTAGTAATACCTTGCATACTCCGGTTTTTACTAGGAGTTTCAAAAGTTTTGATTCAGCCCAATTTTTCACCTACATCCAACAACACTATTGTCATATGGCTCCCCTGATTCGTGCCTCCTATAATTTGCTCCTTACCTACATTGTCCAATATTTTGACATCTATCATCCACTAATTCCCAATGCACGCACCTCTGGTAAGAGAAGGTCCATACTACCCTGGTGGGACGAGGAATGTACGAGAATGGTGAGGAGACGCAAACACTTATTACGACTTTTTAGAACTTACAATACCCCGTATACTTATCACCATTATAAAAAGTTTGTTGCAGAATGCCAAAAGTCCTTTAATGATAAACGACGATCGGCTTGGAGAGAATACGTCTCTCATATACACCACCAGACACCCATTACGCAAATATGGACTGTGTTAAAAACCTTATCGCGACGCCACTTAGTCCAAGTCTACACAGTTTGAATTATGATCAGTCAGTAGAATTTTATCGCACGATGACTCCTGACTTTGTGGAACAAGAACTTATCTTTTCATCCATGGAACACAACCCTATGTTTTCTTGTCTTTGCATCCGGTAACTGTTTCAGAATTCCAACTAGCCTTAGCTCAAAAAAAAAATCTACTACACCAGGAACAGACTATATATCATACCATGTCATTAATAGTCTCCCCAATAATGCACAACAGGTTCTATTAGATGTTTTTAATTCCGTCTTAGACTCTGGCAATGTTCCAGAGGATTGGAATGAGTTTTTAGTAGTTCCTATTTTAAAACCTGGAAAAAATCCAGATTTAGCAGGAAGCTATTGTGGTATACATCTTGGGTCCTGTATTAGGAAGACCTTCCAACGTATTTTGTTGACCCGCTTGGTATGGACTTTAGAATATTATGATCTGTTTCCAAAAACACAATACGCCTTTGCTAAACGGAAGTCTACTACTGACGCTTTGAATATTTTTCTTCTTGCTGTATTTTTGTAATTCTGCCGTAAACACTCAACAGTAGCAGTCTTTTTGGATATTAAAGGGGCTTATGATAATGTGAATACCATCCTTTTACTGCAAAAACTCCAACAACAATTTCCGATGAATTTTATTAAAATCATCTCTGCATTTCTCCGACGAAGGCATATCACACTTGCCAACTTTCCTACTGTGTTAAATTACAGATATTCGTCTTCTGGTTTGCCGCAGGGTGATATTTTGAGTGGAATCTTATACCTTATTTATACTAGTGAGATCGAACGGCGTTTACTTCCTCATGTCCGCCTAATACAATATGCTGAAGATATACTCCTATAGGCCTATTGTTCCCATTCTGATATAAATACGTGTCGGCAGATCATGTCACGTGCTCTCACAATATTACATTCATGGCTGTTCTCACATGGTCTTGATACTGTTCCGCTCAAAAATGCGGCTCCGTTCTTCACTCCTAAACGGGTGTGTGACCGGTCGCCGATCCGCTATAATCAGGGTACCATTCCTATTGTCCACAATACAAAATATTTAGGACTCGTTATAGACGATAAGTTGACCTGGACGCCTCAAATTACTCATTTAAAAGCTCATGTGTTACAGAAATTACATATATTACGGTCATTAACTCGTCGTAAGTGGGGAGCTGATCCTCAGATGTTATTGTTATTTTACAGAAATCTTATTAGATCTGTCCTTGATTACAGTAGTCACTACTATGTCATGCCAAAAACACGCCTCAATGAATTGGATAAGCTACAATTCTCCGCCCTCAGAATTGTTCTCGGGGCCCTTTCTTCCACCCCCATACAAGCTCTTCTCGTTGAGGCGGCAGAGCAACCGCTTCACCTTCGGAGACGATATCTTTCTTCATGATATCTCCTAAGACAAATGGCAATATTAACAGCACCCATTCTTCCCAAACTACAACTTCTCTCCGAATATCATCAAAAAAGTTTATTTAAACGCTATTCACCTCCCTCTATTCTCCTGTCTTATCTAGAGCTTTCGGGTTTTCACCCTCAAATTCTTCAAACACAAAAACCCATTTGTTATAATGCACCAGTCTCGGTATTAATGTTTCAACCTGATGTTGTGAGACATTCCTCACATGTATCTAGTATGTCTTCTGTGCTTACCCTTTTCATTGCCCGCAAATATGTCGATAATCTCGCATTGAATCATCAGCAATATACAACGATTTATACAGATGGATCAAAATTTCCCTCTACTTTGAATACGGGTGCTGCTTTTTATATCCCCTCTATATCATATCTCGCCTCCTTTAAATTACCGCATACCCTCTCTATTTTTTCGGCAGAAGCGTTTGCTATTCGACAAGCCCTTCTATATATTAAAAGGAATAACATCACTAAAGCCTTAATCCTATCTGATTCTCAAAGTGTACTCCAGGCTTTACTTCATGTCCATACTACGAATAATTGGTTTGTATTTAATATTGTAAATTTAACGTATGAATTATATCAATTGGGCTATCGGATAGTTTTTTCATGGATACCGGGACATTCCAACCTATCTGGGAATGACTTAGTTGATAAAGCAGCCAAGGAAGCGACCATGGGTCATGCTGTATTGACGAATGTGGCTAACCCCGCCTCAGATTATCTCCCCATTCTCAAATCTCAATTACTTCATGTTTGGTTACAACAATGGCAGGATTATACACGCACGAAAGCCAGGTTATATTATAGAATTCAACCTACTATCCCTAGACACCCTTAGTTTTATAATGGATCCTACACTCGACGTCATATTATTACGATTATTCGTTTACGTTTTCATCATGCTTTGACTCCGGTATATATGGCCCACTGTAAGCTTCGTCCTTCGGATCTCGGCGACTGTTCTCAGGCAATCGGTACTATTAATCATTTAATTTTTCAATGCCCTCTATTTGACACTCAACGAGTCCCCTTTCTACACACTTCACGTTCTTTAGGTTTCCCCCTCCCTCTCAACATTTCTGTGCTTCTTCATTCTCCCATTCCTTCAGTTATTCATGCCTCCTTAGATTTCTGCATGAATGCTCCCTTACTTTTTAATTTCCATATCCTTACGTGTGACGATGTCATGTTTGTGTTCAAGTAGTAAGTCACCAAGGTACGTCGCTTGGTGTGTAGATTAGCACCTATCTGTGTCCTTGTATATATGAGTTATAACTTTCCAGTAGTTTCTATTTCAAATATTGGATACTCTTCACGTGTTATAGTATTTTTTAGGGCTGTGACTGGGTTCAGAGCATACAATGCTATGCCCATTACCTAACCTACAAAAAAAAAAACATCCAAAACACTCCATCTTATTCTTTTTTTCATCCTAACCTTTCTATACATTCATTATTTTCCATACCTAATATAACCCACTCCTAATAAAACTAGCCATTCCATCTTTTTTTATCCCAACAAGCAGACACAAAAACAACACACTATCTTAAAAGGAATATATATAGAAATGAAACTTCATTGGGCAAAGCCCCCTGCCACCTATTGTGGTAGTGATCCGTTAGGCCATGCACAGACATAAGTTACTGATTTTACAATTTTAGGGATAATTAGATGAATATAGATCCCACGGAGGATGGAATAACATCTAAATACATGCTGAACATGAATATAATTCTGGGGAGATACCTCAGACTAGTGTAAGCCAGCTTGGGCCACGGTTTTCACCAGATCTTTTGATTTCACATCTTCTCCCAAAGAATATGGGTAAGAACAGTTACTCCAGCTTTGAATTCAATTCCGATCACGCCTACACGCCACTGCGCACGCATGCACTGTGGCTCCTCTTGAGAATGTACAAGGAACTAAATTTTTCGCATGGGAACTTTCAACCGTAACCTGTGGCCAGCTGCAATCTACTCCCCCCCATTCCCATCTCCCCGAGAATGTGTAATTCAATGGATAGTATATCTCATTTATTTATTATGGCTTCATAGCAGTGGCGGCTCGTGACTTTCTAGACTGGGGGTTCAATAGAAAAGAGCACTCACTTCAAATGGCGGACCCTTAATCTACTACAAAGATAAACAGTATACATGTGGTACCTCAAATTTCGTACAGATAGTTATGAACATTACAATGAGCGATTTCAAACACTGTGAAAATCATTCGCCTCAACCAGAACTTGAACCCTGGATCAGCATTATTAGTGAAGATCAAAGTTTTCTGTCTCGATGCCTCTCTCAAACACGCGCACAAACACGCACCTGTAGTACAGGCTCCATCTGGTAATGAGCCTGGTTAAGAACATGCAACACTTCAAATCTTACAGCAATCGAGTATCAGGTTGAAATGGAAAATGCTCATAAAAGGAATTTAGATTGAAAAATACGCACAAAATGTAGTTTAGGTTCAGATTACTTACAAAATGCAATGTAGATTCGAAATACTCAACAAAATGCAATTAAAATTCAAAATGTTTACAAAATGCAATTGAAATTGAAAATACGTACAAAATGCAAGTGAGGTTCAAAATACTTACAAAATGCAATTGGAATTGAAAATACACAATGCAAGTGAGATTTAAAAAGTCCGGTTCAGATTCAAAATACTCACAAAGTGCAATTGAAATTCAAAATACTTACAAAATGCAATTGAATTTGAAAATGCTTACAAAATGTATGATAGATTCAAAATACTCCCAATATGTGGAAGCCCGCGATTCAAAATAATGTACTTACAAAATGCAATTGAGATAGAATATACTTACAAAATGGAGTTTAGGTCGAAAATACTTACAAAGTAGATTGAAAAAACTTACAAAATGTTGTTGAGTTAAAAAACTCACAAAATGTAATTTAGATATACCGGGAGCCAATTCATAAAAACAGGGCGGGAATGTTAGAGAAAAGGAACTATAATGAAAAGAAGGCTGATCCCACGAAGAATGAGGGATCAGGAAAGATAAGATAATGTTAATGCATACCTGCCAACTTTTGAAAAGGGCTATCAGTAAAACTCACGCGCGACAAAAAATAGAACGATTTTCGATATACCCCCGGCTTGACGAAAATAATAATACTTCTGGGCTACAAAATACAATAATTCATGCTTTAAACAGGATACTTCAATGAAATCATATCTACTTACATAATTTGTAGATGAACATAACAATCCAGAAGAAATCCATGTTAATCAGCAGCAGGCGTGGTGAATATTGGTTTGGAGCACACATAACAGGACTTCCTTGATAGATTAAGCTGATATACGATAATTGAAAAAGGCTTTACACAATAAAACTTGTTTAACGTAACACAGGCAAGAAATAATATAATTCACACTGCAAATCACATGCTAGTTCGACTTTAAAGTCATGGTTGTGGTCTTTTTAGCTTCCTGCAAAAAGTCATGAGAAAATGTTTTGTCATAACAGCGACCAGAACTCCTGGTCTTCAAAATAGAAATAGACTCCAGAGATTCATTGGACATGGATGACCTGAACTGTGTTCTATTTTTCTTCACAAGGCTAAAAACACGTTTACATTCTGCATTGCTATGGGGTATGGTGAGAACATTACTCTAGAAATTCGGTTATACTTAAGAAGTCTATCGGCTCCACGAATTCTTGATATTTGTGCCCAATTGGAATCACTTGCAGCATCTTGATGTGCAGCCGAAGTGTCATCTACCTGAAGAGCTGTGAACTGCCTCTGAAGGTCATTCACCACCTCATCTGTAGTTTCATTCTCTTCCTTGCATAACATGATAGGAAACTTTTCCAAGAAAAAACGAATGGAAGAAAACTGTGCATCTTCAATTTTGTCTAACCTAGCAACTTGAGCATTCTTTAACACTTCATCCTTGAGTGGAAACTTGTTGATGATGTAGTCACAGGCAGTACAAAAGTAGTTTCTCACTGATGGAAAGAAAAGGGATTTATCTGTATCCGGTCCGTTCTGAAGGCACTTAACAACTTCAGATGATGCATTTTTTGCCATTTTATTTACAAAGCATGTCGTTTTCGTGCGACCACAACTATATTTCTTTGCAACTTCTGATGTTGGAAAGATCTTAAATAAAGCATCAGCATGATCAGCCGCACTTAAGGGCACATTGTGTTCCACCAAAAAGGAAGTAAACAGACACTCGGCCCTAATTACGTCACTGTCAACGTGAAGAAAGAATATGCACATGGTAGAAATAAAAAACAAACACACACGTGGAACGAATGTAATTAGTCCAAGGAATACAGGAAACTGCGAAGCACGAAGTTATAGCACAAACACTCGAACGCTTCATTAAAATATGCCATAACCTTAAAAGACGAAAACATTCAAGGAACGCCAACTTCGCGAACAATGAACAACTCACGTGGTCAAAGAATATGGTTTAAATCGCAACGAGCGAACGGAGCGGAACAAAGAATATGCGAAGCAGAGCCTGTCGACACCTAAGATTCACATGGAAGAACGGTTATCCCGGCTTCAAATTCAATTACAATGAAGACACAAACATCACACGGTTAAAAGTACGAATCATATCAAAGAACGAGTTATCGACTATCGTGGACTTGCCTTCGACCCACGCAAACAATCGATTGTACGGAAGTGTGCGGTATTATCGAATGTAAATTATCTTTTCAAATTTTTGTCCGCGAAATCGTAAAATGACACCGTTCATCCGTAAAACCGTAAAATGCTGCAATTTCCGTAAATTTTACGGATAAACCGTAAAGTTGGCAGGTATGTTTATTGATTTTTACGTCCCTTTTAACTACTCTGGCTTTTAGAGATGCCGGGGTGCCGGAATTTTGCCCCGAAGGGGATCTTTAACGTACCAGTAAATCTACTGACACGGCTCCCTCACATTTGCGCACCCTCAAATGCCAGCTGACTGCGCCAGGATACGAACCTGCAAGGGAAAAAATAAGAGAAGGGCCAATGAAGGCGGGAAAGGAAGAGACTCCCTAGGCCTCGGATACCCTAATACCGTCGGGGTTGGAAGACAACAAGAGTTGATCAAGAGAGGTCCACGGGAAAGAAGACAGTGAGGAGCCCGGCACAAGTAAGTGGAAGCAATGCCGGACTCAGCTGGGATCCCGTGGTCGCCAACCCACGTCCCACTAGATGTGATCCCCTGGGAGACGCGGAAAAATAATCGAATTACACAGTCACTAATTTCGCGCAGTTAATAGGCGCAAGGAAATACTGAAAGTGATTTACGTTCCAGCACTTGACAGTGTGACTAACTTAAACCTGAGAAAATAGTGGAACTACAGTAGTGAGTTGGATAACTCCGGAGCGTAACAACTAACAAGACACCTTCTTCCGCTATTTTATTGGTATTATTTCAATCTAACTGAATCGTTTATTTAATTAGCCTTCAAATACAATAAATAGCTAGGTAGTTTAATTTATATAGATAAATTCATGGATCAATTACGGATGCATATAAACAGTCTAAATGTGGCAGCCATGAAGCACCCTTTCAAAAGCGCCCCTGGTGAGCACTTTCGCTGTATGTTCATATTGGCCCATTGGCCCCATGGCCCAGGTCACAGATTACCTACTACGCCCAGGTGATTGGCCGCATTTATTTTACAAACACGTCAAGAGATGGCGGAGTGTATACCTTTTCGCAACCTTGAAGGGCTTGTGCCGCTGGACTAGAGAACGAAATCAGCAATCTTATTGCGCATGCGTCTAGGATGGATACAAGTTTGGCTTGTATCCACTGTTCCCTTCCCTTCTAACCCCCGCTACATGTCCCATGCCGCCGCACTACCTCACTCACCTATTCTCTGCAGGAAAGATTGGCCAAGACGGGGGGGGGTTCAAACCAGATCTTGCGCCGGCTTCACTTCCTCGCGCTCGTTAACTGCATTTGAACTCCGCGCTGTTTTCTGGCAAATATTTCTGTTACGTGTAGGGACAAAATGCTAAATATATTGTCAAATTTAATGGGGGTTCATTGCGCCATTGCGCTATGGCAAGAACCGCCGCTGCTTCATAGAGTAAACTTGAGACAACTTGTCCCTTGCCTGTGAGGAATAAAATTTAATGATAATATTGCTTTAAGATCCACACATCTAGGTTATTGGCTCACAAATTAATATAGACTTACACTGTTATAAACAGATTAAGAAAAAAATACGGCACAGGAAATAAATATGAATAAAACCATCGCCAATTAAAAATACACCAAAATTTTGCTTTTACTAAATGGAATACTTCAAGGAAATCAGGATGTAAATGAGGAACTTGGAACAATCTAAAATAATCACAAAATGAAGTCCATGTACTGGGGTGTATATTATATAGTTCTCATTCTTACATAGGTAGCCTACATTCAGAATACTGTACTTCATTTCATCAAATTATCATTTCAACATAGATTTGTCATTCCATTTCAGTGTGACCAAACATTACAGACCTGCAAGAGAAAAAAAGTAATATAACCAAACATGCAGTAGCGTAGCCAGGATCAACCAATGGGGGGGTTATAGGTACTCAAGCCAAATTCTACAAGCATTTCGTCACGCGGCATAGCTGCGCTCTTCAAACGTGCACCATGGTCGCGAGGGCAGCTGCGGTAAGTACGGATATCGTAGGTTCGAATCCCGGTGCTGATAGCGGTTATCCTGAGTGTTTTTTTCCCCGGGTTTTGCCACACTCCCTACAGGAAGTTACCGGGATAGTACCTTGTTCAAGTCCCGGAGCGTCTACTCCATCCCTGTCCCAGATACATTTACACACACAACTACAATCATCACAGCAATACAGGTTGCCAGACAGCTTCAACACACTCCCAACTAGACGGGGCTGATGACCAAGGTGTCTCAAGCCCCTCAAATGAATTAACAACTCTACAAGTATTTCCATTTCTCTATGAGCTATTATTACACAAGAAAAGTTTCATGTATTTTGATCCCGAATTTTTTGAGTAATTATGTTCAAAACACAAAAAAAAAAAACAGTTCTTAAAATAAAATAAAAGTTTATTTTTGACTGAAATGTTTCACCTCGATGGTAAATCGAGAACATTCCTGTTCCCCTGGCAGGAACAAAATAAACTAAAATATATCTGTGCTGCCAACATGAAGACTGCGTATATCCCAACAAGAGAAATTATTTACAGAGGTCTCAGCAAAAGTGGGCATGTCCTCTCATGATGTATCATGTTGATGTATGTAATTCAATACCGGTACTCATTTTTATGTTTATACAGTTTTTCCAACAAGATCCTGTGCTTTAAATTGCAATTAGCCCTGAATGCCTAACGTATCAATTTCGAAGATTTTTGTCACCTACCAAGGTCCTTCTTACCTTACAAATGCTATATTCAGCCGGAAAAAGGATTAATTGCAGGCGGAATTCCTGTCCCTTTAATATTTTACACTACTCAGGCGACAAATTTCACTCATTCGTAACTAGGAGATAACCGTAATTCGGGGAATTGCTGGACATATATTTACGTAATATGAATCAACTCGGATGACTGTTATCTCATGCTCAAGATGTTGTTAATAATGAACCCAAAATTAGTGTTAATGCATCCATAGAATTTTATAAGTCTTTATTAAAGCGCGTTATTTTTAATAAAAACTAGATTAATTTACATATAACTTCTATCCCGCCAAGAAAAGAAAAAAAAAGCTAGTATTGTCCCGCTGTGTGGGATTCAAAATTATTTGGCGCTAGCCTCAGTTTGAAATAAGCTACAGTGAAACCCCTCAAATCCGAACTAATAGGGGCTGTAGCATGTTCGGATTTCAATTTGTTCGGATTAGCCGAAAAATATCAATAACATAATAACCAGCCCTCGTTACGGTATAGGACAGACAATGTGACTTATACTGAAGCTGCATCTGCTCTTGACATCGCATTGCGCTTCGTAGAACAACACGCAGCAGCTACGCCAGACGATGTCATCTTCATGCGACGCTGGCGCCCAATTAGGCCTACATCCGCGGGAAAGTTTTCGTCACTTCGACAATTGAAGATAACTGATTTCAAGTGAAATTTCGTGTGTTTCTATCGTTATTTCATTGTTTTTGCAAAGGAATTACAATTACCAACTTGCCGTTTTTTAATCCCGGATGAGATAAGTAGGCCTATGTAGGCACATTTACACTTTGTTAGGAATGCCTCCTTTGTTCATTTTTCAACAAATTATGTAAAATAAGGTTATAATGTAGAATATATAATTGTGTTATGACTAAATAATCATGTTTCTGTTTATTGCGTGTGTTTTTCAAACTTGAAATTGTCGAGAAAAAAAAAGCTCGTACGGATTACCCGGGATTTCCGGTGTTCGGATTTGAGGGGTTTCACTGTATAAGTTATTTCGAGGGGGGAAAAGTTAGATTGGCAACCCTGGGAGGATGGAGTTGTATTACCACAGTCTAAAATACACAGTCGCGAAGCTCGCTGCATTACGAAATTGCATCCTCTTTGTAGGTGAAGCGACACTAGCGCTCATGGCGGCCAGCAAGCTGGCAACTGCCTTGAGCACGTTATTCGTGGAACAGATGATTTCACTTTTGCAAGGGCTTTTGAATTGTAACTCACCTGAGTGATTATTTCCATTGTAAACATAATCTTGTTAAATCGCAATTACTACAGAAAAAAAAGCCACAATGTTGATATACTGTACACTTGTAATTCATAGGAACATAAAAAGAATGCTCTGTTTTTATTAGTTCAGTCCTCTATAAGTATCCCTAGGTACAGTTGTATGACGTATTTAATGAATCTTACGAAGAATTCATAGTCCATACCAGTTATAAATTAATGTATTTGTTTTAATGATAGTCGCTGGCATCTCTACATAAAACGTAGTCCACGATACCGGGATGCAACGTGTAATCTCTAAATCCACTGAATGGATTTTGATGCGGTTTTCACCATTCAGTAAAGAATTTCTCGAGGAAGGTTTCTGTACCAAAACATTCATTTATGGCCAAAGGAAGCCGAGCAGAAACTATTTCAGTGAATCGTGTCGAAGGAAAACCTGCCGTCCGTGCGCCTTTTAAGCTTACGCTGGGTAAACCATTAAAAATATCCATATAGGCCTACTATGAGTGTAACAATTGGTCAGCGCGAAAAGTTCTACAAAGAAGTCCGCAACAGCATATCTTTATCTATAATACATCGCCAACTATAAGTGATTTACGTTTTAATTTCTTCCAACAATCTCCATTCAGTGGAAATTTAAATTACTAGCTTCGGAGCGAGTTCACGAGCCCATCACCCCAGCTTTGGCCAGCATTAACTGTCGAATTGAGTTGAGACTTCATAGAAGACTAGACTATAAGTGTTGGGAGTTTCGCTGTTCACTTCGGCTTTTCTGAATTGGTCTGAAACCTACCGTCCGTGCGCCTTTTTAGCTCACGCTGACTAACCCCTTTAAGATACCAGGCGAAGCCGGGGCGGGTTGATAGTATAAGTCAACCCCTGGCACTATACAGCCCATGACGGGCTAAGGCCGACCGAGCGACCGCTGCCCAGCCATTCGGCCTGCAGATATTGGGGTAACGCGTGATCAGCGGGCCGGGTCCCCTCAGCCGTTAATCTTGGTTTTCGTGATCGGGGCGCTGTCTCACTGTCAGACAGCTACTCAATTGTCCTCACGAGGCTGAGTGCACCCCGTTCCTACCCTCACGTCAGTTTTAAAATCCCTGACGGAGCCGGGGATCGAACCCGGGGCCACCGGGTGAGAGGCAGGCGCGCTACCCCAACACCACAGGGCCTGCGGGTTGATAGTATGGGTATAATATTATATCAAATTCTTAACCATATCAAAAGCTAGTTATTCCGTAAAATTGAGTAACATTATAGTTAATTAGTAGAAAAATTCCAGTGTGATTTGTGAAACGAAAAGTATAAAAAGATGTTAAGGTCTTAAATGGCTCAATTGTAGGTACTTCGTGTTTTTCTGTGGGTTTGTAACCTTTCATTCCTGAATTTGACAAAATAATCCAATGCCAATTTTACAAAATATCGGCAATAACAATTGTGTACCGTACCTTCACAGCAGCCATGTGGGAGACCAGGTATTTCATAAGAGAATTAATTAACAGTGTAGGCCTACCACATCCAAGTTTGTGAGCATTATCCTGACGACATAAATTGGCTTGTTCCAAATGATTCGAAAATAAGTTTATATTATTGTATAAAATCTTTATTCATTAAATCAGCTCTCTGACTGTTAAAAAGCCATTTTCTACATCTGAAAATTAAAATGTCGGCATGGGTTTGAGATGACATCTTTTATGTTTACTTAGCCTACCGTATGTCTTAATTTTCAAAATGCATAGTTATTTATATTTCATTTGCAGACAATGACCATAAAAGGGCATTTCACATGAACGCCCGTAGGTTCCCCAATTGCAATGTTAAGTAGTTCCAACTTAAGCTACCAGACGCCACTGTCACTGAAACCTAGCGGCGAACGTTGGAATTTGATAGAACGTGTCTAACCCAATAGCCTACAAATTTTGGCTACATACTGCCAATTGTAGTTGTAAGTTCCTTTACGTTCCATAAATCTATGTAAAGGGCCCGACGACTTCGACTGGGTTTGGACCCGCAAACTTGGGCATAGCAGTTCAGCTTGCTACCGACTACGCCACCAAAGCCATGCATAGATATCCTACCAAGTCATGATTCTGATTTATAACCGACTGGCTCCGTGGTAACGTTCTTGCCTGCTGTTCCCAAGGTTGCAGGATCTAATGTTGGCGCAGTCAGCTGGCATTTAAGAGTGCATAAATGTGAGGGAACCGTGTCTGTAGATTTACTGGCACGTTAAAGATCCCCTTCAGAGCAAAATTCCGGCACCCCGGTGTCTGTAAAAGCCACAGTAGTTAAAAGCGACTTAAAACCAATAACATTATTATTGATTTATAACCAGTTAAAGACTTAATTCCGTTGTTTTATTGAAAAGCTTATAATACTTTCTACTGCGTATCCCAATTAATTGGGGTCGCCGGAACCAATCAGGCTCATTTTGGTTTTGGCCAGGGATTTAAGGCCGGATGACCTTCCTGACGCCACGTAATTTATCAGGTGAAAATTCCCCGCCACTGTCACTGGTATTAGAACTACGGCTGTCCGGGTGATTGACGAGCAGCTGCACCAACACTCTCCCCTTGAAAAGCTTTATAATACTAGCCTAAAATCCATAGCTCAAATCTTACCTTTTAGGGTCCTTTGGAAACTCGGGTGTCGTCTTACTATTTGAACAGTCTGATTTCCCAGCCGGTCAACACTAATACACCCAATTAGATTGGGCGAGGAGTAACAATTAATTTTCCTGTGTAATTCATAATACAATAATTAATTATACATTTAATAAAACGCTCCTCATAACCCCCCCTTTATGTGAGAAGTGTTTTATTAAGTGTAAAAACGATTCTTGTATTTTTATTTTAGGCATTAGGAGATAAATTGTCACTGCCCACCTAATCTAATTGTGTACCGTACACTCGTGTTGACCGACTGAAAAGCGATCATATAGGTTATTTAGCAACAGTGAAATATTGCCTCTAATATTAGATCTGTTTATTGAACTGCACATGTCCTCCTGTAAAGCACATGTTAAATTAAAGACATAACCTTTACACAATGCTCACCTCACATACAGTAAATCCAGCAACAATAGCATACACCAACATAGCGCAGTCAGCACAATCTTGCTGGCTGCATGAGAGCATTATTGTCTCGCGGTAGAAAAATAGGAGCCAAGCTTCGCGATCTGTAGGTAGACTGTGGTTATACGTTGTCATGAAGACGTGTGTAGCCTCAAATGGGGACCCAGGCCGAAAGGCGACAACAGTACATAACCACAGACACAAATCACAACCTGCCGAACTTCCAATGGGGGGGTTCTAACCCCCTAACCCCCCTTTGGCTACGCCACTGCAAAATATTATGCACTCATATTCAGTGCATCCAATAGGTCACCCACCTCTGTATCTAACAGAATATGCAGTGGCAGTCATTGGCAGTATTCAATCCCCCACCCTACCCCTTTTCACGTTGATATTTCACAGTCCAGCCTAAATACTATTCATGCACCCAGACGAAACACAATAGTGATGTGTATTTGTCACAAGTACCAATTACCATGCTAGCCCCGTGGTGTTGGGCCTCTGCCTCTCACCAGGAGGCCCCGGGTTCGATTCGCGGCTCCGTCAGGGATTTTAGAAACTGACGTGAGGGCTGGAACAGGGTGTACTCAGCCTCGTGAGGACAATTGAGTAGCTGTCTGACAGTGAGGCTGCGCCCTGATCACGAAAACCAAGATTAACGGCTGAGGGGACCTGATGCGCTGATCACGTGTCACCCCAATATCTGTAGGCCAAATGGCTGGGCAACGGTCGCTTGGTAGACCTAGACCCTTCATGTGGTTATTACCAATTACCATAGTTAACCCAAAGAAAGCCCAGCACTATTATTCAGAATTTACAATAATTTAGTCACTATACCAGACCCAAAACAACTGTGAACATGAGGTAGGAGCCAGATTATCTCGCTCACTCGCACCAGCCAATAGCATAGCGCGGCGTTGCCTAGTTAACTCAACTCGCAGGGCTCGCTGCATCGTACAAAATCGTTAAATCTCTCCACGCACAAAAATAATTAATTCTTCAATTATTTTGATGACCCTATGTTACAGAGCTAAACATTTTGAAGCTGACTGTCCAAACCCCG
Source organism: Meconema thalassinum (assembly GCA_946902985.2). Lineage (NCBI taxonomy): Eukaryota > Metazoa > Arthropoda > Insecta > Orthoptera > Tettigoniidae > Meconema > Meconema thalassinum. The sequence goes on from OX336395.1 coordinate 206,764,366, forward strand.
TGACGCTACGACCAGCCGTTCGGAAGATATCATCTGCCCTTGAACTGAAGGGATAATTAGAGAGAGAATGGTTTAGGTGTTGAAATATTTAGGTTCGCCAGGGAAGATAATGAAAAGTGACGGCATTGCTGTATCAATTCTATAGTGAAGCTTTAAGAAGTGTTGTGAGCTGAAGTTATGAACTCATAATAATGTCCTTTAGCGAGCCGAGTGGCAGCCGAACAGTTTTACACAGCCAGGCAAGACATACTTTTCAGGGTAGGCCTATATGGCCTTTAAAAGAAGTTTTCAAATACTAAAGTACGTGAAAACACAAAATCTGATAACCTTTGTTATTGTGTGGTCAGCAATTATGTTATTTTTTGTAATTCAGTCGAATAAAACTCACCTCTTCACAGTTTTACCTCACGAGGCATAGCGTACCCAGTTCTAACCCTGAGACCAGAAATAAATGTCTTGATTGAGCCGTGAATCGAATCTGCACCTCACGGGTTGTTGTTGATGATTATTTTAGGGGCTTTGCGACATCTTGGTCGTGTAGCCCAGTGAATTTGGGTGTGTGTGGAATTTGTCTGATAACCTGTGTCACTGTGATGTCTGTACTAGTGTGTGTATTTGTAATTGAGGTAGGATTTGGGTATGAAGCGGCCGTGGCCTTACGTTAGGTACAATCCCGGCATTTGCCTGGAGTAGAAGTGCGAATCCACAGAAAAACCACTTCCAGGATGGCTGAGGTAGGAATCCAACCCACATCTTCCCAGTTTTGTGTCACGAGGCTTAGTGTACCCTGTTCCAGCCCTCAGACGAGAATTACATTTCTTGGGAATCGAACCCGGGCTTCCGCGGTGACAGCCAAGAATGGACAGCAAGTGTGCTAGCCAGTACACCACACGGTGGTCTCCAATGAACAAAAACTGATCCCAATACATTTTCTGTATTTCTATTACCTTATAAAGAGTCCACAAGCAATGTTAATCAGAATGATTTGGGTGTAGATTACGTCATGTGAAATAATAACGTTCTTATTGTTGTTTCATTTGAGGGGCTAGTACATCTTGGTACTTTAGCCCCATGTACTTGTCTGAAAATCTGGGTTACTGTGGTGTCTGTATTAGAGTGTGTGTATTTGTATTCTGGTAAGGATTGGGAAGGAGGCGGCCGTGGCTTTCAGTTAGGAACCATCCCGGTATTTGCCTGGAGTAGAAATGAGAAACTACTTCCAGGATGGCTGAGGTAGGAATCTAACCCACATCTTCCCAGTTTTGCCACACGAGGCTGAGTGTACCCCGTTCCATCCCTCAGACTAGAATTAAATTGCTTGGCAGAGCCAGGAATCAAACCCGGACCTCTTGGGCCACAGCCATGAATGCTGGTCGCTACACCTGTAGGTGCTCACTTGCACGAATAACGTTTGCATGGCATCATATATCTGCCTCATATCACATTGTGCGCACTCCGTTGTGAGTATAGATATTCGTAGGATTAGGCCCCCAGCTCGTACATGTTCTTACATTCGGAGCGCCTTGTGTTCACGGAGAAGGTCGTGCGTATACTGCAAGTGTAGAGCTGTGTCATCTCCGCCAGTCTCACTGTGGCAACAGTGCTCAGCTGGACGCACGCTACTGGGCGAGCCCATCTTCACAGTTGTTTTGGGTCTGGTATAGGGGAATTAAATTATTCAAATGGCCAAACAAATTGTGTAGTTAACTTTTTATGTATATCGTATGGCCTCGGGTGCCTGGTGCAAGCTTTGCTATTTGACACCCAGAGGGTAGCTTGCATGTCGAATTTCGTAGTTCCTTGACTATGAAAGTCAAGGAGGTTAGATGTTAGATATCTAATCTCCTTGAACACAATAGCACTTTCTAGTAGAGAAATGAGGAACTTTGTGCTGGCGGAAATTCCCGAGATTAATTTTGCCATTATGAACTCGGCCTACTGAATTCAAATGGGTTCTTTGACATGCCAACATCGTATGACATGCGTATCGTATTTTTTCCGCCTTTCAAAAATCACTTACCACGGTCAGGGGCGAACCTGCAATCTTGGAGTTAGTAGACCGACACGCTATCCACTCACCCACCGTGAATTATCTTGCAGGAAATATAGATTGAAGAAGAAAATGAAATAAATTCATTGATTGCAGACTGTTATGCCTCTCGGTACCCAGTTTAGCTTGCAAGCCTTTGTAAATAAATAAACAAAGAAATAAACCTTCAAGTGATTTGGCATTTGGGTATTCATACATACATATGACATATAAGAGGTAATCCTTCTCTTTCCCAAAGGAACTGTAAAATAGTTTTAGCCTCCCATATGCACATGGTTGATGAAGCTACACAAAAATGTACAAGATAAAATTTAAGACCAGTATCATATAACAGTGACAAACAACAGCAGACATTTACAGACAAGATTTGCATTCTCCTCCTGTTGATGGGGCCAGATGACAGCAACTTTCTACCCCTTAAAACAACTCCTCACACCCAGCTTATTGGCCGGTATGGTTTGAGGAAGGTAGCCTAAAAGTTATTTCATATGTCTTTCGGCTCTGTAAGATACCTGGTGGCTCAGTATGCAAGGTGTTAGATTCACAACTGGGTTTGATTCCTGCTGTAAAGAAGATGAGTAGCCTGCTTGAGGGTCCCCATGGGGTTGTGTTTATCATATCATACTACAGGTCAAAGCAAGTGATAAGCATTATTACCTTCAATCAGAGTGGGTAGGCCTACATTATACAGCACGTATCAGGTCTCGCTGTTGAATAACTGTGATGCACTGCAGTTGTACAGTGTCCCATTATCTGTAAAACAAAGAGGAACAGGCCACTGTTACCTATTGCTTTTGCTTACTCCCATAATATTCTGGTAAAAGTACAGTATCTCAGGACAGGACCCCAATGAATAAACTCAGTATTACTGGCATTTTTACATTACATTGAAGTACAAGTAGGTGCTATTATTCATCAAATAATATACCGTATATTTGAAAGGATTCTTACCTTATTAGATAATAATCTAACGAAATATCACATTTGTACCATTAACAGCTGATGACGAAAAAACCCACAAACCAAAGAATATGGGTAAGAACGGTTACTCTGGGTTTGAATTCAATTCCGATTACGCCCACACGCCACACGGCAGCGCTTCTTAAGGCCCCGACACGAACTAAAATGTACGCGCGGGTAATTTGAACCGTAACCTGCGGCCAGATGTAGCCCCCCCCCTTCCCCTCCTCCAGGAATATGTTTTGTTTTTACGTTGGTTTACATTATTCTCATTTATTTCTTTTGGTTTCATAGAGTAAACTTGCATAATCAACCTGAAGGTTGGCCCTTGCCTTGGAGGAATACAAGTTAATTATATTGTTTAAATAGGCCTAACATCTAGGTTATAGGCCCACAAGTTAATATTCACTGTTATATACAGATTGAGAGAAATCACAGCAAATATATGAATATGAAATAAACCATCACCAATATAAAATACACCCAAATTTTGCCCTTAGCCTACTAAATTAAATACTCAAAGGAAATCAGGAAGCAAATAAGGAACTTTGAAGTAATAAAATAAGTACAAAAATAAGTCCATTTACAGTAGTATATACTTTTCTTATTTTTACAAATATAGCCTACATTCCAGAATACTGTATGTAATTTTTCAAAATTATTGCTTCAATTTCATTTGTCATTCCAACGCACTGCCACCGCACATTACAAACCTGCAAGGAAAAAAAAAGGGTAGTATAACCAAACATGTCAGTCTCAACAACAAAGTACAGCATTCCTAAAGGAAAAATAAATGAGTCACAATTATTGCAGTAACATGAATATTGTTCACTCGTATTCAGAGCATCTATTATGCACCACAAACTGAATTCTATTTGGTCTTTGGCCATTACATCCCAATAGGTCACCCACCTATACATCTAACACAGGATTTACAGTGACAACCATAGGCAGTATTGAACCCCCTTTTCGCTCTGATATTAGTCAATCCAGCCTAAATTAAATTCATGCACTCAGACAAAACACAATTTTCAAATAGTTCCCAGTATTTACAATAGTTCAGACACGAGGGGAATGTTGATTAGAACATTATAATTAAATGATTCAAGTAGCCTAACAAATTGTGTAGTTATTTGGAACTATCATGCAGGCATTCTACGTTGAAGTGAATAAAAGAAATTCATTGCTTGTAGACTATTATGCCTTAGTATCCAGTTTAGTAAGCAAGACTTTATAAATAAACATACAAGTAAACCTCCATGTGATTAAATGGCATTTGGGTATTCACCCATGTGGCTCTGGGGTAGTCCTTCTCTTCCCAATTTAGTTGTAAAATAGTTTTAGCCTCCCATTTGCACAAGGTTGATGAAGCTACATGATTAAAAATTTAATACCAGTAGTCTATCACTTAACACTAGAAAATGGTAGTTGACATTTAAGTTACAGACATGATTTCTGTTCTCCTCCTACTGCTAGGGCCACATGACAGCAATTCTCTGCCACTTAAAACAACTCCCCCCTCTCGGGTAATGGCCATGGGCCACCCCACCCCTTTTGGCTCGCAAAAGTCATTTAATAACTTATTTATTAGTATGTCTATTTACAAAGTCGTGCATACTAAACTGGATACTAAAAGGCATAACAGTCTACAAACAATGAGAAAGGTACTGCTTCTCACTTTTCTTTGACCTGAGGTATGAATATGAATAAACACAACCCTAGGGGTTACAATAGTAACTAGGGAACTAAAGAAAACACTGTGCGAGAACAGGGCCTCAATCAGCCTTTGCTCCCAGAGGAAATCCTTTAGGTATTAATATTTTACAGCTGGCCAAGTTGACCAGGTATCACACCTCATTGTCAAGAAGCTAACATTTTTAGCTGTCGCCCCGGAGGTCCGGGTTAGATTCCCGGCTCAGCCAAGGAAGCTGGAACAGGATCCACTCAGCTTCGTGTTGCAAAACTGAGAAGAGGTGGGTTTGACCCCCAGCTCTGCCATCCTGGAAATGGTTTTTCATGGTTTCCCACTTCTACTCCAGGTGAATGCTGGGAACTTAAGACCATGTCGGCCTCCTTCCCAATCCTCACCTGAATTACAAATAGCCTCCACACACTAATACATCCATCTTCCATTTGTGAATCTAACGCCTTGCATGCTAAGCACCCAGGTCTCTTACATAGCTTTAAAAAAAAATTGTAAAATAACTTACCTTCAATCAGAGTGGGTTCGATATGCAGCAGGATGTGCTGCAGTTGAGCATTTTTGTTCTTCATTACCTATGAAACAAAAAGAAACAGGCCACTGTTATCTATTGTTTTTTCCTACCCTCATAATATGCTGGTAAAACTACAGTATGTCAGGACAGAGCCCTGGTGAATAAATACAGCCATATTACTTGCATATTTAAATCACATTGAGGTACAGGTAGGTTTTACTACTCAAATACTACATATTTGAAGGAATTCTTACCGTATTAGAGAACAATCTTACGAAATATCGCCTTTGTACAATTAAACAGCTGATGCCAAAATATACACATACACACAGAACTGAGTTCAAGTCAGAGTAATAAGGCTACGACACGAAGTTCGTCATTCCAAGCCCTCTCTCGGAAGCGACGGATTCAAGTTACACCCCACCTGCCCCCCTGCCGCAAAATGAGTTCAAATTAAAAAGAGTGACGCCATGCTGGAACGTTATCCAATAGCAGTGAACATAAAGCTTTAGCCAATAGGAAGCCTGGCTTACTTTCACATGGGTGAACAGCGCCACTTGAGAACGAGATTCTTCGTCAATAGGTGTCGAGGAGGTGCATTTCAAAACTTGAGAAGAAGAAATCGAATCTTTATTTCATATAAGTAAGTCAAAATTTCCACACGAGGATAATAACGTATCAAAAACCACAGCTTACATGTGCATTTCCCTGACTGAATGTGTTTGCATACGCCTTTGCTCACTCCGTGTGGTGCTAAATGTTTGTGCGCACCTGTAACACTTGTCTGTATGAGCTACACAGAGTTTACTCTTTCGGTGGGTGATCCGTAACCGCGGTAACTGAATATCGGATACACTTCTCGCACTGAACACTCCCGTTGCCATGCCATCAAGGTAATCTACACCCGGCACGTATTAGTCAATTATTTTCCACCGTTTCGGTTAAACAAATAATTTTTCCTAGAAGAGATACGAAGGAGAAGTTATTTCGTCAGTCCTGTCTATTAACACTGTGGATGAATTGGTGCATGCATGAAGATGGAAGAAAATTTTCAAGAAACTGCTGAATCCGATTCGCTTTCAAATTACTGTCGAATCTGTGGAACACCTCATTATGGTAATGTGGTTGCCATATTTGATGAATATGGGAGCTATCTGCAACTCAGTGAAAAGATCAACAACTACTTGCCCATAACAGTTTCCATGGAGGATGAACTTCCTCTACTAGTCTGCAATCTGTGTGTCGAGAAACTGAACATTATTCATGAATTGATAGTGAGTTGTATTGAAGCTAATGAAAGATTCTCTGAAGTTCTACAAGAAGAAGGAACTGGCATTATGGCTGATGAAGTGAATGCTGTGTCGGAAGAGACGCATGAAATTGAAGAGGAGCCTATTGCTAACCCAGAATTGAGCACTGACATTGAGATCAAGGATGAACCCCACAATGATGATGAAGTGATTCGAGTGATCGCAGAAACCAAAGCTTCACACAAATCTTCAAAAACCATAGAGGTGGTGTCGTCACTGGAGGATGTTCTGTGTGTGGGCTCTCCAAATGAAGCTAACATCGACTTTCAGATGACCAAGGTTGGAGAATTTATTTTGGGTGCTGCACCATATGACGAAGAGGAGAAAAAGAATGACTCAGAATCGACTCAAATTACAGAAATGTTGGACACAGTTGATACCGGTGCAAAGTTCAGAACAATTGAAGCAGTGCAGGGCCTTGTCTCCAACAGCGACGAAAATGTCCATGAGGCTCCTGAAACCTCTGAACCATTACAATGTAATAATTGTGAATTTGTAGCACCCTGCCCTGACGATTTGTCAGTCCATATATGTCCAAAAAGCTTTAGGCAGAAATCATCAGACATTCACTGCAAGTTATGCAATAAGAAATTCAAAGATTCTTACAAATATATTATTCACAAGCAAACTCACGTAAGAGGTGCATCATTTCCGTGTCCGCAGTGTACCAAAGTGTTTACTCGCAAAGATTCATTGTTAATCCATCAAATGGGGCATGTAGGTATCAAGTCTCATCACTGCAAGCATTGTGATAAACGATTCTTACATAGGAATAGTTTGGAGATCCACTTAGCTTCACATTCAGACAATACGCCTTGGTTGTGCGATCACTGTGGAAAATGTTTTACACACAGGAACAATCTGCGTATTCATGCTCGTAGTCACCTGGATGTGAACAGCAAGAAACGCTACAAATGTGAAGTTTGCAATAAAGCTTACAGGAATCGTTTCCTTGTGCGTGAACACATGAAATCCCACACAGGAGAAAGACCGTATTCTTGTTTGCAGTGCACAAAGAGTTTTAGCACCAAAGATCGCCTGAAGCAACACGAAGCTGTTCACCTCGGTGTTAGACCATTTCAATGTAGCATCTGTTCGGTTGGTTTCGTTAGGAAGGGAAATTTGACAAAACATTATAAAACACACGCCACTGACAAAGTCGTCATGTGCCGGATCTGTAAAGCGACCTTTCCGTCCGTCGCCGGTCTTCTCAACCACAGAAAATCTCATTCTGCCGATGAGTGGAGTGGGAGCAAAATCCAACAGAAGATCGATGGGATGACGATCGCCACTTCACCAAAAAGTTTCCAGTGTTACGTGTGCAACAAGTTCATGTCGTCCAAGTTGTCGTTGAGCCTGCACACGAGAGTTCACACTGGAGAGAAGCCATACAGATGCGAGGTCTGCGGCAAGAGGTTCACTCAGAAACCGGCGCTCAACTACCATACGCGTTTGCACACCGGAGAACGTCCTCACCCCTGCCAGTTCTGCGGCAAGGGCTTCAACTCGAAGGTGGGCAAGGAGAGCCACGAGCGCATCCACACGGGCGAGCGTCCCTACAAGTGCGGGCAGTGCGGCGTGGGGTTCCGCTGCAGCGCCAACCTGCGACAACACACCTGGATCCATACGGACAATCGTCCATTTGTCTGCGAGGTCTGCAGCAAGCTGTTCCGGCGCCGCGAGGCCTTACAGGTCCACATGCGCATCCACACAGGCGAACGCCCTTACTCCTGCCCCATCTGCGGACGCAGCTTCACGCAGAAGAGCGACATGTTGAAACACACGCGTTCCCACTCCAAGAAGTCCGAAAGCATGACGGGTGTGGCCTGTCTCTATTGCGGACGGGTGTTCACCCAAAAGAAGTATTATAAGATGCACATCGATAAGTGTAGCATGGCTACAGAGGACCTCCACCTATTGAAAGGAGTTACTGGCCCAAGGGAGCACGAACAGCAGGTGTACGTCCAAGAGGAAGGGTTAGTCAATGGGCAAGGTGTCATAGTCCACGGTGAAGATATGATAGTCGATGCTGAAGAAGTGTTCGTGCATCAGCCTCATCGTGTTGTGGTTCATGAACAATTAATTCACTTGGATGAAGGTGAAATTGATATAAAAGCAGTTGACGACACGCAGGAACTAAATACGGTAACAATAACATCAGAAGATATTATTACATTCCCTGAAATTACTATTGTGGCAGATGAAATTCCGGAATATCACGTTGAATATCAGACATAGGCTTCTTATAAGATATGTGCTGTTAAGAGTGATAGTTTACCTCTTGTAATTATCTGGTGAGATAACTCCATGAATGTAATTTTAATAACAATAGTTCATTCTGTGCCATCTTTAGGAGTATGATAACCAAATGTGGGGCCTTTTAGTCAAAGGGTACAATGGAAGTTAATTCTTCACATACACAAAATATAATTACACCTGCTTACGTGCTAATATCTTGATTGGGATTTTTGAATGAGAAACTTATCAATTTGTTTAATTTATGCCCAAAATTCTTGAGCATGAGTTAATTGTGTGTCATTGGGGCATGTGTGGTGCTTTAATCTAGCTCCTCGCCTGCTGTGTTAGTGGAGGGCTTTAAGAGCACTAATTAATGAATGACGAGAAACATAAACAATGCCTTAATGTGGGGATAAGTAGAATTGTACAAGAAATAGAAAATATATTTTTGTTGTTGGCAAGCATTATTCAGTAAGGGTTGCATCTGTCATAGCAACTGTAGGAAATAGACAGCTCCATTAGATTTATTTTTGTCTATTTTTATGAAACCAGGTAAAAGAATGTATCACTAGGTTCTGTTTAACTTGTGTTAGCATGATTTGTCATTGGGGTTATAATTCGAAACTGTAGCATTATCAAAAATTCTTGAGTAAAGAGAGAAAATTCCTTAGACATTTAAATGTGCGTTCTTTTCACTACAAACAACAACAACAACAACAAAAAAGTCAACCCCTGGCACTATCCAGCCCATGACGGGCTAAAGCCGACCAAGCGACCGCTGCCCAGCCATTTGGCCTGCAGATATTGGGGTGACGCGTGATCAGCGCGTCGGGTCCCCTCGGCCGTTAATCTTGGTATTCGTGATCGGGGCGCTTTCTCACTGTCAGACAGCTACTCAATTGTCCTCACGAGGCTGACTGCACCCCGTTCCAACCCACACGTCAGTTTTAAAATCCCTGACGGAGCCGGGGATCGAACCCGGGGCCTCCGGGTGAGAGGCAGGCGCGCTACCCCAACACCACAGGGCCGGCTTCTTTTCACTACGGTTCTATAAAATATATTTTTACAGTAAATTCCAATGAAACGAAGGCTTTTGTCACCAAACATTAGATTTGTAGGAATAGTTACCGATAGATTTGTTATTAAAACACATTTTGCTATGGATCCTGGCTCCCTGACGGAGCCGGGAATCGAACCCGGGGCCTCCGGGTGAGAGGCAGGGCCTCAACACTACTGGGCTGGCACAGTAATTGGTACAATGGGGAGAAACTCTGCATAGTTGATAGAAAAACCCAGAATTGTTCGATATTCTCCATTAGGTGATACAGTAATGTTTGTGGACACAGACAAAATGCGGGATGTTCTCTATTGAATGGTACAGCAATGTGGTACATAAATTGTGGAATATTCTACATTGAATGGTACAGTAATGTCCAAGGACATAGTTAAATTGTGGGATATTCTCCAATGAATGGTAGAGTGATGTTCAAGGACATAGGTAAATTGTGGGATATTCTCCACCAAGTGGTATTCTTGACCGTGGATACACAAATAGTATTTTCCCAATTTGCAGACGTAACATTCATTCATTAATGTGCTGTTGGACAAATGTCCTTCCAAAAAAGGTACAACCTGCATGCAAAAAGGCCTGGGCCTTGATTTCATCCAGACACATTAAGTGTGTATACCTAGGTAACACTGTGATCAGTGGAGACATAGGCACTGACCAAAATGAGTTCTTGGGTTCTTCTGTATTTCCTGTAAATAGCATGCAAAGGTCTGTTCCGTACATTTTTGCAGAATCGTGGAAAAATAATATTCACAATCACAAGTAGTTAGATGCAGAGGAGGAATAAACTGAATTGAAGAGTCTATAAGAATTACTAATTTGAACTTTAAATTCTGTATTTTCTTCTTCCTACATTCTAGCAAGTTAACAACAATTTTGTGTGAATTTCTCGGCATAAAATTTTCGAAGTACCGTAAGTGCATCGCCATTTATCACATCGTAGAAATGTTATGGGTAGGAAGAAGGTTTTTAAGAAATTTCATGTTTTAAACCATAAATCAAGAGTGTTATGACGACTGAAAAAGTGTACATTTTACGATGCCTGGATCCATTGATTTTTTTAAAATATTTCATCATATTTTGTCTAATGTTTCATAAATTAGAAAATTTTCATATTTTATGATAGTTTATTTTAGGGAAACTCATATGCACAGCATCTATAGTTTATGAAAAGTAAGTTAAAAGATTTCTATGCTAGATAATGATTATAACCAAATTAATTATCACACAAATGATTCTACAGCAATCCATTTATTACCCCCCAAAATATAAACATATAATTTGGGAAATATTCACGTTCTTTTTATAATTCATAAATTTAAGAAATTTGTGAGCATATTTTGTTTATATTGGTTAACTTATCGTTTTATTCAATAGGTTGAAGAGACATTAAGTAACAGGTGCTTAACTTAAGGGATAACACAAGTGCTATTTGCATTATATTGAGGAGAACTACTCAAGAAAATTATGTGTGAGAATGCTTCAGTCATCGCAATGTTCATTATACCATGGTTCACCAAGATCAATTAATTCCGTGATGAGTTAGAGGAATTCTTCTAGGAAATATTGACATGTGTGCCATATATAATTTGTGACAAGGAAGCAATGGATTTATAAACCTGTAAGTTTACATTAATGGTTCTCTGTGCTAGATTTTATGCAGATAGGATCATTCAGTAACGAGTTAGGTGAAATAGTTTATTAAGAATTGACATGTACACCATCTCCAATTTATTACATGTAAGCCATATATTTATGTATAGGAATTTTTCTCTGATAAATTGACATGTTGATAAATATTGTAGTATTGGTTTATTATACATGTTTTCAACTTGACTGCTTGATTAGGCTACAAGAAATAAAAACAAGTTTAAAAAATTTGCACAGCTGCCATCTTGAACTTTTATAACAATTGATTTACATTAGATGTCAAATAATAAAGCTCTAAATAAATTCACCATTTAAGTGGTCGTGATCTCTGACCCTGTCAAATTCCAAATTATCACCCCATATAAAGCATTTAGTCATAGTTTACAGTACTCTTCCTGTGCTGGTGTTAATGGCTTCATCTTAACATTCTTTTCAAGAATATCATAAATTTGGAACGCATGTTTCCGAAGTGAATACATAAATGCTTTAACTGCATATGGACCACGAAATGCTTCATATGCATTTCGTGGCTCATAAATAGATAGATTTAATATAATAAGCAGCACTGTATGGAACATGCTTACGTGTGTTATTGATGAATGAGATATTCGGATCAGCTTCACATGAACTTATTGGTTCTAATCCCGTTTCAAGGTCAGCATAAATAGTAAATGGCACTCGAAGTTGTGAAGTGGTGAAAGAGGAGCCCTTGCAAGGTAGGATTGAGACATCAAGACTGAGGTGGTATGGACACTTAAAGAGAATGGATGAGAAGAAGATTCCTAAGAGGATACATGAGATGCAGATGCAGACAAAACGACCAAGGGGAATACCAAGAGATAGATGGCTGAAAGGCGTGGAGGAATGTGTCAAGAAGAGAGGCGAGGACTGGACCAGTGACAGCGGAAAGGTGGTGGGAAGAAAGGACTAAGTGGCGAGGCTTATGTTCCAAACAGACCCAGCCTGGGGCTGGAAACTGTACAAGTTGATGATAATGATGATGATGACTCGAAGTTGTTTACTATAGTCCCTAAATTCAAGAATATTGCTTCCAACTTCGGGCATCTTAGTTTTTACTTTAGCGCAATCAAGCTTTTGATGGTCTTTTAGTTGATCCTCTTTATAAAAGTAAAATCAAACAGCCATCACATAGCCACTTCGTACTTTTGGTTTTCGTTAACTGATTTCTTACTAATCTACCTAAATTTTTTATCTGGCAATAGTGCCAGATGGGCCCTCAATTACAGCAAGATGGGATACTGGACATGATTATCTATCAACAGGATGGTGCTCCACCGCATTGGACTATCATGGTGAGGGAACAATTAAACCTCATATTCAACGATCGCTATTGCGGCCGTGATGGACCTATCCCATGGCCTCCTAATAGCCTTCACCTAACTCCTCCAGATTTCTTTGTATGGGGCTACGTCAAGTCGACAGTGTACGCACAAAGACTACAGAATCTGGCTGACCTACGGAGGGAGACTACAGTGGCCTTTCAGCAAATCACTCCAGACATACTGCGTGCCACGTGGCGCAACATGGATTCGAGGTATCCTATGTGCCGCATGTGCGATGGTGGACATGTTGAGTGCTAATGTGCTGTGACACGAACTCCAGACTCTCCTTAACTTAACACGTATGTACCGTTAACAAGCAATAAATGTGCATAGTTTCTTGTACGTAGCGTTTTACTTTTCTGACATTCCGAACGGATGGTGTACTGTAACTTACTATTTAATTTTTAAAAGCTCTTTTGAGTTTTGTTATGTCAACTGAAATTTCCTCACCCAAGATCTTGCGCTTATGTCCATTTGAACATAAATGTGCTGTGTAATTCAAAGCAGGGAGATCGATAACGCATTCAGCACGGTGTATTTTTTAATTTATTAGATGAATAGAATTACTTTCAGTGCACTTACACGAGTGTTTGTGGATTTTTCACTGTGTTTCTTTTGTATATGACGTTTCAAAGTATCTTTTCTAACAGTTTAATAACTACAAAGCGTACATGGTGACTCTAATGAAGCATGTATACGCCTTTTGTGTCGCTGCAGACTATTATCATGTTTGAAACGTGCTTCACATTCATCACAAAGAAATATTCTTAATAGCAACGCTTCAATGTGAAATAAGAAAAAGAGTTATGTTTGCTGTTACTATATTAGCTACTAAAGGATTTACTAGTTGTGATGTATACATACAGTATATTTATCTCCATTAAATATAATATACTAACAACACTTTTATAGTTTTTTTTATGTCAAAAATACAACTGTAATTGAAGACACACACAACAGGTCCGTTCTCAAGGGTGCCCAGTGGCATACCAAAGAATATAGGAGAGAAAGGTTACTCAAGCTTAAAATTTGATTCAGATTACAACCGTCAGGATTACATCATCCACCACCAGCCTAGCCTGCTACATGGCGGTCAGGCAGCGTACTAAATTTTAAGCGTGGGCGATTTGAATTGTATTTAATCGTGTACTGGTACCCAGCTCCCCTCCAGACCCTGTACCCCATCCTTTGTAGCTACATGTAGTAATATGATTTATATGTCGGTGTAATTTATTTATTCCTGTTCCTTTTGCTCTATTTTATTTAAGAGCAGATATCAAACCAAAGGCTCATAATAATGGATTATTACTATTATTAACATAGAAAATACCAGCCTGAAATCTTTAGCTTTGATATCCGATCTTGCATAAAACAGAACAATAAGAACAGTAAATAAATACATTTCATTGGCATAAATCATATTACTACATGTAGTTACAAAGAGAGGGATACAGGGTCAGGGGGAAGGATAGGAAGCAGCATATCCTTTATTATTATTTGAAACCTGTACCACGGCAGTTGCGTAGCAATCCCCCACTTTTCTCCCCATATCCCCTCTCCTAATTTTTCGAGTATTATATGTTTTAATCATGATAGTTTTTCTATCATTAACATTTCTTTTATAGTTAATAATTTTTTAATGACAGTTGGATTTGACCCATGCTTAAAGGTTACTTTTGCAGAGGATGTCATGCGAGATGAACTGGTGTCTTCGGGATTTCCTTCCATAAGTCTCAGCTGAGGACGGCCTTTGAACCCATGGACTGGTAACACTAGAAAGTCAATCACCTACTACACAGTACTATAAGTTATAATATCAGACAGGTAGAAGAGAGGTTTAGTTGACATGGGTGTTGTGGGAGCACAGCAAACTAAGAAGAATGTAATAAACCAATTCAAACCATGCATACCCTATAAAATATAAACCTATTAACCACTGTTGAATGAAATATGATACTGAAAGGATATGGAATTCTGAAGGAAAAAATGAGGACAACATTAAGTACTGTATGTTTATATGTACATATATTCTTCTTTCTTAGTTATTACAGATATAAAATCCACAGAACATTTTCATGGAAAGAGCAATATTTAATTTCATCAGGTCATTGTCCCAGTAGATAATTGTCATCACACGGTAGAGCCACGCATATTGCAAATCTGTAAGAGAAAAATACAATTAAAATCCTAATAATGTTGAAGGGGCTTTGCGACATCGTGATCACGTGGTTCTTGGTACTGGGGAAGTGTATATGGGATATGTTTGATTACCCATGTCCTGTAGGTGTGTGTGCATTTGTAATGGAGACCAGAATTTGGAAGGAGGCAGCTGTGACCTTAATTTAGGAAATATCCTAGCATTTGCCTGGGGTAGAAGAGGGAAACCACAGAAAACCATTTCTAGGATGGTTGAGATGAGACTTTGAACACATCTCTTCTCAGCTCTGCCTCACGAGCCTGAGTGTATCCCGTTTTAACCCTCAGATTAGAATTAAACGTCTTGGCAGAGCCAGGACCTCTGGATATGAAGTATCAATATATACAGGTGTAGTCAAATGACTGTTCAGCGCTGCTACTCTATGGCTCTCACGGCACATCTATACCCCGAGACCACAGAAGGTGAAGTTCTTACAACAAATTACATTGTGTACCTAAATACTCGTTACACATATGTACCATTATAATAATAATGAAGATGTTGAAGCAACAACTTGTGACAAGGACAGTAAACAGCTACTCTCTGGGTTACAATGTTAAGCATGCACATATAGAACTTTTGCTGCTCATGGAAGGAGGGGACAAGAGCAGTGTGGATAAACTAAGTTACCCTATCACTTCAATTCCATTGTTATTAATACTAATACTACAATATTATTACTTTCCTAATTGGCCTGGATGTGTGTAACAGGCCTCATTCCCTGCGTGAATGCCACTGTAGCCTCGATATTAGGATAATGCTGCTTTAATGAATGCATTCAGAATAAATACATTAACGGGAACTAATATTAGATGTTATTTGAAGTGGAGAATGCCACTAGCCAGTAAGTTACATCAGAACAAATCCACCATCTCGGAAGTTCACAATTTACGCCAAGCACAGTAAGCAGAAAGATCTAGGCTATGTGTATGCCCCCTCTTACTGTACTGTGATATTATATAGCCTATCTAAAAACATCCATAGAAGAAAGAAAAAACCTCAAATGAACAATATAAATTTGTGCATTAATTCATTTGTTACCAATTAGTAAACCGATTGAAGCATTTCTTTATGCAACAAAGCATTGAATTTAATTTGGGATTGTCTTAAGGGGCACCGATAGGCAGTCCTTATATTCACTGTAATGTTCTATAGGCTATATACATGTTTTGCCTTTTATAGTCCAGTCTAGTCTGCAAGCCTCTGTTTGCAAACAAGTCACCTCTATGATCGCCTGCTTCTACACCTCTCACTTTAAATCGTTAAACACTGAAACTAACAAACCATTGCCGGTACTATTACACATTGCGATCGTTTGTGTCTAAAATTCCCCTAAAACAAAATGGTGGCTTTCGTGACGTCATCGACATCACGAAATACTCCTCTGGCAAGCTTACGGGAAAAGCCTGGGGAATAGGGGGTTTTAGGTGGGGAAAACACGAAAACAAAAATCAGCATTTACAAAAGCCTTCGAAACGCAATGTGTATCGCCATCTGTAATTGACCTACATACCGGTAGCTCAATTACAGATGGCGATACATACGAAAATTTCCCAATTTAAGGTCATATTTCTGAAATTTTGTATCGTAATCTGTAATTGGCCTATGTAGCTCAATTACAGATCAATCGTAATTTCCTAATTTCACATTTATAACATTTTGTATCGCCATCTGTAATTAAGCTATATAGCACAATTACAGATCCAAATTTTGTATTTTTATTTTATATTCATACATTTTTGTATCACAATATGTAATTGACCAACAATACTCAATTACAGATCCCGATACATATCGCGTTTCGAAGGTTTCTTATAAATGGTAATTTCTCTTTCGGTATCCCCCACCCAAAACCCCCTATTCCCCAGACATTTCCCGAAAGCTTGCCAGAAAGGTATTTTGTAACCTCATTAATGATATCCAAAATTTCAATGTGCACCACTATCTTTACTTCACCTATCCGTCAAGTAATGATGGAAAAACATATTCCATATACCGTATACAAACACCAATAGCGCCTCCCCCCGCTTCAAGTAGTGACCAATGGTTTTGTGTGGTATGGGTTTTTCTGTTTTCCAATGTTGGCTGCAAATACTTTTCTTATAACACATTGTGCTTAATAATTTTAGGTTACTTGGGAGACTCCACCCCTCCCCCGCTTCAAGTAGAAGCAGTAATGCACTTGTTAATAATGCTTCCCAGGCATACACAAACCTAACCTGGGGCTTACACCAGCGACACCCTTGCTTGTGGCACAGTAATATACTTGTTAATAACCTGGGGCTTACGCCACCGACACCCTTGCTTGTGGCACAGTAATATACTTATTGGGCGTGGTGGCTCAGCGGTCTAGCTGTATGCCTCTCACCAAGGTGGTCCGGGTTCGATTCCCGGTCAAAGCATGTGAGATTTTCGAAGTGAAATGCCATGTCCTGTGGTTCGGATTCCACGTTAAAAGGAGGTCCCGTGGCTCATGATCTCAAGATTAACGGTCACGTTAAACTACAAGCTTCCTTCCTTCAGTAATATACTTATTAATAACTAGAGCTAGGAATTTTAGGTGCTGCACCTTAATTTTTTTTTGTTGCTATTAACATGCCCAATGTTGCTTGTCTTGCAAAGAAAATATTAAATTAATACCCTTAACTGGGTTTTGGTTGCACCTTTTCCCAATGCAAGCACCTTTTTGCACCTTTTCTTAATGTCAACACCGTTTTCCACATTTTATTCTTAAATAAATTTAAAAAAACGAACGTTACTATAAATAAAGGCGAGGAAATGTAGAGGATTTCACCTGTATAGCTTGGTTCTACGTAGTTCCTCACTTCGACGCTAGGATCGTAGGCTCCCGATACTGTACTATTCGTGCTCTAAGAATGAACCTGGTGAGTGATTGTTGAACTATTAGCTTACCGGCATTGATAGTATTATTTATTACGTAGGCGACACGACATGTCAGATTATGCTTTGACTGTGTGTGGGTCTACCATTTTCCTGCGTTGCCAGCATCAGTAATTATAATCAAGTATGCCCAAACAGAAAGTGAACGCCGGGAAAATACGTGATATTGCGAAGCAGTTTAGTGCAGATGGTATTCAGAGCGACGGGTCTGTTCTGCGTTGTAGCGTTTGTAATATATCAATAACAATTGATGAAAAACACCAAAGTATTCGTGTTGTGCAGCATATGTGTATCACAAAACATGTGAAGAACAAGGAACTACAATGTAGTAAAGTTGGAGTTCGACAACAATTCATTGGTGAAGCAATGGCTCCTTCAAATTCAAGAAACAAAAGTGAATTTTTTACTGAAACAGCAAAGACATTTGTGGCATCTGGTATTCCTTTTTCCAAGCTTAACAATCCTATTATGAAAACGTATTTGGAGAAATATACCGGGAAGTCTGTTCCAGAAGAGAGCACCTTACGGATTACCCGGGATTTCCGGGGTTCGGATTTGAGGGGTTTCACTGTATAAGTTATTTCGAGGGGGGAAAAGTTAGATTGGCAACCCTGGGAGGATGGAGTTGTATTACCACAGTCTAAAATACACAGTTGCGAAGCTCGCTGCATTACGAAATTGCATCCTCTTTGTAGGTGAAGCGACAGTAGCGCTCATGGCGGCCAGCAAGCTGGCAACTACCTTGAGCACGTTATTCGTGGAACAGATGATTTCACTTTTGCAAGGGCTTTTGAATTGTAACTCACCTGAGTGATTATTTCCATTGTAAACATAATCATGTTAAATCGCAATTACTACAGAAAAAAAAAGCCACAATGTTGATATACTGTACACTTGCATACCTGCCAACTTTTGAAAAGGGCTATCAGTAAAACTCACGCGCGACAAAAAAAATTAACGATTTTCGACATACCCCGGCTTGACGAAAATAATAATACTTCTGGGCTACAAAATACAATAATTCATGCTTTAAACAGGATACTTCAATGAAATCATATCTACTTACATGATTTGTAGATGAACATAACAATCAAGAAGAAATCCATGTTAATCAGCAGCAGGCGTGGTGAATATTGGTTTGGAGCAGACATAACAGGACTTCCTTGATAGATTAAGCTGATATACGATAATTGAAAAAGGCTTTAAACAATAAAACTTGTTTAACGTAACACAGGCAAGAAGTAATATAATACACACTGCAAATCACATGCTAGTTCGACTTTTAAGTCATGGTTGTGGCCTTTTTAGCTTCCTGCAAACAGTCTTGAGAAAATGTTTTGTCATAACAGGGACCAGAACTCCTGGTCTTCAAAATAGAAATAGACTCCAGAGATTCATTGGACATGGATGACCTGAACTGTGATCTATTTTTCTTCACAAGGCTAAAAAAAAACGATCACATTCTGCATTGCTATGGGGTATGGTGAGAATAGAGAGCAATACTCTAGAAATTCGGTTATACTTAAGAAGTCCATCGGCTCCACGAATTCTTGATATTTGTGCCCAACTGGAATCACTTGCAGCATCTTGATGTGCAGCCAAAGTGTCATCTACCTGAAGAGCTGTGAAATGCCTCTGAAGCTCATTCACTACCTCATCTGTAGTTTCATTCTCTTCCTTGCATAACATGATAGGAAATTTTTCCAAGAAAAACCGAATGGAAGTTAACTGTGCATCTTCAATTTTGTCTAATCTAGCAACTTGAGCATTCTTTAACACGTCATCCTTGAGTGGAAACTTGTTGATGATGTAGTCACAGGCAGTATAAAAGTAGTTTCTCACTGATGAAAAGAAAAGGGATTTATCTGTATCCGGTCCGTTCTGAAGGCCTTAACAACTTCAGATGATGCATTTTTTGCCATTTTATTTACAATACATGTCGTTTTCGTGCGACCACAACTATATTTCTTTGCAACTTCTGATGTGGGAAACATCTTCTTAAATAAAGCACCAGCATGATCAGCCGCACTTAAGGGCACATTGTGTTCCACCAAAAAGGAAGTAAACAGACACTCGGCCCTAATTACGTCACTGTCAACGTTTCCAGACTTAGCAAAAAAGGTGTTGATTTTCTTGCTTATCTTTTTTCGATTTAACATAACTAATGTGTTTACCGCACTTCACATGATTACTTAAATCGTTTTTTCCACCATGTGCAATATTAATATCACACCCACATACCGTGCAAAAGGAAAATTTTTCTTCCTTTCTTGATTTTAGTATGCACGGAAAATCAACCGAGTATGATTCTTTAAATGTCTGGAATTACTGTTTCTTGTTGGATTTGTTCATTCTCGATATCTACTAAAACATCGAAAGGAACCTGGATCACCGAACGTCACATAAAATTATAACATAAAACACTTAAGACAGCCAACACTTCATTAAAACATGTCAAGACACACAAAGCCATTAAATGAAAACGACGCCAACCTCGTGAAGAAAGAATATGCACATGGTAGAAAAAAAACACACACACACGTGGAACGAATGTAATTAGTCCAAGGAATACAGGAAACTGCGAAGCACGAAGTTATAGCACAAAAACTCGACCGCTTCATTAAAATATGCCATAACCTTAAAAGACGAAAACATTCAAGGAACGCCAACTTCGCGAACAATGAACAACTAACGTGGTCAAAGAATATGGTTTAAATCGCAACGAGCGAACGGAGCGGAGCAAAGAATATGCGAAGCAGAGCCTGTCGACACATGGAAGAACGGTTATCCCGGCTTCAAATTCAATTACAAATGACGACACAACCATCACACGGTTAAAAGTACGAATCATATCAAAGAACGAGCTATCGACTATCGTGGACTTGCCTTCGACCCACGCAAACAATCGATTGTACGGAAGTGGGCGGTATTATCGAATGTAAATTATCGTTTCAAATTTTTGTCCGTAAAATCGTAAAATGACACCGTTCATCCGTAAAACCGTAAAATGCTGCAATTTCCGTAAATTTTACGGATAAACCGTAAAAGTTGGCAGGTATGCACTTGTAATTCATAGGAACATAAAAAGAATGCTCTGTTTTTATTAGTTCAGTCCTCTACAAGTATCCCTAGGTACAGTTGTATGACGTATTTAATGAATCTTAAGAAAGAATTCATAGTTCATACCAGTTATAAATTAATGTATTTGTTTTAATGATAGTCGCTGGCATCTCTACATAAAACGTAGTCCATGATACCTGGATGCAACGTGTAATCTCTAAATCCACTGAATGGATTTTGATGCGGTTTTCACCATTCAGTAAAGAATTTCTCGAGGAAGGTTTCTGTAGCAAAACATTCATTTATGACCAAAGGAAGCCGAGCAGAAACTATTTCAGTGAATCGTGTCGAAGGAAAACCTGCCGTCCGTGCGCCTTTTAAGCTTACGCTGGGTAAACCATTAAAAATATCCATATAGGCCTACTATGAGTGTAACAATTGGTCAGCGCGAAAAGTTCTACAAAGAAGTCCGCAACAGCATATCTTTATCTATAATACATCGCCAACTATAAGTGATTTTACGTTTTAATTTCTTCCAACAATCTCCATTCAGAGGAAATTTAAATTACTAGCTTCGGAGCGAGTTTACGAGCCCATCACCCCAGCTTTGGCCAGCATTAACTGTCGAGTCGAGTTAAGACTTCATAGAAGACTAGACTATAAGTGTTGGGAGTTTCGCTGTTCACTTCGGCTTTTCTGAATTGGTCTGAAACCTACCGTCCGTGCTCCTTTTAAGCTCACGCTGACTAACCCCTTTAAGATACCAGGCGAAGCCGGGGCGGGTTGATAGTATAAGTCAACCCCTGGCACTATACAGCCCATGACGGGCTAAGGCCGACCGAGCGACCGCTGCCCAGCCATTCGGCCTGCAGATATTGGGGTAACGCGTGATCAGCGGGCCGGGTCCCCTCGGCCGTTAATCTTGGTTTTCGTGATCGGGGCGCTGTCTCACTGTCAGACAGCTACTCAATTGTCCTCACGAGGCTGAGTGCACCCCGTTCCAACCCTAACGTCAGTTTTGAAATCCCTGACGGAGCCAGGGATCGAACCCGGGGCCTCCGGGTGAGAGGCAGGCGCGCTACCCCAACACCACAGGGCCGGCGGGTTGATAGTATGGGTATAATATTATATCAAATTCTTAACCATATCAAAAGCTAGTTATTCCGTAAAATTGAGTAACATTATAGTTAATTAGTAGAAAAATTCCAGTGTGATTTGTGAAACGAAAAGTATAAAAAGATGTTAAGGTCTTAAATGGCTCAATTGTAGGTACTTCGTGTTTTTCTGTGGGTTTGTAACCTTTCATTCCTGAATTTGACAAAATAATCCAATGCCAATTTTACAAAATATCGGCAATAACAATTGTGTACCGTACCTTCACAGCAGCCATGTGGGAGACCAGGTATTTCATAAGAGAATTAATTAACAGTGTAGGCCTACCACATCCAAGTTTGTGAGCATTATCCTGACGACATAAATTGGCTTGTTCCAAATGATTCGAGAATAAGTTTATATTATTGTATAAAATCTTTATTCATTAAATCAGCTCTCTGACTGTTAAAAAGCCATTTTCTACATCTGAAAATTAAAATGTCGGCATGGGTTTGAGATGACATCTTTTATGTTTACTTAGCCTACCGTATGTCTTAATCTTCAAAATGCATAGTTATTTATATTTCATTTGCAGACAATGACCATAAAAGGGCATTTCACATGAACGCCCGTAGGTTCCCCAATTGCAATGTTAAGTAGTTCCAACTTAAGCTACCAGACGCCACTGTCACTGAAACCTAGCGGCGAACGTTGGAATTTGATAGAACGTGTCTAACCCAATAGCCTACAAATTTTGGCTACATACTACCAATTGTAGTTGTAAGTTCCTTTACGTGCCATAAATCTATGTAATGGGCCCGACGACTTCGACTGGGTTTGGACCCGCGAACTTGGGCATAGCAGTTCAGCTTGCTACCGACTACGCCACCAAAGCCATGCATAGATATCCTACCAAGTCATGATTCTGATTTATAACCGACTGGCTCCGTGGTAACGTTCTTGCCTGCTGTTCCCAAGGTTGCAGGATCTAATCCTGGCGCAGTCAGCTGGCATTTAAGAGTGCATAAATGTGAGGGAACCGTGTCTGTAGATTTACTGGCACGTTAAAGATCCCCTTCAGAGCAAAATTCCGGCACCCCGGTGTCTGTAAAAGCCACAGTAGTTAAAAGCGACTTAAAACCAATAACATTATTATTGATTTATAACCAGTTAAAGACTTAATTCCGTTGTTTTATTGAAAAGCTTATAATACTTTCTACTGCGTATCCCAATTAATTGGGGTCGCCGGAACCAATCAGGCTCATTTTGGTTTTGGCCAGGGATTTAAGGCCGGATGACCTTCCTGACGCCACGTAATTTATCAGGTGAAAATTCCCCGCCACTGTCACTGGTATTAGAACTACGGCTGTCCGGGTGATTGACAAGCAGCTGCACCAACACTCTCCCCTTGAAAAGCTTTATAATACTAGCCTAAAATCCATAGCTCAAATCTTACCTTTTAGGGTCCTTTGGAAACTCGGGTGTCGTCTTGCTATTTGAACGGTCTGATTTCCCAGCCGGTCAACACTAATACACCCAATTAGATTGGGCGAGGAGTAACAATTAATTTTCCTGTGTAATTCATAATACAATAATTAATTATACATTTAATAAAACGCTCCTCATAACCCCCCCCCCCTTTATGTGAGAAGTGTTTTATTAAGTGTAAAAACGATTCTTGTATTTTTATTTCAGGGATTAGGAGATAAATTGTCACTGCCCACCTAATCTAATTGGGTACCGTACACTCGTGTTGACCGACTGAAAAGCGATCATATAGGTTATTTAGCAACAGTGAAATATTGCCTCTAATATTAGATCTGTTTATTGAACTGCACATGTCCTCTTGTAAAGCACATGTTAAATTAAAGACATAACCTTTACACAATGCTCACCTCACATACAGTAAATCCAGCAACAATAGCATACACCAACATAGCGCAGTCAGCACAATCTTGCTGGCTGCATGAGAGCATTATTGTCTCGAGGTAGAAAAATAGGAGCCAAGCTTCGCGATCTGTAGGTAGACTGTGGTTATACGTTGTCATGAAGACGTGTGTAGCCTCAAATGGGGACCCAGGCCGAAAGGCGACAACAGTACATAACCACAGACACAAATCACAACCTGCCGAACTTCCAATGGGGGGGGGGGGGGGGGGGGGGGGGTTCTAACCCCCTAACCCCCCCTTGACTATGCCACCGCAAAATATTATGCACTCATATTCAGTGCATCCAATAGCTCACCCACCTCTGTATCTAACAGAATATGCAGTGGCAGTCATTGGCAGTATTCAATCCCCCACCCTACCCCTTTTCACGTTGATATTTCACAGTCCAGCCTAAATACTATTCATGCACCCAGACGAAACACAATAGTGATGTGTATTTGTCACAAGTACCAATTACCATGCTAGCCCCGTAGTGTTGGGCCTCTGCCTCTCACCAGGAGGCCCCGGGTTCGATTCGCGGCTCCGTCAGGGATTTTAGAAACTGACGTGAGGGCTAGAACAGGGTGTACTCAGCCTCGTGAGGACAATTGAGTAGCTGACTGACAGTGAGGCTGCGCCCTGATCACGAAAACCAAGATTAACGGCTGAGGGGACCTGATGCGCTGATCACGTGTCACCCCAATATCTGTAGGCCAAATGGCTGGGCAACGGTCGCTTGGTAGACCTAGACCCTTCATGTGGTTATTACCAATTACCATAGTTAACCCAAAGAAAGCCTAGCACTATTTTTCAGAATTTACAATAATTTAGTCACTATACCAGACCCAAAACAACTGTGAACATGAGGGAGGAGCCAGATTATCTCGCTCACTCGCACCAGCTGAAACGTCTTGCTAGCCCCTAACTGTTGGGTGATAAATGTAACTGTTTACCTTTGCCTAAGCTATGTTGTTTTAATGGGCGCCAAGACCTCAATGCAATGTTGAAATCTAAATTTGTATTTAACAACGTCTAGCTCTAGCAGAACACCTTCAAGACTCTATTCACTCAGATCGTGGTATGATTTGATCATTAACCCAACAAACAATTGTATCAGGAGAAGGAATTGGTCTATATCTAATGCTACCTACTGAAAGCAAAGATTGCATTGTAAAAGAAATGAATTTATTATATAAAACAAGTATAGCAAAATTAATAATAATAATAACTATAAAATTTAAATTGGAGCGTTGTGATTTTAATATTACCGATAGAAAATTACGTGAAAACGGAGTCTGATAAATTGATTTTACTCTTATTTCCAAGCTATGAAGTTACTGAAATATGAAATATAAAACCATGAGAAATGAGAGATTGCGTATTTCTGCGTCATTGGCGCTTACCACTGGAAATGCCCGAAGCCTTTCCCTCGTACTGGATGATGCTGTGAGCTTCCCACAGTCTCCTGGACGTCGTCATCTCGTCGATGTTTGATGATATACTCGTAGATTAGATAATTCTATGGTCCGTACCTCGGACCCAAACACTCGTACAACCGCACTGGTTAAGTTATACAAAAGTTAGTCCTCCAATCCACGGAGCATCGGAGCGATTCCCGCGTACAACATACTCGTCCAGTATTTCACAGATTGTCCTCGTCCCACGGAACATCGGAGCGACTCCCGCGTATATCCACACTCGGCAAGAACTATACAGATTGTCCACGTCCCACGGAACATCGGAGCTACTCCCGCGTATAACCACACTCCTCAAGTTCTACACAGATAGTCCTCGTTTCACGGCGCGTCGAACGATATATCCACCTGTCGGCCCCCCCACTCTTCAGCCGACTCCTAGCTTACGTTGTCTCCGCTGATTGGCTGCACCCCACGCGCTATACTCCCCTCCTCTGCCTCATTACACTCGGCGGTAAGGGGAAGTCGATTTCCGTTCCAACAATTCGCCTCTTCTCGACGATGCGACCCAAGATTGCGTCATACTTCTCGACAGGAATCAGCTTGTATTTGAAATCCCAGTGAGTCACGTCTCTCAAATACCCTAACTGACAAAACTCCGTAAAATTCCGTAATCAGATAATTTTCTATGATATCGTCGTTCGTAATAATTTGCTTGATAGCGTTTTCTAAGACATAGAAAACCTATCTGTATGTTAATAATTTTTATAAAATGCTCCGAAAATACCTTAATAATAATTATAATAAATTACTAATAATAATAAATTACCATGAAAAATTCTCTTGGCTGAACAATTTGCCGCGTAAATAAATATAGAATGGCTTCCTACTGACTTATGCCAGTTGCATAAAACCCCTCGAAAAACACGTTACATATTCGCCTCGGATCATCGGATGATTTACCGTGACGACGGTCCATTATCCGATTATCCCAGACACGTTAATAAACCCCATCCAAAATACATATTACATAAATGAAATCACCCTAAATTACAGATATGTACACTCATAATTTTTCTTCACGCACTTTGCGTCAAAGTTTGTTGTCACTATGGATTGCACTTTGCAACCAGTCCAATGTTTTACATATAGAATAGTGTTCCGTGGATATTTCCGCCTCTCAAATTGCTCTATGTTGGAGAAATAGACATAATTAATGTGTGAGCACTATGTATTTATGATGTCATATCACACGCATTGAAGGTGTTCTGATATATTTATATCACCATTGAACTTCCTAATTTCACTGGAGGTCCCTTCCTTATGGTGAAATTTAATCTCACTTATCACTGAGCACATGATCACACTATTGTGGCAGCGCCTCGTGACCATAATACTTAATCTCTCTTTAAAGTAGATTAAATTAATATTGACTTCTGAAAAAAAAAAAACAGTAAATGTGCATTACATATAACACCAAATATTTCTGTGCCGTAATCGCCCTGTCTTGTTAAGTTCCCGTAGACCATATTCTACTTAATACTAGTTCTCAACACAGACCATTTCTCCTCACACAAATAATACCATTGTACAAATTATCTTAAATTACACACTTACAAATCTTACATGGCGAGGCCGTAAACAGAAATCACGTGTGCTGATATGTATGAGTTTCATGAAGGACTGTCTCGCATTCTGATGGCCCATCTTTTGCCTCGTGGACGCCTTAAGCAAAAATACCCTGTTCAAGCGCTCACCCATCTCTTGGAGGCAAATGGGAATTCACCAGCGCTACCAAATTCTGGCCTTGGTGTATCGAGACATTTTAGTGCTCAAGAGCATCCGACAATCCCGTCATATTTCCCTGTACCTTAAAAACTCTCATTTACTTACATACTACCCCCCTGTGTGACTTCTGATACGCCTGCCTGGAAGACCAACTCCTCCCACGCACCAAATACCACACTTACTCATTTGATAGGCTGGCTCGCCAGCTAAACACACTCGCTTTATGACACATATTTTCGTAGACTATGTATATTATACGTCCCGTATAATCTGTTTCCCTCACTATTCTCCAGCACATATGCTGTTTTGCCAATACGTTTGGAAACTATAAATGTTTCAGCGTCACCTGCTTCCAACCTTGCAAGTGGCTCCCTTAAATGAACGTCATCACGTTGCTCTACCTACCTATTTCTCAGTATCTGTAACGATGCCCTGTTGCTACTGTCCACACATGCACATATTAAAATACCGTCCTCTGCTTTAACCACAGGATAATCCCTACATAAATTAGTGTCCCTCGATAGCATGTCTGCAAGAATGTTATCTTTACCTTTAATATATTTTACTGTGAATTCGTATTCCTGCAGAGCGAGAATCCACCTACTAACTCTGTTAGAACTGAGTTTACAAGTTCTCATATACAGTAATGCATGGTGATCTGTGTGGATCTCAAATTTCCCCCCTACTAAATACATTCTAAATTTCCCTAAACTGAAAACGATACCTAAAAGCTCTAACTCAGTAATCGTGTATCTTTTCTCTGCTGCTGTCAGTCCTGGCGAGGCTAAAGATACAATGCACAGATTACCCTCATCATCTTTCTGACATAATACTCCAGCAATGCCTATATGTGAAGCATCTGTCATAACCACATATTCCTTATCTTTTAACGGATATTTCAGCACTACAGCTTTCTCAAAACCTTCCTTCAGCGCTCTAAAAGCCTGATCATGCTTGGACTCCCATCTCCACCGAGTCCCACTTTTAAGCAATTCCCTGAATGGTTCTACCAACCCTGAGTATTTAAGAACGAACCTCCTGAAAAAGTTGCAAATTCCCAGGTAAGTTTTTAACTGTTTAACATTCTGTGGCACCTCTGCGTTAAGTATCTTATTAACCCTACTTTCTTCTGGTGTTACACCTCTACTCGACACTCTATGACCTAAAAATGTCACTTCTGACTGACAGAATGACGACTTAGACAGCTTCAAAGTGAACCCTGCCTGATCTAACTTCTGAAAAACTATATCTAAATGACGTAGATGCTTCTCAAAACTGCGTGAACTAATTACCATATCATCTATGTAAATGGTTACAAACTCTCCTGTGTCATCCCCTAATGCGATGTTTAAAGCCCTAATTAAAGCTGCTGAACTACTCTTTAACCCATAAGGTGTTCTACAAAATTGATAAAGGTTATATTTATGACTAAAAGCTGTAAATGGTCTATCTTCGTACATAAGTGGCACTTGCCAAAAACTGGAACTCAAATCTACACAAGTGAAATACTTCTTCCCCTCAAATCTTTGCATTAATTCCACTATTGACATAGATTTCAGCTGATCTGAACTAATTCTACTGTTAACCAAACGAGCGTCTAAACAAATACGAACAGTGCCGTCGGTCTTGGGTACCGTGATCAAAGAATTAACATATGGACTGTTAGAGTGCTCAATAATCCCATCTTCAAGCATCTGGTTAATTTGTGCCTCAACTGCACTCTGATAAGCGAAAGGTACAGGATATCTATGTCCTGTGAATACTGACCTATCAATAACGTTCAATGAATGGGTATAGCAATTGGCTATACCAATGCGATCCTCAAAAACTCTCCTATTACACAATAACACATCATAGAGCCGAACACACTGTTCATCCTCTATATTTCCCTGAAATGCAGCCTCACGTAACGAGTCCTCTAGACTTCCGTTCGTAATCACACTGCCCACAAAACATGGAGAACCCCGCTCTACGGCTGGCGATATCTCATTTAAAGTACACATCACACCTACAATACTACTCCTCTGAATATGGTCATTGAACGCTACTTCTACTTCAGAATCTCCCCATTTAAATTCCAAACTCCCTACATCATAACATAAGTTACCAGACACTCTACTTAGCCACTCTGAACCCAAGATAACACTGAATACTAAATTTGGAATTACAAGGCAAATCTGCTTCTCTACATGATTATTAATTTTAATGTCTACTAAAACTTGCTTAGAAATTACCTTAGACCTCTTCCCAACAGCTGTGATAACAAAAGTGCTTTTTATTGGCATCTTCTCAAAATTTACTCCAGTTCCTTTCATTTTATCATAAAATGCACTACTTATGCAACTCTTCATACAACCACTATCAATTAAAACATCTGTGTACGCCTCGGACACGTTAAATTTAACTATGGGGCTCTTACTAACCACTTCCTGAATAATACCTTCATCATTTAGTTCATGTAATAATTCATTTCTTACATTTAGGTCATAGGGTTCCTGTATAATTGTATGCACAGGGCATGCTACAGACTGAGATTCTGACCTTACTTCGCAGCCTGGTTCGCGTTTAAAGAACCGCTACAGCTGGCCGTAGTACTACTAACTACTAAACTGGTCTGGTTGTTCTGGGCTGTGTTGTCATTGTTTGGCTGTATATTACTACCACTAGGCTGTCCTCTTCCTTGACCCCTATTCTGATTGTAATTATTGTCATTATAATTTCTTCCTTGATTTACCCTGAAATCATTGTTTCTCCCTTGATTTCCCCTGTAATCATTGTTCCTCCCTTGATTTCCCCTGAAATCATTGTTCCTCCCTTGATACTGATTACCATAGCCATTTCCTCTGTTCTGATTTAGCTGATTATTATTATTTCTATTTTGAGCGTTGGCCCCTTCGCCACCGTTCCCTTGAACTTCCTGATGCCTGGCTTCATTAGGTCTATTATTATTATTACCCTGGTTCCTATTGAAATTGTCCTCATAACCCCCTCTCCCTAGTGCATCAAATGTGCTTAACAAATTTTCTACTTTCGATATAGTCTTTACATTCTGGATACAAGCAGCCTCCTTGATCCTATAAGGAAAGTGCCTAAGTAGCAACCTCACCACATCACTTTCCTCCTTCAAGCCATCCAGATATTTACACACTAATACCTGCCCTAAAAAGTATTCGGTCATGGTGGAGCTTCCTTTAGGGTTATATTTACCACACACTACTCCCTCACGATGCTGCGACTGAATAACCTCATTCCAGAACTTTTCACAGAATTTCATTTTAAAATCATTAATATCAGTAAACTTGTCTCTGTAGACAGCAAACCAATTCCTCGTTTCCCCCACAAACACTTGTTCTAAAATTTCAACTACCTGGCACCACTCAATACTACCATTTTCCAACCTTTCCCCGAATTTATTTTCTATAGTGTTCATGAACTCCATTGGGCACCCCTGTCGATTGCTGAACTTACCCAGTTCTACCTCCCTGTGTGTGCTATTCACAAAAACTGGCCTATTCTGACTATTTTCTTGCCTGATCCTAGCTTTTAATTTTAATTCTAATTCTGCGATTTTCTCCTCAGCCTTCCTCTCAATACTGTTTACTGTTAATTTAATGTTTCCTTCTGATTCTTCTACTTTATCATATAACTTTGCTTGTTTCTCCTCAATCTTGCTAATGCTCTCTCTATTACTCTCTCTTAAATCATTTACTTCTGCAACTATTTGCGAGTGGACTTTCTCAATTCTACCCCCCAGCTGTTCCTTAACCTCTTTAGTTGCTACCTGAATTTTGTCAATTTCTCCCCCCAATTGCTTTTTGACCTGCTGTGTTTCCAGTTGCACTAGTTCTTTTAAATTTTCAGCCTGTGTACTGATTCTAATTTCCAACTCCTCCTGTACTTTTCCTAATTTCTTGTCTACATCTGCAATGATCTCTTTAACCTTCTTTTCCATTACTCCTCTGATTTCTCCTCTAATCTGCTCCATTTTCACACTAATTTCCTTGTTGTTCTTATCTAATTTTGCATTATTCTGTTCTAATTTTTTATTTAAAGCTTCTGTACTTTCTTTATTTTCCCTACTGTTTTGTTCTAATTTTGCATTATTCTGTTCTAATTTTGCATTTAAAGCTTCTGTACTTTCTTTATTTTCCCTACTGTTTTGTTCTAACTTTGCATTATTCTGTTCTAATTTTGCATTATTCTGTTCTAATTTTGCATTTAAGGCATCACTAACTAACTTTGTTCTGATACATGAACTCGAGAAGTAAAGTTTTTAATTCTGGTTGGCCGCCTACACTCCCTGTTTCAGTATCGGGATTTACCTCCGCTACCCCGGTACTACCATCACTCGACATACTGCTCGTATCATCACTCTCCAGTTGATGACCACTACGTAACCTCATCTGTCTTTCTTTCTCATCCCCCATAATGATATACACTGATAAAGACAAATAACCCCCAAAATACAGGCACAGAAATATATACCCTTCTCCTTCCACAAATGTTATTAGGTTTTCATCCCCACGTTGGGCGCCAAATGAAACGTCTTGCTAGCCCCTAACTGTTGGGTGATAAATGTAACTGTTTACCTTTGCCTAAGCTATGTTGTTTTAATGGGCGCCAAGACCTCAATGCAATGTTGAAATCTAAATTTGTATTTAACAACGTCTAGCTCTAGCAGAACACCTTCAAGACTCTATTCACTCAGATCGTGGTATGATTTGATCATTAACCCAACAAACAATTGTATCAGGAGAAGGAATTGGTCTATATCTAATGCTACCTACTGAAAGCAAAGATTGCATTGTAAAAGAAATGAATTTATTATATAAAACAAGTATAGCAAAATTAATAATAATAATAACTATAAAATTTAAATTGGAGCGTTGTGATTTTAATATTACCGATAGAAAATTACGTGAAAACGGAGTCTGATAAATTGATTTTACTCTTATTTCCAAGCTATGAAGTTACTGAAATATGAAATATAAAACCATGAGAAATGAGAGATTGCGTATTTCTGCGTCATTGGCGCTTACCACTGGAAATGCCCGAAGCCTTTCCCTCGTACTGGATGATGCTGTGAGCTTCCCACAGTCTCCTGGACGTCGTCATCTCGTCGATGTTTGATGATATACTCGTAGATTAGATAATTCTATGGTCCGTACCTCGGACCCAAACACTCGTACAACCGCACTGGTTAAGTTATACAAAAGTTAGTCCTCCAATCCACGGAGCATCGGAGCGATTCCCGCGTACAACATACTCGTCCAGTATTTCACAGATTGTCCTCGTCCCACGGAACATCGGAGCGACTCCCGCGTATATCCACACTCGGCAAGAACTATACAGATTGTCCACGTCCCACGGAACATCGGAGCTACTCCCGCGTATAACCACACTCCTCAAGTTCTACACAGATAGTCCTCGTTTCACGGCGCGTCGAACGATATATCCACCTGTCGGCCCCCCCACTCTTCAGCCGACTCCTAGCTTACGTTGTCTCCGCTGATTGGCTGCACCCCACGCGCTATACTCCCCTCCTCTGCCTCATTACACTCGGCGGTAAGGGGAAGTCGATTTCCGTTCCAACAATTCGCCTCTTCTCGACGATGCGACCCAAGATTGCGTCATACTTCTCGACAGGAATCAGCTTGTATTTGAAATCCCAGTGAGTCACGTCTCTCAAATACCCTAACTGACAAAACTCCGTAAAATTCCGTAATCAGATAATTTTCTATGATATCGTCGTTCGTAATAATTTGCTTGATAGCGTTTTCTAAGACATAGAAAACCTATCTGTATGTTAATAATTTTTATAAAATGCTCCGAAAATACCTTAATAATAATTATAATAAATTACTAATAATAATAAATTACCATGAAAAATTCTCTTGGCTGAACAATTTGCCGCGTAAATAAATATAGAATGGCTTCCTACTGACTTATGCCAGTTGCATAAAACCCCTCGAAAAACACGTTACACAGCCAATAGCATAGCGCGGCGTTGCCTAGTTAACTCAACTCGCAGGGCTCGCTGCGTCGTACGAAATCGTTAAATCTCTCCACCCACAAAAATAATTAATTCTTCAATTATTTTGATGACCCTATGTTACAGAGCTAAACATTTTGAAGCTGACTGTCCAAACCCCGTGACGCTATGACCAGCCGTTCGGAAGATATCATCTGCCCTTGAACTGAAGGGATAATTAGAGAGAGAATGGTTTAGGTGTTGAAATATTTAGGTTCGCTAGGGAAGATAATGAAGAGTGACGGCAGTGCTGTATCAATTCTATAGTGAAGCTTTAAGAAGTGTTGTGAGCTGAAGTTATGAACTCATAACAATGTCCTTTAGCGAGCCGAGTGGCAGCCGAACAGTTTTACACAGCCAGGCAAGACATACTTTTCAGGGTAGGCCTATATGGCCTTTAAAAGAAGTTTTCAAATACTAAAGTATGTGAAAACACAAAATCTGATAACCTTTGTTATTGTGTGGTCAGCAATTATGTTATTTTTTGTAATTCAGTCGAATAAAACTCACCTCTTCACAGTTTTACCTCACGAGGCATAGCGTACCCAGTTCTAACCCTGAGACCAGAACTAAATGTCTTGATTGAGCCGTGAATCGAATCTGCACCTCACGGGTTGTTGTTGTTGTTGATGATTATTTTAGGGGCTTTGAGACATCTTGGTCGTGTAGCCCAGTGAATTTAGGTGTGTGTGGAATTTGTCTGATAACCTGTGTCACTGTGATGTCTGTACTAGTGTGTGTATTTGTAATTGAGGTAGGATTTGGGTATGAAGCGGCCATGGCCTTACGTTAGGTACAATCCCGGCATTTCCCTGGAGTAGAAGTGCGAATCCACAGAAAAACCACTTCCAGGATGGCTGAGGTAGGAATCCAACCCACATCATCCCAGTTTTGTGTCACGAGGCTTAGTGTACCCTGTTCCAGCCCTCAGACCAGAATTACATTTCTTGGGAATCGAACCCGGGCTTCCGCGGTGACAGCCAAGAATGGACAGCAAGTGTGCTAGCCAGTACACCACAAGGTGGTCTCCAATGAACAAAAACTGATCCCAATACATTTTCTGTATTTCTATTACCTTATAAAGAGTCCACAAGCAATGTTAATCAGAATGATTTGGGTGTAGATTACGTCATGTGAAATAATAACGTTGTTATTGTTGTTTCATTTGAGGGGCTAGTACATCTTGGTACTTTAGCCCCATGTACTTGTCTGAAAATCTGGGTTACTGTGGTGTCTGTATTAGAGTGTGTGTATTTGTATTCTGGTAAGGATTGGGAAGGAGGCGGCCGTGGCTTTCAGTTAGGAACCATCCCGGTATTTGCCTGGAGTAGAAATGAGAAACTACTTCCAGGATGGCTGAGGTAGGAATCTAACCCACATCTTCCCAGTTTTGCCACACGAGGCTGAGTGTACCCCGTTCCATCCCTCAGACTAGAATTAAATTGCTTGGCAGAGCCAGGAATCAAACCCGGACCTCTTGGGCCACAGCCATGAATGCTGGTCGCTACACCAGTAGGTGCTCACTTGCACGAATAACGTTTGCATGGCATCATATATCTGGCTCATATCACATTGTGCGCACTCCGTTGTGAGCATAGATATTCATAGGATTAGGTCCCCAGCTCGTACATGTTCTTACATTCGGAGCGCCTTGTGTTCACGGAGAAGGTCGTGCGTATACTGCAAGTGTAGAGCTGTGTCATCTCTGCCAGTCTCACTGTGGCAACAGTGCTCAGCTGGACGCACGCTACTGGGCGAGCCCATGTTCACAGTTGTTTTGGGTCTGGTATAGGGGAATTAAATTATTCATATGGCCAAACAAATTGTGTAGTTAACTTACTTAGAATTATCTTGCAGGAAATATAGATTGAAGAAGAAAATGAAAAAAATTCATTGATTGCAGACTGTTATGCCTCTCGGTACCCAGTCTAGCTTGCAAGCCTTTGTAAAGAAATAAACAAATAAACCTCCAAGTGATTTGGCATTTGGGTATTCATACATACATATGACATATAAGAGGTAATCCTTCTCTTTCCCAAAGGAACTGTAAAATAGTTTTAGCCTCCCATATGCACATGGTTGATTAAGCTACACAAAAATGTACAAGATAAAATTTAAGACCAGTATCATATAACAGTGACAAACAACAGCAGACATTTACAGACAAGATTTGCATTCTCCTCCTGTTGATGGGGCCAGATGACAGCAACTTTCTACCCCTTAAAACAACTCCTCACACCCAGCTTATTGGCCGGTATGGTTTGAGGAAGGTAGCCTAAAAGTTATTTCATATGTCTTTAGGCTATGTAAGATGCCTGGTGGCTCCGTATGCAAGGTGTTAGATTCACAACTGGGTTTGATTCCTGCTGTCAAGAAGATGAGTAGTCTGCTTGAGGGTCCCCATGGGGTTGTGTTTACCATATCATACTACAGGTCAAAGCAAGTGATAAGCATTATTACCTTCAATCAGAGTGGGTAGGCCTACATTATACAGCACGTATCAGGTCTCGCTGTTGAATAACTGTGATGCACTGCAGTTGTACAGTGTCCCATTATCTGTAAAACAAAGAGGAACAGGCCACTGTTACCTATTGCTTTTGCTCACTCCCATAATATTCTGGTAAAAGTACAGTATCTCAGGACAGGACCCCAATGAATAAACACAGTATTACTGGCATTTTTACATTACATTGAAGTACAAGTAGGTGCTATTATTCATCAAATAATATACCGTATATTTGAAAGGATTTTTACCTTATTAGATAATAATCTAACGAAATATCACATTTGTACCATTAACAGCTGATGACGAAAAAACCCACAAACCAAAGAATATGGGTAAGAACGGTTACTCTGGGTTTGAATTCAATTCCGATTACGCCCACACGCCACACAGCAGCGCTTCTTAAGGCCCCGACACGAACTAAAATGTATGCGCGGGTAATTTGAACCGTAACCTGCGGCCAGATGTAGGCCCCCCCCTTCCCCTCCTCCAGGAATATGTTTTGTTTTTACGTTGGTTTACATTATTCTCATTTATTTCTTTTGGTTTCATAGAGTAAACTTGCATAATCAACCTGAAGGTTGGCCCTTGCCTCGGAGGAATACAAGTTAATGATATTGTTTAAATAGGCCTAACATCTAGGTTATAGGCCCAACAAGTTAATATACACTGTTATATACAGATTGAGAGAAATCACAGCAAATATATGAATATGAAATAAACCATCACCAATATAAAATACACCCAAATTTTGCCCTTAGCCTACTAAATTAAATACTCAAAGGAAATCAGGAAGCAAATAAGGAACTTTGAAGTAATACAATAAGTACAAAAATAAGGCCATTTACAGTAGTATATACTTTTCTTATTTTTACAAATATAGCCTACATTCCAGAATACTGTATGTAATTTTTCAAAATTATTGCTTCAATTTCATTTGTCATTCCAACGCACTGCCACCGCACATTACAAACCTGCAAGGAAAAAAAAGGGTAGTATAACCAAACATGTCAGTCTCAACAACAAAGTACAGCATTCCTGAAGGAAAAATAAATGAGCCACAATTATTGCAGTAACATGAATATTGTTCACTCGTATTCAGAGCATTTATTATGCACCACAAACTGAATTCTATTTGGTCTTTGGCCATTACATCCCAATAGGTCACCCACCTATACATCTAACACAGGATTTACAGTGACAACCATAGGCAGTATTGAACCCCCTTTTCGCTCTGATATTAGTCAATCCAGCCTAAATTAAATTCATGCACTCAGACAAAACACAATTTTCAAATAGTTCCCAGTATTTACAATAGTTAAGACACAAGGAGAATGTTGATTAGAACTTTATAATTAAATGATTCAAGTAGCCTAACAAATTGTGTAGTTATTTGGAACTATCATGCAGGCATTCTACGTTGAAGTGAATAAAAGAAATTCATTGCTTGTAGACTATTATGCCTTAGTATCCAGTTTAGTACCAAGACTTTATAAATAAATATACAAATAAACCTCCATGTGATTAAATGGCATTTGGGTATTCACCCATGTGGCTCTGGGGTAGTCCTTCTCTTCCCAATTTAGTTGTAAAATAGTTTTAGCATCCCATTTGCACAAGGTTGATGAAGCTAAATGATTAAAAATTTAATACCAGTAGTCTATCACTTAACACTAGAAAATAGTAGTTGACATTTAAGTTACAGACATGATTTCTGTTCTCCTCCTACTGCTAGGGCCACATGACAGCAATTCTCTGCCACTTAAAACAACTCCCCCCTCTCGGGTAATGGCCATGGGCCACCCCACCCCTTTTGGCTCGCAAAAGTCATTTAATAACTTATTTATTAGTATGTCTATTTACAAAGTCGTGCATACTAAACTGGATACTAAAAGGCATAACAGTCTACAAACAATGAGAAAGGTACTGCTTCTCACTTTTCTTTGACCTGAGGTATGAATATGAATTAACACAACCCTAGGGGTTACAATAGTAACTAGGGAACTAAAGAAAACTCTGTGTGAGCACAGGGCCTCAATCAGCCTTTGCTCCCAGAGGAAATCCTTTAGGTACTAATATTTTACAGCTGGCCAAGTTGACCAGGTATCACACCTCATTGTCTAGAAGCTAACATTTTTAGCTGTCGCCCCGGAGGTCCGGGTTAGATTCCCGGCTCAGCCAAGGAAGCTGGAACAGGATCCACTCAGCTTCGTGTTGCAAAACTGAGAAGAGGTGGGTTTGACCCCCAGCTCTGCCATCCTGGAAATGGTTTTTCATGGTTTCCCACTTCTACTCCAGGTGAATGCTGGGAACTTAAGACCATGTCAGTCTCCTTCCCAATCCTCACCTGAATTACAAATAGCCTACACACACTAATACATCCATCTTCCATTTGTGAATCTAACGCCTTGCATGCTAAGCACCCAGGTCTCTTACATAGCTTTAAAAAAAAATTAAAATAACTTACCTTCAATCAGAGTGGGTTCGATATGCAGCAGGATGTGCTGCAGTTGAGCATTTTAGTTCTTCATTACCTATGAAACAAAAAGAAACAGGCCACTGTTATCTATTGTTTTTTCCTACCCTCATAATAAGCTGGTAAAACTACAGTATGTCAGGACAGAGCCCTGGTGAATAAATACAGCCATATTACTTGCATATTTAAATCACATTGAGGTACAGGTAGGTTTTACTACTCAAATACTATATATTTGAAGGAATTCTTACCGTATTAGAGAACAATCTTACGAAATATCGCCTTTGTACAATTAAACAGCTGATGCCAAAATATACACATACACACAGAACTGAGTTCCAGTCAGAGTAATAAGGCTACGACACGAAGTTCGTCATTCCAAGCCCTCTCTCGGAAGCGACGGATTCAAGTTACACCCCACCTGCCCCCCTGCCACAAAATGAGTTCAATTTAAAAAGAGTGACGCGATGCTGGAACGTTAACCAATAGCAGTGAACATAAAGCTTTAGCCAATAGGAAGCCTGGCTTACTTTCACATGGGTGAACAGCGCCACTTGAGAACGAGATTCTTCGTCAATAGGTGTCGAGGAGGTGCATTTCAAAACTTGAGAAGAAGAAATCGAATCTTTGGGCGCGTTCAGCGGGCTCATTGCTGGCCAGCAAACGGTCAGCAGATTCTGAGTTTGCCGTTCAGCGGGCTTGCTAGCGGGCTTGCTAGCGGATGTGACGTAGGTAGCAAGGGCTCAGCAGAGCCAGCAAACTTTTTCTCTGCTGGCTTGCTAGCTTGTTTCTGCTGACTTGCGGCGCATGGCGGGGAATCAAATTGATCAAGTTCTGCACGTTCGGCGAATGAACCTATTAGCTTCCTTAAATTCTATTTCAGTGTTGTTGAAGTTGTATAATAGAGCCAAGATGATAATTGTGTTGTAACTCGCATCTTTTCTCTTGGGATGTGTGAGTACCCGTGAATTTCATACTGTCTCATTTATATTTAAAATTATAAAACTTTTACTTCTTCTAATTGTGGTTTTTAATGTCTGTTGCATTAAATGTCTATAAAATGGTGGTAGGATGGAACCAGAGTCTAAAAAGAGAAAAAATAGCAATGAATTTTGAATAAATTAATATGAATTAAGTTAATAAATGGTTTAAAAATATGTTCACTTCAATTCTTTTTCTGGTCTCCCTATCTTATACCCTTATTACAAAATGTGGATAAACGAATGGGTAGATTCCCAGGTAAGAGCACAATTCAATACAAATAGCTGGCATTGAATATTACTGTAGTAAATATTTTCTGTCTGTCAGCCAACATAGGGAAACCATTCCAAATATTCAACCGTATTTTGAATCCATATCATTAAGGACATGCATATTTCTCTTGCATTCCAATATTACAGTATTCTATGGTGAGTATCGACTTACCCTCAAGTTTTATAATATTAAAAGAATCTATTTTCAGACAGTCAACACAGCAATGTGGTCAATTAAATCCTTTCCAGTTAGTGTGACAAATTATTCGGGCACATACTGCGTTTAGCGACTGAAAGTTGATTCTTTCTTAGATAACAAAGGCGTCACTCAGGATTTTTTTTTCTAAAACTTGGTCAAGTCTTAGTTGACTGAATAGAGAACGTCTCCCCTAGCTGTGAAAACTTCCTATTAAATTTTCATTAAAAGAATTCTTTTCAGTCAGTCAACATGATTCTGTCCAATTAGTTTGGGAGAGGAGCAACAATTAATATTTTATCACCCAAACCTTAAAGAAATAGTTATTGTTGTATTAAGAGGCGGAACTATGAGGTCATCTGCCCCCTTAAAGAAATATTACAAGAATTAAGTTATTTATTACTGACACATTTTTGAAGGAAAAGTTTTTGTATATAAATTTTTAATCGCATCTGATATGCTACCTTATTGAAATATATGGGGGAATTAAATAACTGAACGGCTTGGGGCAACAAAGTGATATCCCTCATTTTATTAATTTTAAGCTAAAGCAAAAATAGCATGCCAATAGCCTACCACTACAATTATTTACATACAATGATGTGTTTTACCACTATGGGCAGCAGTAATATGAAAAAACTTCTTTGATTGGATTTTATGGAATTAATACATGTTAATTTTGTGGGTTATGTTGCCCCAAATAATTGGCTTGTTTGATAGTAGGGTATTTTATGATAATTGTTTTAAAGGGTGGAACAGCGAGGTCATCTACCCCGCGTAACACGTAGGAGAATTAAATAACTGAAGGGCTAATTCAATATTTCTTTACAAATTTCGACGGATGTTTAAATAAGAAATCAGCCTAATTAAAGGAGTGGACTAGCCTACAATAAAATTGAATTTCAAAAGAAGAGTTATTATTATCGTCAGGATGTCTACCCCCTTATTATTCCCGTTTTCAACAGGGTCGCGGATGAGATACGATGAAAGTCTATGTGGCGGTTGGTTTATACCGCCGGATGGCCTTCCTGACGCCAACCTCATGAGAACTGAAATTAATGAAACTTGACTAGGAGATGGAAGATAGAGGTCGTGGCCTATTAGAAGGTAACTTACTGTCCCGGTATTTGCCTGGACCTGAATATTGGAAACCACTGAAAACCATTTACATGACGGCCGACGGTGGGATTTGAACTCACGTCTCCCGAGTCCGCAGATAGCTTGGCTCCACGGCCTAGCGCCGCGCATTAACAGGGCTGTCTACAGCTCTGTCGCATAAAAGTTATTATTTTCTATGTATTTATCATAGACCATAGACCAATAAGTATGGTAGCTTCAAAGGAACTCTGTGCATTGCTCAAAGTTCCCGCGTCAGCTTGTAGCAAAGCGTTCAGGCGGGCTCACGCTTGCTAGCCTAGCAACAAGTCAGCAGGTACCTAGCAGGTTAGCAGATTGCTGAGCCCGCTGAACGCGCCCTTTTTTTCATATAAGTAAGTCAAAATTTCCACACGAGGATAATAACGTATCAAAAACCACAGCTTACATGTGCATTTCCCTGACTGAATGTCTTAGCACACTGTTTGCATACGCCTTTGCTCACTCCGTGTGGTGCTAAATGTTTGTGCGCACCTGTAACACTTGTCTGTATGAGCTACACAGAGTTTACTCTTTCGGTGGGCGATCCGTAACCGCGGTAACCGAATATCGGATACACTTCTCGCACTGAACACTCCCGTTGCCATGCCATCAAGATAATCTACGCCCGGCACGTATTAGTCAATTATTTTCCACCGTTTCGGTTAAACAAATAATTTTTCCTAGAAGAGATACGAAGGAGAAGTTATTTCGTCAGTCCTGTCTATTAACACTGTGGATGAATTGGTGCATGCATGAAAATGGAAGAAAATTTTCAAGAAACTGGTGAATCCGATTCGCTTTCAAATTACTGTCGAATCTGCGGAACACCTCATTATGGTAATGTGGTTGCCATATTTGATGAATATGGGAGCTATCTGCAACTCAGTGAAAAGATCAACAACTACTTGCCCATAACAGTTTCCATGGAGGATGAACTTCCTCTACTAGTCTGCAGTCTGTGTGTCGAGAAACTGAACATTATTCATGAATTGATAGTGAGTTGTATTGAAGCTAATGAAAGATTCTCTGAAGTTCTACAAGAAGAAGAAACTGGCATTATGGCTGATGAAGTGAATGCTGTGTCTGAAGAGACGCATGAAATTGAAGAGGAGCCTATTGCTAACCCAGAATTGAGCACTGACATTGAGATCAAGGATGAACCCCACGATGATGATGAAGTGATTCGAGTGATCGCAGAAACCAAAGCTTCATACAAATCTTCAAAAACCATAGAGGTGGTGTCGTCACTGGAGGATGTTCTGTGTGTGGGCTCTCCAAATGAAGCTAACATCGACTTTCAGATGACCAAGGTTGGAGAATTTATTTTGGGTGCTGCACCATATGACGAAGAGGAGAAAAAGAATGACTCAGAATCGCCACAAATTACAGAAATGTTGGACACAGTTGTTACCGGTGCAAAGTTCAGAACAATTGAAGCAGTGCAGGGCCTTGTCTCCAACAGCGACGAAAATGTCCATGAGGCTCCTGAAACCTCTGAACCATTACAATGTAATAATTGTGAATTTGTAGCACCCTGCCCTGACGATTTGTCAGTCCATATCTGTCCAAAAAGCTTTAGGCAGAAATCATCAGACATTCACTGCAAGTTATGCAATAAGAAATTCAAAGATTCTTACAAATATATTATTCACAAGCAAACTCACGT
Source organism: Meconema thalassinum (assembly GCA_946902985.2). Taxonomy (NCBI): domain Eukaryota; kingdom Metazoa; phylum Arthropoda; class Insecta; order Orthoptera; family Tettigoniidae; genus Meconema; species Meconema thalassinum. The sequence goes on from OX336395.1 coordinate 206,806,845, forward strand.
AAGAGGTGCATCATTTCCGTGTCCGCAGTGTACCAAAGTGTTTACTCGCAAAGATTCATTGTTAATCCATCAAATGGGGCATGTAGGTATCAAGCCTCATCACTGCAAGCATTGTGATAAACGATTCTTACATAGAAATAGTTTGGAGATCCACTTAGCTTCACATTCAGACAATACGCCTTGGTTATGCGATCACTGTGGAAAATGTTTCACACACAGGAACAATCTGCGTATTCATGCTCGTAGTCACCTGGATGTGAACAGCAAGAAACGCTACAAATGTGAAGTTTGCAATAAAGCTTACAGGAATCGTTTCCTTGTGCGTGAGCACATGAAATCCCACACAGGAGAAAGACCGTATACTTGTTCGCAGTGCACAAAGAGTTTTAGCACCAAAGATCGCCTGAAGCAACACGAAGCTGTTCATCTCGGTGTTAGACCATTTCAATGTAGCATCTGTTCGGTTGGTTTCGTTAGGAAGGGAAATTTGACAAAACATTATAAAACACACGCCACTGACAAAGTCGTCATGTGCCGGGTCTGTAAAGCGACCTTTCCGTCCGTCGCCGGTCTTCTCAACCACAGAAAATCTCATTCTGCCGATGAGTGGAGTGGGAGCAAAATCCAACAGAAGATCGATGGGATGACGATCGCCACTTCACCACAAAGTTTCCAGTGTTACGTGTGCAACAAGTTCATGTCGTCCAAGTTGTCGTTGAGCCTGCACACGAGAGTTCACACTGGAGAGAAGCCATTCAGATGCGAGGTCTGCGGCAAGAGGTTCACTCAGAAACCGGCGCTCATCTACCATACGCGTTTGCACACCGGAGAACGTCCTCACCCCTGCCAGTTCTGCGGCAAGGGCTTCAACTCGAAGGTGGGCAAGGAGAGCCACGAGCGCATCCACACGGGCGAGCGTCCCTACAAGTGCGGGCAGTGCGGCGTGGGGTTCCGCTGCAGCGCCAACCTGCGACAACACACCTGGATCCATACGGACAATCGTCCTTTTGTCTGCGAGGTCTGCAGCAAGCTGTTCCGGCGCCGCGAGGCCTTACAGGTCCACATGCGCATCCACACAGGCGAACGCCCTTACTCCTGCCCCATCTGCGGACGCAGCTTCACGCAGAAGGGCGACATGTTGAAACACACGCGTTCCCACTCCAAGAAGTCCGAAGGCATGACGGGTGTGGCCTGTCTCTATTGCGGACAGGTGTTCACCCAAAAGAAGTATTATAAGATGCACATCGATAAGTGTAGCATGGCTACAGAGGACCTCCACCTATTGAAAGGAGTTACTGGCCCAAGGGAGCACGAACAGCAGGTGTACGTCCAAGAGGAAGGGTTAGTCAATGGGCAAGGTGTCATAGTCCACGGTGAAAATATGATAGTCGATGCTGAAGAAGTGTTCGTGCATCAGCCTCATCGAGTTGTGGTTCATGAGCAATTAATTCACTTGGATGAAGGTGAAATTGATATAAAAGCAGTTGACGACACGCAGGAACTAAATACGGTAACAATAACATCAGAAGATATTGTTACATTCCCTGAAATTACTATTGTGGCAGATGAAATTCCGGAATATCACGTTGAATATCAGACATAGGGCTCTTATAAGATTTGTGCTGTTAAGAGTGATAGTTTACCTCTTAATTATCTGGTGAGATAACTCCATGAATGTAATTTTAATAACAATAGTTCATTCTGTGCCATCTTTAGGAGTATGATAACCAAATGTGGGGCCTTTTAGTCAAAGGGTACAATGGAAGTTAATTCTTCACATACACAAAATATAATTACACCTGCTTACGGGCTAATATCTTGATTGGGATTTTTGAATGAGAAACTTATCAATTTGTTTAATTTATGCCCAAAATTCTTGAGCATGAGTTAATTGTGTGTCATTGGGGCATGTGTGGTGCTTTAATTTAGCTCGTTGCCTGCTGTGTTAGTGGAGGGCTTTAAGAGCACTAATTAATGAATGACGAGAAACATAAACAATGCCTTAATGTGGGGATAAGTAGAATTGTACAAGAAATAGAAAATATATTTTTGTTGTAGGCAAGCATTATTCAGTAAGGGTTGCATCTGTCACAGCAACTGTAGGAAATAGACAGCTCCATTAGATTTATTTTTGTCTATTTTTATGAAACCAGGTAAAAGAACGTATCACTAGGTTCTGTTTAACTTGTGTTAGCATGATTTGTCATTGGGGTTATAATTAGAAACTGTAGCATTATCAAAAATTCTTGAGTAAAGAGAGAAAATTCCTTAAGACATTTAAATGTGCGTTCTTTTCACTACGGTACTATAAAATATATTTTTACAGTAAATTCCAATGAAACAAAGGCTTTTGGCACCAAAAATTAGATTTGTAGGAATAGTTACCGATAGATTTGTTATTAAAACACATTTTGCAATGGATCCTGGCTCCCTGACGGAGCCGGGAATCGAACCCGGGGCCTCCGGGTGAGAGGCAGGGCCTCAACACTACTGAGCTGGCACAGTAATTGGTACAATGGGGAGAAACTCTGCATAGTTGATAGAAAAACCCAGAATTGTTCGATATTCTCCATTAGGTGATACAGTGATATTTGTGGACACAGACAAATTGCGGGATGTTCTCTATTGAATGGTACGGCAATGTGGTACATAAATTGTGGAATATTCTACATTGAATGGTACAGTAATGTCCAAGGACATAGTTAAATTGTGGGATATTCTCCAATGAATGGTAGAGTGATGTTCAAGGACATAGGTAAATTGTGGGATATTCTCCACCAAGTGGTATTCTTGACCGTGGATACACAAATAGTATTTTTCCAATTGGCAGACATAACATTCATTCATTAATGTGCTGTTGGACAAATGTCCTTCCAAAAAAGGTACAACCGGCATGCAAAAAGGCCTGGGCCTTGATTTCATCCAGACACATTAAGTGTGTATACCTAGGTAACACTGTGATCAGTGGAGACATAGGCACTGACCAAAATGAGTTCTTGGGTTCTTCTGTATTTCCTGTAAATAGCATGCAAAGGTCTGTTCCGTACATTTTTTCAGAATCGTGGAAAAATAATATTCACAATCACAAGTAGTTAGATGCAGAGGAGGAATAAACTGAATTGAAGAGTCTATAAGAATTACTAATTTGAACTTTAAATTCTGTATTTTCTTCTTCCTACATTCTAGCAAGTTAACAACAATTTTGTGTGAATTTCTCGGCATAAAATTTTCGAAGTACCGTAAGTGCATCGCCATTTATCACATCGTAGAAATGTTATGGGTAGGAAGAAGGTTTTTAAGAAATTTCATGTTTTAAACCATAAATCAAGAGTGTTAAGAAGACTGAAAAAGTTTACATTTTACGATGCCTGGATCCATTGAATTTTTTAAAATATTTCATCATATTTTGTCTAATGTTTCATAAATTAGAAAATTTTCATATTTTATGATAGTTTATTTTAGGGAAACTCATATGCACAGCATCTATAGTTTATGAAAAGTAAGTTAAAAGATTTCTATGCTAGATAATGATTATAACCAAATTAATTATCACACAAATGATTTTACAGCAATCCATTTATTACCCCCCAAAATATAAACATATAATTTGGGAAATATTCACATTCTGTTTATAATTCATAAATTTAAGAAATTTGTGAGCATATTTTGTTTATATTGGTTAACTTATCGTTTTATTCAATAGGTTGAAGAGACATTAAGTAACAGGTGCTTAACTTAAGGGATAACACAAGTGCTATTTGCATTATATTGAGGAGAACTATTCAAGAAAATTATGTGTGAGAATGCTTCAGTCATCGCAATGTTCATTATACCATGGTTCACCAAGATCAATTAATTCCGTGATGAGTTAGAGGAATTCTTCTAGGAAATATTGACATGTGTGCCATATATAATTTGTGACAAGGAAGCAATGGATTTATAAACCTGTAAGTTTACATTACTTTAATGGTTCTCTGTGCTAGATTTTATGCAGATAGGATCATTCAGTAACGAGTTATGTGAAATAGTTTATTAAGAATTGACATGTACACCATCTCCAATTTATTACATGTAAGCCGTATATTTATGTATAGGAATTCTTCTCTGATAAATTGACATGTTGATAAATATTGTAGTATTGGTTTATTATACATGTTTTCAACTTGACTGCTTGATTAGGCTACAAGAAATAAAAACAAGTTTAAAAAATTTGCACAGCTGCCATCTTGAACGTTTATAACAATTGATTTACATTAGATGTCAAATAATAAAGCTCTAAATAAATTCACCATTTAAGTGGTCGTGATCTCTGACCCTGTCAAATTCCAAATTATCACCCCATATAAAGCATTTAGTCATAGTTTACAGTACTCTTCCTGTGCTGGTGTTAATGGCTTCATCTTAACATTCTTTTCAAGAATATCATAAATTTGGAACGCATGTTTCCGAAGTGAATACATAAATGCTTTAACTGCATATGGACCACGAAATGCATCATAGATAGATTTAATATAATAAGCAGCACTGTATGGAACATGCTTACGTGTGTTATTGATGAATGAGATATTCGGATCAGCTTCACATGAACTTATTGGTTCTAATCCCGTTTCAAGGTCAGCATAAATAGTAAATGGCACTCGAAGTTGTGAAGTGGTGAAAGAGGAGCCCTTGCAAGGTAGGATTGAGACATCAAGACTGAGGTGGTATGGACACTTAAAGAGAATGGATGAGAAGAAGATTCCTAAGAGGATACATGAGATGCAGATGCAGACGAAACGACCAAGGGGAAGACCAATAGATAGATGGCTGAAAGGCGTGGAGGAATGTGTCAAGAAGAGAGGCGAGGACTGGACCAGAGTGACAGCGGAGAGGCGGTGGGAAGAAAGGACTAAGTGGCGAGGCTTATGTTCCAAACAGACCCAGCCTGGGGCTGGAAACTGTACAAGATGATGATAATGATGATGATGACTCGAAGTTGTTTACTATAGCCCCTAAATTCAAGAATATTGCTTCCAACTTCGGGCATCTTAGTTTTTACTTTAGCGCAATCAAGCTTTTGATGGTCTTTTAGTTGATCCTCTTTATAAAAGTAAAATCAAACAGCCATCACATAGCCACTTCGTACTTTTGGTTTTCGTTAACTGATTTCTTACTAATCTACCTAATTTTTTTTATCTGGCAATAGTACGATTTTTCACCTTTTGTTATGTAAAGTAAATTAACATGTTTTTTCTGCCTTTTGCTTGTATGATACAAAGGACCTACTACCCTTTTTCCACTAATTCCAAATACATTGATACCAACATTGTTTAACGCTTCAAAATGTTTTGTGTTCTTTACATCCATGGAAATGTTATTTAACTTAGATCTAGTACTGAAAAATAGTCTGGATAGGATGATAAATGTTCTGAGTTTGTACAATACAGCGCTGACATAACTGCCCAAGCAAAACATGCTTCGTCTCTATCTGAATATTAATGACTGCCCCCTGTTTCTTTTAATCCATGTAGGTAATCCAATGTACTACAATCCGCGTAGAGGATCGTATTTTTTAATATTGACTTCGAGCCGAATAACTTCAACTAGTGACCATCCTGATCCTTTTAGTGCAGATAATCGATGCGTTGTTCTGATAAATTTTAGAGAGATTACTTGAGTTGGTAATACTGTAATTACGATTTTTGTGTTCAAAGACTTAATGTCTGTAATTTCACCATCTGATCCATTTAGTTTAACATATAGTGCAAATAGCTCTAAGTTTACTTTAAGGGCCCAAATCGCATTGCATTCGCCTGTTTTTAAAAACGATTCAATTCTATCATCCTTAATCATATTCGTCGTCGTCATCGGCGGCTTTAACTCGTTTCCGAGTATACATCTTCCAAAACAGTCTAAAATAATCTAAGGTTGAGGTCTGTGGGCATGCTTGCGGTGACTGAACAGCCCAATGCGTGCATGAAACAAACGTCCACACAGATCACACAGAACTGTTGGTGGAGGGCGTGGCTGTGCTGCACGGAGCTTTCGTGCTTGTCGCTTGGCCTTAACAATTCTACGACGTTCTTCTTCAAACATTTCGACAGCAGCCGGGATGGTCTGGCGCCAAGTTGAACGGTCTTTAACAAGCTGGTCCCAGGTTTGTGGATTGAGTCCTGTCAACTTCATATTCTGCTTAAATTGGTCCTTGTATCGTCTCTTAGGTCCTCCATGAGGTCTGGTGCCAGAGGCGAGTTCACCATACAGAACCTGGCGTGGTAGTCTCGTATCATCCATCCGATGGACATGTCCAATCCATCTAAGTTGATGACCAATGATGGATGATTCTATACTATTAGCAAGCGCTTTCTCAAGAACATCAAGATTGGTGATGTGGTCTTCCCACTTTATCTTAAGGATGGATCTAAGTTTCTGTTGATGGAAGCGCTCAAGCTTTCGGAAGTCATGTCGATAGAGGGTCCAGGTTTCACAGCCATACAACAATGTTGAGATGACAACAGCTTGGTACACCATGAGCTTCGTCTTCACGGTCATATCTTTATTCAAGAAGACCCGGTGCGATAGTCGCCCAAATGCTGCGTGGGCAGCACCGATTCTCTTCTCAACATCCTGCCCACAATTGCCGTGTGCAGATAGCAGATACGAGAAGTGGTCTACCTGCTCCAATGGAGTATCTGAGATAGAAAATGTTGAAGTGCGGAAGGGAAGTGCCTGGTGAGGGTTGTGCCAGAACCTTGGTCTTCTGAACATTAATGGTGAGACCAAAACGTTCACATGCATTCTTGTAGCAATTAACAGTCTGTTGCAACTCCACTGGCGTGAGTGTAGGCGATGCCGCATCATCTGCATACAACATATTGGTTATCTTCGTAACCTGAGTTAGCTTCTTGGAGCGAAATCGAGCTAGGTTGAAGAGCCCTCCATCAAATCGGTACCTGACATCTACACCTGGGATGTTTGTGGGCGATTTATAGAGCATTTCAGCCAAATACAATGCAAACAGTGTTGGAGCAAGTACGCAGCCTTGTTTCAGTCCATGAATGATAGGAAATTCGTCAGAGATCTTATTTTGCTGACAAACCTGACCGGTCATGCCATCATGGAGAGCTTGGATTAGATCAACAAAGCGTCGAGGACAGCCAAAGCGTTGTAGCACCGCCCACATAGCAGATCTTGGAACTGAGTCAAAGACCTTTTCCATATCATAAAAGACTAAGAAGAGTGGATTCTGTTGCTCACTACATTTTTCTTGTAGTTGTCTTACGCAGAAAATCAAGTCAGTTGTGCTTCTGGAAGATCGAAATCCACACTGGGACTGGGGGAGGATCTTTTCTGAGATAACCTGAAGGTGGTTAAGTAAAATTCTGGCGAGAATTTTACCCACAGTAGACAGCGATAGTTGCCAGAAACACTACTTTCACCTTTCTTGAAGATTGTGATGATAGTGGCGTTCTTTAGGCCACCAGGTACTTCTCCTAATTCCCAAATTTTGAGAATAAGAGTGAGCATCCGCGTTTTGAGGGACTGACCTCCAGCTTGAATTAATTCCAGTGGGATGTTATCTGGGCCAGGTGCCTTTCTTGGTTTCATATGATTGAGAGCTACACTGAATTCCGTGTAAGAAGGAGGTACAGCCATCCATGGTTGTTCAGGATATATCGGCACATCACGAAGGAAGTCTTCAGCAGCTGTTGAAGGACGATTTAGAAGGATGGGGAAATGTTCCTTCCAACGCTCTAAGATATCATGGCTGTCAGTAAGAGTGGCAGAGTTGTCAGCACTTTTTAGTGTACCTGATGAAGAACGAAGTGGGCCATATATCTCTTTAATCCCTGCATAGAAGTTCCTCAGATCACGAGTATCAGATAGCCTCTTAAGTTCCTCAGCTTTCCGCTTCCACCAAGTATTCTTTATCTCTCTTATTTGTGTCTGACACTTACTCTTGAGTTCTAAATACAGAGCTTTCTTCGTATCTGAGGATGGATCTTGAAGATGAGATAGATAGGCTTCACTTTTGATGTTGATGAGACGCAAAATTTCTTCGTTGTTGTCATCAAACCAGTCTCACCATATTAGAAATACAGGGTACAGGGTCATCCGTTTGGGATGTCAGAAAAGTATAACGTTATAGCTATTATCTATGCAATTTTCTGTAATGTACATGACAATGATTCTCTTTGCAACAATGACTTCCGCGAGACAACGCAGCACGGCCGACTGAATGCGCTCATACCGGCCTAGACAATGAGACCTTTTTCATGAAATCTTGTTAGTTACTCAACTGCTCACACAGCGCTGTTCACCAAGCATTGCACGACTAAGACTTATCTCTACTTAGTGTAAAACAAAGTCCCCGATTCTTGGATATCACGGGTAATCTCGAGAACTACTGGATGGATTTTGATGCGGCTTTCACCATTCTGTACAGGTAATATCGAGGAAGATTTCTGCAGAAAATAATTTATTTATGATCAAAGGGAGCCAAGCAGTAACGATTTTAGATTTCAGTGAATAGGTCGAAGAAAGAACTTGACGTCCGTGCGCTTTTTAAGCTTACGCTGGACAAACCGTTAAAAATATCAATATACTATGAGTGTAAGAATTGTTCAGCATGAAAGATTGTACAAAAAAGTCCGTGTGAGCATATCTCTATCTTCAATACATCGCCCACTATAAGTGTTTTTAGTTTGGACGGGAGGGGGATTTAGCTTGCACCTCGCCATTCTTAAATTACGTCTGACAGGAATTCCTTGCACATTCATAACTGTTCCCGGGCGAAGCCGGGGCGGGTTGCTAGTGACACTATTATATTATCATTATAATTCCCACAATATCAAAATGCAAATTATATCACAAAATAAAATAGCGTGCTAATAAATCTAAGAGAAATTAGACATACCTTGCACCTCGTTACAGTTGAATTCGATCAGAATCACTCGGTTTTCATTAAAGTTTATGCATTTTTCTGCTGAACGGTTTGGAAGTTCGGCAACAGGAAACTAGGACTGTTATTTACTTAAAATATTCATTATTGTATTTTTGTACTATTTGTGTTCATGATTTCATTACATTGTCAGAATTACCGACAGCTGGCTAAAGCGCAGCGTTAGGCCATGGGGCCAAGCTCTCTGCTGACTCGGTAGACGCGTGTGTTCGAGCCCCACCGTCGGCCGTCCTTGAAATGATTTTCCGTGGTTTCCCATTTTTCAACACCAGGCTAATGCTGGGACGGTACCTTCTAACAGGCCACGGCCGCTTCCTTCCACATCCTTGCCCAGTTTCATTCATCTTCATCCATTCCATCTCTCATCCTGACGCGCAGGTCGCCCACGGGCGTCGACTAGAAAGACCTGCACTCGGCCTCTCAGGAGGCCACACGAAAAAAAAATGTCAGAATTAATGCTTTAATTAGTAGGGTATACTATTCAGTGTACCTATTATAAATAAAAACCGTGAGGTTTCTCACCTCCCCATATTACGAAACCCGGTTGCCTAATACGGGGAAAGTGCACTTTTAAAGTTAACAATAATATCAGAGGGTATTACAACATCAAACGTGCCCATATATGTAATATACATAGTATATCGCCTGAGGTTTACATTGGTGAGAAAACCAAAATTATTCCGTTCCTTCTTATGTCTAATGTGAGCCCTATAAAAAAACTCCCCATATTTGGCGACTTTCCTCTACCCATTTTTAGAAGATACCTTATGCACTGGACAGCTGAATCCGTGATTAATTGTATAGGTAGCTTCGTAAGTCTCAGAACTCAGGAAGTCCTTTCTAGCAGCGTTACTAGCAGCTTTCAAAGTTTCAAGGTAAGAAAGAAAATATTCCTCTAGCCAGTTTAGGCGACTGATATTTAATGAGAAAAATGCCCTTTATCTGGATTTCTAGACTGAATATGATGATATGTGATGCTTACGTCATGTATAGCGAACCATTTATTAACTTTTTTTAAAAAAAAAAAGGTTGCTTCTGCGTCCATGAATGTGTACGCTTCCGGGTGCATGCCTATATTTTCTTTCAGTGTACTAATGGCACCAATAACGTCTGACGAGAACACTTCTTTGGCACGCCGAACATTCATTGTTTCAAATTTAGTGGGTTCGATGTGTTTTTTAGTGAGGTGTCTGACCGGTTTGACGATCTCACCCTTTTGCATTGTGTATAGTAATGACAAGTATTTCCCTGAAATTATTTCAGTACCATCAGTCATCTCTCGTTACAGAAACTGCGTTCTAATGGTTTTTTTTTTAGAATGTGACAATGATCAAAACTAGGGAATACATTCCTAGACTCGTCGTATGGGTGATTGACCATTGGTTGCAAATTCCCTCCCCCTAAATGCCTCAACATTGTAGTGTTAGTTTTGTGATTATCAGAGACAGTTATTATAATTATGAAACCGCATTGTTCAACCTCGAGAATAACGTCCAGCAGGAGTTTATGTAAGTCCCGTCCTGACAGCTGCTTCGTGAAAAAGAAGGCACACGGTATCTGATAATTTGTCGAAAGATCTCTTAGCACAAAACACAACACACGATTAGCTGCTACTTGTTCCCGGCTGTAATTTTGATCCTCTCTTTCCTTTTAATGAGACGGTGCTGGAGTAGTGTCCTTGTACCCGAAGAAGGTGCAAGGTATGTCTAATTTCTCTTAGGTTTATTAGCACGCTATTTTATTTTGTGATATAATTTTAATTTTGATAATGCGGAAATTATAATGATAATAATTATATAGTGTCACTAGCAACCCGCCCTGGCTTCGCCCGGGAACAGTTATGAATGTGCAAGGAATTCCTGTCAGACGTAATTTAAGAATGGCGAGGTGCAAGCCAAATGCCCCTCCCGTCCAAACTAAAAACACTTATAGTGGGCGATGTATCGAAGATAGAGATATGCTCTCGCGGACTTTTTTTGTAGAATTTCTCACGCTGAACAATTCTTACACTCATAATATAATGATATTTTTAACGGTTCGCCCAGCGTAAGCTTAAAAAGCGCACGGACGCCAGACTATTTTTTCGACCTTTTCACTGAAATCGTTACTGCTTGGCTCCCTTTGGTCATAAATAAATTATTTTCTACACAAATCTTCCCCGAGATCACCTTTACATAATGGTGAAAGCAGGATCAAAATCCATCCAGTGGTTCTTGAGATTACACATTTAATATACGTACTGTACAGCTGATTCCTTATCGCGCCTATAATGGGAGGGGAGTGCGCTCTACCGGCAACGAGTATAAACTTTCCAATTACATGTTATACATGGGTTCTGACTGGGAATGTCAAGGCCGGTAATGTACATGACAATGATTCTCTTTGCAACAATGACTTCCGCGAGACAACGCAGCAGTGTAGTTCGTAGTGCAATCACCAGATGTCAGGTACAGAGCGGTACACGTTAGCATGAGCTCAGTGCTCAGTGTTGTTACAGAGTTGAGTGAAGATGGTCGTTACACCACAACAACGCGCTCAGTGTGTCGTATGGTATGCCAAATTTTAGAGTGTAGTGAAGACCCAGCGAGCTTCCAGACGTCAGTACAACGTTAGGGGGTGTCCCATCACATCGGGACATTGTTAAATGGTACAACATGTTTTTGGAAAATGGATTGCAGATGCCTCACACAGGTGGAAGGCGGTGTGATAGCAACAAGGAGGAAGATATTCGACAAGCCATGACGCAGAGTCCACGAAAGTCACTCAACCGCTTATCGACAGAGCAGAATACACCATACACAACATGTCACAGGATGGTTAGGCGTTATCTTCACATGCGTCCAAGCCGTATGCAGTGCCTGCAAGCATTGACACAGCTGAATCATGGAGCTCGACTCAGTTTTGTTACGACGATGTGTGAGCGGCAGGAAGGTGACGATCAATGGTTAAAACGATGGATGTTCACGGACGAAGCCACATTCCATGTGAGTGGCCGAGTCAACACGCATAACTGCATCATTTGGGGAACAGAAAATCCACATGTCTCATACGAACTCGAAAGAGCCAGCCCTAAAGTGAATGTGTGGTGCAGAGTGACCTCTGAGAAAGTCTACGGACCATTTTTTTTTTTTTTTTTGCTGAGGAGACTGTTCATGCCGTCAATTATCTTGACATGATCGAGCAGTATGTGGTCCCTCAATTACAGCAAGATGGGATACTGGACATGATTATCTATCAACAGGATGGTGCTCCACCGCATTGGACTATCATGGTGAGGGAACAATTAAACCTCATATTCAACGATCGCTGGTGCGGCCGTGATGGACCTATCCCATGGCCTCCTACTAGCCTTCACCTAACTCCTCCAGATTTCTTTGTATGGGGCTACGTCAAGTCGACAGTGTACGCACAAAGACTACAGAATCTGGCTGACCTACGGAGGGAGACTACAGTGGCCTTTCAGCAAATCACTCCAGACATACTGCGTGCCACGTGGCGCAACATGGATTCGAGGTATCCTATGTGCCGCATGTGCCATGGTGGACATGTTGAGTGCTAATGTGCTGTGACACGAACTCCAGACTCTCCTTAACACGTATGTACCGTTAACAAGCAATAAATGTGCATAGTTTCTTGTACGTAGCGTTTTACTTTTCTGACATTCCGAACGGATGGTGTACTGTAACTTACTATTTAATTTTTGAAAGTTCTTTTGAGTTTTGTTATGTCAACTGAAATTTCCTCACCCAAGATCTTGCGCTTATGTCCATTTGAACATAAATGTGCTGTGTAATTCAAAGCAGGGAGATCGATATCGCATTCAGCACGGTGTATTTTTTAATTTATTTGATGAATAGAATTACTTTCAGTGCACTTACACGAGTGTTTGTGGATTTTTCACTGTGTTTCTTTTGTATATGACGTTTCAAAGTATCTTTTCTAACAGTTTAATAACTACAAAGCGTACATGGTGACTCTAATGAAGCATGTATAGTCCTTTTGTGTCGCTGCAGACTATTATCATGTTTGAAACGTGCTTCACATTCATCACAAAGAAACATTCCTAATAGCAACGCTTCAATGTGAAATAAGAAAAAGAGTTATGTTTGCTGTTACTATATTAGCTACTAAAGGATTTACTAGTTGTGATGTATACATACAGTATATTTATCTCCATTAAATATAATATACTAACAACACTTTTATAGTTTTTTTTATGTCAAAAATACAACTGTAATTGAAGAAGACACACACAACAGGTCCGTTCTCAAGGGTGCCCAGTGGCATACCAAAGAATATAGGAGAGAAAGGTTACTCAGGCTTAAAATTTGATTCAGATTACAACCGTCAGGATTACATCATCCACCACCAGCCTAGCCTGCTACATGGCGGTCAGGCAGCGTACTAAATTATAAGCGTGGGCGATTTGAATGGTATTTAATCGTGTACTGGTACCCAGCTCCCCTCCAGACCCTGTACCCCATCCTTTGTAGCTACATGTAGTAATATGATTTATATGTCGGTGTAATTTATTTATTCCTGTTCCTTTTGCTGTATTTTATTTAAGAGCAGATATCAAACCAAAGGCTCATAATAATGGATTATTACTATTATTAACATAGAAAATACCAGCCTGAAATCTTTAGCTTTGATATCCGATCTTGCATAAAACAGAACAATAAGAACAGTAAATAAATACATTTCATTGGCATAAATCATATTACTACATGTAGTTACAAAGAGAGGGATACAGGGTCAGGGGGAAGGATAGGAAGCAGCATATCCTTTATTATTATTTGAAACCTGTACCACGGCAGTTGCGTAGCAATCCCCCACTTTTCTCCCCATATCCCCTCTCCTAATTTTTCGAGTATTATATGTTTTAATCATGATAGTTTTTCTACAGGGTGTCGAGCGATGATCTTTCTTCACATTCCCGTATAATTCCCGTATTTCCCGTACGAAAATCCACCAAATTCCCGTATATTTTAGAATCCTCTATGACTAGAATTCGCATACAGAATGGCTGAAAAATGGATCTTAAAGCGCGAATCAAGATTTTCTGGCGTAAGTGTAACAGGATTTTTGGAGATACTACAGCAGTCCCACGGGTGATGGTGAGATTTAGGCCTAATCCGTAGCGTGAGCAAAGCGCGCGCGCGCGAGCGAACTCTCACGCAGATGGGACGAGATGCTAGGAACACAAATAAAATACCGTTTACCTGAGGAGAGCTGATATAAATGACTCTTTTACTGAGGAGGGTTGAGAGAGTAGAGAATAGGAGTGTCACATAAATGTTTACGGGAAGTGAATTGTATGGTACCGTAACCGTATAGAGCTTCCACGAGTTAAAATGGCACCGAAGCTTATGCATAGCGAACTTCCGGTCCGCGAATCTCCATTTGATTTTCATTGGCAGTGAATCGTTCGTTCGTGATTATCTTCTTTATTATTACGGATTGTGGTTTTGTTTTTAGGCGTTCAACTTATGAAATAAGAACTAGAGGGTTGGCCTTTCATGAATATTCCTAAGAGAAGTGTCTCCTAAAAGAGTAATTAGTAAAACTTCGCATCAGAGACGACCATAACAAACAGCTTGCCTATAAAGTGTGCGATCTGCACATTTCACACGGCAGTGGTTAAACATATCTTAGACTACAATAATTAAGTTGGTGCAAATTAAATATGTTATATGTGAGAATATTATTATAATTTGCTATCCGGTTGTTATATTAGTATATTATGCATTAACGTGGCCCGTTTAAATGCTGAATTGTGACGGATGCTACGAGTTATAGGCTATTCGCCGTACCGATAGGCCTAATATTCACTAACAACGCATCGTTTCTTCTGTAATATTTATTTAATCATTATAATCATAATAGCCTATCTATTAACCCTTGTTTAACCATAATCATTTTATAATTCTATTCATATTCCAGGTATTGCAAGAAAGCGATATTTGATAGCACATGCGGTTCCACCTTAAAATCCAACCGTGCCCAGTTTTCCGTACCTATGAAAAATATTACCGTAAGTTAATAAACCAAACAACTGGCGACATTTTTTTTTTTTGAAATGCTCATTTACATCTCCACAATAGTCTACGTAAAGTAACATACGGTAATCACTGAAAGGGTAGGGGGGATATGACCTCAATTTCACAAACGAACGAACCTCATTTTGCATGAATTATGGAACCCGAATCCTAATGGAGGTATGGATTGTCTGCATTTAGAAATATGTTGGTCAATAATTTAAAACAAGATGCCGGAAAACTAAGTACAAAAAGCTGCGTACCTACTACGGTGTAAAGTTGCTCCGTGAAAAAAAAAATGCACCTCGCCAAGATTATACGACGTGCATACAGTTAAATACAATCATCCAATTGGAGAAAGACTTTCTTGGTCAAACATAAACAGCTGTAATTTCCGGGAAAATGTGCAACATTTATTACTCCTGTATATATTTTAAATGTGATCACGTTCGTCACTTGGAAAATGTCCTGCAGTCAACTCCCAGCGAGACTCCTCCTTCAGCATTGGAGCGAGCCATGGATCGGTTTTACTGTTAAAGTGTGCGATCGGTAACCCTTTTCACGTCGCTTCGGGTTGCTTTAATTGGGTGTCCGTTTCGTTAAGGATAATTCAGTACTTGAGGAGTTTCTGCAATTTATTCCAATTATTGATACGGATAAAGTCATCAAGATGGCAGATTTTGAGAGTCAATAGTAATGGCAGTAGGAACACTGAGAGCAAAACATTATCTTTCTCTCGCATAATATCAATATTATAAGCAACAACGTAACTATGGTTATGATGATATCACTACATCGTTTCACTTTTAATATTTAGTTACTGTTTTCCATATTTTTCATTTTTTCATTGTGTCGAAAAAATAATCAGACCTAAAATAGTTTTCATGCATAGAGAACGGTTATTTAATTATTGTTTTTTATGAATATTAATCGAAATGCCATTTTAATTATGATAACCGTTGTTTTCAGGGGCGGAAGAGCAAGGTCATCTGTCCCTTTAATAATGTGGTTAATTAACCTATTTTATTAATGACCCCCCCCCCCCTAGAAGGAAATCCTGCGTACGCCACTGGGTATGTCCGCTATTACACGCGTAAATTATGGGATAAATACAGTATTGCTAACCCCGCGCATTCGGTACTGACAGCCTTCCTGTCACTTTGCCCCGCTTTTCCTCTCCGCAACCCACGGTCGACACATAACAAGACCCTACATCCTACCGCCACACGGCAAGATTTCTGAGCATGCTTCTCACCTGCACCCTGTATTTCGAAGGAAACAACGCGAAGGATATGTCGGGAGCTTGGAACAGCTGAGCTGTGTTGCTAAGTTGGTTTTCCGTGGTTTCCCATTTTCAACACCAGGCAAATGCTGGGACGGTACCTTCTGATAGGCCACGGCCGCTTCCTTCCACATCCTTGCCTAGTTTCATTCATCTTCATCCATTCCATCTCTCATCCCGACGCGCAGGTCGCCCACGGGCGTCGAATAGAAAGACCTGCACTCGGCCTCTGAGGGGGCCACACGAACAAAAGTGCTGTAAATCAGCTGATTCGAATAATACACAGCGCTTTACTTCAGACATTATTTCGGTACAATTATACGTAATATATTAAAACAAAAACGATCCCGAGTCAACGCCGAGGACATTCAGACAGAGAAATACGATACTTTTAGATGAATAAATAAATTACACACCGAAGCTATGATACTTTTATCATAGGTATTCAATTCAATAAATACGACAAAGAGGGCAAACACTCTACAGCTAATGAATATAAAAAACCACACCATGCAATGATTATCCTTTAACATGAAACAAGAGTCTGAGTGGAGGTCGTTCACAGCTTACTACAGTAGTTGACAGATAACACCATGCACACTCACTGAATCGCGACTCTCTACGGTTAATACAGTATTAGCTTTCGTGATAAACAAAAGTAAAGTTAAGGTAAAGACATATTTAACACTGAGCACTCAAACAAGCCCCTCTGTGGCGATATTATTGCCGTGGTTTTATATTGTCGAATTGTAGGCGGTATTTTGAACACTATGACGGGAAACAATAGTCTGTGCTCTATTATCGATTGACGCAAGCGAACTGACACCAAGAAATAAATTATCCTCAGTCACTTGGCAAGGGTTTCTTTGACACCCTCCTTCCCTTCACTGTCCCTATCATCATCACCACCATCATTGTCTTCGTCAGAGTTTGATGAACTGCCAAGATTAATAATCATTTCATCCACCGCGATATCCAGAACGCCTTCAGTATTTCTTTCTGTACATGCTGTACGGGATGTGTCCAGTCCTCGGGTCAAACGTCGGCGAAGTAAAAGTAACGAAACAATGACAATGACAAAGAAAGGAAATCCGACAGACAGTAGTTAACAAGCGACTGAAACGATGCCTGCCCATACGAGAAGAATTCTGTCACTTTTGTGGTGTATTTTGCAGCCAAATGTTGGTGACGGGTGTTCGATAGTAAAATGTCGAGAGCTGTGAGATATTGTTTGTAGTTTTTGAAATTTATGCATGTGTGACGCATTTGCATTGAGTGTTTGAACGGACTTTAAAACAATTTGGTATGTGCATCTCCCCTGCGAAAGAAGACCATGGAAAGACAGTAAAATTCCACACGCGACACGCCGCGAATACTTTTTAATTTAGATTTATTTTATCAAAGTAGATAATAGAAAATAATATAATGCAAAACGAAATTAAATAAGTCAATTTGGCAAATACAAGATTGTTACTAGGAACTTCAGTTATACACAGCACAAAATTAAGTTATTTTGACAGTACTTCTTTTCCCAATTCCTGGAGATCTTTTGTGGCTTTTCTTTCGTCTGCCACCTTAGCCGTCGCTTCGCACCTGTTTTGCTTCCTTGAACACGGCGTAGGAGTTTGTGCAGTGTGGACTCTTGCTCACGGTTATCTTTTCTACTCCACCAGCTGCCATCACAGCGTCCTGAACAGTATGCATGCCAATCAGACTTGCTTCTTTGTGATTGACGATCATGCACTCCTTCTCTCTAGAGCTGCACTGTTGTGATACAAAGTCAGTATCATTTTAACAAAGCTTGTGAGATCGTTTTTGGCAGGAACTGAGGAAGGTGCTGAAGCCACTAATTCAGACCACAACACGTCGAGCCGTGGCTCCTTTCCGTCGACCTGCTTCAAACGCGCAGTGGTGGAGGGCAGTCTCAGAAGTGCGGAGTAGCTGCTCTTGATGCGGTCAGCCATTGCGCCAGAAAGCAAATTCTTCCGATCACAAATAATTTCCAGGGCAATGACGATCCTAACTTCTTCCAACTTAGGAGTCTCAGCGACCCCTATAGGGTCTAGGCAGGAAATAGCACGGGTCTCTTCTGAGCAAGAGATGACTTCTCTTTGATTTTTCAGCCATAGGATACACATGTACAATTCTCGGCAGTTGGTGCGAAATTGCAGCACATCCGCGTCTGGAATTTTCTGAGATCTTGAGCTGTTAGCTTCTTTAAGGGCTGCTCTTGTCGAGAAGCCCAGGTCTCCTCTGTGAATAACAATGCGGAATGATTCCTGTATGTCATTGTCAGCAACGAGGGCGGCGCAGGTCGCCCTGCGCGGAGAGGGTACGGCCGGCGGTCGGCGAGGCAAAGCATGCATTCGACGTTGGTTGGGTTATCATCCCGCTTAGCGCTCTATCGGTGGCGCAAATTGCGGGTGGCATCGCGGTCTGCAGGCGAAATAGAAGACTGAGCGGGAGGACTCTACCGAGCGTTCGGGGGCTAAGAAGTCAGGCATTATGAGACTTTTTAAGATTTCCCGTATCAAGTGCGAATTTCCCGTATTTTTCCCGGGTCACTAAAATTCCCGTATAATTCCCGTATTTCCCGAATCGCTCGACGCCCTGCTATCATTAACATTTCTTTTATAGTTAATAATTTTTTAATGACAGTTGGATTTGACCCATGCTTAAAGGTTACTTTTGCAGAGGATGTCATGCGAGATGAACTGGTGTCTTCGGGATTTCCTTCCATAAGTCTCAGCTGAGGACGGCCTTTGAACCCATGGACTGGTAACACTAGAAAGTCAATCACCTACTACACAGTACTATAAGTTATAATATCAGACAGGTAGAAGAGAGGTTTAGTTGACATGGGTGTTGTGGGAGCACAGCAAACTAAGAAGAATGTAATAAACCAATTCAAACCATGCATACCCTATAAAATATAAACCTATTAACCACTGTTGAATGAAATATGATACCGAAAGGATATGGAATTCTGAAGGAAAAAATGAGGACAACATTAAGTACTGTATGTTTATATGTACATATATTCTTCTTTCTTAGTTATTACAGATATAAAATCCACAGAACATTTTCATGGAAAGAGCAATATTTAATTTCATCAGGTCATTGTCCCAGTAGATAATTGTCATCACACGGTAGAGCCACGCATATTGCAAATCTGTAAGAGAAAAATACAATTAAAATCCTAATAATGTTGAAGGGGCTTTGCGACATCGTGATCACGTGGTTCTTGGTACTGGGCAAGTGTATATGGGATATGTTTGATTACCCATGTCCTTGTGATGGCTGTAGGTGTGTGTGCATTTGTAATGGAGACCAGAATTTGGAAGGAGGCAGCTGTGACCTTAATTTAGGAAATATCCTAGCATTTGCCTGGGGTAGAAGAGGGAAACCACAGAAAACCATTTCTAGGATGGTTGAGATGAGACTTTGAACACATCTCTTCTCAGCTCTGCCTCACGAGCCTGAGTGTATCCCGTTTTAACCCTCAGACTAGAATTAAACGTCTTGGCAGAGCCAGGACCTCTGGATATGAAGTATCAATATATACAGGTGTAGTCAAATGACTGTTCAGCGCTGCTACTCTATGGCTCTCACGGCACATCTATACCCCGAGACCACAGAAGGTGAAGTTCTTACAACAAATTACATTGTATACCTAAATACTCGTTACACATATGTACCATTATAATAATAATGAAGATGTTGAAGCAACAACTTGTGACAAGGACAGTAAACAGCTACTCTCTGGGTTACAATGTTAAGCATGCACATATAGAACTTTTGCTGCTCATGGAAGGAGGGGACAAGAGCAGTGTGGATAAACTAAGTTACCCTATCACTTCAATTCCATTGTTATTAATACTAATACTACAATATTATTACTTTCCTAATTGGCCTGGATGTGTGTAACAGGCCTCACTCCCTGCGTGAATGCCACTGTAGCCTCGATATTAGGATAATGCTGCTTTAATGAATGCATTCAGAATAAATACATTAACGGGAACTAATATTAGATGTTATTTGAAGTGGAGAATGCCACTAGCCAGTAAGTTACATCAGAACAAATCCACCATCTCGGAAGTTCACAATTTACGCCAAGCACAGTAAGCAGAAAGATCTAGGCTATGTGTATGCCCCCTCTTACTGTACTGTGATATTATATAGCCTATCTAAAAACATCCATAGAAGAAAGAAAAAACCTCAAATGAACAATATAAATTTGTGCATTAATTCATTTGTTACCAATTAGTAAACCGATTGAAGCATTTCTTTATGCAACAAAGCATTGAATTTAATTTGGGATTGTCTTAAGGGGCAACGATAGGCAGTCCTTATATTCACTGTAATATTCTATAGGCTATATACATGTTTTGCCTTTTATAGTCCAGTCTAGTCTGCAAGCCTCTTTGCAAACAAGTCACCTCTATGATCGCCTGCTTCTACACCTCTCACTTTAAATCGTTAAACACTGAAACTAACAAACCATTGCCGGTACTATTACACATTGCGATCGTTTGTGTCTAAAATTCCCCTAAAACAAAATGGTGGCTTTCGTGACGTCATCAACGTCACGAAATACTCCTCTGGCAAGCTTACGGGAAAAGCCTGTGGAATAGGGGGTTTTGGGTGGGGAAAACACGAAAACAAAAATCAGCATTTACAAAAGCCTTCGAAACGCAATGTGTATCGCCATCTGTAATTGACCTACATACCGGTAGCTCAATTACAGATGGCGATACATACGAAAATTTCCCAATTTAAGGTCATATTTCTGAAATTTTGTATCGTAATCTGTAATTGGCCTATGTAGCTCAATTACAGATCAATCGTAATTTCCTAATTTCACATTTATAAAATTTTGTATCGCCATCTGTAATTAAGCTATATAGCACAATTACAGATCCAAATTTTGTAATTTTATTTTATATTCATACATTTTTGTATCACAATATGTAATTGACCAACAATACTCAATTACAGATCCCGATACATATCGCGTTTCGAAGGTTTCTTATAAATGGTAATTTCTCTTTCGGTATCCCCCACCCAAAACCCCCTATTCGCCAGACATTTCCCGAAAGCTTGCCAGAAAGGTATTTTGTAACCTCATGAATGATATCCAAAATTTCAATGTGCACCACTATCTTTACTTCACCTATCCGTCAAGTAATGATGGAAAAACATATTCCATATACCGTATAAAAACACCAATAGCGCCTCCCCCGCTTCAAGTAGTGACCAATGGTTTTGTGTGGTATGGGTTTTTCTGTTTTCCAATGTTGGCTGCAAATACTTTTCTAATAACACATTGTGCTTAATAATTTTAGGTTACTTGGGAGACTCCACCCCTCCCCCACTTCAAGTAGAAGCAGTAATGCACTTGTTAATAATGCTTCCCAGGCATACACAAACCTAACCTGGGGCTTACGCCACCGACACCCTTGCTTGTGGCACAGTAATATACTTGTTAATAACCTGGGGCTTACGCCACCGACACCCTTGCTTGTGGCACAGTAATATACTTATTGGGCGTGGTGGCTCAGCGGTCTAGCTGTATGCCTCTCACCAAGGTGGTCCGGGTTCGATTCCCGGTCAAAGCATGTGAGATTTTCGAAGTGAAATGCCATGTCCTGTGGTTCGGATTCCACGTTAAAAGGAGGTCCCGTGGCTCATGATCTCAAGATTAACGGTCACGTTAAACTACAAGCTTCCTTCCTTCAGTAATATACTTATTAATAACTAGAGCTAGGAATTTTAGGTGCTGCACCTAAATTTTTTTTTTGTTGCTATTAACATGCCCAATGTTGCTTGTCTTGCAAAGAAAATATTAAATTAATACCCTTAACTGGGTTTTGGTTGCACCTTTTCCCAATGCAAGCACCTTTTTGCACCTTTTCTTAATGTCAACACCGTTTTCCACATTTTATTCTTAAATAAATTAAAAAAAAACGAACGTTACTATAAATAAAGGCGAGGAAATGTAGAGGATTTCACCTGTATAGCTTGGTTCTACGTAGTTCCTCACTTCGACGCTAGGATCGTAGGCTCCCGATACTGTACTATTCGTGCTCTAAGAATGAACCTGGTGAGTGATTGTTGAACTATTAGCTTACCGGCATTGATAGTATTATTTATTACGTAGGCAACACGACATGTCAGATTATGCTTTGACTGTGTGTGGGTCTACCATTTTCCTGCGTTGCCAGCATCAGTAATTATAATCAAGTATGCCCAAACAGAAAGTGAACGCCGGGAAAATACGTAATATTGCGAAGCAGTGTAGTGCAGATGGTATTCAGAGCGACGGGTCTGTTCTGCGTTGTAGCGTTTGTAATATATCAATAACAATTGATGAAAAACACCAAAGTATTCGTGTTGTGCAGCATATGTGTATCACAAAACATGTGAAGAACAAGGAACTACAATGTAGTAAAGTTGGAGTTCGACAACAATTCATTGGTGAAGCAATGGCTCCTTCAAATTCAAGAAACAAAAATGAATTTTTTA
Source organism: Meconema thalassinum (assembly GCA_946902985.2). Lineage (NCBI taxonomy): Eukaryota > Metazoa > Arthropoda > Insecta > Orthoptera > Tettigoniidae > Meconema > Meconema thalassinum. Next base: position 206,829,631 of record OX336395.1, read on the forward strand.
CTGAAACAGCAAAGACATTTGTGGCATCTGGTATTCCTTTTTCCAAGCTTAACAATCCTATTATGAAAACGTATTTGGAGAAATATACCGGGAAGTCTGTTCCAGAAGAGAGCACCTTACGGATTACCCGGGATTTCCGGGGTTCGGATTTGAGGGGTTTCACTGTATAAGTTATTTCGAGGGGGGAAAAGTTAGATTGGCAACCCTGGGAGGATGGAGTTGTATTACCACAGTCTAAAATACACAGTTGCGAAGCTCGCTGCATTACGAAATTGCATCCTCTTTGTAGGTGAAGCGACAGTAGCGCTCATGGCGGCCAGCAAGCTGGCAACTACCTTGAGCACGTTATTCGTGGAACAGATGATTTCACTTTTGCAAGGGCTTTTGAATTGTAACTCACCTGAGTGATTATTTCCATTGTAAACATAATCATGTTAAATCGCAATTACTACAGAAAAAAAAGCCACAATGTTGATATACTGTACACTTGTAATTCATAGGAACATAAAAAGAATGCTCTGTTTTTATTAGTTCAGTCCTCTACAAGTATCCCTAGGTACAGTTGTATGACGTATTTAATGAATCTTATGAAGAATTCATAGTCCATACCAGTTATAAATTAATGTATTTGTTTTAATGATAGTCGCTGGCATCTCTACATAAAACGTAGTCCATGATACCTGGATGCAACGTGTAATCTCTAAATCCACTGAATGGATTTTGATGCGGTTTTCACCATTCAGTAAAGAATTTCTCGAGGAAGGTTTCTGTAGCAAAACATTCATTTATGACCAAAGGAAGCCGAGCAGAAACTATTTCAGTGAATCGTGTCGAAGGAAAACCTGCCGTCCGTGCGCCTTTTAAGCTTACGCTGGGTAAACCATTAAAAATATCCATATAGGCCTACTATGAGTGTAACAATTGGTCAGCGCGAAAAGTTCTACAAAGAAGTCCGCAACAGCATATCTTTATCTATAATACATCGCCAACTATAAGTGATTTTACGTTTTAATTTCTTCCAACAATCTCCATTCAGTGGAAATTTAAATTACTAGCTTCGGAGCGAGTTTACGAGCCCATCACCCCAGCTTTGGCCAGCATTAACTGTCGAGTCGAGTTAAGACTTCATAGAAGACTAGACTATAAGTGTTGGGAGTTTCGCTGTTCACTTCGGCTTTTCTGAATTGGTCTGAAACCTACCGTCCGTGCTCCTTTTAAGCTCACGCTGACTAACCCCTTTAAGATACCAGGCGAAGCCGGGGCGGGTTGATAGTATAAGTCAACCCCTGGCACTATACAGCCCATGACGGGCTAAGGCCGACCGAGCGACCGCTGCCCAGCCATTCGGCCTGCAGATATTGGGGTAACGCGTGATCAGCGGGCCGGGTCCCCTCGGCCGTTAATCTTGGTTTTCGTGATCGGGGCGCTGTCTCACTGTCAGACAGCTACTCAATTGTCCTCACGAGGCTGAGTGCACCCCGTTCCAACCCTCACGTCAGTTTTGAAATCCCTGACGGAGCCGGGGATCGAACCCGGGGCCTCCGGGTGAGAGGCAGGCGCGCTACCCCAACACCACAGGGCCGGCGGGTTGATAGTATGGGTATAATATTATATCAAATTCTTAACCATATCAAAAGCTAGTTATTCCGTAAAATTGAGTAACATTATAGTTAATTAGTAGAAAAATTCCAGTGTGATTTGTGAAACGAAAAGTATAAAAAGATGTTAAGGTCTTAAATGGCTCAATTGTAGGTACTTCGTGTTTTTCTGTGGGTTTGTAACCTTTCATTCCTGAATTTGACAAAATAATCCAATGCCAATTTTACAAAATATCGGCAATAACAATTGTGTACCGTACCTTCACAGCAGCCATGTGGGAGACCAGGTATTTCATAAGAGAATTAATTAACAGTGTAGGCCTACCACATCCAAGTTTGTGAGCATTATCCTGACGACATAAATTGGCTTGTTCCAAATGATTCGAGAATAAGTTTATATTATTGTATAAAATCTTTATTCATTAAATCAGCTCTCTGACTGTTAAAAAGTCATTTTCTACATCTGAAAATTAAAATGTCGGCATGGGTTTGAGATGACATCTTTTATGTTTACTTAGCCTACCGTATGTCTTAATTTTCAAAATGCATAGTTATTTATATTTCATTTGCAGACAATGGCCATAAAAGGGTATTTCACATGAACGCCCGTAGGTTCCCCAATTGCAATGTTAAGTAGTTCCAACTTAAGCTACCAGACGCCACTGTCACTGAAACCTAACGGCGAACGTTGGAATTTGATAGAACGTGTCTAACCCAATAGCCTACAAATTTTGGCTACATACTGCCAATTGTAGTTGTAAGTTCTTTTACGTGCCATAAATCTATGTAATGGGCCCGACGACGACGACTTCGACTGGGTTTGGACCCGCGAACTTGGGCATAGCAGTTCAGCTTGCTACCGACTACGCCACCAAAGCCATGCATAGATATCCTACCAAGTCATGATTCTGATTTATAACCGACTGGCTCCGTGGTAACGTTCTTGCCTGCTGTTCCCAAGGTTGCAGGATCTAATCCTGGCGCAGTCAGCTGGCATTTAAGAGTGCATAAATGCGAGGGAACCGTGTCTGTAGATTTACTGGCACGTTAAAGATCCCCTTCAGAGCAAAATTCCGGCACCCCGGTGTCTGTAAAAGCCACAGTAGTTAAAAGCGACTTAAAACCAATAACATTATTATTGATTTATAACCAGTTAAAGACTTAATTCCGTTGTTTTATTGAAAAGCTTATAATACTTTCTACTGCGTATCCCAATTAATTGGGGTCGCCGGAACCAATCAGGCTCATTTTGGTTTTGGCCAGGGATTTAAGGCCGGATGACCTTCCTGACGCCACGTAATTTATCAGGTGAAAATTCCCCGCCACTGTCACTGGTATTAGAACTACGGCTGTCCGGGTGATTGACGAGCAGCTGCACCAACACTCTCCCCTTGAAAAGCTTTATAATACTAGCCTAAAATCCATAGCTCAAATCTTACCTTTTAGGGTCCTTTGGAAACTCGGGTGTCGTCTTACTATTTGAACAGTCTGATTTCCCAGCCGGTCAACACTAATACACCCAATTAGATTGGGCGAGGAGTAACAATTAATTTTCCTGTGTAATTCATAATACAATAATTAATTATACATTTAATAAAACGCTCCTCATAACCCCCCCTTTATGTGAGAAGTGTTTTATTAAGTGTAAAAACGATTCTTGTATTTTTATTTTAGGCATTAGGAGATAAATTGTCACTGCCCACCTAATCTAATTGTGTACCGTACACTCGTGTTGACCGACTGAAAAGCGATCATATAGGTTATTTAGCAACAGTGAAATATTGCCTCTAATATTAGATCTGTTTATTGAACTGCACATGTCCTGTAAAGCACATGTTAAATTAAAGACATAACCTTTACACAATGCTCACCTCACATACAGTAAATCCAGCAACAATAGCATACACCAACATAGCGCAGTCAGCACAATCTTGCTGGCTGCATGAGAGCATTATTGTCTCGCGGTAGAAAAATAGGAGCCAAGCTTCGCGATCTGTAGGTAGACTGTGGTTATACGTTGTCATGAAGACGTGTGTAGCCTCAAATGGGGACCCAGGCCGAAAGGCGACAACAGTACATAACCACAGACACAAATCACAACCTGCCGAACTTCCAATGGGGGGGTTCTAACCCCCTAACCCCCCTTTGGCTACGCCACTGCAAAATATTATGCACTCATATTCAGTGCATCCAATAGGTCACCCACCTCTGTATCTAACAGAATATGCAGTGGCAGTCATTGGCAGTATTCAATCCCCCACCCTACCCCTTTTCACGTTGATATTTCACAGTCCAGCCTAAATACTATTCATGCACCCAGACGAAACACAATAGTGATGTGTATTTGTCACAAGTACCAATTACCATGCTAGCCCCGTGGTGTTGGGCCTCTGCCTCTCACCAGGAGGCCCCGGGTTCGATTCGCGGCTCCGTCAGGGATTTTAGAAACTGACGTGAGGGCTGGAACAGGGTGTACTCAGCCTCGTGAGGACAATTGAGTAGCTGTCTGACAGTGAGGCTGCGCCCTGATCACGAAAACCAAGATTAACGGCTGAGGGGACCTGATGCGCTGATCACGTGTCACCCCAATATCTGTAGGCCAAATGGCTGGGCAACGGTCGCTTGGTAGACCTAGACCCTTCATGTGGTTATTACCAATTACCATAGTTAACCCAAAGAAAGCCCAGCACTATTATTCAGAATTTACAATAATTTAGTCACTATACCAGACCCAAAACAACTGTGAACATGAGGTAGGAGCCAGATTATCTCGCTCACTCGCACCAGCCAATAGCATAGCGCGGCGTTGCCTAGTTAACTCAACTCGCAGGGCTCGCTGCATCGTACAAAATCGTTAAATCTCTCCACGCACAAAAATAATTAATTCTTCAATTATTTTGATGACCCTATGTTACAGAGCTAAACATTTTGAAGCTGACTGTCCAAACCCCGTGACGCTACGACCAGCCGTTCGGAAGATATCATCTGCCCTTGAACTGAAGGGATAATTAGAGAGAGAATGGTTTAGGTGTTGAAATATTTAGGTTCGCCAGGGAAGATAATGAAAAGTGACGGCATTGCTGTATCAATTCTATAGTGAAGCTTTAAGAAGTGTTGTGAGCTGAAGTTATGAACTCATAATAATGTCCTTTAGCGAGCCGAGTGGCAGCCGAACAGTTTTACACAGCCAGGCAAGACATACTTTTCAGGGTAGGCCTATATGGCCTTTAAAAGAAGTTTTCAAATACTAAAGTACGTGAAAACACAAAATCTGATAACCTTTGTTATTGTGTGGTCAGCAATTATGTTATTTTTTGTAATTCAGTCGAATAAAACTCACCTCTTCACAGTTTTACCTCACGAGGCATAGCGTACCCAGTTCTAACCCTGAGACCAGAAATAAATGTCTTGATTGAGCCGTGAATCGAATCTGCACCTCACGGGTTGTTGTTGATGATTATTTTAGGGGCTTTGCGACATCTTGGTCGTGTAGCCCAGTGAATTTGGGTGTGTGTGGAATTTGTCTGATAACCTGTGTCACTGTGATGTCTGTACTAGTGTGTGTATTTGTAATTGAGGTAGGATTTGGGTATGAAGCGGCCGTGGCCTTACGTTAGGTACAATACCGACATTTGCCTGGAGTAGAAGTGCGAATCCACAGAAAAACCACTTCCAGGATGGCTGAGGTAGGAATCCAACCCACATCTTCCCAGTTTTGTGTCACGAGGCTTAGTGTACCCTGTTCCAGCCCTCAGACGAGAATTACATTTCTTGGGAATCGAACCCGGGCTTCCGCGGTGACAGCCAAGAATGGACAGCAAGTGTGCTAGCCAGTACACCACACGGTGGTCTCCAATGAACAAAAACTGATCCCAATACATTTTCTGTATTTCTATTACCTTATAAAGAGTCCACAAGCAATGTTAATCAGAATGATTTGGGTGTAGATTACGTCATGTGAAATAATAACGTTCTTATTGTTGTTTCATTTGAGGGGCTAGTACATCTTGGTACTTTAGCCCCATGTACTTGTCTGAAAATCTGGGTTACTGTGGTGTCTGTATTAGAGTGTGTGTATTTGTATTCTGGTAAGGATTGGGAAGGAGGCGGCCGTGGCTTTCAGTTAGGAACCATCCCGGTATTTGCCTGGAGTAGAAATGAGAAACTACTTCCAGGATGGCTGAGGTAGGAATCTAACCCACATCTTCCCAGTTTTGCCACACGAGGCTGAGTGTACCCCGTTCCATCCCTCAGACTAGAATTAAATTGCTTGGCAGAGCCAGGAATCAAACCCGGACCTCTTGGGCCACAGCCATGAATGCTGGTCGCTACACCTGTAGGTGCTCACTTGCACGAATAACGTTTGCATGGCATCATATATCTGCCTCATATCACATTGTGCGCACTCCGTTGTGAGTATAGATATTCGTAGGATTAGGCCCCCAGCTCGTACATGTTCTTACATTCGGAGCGCCTTGTGTTCACGGAGAAGGTCGTGCGTATACTGCAAGTGTAGAGCTGTGTCATCTCCGCCAGTCTCACTGTGGCAACAGTGCTCAGCTGGACGCACGCTACTGGGCGAGCCCATCTTCACAGTTGTTTTGGGTCTGGTATAGGGGAATTAAATTATTCAAATGGCCAAACAAATTGTGTAGTTAACTTTTTATGTATATCGTATGGCCTCGGGTGCCTGGTGCAAGCTTTGCTATTTGACACCCAGAGGGTAGCTTGCATGTCGAATTTCGTAGTTCCTTGACTATGAAAGTCAAGGAGGTTAGATGTTAGATATCTAATCTCCTTGAACACAATAGCACTTTCTAGTAGAGAAATGAGGAACTTTGTGCTGGCGGAAATTCCCGAGATTAATTTTGCCATTATGAACTCGGCCTACTGAATTCAAATGGGTTCTTTGACATGCCAACATCGTATGACATGCGTATCGTATTTTTTCCGCCTTTCAAAAATCACTTACCACGGTCAGGGGCGAACCTGCAATCTTGGAGTTAGTAGACCGACACGCTATCCACTCACCCACCGTGAATTATCTTGCAGGAAATATAGATTGAAGAAGAAAATGAAATAAATTCATTGATTGCAGACTGTTATGCCTCTCGGTACCCAGTCTAGCTTGCAAGCCTTTGTAAATAAATAAACAAAGAAATAAACCTTCAAGTGATTTGGCATTTGGGTATTCATACATACATATGACATATAAGAGGTAATCCTTCTCTTTCCCAAAGGAACTGTAAAATAGTTTTAGCCTCCCATATGCACATGGTTGATGAAGCTACACAAAAATGTACAAGATAAAATTTAAGACCAGTATCATATAACAGTGACAAACAACAGCAGACATTTACAGACAAGATTTGCATTCTCCTCCTGTTGATGGGGCCAGATGACAGCAACTTTCTACCCCTTAAAAAAACTCCTCACACCCAGCTTATTGGCCGGTATGGTTTGAGGAAGGTAGCCTAAAAGTTATTTCATATGTCTTTCGGCTCTGTAAGATACCTGGTGGCTCAGTATGCAAGGTGTTAGATTCACAACTGGGTTTGATTCCTGCTGTAAAGAAGATGAGTAGCCTGCTTGAGGGTCCCCATGGGGTTGTGTTTATCATATCATACTACAGGTCAAAGCAAGTGATAAGCATTATTACCTTCAATCAGAGTGGGTAGGCCTACATTATACAGCACGTATCAGGTCTCGCTGTTGAATAACTGTGATGCACTGCAGTTGTACAGTGTCCCATTATCTGTAAAACAAAGAGGAACAGGCCACTGTTACCTATTGCTTTTGCTTACTCCCATAATATTCTGGTAAAAGTACAGTATCTCAGGACAGGACCCCAATGAATAAACTCAGTATTACTGGCATTTTTACATTACATTGAAGTACAAGTAGGTGCTATTATTCATCAAATAATATACCGTATATTTGAAAGGATTCTTACCTTATTAGATAATAATCTAACGAAATATCACATTTGTACCATTAACAGCTGATGACGAAAAAACCCACAAACCAAAGAATATGGGTAAGAACGGTTACTCTGGGTTTGAATTCAATTCCGATTACGCCCACACGCCACACGGCAGCGCTTCTTAAGGCCCCGACACGAACTAAAATGTACGCGCGGGTAATTTGAACCGTAACCTGCGGCCAGATGTAGCCCCCCCCCCTTCCCCTCCTCCAGGAATATGTTTTGTTTTTACGTTGGTTTACATTATTCTCATTTATTTCTTTTGGTTTCATAGAGTAAACTTGCATAATCAACCTGAAGGTTGGCCCTTGCCTTGGAGGAATACAAGTTAATTATATTGTTTAAATAGGCCTAACATCTAGGTTATAGGCCCACAAGTTAATATTCACTGTTATATACAGATTGAGAGAAATCACAGCAAATATATGAATATGAAATAAACCATCACCAATATAAAATACACCCAAATTTTGCCCTTAGCCTACTAAATTAAATACTCAAAGGAAATCAGGAAGCAAATAAGGAACTTTGAAGTAATAAAATAAGTACAAAAATAAGTCCATTTACAGTAGTATATACTTTTCTTATTTTTACAAATATAGCCTACATTCCAGAATACTGTATGTAATTTTTCAAAATTATTGCTTCAATTTCATTTGTCATTCCAACGCACTGCCACCGCACATTACAAACCTGCAAGGAAAAAAAAAGGGTAGTATAACCAAACATGTCAGTCTCAACAACAAAGTACAGCATTCCTAAAGGAAAAATAAATGAGTCACAATTATTGCAGTAACATGAATATTGTTCACTCGTATTCAGAGCATCTATTATGCACCACAAACTGAATTCTATTTGGTCTTTGGCCATTACATCCCAATAGGTCACCCACCTATACATCTAACACAGGATTTACAGTGACAACCATAGGCAGTATTGAACCCCCTTTTCGCTCTGATATTAGTCAATCCAGCCTAAATTAAATTCATGCACTCAGACAAAACACAATTTTCAAATAGTTCCCAGTATTTACAATAGTTCAGACACGAGGGGAATGTTGATTAGAACATTATAATTAAATGATTCAAGTAGCCTAACAAATTGTGTAGTTATTTGGAACTATCATGCAGGCATTCTACGTTGAAGTGAATAAAAGAAATTCATTGCTTGTAGACTATTATGCCTTAGTATCCAGTTTAGTAAGCAAGACTTTATAAATAAACATACAAGTAAACCTCCATGTGATTAAATGGCATTTGGGTATTCACCCATGTGGCTCTGGGGTAGTCCTTCTCTTCCCAATTTAGTTGTAAAATAGTTTTAGCCTCCCATTTGCACAAGGTTGATGAAGCTACATGATTAAAAATTTAATACCAGTAGTCTATCACTTAACACTAGAAAATGGTAGTTGACATTTAAGTTACAGACATGATTTCTGTTCTCCTCCTACTGCTAGGGCCACATGACAGCAATTCTCTGCCACTTAGAACAACTCCCCCCTCTCGGGTAATGGCCATGGGCCACCCCACCCCTTTTGGCTCGCAAAAGTCATTTAATAACTTATTTATTAGTATGTCTATTTACAAAGTCGTGCATACTAAACTGGATACTAAAAGGCATAACAGTCTACAAACAATGAGAAAGGTACTGCTTCTCACTTTTCTTTGACCTGAGGTATGAATATGAATAAACACAACCCTAGGGGTTACAATAGTAACTAGGGAACTAAAGAAAACTCTGTGCGAGAACAGGGCCTCAATCAGCCTTTGCTCCCAGAGGAAATCCTTTAGGTATTAATATTTTACAGCTGGCCAAGTTGACCAGGTATCACACCTCATTGTCAAGAAGCTAACATTTTTAGCTGTCGCCCCGGAGGTCCGGGTTAGATTCCCGGCTCAGCCAAGGAAGCTGGAACAGGATCCACTCAGTTTCGTGTTGCAAAACTGAGAAGAGGTGGGTTTGACCCCCAGCTCTGCCATCCTGGAAATGGTTTTTCATGGTTTCCCACTTCTACTCCAGGTGAATGCTGGGAACTTAAGACCATGTCGGCCTCCTTCCCAATCCTCACCTGAATTACAAATAGCCTCCACACACTAATACATCCATCTTCCATTTGTGAATCTAACGCCTTGCATGCTAAGCACCCAGGTCTCTTACATAGCTTTAAAAAAAATTGTAAAATAACTTACCTTCAATCAGAGTGGGTTCGATATGCAGCAGGATGTGCTGCAGTTGAGCATTTTTGTTCTTCATTACCTATGAAACAAAAAGAAACAGGCCACTGTTATCTATTGTTTTTTCCTACCCTCATAATATGCTGGTAAAACTACAGTATGTCAGGACAGAGCCCTGGTGAATAAATACAGCCATATTACTTGCATATTTAAATCACATTGAGGTACAGGTAGGTTTTACTACTCAAATACTACATATTTGAAGGAATTCTTACCGTATTAGAGAACAATCTTACGAAATATCGCCTTTGTACAATTAAACAGCTGATGCCAAAATATACACATACACACAGAACTGAGTTCAAGTCAGAGTAATAAGGCTACGACACGAAGTTCGTCATTCCAAGCCCTCTCTCGGAAGCGACGGATTCAAGTTACACCCCACCAGCCCCCCTGCCGCAAAATGAGTTCAAATTAAAAAGAGTGACGCCATGCTGGAACGTTATCCAATAGCAGTGAACATAAAGCTTTAGCCAATAGGAAGCCTGGCTTACTTTCACATGGGTGAACAGCGCCACTTGAGAAGGAGATTCTTCGTCAATAGGTGTCGAGGAGGTGCATTTCAAAACTTGAGAAGAAGAAATCGAATCTTTATTTCATATAAGTAAGTCAAAATTTCCACACGAGGATAATAACGTATCAAAAACCACAGCTTACATGTGCATTTCCCTGACTGAATGTGTTTGCATACGCCTTTGCTCACTCCGTGTGGTGCTAAATGTTTGTGCGCACCTGTAACACTTGTCTGTATGAGCTACACAGAGTTTACTCTTTCGGTGGGTGATCCGTAACCGCGGTAACTGAATATCGGATACACTTCTCGCACTGAACACTCCCGTTGCCATGCCATCAAGGTAATCTACACCCGGCACGTATTAGTCAATTATTTTCCACCGTTTCGGTTAAACAAATAATTTTTCCTAGAAGAGATACGAAGGAGAAGTTATTTCGTCAGTCCTGTCTATTAACACTGTGGATGAATTGGTGCATGCATGAAGATGGAAGAAAATTTTCAAGAAACTGCTGAATCCGATTCGCTTTCAAATTACTGTCGAATCTGTGGAACACCTCATTATGGTAATGTGGTTGCCATATTTGATGAATATGGGAGCTATCTGCAACTCAGTGAAAAGATCAACAACTACTTGCCCATAACAGTTTCCATGGAGGATGAACTTCCTCTACTAGTCTGCAATCTGTGTGTCGAGAAACTGAACATTATTCATGAATTGATAGTGAGTTGTATTGAAGCTAATGAAAGATTCTCTGAAGTTCTACAAGAAGAAGGAACTGGCATTATGGCTGATGAAGTGAATGCTGTGTCGGAAGAGACGCATGAAATTGAAGAGGAGCCTATTGCTAACCCAGAATTGAGCACTGACATTGAGATCAAGGATGAACCCCACAATGATGATGAAGTGATTCGAGTGATCGCAGAAACCAAAGCTTCACACAAATCTTCAAAAACCATAGAGGTGGTGTCGTCACTGGAGGATGTTCTGTGTGTGGGCTCTCCAAATGAAGCTAACATCGACTTTCAGATGACCAAGGTTGGAGAATTTATTTTGGGTGCTGCACCATATGACGAAGAGGAGAAAAAGAATGACTCAGAATCGACTCAAATTACAGAAATGTTGGACACAGTTGATACCGGTGCAAAGTTCAGAACAATTGAAGCAGTGCAGGGCCTTGTCTCCAACAGCGTCGAAAATGTCCATGAGGCTCCTGAAACCTCTGAACCATTACAATGTAATAATTGTGAATTTGTAGCACCCTGCCCTGACGATTTGTCAGTCCATATCTGTCCAAAAAGCTTTAGGCAGAAATCATCAGACATTCACTGCAAGTTATGCAATAAGAAATTCAAAGATTCTTACAAATATATTATTCACAAGCAAACTCACGTAAGAGGTGCATCATTTCCGTGTCCGCAGTGTACCAAAGTGTTTACTCGCAAAGATTCATTGTTAATCCATCAAATGGGGCATGTAGGTATCAAGTCTCATCACTGCAAGCATTGTGATAAACGATTCTTACATAGGAATAGTTTGGAGATCCACTTAGCTTCACATTCAGACAATACGCCTTGGTTGTGCGATCACTGTGGAAAATGTTTTACACACAGGAACAATCTGCGTATTCATGCTCGTAGTCACCTGGATGTGAACAGCAAGAAACGCTACAAATGTGAAGTTTGCAATAAAGCTTACAGGAATCGTTTCCTTGTGCGTGAACACATGAAATCCCACACAGGAGAAAGACCGTATTCTTGTTCGCAGTGCACAAAGAGTTTTAGCACCAAAGATCGCCTGAAGCAACACGAAGCTGTTCACCTCGGTGTTAGACCATTTCAATGTAGCATCTGTTCGGTTGGTTTCGTTAGGAAGGGAAATTTGACAAAACATTATAAAACACACGCCATTGACAAAGTCGTCATGTGCCGGATCTGTAAAGCGACCTTTCCGTCCGTCGCCGGTCTTCTCAACCACAGAAAATCTCATTCTGCCGATGAGTGGAGTGGGAGCAAAATCCAACAGAAGATCGATGGGATGACGATCGCCACTTCACCAAAAAGTTTCCAGTGTTACGTGTGCAACAAGTTCATGTCGTCCAAGTTGTCGTTGAGCCTGCACACGAGAGTTCACACTGGAGAGAAGCCATACAGATGCGAGGTCTGCGGCAAGAGGTTCACTCAGAAACCGGCGCTCAACTACCATACGCGTTTGCACACCGGAGAACGTCCTCACCCCTGCCAGTTCTGCGGCAAGGGCTTCAACTCGAAGGTGGGCAAGGAGAGCCACGAGCGCATCCACACGGGCGAGCGTCCCTACAAGTGCGGGCAGTGCGGCGTGGGGTTCCGCTGCAGCGCCAACCTGCGACAACACACCTGGATCCATACGGACAATCGTCCATTTGTCTGCGAGGTCTGCAGCAAGCTGTTCCGGCGCCGCGAGGCCTTACAGGTCCACATGCGCATCCACACAGGCGAACGCCCTTACTCCTGCCCCATCTGCGGACGCAGCTTCACGCAGAAGGGCGACATGTTGAAACACACGCGTTCCCACTCCAAGAAGTCCGAAAGCATGACGGGTGTGGCCTGTCTCTATTGCGGACGGGTGTTCACCCAAAAGAAGTATTATAAGATGCACATCGATAAGTGTAGCATGGCTACAGAGGACCTCCACCTATTGAAAGGAGTTACTGGCCCAAGGGAGCACGAACAGCAGGTGTACGTCCAAGAGGAAGGGTTAGTCAATGGGCAAGGTGTCATAGTCCACGGTGAAGATATGATAGTCGATGCTGAAGAAGTGTTCGTGCATCAGCCTCATCGTGTTGTGGTTCATGAACAATTAATTCACTTGGATGACGGTGAAATTGATATAAAAGCAGTTGACGACACGCAGGAACTAAATACGGTAACAATAACATCAGAAGATATTATTACATTCCCTGAAATTACTATTGTGGCAGATGAAATTCCGGAATATCACGTTGAATATCAGACATAGGCTTCTTATAAGATATGTGCTGTTAAGAGTGATAGTTTACCTCTTGTAATTATCTGGTGAGATAACTCCATGAATGTAATTTTAATAACAATAGTTCATTCTGTGCCATCTTTAGGAGTATGATAACCAAATGTGGGGCCTTTTAGTCAAAGGGTACAATGGAAGTTAATTCTTCACATACACAAAATATAATTACACCTGCTTACGTGCTAATATCTTGATTGGGATTTTTGAATGAGAAACTTATCAATTTGTTTAATTTATGCCCAAAATTCTTGAGCATGAGTTAATTGTGTGTCATTGGGGCATGTGTGGTGCTTTAATCTAGCTCCTCGCCTGCTGTGTTAGTGGAGGGCTTTAAGAGCACTAATTAATGAATGACGAGAAACATAAACAATGCCTTAATGTGGGGATAAGTAGAATTGTACAAGAAATAGAAAATATATTTTTGTTGTTGGCAAGCATTATTCAGTAAGGGTTGCATCTGTCATAGCAACTGTAGGAAATAGACAGCTCCATTAGATTTATTTTTGTCTATTTTTATGAAACCAGGTAAAAGAATGTATCACTAGGTTCTGTTTAACTTGTGTTAGCATGATTTGTCATTGGGGTTATAATTCGAAACTGTAGCATTATCAAAAATTCTTGAGTAAAGAGAGAAAATTCCTTAGACATTTAAATGTGCGTTCTTTTCACTACAAACAACAACAACAACAACAACAAAAAAGTCAACCCCTGGCACTATCCAGCCCATGACGGGCTAAAGCCGACCAAGCGACCGCTGCCCAGCCATTTGGCCTGCAGATATTGGGGTGACGCGTGATCAGCGCGTCGGGTCCCCTCGGCTGTTAATCTTGGTATTCGTGATCGGGGCGCTGTCTCACTGTCAGACAGCTACTCAATTGTCCTCACGAGGCTGACTGCACCCCGTTCCAACCCACACGTCAGTTTTAAAATCCCTGACGGAGCCGGGGATCGAACCCGGGGCCTCCGGGTGAGAGGCAGGCGCGCTACCCCAACACCACAGGGCCGGCTTCTTTTCACTACGGTTCTATAAAATATATTTTTACAGTAAATTCCAATGAAACGAAGGCTTTTGTCACCAAACATTAGATTTGTAGGAATAGTTACCGATAGATTTGTTATTAAAACACATTTTGCTATGGATCCTGGCTCCCTGACGGAGCCGGGAATCGAACCCGGGGCCTCCGGGTGAGAGGCAGGGCCTCAACACTACTGGGCTGGCACAGTAATTGGTACAATGGGGAGAAACTCTGCATAGTTGATAGAAAAACCCAGAATTGTTCGATATTCTCCATTAGGTGATACAGTAATGTTTGTGGACACAGACAAAATGCGGGATGTTCTCTATTGAATGGTACAGCAATGTGGTACATAAATTGTGGAATATTCTACATTGAATGGTACAGTAATGTCCAAGGACATAGTTAAATTGTGGGATATTCTCCAATGAATGGTAGAGTGATGTTCAAGGACATAGGTAAATTGTGGGATATTCTCCACCAAGTGGTATTCTTGACCGTGGATACACAAATAGTATTTTCCCAATTTGCAGACGTAACATTCATTCATTAATGTGCTGTTGGACAAATGTCCTTCCAAAAAAGGTACAACCTGCATGCAAAAAGGCCTGGGCCTTGATTTCATCCAGACACATTAAGTGTGTATACCTAGGTAACACTGTGATCAGTGGAGACATAGGCACTGACCAAAATGAGTTCTTGGGTTCTTCTGTATTTCCTGTAAATAGCATGCAAAGGTCTGTTCCGTACATTTTTGCAGAATCGTGGAAAAATAATATTCACAATCACAAGTAGTTAGATGCAGAGGAGGAATAAACTGAATTGAAGAGTCTATAAGAATTACTAATTTGAACTTTAAATTCTGTATTTTCTTCTTCCTACATTCTAGCAAGTTAACAACAATTTTGTGTGAATTTCTCGGCATAAAATGTTCGAAGTACCGTAAGTGCATCGCCATTTATCACATCGTAGAAATGTTATGGGTAGGAAGAAGGTTTTTAAGAAATTTCATGTTTTAAACCATAAATCAAGAGTGTTATGACGACTGAAAAAGTGTACATTTTACGATGCCTGGATCCATTGATTTTTTTAAAATATTTCATCATATTTTGTCTAATGTTTCATAAATTAGAAAATGTTCATATTTTATGATAGTTTATTTTAGGGAAACTCATATGCACAGCATCTATAGTTTATGAAAAGTAAGTTAAAAGATTTCTATGCTAGATAATGATTATAACCAAATTAATTATCACACAAATGATTCTACAGCAATCCATTTATTACCCCCCAAAATATAAACATATAATTTGGGAAATATTCACGTTCTTTTTATAATTCATAAATTTAAGAAATTTGTGAGCATATTTTGTTTATATTGGTTAACTTATCGTTTTATTCAATAGGTTGAAGAGACATTAAGTAACAGGTGCTTAACTTAAGGGATAACACAAGTGCTATTTGCATTATATTGAGGAGAACTACTCAAGAAAATTATGTGTGAGAATGCTTCAGTCATCGCAATGTTCATTATACCATGGTTCACCAAGATCAATTAATTCCGTGATGAGTTAGAGGAATTCTTCTAGGAAATATTGACATGTGTGCCATATATAATTTGTGACAAGGAAGCAATGGATTTATAAACCTGTAAGTTTACATTAATGGTTCTCTGTGCTAGATTTTATGCAGATAGGATCATTCAGTAACGAGTTGGGTGAAATAGTTTATTAAGAATTGACATGTACACCATCTCCAATTTATTACATGTAAGCCATATATTTATGTATAGGAATTTTTCTCTGATAAATTGACATGTTGATAAATATTGTAGTATTGGTTTATTATACATGTTTTCAACTTGACTGCTTGATTAGGCTACAAGAAATAAAAACAAGTTTAAAAAATTTGCACAGCTGCCATCTTGAACTTTTATAACAATTGATTTACATTAGATGTCAAATAATAAAGCTCTAAATAAATTCACCATTTAAGTGGTCGTGATCTCTGACCCTGTCAAATTCCAAATTATCACCCCATATAAAGCATTTAGTCATAGTTTACAGTACTCTTCCTGTGCTGGTGTTAATGGCTTCATCTTAACATTCTTTTCAAGAATATCATAAATTTGGAACGCATGTTTCCGAAGTGAATACATAAATGCTTTAACTGCATATGGACCACGAAATGCTTCATATGCATTTCGTGGCTCATAAATAGATAGATTTAATATAATAAGCAGCACTGTATGGAACATGCTTACGTGTGTTATTGATGAATGAGATATTCGGATCAGCTTCACATGAACTTATTGGTTCTAATCCCGTTTCAAGGTCAGCATAAATAGTAAATGGCACTCGAAGTTGTGAAGTGGTGAAAGAGGAGCCCTTGCAAGGTAGGATTGAGACATCAAGACTGAGGTGGTATGGACACTTAAAGAGAATGGATGAGAAGAAGATTCCTAAGAGGATACATGAGATGCAGATGCAGACAAAACGACCAAGGGGAATACCAAGAGATAGATGGCTGAAAGGCGTGGAGGAATGTGTCAAGAAGAGAGGCGAGGACTGGACCAGTGACAGCGGAAAGGTGGTGGGAAGAAAGGACTAAGTGGCGAGGCTTATGTTCCAAACAGACCCAGCCTGGGGCTGGAAACTGTACAAGTTGATGATAATGATGATGATGACTCGAAGTTGTTTACTATAGTCCCTAAATTCAAGAATATTGCTTCCAACTTCGGGCATCTTAGTTTTTACTTTAGCGCAATCAAGCTTTTGATGGTCTTTTAGTTGATCCTCTTTATAAAAGTAAAATCAAACAGCCATCACATAGCCACTTCGTACTTTTGGTTTTCGTTAACTGATTTCTTACTAATCTACCTAAATTTTTTATCTGGCAATAGTGCCAGATGGGCCCTCAATTACAGCAAGATGGGATACTGGACATGATTATCTATCAACAGGATGGTGCTCCACCGCATTGGACTATCATGGTGAGGGAACAATTAAACCTCATATTCAACGATCGCTATTGCGGCCGTGATGGACCTATCCCATGGCCTCCTAATAGCCTTCACCTAACTCCTCCAGATTTCTTTGTATGGGGCTACGTCAAGTCGACAGTGTACGCACAAAGACTACAGAATCTGGCTGACCTACGGAGGGAGACTACAGTGGCCTTTCAGCAAATCACTCCAGACATACTGCGTGCCACGTGGCGCAACATGGATTCGAGGTATCCTATGTGCCGCATGTGCGATGGTGGACATGTTGAGTGCTAATGTGCTGTGACACGAACTCCAGACTCTCCTTAACTTAACACGTATGTACCGTTAACAAGCAATAAATGTGCATAGTTTCTTGTACGTAGCGTTTTACTTTTCTGACATTCCGAACGGATGGTGTACTGTAACTTACTATTTAATTTTTAAAAGCTCTTTTGAGTTTTGTTATGTCAACTGAAATTTCCTCACCCAAGATCTTGCGCTTATGTCCATTTGAACATAAATGTGCTGTGTAATTCAAAGCAGGGAGATCGATAACGCATTCAGCACGGTGTATTTTTTAATTTATTAGATGAATAGAATTACTTTCAGTGCACTTACACGAGTGTTTGTGGATTTTTCACTGTGTTTCTTTTGTATATGACGTTTCAAAGTATCTTTTCTAACAGTTTAATAACTACAAAGCGTACATGGTGACTCTAATGAAGCATGTATACGCCTTTTGTGTCGCTGCAGACTATTATCATGTTTGAAACGTGCTTCACATTCATCACAAAGAAATATTCTTAATAGCAACGCTTCAATGTGAAATAAGAAAAAGAGTTATGTTTGCTGTTACTATATTAGCTACTAAAGGATTTACTAGTTGTGATGTATACATACAGTATATTTATCTCCATTAAATATAATATACTAACAACACTTTTATAGTTTTTTTTTATGTCAAAAATACAACTGTAATTGAAGACACACACAACAGGTCCGTTCTCAAGGGTGCCCAGTGGCATACCAAAGAATATAGGAGAGAAAGGTTACTCAAGCTTAAAATTTGATTCAGATTACAACCGTCAGGATTACATCATCCACCACCAGCCTAGCCTGCTACATGGCGGTCAGGCAGCGTACTAAATTTTAAGCGTGGGCGATTTGAATTGTATTTAATCGTGTACTGGTACCCAGCTCCCCTCCAGACCCTGTACCCCATCCTTTGTAGCTACATGTAGTAATATGATTTATATGTCGGTGTAATTTATTTATTCCTGTTCCTTTTGCTCTATTTTATTTAAGAGCAGATATCAAACCAAAGGCTCATAATAATGGATTATTACTATTATTAACATAGAAAATACCAGCCTGAAATCTTTAGCTTTGATATCCGATCTTGCATAAAACAGAACAATAAGAACAGTAAATAAATACATTTCATTGGCATAAATCATATTACTACATGTAGTTACAAAGAGAGGGATACAGGGTCAGGGGGAAGGATAGGAAGCAGCATATCCTTTATTATTATTTGAAACCTGTACCACGGCAGTTGCGTAGCAATCCCCCACTTTTCTCCCCATATCCCCTCTCCTAATTTTTCGAGTATTATATGTTTTAATCATGATAGTTTTTCTATCATTAACATTTCTTTTATAGTTAATAATTTTTTAATGACAGTTGGATTTGACCCATGCTTAAAGGTTACTTTTGCAGAGGATGTCATGCGAGATGAACTGGTGTCTTCGGGATTTCCTTCCATAAGTCTCAGCTGAGGACGGCCTTTGAACCCATGGACTGGTAACACTAGAAAGTCAATCACCTACTACACAGTACTATAAGTTATAATATCAGACAGGTAGAAGAGAGGTTTAGTTGACATGGGTGTTGTGGGAGCACAGCAAACTAAGAAGAATGTAATAAACCAATTCAAACCATGCATACCCTATAAAATATAAACCTATTAACCACTGTTGAATGAAATATGATACTGAAAGGATATGGAATTCTGAAGGAAAAAATGAGGACAACATTAAGTACTGTATGTTTATATGTACATATATTCTTCTTTCTTAGTTATTACAGATATAAAATCCACAGAACATTTTCATGGAAAGAGCAATATTTAATTTCATCAGGTCATTGTCCCAGTAGATAATTGTCATCACACGGTAGAGCCACGCATATTGCAAATCTGTAAGAGAAAAATACAATTAAAATCCTAATAATGTTGAAGGGGCTTTGCGACATCGTGATCACGTGGTTCTTGGTACTGGGGAAGTGTATATGGGATATGTTTGATTACCCATGTCCTGTAGGTGTGTGTGCATTTGTAATGGAGACCAGAATTTGGAAGGAGGCAGCTGTGACCTTAATTTAGGAAATATCCTAGCATTTGCCTGGGGTAGAAGAGGGAAACCACAGAAAACCATTTCTAGGATGGTTGAGATGAGACTTTGAACACATCTCTTCTCAGCTCTGCCTCACGAGCCTGAGTGTATCCCGTTTTAACCCTCAGATTAGAATTAAACGTCTTGGCAGAGCCAGGACCTCTGGATATGAAGTATCAATATATACAGGTGTAGTCAAATGACTGTTCAGCGCTGCTACTCTATGGCTCTCACGGCACATCTATACCCCGAGACCACAGAAGGTGAAGTTCTTACAACAAATTACATTGTGTACCTAAATACTCGTTACACATATGTACCATTATAATAATAATGAAGATGTTGAAGCAACAACTTGTGACAAGGACAGTAAACAGCTACTCTCTGGGTTACAATGTTAAGCATGCACATATAGAACTTTTGCTGCTCATGGAAGGAGGGGACAAGAGCAGTGTGGATAAACTAAGTTACCCTATCACTTCAATTCCATTGTTATTAATACTAATACTACAATATTATTACTTTCCTAATTGGCCTGGATGTGTGTAACAGGCCTCATTCCCTGCGTGAATGCCACTGTAGCCTCGATATTAGGATAATGCTGCTTTAATGAATGCATTCAGAATAAATACATTAACGGGAACTAATATTAGATGTTATTTGAAGTGGAGAATGCCACTAGCCAGTAAGTTACATCAGAACAAATCCACCATCTCGGAAGTTCACAATTTACGCCAAGCACAGTAAGCAGAAAGATCTAGGCTATGTGTATGCCCCCTCTTACTGTACTGTGATATTATATAGCCTATCTAAAAACATCCATAGAAGAAAGAAAAAACCTCAAATGAACAATATAAATTTGTGCATTAATTCATTTGTTACCAATTAGTAAACCGATTGAAGCATTTCTTTATGCAACAAAGCATTGAATTTAATTTGGGATTGTCTTAAGGGGCACCGATAGGCAGTCCTTATATTCACTGTAATGTTCTATAGGCTATATACATGTTTTGCCTTTTATAGTCCAGTCTAGTCTGCAAGCCTCTGTTTGCAAACAAGTCACCTCTATGATCGCCTGCTTCTACACCTCTCACTTTAAATCGTTAAACACTGAAACTAACAAACCATTGCCGGTACTATTACACATTGCGATCGTTTGTGTCTAAAATTCCCCTAAAACAAAATGGTGGCTTTCGTGACGTCATCGACATCACGAAATACTCCTCTGGCAAGCTTACGGGAAAAGCCTGGGGAATAGGGGGTTTTAGGTGGGGAAAACACGAAAACAAAAATCAGCATTTACAAAAGCCTTCGAAACGCAATGTGTATCGCCATCTGTAATTGACCTACATACCGGTAGCTCAATTACAGATGGCGATACATACGAAAATTTCCCAATTTAAGGTCATATTTCTGAAATTTTGTATCGTAATCTGTAATTGGCCTATGTAGCTCAATTACAGATCAATCGTAATTTCCTAATTTCACATTTATAACATTTTGTATCGCCATCTGTAATTAAGCTATATAGCACAATTACAGATCCAAATTTTGTATTTTTATTTTATATTCATACATTTTTGTATCACAATATGTAATTGACCAACAATACTCAATTACAGATCCCGATACATATCGCGTTTCGAAGGTTTCTTATAAATGGTAATTTCTCTTTCGGTATCCCCCACCCAAAACCCCCTATTCCCCAGACATTTCCCGAAAGCTTGCCAGAAAGGTATTTTGTAACCTCATTAATGATATCCAAAATTTCAATGTGCACCACTATCTTTACTTCACCTATCCGTCAAGTAATGATGGAAAAACATATTCCATATACCGTATACAAACACCAATAGCGCCTCCCCCCGCTTCAAGTAGTGACCAATGGTTTTGTGTGGTATGGGTTTTTCTGTTTTCCAATGTTGGCTGCAAATACTTTTCTTATAACACATTGTGCTTAATAATTTTAGGTTACTTGGGAGACTCCACCCCTCCCCCGCTTCAAGTAGAAGCAGTAATGCACTTGTTAATAATGCTTCCCAGGCATACACAAACCTAACCTGGGGCTTACACCAGCGACACCCTTGCTTGTGGCACAGTAATATACTTGTTAATAACCTGGGGCTTACGCCACCGACACCCTTGCTTGTGGCACAGTAATATACTTATTGGGCGTGGTGGCTCAGCGGTCTAGCTGTATGCCTCTCACCAAGGTGGTCCGGGTTCGATTCCCGGTCAAAGCATGTGAGATTTTCGAAGTGAAATGCCATGTCCTGTGGTTCGGATTCCACGTTAAAAGGAGGTCCCGTGGCTCATGATCTCAAGATTAACGGTCACGTTAAACTACAAGCTTCCTTCCTTCAGTAATATACTTATTAATAACTAGAGCTAGGAATTTTAGGTGCTGCACCTTAATTTTTTTTTGTTGCTATTAACATGCCCAATGTTGCTTGTCTTGCAAAGAAAATATTAAATTAATACCCTTAACTGGGTTTTGGTTGCACCTTTTCCCAATGCAAGCACCTTTTTGCACCTTTTCTTAATGTCAACACCGTTTTCCACATTTTATTCTTAAATAAATTTAAAAAAACGAACGTTACTATAAATAAAGGCGAGGAAATGTAGAGGATTTCACCTGTATAGCTTGGTTCTACGTAGTTCCTCACTTCGACGCTAGGATCGTAGGCTCCCGATACTGTACTATTCGTGCTCTAAGAATGAACCTGGTGAGTGATTGTTGAACTATTAGCTTACCGGCATTGATAGTATTATTTATTACGTAGGCGACACGACATGTCAGATTATGCTTTGACTGTGTGTGGGTCTACCATTTTCCTGCGTTGCCAGCATCAGTAATTATAATCAAGTATGCCCAAACAGAAAGTGAACGCCGGGAAAATACGTGATATTGCGAAGCAGTTTAGTGCAGATGGTATTCAGAGCGACGGGTCTGTTCTGCGTTGTAGCGTTTGTAATATATCAATAACAATTGATGAAAAACACCAAAGTATTCGTGTTGTGCAGCATATGTGTATCACAAAACATGTGAAGAACAAGGAACTACAATGTAGTAAAGTTGGAGTTCGACAACAATTCATTGGTGAAGCAATGGCTCCTTCAAATTCAAGAAACAAAAGTGATTTTTTTACTGAAACAGCAAAGACATTTGTGGCATCTGGTATTCCTTTTTCCAAGCTTAACAATCCTATTATGAAAACGTATTTGGAGAAATATACCGGGAAGTCTGTTCCAGAAGAGAGCACCTTACGGATTACCCGGGATTTCCGGGGTTCGGATTTGAGGGGTTTCACTGTATAAGTTATTTCGAGGGGGGAAAAGTTAGATTGGCAACCCTGGGAGGATGGAGTTGTATTACCACAGTCTAAAATACACAGTTGCGAAGCTCGCTGCATTACGAAATTGCATCCTCTTTGTAGGTGAAGCGACAGTAGCGCTCATGGCGGCCAGCAAGCTGGCAACTACCTTGAGCACGTTATTCGTGGAACAGATGATTTCACTTTTGCAAGGGCTTTTGAATTGTAACTCACCTGAGTGATTATTTCCATTGTAAACATAATCATGTTAAATCGCAATTACTACAGAAAAAAAAAGCCACAATGTTGATATACTGTACACTTGACTTGTAATTCATAGGAACATAAAAAGAATGCTCTGTTTTTATTAGTTCAGTCCTCTACAAGTATCCCTAGGTACAGTTGTATGACGTATTTAATGAATCTTAAGAAAGAATTCATAGTTCATACCAGTTATAAATTAATGTATTTGTTTTAATGATAGTCGCTGGCATCTCTACATAAAACGTAGTCCATGATACCTGGATGCAACGTGTAATCTCTAAATCCACTGAATGGATTTTGATGCGGTTTTCACCATTCAGTAAAGAATTTCTCGAGGAAGGTTTCTGTAGCAAAACATTCATTTATGACCAAAGGAAGCCGAGCAGAAACTATTTCAGTGAATCGTGTCGAAGGAAAACCTGCCGTCCGTGCGCCTTTTAAGCTTACGCTGGGTAAACCATTAAAAATATCCATATAGGCCTACTATGAGTGTAACAATTGGTCAGCGCGAAAAGTTCTACAAAGAAGTCCGCAACAGCATATCTTTATCTATAATACATCGCCAACTATAAGTGATTTTACGTTTTAATTTCTTCCAACAATCTCCATTCAGAGGAAATTTAAATTACTAGCTTCGGAGCGAGTTTACGAGCCCATCACCCCAGCTTTGGCCAGCATTAACTGTCGAGTCGAGTTAAGACTTCATAGAAGACTAGACTATAAGTGTTGGGAGTTTCGCTGTTCACTTCGGCTTTTCTGAATTGGTCTGAAACCTACCGTCCGTGCTCCTTTTAAGCTCACGCTGACTAACCCCTTTAAGATACCAGGCGAAGCCGGGGCGGGTTGATAGTATAAGTCAACCCCTGGCACTATACAGCCCATGACGGGCTAAGGCCGACCGAGCGACCGCTGCCCAGCCATTCGGCCTGCAGATATTGGGGTAACGCGTGATCAGCGGGCCGGGTCCCCTCGGCCGTTAATCTTGGTTTTCGTGATCGGGGCGCTGTCTCACTGTCAGACAGCTACTCAATTGTCCTCACGAGGCTGAGTGCACCCCGTTCCAACCCTAACGTCAGTTTTGAAATCCCTGACGGAGCCAGGGATCGAACCCGGGGCCTCCGGGTGAGAGGCAGGCGCGCTACCCCAACACCACAGGGCCGGCGGGTTGATAGTATGGGTATAATATTATATCAAATTCTTAACCATATCAAAAGCTAGTTATTCCGTAAAATTGAGTAACATTATAGTTAATTAGTAGAAAAATTCCAGTGTGATTTGTGAAACGAAAAGTATAAAAAGATGTTAAGGTCTTAAATGGCTCAATTGTAGGTACTTCGTGTTTTTCTGTGGGTTTGTAACCTTTCATTCCTGAATTTGACAAAATAATCCAATGCCAATTTTACAAAATATCGGCAATAACAATTGTGTACCGTACCTTCACAGCAGCCATGTGGGAGACCAGGTATTTCATAAGAGAATTAATTAACAGTGTAGGCCTACCACATCCAAGTTTGTGAGCATTATCCTGACGACATAAATTGGCTTGTTCCAAATGATTCGAGAATAAGTTTATATTATTGTATAAAATCTTTATTCATTAAATCAGCTCTCTGACTGTTAAAAAGCCATTTTCTACATCTGAAAATTAAAATGTCGGCATGGGTTTGAGATGACATCTTTTATGTTTACTTAGCCTACCGTATGTCTTAATCTTCAAAATGCATAGTTATTTATATTTCATTTGCAGACAATGACCATAAAAGGGCATTTCACATGAACGCCCGTAGGTTCCCCAATTGCAATGTTAAGTAGTTCCAACTTAAGCTACCAGACGCCACTGTCACTGAAACCTAGCGGCGAACGTTGGAATTTGATAGAACGTGTCTAACCCAATAGCCTACAAATTTTGGCTACATACTACCAATTGTAGTTGTAAGTTCCTTTACGTGCCATAAATCTATGTAAAGGGCCCGACGACTTCGACTGGGTTTGGACCCGCGAACTTGGGCATAGCAGTTCAGCTTGCTACCGACTATGCCACCAAAGCCATGCATAGATATCCTACCAAGTCATGATTCTGATTTATAACCGACTGGCTCCGTGGTAACGTTCTTGCCTGCTGTTCCCAAGGTTGCAGGATCTAATCCTGGCGCAGTCAGCTGGCATTTAAGAGTGCATAAATGTGAGGGAACCGTGTCTGTAGATTTACTGGCACGTTAAAGATCCCCTTCAGAGCAAAATTCCGGCACCCCGGTGTCTGTAAAAGCCACAGTAGTTAAAAGCGACTTAAAACCAATAACATTATTATTGATTTATAACCAGTTAAAGACTTAATTCCGTTGTTTTATTGAAAAGCTTATAATACTTTCTACTGCGTATCCCAATTAATTGGGGTCGCCGGAACCAATCAGGCTCATTTTGGTTTTGGCCAGGGATTTAAGGCCGGATGACCTTCCTGACGCCACGTAATTTATCAGGTGAAAATTCCCCGCCACTGTCACTGGTATTAGAACTACGGCTGTCCGGGTGATTGACGAGCAGCTGCACCAACACTCTCCCCTTGAAAAGCTTTATAATACTAGCCTAAAATCCATAGCTCAAATCTTACCTTTTAGGGTCCTTTGGAAACTCGGGTGTCGTCTTACTATTTGAACAGTCTGATTTCCCAGCCGGTCAACACTAATACACCCAATTAGATTGGGCGAGGAGTAACAATTAATTTTCCTGTGTAATTCATAATACAATAATTAATTATACATTTAATAAAACGCTCCTCATAACCCCCCCTTTATGTGAGAAGTGTTTTATTAAGTGTAAAAACGATTCTTGTATTTTTATTTTAGGCATTAGGAGATAAATTGTCACTGCCCACCTAATCTAATTGTGTACCGTACACTCGTGTTGACCGACTGAAAAGCGATCATATAGGTTATTTAGCAACAGTGAAATATTGCCTCTAATATTAGATCTGTTTATTGAACTGCACATGTCCTCCTGTAAAGCACATGTTAAATTAAAGACATAACCTTTACACAATGCTCACCTCACATACAGTAAATCCAGCAACAATAGCATACACCAACATAGCGCAGTCAGCACAATCTTGCTGGCTGCATGAGAGCATTATTGTCTCGCGGTAGAAAAATAGGAGCCAAGCTTCGCGATCTGTAGGTAGACTGTGGTTATACGTTGTCATGAAGACGTGTGTAGCCTCAAATGGGGACCCAGGCCGAAAGGCGACAACAGTACATAACCACAGACACAAATCACAACCTGCCGAACTTCCAATGGGGGGGTTCTAACCCCCTAACCCCCCTTTGGCTACGCCACTGCAAAATATTATGCACTCATATTCAGTGCATCCAATAGGTCACCCACCTCTGTATCTAACAGAATATGCAGTGGCAGTCATTGGCAGTATTCAATCCCCCACCCTACCCCTTTTCACGTTGATATTTCACAGTCCAGCCTAAATACTATTCATGCACCCAGACGAAACACAATAGTGATGTGTATTTGTCACAAGTACCAATTACCATGCTAGCCCCGTGGTGTTGGGCCTCTGCCTCTCACCAGGAGGCCCCGGGTTCGATTCGCGGCTCCGTCAGGGATTTTAGAAACTGACGTGAGGGCTGGAACAGGGTGTACTCAGCCTCGTGAGGACAATTGAGTAGCTGTCTGACAGTGAGGCTGCGCCCTGATCACGAAAACCAAGATTAACGGCTGAGGGGACCTGATGCGCTGATCACGTGTCACCCCAATATCTGTAGGCCAAATGGCTGGGCAACGGTCGCTTGGTAGACCTAGACCCTTCATGTGGTTATTACCAATTACCATAGTTAACCCAAAGAAAGCCCAGCACTATTATTCAGAATTTACAATAATTTAGTCACTATACCAGACCCAAAACAACTGTGAACATGAGGTAGGAGCCAGATTATCTCGCTCACTCGCACCAGCCAATAGCATAGCGCGGCGTTGCCTAGTTAACTCAACTCGCAGGGCTCGCTGCATCGTACAAAATCGTTAAATCTCTCCACGCACAAAAATAATTAATTCTTCAATTATTTTGATGACCCTATGTTACAGAGCTAAACATTTTGAAGCTGACTGTCCAAACCCCGTGACGCTACGACCAGCCGTTCGGAAGATATCATCTGCCCTTGAACTGAAGGGATAATTAGAGAGAGAATGGTTTAGGTGTTGAAATATTTAGGTTCGCCAGGGAAGATAATGAAAAGTGACGGCATTGCTGTATCAATTCTATAGTGAAGCTTTAAGAAGTGTTGTGAGCTGAAGTTATGAACTCATAATAATGTCCTTTAGCGAGCCGAGTGGCAGCCGAACAGTTTTACACAGCCAGGCAAGACATACTTTTCAGGGTAGGCCTATATGGCCTTTAAAAGAAGTTTTCAAATACTAAAGTACGTGAAAACACAAAATCTGATAACCTTTGTTATTGTGTGGTCAGCAATTATGTTATTTTTTGTAATTCAGTCGAATAAAACTCACCTCTTCACAGTTTTACCTCACGAGGCATAGCGTACCCAGTTCTAACCCTGAGACCAGAAATAAATGTCTTGATTGAGCCGTGAATCGAATCTGCACCTCACGGGTTGTTGTTGATGATTATTTTAGGGGCTTTGCGACATCTTGGTCGTGTAGCCCAGTGAATTTGGGTGTGTGTGGAATTTGTCTGATAACCTGTGTCACTGTGATGTCTGTACTAGTGTGTGTATTTGTAATTGAGGTAGGATTTGGGTATGAAGCGGCCGTGGCCTTACGTTAGGTACAATCCCGGCATTTGCCTGGAGTAGAAGTGCGAATCCACAGAAAAACCACTTCCAGGATGGCTGAGGTAGGAATCCAACCCACATCTTCCCAGTTTTGTGTCACGAGGCTTAGTGTACCCTGTTCCAGCCCTCAGACGAGAATTACATTTCTTGGGAATCGAACCCGGGCTTCCGCGGTGACAGCCAAGAATGGACAGCAAGTGTGCTAGCCAGTACACCACACGGTGGTCTCCAATGAACAAAAACTGATCCCAATACATTTTCTGTATTTCTATTACCTTATAAAGAGTCCACAAGCAATGTTAATCAGAATGATTTGGGTGTAGATTACGTCATGTGAAATAATAACGTTCTTATTGTTGTTTCATTTGAGGGGCTAGTACATCTTGGTACTTTAGCCCCATGTACTTGTCTGAAAATCTGGGTTACTGTGGTGTCTGTATTAGAGTGTGTGTATTTGTATTCTGGTAAGGATTGGGAAGGAGGCGGCCGTGGCTTTCAGTTAGGAACCATCCCGGTATTTGCCTGGAGTAGAAATGAGAAACTACTTCCAGGATGGCTGAGGTAGGAATCTAACCCACATCTTCCCAGTTTTGCCACACGAGGCTGAGTGTACCCCGTTCCATCCCTCAGACTAGAATTAAATTGCTTGGCAGAGCCAGGAATCAAACCCGGACCTCTTGGGCCACAGCCATGAATGCTGGTCGCTACACCTGTAGGTGCTCACTTGCACGAATAACGTTTGCATGGCATCATATATCTGCCTCATATCACATTGTGCGCACTCCGTTGTGAGTATAGATATTCGTAGGATTAGGCCCCCAGCTCGTACATGTTCTTACATTCGGAGCGCCTTGTGTTCACGGAGAAGGTCGTGCGTATACTGCAAGTGTAGAGCTGTGTCATCTCCGCCAGTCTCACTGTGGCAACAGTGCTCAGCTGGACGCACGCTACTGGGCGAGCCCATCTTCACAGTTGTTTTGGGTCTGGTATAGGGGAATTAAATTATTCAAATGGCCAAACAAATTGTGTAGTTAACTTTTTATGTATATCGTATGGC
This sequence comes from Meconema thalassinum, assembly GCA_946902985.2. Taxonomy (NCBI): domain Eukaryota; kingdom Metazoa; phylum Arthropoda; class Insecta; order Orthoptera; family Tettigoniidae; genus Meconema; species Meconema thalassinum. Next base: position 206,858,808 of record OX336395.1, read on the forward strand.
CTCGGGTGCCTGGTGCAAGCTTTGCTATTTGACACCCAGAGGGTAGCTTGCATGTCGAATTTCGTAGTTCCTTGACTATGAAAGTCAAGGAGGTTAGATGTTAGATATCTAATCTCCTTGAACACAATAGCACTTTCTAGTAGAGAAATGAGGAACTTTGTGCTGGCGGAAATTCCCGAGATTAATTTTGCCATTATGAACTCGGCCTACTGAATTCAAATGGGTTCTTTGACATGCCAACATCGTATGACATGCGTATCGTATTTTTTCCGCCTTTCAAAAATCACTTACCACGGTCAGGGGCGAACCTGCAATCTTGGAATTAGTAGACCGACACGCTATCCACTCACCCACCGTGAATTATCTTGCAGGAAATATAGATTGAAGAAGAAAATGAAATAAATTCATTGATTGCAGACTGTTATGCCTCTCGGTACCCAGTCTAGCTTGCAAGCCTTTGTAAATAAATAAACAAAGAAAAAAACCTTTAAGTGATTTGGCATTTGGGTATTCATACATACATATGACATATAAGAGGTAATCCTTCTCTTTCCCAAAGGAACTGTAAAATAGTTTTAGCCTCCCATATGCACATGGTTGATGAAGCTACACAAAAATGTACAAGATAAAATTTAAGACCAGTATCATATAACAGTGACAAACAACAGCAGACATTTACAGACAAGATTTGCATTCTCCTCCTGTTGATGGGGCCAGATGACAGCAACTTTCTACCCCTTAAAACAACTCCTCACACCCAGCTTATTGGCCGGTATGGTTTGAGGAAGGTAGCCTAAAAGTTATTTCATATGTCTTTCGGCTCTGTAAGATACCTGGTGGCTCAGTATGCAAGGTGTTAGATTCACAACTGGGTTTGATTCCTGCTGTAAAGAAGATGAGTAGCCTGCTTGAGGGTCCCCATGGGGTTGTGTTTATCATATCATACTACAGGTCAAAGCAAGTGATAAGCATTATTACCTTCAATCAGAGTGGGTAGGCCTACATTATACAGCACGTATCAGGTCTCGCTGTTGAATAACTGTGATGCACTGCAGTTGTACAGTGTCCCATTATCTGTAAAACAAAGAGGAACAGGCCACTGTTACCTATTGCTTTTGCTTACTCCCATAATATTCTGGTAAAAGTACAGTATCTCAGGACAGGACCCCAATGAATAAACTCAGTATTACTGGCATTTTTACATTACATTGAAGTACAAGTAGGTGCTATTATTCATCAAATAATATACCGTATATTTGAAAGGATTCTTACCTTATTAGATAATAATCTAACGAAATATCACATTTGTACCATTAACAGCTGATGACGAAAAAACCCACAAACCAAAGAATATGGGTAAGAACGGTTACTCTGGGTTTGAATTCAATTCCGATTACGCCCACACGCCACACGGCAGCGCTTCTTAAGGCCCCGACACGAACTAAAATGTACGCGCGGGTAATTTGAACCGTAACCTGCGGCCAGATGTAGCCCCCCCCCCCTTCCCCTCCTCCAGGAATATGTTTTGTTTTTACGTTGGTTTACATTATTCTCATTTATTTCTTTTGGTTTCATAGAGTAAACTTGCATAATCAACCTGAAGGTTGGCCCTTGCCTTGGAGGAATACAAGTTAATTATATTGTTTAAATAGGCCTAACATCTAGGTTATAGGCCCACAATTTAATATTCACTGTTATATACAGATTGAGAGAAATCACAGCAAATATATGAATATGAAATAAACCATCACCAATATAAAATACACCCAAATTTTGCCCTTAGCCTACTAAATTAAATACTCAAAGGAAATCAGGAAGCAAATAAGGAACTTTGAAGTAATAAAATAAGTACAAAAATAAGTCCATTTACAGTAGTATATACTTTTCTTATTTTTACAAATATAGCCTACATTCCAGAATACTGTATGTAATTTTTCAAAATTATTGCTTCAATTTCATTTGTCATTCCAACGCACTGCCACCGCACATTACAAACCTGCAAGGAAAAAAAAAGGGTAGTATAACCAAACATGTCAGTCTCAGCAACAAAGTACAGCATTCCTAAAGGAAAAATAAATGAGTCACAATTATTGCAGTAACATGAATATTGTTCACTCGTATTCAGAGCATCTATTATGCACCACAAACTGAATTCTATTTGGTCTTTGGCCATTACATCCCAATAGGTCACCCACCTATACATCTAACACAGGATTTACAGTGACAACCATAGGCAGTATTGAACCCCCTTTTCGCTCTGATATTAGTCAATCCAGCCTAAATTAAATTCATGCACTCAGACAAAACACAATTTTCAAATAGTTCCCAGTATTTACAATAGTTCAGACACGAGGGGAATGTTGATTAGAACATTATAATTAAATGATTCAAGTAGCCTAACAAATTGTGTAGTTATTTGGAACTATCATGCAGGCATTCTACGTTGAAGTGAATAAAAGAAATTCATTGCTTGTAGACTATTATGCCTTAGTATCCAGTTTAGTAAGCAAGACTTTATAAATAAACATACAAGTAAACCTCCATGTGATTAAATGGCATTTGGGTATTCACCCATGTGGCTCTGGGGTAGTCCTTCTCTTCCCAATTTAGTTGTAAAATAGTTTTAGCCTCCCATTTGCACAAGGTTGATGAAGCTACATGATTAAAAATTTAATACCAGTAGTCTATCACTTAACACTAGAAAATGGTAGTTGACATTTAAGTTACAGACATGATTTCTGTTCTCCTCCTACTGCTAGGGCCACATGACAGCAATTCTCTGCCACTTAAAACAACTCCCCCCTCTCGGGTAATGGCCATGGGCCACCCCACCCCTTTTGGCTCGCAAAAGTCATTTAATAACTTATTTATTAGTATGTCTATTTACAAAGTCGTGCATACTAAACTGGATACTAAAAGGCATAACAGTCTACAAACAATGAGAAAGGTACTGCTTCTCACTTTTCTTTGACCTGAGGTATGAATATGAATAAACACAACCCTAGGGGTTACAATAGTAACTAGGGAACTAAAGAAAACTCTGTGCGAGAACAGGGCCTCAATCAGCCTTTGCTCCCAGAGGAAATCCTTTAGGTATTAATATTTTACAGCTGGCCAAGTTGACCAGGTATCACACCTCATTGTCAAGAAGCTAACATTTTTAGCTGTCGCCCCGGAGGTCCGGGTTAGATTCCCGGCTCAGCCAAGGAAGCTGGAACAGGATCCACTCAGCTTCGTGTTGCAAAACTGAGAAGAGGTGGGTTTGACCCCCAGCTCTGCCATCCTGGAAATGGTTTTTCATGGTTTCCCACTTCTACTCCAGGTGAATGCTGGGAACTTAAGACCATGTCGGCCTCCTTCCCAATCCTCACCTGAATTACAAATAGCCTCCACACACTAATACATCCATCTTCCATTTGTGAATCTAACGCCTTGCATGCTAAGCACCCAGGTCTCTTACATAGCTTTAAAAAAAAATTGTAAAATAACTTACCTTCAATCAGAGTGGGTTCGATATGCAGCAGGATGTGCTGCAGTTGAGCATTTTTGTTCTTCATTACCTATGAAACAAAAAGAAACAGGCCACTGTTATCTATTGTTTTTTCCTACCCTCATAATATGCTGGTAAAACTACAGTATGTCAGGACAGAGCCCTGGTGAATAAATACAGCCATATTACTTGCATATTTAAATCACATTGAGGTACAGGTAGGTTTTACTACTCAAATACTACATATTTGAAGGAATTCTTACCGTATTAGAGAACAATCTTACGAAATATCGCCTTTGTACAATTAAACAGCTGATGCCAAAATATACACATACACACAGAACTGAGTTCAAGTCAGAGTAATAAGGCTACGACACGAAGTTCGTCATTCCAAGCCCTCTCTCGGAAGCGACGGATTCAAGTTACACCCCACCTGCCCCCCTGCCGCAAAATGAGTTCAAATTAAAAAGAGTGACGCCATGCTGGAACGTTATCCAATAGCAGTGAACATAAAGCTTTAGCCAATAGGAAGCCTGGCTTACTTTCACATGGGTGAACAGCGCCACTTGAGAAGGAGATTCTTCGTCAATAGGTGTCGAGGAGGTGCATTTCAAAACTTGAGAAGAAGAAATCGAATCTTTATTTCATATAAGTAAGTCAAAATTTCCACACGAGGATAATAACGTATCAAAAACCACAGCTTACATGTGCATTTCCCTGACTGAATGTGTTTGCATACGCCTTTGCTCACTCCGTGTGGTGCTAAATGTTTGTGCGCACCTGTAACACTTGTCTGTATGAGCTACACAGAGTTTACTCTTTCGGTGGGTGATCCGTAACCGCGGTAACTGAATATCGGATACACTTCTCGCACTGAACACTCCCGTTGCCATGCCATCAAGGTAATCTACACCCGGCACGTATTAGTCAATTATTTTCCACCGTTTCGGTTAAACAAATAATTTTTCCTAGAAGAGATACGAAGGAGAAGTTATTTCGTCAGTCCTGTCTATTAACACTGTGGATGAATTGGTGCATGCATGAAGATGGAAGAAAATTTTCAAGAAACTGCTGAATCCGATTCGCTTTCAAATTACTGTCGAATCTGTGGAACACCTCATTATGGTAATGTGGTTGCCATATTTGATGAATATGGGAGCTATCTGCAACTCAGTGAAAAGATCAACAACTACTTGCCCATAACAGTTTCCATGGAGGATGAACTTCCTCTACTAGTCTGCAATCTGTGTGTCGAGAAACTGAACATTATTCATGAATTGATAGTGAGTTGTATTGAAGCTAATGAAAGATTCTCTGAAGTTCTACAAGAAGAAGGAACTGGCATTATGGCTGATGAAGTGAATGCTGTGTCGGAAGAGACGCATGAAATTGAAGAGGAGCCTATTGCTAACCCAGAATTGAGCACTGACATTGAGATCAAGGATGAACCCCACAATGATGATGAAGTGATTCGAGTGATCGCAGAAACCAAAGCTTCACACAAATCTTCAAAAACCATAGAGGTGGTGTCGTCACTGGAGGATGTTCTGTGTGTGGGCTCTCCAAATGAAGCTAACATCGACTTTCAGATGACCAAGGTTGGAGAATTTATTTTGGGTGCTGCACCATATGACGAAGAGGAGAAAAAGAATGACTCAGAATCGACTCAAATTACAGAAATGTTGGACACAGTTGATACCGGTGCAAAGTTCAGAACAATTGAAGCAGTGCAGGGCCTTGTCTCCAACAGCGACGAAAATGTCCATGAGGCTCCTGAAACCTCTGAACCATTACAATGTAATAATTGTGAATTTGTAGCACCCTGCCCTGACGATTTGTCAGTCCATATCTGTCCAAAAAGCTTTAGGCAGAAATCATCAGACATTCACTGCAAGTTATGCAATAAGAAATTCAAAGATTCTTACAAATATATTATTCACAAGCAAACTCACGTAAGAGGTGCATCATTTCCGTGTCCGCAGTGTACCAAAGTGTTTACTCGCAAAGATTCATTGTTAATCCATCAAATGGGGCATGTAGGTATCAAGTCTCATCACTGCAAGCATTGTGATAAACGATTCTTACATAGGAATAGTTTGGAGATCCACTTAGCTTCACATTCAGACAATACGCCTTGGTTGTGCGATCACTGTGGAAAATGTTTTACACACAGGAACAATCTGCGTATTCATGCTCGTAGTCACCTGGATGTGAACAGCAAGAAACGCTACAAATGTGAAGTTTGCAATAAAGCTTACAGGAATCGTTTCCTTGTGCGTGAACACATGAAATCCCACACAGGAGAAAGACCGTATTCTTGTTCGCAGTGCACAAAGAGTTTTAGCACCAAAGATCGCCTGAAACAACACGAAGCTGTTCACCTCGGTGTTAGACCATTTCAATGTAGCATCTGTTCGGTTGGTTTCGTTAGGAAGGGAAATTTGACAAAACATTATAAAACACACGCCACTGACAAAGTCGTCATGTGCCGGATCTGTAAAGCGACCTTTCCGTCCGTCGCCGGTCTTCTCAACCACAGAAAATCTCATTCTGCCGATGAGTGGAGTGGGAGCAAAATCCAACAGAAGATCGATGGGATGACGATCGCCACTTCACCAAAAAGTTTCCAGTGTTACGTGTGCAACAAGTTCATGTCGTCCAAGTTGTCGTTGAGCCTGCACACGAGAGTTCACACTGGAGAGAAGCCATACAGATGCGAGGTCTGCGGCAAGAGGTTCACTCAGAAACCGGCGCTCAACTACCATACGCGTTTGCACACCGGAGAACGTCCTCACCCCTGCCAGTTCTGCGGCAAGGGCTTCAACTCGAAGGTGGGCAAGGAGAGCCACGAGCGCATCCACACGGGCGAGCGTCCCTACAAGTGCGGGCAGTGCGGCGTGGGGTTCCGCTGCAGCGCCAACCTGCGACAACACACCTGGATCCATACGGACAATCGTCCATTTGTCTGCGAGGTCTGCAGCAAGCTGTTCCGGCGCCGCGAGGCCTTACAGGTCCACATGCGCATCCACACAGGCGAACGCCCTTACTCCTGCCCCATCTGCGGACGCAGCTTCACGCAGAAGGGCGACATGTTGAAACACACGCGTTCCCACTCCAAGAAGTCCGAAAGCATGACGGGTGTGGCCTGTCTCTATTGCGGACGGGTGTTCACCCAAAAGAAGTATTATAAGATGCACATCGATAAGTGTAGCATGGCTACAGAGGACCTCCACCTATTGAAAGGAGTTACTGGCCCAAGGGAGCACGAACAGCAGGTGTACGTCCAAGAGGAAGGGTTAGTCAATGGGCAAGGTGTCATAGTCCACGGTGAAGATATGATAGTCGATGCTGAAGAAGTGTTCGTGCATCAGCCTCATCGTGTTGTGGTTCATGAACAATTAATTCACTTGGATGAAGGTGAAATTGATATAAAAGCAGTTGACGACACGCAGGAACTAAATACGGTAACAATAACATCAGAAGATATTATTACATTCCCTGAAATTACTATTGTGGCAGATGAAATTCCGGAATATCACGTTGAATATCAGACATAGGCTTCTTATAAGATATGTGCTGTTAAGAGTGATAGTTTACCTCTTGTAATTATCTGGTGAGATAACTCCATGAATGTAATTTTAATAACAATAGTTCATTCTGTGCCATCTTTAGGAGTATGATAACCAAATGTGGGGCCTTTTAGTCAAAGGGTACAATGGAAGTTAATTCTTCACATACACAAAATATAATTACACCTGCTTACGTGCTAATATCTTGATTGGGATTTTTGAATGAGAAACTTATCAATTTGTTTAATTTATGCCCAAAATTCTTGAGCATGAGTTAATTGTGTGTCATTGGGGCATGTGTGGTGCTTTAATCTAGCTCCTCGCCTGCTGTGTTAGTGGAGGGCTTTAAGAGCACTAATTAATGAATGACGAGAAACATAAACAATGCCTTAATGAGGGGATAAGTAGAATTGTACAAGAAATAGAAAATATATTTTTGTTGTTGGCAAGCATTATTCAGTAAGGGTTGCATCTGTCATAGCAACTGTAGGAAATAGACAGCTCCATTAGATTTATTTTTGTCTATTTTTATGAAACCAGGTAAAAGAATGTATCACTAGGTTCTGTTTAACTTGTGTTAGCATGATTTGTCATTGGGGTTATAATTCGAAACTGTAGCATTATCAAAAATTCTTGAGTAAAGAGAGAAAATTCCTTAGACATTTAAATGTGCGTTCTTTTCACTACAAACAACAACAACAACAACAAAAAAGTCAACCCCTGGCACTATCCAGCCCATGACGGGCTAAAGCCGACCAAGCGACCGCTGCCCAGCCATTTGGCCTGCAGATATTGGGGTGACGCGTGATCAGCGCGTCGGGTCCCCTCGGCCGTTAATCTTGGTATTCGTGATCGGGGCGCTGTCTCACTGTCAGACAGCTACTCAATTGTCCTCACGAGGCTGACTGCACCCCGTTCCAACCCACACGTCAGTTTTAAAATCCCTGACGGAGCCGGGGATCGAACCCGGGGCCTCCGGGTGAGAGGCAGGCGCGCTACCCCAACACCACAGGGCCGGCTTCTTTTCACTACGGTTCTATAAAATATATTTTTACAGTAAATTCCAATGAAACGAAGGCTTTTGTCACCAAACATTAGATTTGTAGGAATAGTTACCGATAGATTTGTTATTAAAACACATTTTGCTATGGATCCTGGCTCCCTGACGGAGCCGGGAATCGAACCCGGGGCCTCCGGGTGAGAGGCAGGGCCTCAACACTACTGGGCTGGCACAGTAATTGGTACAATGGGGAGAAACTCTGCATAGTTGATAGAAAAACCCAGAATTGTTCGATATTCTCCATTAGGTGATAAAGTAATGTTTGTGGACACAGACAAAATGCGGGATGTTCTCTATTGAATGGTACAGCAATGTGGTACATAAATTGTGGAATATTCTACATTGAATGGTACAGTAATGTCCAAGGACATAGTTAAATTGTGGGATATTCTCCAATGAATGGTAGAGTGATGTTCAAGGACATAGGTAAATTGTGGGATATTCTCCACCAAGTGGTATTCTTGACCGTGGATACACAAATAGTATTTTCCCAATTTGCAGACGTAACATTCATTCATTAATGTGCTGTTGGACAAATGTCCTTCCAAAAAAGGTACAACCTGCATGCAAAAAGGCCTGGGCCTTGATTTCATCCAGACACATTAAGTGTGTATACCTAGGTAACACTGTGATCAGTGGAGACATAGGCACTGACCAAAATGAGTTCTTGGGTTCTTCTGTATTTCCTGTAAATAGCATGCAAAGGTCTGTTCCGTACATTTTTGCAGAATCGTGGAAAAATAATATTCACAATCACAAGTAGTTAGATGCAGAGGAGGAATAAACTGAATTGAAGAGTCTATAAGAATTACTAATTTGAACTTTAAATTCTGTATTTTCTTCTTCCTACATTCTAGCAAGTTAACAACAATTTTGTGTGAATTTCTCGGCATAAAATTTTCGAAGTACCGTAAGTGCATCGCCATTTATCACATCGTAGAAATGTTATGGGTAGGAAGAAGGTTTTTAAGAAATTTCATGTTTTAAACCATAAATCAAGAGTGTTATGACGACTGAAAAAGTGTACATTTTACGATGCCTGGATCCATTGATTTTTTTAAAATATTTCATCATATTTTGTCTAATGTTTCATAAATTAGAAAATTTTCATATTTTATGATAGTTTATTTTAGGGAAACTCATATGCACAGCATCTATAGTTTATGAAAAGTAAGTTAAAAGATTTCTATGCTAGATAATGATTATAACCAAATTAATTATCACACAAATGATTCTACAGCAATCCATTTATTACCCCCCAAAATATAAACATATAATTTGGGAAATATTCACGTTCTTTTTATAATTCATAAATTTAAGAAATTTGTGAGCATATTTTGTTTATATTGGTTAACTTATCGTTTTATTCAATAGGTTGAAGAGACATTAAGTAACAGGTGCTTAACTTAAGGGATAACACAAGTGCTATTTGCATTATATTGAGGAGAACTACTCAAGAAAATTATGTGTGAGAATGCTTCAGTCATCGCAATGTTCATTATACCATGGTTCACCAAGATCAATTAATTCCGTGATGAGTTAGAGGAATTCTTCTAGGAAATATTGACATGTGTGCCATATATAAATTGTGACAAGGAAGCAATGGATTTATAAACCTGTAAGTTTACATTAATGGTTCTCTGTGCTAGATTTTATGCAGATAGGATCATTCAGTAACGAGTTAGGTGAAATAGTTTATTAAGAATTGACATGTACACCATCTCCAATTTATTACATGTAAGCCATATATTTATGTATAGGAATTTTTCTCTGATAAATTGACATGTTGATAAATATTGTAGTATTGGTTTATTATACATGTTTTCAACTTGACTGCTTGATTAGGCTACAAGAAATAAAAACAAGTTTAAAAAATTTGCACAGCTGCCATCTTGAACTTTTATAACAATTGATTTACATTAGATGTCAAATAATAAAGCTCTAAATAAATTCACCATTTAAGTGGTCGTGATCTCTGACCCTGTCAAATTCCAAATTATCACCCCATATAAAGCATTTAGTCATAGTTTACAGTACTCTTCCTGTGCTGGTGTTAATGGCTTCATCTTAACATTCTTTTCAAGAATATCATAAATTTGGAACGCATGTTTCCGAAGTGAATACATAAATGCTTTAACTGCATATGGACCACGAAATGCTTCATATGCATTTCGTGGCTCATAAATAGATAGATTTAATATAATAAGCAGCACTGTATGGAACATGCTTACGTGTGTTATTGATGAATGAGATATTCGGATCAGCTTCACATGAACTTATTGGTTCTAATCCCGTTTCAAGGTCAGCATAAATAGTAAATGGCACTCGAAGTTGTGAAGTGGTGAAAGAGGAGCCCTTGCAAGGTAGGATTGAGACATCAAGACTGAGGTGGTATGGACACTTAAAGAGAATGGATGAGAAGAAGATTCCTAAGAGGATACATGAGATGCAGATGCAGACAAAACGACCAAGGGGAATACCAAGAGATAGATGGCTGAAAGGCGTGGAGGAATGTGTCAAGAAGAGAGGCGAGGACTGGACCAGTGACAGCGGAAAGGTGGTGGGAAGAAAGGACTAAGTGGCGAGGCTTATGTTCCAAACAGACCCAGCCTGGGGCTGGAAACTGTACAAGTTGATGATAATGATGATGATGACTCGAAGTTGTTTACTATAGTCCCTAAATTCAAGAATATTGCTTCCAACTTCGGGCATCTTAGTTTTTACTTTAGCGCAATCAAGCTTTTGATGGTCTTTTAGTTGATCCTCTTTATAAAAGTAAAATCAAACAGCCATCACATAGCCACTTCGTACTTTTGGTTTTCGTTAACTGATTTCTTACTAATCTACCTAAATTTTTTATCTGGCAATAGTGCCAGATGGGCCCTCAATTACAGCAAGATGGGATACTGGACATGATTATCTATCAACAGGATGGTGCTCCACCGCATTGGACTATCATGGTGAGGGAACAATTAAACCTCATATTCAACGATCGCTATTGCGGCCGTGATGGACCTATCCCATGGCCTCCTAATAGCCTTCACCTAACTCCTCCAGATTTCTTTGTATGGGGCTACGTCAAGTCGACAGTGTACGCACAAAGACTACAGAATCTGGCTGACCTACGGAGGGAGACTACAGTGGCCTTTCAGCAAATCACTCCAGACATACTGCGTGCCACGTGGCGCAACATGGATTCGAGGTATCCTATGTGCCGCATGTGCGATGGTGGACATGTTGAGTGCTAATGTGCTGTGACACGAACTCCAGACTCTCCTTAACTTAACACGTATGTACCGTTAACAAGCAATAAATGTGCATAGTTTCTTGTACGTAGCGTTTTACTTTTCTGACATTCCGAACGGATGGTGTACTGTAACTTACTATTTAATTTTTAAAAGCTCTTTTGAGTTTTGTTATGTCAACTGAAATTTCCTCACCCAAGATCTTGCGCTTATGTCCATTTGAACATAAATGTGCTGTGTAATTCAAAGCAGGGAGATCGATAACGCATTCAGCACGGTGTATTTTTTAATTTATTAGATGAATAGAATTACTTTCAGTGCACTTACACGAGTGTTTGTGGATTTTTCACTGTGTTTCTTTTGTATATGACGTTTCAAAGTATCTTTTCTAACAGTTTAATAACTACAAAGCGTACATGGTGACTCTAATGAAGCATGTATACGCCTTTTGTGTCGCTGCAGACTATTATCATGTTTGAAACGTGCTTCACATTCATCACAAAGAAATATTCTTAATAGCAACGCTTCAATGTGAAATAAGAAAAAGAGTTATGTTTGCTGTTACTATATTAGCTACTAAAGGATTTACTAGTTGTGATGTATACATACAGTATATTTATCTCCATTAAATATAATATACTAACAACACTTTTATAGTTTTTTTTATGTCAAAAATACAACTGTAATTGAAGACACACACAACAGGTCCGTTCTCAAGGGTGCCCAGTGGCATACCAAAGAATATAGGAGAGAAAGGTTACTCAAGCTTAAAATTTGATTCAGATTACAACCGTCAGGATTACATCATCCACCACCAGCCTAGCCTGCTACATGGCGGTCAGGCAGCGTACTAAATTTTAAGCGTGGGCGATTTGAATTGTATTTAATCGTGTACTGGTACCCAGCTCCCCTCCAGACCCTGTACCCCATCCTTTGTAGCTACATGTAGTAATATGATTTATATGTCGGTGTAATTTATTTATTCCTGTTCCTTTTGCTCTATTTTATTTAAGAGCAGATATCAAACCAAAGGCTCATAATAATGGATTATTACTATTATTAACATAGAAAATACCAGCCTGAAATCTTTAGCTTTGATATCCGATCTTGCATAAAACAGAACAATAAGAACAGTAAATAAATACATTTCATTGGCATAAATCATATTACTACATGTAGTTACAAAGAGAGGGATACAGGGTCAGGGGGAAGGATAGGAAGCAGCATATCCTTTATTATTATTTGAAACCTGTACCACGGCAGTTGCGTAGCAATCCCCCACTTTTCTCCCCATATCCCCTCTCCTAATTTTTCGAGTATTATATGTTTTAATCATGATAGTTTTTCTATCATTAACATTTCTTTTATAGTTAATAATTTTTTAATGACAGTTGGATTTGACCCATGCTTAAAGGTTACTTTTGCAGAGGATGTCATGCGAGATGAACTGGTGTCTTCGGGATTTCCTTCCATAAGTCTCAGCTGAGGACGGCCTTTGAACCCATGGACTGGTAACACTAGAAAGTCAATCACCTACTACACAGTACTATAAGTTATAATATCAGACAGGTAGAAGAGAGGTTTAGTTGACATGGGTGTTGTGGGAGCACAGCAAACTAAGAAGAATGTAATAAACCAATTCAAACCATGCATACCCTATAAAATATAAACCTATTAACCACTGTTGAATGAAATATGATACTGAAAGGATATGGAATTCTGAAGGAAAAAATGAGGACAACATTAAGTACTGTATGTTTATATGTACATATATTCTTCTTTCTTAGTTATTACAGATATAAAATCCACAGAACATTTTCATGGAAAGAGCAATATTTAATTTCATCAGGTCATTGTCCCAGTAGATAATTGTCATCACACGGTAGAGCCACGCATATTGCAAATCTGTAAGAGAAAAATACAATTAAAATCCTAATAATGTTGAAGGGGCTTTGCGACATCGTGATCACGTGGTTCTTGGTACTGGGGAAGTGTATATGGGATATGTTTGATTACCCATGTCCTGTAGGTGTGTGTGCATTTGTAATGGAGACCAGAATTTGGAAGGAGGCAGCTGTGACCTTAATTTAGGAAATATCCTAGCATTTGCCTGGGGTAGAAGAGGGAAACCACAGAAAACCATTTCTAGGATGGTTGAGATGAGACTTTGAACACATCTCTTCTCAGCTCTGCCTCACGAGCCTGAGTGTATCCCGTTTTAACCCTCAGATTAGAATTAAACGTCTTGGCAGAGCCAGGACCTCTGGATATGAAGTATCAATATATACAGGTGTAGTCAAATGACTGTTCAGCGCTGCTACTCTATGGCTCTCACGGCACATCTATACCCCGAGACCACAGAAGGTGAAGTTCTTACAACAAATTACATTGTGTACCTAAATACTCGTTACACATATGTACCATTATAATAATAATGAAGATGTTGAAGCAACAACTTGTGACAAGGACAGTAAACAGCTACTCTCTGGGTTACAATGTTAAGCATGCACATATAGAACTTTTGCTGCTCATGGAAGGAGGGGACAAGAGCAGTGTGGATAAACTAAGTTACCCTATCACTTCAATTCCATTGTTATTAATACTAATACTACAATATTATTACTTTCCTAATTGGCCTGGATGTGTGTAACAGGCCTCATTCCCTGCGTGAATGCCACTGTAGCCTCGATATTAGGATAATGCTGCTTTAATGAATGCATTCAGAATAAATACATTAACGGGAACTAATATTAGATGTTATTTGAAGTGGAGAATGCCACTAGCCAGTAAGTTACATCAGAACAAATCCACCATCTCGGAAGTTCACAATTTACGCCAAGCACAGTAAGCAGAAAGATCTAGGCTATGTGTATGCCCCCTCTTACTGTACTGTGATATTATATAGCCTATCTAAAAACATCCATAGAAGAAAGAAAAAACCTCAAATGAACAATATAAATTTGTGCATTAATTCATTTGTTACCAATTAGTAAACCGATTGAAGCATTTCTTTATGCAACAAAGCATTGAATTTAATTTGGGATTGTCTTAAGGGGCACCGATAGGCAGTCCTTATATTCACTGTAATGTTCTATAGGCTATATACATGTTTTGCCTTTTATAGTCCAGTCTAGTCTGCAAGCCTCTGTTTGCAAACAAGTCACCTCTATGATCGCCTGCTTCTACACCTCTCACTTTAAATCGTTAAACACTGAAACTAACAAACCATTGCCGGTACTATTACACATTGCGATCGTTTGTGTCTAAAATTCCCCTAAAACAAAATGGTGGCTTTCGTGACGTCATCGACATCACGAAATACTCCTCTGGCAAGCTTACGGGAAAAGCCTAGGGAATAGGGGGTTTTAGGTGGGGAAAACACGAAAACAAAAATCAGCATTTACAAAAGCCTTCGAAACGCAATGTGTATCGCCATCTGTAATTGACCTACATACCGGTAGCTCAATTACAGATGGCGATACATACGAAAATTTCCCAATTTAAGGTCATATTTCTGAAATTTTGTATCGTAATCTGTAATTGGCCTATGTAGCTCAATTACAGATCAATCGTAATTTCCTAATTTCACATTTATAACATTTTGTATCGCCATCTGTAATTAAGCTATATAGCACAATTACAGATCCAAATTTTGTATTTTTATTTTATATTCATACATTTTTGTATCACAATATGTAATTGACCAACAATACTCAATTACAGATCCCGATACATATCGCGTTTCGAAGGTTTCTTATAAATGGTAATTTCTCTTTCGGTATCCCCCACCCAAAACCCCCTATTCCCCAGACATTTCCCGAAAGCTTGCCAGAAAGGTATTTTGTAACCTCATTAATGATATCCAAAATTTCAATGTGCACCACTATCTTTACTTCACCTATCCGTCAAGTAATGATGGAAAAACATATTCCATATACCGTATACAAACACCAATAGCGCCTCCCCCCGCTTCAAGTAGTGACAAATGGTTTTGTGTGGTATGGGTTTTTCTGTTTTCCAATGTTGGCTGCAAATACTTTTCTTATAACACATTGTGCTTAATAATTTTAGGTTACTTGGGAGACTCCATCCCTCCCCCGCTTCAAGTAGAAGCAGTAATGCACTTGTTAATAATGCTTCCCAGGCATACACAAACCTAACCTGGGGCTTACACCAGCGACACCCTTGCTTGTGGCACAGTAATATACTTGTTAATAACCTGGGGCTTACGCCACCGACACCCTTGCTTGTGGCACAGTAATATACTTATTGGGCGTGGTGGCTCAGCGGTCTAGCTGTATGCCTCTCACCAAGGTGGTCCGGGTTCGATTCCCGGTCAAAGCATGTGAGATTTTCGAAGTGAAATGCCATGTCCTGTGGTTCGGATTCCACGTTAAAAGGAGGTCCCGTGGCTCATGATCTCAAGATTAACGGTCACGTTAAACTACAAGCTTCCTTCCTTCAGTAATATACTTATTAATAACTAGAGCTAGGAATTTTAGGTGCTGCACCTTAATTTTTTTTTGTTGCTATTAACATGCCCAATGTTGCTTGTCTTGCAAAGAAAATATTAAATTAATACCCTTAACTGGGTTTTGGTTGCACCTTTTCCCAATGCAAGCACCTTTTTGCACCTTTTCTTAATGTCAACACCGTTTTCCACATTTTATTCTTAAATAAATTTAAAAAAAACGAACGTTACTATAAATAAAGGCGAGGAAATGTAGAGGATTTCACCTGTATAGCTTGGTTCTACGTAGTTCCTCACTTCGACGCTAGGATCGTAGGCTCCCGATACTGTACTATTCGTGCTCTAAGAATGAACCTGGTGAGTGATTGTTGAACTATTAGCTTACCGGCATTGATAGTATTATTTATTACGTAGGCGACACGACATGTCAGATTATGCTTTGACTGTGTGTGGGTCTACCATTTTCCTGCGTTGCCAGCATCAGTAATTATAATCAAGTATGCCCAAACAGAAAGTGAACGCCGGGAAAATACGTGATATTGCGAAGCAGTTTAGTGCAGATGGTATTCAGAGCGACGGGTCTGTTCTGCGTTGTAGCGTTTGTAATATATCAATAACAATTGATGAAAAACACCAAAGTATTCGTGTTGTGCAGCATATGTGTATCACAAAACATGTGAAGAACAAGGAACTACAATGTAGTAAAGTTGGAGTTCGACAACAATTCATTGGTGAAGCAATGACTCCTTCAAATTCAAGAAACAAAAGTGATTTTTTTACTGAAACAGCAAAGACATTTGTGGCATCTGGTATTCCTTTTTCCAAGCTTAACAATCCTATTATGAAAACGTATTTGGAGAAATATACCGGGAAGTCTGTTCCAGAAGAGAGCACCTTACGGATTACCCGGGATTTCCGGGGTTCGGATTTGAGGGGTTTCACTGTATAAGTTATTTCGAGGGGGGAAAAGTTAGATTGGCAACCCTGGGAGGATGGAGTTGTATTACCACAGTCTAAAATACACAGTTGCGAAGCTCGCTGCATTACGAAATTGCATCCTCTTTGTAGGTGAAGCGACAGTAGCGCTCATGGCGGCCAGCAAGCTGGCAACTACCTTGAGCACGTTATTCGTGGAACAGATGATTTCACTTTTGCAAGGGCTTTTGAATTGTAACTCACCTGAGTGATTATTTCCATTGTAAACATAATCATGTTAAATCGCAATTACTACAGAAAAAAAAAGCCACAATGTTGATATACTGTACACTTGACTTGTAATTCATAGGAACATAAAAAGAATGCTCTGTTTTTATTAGTTCAGTCCTCTACAAGTATCCCTAGGTACAGTTGTATGACGTATTTAATGAATCTTAAGAAAGAATTCATAGTTCATACCAGTTATAAATTAATGTATTTGTTTTAATGATAGTCGCTGGCATCTCTACATAAAACGTAGTCCATGATACCTGGATGCAACGTGTAATCTCTAAATCCACTGAATGGATTTTGATGCGGTTTTCACCATTCAGTAAAGAATTTCTCGAGGAAGGTTTCTGTAGCAAAACATTCATTTATGACCAAAGGAAGCCGAGCAGAAACTATTTCAGTGAATCGTGTCGAAGGAAAACCTGCCGTCCGTGCGCCTTTTAAGCTTACGCTGGGTAAACCATTAAAAATATCCATATAGGCCTACTATGAGTGTAACAATTGGTCAGCGCGAAAAGTTCTACAAAGAAGTCCGCAACAGCATATCTTTATCTATAATACATCGCCAACTATAAGTGATTTTACGTTTTAATTTCTTCCAACAATCTCCATTCAGAGGAAATTTAAATTACTAGCTTCGGAGCGAGTTTACGAGCCCATCACCCCAGCTTTGGCCAGCATTAACTGTCGAGTCGAGTTAAGACTTCATAGAAGACTAGACTATAAGTGTTGGGAGTTTCGCTGTTCACTTCGGCTTTTCTGAATTGGTCTGAAACCTACCGTCCGTGCTCCTTTTAAGCTCACGCTGACTAACCCCTTTAAGATACCAGGCGAAGCCGGGGCGGGTTGATAGTATAAGTCAACCCCTGGCACTATACAGCCCATGACGGGCTAAGGCCGACCGAGCGACCGCTGCCCAGCCATTCGGCCTGCAGATATTGGGGTAACGCGTGATCAGCGGGCCGGGTCCCCTCGGCCGTTAATCTTGGTTTTCGTGATCGGGGCGCTGTCTCACTGTCAGACAGCTACTCAATTGTCCTCACGAGGCTGAGTGCACCCCGTTCCAACCCTAACGTCAGTTTTGAAATCCCTGACGGAGCCAGGGATCGAACCCGGGGCCTCCGGGTGAGAGGCAGGCGCGCTACCCCAACACCACAGGGCCGGCGGGTTGATAGTATGGGTATAATATTATATCAAATTCTTAACCATATCAAAAGCTAGTTATTCCGTAAAATTGAGTAACATTATAGTTAATTAGTAGAAAAATTCCAGTGTGATTTGTGAAACGAAAAGTATAAAAAGATGTTAAGGTCTTAAATGGCTCAATTGTAGGTACTTCGTGTTTTTCTGTGGGTTTGTAACCTTTCATTCCTGAATTTGACAAAATAATCCAATGCCAATTTTACAAAATATCGGCAATAACAATTGTGTACCGTACCTTCACAGCAGCCATGTGGGAGACCAGGTATTTCATAAGAGAATTAATTAACAGTGTAGGCCTACCACATCCAAGTTTGTGAGCATTATCCTGACGACATAAATTGGCTTGTTCCAAATGATTCGAGAATAAGTTTATATTATTGTATAAAATCTTTATTCATTAAATCAGCTCTCTGACTGTTAAAAAGCCATTTTCTACATCTGAAAATTAAAATGTCGGCATGGGTTTGAGATGACATCTTTTATGTTTACTTAGCCTACCGTATGTCTTAATCTTCAAAATGCATAGTTATTTATATTTCATTTGCAGACAATGACCATAAAAGGGCATTTCACATGAACGCCCGTAGGTTCCCCAATTGCAATGTTAAGTAGTTCCAACTTAAGCTACCAGACGCCACTGTCACTGAAACCTAGCGGCGAACGTTGGAATTTGATAGAACGTGTCTAACCCAATAGCCTACAAATTTTGGCTACATACTACCAATTGTAGTTGTAAGTTCCTTTACGTGCCATAAATCTATGTAAAGGGCCCGACGACTTCGACTGGGTTTGGACCCGCGAACTTGGGCATAGCAGTTCAGCTTGCTACCGACTATGCCACCAAAGCCATGCATAGATATCCTACCAAGTCATGATTCTGATTTATAACCGACTGGCTCCGTGGTAACGTTCTTGCCTGCTGTTCCCAAGGTTGCAGGATCTAATCCTGGCGCAGTCAGCTGGCATTTAAGAGTTCATAAATGTGAGGGAACCGTGTCTGTAGATTTACTGGCACGTTAAAGATCCCCTTCAGAGCAAAATTCCGGCACCCCGGTGTCTGTAAAAGCCACAGTAGTTAAAAGCGACTTAAAACCAATAACATTATTATTGATTTATAACCAGTTAAAGACTTAATTCCGTTGTTTTATTGAAAAGCTTATAATACTTTCTACTGCTTATCCCAATTAATTGGGGTCGCCGGAACCAATCAGGCTCATTTTGGTTTTGGCCAGGGATTTAAGGCCGGATGACCTTCCTGACGCCACGTAATTTATCAGGTGAAAATTCCCCGCCACTGTCACTGGTATTAGAACTACGGCTGTCCGGGTGATTGACAAGCAGCTGCACCAACACTCTCCCCTTGAAAAGCTTTATAATACTAGCCTAAAATCCATAGCTCAAATCTTACCTTTTAGGGTCCTTTGGAAACTCGGGTGTCGTCTTGCTATTTGAACGGTCTGATTTCCCAGCCGGTCAACACTAATACAGCCAATTAGATTGGGCGAGGAGTAACAATTAATTTTCCTGTGTAATTCATAATACAATAATTAATTATACATTTAATAAAACGCTCCTCATAACCCCCCCCCCCCCCCTTTATGTGAGAAGTGTTTTATTAAGTGTAAAAACGATTCTTGTATTTTTATTTCAGGGATTAGGAGATAAATTGTCACTGCCCACCTAATCTAATTGGGTACCGTACACTCGTGTTGACCGACTGAAAAGCGATCATATAGGTTATTTAGCAACAGTGAAATATTGCCTCTAATATTAGATCTGTTTATTGAACTGCACATGTCCTCTTGTAAAGCACATGTTAAATTAAAGACATAACCTTTACACAATGCTCACCTCACATACAGTAAATCCAGCAACAATAGCATACACCAACATAGCGCAGTCAGCACAATCTTGCTGGCTGCATGAGAGCATTATTGTCTCGAGGTAGAAAAATAGGAGCCAAGCTTCGCGATCTGTAGGTAGACTGTGGTTATACGTTGTCATGAAGACGTGTGTAGCCTCAAATGGGGACCCAGGCCGAAAGGCGACAACAGTACATAACCACAGACACAAATCACAACCTGCCGAACTTCCAATGGGGGGGGGGGGGGGGGGGGGGGGGTTCTAACCCCCTAACCCCCCCTTGACTATGCCATCGCAAAATATTATGCACTCATATTCAGTGCATCCAATAGCTCACCCACCTCTGTATCTAACAGAATATGCAGTGGCAGTCATTGGCAGTATTCAATCCCCCACCCTACCCCTTTTCACGTTGATATTTCACAGTCCAGCCTAAATACTATTCATGCACCCAGACGAAACACAATAGTGATGTGTATTTGTCACAAGTACCAATTACCATGCTAGCCCCGTAGTGTTGGGCCTCTGCCTCTCACCAGGAGGCCCCGGGTTCGATTCGCGGCTCCGTCAGGGATTTTAGAAACTGACGTGAGGGCTAGAACAGGGTGTACTCAGCCTCGTGAGGACAATTGAGTAGCTGACTGACAGTGAGGCTGCGCCCTGATCACGAAAACCAAGATTAACGGCTGAGGGGACCTGATGCGCTGATCACGTGTCACCCCAATATCTGTAGGCCAAATGGCTGGGCAACGGTCGCTTGGTAGACCTAGACCCTTCATGTGGTTATTACCAATTACCATAGTTAACCCAAAGAAAGCCTAGCACTATTTTTCAGAATTTACAATAATTTAGTCACTATACCAGACCCAAAACAACTGTGAACATGAGGGAGGAGCCAGATTATCTCGCTCACTCGCACCAGCTGAAACGTCTTGCTAGCCCCTAACTGTTGGGTGATAAATGTAACTGTTTACCTTTGCCTAAGCTATGTTGTTTTAATGGGCGCCAAGACCTCAATGCAATGTTGAAATCTAAATTTGTATTTAACAACGTCTAGCTCTAGCAGAACACCTTCAAGACTCTATTCACTCAGATCGTGGTATGATTTGATCATTAACCCAACAAACAATTGTATCAGGAGAAGGAATTGGTCTATATCTAATGCTACCTACTGAAAGCAAAGATTGCATTGTAAAAGAAATGAATTTATTATATAAAACAAGTATAGCAAAATTAATAATAATAATAACTATAAAATTTAAATTGGAGCGTTGTGATTTTAATATTACCGATAGAAAATTACGTGAAAACGGAGTCTGATAAATTGATTTTACTCTTATTTCCAAGCTATGAAGTTACTGAAATATGAAATATAAAACCATGAGAAGTGAGAGATTGCGTATTTCTGCGTCATTGGCGCTTACCACTGGAAATGCCCGAAGCCTTTCCCTCGTACTGGATGATGCTGTGAGCTTCCCACAGTCTCCTGGACGTCGTCATCTCGTCGATGTTTGATGATATACTCGTAGATTAGATAATTCTATGGTCCGTACCTCGGACCCAAACACTCGTACAACCGCACTGGTTAAGTTATACAAAAGTTAGTCCTCCAATCCACGGAGCATCGGAGCGATTCCCGCGTACAACATACTCGTCCAGTATTTCACAGATTGTCCTCGTCCCACGGAACATCGGAGCGACTCCCGCGTATATCCACACTCGGCAAGAACTATACAGATTGTCCACGTCCCACGGAACATCGGAGCTACTCCCGCGTATAACCACACTCCTCAAGTTCTACACAGATAGTCCTCGTTTCACGGCGCGTCGAACGATATATCCACCTGTCGGCCCCCCCACTCTTCAGCCGACTCCTAGCTTACGTTGTCTCCGCTGATTGGCTGCACCCCACGCGCTATACTCCCCTCCTCTGCCTCATTACACTCGGCGGTAAGGGGAAGTCGATTTCCGTTCCAACAATTCGCCTCTTCTCGACGATGCGACCCAAGATTGCGTCATACTTCTAGACAGGAATCAGCTTGTATTTGAAATCCCAGTGAGTCACGTCTCTCAAATACCCTAACTGACAAAACTCCGTAAAATTCCGTAATCAGATAATTTTCTATGATATCGTCGTTCGTAATAATTTGCTTGATAGCGTTTTCTAAGACATAGAAAACCTATCTGTATGTTAATAATTTTTATAAAATGCTCCGAAAATACCTTAATAATAATTATAATAAATTACTAATAATAATAAATTACCATGAAAAATTCTCTTGGCTGAACAATTTGCCGCGTAAATAAATATAGAATGGCTTCCTACTGACTTATGCCAGTTGCATAAAACCCCTCGAAAAACACGTTACATATTCGCCTCGGATCATCGGATGATTTACCGTGACGACGGTCCATTATCCGATTATCCCAGACACGTTAATAAACCCCATCCAAAATACATATTACATAAATGAAATCACCCTAAATTACAGATATGTACACTCATAATTTTTCTTCACGCACTTTGCGTCAAAGTTTGTTGTCACTATGGATTGCACTTTGCAACCAGTCCAATGTTTTACATATAGAATAGTGTTCCGTGGATATTTCCGCCTCTCAAATTGCTCTATGTTGGAGAAATAGACATAATTAATGTGTGAGCACTATGTATTTATGATGTCATATCACACGCATTGAAGGTGTTCTGATATATTTATATCACCATTGAACTTCCTAATTTCACTGGAGGTCCCTTCCTTATGGTGAAATTTAATCTCACTTATCACTGAGCACATGATCACACTATTGTGGCAGCGCCTCGTGACCATAATACTTAATCTCTCTTTAAAGTAGATTAAATTAATATTGACTTCTGAAAGAAAAAAAAACAGTAAATGTGCATTACATATAACACCAAATATTTCTGTGCCGTAATCGCCCTGTCTTGTTAAGTTCCCGTAGACCATATTCTACTTAATACTAGTTCTCAACACAGACCATTTCTCCTCACACAAATAATACCATTGTACAAATTATCTTAAATTACACACTTACAAATCTTACATGGCGAGGCCGTAAACAGAAATCACGTGTGCTGATATGTATGAGTTTCATGAAGGACTGTCTCGCATTCTGATGGCCCATCTTTTGCCTCGTGGACGCCTTAAGCAAAAATACCCTGTTCAAGCGCTCACCCATCTCTTGGAGGCAAATGGGAATTCACCAGCGCTACCAAATTCTGGCCTTGGTGTATCGAGACATTTTAGTGCTCAAGAGCATCCGACAATCCCGTCATATTTCCCTGTACCTTAAAAACTCTCATTTACTTACATACTACCCCCCTGTGTGACTTCTGATACGCCTGCCTGGAAGACCAACTCCTCCCACGCACCAAATACCACACTTACTCATTTGATAGGCTGGCTCGCCAGCTAAACACACTCGCTTTATGACACATATTTTCGTAGACTATGTATATTATACGTCCCGTATAATCTGTTTCCCTCACTATTCTCCAGCACATATGCTGTTTTGCCAATACGTTTGGAAACTATAAATGTTTCAGCGTCACCTGCTTCCAACCTTGCAAGTGGCTCCCTTAAATGAACGTCATCACGTTGCTCTACCTACCTATTTCTCAGTATCTGTAACGATGCCCTGTTGCTACTGTCCACACATGCACATATTAAAATACCGTCCTCTGCTTTAACCACAGGATAATCCCTACATAAATTAGTGTCCCTCGATAGCATGTCTGCAAGAATGTTATCTTTACCTTTAATATATTTTACTGTGAATTCGTATTCCTGCAGAGCGAGAATCCACCTACTAACTCTGTTAGAACTGAGTTTACAAGTTCTCATATACAGTAATGCATGGTGATCTGTGTGGATCTCAAATTTCCCCCCTACTAAATACATTCTAAATTTCCCTAAACTGAAAACGATACCTAAAAGCTCTAACTCAGTAATCGTGTATCTTTTCTCTGCTGCTGTCAGTCCTGGCGAGGCTAAAGATACAATGCACAGATTACCCTCATCATCTTTCTGACATAATACTCCAGCAATGCCTATATGTGAAGCATCTGTCATAACCACATATTCCTTATCTTTTAACGGATATTTCAGCACTACAGCTTTCTCAAAACCTTCCTTCAGCGCTCTAAAAGCCTGATCATGCTTGGACTCCCATCTCCACCGAGTCCCACTTTTAAGCAATTCCCTGAATGGTTCTACCAACCCTGAGTATTTAAGAACGAACCTCCTGAAAAAGTTGCAAATTCCCAGGTAAGTTTTTAACTGTTTAACATTCTGTGGCACCTCTGCGTTAAGTATCTTATTAACCCTACTTTCTTCTGGTGTTACACCTCTACTCGACACTCTATGACCTAAAAATGTCACTTCTGACTGACAGAATGACGACTTAGACAGCTTCAAAGTGAACCCTGCCTGATCTAACTTCTGAAAAACTATATCTAAATGACGTAGATGCTTCTCAAAACTGCGTGAACTAATTACCATATCATCTATGTAAATGGTTACAAACTCTCCTGTGTCATCCCCTAATGCGATGTTTAAAGCCCTAATTAAAGCTGCTGAACTACTATTTAACCCATAAGGTGTTCTACAAAATTGATAAAGGTTATATTTATGACTAAAAGCTGTAAATGGTCTATCTTCGTACATAAGTGGCACTTGCCAAAAACTGGAACTCAAATCTACACAAGTGAAATACTTCTTCCCCTCAAATGTTTGCATTAATTCCACTATTGACATAGATTTCAGCTGATCTGAACTAATTCTACTGTTAACCAAACGAGCGTCTAAACAAATACGAACAGTGCCGTCGGTCTTGGGTACCGTGATCAAAGAATTAACATATGGACTGTTAGAGTGCTCAATAATCCCATCTTCAAGCATCTGGTTAATTTGTGCCTCAACTGCACTCTGATAAGCGAAAGGTACAGGATATCTATGTCCTGTGAATACTGACCTATCAATAACGTTCAATGAATGGGTATAGCAATTGGCCATACCAATGCGATCCTCAAAAACTCTCCTATTACACAATAACACATCATAGAGCCGAACACACTGTTCATCCTCTATATTTCCCTGAAATGCAGCCTCACGTAACGAGTCCTCTAGACTTCCGTTCGTAATCACACTGCCCACAAAACATGGAGAACCCCGCTCTACGGCTAGCGATATCTCATTTAAAGTACACATCACACCTACAATACTACTCCTCTGAATATGGTCATTGAACGCTACTTCTACTTCAGAATCTCCCCATTTAAATTCCAAACTCCCTACATCATAACATAAGTTACCAGACACTCTACTTAGCCACTCTGAACCCAAGATAACACTGAATACTAAATTTGGAATTACAAGGCAAATCTGCTTCTCTACATGATTATTAATTTTAATGTCTACTAAAACTTGCTTAGAAATTACCTTAGACCTCTTCCCAACAGCTGTGATAACAAAAGTGCTTTTTATTGGCATCTTCTCAAAATTTACTCCAGTTCCTTTCATTTTATCATAAAATGCACTACTTATGCAACTCTTCATACAACCACTATCAATTAAAACATCTGTGTACGCCTCGGACACGTTAAATTTAACTATGGGGCTCTTACTAACCACTTCCTGAATAATACCTTCATCATTTAGTTCATGTAATAATTCATTTCTTACATTTAGGTCATAGGGTTCCTGTATAATTGTATGCACAGGGCATGCTACAGACTGAGATTCTGACCTTACTTCGCAGCCTGGTTCGCGTTTAAAGAACCGCTACAGCTGGCCGTAGTACTACTAACTACTAAACTGGTCTGGTTGTTCTGGGCTGTGTTGTCATTGTTTGGCTGTATATTACTACCACTAGGCTGTCCTCTTCCTTGACCCCTATTCTGATTGTAATTATTGTCATTATAATTTCTTCCTTGATTTACCCTGAAATCATTGTTTCTCCCTTGATTTCCCCTGTAATCATTGTTCCTCCCTTGATTTCCCCTGAAATCATTGTTCCTCCCTTGATACTGATTACCATAGCCATTTCCTCTGTTCTGATTTAGCTGATTATTATTATTTCTATTTTGAGCGTTGGCCCCTTCGCCACCGTTCCCTTGAACTTCCTGATGCCTGGCTTCATTAGGTCTATTATTATTATTACCCTGGTTCCTATTGAAATTGTCCTCATAACCCCCTCTCCCTAGTGCATCAAATGTGCTTAACAAATTTTCTTCTTGCGATATAGTCTTTACATTCTGGATACAAGCAGCCTCCTTGATCCTATAGGGAAAGTGCCTAAGTAGCAACCTCACCACATCACTTTCCTCCTTCAAGCCATCCAGATATTTACACACTAATACCTGCCCTAAAAAGTATTCGGTCATGGTGGAGCTTCCTTTAGGGTTATATTTACCACACACTACTCCCTCACGATGCTGCGACTGAATAACCTCATTCCAGAACTTTTCACAGAATTTCATTTTAAAATCATTAATATCAGTAAACTTGTCTCTGTAGACAGCAAACCAATTCCTCGTTTCCCCCACAAACACTTGTTCTAAAATTTCAACTACCTGGCACCACTCAATACTACCATTTTCCAACCTTTCCCCGAATTTATTTTCTATAGTGTTCATGAACTCCATTGGGCACCCCTGTCGATTGCTGAACTTACCCAGTTCTACCTCCCTGTGTGTGCTATTCACAAAAACTGGCCTATTCTGACTATTTTCTTGCCTGATCCTAGCTTTTAATTTTAATTCTAATTCTGCGATTTTCTCCTCAGCCTTCCTCTCAATACTGTTTACTGTTAATTTAATGTTTCCTTCTGATTCTTCTACTTTATCATATAACTTTGCTTGTTTCTCCTCAATCTTGCTAATGCTCTCTCTATTACTCTCTCTTAAATCATTTACTTCTGCAACTATTTGCGAGTGGACTTTCTCAATTCTACCCCCCAGCTGTTCCTTAACCTCTTTAGTTGCTACCTGAATTTTGTCAATTTCTCCCCCCAATTGCTTTTTGACCTGCTGTGTTTCCAGTTGCACTAGTTCTTTTAAATTTTCAGCCTGTGTACTGATTCTAATTTCCAACTCCTCCTGTACTTTTCCTAATTTCTTGTCTACATCTGCAATGATCTCTTTAACCTTCTTTTCCATTACTCCTCTGATTTCTCCTCTAATCTGCTCCATTTTCACACTAATTTCCTTGTTGTTCTTATCTAATTTTGCATTATTCTGTTCTAATTTTTTATTTAAAGCTTCTGTACTTTCTTTATTTTCCCTACTGTTTTGTTCTAATTTTGCATTATTCTGTTCTAATTTTGCATTTAAAGCTTCTGTACTTTCTTTATTTTCCCTACTGTTTTGTTCTAACTTTGCATTATTCTGTTCTAATTTTGCATTATTCTGTTCTAATTTTGCATTTAAGGCATCACTAACTAACTTTGTTCTGATACATGAACTCGAGAAGTAAAGTTTTTAATTCTGGTTGGCCGCCTACACTCCCTGTTTCAGTATCGGGATTTACCTCCGCTACCCCGGTACTACCATCACTCGACATACTGCTCGTATCATCACTCTCCAGTTGATGACCACTACGTAACCTCATCTGTCTTTCATTCTCATCCCCCATAATGATATACACTGATAAAGACAAATAACCCCCAAAATACAGGCACAGAAATATATACCCTTCTCCTTCCACAAATGTTATTAGGTTTTCATCCCCACGTTGGGCGCCAAATGAAACGTCTTGCTAGCCCCTAACTGTTGGGTGATAAATGTAACTGTTTACCTTTGCCTAAGCTATGTTGTTTTAATGGGCGCCAAGACCTCAATGCAATGTTGAAATCTAAATTTGTATTTAACAACGTCTAGCTCTAGCAGAACACCTTCAAGACTCTATTCACTCAGATCGTGGTATGATTTGATCATTAACCCAACAAACAATTGTATCAGGAGAAGGAATTGGTCTATATCTAATGCTACCTACTGAAAGCAAAGATTGCATTGTAAAAGAAATGAATTTATTATATAAAACAAGTATAGCAAAATTAATAATAATAATAACTATAAAATTTAAATTGGAGCGTTGTGATTTTAATATTACCGATAGAAAATTACGTGAAAACGGAGTCTGATAAATTGATTTTACTCTTATTTCCAAGCTATGAAGTTACTGAAATATGAAATATAAAACCATGAGAAATGAGAGATTGCGTATTTCTGCGTCATTGGCGCTTACCACTGGAAATGCCCGAAGCCTTTCCCTCGTACTGGATGATGCTGTGAGCTTCCCACAGTCTCCTGGACGTCGTCATCTCGTCGATGTTTGATGATATACTCGTAGATTAGATAATTCTATGGTCCGTACCTCGGACCCAATCACTCGTACAACCGCACTGGTTAAGTTATACAAAAGTTAGTCCTCCAATCCACGGAGCATCGGAGCGATTCCCGCGTACAACATACTCGTCCAGTATTTCACAGATTGTCCTCGTCCCACGGAACATCGGAGCGACTCCCGCGTATATCCACACTCGGCAAGAACTATACAGATTGTCCACGTCCCACGGAACATCGGAGCTACTCCCGCGTATAACCACACTCCTCAAGTTCTACACAGATAGTCCTCGTTTCACGGCGCGTCGAACGATATATCCACCTGTCGGACCCCCCACTCTTCAGCCGACTCCTAGCTTACGTTGTCTCCGCTGATTGGCTGCACCCCACGCGCTATACTCCCCTCCTCTGCCTCATTACACTCGGCGGTAAGGGGAAGTCGATTTCCGTTCCAACAATTCGCCTCTTCTCGACGATGCGACCCAAGATTGCGTCATACTTCTCGACAGGAATCAGCTTGTATTTGAAATCCCAGTGAGTCACGTCTCTCAAATACCCTAACTGACAAAACTCCGTAAAATTCCGTAATCAGATAATTTTCTATGATATCGTCGTTCGTAATAATTTGCTTGATAGCGTTTTCTAAGACATAGAAAACCTATCTGTATGTTAATAATTTTTATAAAATGCTCCGAAAATACCTTAATAATAATTATAATAAATTACTAATAATAATAAATTACCATGAAAAATTCTCTTGGCTGAACAATTTGCCGCGTAAATAAATATAGAATGGCTTCCTACTGACTTATGCCAGTTGCATAAAACCCCTCGAAAAACACGTTACACAGCCAATAGCATAGCGCGGCGTCGCCTAGTTAACTCAACTCGCAGGGCTCGCTGCGTCGTACGAAATCGTTAAATCTCTCCACCCACAAAAATAATTAATTCTTCAATTATTTTGATGACCCTATGTTACAGAGCTAAACATTTTGAAGCTGACTGTCCAAACCCCGTGACGCTATGACCAGCCGTTCGGAAGATATCATCTGCCCTTGAACTGAAGGGATAATTAGAGAGAGAATGGTTTAGGTGTTGAAATATTTAGGTTCGCTAGGGAAGATAATGAAGAGTGACGGCAGTGCTGTATCAATTCTATTGTGAAGCTTTAAGAAGTGTTGTGAGCTGAAGTTATGAACTCATAACAATGTCCTTTAGCGAGCCGAGTGGCAGCCGAACAGTTTTACACAGCCAGGCAAGACATACTTTTCAGGGTAGGCCTATATGGCCTTTAAAAGAAGTTTTCAAATACTAAAGTATGTGAAAACACAAAATCTGATAACCTTTGTTATTGTGTGGTCAGCAATTATGTTATTTTTTGTAATTCAGTCGAATAAAACTCACCTCTTCACAGTTTTACCTCACGAGGCATAGCGTACCCAGTTCTAACCCTGAGACCAGAACTAAATGTCTTGATTGAGCCGTGAATCGAATCTGCACCTCACGGGTTGTTGTTGTTGTTGATGATTATTTTAGGGGCTTTGAGACATCTTGGTCGTGTAGCCCAGTGAATTTAGGTGTGTGTGGAATTTGTCTGATAACCTGTGTCACTGTGATGTCTGTACTAGTGTGTGTATTTGTAATTGAGGTAGGATTTGGGTATGAAGCGGCCATGGCCTTACGTTAGGTACAATCCCGGCATTTCCCTGGAGTAGAAGTGCGAATCCACAGAAAAACCACTTCCAGGATGGCTGAGGTAGGAATCCAACCCACATCATCCCAGTTTTGTGTCACGAGGCTTAGTGTACCCTGTTCCAGCCCTCAGACCAGAATTACATTTCTTGGGAATCGAACCCGGGCTTCCGCGGTGACAGCCAAGAATGGACAGCAAGTGTGCTAGCCAGTACACCACAAGGTGGTCTCCAATGAACAAAAACTGATCCCAATACATTTTCTGTATTTCTATTACCTTATAAAGAGTCCACAAGCAATGTTAATCAGAATGATTTGGGTGTAGATTACGTCATGTGAAATAATAACGTTGTTATTGTTGTTTCATTTGAGGGGCTAGTACATCTTGGTACTTTAGCCCCATGTACTTGTCTGAAAATCTGGGTTACTGTGGTGTCTGTATTAGAGTGTGTGTATTTGTATTCTGGTAAGGATTGGGAAGGAGGCGGCCGTGGCTTTCAGTTAGGAACCATCCCGGTATTTGCCTGGAGTAGAAATGAGAAACTACTTCCAGGATGGCTGAGGTAGGAATCTAACCCACATCTTCCCAGTTTTGCCACACGAGGCTGAGTGTACCCCGTTCCATCCCTCAGACTAGAATTAAATTGCTTGGCAGAGCCAGGAATCAAACCCGGACCACTTGGGCCACAGCCATGAATGCTGGTCGCTACACCAGTAGGTGCTCACTTGCACGAATAACGTTTGCATGGCATCATATATCTGGCTCATATCACATTGTGCGCACTCCGTTGTGAGCATAGATATTCATAGGATTAGGTCCCCAGCTCGTACATGTTCTTACATTCGGAGCGCCTTGTGTTCACGGAGAAGGTCGTGCGTATACTGCAAGTGTAGAGCTGTGTCATCTCTGCCAGTCTCACTGTGGCAACAGTGCTCAGCTGGACGCACGCTACTGGGCGAGCCCATGTTCACAGTTGTTTTGGGTTTGGTATAGGGGAATTAAATTATTCAAATGGCCAAACAAATTGTGTAGTTAACTTACTTAGAATTATCTTGCAGGAAATATAGATTGAAGAAGAAAATGAAAAAAATTCATTGATTGCAGACTGTTATGCCTCTCGGTACCCAGTCTAGCTTGCAAGCCTTTGTAAAGAAATAAACAAATAAACCTCCAAGTGATTTGGCATTTGGGTATTCATACATACATATGACATATAAGAGGTAATCCTTCTCTTTCCCAAAGGAACTGTAAAATAGTTTTAGCCTCCCATATGCACATGGTTGATGAAGCCACACAAAAATGTACAAGATAAAATTTAAGACCAGTATCATATAACAGTGACAAACAACAGCAGACATTTACAGACAAGATTTGCATTCTCCTCCTGTTGATGGGGCCAGATGACAGCAACTTTCTACCCCTTAAAACAACTCCTCACACCCAGCTTATTGGCCGGTATGGTTTGAGGAAGGTAGCCTAAAAGTTATTTCATATGTCTTTAGGCTATGTAAGATGCCTGGTGGCTCCGTATGCAAGGTGTTAGATTCACAACTGGGTTTGATTCCTGCTGTAAAGAAGATGAGTAGTCTGCTTGAGGGTCCCCATGGGGTTGTGTTTACCATATCATACTACAGGTCAAAGCAAGTGATAAGCATTATTACCTTCAATCAGAGTGGGTAGGCCTACATTATACAGCACGTATCAGGTCTCGCTGTTGAATAACTGTGATGCACTGCAGTTGTACAGTGTCCCATTATCTGTAAAACAAAGAGGAACAGGCCACTGTTACCTATTGCTTTTGCTCACTCCCATAATATTCTGGTAAAAGTACAGTATCTCAGGACAGGACCCCAATGAATAAACACAGTATTACTGGCATTTTTACATTACATTGAAGTACAAGTAGGTGCTATTATTCATCAAATAATATACCGTATATTTGAAAGGATTTTTACCTTATTAGATAATAATCTAACGAAATATCACATTTGTACCATTAACAGCTGATGACGAAAAAACCCACAAACCAAAGAATATGGGTAAGAACGGTTACTCTGGGTTTGAATTCAATTCCGATTACGCCCACACGCCACACAGCAGCGCTTCTTAAGACCCCGACACGAACTAAAATGTATGCGCGGGTAATTTGAACCGTAACCTGCGGCCAGATGTAGGCCCCCCCCTTCCCCTCCTCCAGGAATATGTTTTGTTTTTACGTTGGTTTACATTATTCTCATTTATTTCTTTTGGTTTCATAGAGTAAACTTGCATAATCAACCTGAAGGTTGGCCCTTGCCTCGGAGGAATACAAGTTAATGATATTGTTTAAATAGGCCTAACATCTAGGTTATAGGCCCAACAAGTTAATATACACTGTTATATACAGATTGAGAGAAATCACAGCAAATATATGAATATGAAATAAACCATCACCAATATAAAATACACCCAAATTTTGCCCTTAGCCTACTAAATTAAATACTCAAAGGAAATCAGGAAGCAAATAAGGAACTTTGAAGTAATACAATAAGTACAAAAATAAGGCCATTTACAGTAGTATATACTTTTCTTATTTTTACAAATATAGCCTACATTCCAGAATACTGTATGTAATTTTTCAAAATTATTGCTTCAATTTCATTTGTCATTCCAACGCACTGCCACCGCACATTACAAACCTGCAAGGAAAAAAAAAGGGTAGTATAACCAAACATGTCAGTCTCAACAACAAAGTACAGCATTCCTGAAGGAAAAATAAATGAGCCACAATTATTGCAGTAACATGAATATTGTTCACTCGTATTCAGAGCATTTATTATGCACCACAAACTGAATTCTATTTGGTCTTTGGCCATTACATCCCAATAGGTCACCCACCTATACATCTAACACAGGATTTACAGTGACAACCATAGGCAGTATTGAACCCCCTTTTCGCTCTGATATTAGTCAATCCAGCCTAAATTAAATTCATGCACTCAGACAAAACACAATTTTCAAATAGTTCCCAGTATTTACAATAGTTAAGACACAAGGAGAATGTTGATTAGAACTTTATAATTAAATGATTCAAGTAGCCTAACAAATTGTGTAGTTATTTGGAACTATCATGCAGGCATTCTACGTTGAAGTGAATAAAAGAAATTCATTGCTTGTAGACTATTATGCCTTAGTATCCAGTTTAGTAAGCAAGACTTTATAAATAAATATACAAATAAACCTCCATGTGATTAAATGGCATTTGGGTATTCACCCATGTGGCTCTGGGGTAGTCCTTCTCTTCCCAATTTAGTTGTAAAATAGTTTTAGCATCCCATTTGCACAAGGTTGATGAAGCTAAATGATTAAAAATTTAATACCAGTAGTCTATCACTTAACACTAGAAAATAGTAGTTGACATTTAAGTTACAGACATGATTTCTGTTCTCCTCCTACTGCTAGGGCCACATGACAGCAATTCTCTGCCACTTAAAACAACTCCCCCCTCTCGGGTAATGGCCATGGGCCACCCCACCCCTTTTGGCTCGCAAAAGTCATTTAATAACTTATTTATTAGTATGTCTATTTACAAAGTCGTGCATACTAAACTGGATACTAAAAGGCATAACAGTCTACAAACAATGAGAAAGGTACTGCTTCTCACTTTTCTTTGACCTGAGGTATGAATATGAATAAACACAACCCTAGGGGTTACAATAGTAACTAGGGAACTAAAGAAAACTCTGTGTGAGCACAGGGCCTCAATCAGCCTTTGCTCCCAGAGGAAATCCTTTAGGTACTAATATTTTACAGCTGGCCAAGTTGACCAGGTATCACACCTCATTGTCTAGAAGCTAACATTTTTAGCTGTCGCCCCGGAGGTCCGGGTTAGATTCCCGGCTCAGCCAAGGAAGCTGGAACAGGATCCACTCAGCTTCGTGTTGCAAAACTGAGAAGAGGTGGGTTTGACCCCCAGCTCTGCCATCCTGGAAATGGTTTTTCATGGTTTCCCACTTCTACTCCAGGTGAATGCTGGGAACTTAAGACCATGTCAGTCTCCTTCCCAATCCTCACCTGAATTACAAATAGCCTACACACACTAATACATCCATCTTCCATTTGTGAATCTAACGCCTTGCATGCTAAGCACCCAGGTCTCTTACATAGCTTTAAAAAAAAATTAAAATAACTTACCTTCAATCAGAGTGGGTTCGATATGCAGCAGGATGTGCTGCAGTTGAGCATTTTAGTTCTTCATTACCTATGAAACAAAAAGAAACAGGCCACTGTTATCTATTGTTTTTTCCTACCCTCATAATAAGCTGGTAAAACTACAGTATGTCAGGACAGAGCCCTGGTGAATAAATACAGCCATATTACTTGCATATTTAAATCACATTGAGGTACAGGTAGGTTTTACTACTCAAATACTATATATTTGAAGGAATTCTTACCGTATTAGAGAACAATCTTACGAAATATCGCCTTTGTACAATTAAACAGCTGATGCCAAAATATACACATACACACAGAACTGAGTTCCAGTCAGAGTAATAAGGCTACGACACGAAGTTCGTCATTCCAAGCCCTCTCTCGGAAGCGACGGATTCAAGTTACACCCCACCTGCCCCCCTGCCACAAAATGAGTTCAAATTAAAAAGAGTGACGCGATGCTGGAACGTTAACCAATAGCAGTGAACATAAAGCTTTAGCCAATAGGAAGCCTGGCTTACTTTCACATGGGTGAACAGCGCCACTTGAGAACGAGATTCTTCGTCAATAGGTGTCGAGGAGGTGCATTTCAAAACTTGAGAAGAAGAAATCGAATCTTTGGGCGCGTTCAGCGGGCTCATTGCTGGCCAGCAAACGGTCAGCAGATTCTGAGTTTGCCGTTCAGCGGGCTTGCTAGCGGATGTGACGTAGGTAGCAAGGGCTCAGCAGAGCCAGCAAACTTTTTCTCTGCTGGCTTGCTAGCTTGTTTCTGCTGACTTGCGGCGCATGGCGGGGAATCAAATTGATCAAGTTCTGCACGTTCGGCGAATGAACCTATTAGCTTCCTTAAATTCTATTTCAGTGTTGTTGAAGTTGTATAATAGAGCCAAGATGATAATTGTGTTGTAACTCGCATCTTTTCTCTTGGGATGTGTGAGTACCCGTGAATTTCATACTGTCTCATTTATATTTAAAATTATAAAACTTTTTCTTCTTCTAATTGTGGTTTTTAATGTCTGTTGCATTAAATGTCTATAAAATGGTGGTAGGATGGAACCAGAGTCTAAAAAGAGAAAAAATAGCAATGAATTTTGAATAAATTAATATGAATTAAGTTAATAAATGGTTTAAAAATATGTTCACTTCAATTCTTTTTCTGGTCTCCCTATCTTATACCCTTATTACAAAATGTGGATAAACGAATGGGTAGATTCCCAGGTAAGAGCACAATTCAATACAAATAGCTGGCATTGAATATTACTGTAGTAAATATTTTCTGTCTGTCAGCCAACATAGGGAAACCATTCCAAATATTCAACCGTATTTTGAATCCATATCATTAAGGACATGCATATTTCTCTTGCATTCCAATATTACAGTATTCTATGGTGAGTATCGACTTACCCTCAAGTTTTATAATATTAAAAGAATCTATTTTCAGACAGTCAACACAGCAATGTGGTCAATTAAATCCTTTCCAGTTAGTGTGACAAATTATTCGGGCACATACTGCGTTTAGCGACTGAAAGTTGATTCTTTCTTAGATAACAAAGGCGTCACTCAGGATTTTTTTTTCTAAAACTTGGTCAAGTCTTAGTTGACTGAATAGAGAACGTCTCCCCTAGCTGTGAAAACTTCCTATTAAATTTTCATTAAAAGAATTCTTTTCAGTCAGTCAACATGATTCTGTCCAATTAGTTTGGGAGAGGAGCAACAATTAATATTTTATCACCCAAACCTTAAAGAAATAGTTATTGTTGTATTAAGAGGCGGAACTATGAGGTCATCTGCCCCCTTAAAGAAATATTACAAGAATTAAGTTATTTATTACTGACACATTTTTGAAGGAAAAGTTTTTGTATATAAATTTTTAATCGCATCTGATATGCTACCTTATTGAAATATATGGGGGAATTAAATAACTGAACGGCTTGGGGCAACAAAGTGATATCCCTCATTTTATTAATTTTAAGCTAAAGCAAAAATAGCATGCCAATAGCCTACCACTACAATTATTTACATACAATGATGTGTTTTACCACTATGGGCAGCAGTAATATGAAAAAACTTCTTTGATTGGATTTTATGGAATTAATACATGTTAATTTTGTGGGTTATGTTGCCCCAAATAATTGGCTTGTTTGATAGTAGGGTATTTTATGATAATTGTTTTAAAGGGTGGAACAGCGAGGTCATCTACCCCGCGTAACACGTAGGAGAATTAAATAACTGAAGGGCTAATTCAATATTTCTTTACAAATTTCGACGGATGTTTAAATAAGAAATCAGCCTAATTAAAGGAGTGGACTAGCCTACAATAAAATTGAATTTCAAAAGAAGAGTTATTATTATCGTCAGGATGTCTACCCCCTTATTATTCCCGTTTTCAACAGGGTCGCGGATGAGATACGATGAAAGTCTATGTGGCGGTTGGTTTATACCGCCGGATGGCCTTCCTGACGCCAACCTCATGAGAACTGAAATTAATGAAACTTGACTAGGAGATGGAAGATAGAGGTCGTGGCCTATTAGAAGGTAACTTACTGTCCCGGTATTTGCCTGGACCTGAATATTGGAAACCACTGAAAACCATTTACATGACGGCCGACGGTGGGATTTGAACTCACGTCTCCCGAGTCCGCAGATAGCTTGGCTCCACGGCCTAGTGCCGCGCATTAACAGGGCTGTCTACAGCTCTGTCGCATAAAAGTTATTATTTTCTATGTATTTATCATAGACCATAGACCAATAAGTATGGTAGCTTCAAAGGAACTCTGTGCATTGCTCAAAGTTCCCGCGTCAGCTTGTAGCAAAGCGTTCAGGCGGGCTCACGCTTGCTAGCCTAGCAACAAGTCAGCAGGTACCTAGCAGGTTAGCAGATTGCTGAGCCCGCTGAACGCGCCCTTTATTTCATATAAGTAAGTCAAAATTTCCACACGAGGATAATAACGTATCAAAAACCACAGCTTACATGTGCATTTCCCTGACTGAATGTCTTAGCACACTGTTTGCATACGCCTTTGCTCACTCCGTGTGGTGCTAAATGTTTGTGCGCACCTGTAACACTTGTCTGTATGAGCTACACAGAGTTTACTCTTTCGGTGGGCGATCCGTAACCGCGGTAACCGAATATCGGATACACTTCTCGCACTGAACACTCCCGTTGCCATGCCATCAAGATAATCTACGCCCGGCACGTATTAGTCAATTATTTTCCACCGTTTCGGTTAAACAAATAATTTTTCCTAGAAGAGATACGAAGGAGAAGTTATTTCGTCAGTCCTGTCTATTAACACTGTGGATGAATTGGTGCATGCATGAAAATGGAAGAAAATTTTCAAGAAACTGGTGAATCCGATTCGCTTTCAAATTACTGTCGAATCTGCGGAACACCTCATTATGGTAATGTGGTTGCCATATTTGATGAATATGGGAGCTATCTGCAACTCAGTGAAAAGATCAACAACTACTTGCCCATAACAGTTTCCATGGAGGATGAACTTCCTCTACTAGTCTGCAGTCTGTGTGTCGAGAAACTGAACATTATTCATGAATTGATAGTGAGTTGTATTGAAGCTAATGAAAGATTCTCTGAAGTTCTACAAGAAGAAGAAACTGGCATTATGGCTGATGAAGTGAATGCTGTGTCTGAAGAGACGCATGAAATTGAAGAGGAGCCTATTGCTAACCCAGAATTGAGCACTGACATTGAGATCAAGGATGAACCCCACGATGATGATGAAGTGATTCGAGTGATCGCAGAAACCAAAGCTTCATACAAATCTTCAAAAACCATAGAGGTGGTGTCGTCACTGGAGGATGTTCTGTGTGTGGGCTCTCCAAATGAAGCTAACATCGACTTTCAGATGACCAAGGTTGGAGAATTTATTTTGGGTGCTGCACCATATGACGAAGAGGAGAAAAAGAATGACTCAGAATCGCCACAAATTACAGAAATGTTGGACACAGTTGTTACCGGTGCAAAGTTCAGAACAATTGAAGCAGTGCAGGGCCTTGTCTCCAACAGCGACGAAAATGTCCATGAGGCTCCTGAAACCTCTGAACCATTACAATGTAATAATTGTGAATTTGTAGCACCCTGCCCTGACGATTTGTCAGTCCATATCTGTCCAAAAAGCTTTAGGCAGAAATCATCAGACATTCACTGCAAGTTATGCAATAAGAAATTCAAAGATTCTTACAAATATATTATTCACAAGCAAACTCACGTAAGAGGTGCATCATTTCCGTGTCCGCAGTGTACCAAAGTGTTTACTCGCAAAGATTCATTGTTAATCCATCAAATGGGGCATGTAGGTATCAAGCCTCATCACTGCAAGCATTGTGATAAACGATTCTTACATAGAAATAGTTTGGAGATCCACTTAGCTTCACATTCAGACAATACGCCTTGGTTATGCGATCACTGTGGAAAATGTTTCACACACAGGAACAATCTGCGTATTCATGCTCGTAGTCACCTGGATGTGAACAGCAAGAAACGCTACAAATGTGAAGTTTGCAATAAAGCTTACAGGAATCGTTTCCTTGTGCGTGAGCACATGAAATCCCACACAGGAGAAAGACCGTATACTTGTTCGCAGTGCACAAAGAGTTTTAGCACCAAAGATCGCCTGAAGCAACACGAAGCTGTTCATCTCGGTGTTAGACCATTTCAATGTAGCATCTGTTCGGTTGGTTTCGTTAGGAAGGGAAATTTGACAAAACATTATAAAACACACGCCACTGACAAAGTCGTCATGTGCCGGGTCTGTAAAGCGACCTTTCCGTCCGTCGCCGGTCTTCTCAACCACAGAAAATCTCATTCTGCCGATGAGTGGAGTGGGAGCAAAATCCAACAGAAGATCGATGGGATGACGATCGCCACTTCACCACAAAGTTTCCAGTGTTACGTGTGCAACAAGTTCATGTCGTCCAAGTTGTCGTTGAGCCTGCACATGAGAGTTCACACTGGAGAGAAGCCATTCAGATGCGAGGTCTGCGGCAAGAGGTTCACTCAGAAACCGGCGCTCATCTACCATACGCGTTTGCACACCGGAGAACGTCCTCACCCCTGCCAGTTCTGCGGCAAGGGCTTCAACTCGAAGGTGGGCAAGGAGAGCCACGAGCGCATCCACACGGGCGAGCGTCCCTACAAGTGCGGGCAGTGCGGCGTGGGGTTCCGCTGCAGCGCCAACCTGCGACAACACACTTGGATCCATACGGACAATCGTCCTTTTGTCTGCGAGGTCTGCAGCAAGCTGTTCCGTCGCCGCGAGGCCTTACAGGTCCACATGCGCATCCACACAGGCGAACGCCCTTACTCCTGCCCCATCTGCGGACGCAGCTTCACGCAGAAGGGCGACATGTTGAAACACACGCGTTCCCACTCCAAGAAGTCCGAAGGCATGACGGGTGTGGCCTGTCTCTATTGCGGACAGGTGTTCACCCAAAAGAAGTATTATAAGATGCACATCGATAAGTGTAGCATGGCTACAGAGGACCTCCACCTATTGAAAGGAGTTACTGGCCCAAGGGAGCACGAACAGCAGGTGTACGTCCAAGAGGAAGGGTTAGTCAATGGGCAAGGTGTCATAGTCCACGGTGAAAATATGATAGTCGATGCTGAAGAAGTGTTCGTGCATCAGCCTCATCGAGTTGTGGTTCATGAGCAATTAATTCACTTGGATGAAGGTGAAATTGATATAAAAGCAGTTGACGACACGCAGGAACTAAATACGGTAACAATAACATCAGAAGATATTGTTACATTCCCTGAAATTACTATTGTGGCAGATGAAATTCCGGAATATCACGTTGAATATCAGACATAGGGCCCTTATAAGATTTGTGCTGTTAAGAGTGATAGTTTACCTCTTAATTATCTGGTGAGATAACTCCATGAATGTAATTTTAATAACAATAGTTCATTCTGTGCCATCTTTAGGAGTATGATAACCAAATGTGGGGCCTTTTAGTCAAAGGGTACAATGGAAGTTAATTCTTCACATACACAAAATATAATTACACCTGCTTACGGGCTAATATCTTGATTGGGATTTTTGAATGAGAAACTTATCAATTTGTTTAATTTATGCCCAAAATTCTTGGGCATGAGTTAATTGTGTGTCATTGGGGCATGTGTGGTGCTTTAATTTAGCTCGTTGCCTGCTGTGTTAGTGGAGGGCTTTAAGAGCACTAATTAATGAATGACGAGAAACATAAACAATGCCTTAATGTGGGGATAAGTAGAATTGTACAAGAAATAGAAAATATATTTTTGTTGTTGGCAAGCATTATTCAGTAAGGGTTGCATCTGTCACAGCAACTGTAGGAAATAGACAGCTCCATTAGATTTATTTTTGTCTATTTTTATGAAACCAGGTAAAAGAACGTATCACTAGGTTCTGTTTAACTTGTGTTAGCATGATTTGTCATTGGGGTTATAATTAGAAACTGTAGCATTATCAAAAATTCTTGAGTAAAGAGAGAAAATTCCTTAAGACATTTAAATGTGCGTTCTTTTCACTACGGTACTATAAAATATATTTTTACAGTAAATTCCAATGAAACAAAGGCTTTTGGCACCAAAAATTAGATTTGTAGGAATAGTTACCGATAGATTTGTTATTAAAACACATTTTGCAATGGATCCTGGC
This sequence comes from Meconema thalassinum, assembly GCA_946902985.2. Classification (NCBI taxonomy): domain Eukaryota; kingdom Metazoa; phylum Arthropoda; class Insecta; order Orthoptera; family Tettigoniidae; genus Meconema; species Meconema thalassinum. The sequence continues at coordinate 206,899,820 of OX336395.1, forward strand.
TCCCTGACGGAGCCGGGAATCGAACCCGGGGCCTCCGGGTGAGAGGCAGGGCCTCAACACTACTGAGCTGGCACAGTAATTGGTACAATGGGGAGAAACTCTGCATAGTTGATAGAAAAACCCAGAATTGTTCGATATTCTCCATTAGGTGATACAGTGATATTTGTGGACACAGACAAATTGCGGGATGTTCTCTATTGAATGGTACGGCAATGTGGTACATAAATTGTGGAATATTCTACATTGAATGGTACAGTAATGTCCAAGGACATAGTTAAATTGTGGGATATTCTCCAATGAATGGTAGAGTGATGTTCAAGGACATAGGTAAATTGTGGGATATTCTCCACCAAGTGGTATTCTTGACCGTGGATACACAAATAGTATTTTTCCAATTGGCAGACATAACATTCATTCATTAATGTGCTGTTGGACAAATGTCCTTCCAAAAAAGGTACAACCGGCATGCAAAAAGGCCTGGGCCTTGATTTCATCCAGACACATTAAGTGTGTATACCTAGGTAACACTGTGATCAGTGGAGACATAGGCACTGACCAAAATGAGTTCTTGGGTTCTTCTGTATTTCCTGTAAATAGCATGCAAAGGTCTGTTCCGTACATTTTTGCAGAATCGTGGAAAAATAATATTCACAATCACAAGTAGTTAGATGCAGAGGAGGAATAAACTGAATTGAAGAGTCTATAAGAATTACTAATTTGAACTTTAAATTCTGTATTTTCTTCTTCCTACATTCTAGCAAGTTAACAACAATTTTGTGTGAATTTCTCGGCATAAAATTTTCGAAGTACCGTAAGTGCATCGCCATTTATCACATCGTAGAAATGTTATGGGTAGGAAGAAGGTTTTTAAGAAATTTCATGTTTTAAACAATAAATCAAGAGTGTTATGAAGACTGAAAAAGTTTACATTTTACGATGCCTGGATCCATTGAATTTTTTAAAATATTTCATCATATTTTGTCTAATGTTTCATAAATTAGAAAATTTTCATATTTTATGATAGTTTATTTTAGGGAAACTCATATGCACAGCATCTATAGTTTATGAAAAGTAAGTTAAAAGATTTCTATGCTAGATAATGATTATAACCAAATTAATTATCACACAAATGATTTTACAGCAATCCATTTATTACCCCCCAAAATATAAACATATAATTTGGGAAATATTCACATTCTGTTTATAATTCATAAATTTAAGAAATTTGTGAGCATATTTTGTTTATATTGGTTAACTTATCGTTTTATTCAATAGGTTGAAGAGACATTAAGTAACAGGTGCTTAACTTAAGGGATAACACAAGTGCTATTTGCATTATATTGAGGAGAACTACTCAAGAAAATTATGTGTGAGAATGCTTCAGTCATCGCAATGTTCATTATACCATGGTTCACCAAGATCAATTAATTCCGTGATGAGTTAGAGGAATTCTTCTAGGAAATATTGACATGTGTGCCATATATAATTTGTGACAAGGAAGCAATGGATTTATAAACCTGTAAGTTTACATTACTTTAATGGTTCTCTGTGCTAGATTTTATGCAGATAGGATCATTCAGTAACGAGTTATGTGAAATAGTTTATTAAGAATTGACATGTACACCATCTCCAATTTATTACATGTAAGCCGTATATTTATGTATAGGAATTCTTCTCTGATAAATTGACATGTTGATAAATATTGTAGTATTGGTTTATTATACATGTTTTCAACTTGACTGCTCGATTAGGCTACAAGAAATAAAAACAAGTTTAAAAAATTTGCACAGCTGCCATCTTGAACGTTTATAACAATTGATTTACATTAGATGTCAAATAATAAAGCTCTAAATAAATTCACCATTTAAGTGGTCGTGATCTCTGACCCTGTCAAATTCCAAATTATCACCCCATATAAAGCATTTAGTCATAGTTTACAGTACTCTTCCTGTGCTGGTGTTAATGGCTTCATCTTAACATTCTTTTCAAGAATATCATAAATTTGGAACGCATGTTTCCGAAGTGAATACATAAATGCTTTAACTGCATATGGACCACGAAATGCATCATAGATAGATTTAATATAATAAGCAGCACTGTATGGAACATGCTTACGTGTGTTATTGATGAATGAGATATTCGGATCAGCTTCACGTGAACTTATTGGTTCTAATCCCGTTTCAAGGTCAGCATAAATAGTAAATGGCACTCGAAGTTGTGAAGTGGTGAAAGAGGAGCCCTTGCAAGGTAGGATTGAGACATCAAGACTGAGGTGGTATGGACACTTAAAGAGAATGGATGAGAAGAAGATTCCTAAGAGGATACATGAGATGCAGATGCAGACGAAACGACCAAGGGGAAGACCAATAGATAGATGGCTGAAAGACGTGGAGGAATGTGTCAAGAAGAGAGGCGAGGACTGGACCAGAGTGACAGCGGAGAGGTGGTGGGAAGAAAGGACTAAGTGGCGAGGCTTATGTTCCAAACAGACCCAGCCTGGGGCTGGAAACTGTACAAGATGATGATAATGATGATGATGACTCGAAGTTGTTTACTATAGCCCCTAAATTCAAGAATATTGCTTCCAACTTCGGGCATCTTAGTTTTTACTTTAGCGCAATCAAGCTTTTGATGGTCTTTTAGTTGATCCTCTTTATAAAAGTAAAATCAAACAGCCATCACATAGCCACTTCGTACTTTTGGTTTTCGTTAACTGATTTCTTACTAATCTACCTAATTTTTTTATCTGGCAATAGTACGATTTTTCACCTTTTGTTATGTAAAGTAAATTAACATGTTTTTTCTGCCTTTTGCTTGTATGATACAAAGGACCTACTACCCTTTTTCCACTAATTCCAAATACATTGATACCAACATTGTTTAACGCTTCAAAATGTTTTGTGTTCTTTACATCCATGGAAATGTTATTTAACTTAGATCTAGTACTGAAAAATAGTCTGGATAGGATGATAAATGTTCTGAGTTTGTACAATACAGCGCTGACATAACTGCCCAAGCAAAACATGCTTCGTCTCTATCTGAATATTAATGACTGCCCCCTGTTTCTTTTAATCCATGTAGGTAATCCAATGTACTACAATCCGCGTAGAGGATCGTATTTTTTAATATTGACTTCGAGCCGAATAACTTCAACTAGTGACCATCCTGATCCTTTTAGTGCAGATAATCGATGCGTTGTTCTGATAAATTTTAGAGAGATTACTTGAGTTGGTAATACTGTAATTACGATTTTTGTGCTCAAAGACTTAATGTCTGTAATTTCACCATCTGATCCATTTAGTTTAACATATAGTGCAAATAGCTCTAAGTTTACTTTAAGGGCCCAAATCGCATTGCATTCGCCTGTTTTTAAAAACGATTCAATTCTATCATCCTTAATCATATTCGTCGTCGTCATCGGCGGCTTTAACTCGTTTCCGAGTATACATCTTCCAAAACAGTCTAAAATAATATAAGGTTGAGGTCTGTGGGCATGCTTGCGGTGACTGAACAGCCCAATGCGTGCATGAAACAAACGTCCACACAGATCACACAGAACTGTTGGTGGAGGGCGTGGCTGTGCTGCACGGAGCTTTCGTGCTTGTCGCTTGGCCTTAACAATTCTACGACGTTCTTCTTCAAACATTTCGACAGCAGCCGGGATGGTCTGGCGCCAAGTTGAACGGTCTTTAACAAGCTGATCCCAGGTTTGTGGATCGAGTCCTGTCAACTTCATATTCTGCTTAAATTGGTCCTTGTATCATCTCTTAGGTCCTCCATGAGGTCTGGTGCCGGAGGTGAGTTCACCATACAGAACCTGGCGTGGTAGTCTCGTATCATCCATCCGATGGACATGTCCAATCCATCTAAGTTGATGACCAATGATGGATGATTCTATACTATCAGCAAGCGCTTTCTCAAGAACATCATGATTGGTGATGTGGTCTTCCCACTTTATCTTAAGGCTGGATCTAAGTTTCTGTTGATGGAAGCGCTCAAGCTTTCGGAAGTCATGTCGATAGAGGGTCCAGGTTTCACAGCCATACAACAATGTTGAGATGACAACAGCTTGGTACACCATGAGCTTCGTCTTCACGGTCATATCTTTATTCAAGAAGACCCGGTGCGATAGTCGCCCAAATGCTGCGTGGGCAGCACCGATTCTCTTCTCAACATCCTGCCCACAATTGCCGTGTGCAGATAGCAGATACGAGAAGTGGTCTACCTGCTCCAATGGAGTATCTGAGATAGAAAATGTTGAAGTGCGGAAGGGAAGTGCCTGGTGAGGGTTGTGCCAGAACCTTGGTCTTCTGAACATTAATGGTGAGACCAAAACGTTCACATGCATTCTTGTAGCAATTAACAGTCTGTTGCAACTCCACTGGCGTGAGTGTAGGCGATGCCGCATCATCTGCATACAACATATTGGTTATCTTCGTAACCTGAGTTAGCTTCTTGGAGCGAAATCGAGCTAGGTTGAAGAGCCCTCCATCAAATCGGTACCTGACATCTACACCTGGGATGTTTGTGGGCGATTTATAGAGCATTTCAGCCAAATACAATGCAAACAGTGTTGGAGCAAGTACGCAGCCTTGTTTCAGTCCATGAATGATAGGAAATTCGTCAGAGATCTTATTTTGCTGACAAACCTGACCGGTCATGCCATCATGGAGAGCTTGGATTAGATCAACAAAGCGTCGAGGACAGCCAAAGCGTTGTAGCACCGCCCACATAGCAGATCTTGGAACTGAGTCAAAGACCTTTTCCATATCATAAAAGACTAAGAAGAGTGGATTCTGTTGCTCACTACATTTTTCTTGTAGTTGTCTTACGCAGAAAATCAAGTCAGTTGTGCTTCTGGAAGATCGAAATCCACACTGGGACTCGGGGAGGATCTTTTCTGAGATAACCTGAAGGTGGTTAAGTAAAATTCTGGCGAGAATTTTACCCACAGTAGACAGCGATAGTTGCCACAAACACTACTTTCACCTTTCTTGAAGATTGTGATGATAGTGGCGTTCTTTAGGCCACCAGGTACTTCTCCTAATTCCCAAATTTTGAGAATAAGAGTGAGCATCCGCGTTTTGAGGGACTGACCTCCAGCTTGAATTAATTCCAATGGGATGTTATCTGGGCCAGGTGCCTTTCTTGGTTTCATATGATTGAGAGCTACACTGAATTCCGTGTAAGAAGGAGGTACAGCCATCCATGGTTGTTCAGGATATATCGGCACATCACGAAGGAAGTCTTCAGCAGCTGTTGAAGGACGATTTAGAAGGATGGGGAAATGTTCCTTCCAACGCTCTAAGATATCATGGCTGTCAGTAAGAGTGGCAGAGTTGTCAGCACTTTTTAGTGTACCTGATGAAGAACGAAGTGGGCCATATATCTCTTTAATCCCTGCATAGAAGTTCCTCAGATCACGAGTATCAGATAGCCTCTTAAGTTCCTCAGCTTTCCGCTTCCACCAAGTATTCTTTATCTCTCTTATTTGTGTCTGACACTTACTCTTGAGTTCTAAATACAGAGCTTTCTTCGTATCTGAGGATGGATCTTGAAGATGAGATAGATAGGCTTCACTTTTGATGTTGATGAGACGCAAAATTTCTTCGTTGTTGTCATCAAACCAGTCTCACCATATTAGAAATACAGGGTACAGGGTCATCCGTTTGGGATGTCAGAAAAGTATAACGTTATAGCTATTATCTATGCAATTTTCTGTAATGTACATGACAATGATTCTCTTTGCAACAATGACTTCCGCGAGACAACGCAGCACGGCCGACTGAATGCGCTCATACCGGCCTAGACAATGAGACCTTTTTCATGAAATCTTGTTAGTTACTCAACTGCTCACACAGCGCTGTTCACCAAGCATTGCACGACTAAGACTTATCTCTACTTAGTGTAAAACAAAGTCCCCGATTCTTGGATATCACGGGTAATCTCGAGAACTACTGGATGGATTTTGATGCGGCTTTCACCATTCTGTACAAGTAATATCGAGGAAGATTTCTGCAGAAAATAATTTATTTATGATCAAAGGGAGCCAAGCAGTAACGATTTTAGATTTCAGTGAATAGGTCGAAGAAAGAACTTGACGTCCGTGCGCTTTTTAAGCTTACGCTGGACAAACCGTTAAAAATATCAATATACTATGAGTGTAAGAATTGTTCAGCATGAAAGATTGTACAAAAAAGTCCGTGTGAGCATATCTCTATCTTCAATACATCGCCCACTATAAGTGTTTTTAGTTTGGACGGGAGGGGGATTTAGCTTGCACCTCGCCATTCTTAAATTACGTCTGACAGGAATTCCTTGCACATTCATAACTGTTCCCGGGCGAAGCCGGGGCGGGTTGCTAGTGACACTATTATATTATCATTATAATTCCCACAATATCAAAATGCAAATTATATCACAAAATAAAATAGCGTGCTAATAAATCTAAGAGAAATTAGACATACCTTGCACCTCGTTACAGTTGAATTCGATCAGAATCACTCGGTTTTCATTAAAGTTTATGCATTTTTCTGCTGAACGGTTTGGAAGTTCGGCAACAGGAAACTAGGACTGTTATTTACTTAAAATATTCATTATTGTATTTTTGTACTATTTGTGTTCATGATTTCATTACATTGTCAGAATTACCGACAGCTGGCTAAAGCGCAGCGTTAGGCCATGGGGCCAAGCTCTCTGCTGACTCGGTAGACGCGTGTGTTCGAGCCCCACCGTCGGCCGTCCTTGAAATGATTTTCCGTGGTTTCCCATTTTTCAACACCAGGCAAATGCTGGGACGGTACCTTCTAACAGGCCACGGCCGCTTCCTTCCACATCCTTGCCCAGTTTCATTCATCTTCATCCATTCCATCTCTCATCCTGACGCGCAGGTCGCCCACGGGCGTCGACTAGAAAGACCTGCACTCGGCCTCTCAGGAGGCCACACGAAAAAAAAATGTCAGAATTAATGCTTTAATTAGTAGGGTATACTATTCAGTGTACCTATTATAAATAAAAACCGTGAGGTTTCTCACCTCCCCATATTACGAAACCCGGTTGCCTAATACGGGGAAAGTGCACTTTTAAAGTTAACAATAATATCAGAGGGTATTACAACAGCAAACGTGCCCATATATGTAATATACATAGTATATCGCCTGAGGTTTACATTGGTGAGAAAACCAAAATTATTCCGTTCCTTCTTATGTCTAATGTGAGCCCTATAAAAAAACTCCCCATATTTGGCGACTTTCCTCTACCCATTTTTAGAAGATACCTTATGCACTGGACAGCTGAATCCGTGATTAATTGTATAGGTAGCTTCGTAAGTCTCAGAACTCAGGAAGTCCTTTCTAGCAGCGTTACTAGCAGCTTTCAAAGTTTCAAGGTAAGAAAGAAAATATTCCTCTAGCCAGTTTAGGCGACTGATATTTAATGAGAAAAATGCCCTTTATCTGGATTTCTAGACTGAATATGATGATATGTGATGCTTACGTCATGCATAGCGAACCATTTATTAACTTTTTTCAAAAAAAAAAAGGTTGCTTCTGCGTCCATGAATGTGTACGCTTCCGGGTGCATGCCTATATTTTCTTTCAGTGTACTAATGGCACCAATAACTTCTGACGAGAACACTTCTTTGGCACGCCGAACATTCATTGTTTCAAATTTAGTGGGTTCGATGTGTTTTTTAGTGAGGTGTCTGACCGGTTTGACGATCTCACCCTTTTGCATTGTGTATAGTAATGACAAGTATTTCCCTGAAATTATTTCAGTACCATCAGTCATCTCTCGTTACAGAAACTGCGTTCTAATGGTTTTTTTTTTAGAATGTGACAATGATCAAAACTAGGGAATACATTCCTAGACTCGTCGTATGGGTGATTGACCATTGGTTGCAAATTCCCTCCCCCTAAATGCCTCAACATTGTAGTGTTAGTTTTGTGATTATCAGAGACAGTTATTATAATTATGAAACCGCATTGTTCAACCTCGAGAATAACGTCCAGCAGGAGTTTATGTAAGTCCCGTCCTGACAGCTGCTTCGTGAAAAAGAAGGCACACGGTATCTGATAATTTGTCGAAAGATCTCTTAGCACAAAACACAACACACGATTAGCTGCTACTTGTTCCCGGCTGTAATTTTGATCCTCTCTTTCCTTTTAATGAGACGGTGCTGGAGTAGTGTCCTTGTACCCGAAGAAGGTGCAAGGTATGTCTAATTTCTCTTAGGTTTATTAGCACGCTATTTTATTTTGTGATATAATTTTAATTTTGATAATGCGGAAATTATAATGATAATAATTATATAGTGTCACTAGCAACCCGCCCTGGCTTCGCCCGGGAACAGTTATGAATGTGCAAGGAATTCCTGTCAGACGTAATTTAAGAATGGCGAGGTGCAAGCCAAATGCCCCTCCCGTCCAAACTAAAAACACTTATAGTGGGCGATGTATCGAAGATAGAGATATGCTCTCGCGGACTTTTTTTTGTAGAATTTCTCACGCTGAACAATTCTTACACTCATAATATAATGATATTTTTAACGGTTCGCCCAGCGTAAGCTTAAAAAGCGCACGGACGCCAGACTATTTTTTCGACCTTTTCACTGAAATCGTTACTGCTTGGCTCCCTTTGGTCATAAATAAATTATTTTCTACACAAATCTTCCCCGAGATCACCTTTACATAATGGTGAAAGCAGGATCAAAATCCATCCAGTGGTTCTTGAGATTACACATTTAATATACGTACTGTACAGCTGATTCCTTATCGCGCCTATAATGGGAGGGGAGTGCGCTCTACCGGCAACGAGTATAAACTTTCCAATTACATGTTATACATGGGTTCTGACTGGGAATGTCAAGGCCGGTAATGTACATGACAATGATTCTCTTTGCAACAATGACTTCCGCGAGACAACGCAGCAGTGTAGTTCGTAGTGCAATCACCAGATGTCAGGTACAGAGCGGTACACGTTAGCATGAGCTCAGTGCTCAGTGTTGTTACAGAGTTGAGTGAAGATGGTCGTTACACCACAACAACGCGCTCAGTGTGTCGTATGGTATGCCAAATTTTAGAGTGTAGTGAAGACCCAGCGAGCTTCCAGACGTCAGTACAACGTTAGGGGGTGTCCCATCACATCGGGACATTGTTAAATGGTACAACATGTTTTTGGAAAATGGATTGCAGATGCCTCACACAGGTGGAAGGCGGTGTGATAGCAACAAGGAGGAAGATATTCGACAAGCCATGACGCAGAGTCCACGAAAGTCACTCAACCGCTTATCGACAGAGCAGAATACACCATACACAACATGTCACAGGATGGTTAGGCGTTATCTTCACATGCGTCCAAGCCGTATGCAGTGCCTGCAAGCATTGACACAGCTGAATCATGGAGCTCGACTCAGTTTTGTTACGACGATGTGTGAGCGGCAGGAAGGTGACGATCAATGGTTAAAACGATGGATGTTCACGGACGAAGCCACATTCCATGTGAGTGGCCGAGTCAACACGCATAACTGCATCATTTGGGGAACAGAAAATCCACATGTCTCATACGAACTCGAAAGAGCCAGCCCTAAAGTGAATGTGTGGTGCAGAGTGACCTCTGAGAAAGTCTACGGACCATTTTTTTTTTTTTTTTTGCTGAGGAGACTGTTCATGCCGTCAATTATCTTGACATGATCGAGCAGTATGTGGTCCCTCAATTACAGCAAGATGGGATACTGGACATGATTATCTATCAACAGGATGGTGCTCCACCGCATTGGACTATCATGGTGAGGGAACAATTAAACCTCATATTCAACGATCGCTGGTGCGGCCGTGATGGACCTATCCCATGGCCTCCTAATAGCCTTCACATAACTCCTCCAGATTTCTTTGTATGGGGCTACGTCAAGTCGACAGTGTACGCACAAAGACTACAGAATCTGGCTGACCTACGGAGGGAGACTACAGTGGCCTTTCAGCAAATCACTCCAGACATACTGCGTGCCACGTGGCGCAACATGGATTCGAGGTATCCTATGTGCCGCATGTGCCATGGTGGACATGTTGAGTGCTAATGTGCTGTGACACGAACTCCAGACTCTCCTTAACACGTATGTACCGTTAACAAGCAATAAATGTGCATAGTTTCTTGTACGTAGCGTTTTACTTTTCTGACATTCCGAACGGATGGTGTACTGTAACTTACTATTTAATTTTTGAAAGTTCTTTTGAGTTTTGTTATGTCAACTGAAATTTCCTCACCCAAGATCTTGCGCTTATGTCCATTTGAACATAAATGTGCTGTGTAATTCAAAGCAGGGAGATCGATATCGCATTCAGCACGGTGTATTTTTTAATTTATTTGATGAATAGAATTACTTTCAGTGCACTTACACGAGTGTTTGTGGATTTTTCACTGTGTTTCTTTTGTATATGACGTTTCAAAGTATCTTTTCTAACAGTTTAATAACTACAAAGCGTACATGGTGACTCTAATGAAGCATGTATAGTCCTTTTGTGTCGCTGCAGACTATTATCATGTTTGAAACGTGCTTCACATTCATCACAAAGAAACATTCCTAATAGCAACGCTTCAATGTGAAATAAGAAAAAGAGTTATGTTTGCTGTTACTATATTAGCTACTAAAGGATTTACTAGTTGTGATGTATACATACAGTATATTTATCTCCATTAAATATAATATACTAACAACACTTTTATAGTTTTTTTATGTCAAAAATACAACTGTAATTGAAGAAGACACACACAACAGGTCCGTTCTCAAGGGTGCCCAGTGGCATACCAAAGAATATAGGAGAGAAAGGTTACTCAGGCTTAAAATTTGATTCAGATTACAACCGTCAGGATTACATCATCCACCACCAGCCTAGCCTGCTACATGGCGGTCAGGCAGCGTACTAAATTATAAGCGTGGGCGATTTGAATGGTATTTAATCGTGTACTGGTACCCAGCTCCCCTCCAGACCCTGTACCCCATCCTTTGTAGCTACATGTAGTAATATGATTTATATGTCGGTGTAATTTATTTATTCCTGTTCCTTTTGCTGTATTTTATTTAAGAGCAGATATCAAACCAAAGGCTCATAATAATGGATTATTACTATTATTAACATAGAAAATACCAGCCTGAAATCTTTAGCTTTGATATCCGATCTTGCATAAAACAGAACAATAAGAACAGTAAATAAATACATTTCATTGGCATAAATCATATTACTACATGTAGTTACAAAGAGAGGGATACAGGGTCAGGGGGAAGGATAGGAAGCAGCATATCCTTTATTATTATTTGAAACCTGTACCACGGCAGTTGCGTAGCAATCCCCCACTTTTCTCCCCATATCCCCTCTCCTAATTTTTCGAGTATTATATGTTTTAATCATGATAGTTTTTCTACAGGGTGTCGAGCGATGATCTTTCTTCACATTCCCGTATAATTCCCGTATTTCCCGTACGAAAATCCACCAAATTCCCGTATATTTTAGAATCCTCTATGACTAGAATTCGCATACCGAATGGCTGAAAAATGGATCTTAAAGCGCGAATCAAGATTTTCTGGCGTAAGTGTAACAGGATTTTTGGAGATACTACAGCAGTCCCACGGGTGATGGTGAGATTTAGGCCTAATCCGTAGCGTGAGCAAAGCGCGCGCGCGCGAGCGAACTCTCACGCAGATGGGACGAGATGCTAGGAACACAAATAAAATACCGTTTACCTGAGGAGAGCTGATATAAATGACTCTTTTACTGAGGAGGGTTGAGAGAGTAGAGAATAGGAGTGTCACATAAATGTTTACGGGAAGTGAATTGTATGGTACCGTAACCGTATAGAGCTTCCACGAGTTAAAATGGCACCGAAGCTTATGCATAGCGAACTTCCGGTCCGCGAATCTCCATTTGATTTTCATTGGCAGTGAATCGTTCGTTCGTGATTATCTTCTTTATTATTACGGATTGTGGTTTTGTTTTTAGGCGTTCAACTTATGAAATAAGAACTAGAGGGTTGGCCTTTCATGAATATTCCTAAGAGAAGTGTCTCCTAAAAGAGTAATTAGTAAAACTTCGCATCAGAGACGACCATAACAAACAGCTTGCCTATAAAGTGTGCGATCTGCACATTTCACACGGCAGTGGTTAAACATATCTTAGACTACAATAATTAAGTTGGTGCAAATTAAATATGTTATATGTGAGAATATTATTATAATTTGCTATCCGGTTGTTATATTAGTATATTATGCATTAACGTGGCCCGTTTAAATGCTGAATTGTGACGGATGCTACGAGTTATAGGCTATTCGCCGTACCGATAGGCCTAATATTCACTAACAACGCATCGTTTCTTCTGTAATATTTATTTAATCATTATAATCATAATAGCCTATCTATTAACCCTTGTTTAACCATAATCATTTTATAATTCTATTCATATTCCAGGTATTGCAAGAAAGCGATATTTGATAGCACATGCGGTTCCACCTTAAAATCCAACCGTGCCCAGTTTTCCGTACCTATGAAAAATATTACCGTAAGTTAATAAACCAAACAACTGGCGACATTTTTTTTTTTTTTGAAATGCTCATTTACATCTCCACAATAGTCTACGTAAAGTAACATACGGTAATCACTGAAAGGGTAGGGGGGATATGACCTCAATTTCACAAACGAACGAACCTCATTTTGCATGAATTATGGAACCCGAATCCTAATGGAGGTATGGATTGTCTGCATTTAGAAATATGTTGGTCAATAATTTAAAACAAGATGCCGGAAAACTAAGTACAAAAAGCTGCGTACCTACTACGGTGTAAAGTTGCTCCGTGAAAAAAAAAATGCACCTCGCCAAGATTATACGACGTGCATACAGTTAAATACAATCATCCAATTGGAGAAAGACTTTCTTGGTCAAACATAAACAGCTGTAATTTCCGGGAAAATGTGCAACATTTATTACTCCTGTATATATTTTAAATGTGATCACGTTCGTCACTTGGAAAATGTCCTGCAGTCAACTCCCAGCGAGACTCCTCCTTCAGCATTGGAGCGAGCCATGGATCGGTTTTACTGTTAAAGTGTGCGATCGGTAACCCTTTTCACGTCGCTTCGGGTTGCTTTAATTGGGTGTCCGTTTCGTTAAGGATAATTCAGTACTTGAGGAGTTTCTGCAATTTATTCCAATTATTGATACGGATAAAGTCATCAAGATGGCAGATTTTGAGAGTCAATAGTAATGGCAGTAGGAACACTGAGAGCAAAACATTATCTTTCTCTCGCATAATATCAATATTATAAGCAACAACGTAACTATGGTTATGATGATATCACTACATCGTTTCACTTTTAATATTTAGTTACTGTTTTCCATATTTTTCATTTTTTCATTGTGTCGAAAAAATAATCAGGCCTAAAATAGTTTTCATGCATAGAGAACGGTTATTTAATTATTGTTTTTTATGAATATTAATCGAAATGCCATTTTAATTATGATAACCGTTGTTTTCAGGGGCGGAAGAGCAAGGTCATCTGTCCCTTTAATAATGTGGTTAATTAACCTATTTTATTAATGACCCCCCCCCCCCCCCCCCTAGAAGGAAATCCTGCGTACGCCACTGGGTATGTCCGCTATTACACGCGTAAATTATGGGATAAATACAGTATTGCTAACCCCGCGCATTCGGTACTGACAGCCTTCCTGTCACTTTGCCCCGCTTTTCCTCTCCGCAACCCACGGTCGACACATAACAAGACCCTACATCCTACCGCCACACGGCAAGATTTCTGAGCATGCTTCTCACCTGCACCCTGTATTTCGAAGGAAACAACGCGAAGGATATGTCGGGAGCTTGGAACAGCTGAGCTGTGTTGCTAAGTTGGTTTTCCGTGGTTTCCCATTTTCAACACCAGGCAAATGCTGGGACGGTACCTTCTGATAGGCCACGGCCGCTTCCTTCCACATCCTTGCCTAGTTTCATTCATCTTCATCCATTCCATCTCTCATCCCGACGCGCAGGTCGCCCACGGGCGTCGAATAGAAAGACCTGCACTCGGCCTCTGAGGGGGCCACACGAACAAAAGTGCTGTAAATCAGCTGATTCGAATAATACACAGCGCTTTACTTCAGACATTATTTCGGTACAATTATACGTAATATATTAAAACAAAAACGATCCCGAGTCAACGCCGAGGACATTCAGACAGAGAAATACGATACTTTTAGATGAATAAATTAATTACACACCGAAGCTATGATACTTTTATCATAGGTATTCAATTCAATAAATACGACAAAGAGGGCAAACACTCTACAGCTAATGAATATAAAAAACCACACCATGCAATGATTATCCTTTAACATGAAACAAGAGTCTGAGTGGAGGTCGTTCACAGCTTACTACAGTAGTTGACAGATAACACCATGCACACTCACTGAATCGCGACTCTCTACGGTTAATACAGTATTAGCTTTCGTGATAAACAAAAGTAAAGTTAAGGTAAAGACATATTTAACACTGAGCACTCAAACAAGCCCCTCTGTGGCGATATTATTGCCGTGGTTTTATATTGTCGAATTGTAGGCGGTATTTTGAACACTATGACGGGAAACAATAGTCTGTGCTCTATTATCGATTGACGCAAGCGAACTGACACCAAGAAATAAATTATCCTCAGTCACTTGGCAAGGGTTTCTTTGACACCCTCCTTCCCTTCACTGTCCCTATCATCATCACCACCATCATTGTCTTCGTCAGAGTTTGATGAACTGCCAAGATTAATAATCATTTCATCCACCGCGATATCCAGAACGCCTTCAGTATTTCTTTCTGTACATGCTGTACGGGATGTGTCCAGTCCTCGGGTCAAACGTCGGCGAAGTAAAAGTAACGAAACAATGACAATGACAAAGAAAGGAAATCCGACAGACAGTAGTTAACAAGCGACTGAAACGATGCCTGCCCATACGAGAAGAATTCTGTCACTTGTGTGGTGTATTTTGCAGCCAAATGTTGGTGACGGGTGTTCGATAGTAAAATGTCGAGAGCTGTGAGATATTGTTTGTAGTTTTTGAAATTTATGCATGTGTGACGCATTTGCATTGAGTGTTTGAACGGACTTTAAAACAATTTGGTATGTGCATCTCCCCTGCGAAAGAAGACCATGGAAAGACAGTAAAATTCCACACGCGACACGCCGCGAATACTTTTTAATTTAGATTTATTTTATCAAAGTAGATAATAGAAAATAATATAATGCAAAACGAAATTAAATAAGTCAATTTGGCAAATACAAGATTGTTACTAGGAACTTCAGTTATACACAGCACAAAATTAAGTTATTTTGACAGTACTTCTTTTCCCAATTCCTGGAGATCTTTTGTGGCTTTTCTTTCGTCTGCCACCTTAGCCGTCGCTTCGCACCTGTTTTGCTTCCTTGAACACGGCGTAGGAGTTTGTGCAGTGTGGACTCTTGCTCACGGTTATCTTTTCTACTCCACCAGCTGCCATCACAGCGTCCTGAACAGTATGCATGCCAATCAGACTTGCTTCTTTGTGATTGACGATCATGCACTCCTTCTCTCCAGAGCTGCACTGTTGTGATACAAAGTCAGTATCATTTTAACAAAGCTTGTGAGATCGTTTTTGGCAGGAACTGAGGAAGGTGCTGAAGCCACTAATTCAGACCACAACACGTCGAGCCGTGGCTCCTTTCCGTCGACCTGCTTCAAACGCGCAGTGGTGGAGGGCAGTCTCAGAAGTGCGGAGTAGCTGCTCTTGATGCGGTCAGCCATTGCGCCAGAAAGCAAATTCTTCCGATCACAAATAATTTCCAGGGCAATGACGATCCTAACTTCTTCCAACTTAGGAGTCTCAGCGACCCCTATAGGGTCTAGGCAGGAAATAGCACGGGTCTCTTCTGAGCAAGAGATGACTTCTCTTTGATTTTTCAGCCATAGGATACACATGTACAATTCTCGGCAGTTGGTGCGAAATTGCAGCACATCCGCGTCTGGAATTTTCTGAGATCTTGAGCTGTTAGCTTCTTTAAGGGCTGCTCTTGTCGAGAAGCCCAGGTCTCCTCTGTGAATAACAATGCGGAATGATTCCTGTATGTCATTGTCAGCAACGAGGGCGGCGCAGGTCGCCCTGCGCGGAGAGGGTACGGCCGGCGGTCGGCGAGGCAAAGCATGCATTCGACGTTGGCTGGGTTATCATCCCGCTTAGCGCTCTATCGGTGGCGCAAATTGCGGGTGGCATCGCGGTCTGCAGGCGAAATAGAAGACTGAGCGGGAGGACTCTACCGAGCGTTCGGGGGCTAAGAAGTCAGGCATTATGAGACTTTTTAAGATTTCCCGTATCAAGTGCGAATTTCCCGTATTTTTCCCGGGTCACTAAAATTCCCGTATAATTCCCGTATTTCCCGAATCGCTCGACGCCCTGCTATCATTAACATTTCTTTTATAGTTAATAATTTTTTAATGACAGTTGGATTTGACCCATGCTTAAAGGTTACTTTTGCAGAGGATGTCATGCGAGATGAACTGGTGTCTTCGGGATTTCCTTCCATAAGTCTCAGCTGAGGACGGCCTTTGAACCCATGGACTGGTAACACTAGAAAGTCAATCACCTACTACACAGTACTATAAGTTATAATATCAGACAGGTAGAAGAGAGGTTTAGTTGACATGGGTGTTGTGGGAGCACAGCAAACTAAGAAGAATGTAATAAACCAATTCAAACCATGCATACCCTATAAAATATAAACCTATTAACCACTATTGAATGAAATATGATACCGAAAGGATATGGAATTCTGAAGGAAAAAATGAGGACAACATTAAGTACTGTATGTTTATATGTACATATATTCTTCTTTCTTAGTTATTACAGATATAAAATCCACAGAACATTTTCATGGAAAGAGCAATATTTAATTTCATCAGGTCATTGTCCCAGTAGATAATTGTCATCACACGGTAGAGCCACGCATATTGCAAATCTGTAAGAGAAAAATACAATTAAAATCCTAATAATGTTGAAGGGGCTTTGCGACATCGTGATCACGTGGTTCTTGGTACTGGGCAAGTGTATATGGGATATGTTTGATTACCCATGTCCTTGTGATGGCTGTAGGTGTGTGTGCATTTGTAATGGAGACCAGAATTTGGAAGGAGGCAGCTGTGACCTTAATTTAGGAAATATCCTAGCATTTGCCTGGGGTAGAAGAGGGAAACCACAGAAAACCATTTCTAGGATGGTTGAGATGAGACTTTGAACACATCTCTTCTCAGCTCTGCCTCACGAGCCTGAGTGTATCCCGTTTTAACCCTCAGACTAGAATTAAACGTCTTGGCAGAGCCAGGACCTCTGGATATGAAGTATCAATATATACAGGTGTAGTCAAATGACTGTTCAGCGCTGCTACTCTATGGCTCTCACGGCACATCTATACCCCGAGACCACAGAAGGTGAAGTTCTTACAACAAATTACATTGTATACCTAAATACTCGTTACACATATGTACCATTATAATAATAATGAAGATGTTGAAGCAACACCTTGTGACAAGGACAGTAAACAGCTACTCTCTGGGTTACAATGTTAAGCATGCACATATAGAACTTTTGCTGCTCATGGAAGGAGGGGACAAGAGCAGTGTGGATAAACTAAGTTACCCTATCACTTCAATTCCATTGTTATTAATACTAATACTACAATATTATTACTTTCCTAATTGGCCTGGATGTGTGTAACAGGCCTCACTCCCTGCGTGAATGCCACTGTAGCCTCGATATTAGGATAATGCTGCTTTAATGAATGCATTCAGAATAAATACATTAACGGGAACTAATATTAGATGTTATTTGAAGTGGAGAATGCCACTAGCCAGTAAGTTACATCAGAACAAATCCACCATCTCGGAAGTTCACAATTTACGCCAAGCACAGTAAGCAGAAAGATCTAGGCTATGTGTATGCCCCCTCTTACTGTACTGTGATATTATATAGCCTATCTAAAAACATCCATAGAAGAAAGAAAAAACCTCAAATGAACAATATAAATTTGTGCATTAATTCATTTGTTACCAATTAGTAAACCGATTGAAGCATTTCTTTATGCAACAAAGCATTGAATTTAATTTGGGATTGTCTTAAGGGGCAACGATAGGCAGTCCTTATATTCACTGTAATATTCTATAGGCTATATACATGTTTTGCCTTTTATAGTCCAGTCTAGTCTGCAAGCCTCTTTGCAAACAAGTCACCACTATGATCGCCTGCTTCTACACCTCTCACTTTAAATCGTTAAACACTGAAACTAACAAACCATTGCCGGTACTATTACACATTGCGATCGTTTGTGTCTAAAATTCCCCTAAAACAAAATGGTGGCTTTCGTGACGTCATCAACGTCACGAAATACTCCTCTGGCAAGCTTACGGGAAAAGCCTGTGGAATAGGGGGTTTTGGGTGGGGAAAACACGAAAACAAAAATCAGCATTTACAAAAGCCTTCGAAACGCAATGTGTATCGCCATCTGTAATTGACCTACATACCGGTAGCTCAATTACAGATGGCGATACATACGAAAATTTCCCAATTTAAGGTCATATTTCTGAAATTTTGTATCGTAATCTGTAATTGGCCTATGTAGCTCAATTACAGATCAATCGTAATTTCCTAATTTCACATTTATAAAATTTTGTATCGCCATCTGTAATTAAGCTATATAGCACAATTACAGATCCAAATTTTGTAATTTTATTTTATATTCATACATTTTTGTATCACAATATGTAATTGACCAACAATACTCAATTACAGATCCCGATACATATCGCGTTTCGAAGGTTTCTTATAAATGGTAATTTCTCTTTCGGTATCCCCCACCCAAAACCCCCTATTCGCCAGACATTTCCCGAAAGCTTGCCAGAAAGGTATTTTGTAACCTCATGAATGATATCCAAAATTTCAATGTGCACCACTATCTTTACTTCACCTATCCGTCAAGTAATGATGGAAAAACATATTCCATATACCGTATAAAAACACCAATAGCGCCTCCCCCGCTTCAAGTAGTGACCAATGGTTTTGTGTGGTATGGGTTTTTCTGTTTTCCAATGTTGGCTGCAAATACTTTTCTAATAACACATTGTGCTTAATAATTTTAGGTTACTTGGGAGACTCCACCCCTCCCCCACTTCAAGTAGAAGCAGTAATGCACTTGTTAATAATGCTTCCCAGGCATACACAAACCTAACCTGGGGCTTACGCCACCGACACCCTTGCTTGTGGCACAGTAATATACTTGTTAATAACCTGGGGCTTACGCCACCGACACCCTTGCTTGTGGCACAGTAATATACTTATTGGGCGTGGTGGCTCAGCGGTCTAGCTGTATGCCTCTCACCAAGGTGGTCCGGGTTCGATTCCCGGTCAAAGCATGTGAGATTTTCGAAGTGAAATGCCATGTCCTGTGGTTCGGATTCCACGTTAAAAGGAGGTCCCGTGGCTCATGATCTCAAGATTAACGGTCACGTTAAACTACAAGCTTCCTTCCTTCAGTAATATACTTATTAATAACTAGAGCTAGGAATTTTAGGTGCTGCACCTTAATTTTTTTTTGTTGCTATTAACATGCCCAATGTTGCTTGTCTTGCAAAGAAAATATTAAATTAATACCCTTAACTGGGTTTTGGTTGCACCTTTTCCCAATGCAAGCACCTTTTTGCACCTTTTCTTAATGTCAACACCGTTTTCCACATTTTATTCTTAAATAAATTTAAAAAAACGAACGTTACTATAAATAAAGGCGAGGAAATGTAGAGGATTTCACCTGTATAGCTTGGTTCTACGTAGTTCCTCACTTCGACGCTAGGATCGTAGGCTCCCGATACTGTACTATTCGTGCTCTAAGAATGAACCTGGTGAGTGATTGTTGAACTATTAGCTTACCGGCATTGATAGTATTATTTATTACGTAGGCAACACGACATGTCAGATTATGCTTTGACTGTGTGTGGGTCTACCATTTTCCTGCGTTGCCAGCATCAGTAATTATAATCAAGTATGCCCAAACAGAAAGTGAACGCCGGGAAAATACGTAATATTGCGAAGCAGTGTAGTGCAGATGGTATTCAGAGCGACGGGTCTGTTCTGCGTTGTAGCGTTTGTAATATATCAATAACAATTGATGAAAAACACCAAAGTATTCGTGTTGTGCAGCATATGTGTATCACAAAACATGTGAAGAACAAGGAACTACAATGTAGTAAAGTTGGAGTTCGACAACAATTCATTGGTGAAGCAATGGCTCCTTCAAATTCAAGAAACAAAAATGAATTTTTTACTGAAACAGCAAAGACATTTGTGGCATCTGGTATTCCTTTTTCCAAGCTTAACAATCCTATTATGAAAACGTATTTGGAGAAATATACCGGGAAGTCTGTTCCAGAAGAGAGCACCTTACGGATTACCCGGGATTTCCGGGGTTCGGATTTGAGGGGTTTCACTGTATAAGTTATTTCGAGGGGGGAAAAGTTAGATTGGCAACCCTGGGAGGATGGAGTTGTATTACCACAGTCTAAAATACACAGTTGCGAAGCTCGCTGCATTACGAAATTGCATCCTCTTTGTAGGTGAAGCGACAGTAGCGCTCATGGCGGCCAGCAAGCTGGCAACTACCTTGAGCACGTTATTCGTGGAACAGATGATTTCACTTTTGCAAGGGCTTTTGAATTGTAACTCACCTGAGTGATTATTTCCATTGTAAACATAATCATGTTAATGTTAGGCCCCTTAAAACAACAATTATCATCATCATCATAATCATGTTAAATCGCAATTACTACAGAAAAAAAAGCCACAATGTTGATATACTGTACACTTGTAATTCATAGGAACATAAAAAGAATGCTCTGTTTTTATTAGTTCAGTCCTCTACAAGTATCCCTAGGTACAGTTGTATGACGTATTTAATGAATCTTATGAAGAATTCATAGCCCATACCAGTTATAAATTAATGTATTTGTTTTAATGATAGTCGCTGGCATCTCTACATAAAACGTAGTCCATGATACCTGGATGCAACGTG
This sequence comes from Meconema thalassinum, assembly GCA_946902985.2. NCBI lineage: Eukaryota > Metazoa > Arthropoda > Insecta > Orthoptera > Tettigoniidae > Meconema > Meconema thalassinum. The sequence goes on from OX336395.1 coordinate 206,920,927, forward strand.
TAATCTCTAAATCCACTGAATGGATTTTGATGCGGTTTTCACCATTCAGTAAAGAATTTCTCGAGGAAGGTTTCTGTAGCAAAACATTCATTTATGACCAAAGGAAGCCGAGCAGAAACTATTTCAGTGAATCGTGTCGAAGGAAAACCTGCCGTCCGTGCGCCTTTTAAGCTTACGCTGGGTAAACCATTAAAAATATCCATATAGGCCTACTATGAGTGTAACAATTGGTCAGCGCGAAAAGTTCTACAAAGAAGTCCGCAACAGCATATCTTTATCTATAATACATCGCCAACTATAAGTGATTTTACGTTTTAATTTCTTCCAACAATCTCCATTCAGTGGAAATTTAAATTACTAGCTTCGGAGCGAGTTTACGAGCCCATCACCCCAGCTTTGGCCAGCATTAACTGTCGAGTCGAGTTAAGACTTCATAGAAGACTAGACTATAAGTGTTGGGAGTTTCGCTGTTCACTTCGGCTTTTCTGAATTGGTCTGAAACCTACCGTCCGTGCTCCTTTTAAGCTCACGCTGACTAACCCCTTTAAGATACCAGGCGAAGCCGGGGCGGGTTGATAGTATAAGTCAACCCCTGGCACTATACAGCCCATGACGGGCTAAGGCCGACCGAGCGACCGCTGCCCAGCCATTCGGCCTGCAGATATTGGGGTAACGCGTGATCAGCGGGCCGGGTCCCCTCGGCCGTTAATCTTGGTTTTCGTGATCGGGGCGCTGTCTCACTGTCAGACAGCTACTCAATTGTCCTCACGAGGCTGAGTGCACCCCGTTCCAACCCTCACGTCAGTTTTGAAATCCCTGACGGAGCCGGGGATCGAACCCGGGGCCTCCGGGTGAGAGGCAGGCGCGCTACCGCAACACCACAGGGCCGGCGGGTTGATAGTATGGGTATAATATTATATCAAATTCTTAACCATATCAAAAGCTAGTTATTCCGTAAAATTGAGTAACATTATAGTTAATTAGTAGAAAAATTCCAGTGTGATTTGTGAAACGAAAAGTATAAAAAGATGTTAAGGTCTTAAATGGCTCAATTGTAGGTACTTCGTGTTTTTCTGTGGGTTTGTAACCTTTCATTCCTGAATTTGACAAAATAATCCAATGCCAATTTTACAAAATATCGGCAATAACAATTGTGTACCGTACCTTCACAGCAGCCATGTGGGAGACCAGGTATTTCATAAGAGAATTAATTAACAGTGTAGGCCTACCACATCCAAGTTTGTGAGCATTATCCTGACGACATAAATTGGCTTGTTCCAAATGATTCGAGAATAAGTTTATATTATTGTATAAAATCTTTATTCATTAAATCAGCTCTCTGACTGTTAAAAAGTCATTTTCTACATCTGAAAATTAAAATGTCGGCATGGGTTTGAGATGACATCTTTTATGTTTACTTAGCCTACCGTATGTCTTAATTTTCAAAATGCATAGTTATTTATATTTCATTTGCAGACAATGGCCATAAAAGGGTATTTCACATGAACGCCCGTAGGTTCCCCAATTGCAATGTTAAGTAGTTCCAACTTAAGCTACCAGACGCCACTGTCACTGAAACCTAACGGCGAACGTTGGAATTTGATAGAGCGTGTCTAACCCAATAGCCTACAAATTTTGGCTACATACTGCCAATTGTAGTTGTAAGTTCTTTTACGTGCCATAAATCTATGTAATGGGCCCGACGACGACGACTTCGACTGGGTTTGGACCCGCGAACTTGGGCATAGCAGTTCAGCTTGCTACCGACTATGCCACCAAAGCCATGCATAGATATCCTACCAAGTCATGATTCTGATTTATAACCGACTGGCTCCGTGGTAACGTTCTTGCCTGCTGTTCCCAAGGTTGCAGGATCTAATCCTGGCGCAGTCAGCTGGCATTTAAGAGTGCATAAATGTGAGGGAACCGTGTCTGTAGATTTACTGGCACGTTAAAGATCCCCTTCAGAGCAAAATTCCGGCGCCCCGGTGTCTGTAAAAGCCACAGTAGTTAAAAGCGACCTAAAACCAATAACATTATTATTGATTTATAACCAGTTAAAGACTTAATTCCGTTGTTTTATTGAAAAGCTTATAATACTTTCTACTGCGTATCCCAATTAATTGGGGTCGCCGGAACCAATCAGGCTCATTTTGGTTTTGGCCAGGGATTTAAGGCCGGATGACCTTCCTGACGCCACGTAATTTATCAGGTGAAAATTCCACGCCACTGTCACTGGTATTAGAACTACGGCTGTCCGGGTGTTTGACGAGCAGCTGCACCAACACTCTCCCCTTGAAAAGCTTTATAATACTAGCCTAAAATCCATAGCTCAAATCTTACCTTTTAGGGTCCTTTGGAAACTCGGGTGTCGTCTTGCTATTTGAACAGTCTGATTTCCCAGCCGGTCAACACTAATACACCCAATTAGATTGGGCGAGGAGTAACAATTAATTTTCCTGTGTAATTCATAATACAATAATTAATTATACATTTAATAAAACGCTCCTCATAACCCCCCCTTTATGTGAGAAGTGTTTTATTAAGTGTAAAAACGATTCTTGTATTTTTATTTCAGGGATTAGGAGATAAATTGTCACTGCCCACCTAATCTAATTGGGTACCGTACACTCGTGTTGACCGACTGAAAAGCGATCATATAGGTTATTTAGCAACAGTGAAATATTGCCTCTAATATTAGATCTGTTTATTGAACTGCACATGTCCTCTTGTAAAGCACATGTTAAATTAAAGACATAACCTTTACACAATGCTCACCTCACATACAGTAAATCCAGCAACAATAGCATACACCAACATAGCGCAGTCAGCACAATCTTGCTGGCTGCATGAGAGCATTATTGTCTCGAGGTAGAAAAATAGGAGCCAAGCTTCGCGATCTGTAGGTAGACTGTGGTTATACGTTGTCATGAAGACGTGTGTAGCCTCAAATGGGGACCCAGGCCGAAAGGCGACAACAGTACATAACCACAGACACAAATCACAACCTGCCGAACTTCCAATGGGGGGGGGGTTCTAACCCCCTAACCCCCCCTTGGCTATGCCACTGCAAAATATTATGCACTCATATTCAGTGCATCCAATAGGTCACCCACCTCTGTATCTAACAGAATATGCAGTGGCAGTCATTGGCAGTATTCAATCCCCCACCCTACCCCTTTTCACGTTGATATTTCACAGTCCAGCCTACATACTATTCATGCACCCAGACGAAACACAATAGTGGTGTGTATTTGTCACAAGTACCAATTACCATGCTAGCCCCGTAGTGTTGGGCCTCTGCCTCTCACCAGGAGGCCCCGGGTTCGATTCGCGGCTCCGTCAGGGATTTTAGAAACTGACGTGAGGGCTGGAACAGGGTGTACTCAGCCTCGTGAGGACAATTGAGTAGCTGTCTGACAGTGAGGCTGCGCCCTGATCACGAAAACCAAGATTAACGGCTGAGGGGACCTGATGCGCTGATCACGTGTCACCCCAATATCTGTAGGCCAAATGGCTGGGCAACGGTCGCTTGGTAGACCTAGACCCTTCATGTGGTTATTACCAATTACCATAGTTAACCCAAAGAAAGCCTAGCACTATTTTTCAGAATTTACAATAATTTAGTCACTATACCAGACCCAAAACAACTGTGAACATGAGGGAGGAGCCAGATTATCTCGCTCACTCGCACCAGCCAATAGCATAGCGCGGCGTTGCCTAGTTAACTCAACTCGCAGGGCTCGCTGCGTCGTACGAAATCGTTAAATCTCTCCACCCACAAAAATAATTAATTCTTCAATTATTTTGATGACCCTATGTTACAGAGCTAAACATTTTGAAGCTGACTGTCCAAACCCCGTGACGCTAAGACCAGCCGTTCGGAAGATATCATCTGCCCTTGAACTGAAGGGATAATTAGAGAGAGAATGGTTTAGGTGTTGAAATATTTAGGTTCGCTAGGGAAGATAATGAAGAGTGACGGCAGTGCTGTATCAATTCTATAGTGAAGCTTTAAGAAGTGTTGTGAGCTGAAGTTATGAACTCATAACAATGTCCTTTAGCGAGCCGAGTGGCAGCCGAACAGTTTTACACAGCCAGGCAAGACATACTTTTCAGGGTAGGCCTATATGGCCTTTAAAAGAAGTTTTCAAATACTAAAGTATGTGAAAACACAAAATCTGATAACCTTTGTTATTGTGTGGTCAGCAATTATGTTATTTTTTGTAATTCAGTCGAATAAAACTCACCTCTTCACAGTTTTACCTCACGAGGCATAGCGTACCCAGTTCTAACCCTGAGACCAGAACTAAATGTCTTGATTGAGCCGTGAATCGAATCTGCACCTTACGGGTTGTTGTTGTTGTTGATGATTATTTTAGGGGCTTTGAGACATCTTGGTCGTGTAGCCCAGTGAATTTAGGTGTGTGTGGAATTTGTCTGATAACCTGTGTCACTGTGATGTCTGTACTAGTGTGTGTATTTGTAATTGAGGTAGGATTTGGGTATGAAGCGGCCATGGCCTTACGTTAGGTACAATCCCGGCACTTGCCTGGAGTAGAAGTGCGAATCCACAGAAAAACCACTTCCAGGATGGCTGAGGTAGGAATCCAACCCACATCATCCCAGTTTTGTGTCACGAGGCTTAGTGTACCCTGTTCCAGCCCTCAGACCAGAATTACATTTCTTGGGAATCGAACCCGGGCTTCCGCGGTGACAGCCAAGAATGGACAGCAAGTGTGCTAGCCAGTACACCACAAGGTGGTCTCCAATGAACAAAAACTGATCCCAATACATTTTCTGTATTTCTATTACCTTATAAAGAGTCCACAAGCAATGTTAATCAGAATGATTTGGGTGTAGATTACGTCATGTGAAATAATAACGTTGTTATTGTTGTTTCATTTGAGGGGCTAGTACATCTTGGTACTTTAGCCCCATGTACTTGTCTGAAAATCTGGGTTACTGTGGTGTCTGTATTAGAGTGTGTGTATTTGTATTCTGGTAACGATTGGGAAGGAGGCGGCCGTGGCTTTCAGTTAGGAACCATCCCGGTATTTGCCTGGAGTAGAAATGAGAAACTACTTCCAGGATGGCTGAGGTAGGAATCTAACCCACATCTTCCCAGTTTTGCCACACGAGGCTGAGTGTACCCCGTTCCATCCCTCAGACTAGAATTAAATTGCTTGGCAGAGCCAGGAATCAAACCCGGACCTCTTGGGCCACAGCCATGAATGCTGGTCGCTACACCAGTAGGTGCTCACTTGCACGATTAACGTTTGCATGGCATCATATATCTGGCTCATATCACATTGTGCGCACTCCGTTGTGAGCATAGATATTCATAGGATTAGGCCCCCAGCTCGTACATGTTCTTACATTCGGAGCGCCTTGTGTTCACGGAGAAGGTCGTGCGTATACTGCAAGTGTAGAGCTGTGTCATCTCTGCCAGTCTCACTGTGGCAACAGTGCTCAGCTGGACGCACGCTACTGGGCGAGCCCATGTTCACAGTTGTTTTGGGTCTGGTATAGGGGAATTAAATTATTCAAATGGCCAAACAAATTGTGTAGTTAACTTACTTAGAATTATCTTGCAGGAAATATAGATTGAAGAAGAAAATGAAAAAAATTCATTGATTGCAGACTGTTATGCCTCTCGGTACCCAGTCTAGCTTGCAAGCCTTTGTAAAGAAATAAACAAATAAACCTCCAAGTGATTTGGCATTTGGGTATTCATACATACATATGACATATAAGAGGTAATCCTTCTCTTTCCCAAAGGAACTGTAAAATAGTTTTAGCCTCCCATATGCACATGGTTGATGAAGCTACACAAAAATGTACAAGATAAAATTTAAGACCAGTATCATATAACAGTGACAAACAACAGCAGACATTTACAGACAAGATTTGCATTCTCCTCCTGTTGATGGGGCCAGATGACAGCAACTTTCTACCCCTTAAAACAACTCCTCACACCCAGCTTATTGGCCGGTATGGTTTGAGGAAGGTAGCCTAAAAGTTATTTCATATGTCTTTAGGCTATGTAAGATGCCTGGTGGCTCCGTATGCAAGGTGTTAGATTCACAACTGGGTTTGATTCCTGCTGTAAAGAAGATGAGTAGTCTGCTTGAGGGTCCCCATGGGGTTGTGTTTATCATATCATACTACAGGTCAAAGCAAGTGATAAGCATTATTACCTTCAATCAGAGTGGGTAGGCCTACATTATACAGCACGTATCAGGTCTCGCTGTTGAATAACTGTGATGCACTGCAGTTGTACAGTGTCCCATTATCTGTAAAACAAAGAGGAACAGGCCACTGTTACCTATTGCTTTTGCTCACTCCCATAATATTCTGGTAAAAGTACAGTATCTCAGGACAGGACCCCAATGAATAAACACAGTATTACTGGCATTTTTACATTACATTGAAGTACAAGTAGGTGCTATTATTCATCAAATAATATACCGTATATTTGAAAGGATTCTTACCTTATTAGATAATAATCTAACGAAATATCACATTTGTACCATTAACAGCTGATGACGAAAAAACCCACAAACCAAAGAATATGGGTAAGAACGGTTACTCTGGGTTTGAATTCAATTCCGATTACGCCCACACGCCACACAGCAGCGCTTCTTAAGGCCCCGACACGAACTAAAATGTACGCGCTGGTAATTTGAACCGTGACCTGCGGCCAGATGTAGGCCCCCCCCCCTTCCCCTCCTCCAAGAATATGTTTTGTTTTTACGTTGGTTTACATTATTCTCATTTATTTCTTTTGGTTTCATAGAGTAAACTTGCATAATCAACCTGAAGGTTGGCCCTTGCCTCGGAGGAATACAAGTTAATGATATTGTTTAAATAGGCCTAACATCTAGGTTATAGGCCCACAAGTTAATATACACTGTTATATACAGATTGAGAGAAATCACAGCAAATATATGAATATGAAATAAACCATCACCAATATAAAATACACCCAAATTTTGCCCTTAGCCTACTAAATTAAATACTCAAAGGAAATCAGGAAGCAAATAAGGAACTTTGAAGTAATAAAATAAGTACAAAAATAAGTCCATTTACAGTAGTATATACTTTTCTTATTTTTACAAATATAGCCTACATTCCAGAATACTGTATGTAATTTTTCAAAATTATTGCTTCAATTTCATTTGTCATTCCAACGCACTGCCACCGCACATTACAAACCTGCAAGGAAAAAAAAGGGTAGTATAACCAAACATGTCAGTCTCAACAACAAAGTACAGCATTCCTGAAGGAAAAATAAATGAGCCACAATTATTGCAGTAACATGAATATTGTTCACTCGTATTCAGAGCATTTATTATGCACCACAAACTGAATTCTATTTGGTCTTTGGCCATTACATCCCAATAGGTCACCCACCTATACATCTAACACAGGATTTACAGTGACAACCATAGGCAGTATTGAACCCCCTTTTCGCTCTGATATTAGTCAATCCAGCCTAAATTAAATTCATGCACTCAGACAAAACACAATTTTCAAATAGTTCCCAGTATTTACAATAGTTAAGACACAAGGGGAATGTTGATTAGAACATTATAATTAAATGATTCAAGTAGCCTAACAAATTGTGTAGTTATTTGGAACTATCATGCAGGCATTCTACGTTGAAGTGAATAAAAGAAATTCATTGCTTGTAGACTATTATGCCTTAGTATCCAGTTTAGTAAGCAAGACTTTATAAATAAATATACAAATAAACCTCCATGTGATTAAATGGCATTTGGGTATTCACCCATGTGGCTCTGGGGTAGTCCTTCTCTTCCCAATTTAGTTGTAAAATAGTTTTAGCATCCCATTTGCACAAGGTTGATGAAGCTAAATGATTAAAAATTTAATACCAGTAGTCTATCACTTAACACTAGAAAATGGTAGTTGACATTTAAGTTACAGACATGATTTCTGTTCTCCTCCTACTGCTAGGGCCACATGACAGCAATTCTCTGCCACTTAAAACAACTCCCCCCTCTCGGGTAATGGCCATGGGCCACCCCACCCCTTTTGGCTCGCAAGTCATTTAATAACTTATTTATCACAAAGGAAAGAAAAAAACTCCTCCCATTCAAGCCATGAAGATATGTACCCGACGGTTTTAGAGCAGTCAAATAATTAATAACACGAAGCAAGTAAGAAATGAAACTAAATTGCGGGGTGGAGGTATGTATCATCATCAGCTAATGGCAGGTGTAAAGAAATGAAAAATACAACTTGCCTCCCTCCCCCCCGGAAAGAAATCCTGCGGGTGCCCATGCTTGTATAGCATTGTATAGAATTGGGAAACTGAATATATTAGGGAACACTCAATTGTAGAAAAATACTCATCTGTTCGCAAATATTTCTTGTTTTACACAATACGGGAAACTGCCAAATTTCTTTCAAAAGTTAAAATTAGATAAGTTTTTCATGTTGTGTCAAAATATTTGGTATTTCATGTATTTGTCATGGAGGAAAGAAAGAGAGGAGTTGCCCAGAGCTCGTGTCAGTGAAGCAAAGCGCTGAGTCCAAAGTGGGCGTAACCTAGTGTTCTGTGACTTGTATGCGGCAGAGCATTGTGCATGGTTATTTCGGAGTTATTTCGTAATAATGGCGTGGAGTGCCTATGGTGGTACGAATCGACAAAACAGAACAGACCAGGAAGCATAAAAATATAGTAGGCCTATTATTTACCATACTTGAAAGTTACAATATAAATTGAAGCTGAACCGTTGTAAGTTGCATCCATGCAATTCTGTTCCAGGTTGAGTTTATTAATATTATATTATATCTCAGGACAGGGAAGCATGGATTGCTGCATCAAACCAGTCGAAAGACTGAAGACTCAAACAACAAAACATTATATTGCACTAGCCAGCGCAGCGAAGGCATCTCCTTCCGGTTCTTTCCTCTATGTTATTTGGCTATGATTAGCATATTCATCACACTCCATCCTTCTTATAAAATCGAAAATCAAACTTTTAAAACAAAAACAAAAAGAACAAATGAAATACCCTTTAAAAATTGGCCTACGATTGTAATCCACGCGACTACTGACATTGCATTTCGAGCCGACCGTCCTAACCATAACTTCCAGTCCTCCGGAAACGTCGCTCATTTTCCAGCACATTGACCTTGTATAGTTTTGACTTACATTACGCTTCATCGAGGTAATAAATGCAGTAACTTATGTCCCTGATTCACCGATCTCGTACATTACGGTACCGGTACCCTCAAAAATACAGTTCTCGCCGCTATGATGTCACTCCTTTCCATGAGTAGTTTTTTCTCGTCATGAGTTTCCTCATATTTTTAGTTCTACGCTTATCTTATACTGTAGGTTCATAATTAGTTAAAATATAAGAAACTACCAGAGTATTAGTGTAGGACAATACTGTGAAAACACAATAGATATGATTTTTATACAGGGTACTTTTTTCGGTCTAGCGACATAGCCGCGCAGCGGCAAAATGCATGCGTAGCCGGGTTACTCATTGCGAGAGATATAGCGCAACCAAGAGTTGCCTAAACCGTTTCTCTTGCAAAAATCCAGCAACTTTCTCCCTTCTTCATTCCTGCTGCCCCATCCTTCTGCTCCCATTACATCCAAGACAATGATGCTCTGACCATTCAACTGCTGTTGTAGCTCCTACTCAAAGTCTTCCTTCTCTTGAGCTGTACATCCAACTTGAGGGGCATATACCTGGGCTATCTCCAGGCTTCTTCCCTTTACAGTTACTATAATCTTTTGCTCTTTACTTATTCTGAAAGGGAGTAGCAGCCTTTCAGAATAAATCAATTCTTTACTAGTCTTATAGACGGTTAAGATATTGATAATATAAGCCAAATAATGGCTACACTGCGTCCTGCTGCACGGCTGAAAGCAACGGGAAACTACAGCCGTATGCTATTCCCGAGGATATGCACCTCTCTATGCATAAATACATGTGATGATGGCCTCCTCCCTTGTAAAATTTCAATCCGGAGGTAAACTAGTCCCCCGTTCGGATCTCCGGGTGGGGACTACTCGAGAGGGGGTTAACATCACAGAAGTGACAAAGAGGAAATCTGACATTCTACGGATCGGAGCGTGGAATGTTAGAAGTCTGCTAGGAAATGGAAGGTTAGAAAACTTAGAAAGAGAAATGGATAGGTTGAGGTTGGATTTGGTTGGGATTAGTGAAATGCGCTGGCAGGAAGAACAGGACTTTTGGTCAGGAGACTATAGGGTCATTAGCACTAAATCAAACAATGGCCAAGCAGGGGTTGGCCTCATATTGAGTAGGAAACTTGGACAGCGGGTGGAATATTATGAGTAATATAGTGAACGGATTATTGTAGCAAAAATAAATACTAAACCTACCTGCACCACAGTGGTACAAGTCTATATGCCTACCAGTCAAGCTGATGATGAGGATGTTGAAAAGGTCTACGAAGAAATAGACGAAATTCTGAGGTATATCAAGGGTGATGAAAATGTTATAGTAATGGGAGATTGGAATGCTGTGGTAGGAAAAGGGAGAGAAGGGAAGATAGTAGGAGATTTCGGATTGGGTGAGAGGAATGATCGAGGAAGCAGGCTGGTAGAATTCTGCACTGAGCATGAGTTGGTCATAGCTAACACCTTATTCAATAACCACAATAGAAGAATATACACATGGATGAGACCAGGAGATACAGGGCGTTACCAAATCGACTTCATTATGGTCAAGCAGAGGTTTCGAAACCAGATTTTGGATTGTAAAACATATCCTGGTGCTGACATAAACTCTGACCACAATCTGGTTGTAATGAAATGCAGATTAAAGTTGAAGAAACTGAAGAAAAGTCAAAAGCCAAAAAGGTGGGCAATAGACAGACTGAAAGAGAAGGATGTAAACGAAAGATTCGAGAAGAGTATAAAGGAAGGACTAATGAAAAACCCTAAACAATCTTCAATTGCAGACAAATGGGCACTTTTGAAGAATGAAATAACAAAATCCGCAGAAGAAAACATTGGTAGGAAAGAGAGAATAGGTAGAAAACCGTGGATCACTCAGGATATACTCGAATTGATGGATGAAAGGCGGAAGCACAAGAATGTAAGAGATGAAAAGGGGAAAGCAGAATACAGACGTCTGAGAAATGAGGTTAACAAGAAGTGCAAGGAAGCGAAAGAAGAATGGTTGAAAGAGAAATGTGCTGGTATAGAAAATTGTCTGAAATTAGGCAAAGTAGACACGGCTTATCAAAGGATTAAGAATACTTTTGGGGAAAAGAAGACTAAGTGCTGTAATATTAAGGACACAAATGGAAAGCCTCTAACAGATAGGGAAGAAAAGGTTGAGAGATGGAAAGCTTACATAGAGACTTTGTATAAGGGAAAGGAGATTGAGAATCATGTAATGGAAAGGGAGGAGGAAATTTATGAGGATGCGAAAGGAGATTTAATATTGAGATCAGAATTTGATAGAGCTTTGGAAGACTTAAGCAGGAACAAAGCACCAGGCATAGATGATATACCGATTGAGTTGCTACGCTGCATAGGAGATGAAGGTCTGATCAGGTTGTTTCACTTGGTGTGTAGGATTTATGAGACAGGTGAGGTACCCCCTGATTTCAAGAAGAATGTAATCATCCCTATACCAAAGAAAGTGGGAGCTGACAGATGTGAAGATTACCGTACAATCAGCTTGATTACTCATGCTTCAAAGATCCTGTCTAGAATAATTTACAAGAGGATTGAGAGCCAGATAGAAACGGAGTTGGGTGAAGACCAGTTTGGTTTCAGGAGAAATGTAGGAACAAGGGAAGCTGTACTAAGTCTTAGGCTGATTTTGGAAGGTAGAATAAGGAAAGATAAGAGAACGTTCATGGCTTTTGTAGACTTAGAAAAGGCTTTTGATAACGTTGATTGGACTAAATTGTTTGACATTTTGAAATCTATTGGAATAAAGTACAGGGATAGGAGGGTGATATACAATCTATACAGAAACCAGACAGCAGTCATTCGAGTTGAAGGACATGAGAGAGAAGCTGGTATTCAGAAAGGTGTAAGGCAAGGCTGCAACTTATCACCCATACTTTTCAATCTTTACATTGAACATGCAATGAAGGAAATTAGAGAAAAATTTAAAGTGGGAGTGAAGATTCAAGGAGAAATAATTTCAACTCTGAGATTTGCTGATGACATCGTCATCTTGGCCGACAAGCCTGAGGATTTGAATGAGTTTTTGAATGGTATGGACTCCGTCTTACGGAAAGAATTCATGATGAAAATTAATAAATGTAAAACAAAATTACTGGAATGCAGCCGAAATAAATCGGAAACCTCTATGGAGATCAAATTGGCAGGTGAAAAGCTGAAGGAAGTAGGAGACTTCTGTTACTTAGGAAGCAGAATAACCAGTGATGGACGAAGCAAAGAGGATATAAAAAGTAGGTTGGCTCAGGCAAGAAAAGCATTTCTACGAAAAAGGAATCTGCTGACATCGAATATAGATTTAGGTATTAGGAAGTCATTTTTGAAAGCCTTTGTCTGGAGCGTGGCGCTCTATGGAAGTGAAACCTGGACTATTGGTGCAGCAGAAAAGAGGAGAATTGAAGCATTTGAAATGTGGTGTTACAGGAGAATGATGAAGATCAGATGGGTAGATAGGGTTACAAACGATGAGGTATTAAGACGAGTGGGAGAGGAGAGATGTTTCTGGCGACTGCTAATGAAGAGAAGAGATAGGTTGGTAGGACACATACTAAGACACCCAGGAATAGCAAGCTTAGTTATGGAAGGAAGGGTCGAGGACAAGAACTATAGGGGTAGACCAAGGTTAGAATATGTTAAACAGATTGCCTCGGATGTAGGGTGTGGTAGCTATGTAGAGTTGAAACGATTAGCTCAGGACAGGGAGGCATGGAGAGCTGCATCAAACCAGTCAAAAGACTGAAGACTCAAACAACATATTAGTATGTCTATTTACAAAGTCGTGCATACTAAACTGGATACTAAAAAGCATAACAGTCTACAAACAATGAGAAAGGTACTGCTTCTCACTTTTCTTTGACCTGAGGTATGAATATGAATAAACACAACCCTAGGGGTTACAATAGTAACTAGGGAACTAAAGAAAACTCTTGTGTGAGCACAGGGCCTCAATCAGCCTTTGCTCCCAGAGGAAATCCTTTAGGTACTAATATTTTACAGCTGGCCAAGTTGACCAGGTATCACACCTCATTGTCTAGAAGCTAACATTTTTAGCTGTCGCCCCGGAGGTCCGGGTTAGATTCCCGGCTCAGCCAAGGAAGCTGGAACAGGATCCACTCAGCTTCGTGTTGCAAAACTGAGAAGAGGTGGGTTTGACCCCCAGCTCTGCCATCCTGGAAATGGTTTTTCATGGTTTCCCACTTCTACTCCAGGTGAATGCTGGGAACTTAAGACCATGTCAGCCTCCTTCCCAATCCTCACCTGAATTACAAATAGCCTACACACACTAATACATCCATCTTCCATTTGTGAATCTAACGCCTTGCATGCTAAGCACCCAGGTCTCTTACATAGCTTTAAAAAAAAATTAAAATAACTTACCTTCAATCAGAGTGGGTTCGATATGCAGCAGGATGTGCTGCAGTTGAGCATTTTAGTTCTTCATTACCTATGAAACAAAAAGAAACAGGCCACTGTTATCTATTGTTTTTTCCTACCCTCATAATAAGCTGGTAAAACTACAGTATGTCAGGACAGAGCCCTGGTGAATAAATACAGCCATATTACTTGCATATTTAAATCACATTGAGGTACAGGTAGGTTTTACTACTCAAATACTATATATTTGAAGGAATTCTTACCGTATTAGAGAACAATCTTACGAAATATCGCCTTTGTACAATTAAACAGCTGATGCCAAAATATACACATACACACAGAACTGAGTTCCAGTCAGAGTAATAAGGCTACGACACGAAGTTCGTCATTCCAAGCCCTCTCTCGGAAGCGACGGATTCAAGTTACACCCCACCTGCCCCCCTGCCTCAAAATGAGTTCAAATTAAAAAGAGTGACGCGATGCTGGAACGTTAACCAATAGCAGTGAACATAAAGCTTTAGCCAATAGGAAGCCTGGCTTACTTTCACATGGGTGAACAGCGCCACTTGAGAACGAGATTCTTCGTCAATAGGTGTCGAGGAGGTGCATTTCAAAACGTGAGAAGAAGAAATCGAATCTTTATTTCATATAAGTAAGTCAAAATTTCCACACGAGTATAATAACGTATCAAAAACCACAGCTTACATGTGCATTTCCCTGACTGAATGTCTTTGCACACTGTTTGCATACGCCTTTGCTCACTCCGTGTGGTGCTAAATGTTTGTGCGCACCTGTAGCCTAACACTTGTCTGTATGAGCTACACAGAGTTTACTCTTTCGGTGGGCGATCCGTAACCGCGGTAACCGAATATCGGATACACTTCTCGCACTGAACACTCCCGTTGCCATGCCATCAAGATAATCTACGCCCGGCACGTATTAGTCAATTATTTTCCACCGTTTCGGTTAAACAAATAATTTTTCCTAGAAGAGATACGAAGGAGAAGTTATTTCGTCAGTCCTGTCTATTAACACTGTGGATGAATTGGTGCATGCATGAAGATGGAAGAAAATTTTCAAGAAACTGGTGAATCCGATTCGCTTTCAAATTACTGTCGAATCTGTGGAACACCTCATTATGGTAATGTGGTTGCCATATTTGATGAATATGGGAGCTATCTGCAACTCAGTGAAAAGATCAACAACTACTTGCCCATAACAGTTTCCATGGAGGATGAACTTCCTCTACTAGTCTGCAGTCTGTGTGTCGAGAAACTGAACATTATTCATGAATTGATAGTGAGTTGTATTGAAGCTAATGAAAGATTCTCTGAAGTTCTACAAGAAGAAGAAACTGGCATTATGGCTGATGAAGTGAATGCTGTGTCTGAAGAGACGCATGAAATTGAAGAGGAGCCTATTGCTAACCCAGAATTGAGCACTGACATTGAGATCAAGGATGAACCCCACGATGATGATGAAGTGATTCGAGTGATCGCAGAAACCAAAGCTTCATACAAATCTTCAAAAACCATAGAGGTGGTGTCGTCACTGGAGGATGTTCTGTGTGTGGGCTCTCCAAATGAAGCTAACATCGACTTTCAGATGACCAAGGTTGGAGAATTTATTTTGGGTGCTGCACCATATGACGAAGAGGAGAAAAAGAATGACTCAGAATCGCCACAAATTACAGAAATGTTGGACACAGTTGTTACCGGTGCAAAGTTCAGAACAATTGAAGCAGTGCAGGGCCTTGTCTCCAACAGCGACGAAAATGTCCATGAGGCTCCTGAAACCTCTGAACCATTACAATGTAATAATTGTGAATTTGTAGCACCCTGCCCTGACGATTTGTCAGTCCATATCTGTCCAAAAAGCTTTAGGCAGAAATCATCAGACATTCACTGCAAGTTATGCAATAAGAAATTCAAAGATTCTTACAAATATATTATTCACAAGCAAACTCACGTAAGAGGTGCATCATTTCCGTGTCCGCAGTGTACCAAAGTGTTTACTCGCAAATATTCATTGTTAATCCATCAAATGGGGCATGTAGGTATCAAGCCTCATCACTGCAAGCATTGTGATAAACGATTCTTACATAGAAATAGTTTGGAGATCCACTTAGCTTCACATTCAGACAATACGCCTTGGTTATGCGATCACTGTGGAAAATGTTTCACACACAGGAACAATCTGCGTATTCATGCTCGTAGTCACCTGGATGTGAACAGCAAGAAACGCTACAAATGTGAAGTTTGCAATAAAGCTTACAGGAATCGTTTCCTTGTGCGTGAGCACATGAAATCCCACACAGGAGAAAGACCGTATACTTGTTCGCAGTGCACAAAGAGTTTTAGCACCAAAGATCGCCTGAAGCAACACGAAGCTGTTCATCTCGGTGTTAGACCATTTCAATGTAGCATCTGTTCGGTTGGTTTCGTTAGGAAGGGAAATTTGACAAAACATTATAAAACACACGCCACTGACAAAGTCGTCATGTGCCGGGTCTGTAAAGCGACCTTTCCGTCCGTCGCCGGTCTTCTCAACCACAGAAAATCTCATTCTGCCGATGAGTGGAGTGGGAGCAAAATCCAACAGAAGATCGATGGGATGACGATCGCCACTTCACCACAAAGTTTCCAGTGTTACGTGTGCAACAAGTTCATGTCGTCCAAGTTGTCGTTGAGCCTGCACACGAGAGTTCACACTGGAGAGAAGCCATACAGATGCGAGGTCTGCGGCAAGAGGTTCACTCAGAAACCGGCGCTCAACTACCATACGCGTTTGCACACCGGAGAACGTCCTCACCCCTGCCAGTTCTGCGGCAAGGGCTTCAACTCGAAGGTGGGCAAGGAGAGCCACGAGCGCATCCACACGGGCGAGCGTCCCTACAAGTGCGGGCAGTGCGGCGTGGGGTTCCGTTGCAGCGCCAACCTGCGACAACACACCTGGATCCATACGGACAATCGTCCATTTGTCTGCGAGGTCTGCAGCAAGCTGTTCCGGCGCCGCGAGGCCTTACAGGTCCACATGCGCATCCACACAGGCGAACGCCCTTACTCCTGCCCCATCTGCGGACGCAGCTTCACGCAGAAGGGCGACATGTTGAAACACACGCGTTCCCACTCCAAGAAGTCCGAAAGCATGACGGGTGTGGCCTGTCTCTATTGCGGACAGGTGTTCACCCAAAAGAAGTATTATAAGATGCACATCGATAAGTGTAGCATGGCTACAGAGGACCTCCACCTATTGAAAGGAGTTACTGGCCCAAGGGAGCACGAACAGCAGGTGTACGTCCAAGAGGAAGGGTTAGTCAATGGGCAAGGTGTCATAGTCCACGGTGAAAATATGATAGTCGATGCTGAAGAAGTGTTCGTGCATCAGCCTCATCGAGTTGTGGTTCATGAACAATTAATTCACTTGGATGAAGGTGAAATTGATATAAAAGCAGTTGACGACACGCAGGAACTCAATACGGTAACAATAACATCTGAAGATATTGTTACATTCCCTGAAATTACTATTGTGGCAGATGAAATTCCGGAATATCACGTTGAATATCAGACATAGGGCTCTTATAAGATTTGTGCTGTTAAGAGTGATAGTTTACCTCTTAATTATCTGGTGAGATAACTCCATGAATGTAATTTTAATAACAATAGTTCATTCTGTGCCATCTTTAGGAGTATGATAACCAAATGTGGGGCCTTTTAGTCAAAGGGTACAATGGAAGTTAATTCTTCACATACACAAAATATAATTACACCTGCTTACGTGCTAATATCTTGATTGGGATTTTTGAATGAGAAACTTATCAATTTGTTTAATTTATGCCCAAAATTCTTGAGCATGAGTTAATTGTGTGTCATTGGGGCATGTGTGGTGCTTTAATCTAGCTCGTTGCCTGCTGTGTTAGTGGAGGGCTTTAAGAGCACTAATTAATGAATGACGAGAAACATAAACAATGCCTTAATGTGGGGATAAGTAGAATTGTACAAGAAATAGAAAATATATTTTTGTTGTTGGCAAGCATTATTCAGTAAGGGTTGCATCTGTCACAGCAACTGTAGGAAATAGACAGCTCCATTAGATTTATTTTTGTCTATTTTTATGAAACCAGGTAAAAGAACGTATCACTAGGTTCTGTTTAACTTGTGTTAGCAGGATTTGTCATTGGGGTTATAATTAGAAACTGTAGCATTATCAAAAATTCTTGAGTAAAGAGAGAAAATTCCTTAGACATTTAAATGTGCGTTCTTTTCACTACGGTACTATAAAATATATTTTTACAGTAAATTCCAATGAAACAAAGGCTTTTGTCGCCAAACATTAGATTTGTAGGAATAGTTACCGATAGATTTGTTATTAAAACACACTTTGCAATGGATCCTGGCTCTCTGATGGAGCCGGGAATCGAACCCGGGGCCTCCGGGTGAGAGGCAGGGGCTCAACACTACTGGGCTGGCACAGTAATTGGTACAATGGGGAGAAACTCTGCATAGTTGATAGAAAAACCCAGAATTGTTCGATATTCTCCATTAGGTGATACAGTGATGTTTGTGGACACAGACAAATTGCGGGATGTTCTCTATTGAATGGTACAGTAATGTGGTAGATAAATTGTGGAATATTCTACATTGAATGGTACAGTAATGTCCAAGGACATAGTTAAATTGTGGGATATTCTCCAATGAATGGTAGAGTGATGTTCAAGGACATAGGTAAATTGTGGGATATTCTCCACCAAGTGGTATTCTTGACCGTGGATACACAAATAGTATTTTTCCAATTGGCAGACATAACATTCATTCATTAATGTGCTGTTGGACAAATGTCCTTCCAAAAAAGGTACAACCTGCATGCAAAAAGGCCTGGGCCTTGATTTCATCCAGACACATTAAGTGTGTATACCTAGGTAACACTGTGATCAGTGGAGACATAGGCACTGACCAAAATGAGTTCTTGGGTTCTTCTGTATTTCCTGTAAATAGCATGCAAAGGTCTGTTCCGTACATTTTTGCAGAATCATGGAAAAATAATATTCACAATCACAAGTAGTTAGATGCAGAGGAGGAATAAACTGAATTGAAGAGTCGATAAGAATTACTAATTTGAACTTTAAATTCTGTATTTTCTTCTTCCTACATTCTAGCAAGTTAACAACAATTTTGTGTGAATTTCTCGGCATAAAATTTTCGAAGTACCGTAAGTGCATCGCCATTTATCACATCGTAGAAATGTTATGGGTAGGAAGAAGGTTTTTAAGAAATTTCATGTTTTAAACCATAAATCAAGAGTGTTATGAGGACTGAAAAAGTTTACATTTTACGATGCCTGGATCCATTGAATTTTTTAAAATATTTCATCATATTTTGTCTAATGTTTAATAAATTAGAAAATTTTCATATTTTATGATAGTTTATTTTAGGGAAACTCATATGCACAGCATCTATAGTTTATGAAAAGTAAGTTAAAAGATGTATATGCTAGATAATGATTATAACCAAATTAATTATCACACAAATGATTTTACAGCAATCCATTTATTACCCCCCAAAATATAAACATATAATTTGGGAAATATTCACATTTTGTTTATAATTCATAAATTTAAGAGCATATTTTGTTTATATTGGTTAACTTATCGTTTTATTCAATAGGTTGAAGAGACATTAAGTAACAGGGGCTTAACTTAAGGGATAACACAAGTGCTATTTGCATTATATTGAGGAGAACTACTCAAGAAAATTATGTGTGAGAATGCTTCAGTCATCGCAATGTTCATTATACCATGGGTCACCAAGATCAATTAATTCCGTGATGAGTTAGAGGAATTCTTCTAGGAAATATTGACATGTGTGCCATATATAATTTGTGACAAGGAAGCAATGGATTTATAAACCTGTAAGTTTACATTATATTAATGGTTCTCTGTGCTAGATTTTATGCAGATAGGATCATTCAGTAACGAGTTAGGTGAAATAGTTTATTAAGAATTGGCATGTACACCATCTCCATATGTAAGCCATATATTTATGTATAGGAATTCTTCTCTGATAAATTGACATTTTGATAAATATTGTAGTATTGGTTTATTATACATGTTTTCAACTTGACTTTTTGATTAGGCTACAAGAAATAAAAACAAGTTTAAAAAATTTGCACAGCTGCCATCTTGAACTTTTATAACAATTGATTTACATTAGATGTCAAATAATAAAGCTCTAAATAAATTCACCATTTAAGTGGTCGTGATCTCTGACCCTGTCAAATTCCAAATTATCACCCCATATAAAGCATTTAGTCATAGTTTACAGTACTCTTCCTGTGCTGGTGTTAATGGCTTCATCTTAACATTCTTTTCAAGAATATCATAAATTTGGAACGCATGTTTCCAAAGTGAATACATAAATGCTTTAACTGCATATGGACCACGAAATGCTTCATATGCATTTCGTGGCTCATAAATAGATAGATTTAATATAATAAGCAGCACTGTATGGAACATGCTTACGTGTGTTATTGATGAATGAGATATTCGGATCAGCTTCACATGAACTTATTGGTTCTAATCCCGTTTCAAGGTCAGCATAAATAGTAAATGGCACTCGAAGTTGTGAAGTGGTGAAAGAGGAGCCCTTGCAAGGTAGGATTGAGACATCAGGACTGAGGTGGTATGGACACTTAAAGAGAATGGATGAGAAGAAGATTCCTAAGAGGATACATGAGATGCAGATGCAGACGAAACGACCAAGGGGAAGACCAAGAGATAGATGGCTGAAAGGCGTGGAGGAATGTGTCAAGAAGAGAGGCGAGGACTGGACCAGAGTGACAGCGGAGAGGTGGTGGGAAGAAAGGACTAAGTGGCGAGGCTTATGTTCCAAACAGACCCAACCTGGGGCTGGAAACTGTACAAGATGATGATAATGATGATGATGACTCGGAGTTGTTTACTATAGTCCCTAAATTCAAGAATATTGCTTCCAACTTCGGGCATCTTAGTTTTTAATTTAGCGCAATCACGCTTTTGATGGTCTTTTAGTTGATCCTCTTTATTATTATTATTAATCTTGATTGGTCACATTGGACCACTTGAGTCGTTCCACAATCACTTCTTCTTTGAAGGTAGTACTGCTTGGTTCTTGCGCTCTTTCCAGTACTTTTTCATTCTTTCAGATCGGGATTTTCTCAACTCATCTGAAATCTCCATAGGCTATCTGTGTGTCATTTCTGCAGAAAATTTGTGAGTTTTAAGAATGGTGTTAATTTTATTTTTCTCCTCGGCATCTGTTATCTTGAGTCCAACTGCTTTGAGATCTTGTTGGATTTCTTGGATCCATTTTCCTCCAGTTTTCTTTCCTAGATTTCTCATCACCAGTTGGCGTACAATTCTGTTTTCTGGAAGCCGTAAGATGTGAAAAAAATATGAAATTCTTTTCTTCTTCATTGTGCTGGTGATTGGATCAATCTCACGATAGACAGTTTCATTTGGGAGAATCCTCCAGACTCCCTCAACCTGATACTTTTTATTTATGCACGTTCTAATGATTCTTCTTTCCGTTTTGAGGAGCTGATCAGTTCTTTGTTCATTTTTAATTTGGAACAGTGTTTCACAAGCATAAGTGGCTTCAGGGAGAGTTACAGTTTTATAATGTTGGATCTTAGTAGCTATTGATAGGCATTTTTTATTATATGTTGACCAGGTTAGAGATTGTGCCTTTTTCATTTTATTTGTTCTATTTATCCAAGTTATTTTTTCGTTTAAGTTATGTGTTATAATTTCTCCAAGATACTTAAATTGAGGAACTAGGTTAATTTTATGATCATTTATATAGACTTCATTTATATCTAAGGGTTTCATAGGCATGATCTCAGTTTTTTCAAAGGATATCTGTAATCCTATCCCTTGAGCAATTTCTTGGAGACTAGTGATCTGAGTACAAACTTCTTCCTTGTCTAGTGCTAAAAGAGCCAAGTCATCTGCAAATCCTAAGCAGTTTATTTTTATTGATGGTTTTGTTCCAATTTTGATCTTAGGAGGGTTTTCCTTTTGCCAAACCTTCATGATATAATCAAGAGCCACATTGAAAAGCAGAGGGGATAATCCATCACCTTGTCTGAGACCAGTTTTTACTGTGAAAGCTGTTGATATTTCTCCCCTAAATTTAACTTTCGAATTTGTGTTTGTTAATGTTAATTGAATGATTGTTATCAATTTAGGATGGAGACCGTATGATCTGAGGATTTTTAGCAGTGTCAGTCTATGAATACTATCATAGGCTTTCTTGAAATCTATAAAAGAGATAAAGAGTTGCTTATTTCTGTTTTTGTAATATTCCATTATTAATTTCAGGCTAAGGATTTGGTCTGGACAACTTCTGTAAGGGCGAAATCCTCCTTGATATTCTCCAAGTTGTGGTTCCAGAATGTTTTTGATCCTGTTGTAAATTATACGAGAGAAAATTTTATATGTGCAGTCCAGAAGGGTAATTCCTCTGTAGTTATCTGGGTTCGTTTTGTCTCCTTTCTTAAATAATGGATGGATTATTCCTGTGGTCCAGTGTGCAGGAATTTCTTCAGTAATCCACATTTTTACTAGATGTTGATGAAGATTTATCATCGCAGGTTTACCAGCATTTTTCCAGATTTCAGCAAAGACTAAGTCTTCGCCACAAGTTTTGTAATTTTTTTGTTCTTTAATTGCGAGTTCTACTTCATTAATGTTTGGAGGATTTATTAAATCAGGTGAAGTTAAAATAGGTGTATCAGTGTTTACTTGCAGGGTTTCCAGTGGATCATCACAATTTAACAGTTTCTCGAATGCTTCTGCAAGGATCTCTGTATTTTCTTGGTTAGAATGTGCTAACTTTCCTGTTTGATTTTTCAACATTAATGTTGGAGCTTCAATTTTTTTTAGATATTTACCAAATGTTTTGTAATAATCTCGAGATTGCTTTTTCTTGAAATCGTCTTCTATCTTTTCCAGTGTATTTTTAAGATGATTACGTTTCGTTTGTCTGATGATTTTATGGGTTAATTTTCTTTGTATAGTTAGTTCTAAATTTGATTCTTCTGACTTTAGAGCTTGATGTTTTATCCATGCTTGGTGTCTTTTCTCTATTGCTTGATCACAATCTACATTCCACCATTCATGTTTTTTCCTTGGATTTATTGGTGCTAACTCCTCTGCTATTGATTTTAATTTAGTGATTAATTCATCCAATGTTTTAGTGTTGAGAGATTCTTCTCCTGTTCTTTCACAGTACTCTATATTTTTTATTAAGGTAGATGGATCAAATTTCCTCCTATTGTTATTATTAGTTTTTTTCTTGGCCATTGGAGTTAATTTTATTTTTATCTTTACCACATAGTGGTCTGATCCTGAGTCAACTCCCCTTAGAACCTTGACATTGTGAATTTCGCGATGGTGAAATTTATCCATGCAGACATGATCCAACTGCCATTCACCCCTTCTGAAGTCAGGATGTTTCCAAGTTTTCAATTTATGGGGCTGTCTTTTAAAACATGTTGATTTAGAGATTAATTTGTGGTTTCTACAAATTTCGACTAATCTTTGACCATTTTTATTGGTTCGTTTATGTGCTGTCCATTTTCCAATTATATCTCTATATCTTCTTTCTTGTCCAAGTTGCGCATTGAAATCACCAAGGAGAATTTTGATGTTTGATGAAGGGATGTTTATTAAAGTTTGATCCAAAAGATCCCAGAATTTTTGTACTTCTTCTCTGTCCTTAATGGTGTTGTTTTTTTTGATTAGTAGGAGCATGTGCATTAATAATTGTATATGTTTTATTTGCCGATTTCAAAGTTAGGGTCGTAAGTCTGGAGGATTGAGATTTAAATTCTGTTATCGAGTCAATGATTCTGAGATCTATTAAGAATCCGTTACCAAATTGTGGACATTTTTTTTTTATAAAAGTAAAATCAAACAGCCATCACATAGCCACTTCGTACTTTTGGTTTTCGTTAACTGATTTCTTACTAATCTACCTAAATTTTTTATCTGGCAATAGTGCGATTTTTCACCTTTTGTTATGTAAAGTAAATTAACATGTTTTTTCTGCCGTTTGCTTGTATGATACAAAGGACCTACTACCCTTTTTCCAGTAATTCCAAATACATTGATACCAACATTGTTTAACGCTTCAAAATGTTTTGTGTTCTTTACATCCATGGGAAATGTTATTTAACTTAGATCTAGTAGTACTGAAAAATAGTCTGGATAGGATGATAAATGTTCTGAGTTTGTACAATACAGCGCTGACACAACTGCCCAAGCAAAACATGCTTCGTCTCTATCTGAATATTAATGACTGCCCCCTGTTTCTTTTAATCCATGTAGGTAATTCAATGTACGACAATCCGAGTCGAGGATCGTATTTTTTAATATTGACTTCGAGCCGAATAACTTCAACTAGTGACCATCCTGATCCTTTTAGTGCAGATAATCGATGCGTTGTTCTGATAAATTTTAGAGAGATTACTTGAGTTGGTAATACTGTAATTACGATTTTTGTGTTCAAAGACTTAATGTCTGTAATTTCACCATCTGATCCATTTAGTTTAACATATAGTGCAAATAGCTCTAAGTTTACTTTAAGGGCCATATGTTCCAAAATTCATTTTCAATCAAACAAATCGCATTGCATTCGCCTGTTTTTAAAAAGATTCAATTCTATCATCCTTAATCATATTCGTCGTCGTCGTCGGCGGCTTTAACTCGTTTCCGAGTATACATCTTCTTCCAAAACAGTCTAAAATAATCTAAGGTTGACGTCTGTGGGCATGCTTGCGGTGACTGAACAGCCCAATGCGTGCATGAAACAAACGTCCACACAGATCACACAGAACTGTTGGTGGAGGGCGTGGCTGTGCTGCACGGAGCTTTCGTGCTTGTCGCTTGGCCTTAACAATTCTACGACGTTCTTCTTCAAACATTTCGACAGCAGCCGGGATGGTCTGGCGCCAAGTTGAACGGTCTTTAACAAGCTGATCCCAGGTTTGTGGATCGAGTCCTGTCAACTTCATATTCTGCTTAAATTGGTCCTTGTATCATCTCTTAGGTCCTCCATGAGGTCTGGTGCCGGAGGTGAGTTCACCATACAGAACCTGGCGTGGTAGTCTCGTATCATCCATCCGATGGACATGTCCAATCCATCTAAGTTGATGACCAATGATGGATGATTCTATACTATCAGCAAGCGCTTTCTCAAGAACATCATGATTGGTGATGTGGTCTTCCCACTTTATCTTAAGGCTGGATCTAAGTTTCTGTTGATGGAAGCGCTCAAGCTTTCGGAAGTCATGTCGATAGAGGGTCCAGGTTTCACAGCCATACAACAATGTTGAGATGACAACAGCTTGGTACACCATGAGCTTCGTCTTCACGGTCAGATCTTTATTCAAGAAGACCCGGTGCGATAGTCGCCCAAATGCTGCATGGGCAGCACCGATTCTCTTCTCAACATCCTGCCCACAATTGCCGTGTACAGATAGCAGACTGCCCAGATACGAAAAATGGTCTACCTGCTCCAATGGAGTATCTGAGATAGAAATGTTGAAGTGCGGAAGGGAAGTGCCTGGTGAGGGTTGTGCCAGAACCTTGGTCTTCTGAACATTAATGGTGAGACCAAAACGTTCACATGCATTCTTGTAGCAATTAACAGTCTGTTGCAACTCCACGGGCGTGAGTGTAGGCGATGCCGCATCATCTGCATACAACATATTGGTTATCTTCGTAACCTGAGTTAGCTTCTTGGAGCGAAATCGAGCTAGGTTGAAGAGCCCTCCATCAAATCGGTACCTGACATCTACACCTGGGATGTTTGTGGGCGATTTATAGAGCATTGCAGCCAAATACAATGCAAACAGTGTTGGAGCAAGTACGCAGCCTTGTTTCAGTCCATGAATGATAGGAAATTCGTCAGAGATCTTATTTTGCTGACAAACCTGACCGGTCATGCCATCATGGAGAGCTTGGATTAGATCAACAAAGCGTCGAGGACAGCCAAAGCTTTGTAGCACCGCCCACATAGATCTTGGAACTGAGTCAAAGGCCTTTTCCATATCATAAAAGACTAAGAAGAGTGGATTCTGTTGCTCACTACATTTTTCTTGTAGTTGTCTTAACGCAGAAAATCAAGTCAGTTGTGCTTCTGGAAGATCGATATCCACACTGGGACTCTGGGAGGATCTTTTCTGAGATAACCTGAAGGTGGTTAAGTAAAATTCTGGCGAGAATTTTACCCACAGTAGACAGCGATAGTTGCCACAAACACTACGATCAGCTTTCTTGAAGATTGTGATGATAGTGGCGTTCTTTAGGTCACCAGGTACTTCTCCTAATTCCCAAATTTTGAGAATAAGAGTTAACATCCACGTTTTGAGGGACTGACCTCCAGCTTGAATTAATTCCAGTGGGATGTTATCTGGGCCAGGTGCCTTTCTTGGTTTCATACACACATCAAAAAAAGTTTTGCATCACCTCGGTTCCAAGAGTTCCGGAACCGTTAAATACAAAGGGAATAGAGATCAACACAAACAACATTTCAGCTCGTTTTATTGCTCATGAGACCCACACATTGCATGTTGTACCATCATACAGCTAGACTTTCAGCATTTGTGGTCCAGATTGCAGTACACACCACTACCTCTAATACCCAGTAGCACGTCCTCTTGCATTGATGCATGCCTGTATTCGCCGTGGCATACTATCCACAAGTTCATCAAGACACTGTTGGTCCAAATTGTCCCACTCCTCAACGACAATTCGGCGTAAATCTCTCAGAGTGGTTGGTGGGTCAAGACGTCCATAAACAGCCCTTTTCAACATATCCCAGGCATGTTCGATAGGGTTCATGTCTGGCGAACATGCTGGCCACTGTAGTCGAGCGATGTCGTTATCTTGAAGGAACGCATTCACAAGATGTGCACGATGAGGTCGAGAATTGTCGTCCATGAAGACAAATGCCTCTCCAATATTCTGCCGATATGGTTGCACTATGGGTCGGAGGATGTCATTCAGGTATCGTAAAGCCGTTTCGGAGCCTTCCATGACCACCAGTGGCGTACGTCGGCCCCACATAATGCCACCCCAAAACATCAGGGAACCACCACCTTGCTCCACTCGCTGGACAGTGTGTCTAAGACGTTCAGCCTGACCAGGGTGCCTCCAAACACGTCTCCGACGATTGTCTGGTTGAAGGCATATGCGACACTCATCGGTGAAGAGAACGTGATGCCAATTCCGTGGGGTCCATTCAGCATGTTGTTGGGCCCATCTGTACCGCGCTGCATGGTGTCGGGGTTGCAAAGCTGGACCTCGCCATGGACGTCGGGAGTGAAGTTGCGCATCATGCAGCCTATTGCGCACAGTTTGAGTTGAAACACGACGTCCTGTGGCTGAACGAAACGCATTATTCAACATGGTGGCATTGCTGTCAGGGTTCCTCCGAGCGGCAATCCGTAAGTAGCGGTCATCCACTACAGTAGTAGCCCTTGGGCGGCCTGAGCGAGGCCTGTCATCGACAGTTCCTGTATCTCTGTACCTCCTCCATGTCCGAACAACATCGCTTTGGTTCACTCTGAGACGCCTGGAAACTTCCCTTGTTGAGAGCCCTTCTTGACACAAAGTAAAAATGCGGACGCGATCGAACTGCGGTATTGACCTTCTAGGCATGGTAGAACTACAGACAACATGAGCAGCGTACCTTCGTCATGGTGGAATGACTGGAACTGATCGGCTGTCGTACCCCCTCCGTCTAATAGGCCCTGCTCATGCATGGTTGTTTACATCTTTGAGCAGTTTTAGTGACATCTATGAACAGTCAAAGGGACTGTATCTTGGATACAATATACACAGTCAACGTCTATATGCCGGAGATCTGGGAACCGAGGTGATGCAAAACTTTTTTTGATGTGTGTATGATTGAGAGCTACACTGAATTCCGTGTAAGAAGGAGGTACAGCCATCCATGGTTGTTCAGGATACATCGGCACATCACGAAGGAAGTCTTCAGCAGCTGTTGAAGGACGATTTAGAAGGATGGAGAAATGTTCCTTCCAACGCTCTAAGATATCATGGCTGTCAGTAAGAGTGGCAGAGTTGTCAGCACTTTTTAGTGTACCTGATGAAGAACGAAGTGGGCCATATATCTCTTTAATCCCTGCATAGAAGTTCCTCAGATCACGAGTATCAGATAGCCTCTTAAGTTCCTCAGCTTTCCGCTTCCACCAAGTATTCTTTATCTCTCTTATTTGTGTCTGACACTTAGTCTTGAGTTCTAAATACAGAGCTTTCTTCGTATTTGAGGATGGGTCTTGAAGATGAGATAGATAGGCTTCCCTTTTGATGTTGATGAGACGCAAAATTTCTTCGTTGTTGTCATCAAACCAGTCTTGACCATATTAGAAATACAGGGTACAGGGTCATCCGTTTGGGATGTCAGAAAAGTATAATGTTATAGCTATTATCTATGCAATTTTCTGTAATGTACATGACAATGATTCTCTTTGCAACAATGACTACCGCGAGACAACGCAGCAGTGTAGTTCATAGTGCAATCACCAGATGTCAGGTACAGAGCGGTACACGTTAGCATGAGCTCAGTGCTCAGTGTTGTTACAGAGTTGAGTGAAGATGGTCGTTACGCCACAACAACGCGCTCAGTGTGTCGTATGGTATGCC
The DNA here is from genome assembly GCA_946902985.2 of Meconema thalassinum. Taxonomy (NCBI): domain Eukaryota; kingdom Metazoa; phylum Arthropoda; class Insecta; order Orthoptera; family Tettigoniidae; genus Meconema; species Meconema thalassinum. The sequence goes on from OX336395.1 coordinate 206,949,225, forward strand.
AAATTTTAGAGTGTAGTGAAGACCCAGCGAGCTTCCAGACGTCAGTACAACGTTAGGGGTGTCCCATCACATCGGGACATTGTTAAATGGTACAACATGTTTTTGGAAAATGGATTGCAGATGCCTCACACAGGTGGAAGGCGGTGTGATAGCAACAAGGAAGAAGATATTCGACAAGCCATGACGCAGAGTCCACGAAAGTCACTCAACCGCTTATCGACAGAGCAGAATACACCATACACAACATGTCACAGGATTGCTTCACATGCGTCCAAGCCGTATGCAGTGCCTGCAAGCATTGACACAGCTGAATCATGGAGCTCGACTCAGTTTTGTTACGACGATGTGTGAGCGGCAGGAAGGTGACGATCAATGGTTAAAACGATGGATGTTCACGGACGAAGCCACATTCCATGTGAGTGGCCGAGTCAACACGCATAACTGCATCATTTGGGGAACAGAAAATCCGCATGTCTCATACGAACTCGAAAGAGCCAGCCCTAAAGTGAATGTGTGGTGCAGAGTGACCTCTGACAAAGTGTACGGACCATTCTTTTTTGCTGAGGAGACTGTTCATGCCGTCAATTATCTTGACATGATCGAGCAGTATGTGGTCCCTCAATTACAGCAAGATGGGATACTGGACATGATTATCTATCAACAGGATGGTGCTCCACCTCATTGGACTATCAGGGTCAGGGAACAATTAAACCTCATATTCAAAGATCGCTGGTGCAGCCGTGATGGACCTAACCCATGGCCTCCTAATAGCCTTCACCTAACTCCTCCAGATTTCTTTGTATGGGGCTACGTCAAGTCGACAGTGTACGCACAAAGACTACAGAATCTGGCTGACCTACGGAGGGAGACTACAGTGGCCTTTCAGCAAATCACTCCAGACATACTGCGTGCCACGTGGCGCAACATGGATCCGAGGTATCATATGTGCCGCATGTGCGATGGTGGACATGTTGAGTGCTAATGTGCTGTGACACGAACTCCAGACTCTCCTTAACACGTATGTACCGTTAACAAGCAATAAATGTGCATAGTTTCTTGTACGTAGCGTTTTACTTTTCTGACATTCCGAACGGACGGTGTACTGTAACTTACTACCGGTATTTAATTTTTTAAAGCTCTTTTGAGTTTTGTTATGTCAACTGAAATTTCCTCACCCAAGATCTTGCGCTTATGTCCATTTGAACATAAATGTGCTGTGTAATTCAAAGCAGGGAGATCGATATCGCATTCAGCACGGTGTATTTTTTAATTTATTTGATGAATAGAATTACTTTCAGTGCACTTACACGAATGTTTGTGGATTTTTCACTGTGTTTCTTTTGTATATGACGTTTCAAAGTATCTTTTCTAACAGTTTAATAACTACAAAGCGTACATGGTGACTCTAATGAAGCATGCATAGTCCTTTTGTGTCGCTGCAGACTATTATCATGTTTGAAACGTGCTTCACATTCATCACAAAGAAATATTCCTAATAGCAACGCTTCAATGTGAAATAAGAAAAAGAGTTATGTTTGCTGTTACTATATTAGCTACTAAAGGATTTACTAGTTGTGATGTATACATACAGTATATTTATCTCCATTAAATATAATATACTAACAACACTTTTATAGTTTTTTTTTATGTCAAAAATACAACTGTAATTGAAGACACACACAACAGGTCCGTTCTCAAGGGTGCCCAGTGGCATACCAAAGAATATAGGAGAGAAAGGTTACTCAAGCTTAAAATTTGATTCAGATTACAACCGTCAGGATTACATCATCCACCACCAGCCTAGCCTGCTACATGGCGGTCAGGCAGCGTACTAAATTTTAAGCGTGGGCGATTTGAATTGTATTTAATCGTGTACTGGTACCCAGCTCCCCTCCAGACCCTGTACCCCATCCTTTGTAGCTACATGTAGTAATATGATTTATATGTCGGTGTAATTTATTTATTCCTGTTCCTTTTGCTCTATTTTATTTAAGAGCAGATATCAAACCAAAGGCTCATAATAATGGATTATTACTATTATTAACATAGAAAATACCAGCCTGAAATCTTTAGCTTTGATATCCGATCTTGCATAAAACAGAACAATAAGAACAGTAAATAAATACATTTCATTGGCATAAATCATATTACTACATGTAGTTACAAAGAGAGGGATACAGGGTCAGGGGGAAGGATAGGAAGCAGCATATCCTTTATTATTATTTGAAACCTGTACCACGGCAGTTGCGTAGCAATCCCCCACTTTTCTCCCCATATCCCCTCTCCTAATTTTTCGAGTATTATATGTTTTAATCATGATAGTTTTTCTATCATTAACTTTTCTTTTATAGTTAATAATTTTTTAATGACAGTTGGATTCGACCCATGCTTAAAGGTTACTTTTGCAGAGGATGTCATGCGAGATGAACTGGTGTCTTCGGGATTTCCTTCCATAAGTCTCAGCTGAGGACGGCCTTTGAACCCATGGACTGGTAACACTAGAAAGTCAATCACCTACTACACAGTACTATAAGTTATAATATCAGACAGGTAGAAGAGAGGTTTAGTTGACATGGGTGTTGTGGGAGCACAGCAAACTAAGAAGAATGTAATAAACCAATTCAAACCATGCATACCCTATAAAATATAAACCTATTAACCACTGTTGAATGAAATATGATACTGAAAGGATATGGAATTCTGAAGGAAAAAATGAGGACAACATTAAGTACTGTATGTTTATATGTACATATATTCTTCTTTCTTAGTTATTACAGATATAAAATCCACAGAACATTTTCATGGAAAGAGCAATATTTAATTTCATCAGGTCATTGTCCCAGTAGATAATTGTCATCACACGGTAGAGCCACGCATATTGCAAATCTGTAAGAGAAAAATACAATTAAAATCCTAATAATGTTGAAGGGGCTTTGCGACATCGTGATCACGTGGTTCTTGGTACTGGGGAAGTGTATATGGGATATGTTTGATTACCCATGTCCTTGTGATGGCTGTAGGTGTGTGTGCATTTGTAATGGAGACCAGAATTTGGAAGGAGGCAGCTGTGACCTTAATTTAGGAAATATCCTAGCATTTGCCTGGGGTAGAAGAGGGAAACCACAGAAAACCATTTCTAAGATGGTTGAGATGAGACTTTGAACACATCTCTTCTCAGCTCTGCCTCACGAGCCTGAGTGTATCCCGTTTTAACCCTCAGACTAGAATTAAACGTCTTGGCAGAGCCAGGACCTCTGGATATGAAGTATCAATATATACAGGTGTAGTCAAATGACTGTTCAGCGCTGCTACTCTATGGCTCTCACGGCACATCTATACCCCGAGACCACAGAAGGTGAAGTTCTTACAACAAATTACATTGTATACCTAAATACTCGTTACACATATGTACCATTATAATAATAATAAAGATGTTGAAGCAACAACTTGTGACAAGGACAGTAAACAGCTACTCTCTGGGTTACGATGTTAAGCATGCACATATAGAACTTTTGCTGCTCATGGAAGGAGGGGACAAGAGCAGTGTGGATAAACTAAGTTACCCTATCACTTCAATTCCATTGTTATTAATACTAATACTACAATATTATTACTTTCCTAATTGGCCTGGATGTGTGTAACAGGCCTCACTCCCTGCGTGAATGCCACTGTAGCCTCGATATTAGGATAATGCTGCTTTAATGAATGCATTCAGAATAAATACATTAATGGGAACTAATATTAGATGTTATTTGAAGTGGAGAATGCCACTAGCCAGTAAGTTACATCAGAACAAATCCACCATCTCGGAAGTTCACAATTTACGCCAAGCACAGTAAGCAGAAAGATCTAGGCTATGTGTATGCCCCCTCTTACTGTACTGTGATATTATATAGCCTATCTAAAAACATCCATAGAAGAAAGAAAAAACCTCAAATGAACAATATAAATTTGTGCATTAATTCATTTGTTACCAATTAGTAAACCGATTGAAGCATTTCTTTATGCAACAAAGCATTGAATTTAATTTGGGATTGTCTTAAGGGGCACCGATAGGCAGTCCTTATATTCACTGTAATGCTCTATAGGCTATATACATGTTTTGCCTTTTATAGTCCAGTCTAGTCTGCAAGCCTCTGTTTGCAAACAAGTCACCTCTATGATCGCCTGCTTCTACACCTCTCACTTTAAATCGTTAAACACTGAAACTAACAAACCATTGCCGGTACTATTACACATTGCGATCGTTTGTGTCTAAAATTCCCCTAAAACAAAATGGCGGCTTTCGTGACGACATCAACGTCACGAAATACTCCTCTGGCAAGCTTACGGGAAAAGCCTGGGGAATAGGGGTTTTTGGGTGGGGAAAACACGAAAACAAAAATCAGCATTTACAAAAGCCTTCGAAACGCAATGTGTATCGCCATCTGTAATTGACCTACATACCGGTAGCTCAATTACATATGGCGATACATACGAAAATTTCCCAATTTAAGGTCATATTTCTGAAATTTTGTATCGTAATCTGTAATTGGCCTATGTAGCTCAATTACAGATCAATCGTAATTTCCTAATTTCACATTTATAAAATTTTGTATCGCCATCTGTAATTAAGCTATATAGCACAATTACAGATCCAAATTTTGTAATTTTATTTTATATTCATACATTTTTGTATCACAATATGTAATTGACCAACAATACTCAATTACAGACCCCAATACATATCACGTTTCGAAGGTTTCTTATAAATGGTAATTTCTCTTTCGGTATCCCCCACCCAAAACCCCCTATTCCCCAGACATTTCCCGAAAGCTTGCCAGAAAGGTATTTTGTAACCTCATTAATGATATCCAAAATTTCAATGTGCACCACTATCTTTACTTCACCTATCCGTCAAGTAATGATGGAAAAACATATTCCATATACCGTATAAAAACACCAATAGCGCCTCCCCCCGCTTCAAGTAGTGACCAATGGTTTTGTGTGGTATGGGTTTTTCTGTTTTCCAATGTTGGCTGCAAATACTTTTCTTATAACACATTGTGCTCAATAATTTTAGTTTACTTGGGAGACTCCACCCCTCCCCCGCTTCAAGCAGAAGCAGTAATGCACTTGTTAATAATGCTTCCCAGGCATACACAAACCTAACCTGGGGCTTACGCCACCGACACCCTTGCTTGTGGCACAGTAATATACTTATTAATAACTAGAGCTAGGAATTTTAGGTGCTGCACCTTAATTTTTTTTTTGTTGCTATTAACATGTCCAATGTTGCTTGTCTTGCAAAGAAAATATTAAATTAATACCCTTAACTGGGTTTTGGTTGCACCTTTTCCCAATGCAAGCACCTTTTTGCACCTTTTCTTAATGTCAACACCGTTTTCCACATTTCATTCTTAAATAAATTTAAAAAAACGAACGTTACTATAAATAAAGGCGAGGAAATGTAGAGGATTTCACCTGTAAAGCTTGGTTCTACGTAGTTCCTCACTTCAACGCTAGGATCGTAGGCTCCCGATACTGTACTATTTGTGCTCTAAGAATGAACCTGGTGAGTGATTGTTGAACTATTAGCTTACCGGCATTGATAGTATTATTTATTACGTAGGCGACACGACATGTCAGATTATGCTTTGACTGTGTGTGGGTCTACCATTTTCCTGCATTGCCAGCATCAGTAATTATAATCAAGTATGCCCAAACAGAAAGTGAACGCCGGGAAAATACGTGATATTGCGAAGCAGTTTAGTGCAGATGGTATTCAGAGCGACGGGTCTGTTCTGCGTTGTAGCGTTTGTAATATATCAATAACAATTGATGAAAAACACCAACGTATTCGTGTTGTGCAGCATATGTGTATCACAAAACATGTGAAGAACAAGGAACTACAATGTAGTAAAGTTGGAGTTTGACAACAATTCATTGGTGAAGCAATGGCTCCTTCAAATTCAAGAAACAAAAGTGAATTTTTTACTGAAACAGCAAAGACATTTGTGGCATCTGGTATTCCTTTTTCCAAGCTTAACAATCCTATTATGAAAACGTATTTGGAGAAATATACCGGGAAGTCTGTTCCAGAAGAGAGCACGTTACGAAAATCATATCTTCAGCCTCTGCATGAAGAAAAATTACAACAGATCAGGCAAGTAATAGCTGAAAATCCTGTATATTTTGTACTAGATGAAACCACCGATAGGCAAAACAAATATGTTCTAAACATTTTAGTAGCACCCCTAAATGGACAGGAAGTGAAACCCATTGCTGTTGAAAATGTACTTTCTTAATAAAACAAACAATGCCACTGTGATGCAAAGTTTCAATGATGCGTGTGTTGTATTGTAGCCTGAAGGAATGCAGTATGATCGAGTGTGGCTAGTACTTATGGATCAAGCATCTTACATGATATTGGCATTTGCCAACCTGAAACCTATGTACTGTAATTTAAAGCACGTGACCTGCATTGTACATGTGTTGCATCGAGTTTGTGAAGCAATAAAAGATGAATATTCATATGCAAACAAATTTCTGTCTTGCATTAAGAAATTCCTAAAAAAAAAGGCCCCTGCTAGGATACAAACGTATGTTGAAATTACAGGACTTCCTCTTCCAACTTCTCCAATTCTTACTAGAGGGGGTACTTGGGTAAAGGCTGCAGTGTTTATTTGTAACCATTTTAACACTATATGTGATTTCTTAGATGTTATACCAAATGATTCATCAGCTGTGAAAAAGGCTAAAGAACTAGCTCGTAAACAGGAGTTGCAAGATGAACTTTATACTGTGCACGGTTACTCTTTCCTGACAACTGCCATTGGAGGAGCAGTGTCCTCAGAAAGAACAACAATGGGCTCTTCTGAAGGATGTGAAGGAAGCACTGGAAGGTACTGCAAAGCAGGTACTAGAACAGAGCTTAGCCAAAAACCCTGATGTTGAATATGTTGCAACAAACAGGGATTTAAATTATCGACCGCAAACAAAATATGCACCACTTGTATCGGTTGACTTTGAACGTTCCTTTTCTACGTATACTGTAAGTATTTACTTAGTGACTGGAGATGCAGCCTCACTGAAAATAATTTGTTTTAACAGTTTTCTGGACATGTGATTTTAATATCAAGTTCTGGGACTCGTTTTATGCAGATTTTTAATACATTATGAGAGAATTTTGTGTCTATACAATGTAAAACGAGTGTTGATGATGTTTGTATGAATATTAACATTTAAATATGCACTTTTTAAATCAAAATTTTGCACTTAAAATTCCTAGCTCTCTTAATAAAGCTTTCCAGGAATACATAAACCTAACCTGGGGCTTGTGGCACAAGCAGTAATAGAGACTACTTGTTAATAACGCTTTCCAAGTACAGTATACATGAACATAACCTGGGGCTTACGCCCAGTCATCAGCACACGTGATGACATTGGTATGTAACGACACACTATTTTAAACCAAAAACAGGGGACTAAATGGACACAATGGAAGCAACAACATCAAACATATAAACATCTACATACTTATGTCATCCACTTCAGTAAAACACTCCCTATTTTATATCATAGGTCTACATATTCACAAGATCCATAAGTTGTCAATATATGCACTTAGATACAGTAGTGGTTAAAAACATGTATCCCCTTCATTAATTCACCTATATAGGTCTGGTAATGATCCTTATATCCAAATTTTTGCATTCTACCTAATATCTACAAAACATGTCTGCCCCTCTATACTATAGTGCGTCTCTACCTTAAAAGACAGTACGCATTAAATGGAGCGGGCTGATGCCAGATCTGCTGCATATACAAAGTTCTGCAAGGCCAGGCACATGATGTAACATAACTCGCATACAGGCGTGCTTTTACGCAAAACTCGGGACATTTCCAAAATATTTCTTTGTTGTATATAACTGTACCTCATGCCTTGAAGCGAAAGACGGTACAATATTTAGATTATGATATACCGAAGCTTAGAGCGCGATTTTTATGCACACATAATAATTTATAATTCTCAATTATTCATGAATATAATAAGGCCTTTTTCTCGAATATCATAGGTTATAATAAATTATAATATGACATATAATAATAATAATAATATAGTGTGGTCCACGTAATTTACCCAATTTTGTGTGGTCGAGTGGGGGTATGCAGCCGAAATTAAATTATTCATTTCTTGTTTCTTGAACGAGACGTTGTTCAATTTTATATAGTTCTTCACTTGCGCCCATACCATTTCGATGGGATTAAGTTCACTGGTATGGTGGTGTGGTAAGGTGACAAGCAAGAACATATTTCTCTCCTGTGATAACCTACAATGTCTATTACTAGGCTAGATCCTTCGGGAACATTGAGCAACAATATTGCTCGGCGAACCACTTTTCATATACTTCACCTGTCATTTTGTCGTGTGTGTCTACCGTGTTCTTTTGGCACAAAAACGTTAACACTGCACCTTGTTAATTCCCAGGACGAACAAAGGCAAACTACGGAAACCACTTCGAGGATGGCCGAGGTAGGAATGGAACCCGCCTCTTCTCAGTTTTGTCTCATGGAGTTGAGTACACCCCGTTCCAGACCTCAGACCTGAATTACATTTCTTGGTAGAGCCGGGATTCAAACCCGGGCCACCACGGTGACAGCACAGTGTTAGCCAAGAACGCGAGGCGGGCAATTTATAAAGAACACAAGATCCACTTCATTTCATAGTTTTACTTCACATCATCACCTACCCTCCTTCAAACGTAGTCGGGGGAGATAGCCTGCGTGCTACTTTAGTAAACAAACTTCCAGTGCGTCAGCCCTGAGCGGGAGGACTAAGCGAAGTGCTATAACTTATGAATGCTACCTGATATTGAGCTCTGGTTTGTTTTAAAAACTACACACATCAAAAAAAGTTTTGCATCACCTCGGTTCCAAGAGTTCCGGAACCTTTAAATACAAAGGGAATAGAGATCAACACAAACAACATTTCAGCTCGTTTTATTGCTCATGAGACCCACACATTGCATGTTGTACCATCATACAGCTAGACTTTCAGCATTTGTGGTCCAGATTGCAGTACACACCACTACCTCTAATACCCAGTAGCACGTCCTCTTGCATTGATGCATGCCTGTATTCGTCGTGGCATACTATCCACAAGTTCATCAAGACACTGTTGGTCCAAATTGTCCCACTCCTCAACGACAATTCGGCGTAAATCTCTCAGAGTGGTTGGTGGGTCAAGACGTCCATAAACAGCCCTTTTCAACATATCCCAGGCATGTTTGATAGGGTTCATGTCTGGCGAACATGCTGGCCACTGTAGTCGAGCGATGTCGTTATCTTGAAGGAACGCATTCACAAGATGTGCACGATGAGGTCGAGAATTGTCGTCCATGAAGACAAATGCCTCTCCAATATTCTGCCGATATGGTTGCACTATGGGTCGGAGGATGTCATTCAGGTATCGTAAAGCCGTTTCGGAGCCTTCCATGACCACCAGTGGCGTACGTCGGCCCCACATAATGCCACCCCAAAACATCAGGGAACCACCACCTTGCTGCACTCGCTGGACAGTGTGTCTAAGACGTTCAGCCTGACCAGGGTGCCTCCAAACACGTCTCCGACGATTGTCTGGTTGAAGGCATATGCGACACTCATCGGTGAAGAGAACGTGATGCCAATTCCGTGGGGTCCATTCAGCATGTTGTTGGGCCCATCTGTACCGCGCTGCATGGTGTCGGGGTTGCAAAGCTGGACCTCGCCATGGACGTCGGGAGTGAAGTTGCGCATCATGCAGCCTATTGCGCACAGTTTGAGTTGAAACACGACGTCCTGTGGCTGAACGAAACGCATTATTCAACATGGTGGCATTGCTGTCAGGGTTCCTCCGAGCGGCAATCCGTAAGTAGCGGTCATCCACTACAGTAGTAGCCCTTGGGCGGCCTGAGCGAGGCCTGTCATCGACAGTTCCTGTATCTCTGTACCTCCTCCATGTCCGAACAACATCGCTTTGGTTCACTCTGAGACGCCTGGAAACTTCCCTTGTTGAGAGCCCTTCTTGACACAAAGTAACAATGCGGACGCGATCGAACTGCGGTATTGACCTTCTAGGCATGGTAGAACTACAGACAACATGAGCAGCGTACCTTCGTCCTGGTGGAATGACTGGAACTGATCGGCTGTCGTACCCCCTCCGTCTAATAGGCCCTGCTCATGCATGGTTGTTTACATCTTTGAGCAGTTTTAGTGACATCTATGAACAGTCAAAGGGACTGTATCTTGGATACAATATACACAGTCAACGTCTATATGCCGGAGATCTGGGAACCGAGGTGATGCAAAACTTTTTTTGATGTGTGTATTTCAGACATTAATGAACATTTCTTCTCGCTTAGTCACCAACGTTAAGTCAACAGCAAAAAACTTTCTCGCAAGTTAACTTTTCTGTGACACCATCCCAGATTTTTCAAGTAACATTTAAGAAAAAAAATCATAAGGTACACCGGGGTAAGTGGAACCGCATATTAATATAGTTGACATTCTATTTGCTAATGTACATTGAATTGACATTCAATTTTATTAACATTTTATATTCTGGTTCAGAAATAGATGCTCTATGTTCAGATTAATTATAATGCAGACAAATATTAATGGTTTCCATTCTGGAACGCATTACATGAATCGTGGTCAGCGTTTACACTTGCCCCGATCACTGGGGCAAGTGGAACCCTAGGCCTGTTCACGTATTACATATCACAGAAATAGCATTGGGGTAAGTGGAAATAATTCAATTTGACATACAATACCAATAGAAATTTACTTTCTCCTTAATTTTCATACATTTAACCTACATTATAGGAATTAAATGAGATATTAAATTTGAATGTGCCTCGTTTTTGAAATCCTGGAGGTGGTAGATATTGACAAATTTCCTCAGGTTGAATTATACTCTTGTCCTCAATGTTGGGCCAATGAAATGTTGACGTTGAACGATTCTTCGAGCAAATTTCACTTCCAGACATGGCTCCTTTTCAATCAGCTGTCCAACATACATTTTGATTATTTTCTTATAACAAAATTTTGCAGGAATCCAGTCACCCACCTGCTCTGTTGATAAATCTCTCTGCATTACATTTGTGAAATTATCTTCTTCATCCATTTCTTTGATCTCGTCTTCCAGTTCAAAATCGTCCGAGTCATTTGTGCATTCCTCAGCATTATCTTCATCACTACTTTCCTGATGATTCACTACTGTCTGTTTGGTTTTTTTCACTTGCTTTTCAGATTTTGCCCTTTCATTTTCTTTCAGCTTTAGAAATGCCTCCTCTGAAGTGATAACTTCTGCCTCTCCACAGATTCTTTTTCTTCCATGAGTAACTCTTGCTGCTTTTTCACTTGCTCTAAAAGCAATTCTTCAAATCAGACCCTTTGAATGCTTGATGTTGATGTTGGGAAAGCAATATCATTCGAATCAGATGTTGATGGCAGAGCTAGGGGAGTTTCTTCATTAGAAACTGATAATGGCAGAGCTGGTGGAATTTCGTCACAAGGCACCTCTGATGGCAGAGATGGAAGAGCTCCTGCAAGGGTCATTGTTGATGATTGAGGAGTTACATCGCTTTGAGCTAACCATCTCCTATATGCTTGTGGTTCATAAATTTCTGCCGGGATTACTGCAATGTGGAAAGATCCCAGCCTTTTGAAATCCACTCCATAGAATAGCAGGATCAAGATCTGACCAGATTGTTGATATGTTGGTTGCAAAAGTTGATTTTGGTAACTTATAACCATAATTTCTTCGTTGCCATTTTATGAGTTTTTTGTCCCACTTTAATTTCAAGGGCTTGAATACACTCAGGTCCATTGGCTGGAGAACATGGCTTGTATGTGGTGGAAACTTCAGTATCACTACATTCTCTTCTTTAGCTTTTTGAACAAGCGAGATACGAAGTTGTGAACTATGACCATAATAGATCAGAATTATTGGTCTTTCAGAGGGAATTTTTTTAAAGAAATTGTTCTCAAAGAAGTTTGTGAATGTGTTAGTTTCCATCCATTTTTTGTAGCTGCATAAGTCATGCTAGAATACTCTTCTCCTTCTTTTGCAATCCATGAGTCCCATACATTCTTCCCCTTGAATACAATTAGTGGTGGCAATTTTCCTCCAGCAGCATTTCCTCCCATTAACACTGTGATAATTTCTCTTCCGGGACCACTTGTTACTCTATGAGCAGCAGCTCCCTTTTCACCAACGAACTTGATTCTATTTGGGTCCAAACAAAAACTGGTTTCATCAATGTTGTAAATTTGTGATGGAGGAACACCATCGGTGACTTCTTTCAGGAGTTTAAAATAAGTTGAAATGACAAAAGGGTCCATACTTCTTTTTCAAGCAACTTTTACACTTTGAGGTTTCTTCTGGCTCAGTTTAAATGTTTTCTTGAACCTGTTGAAGTAATCGTCACCTGGTACACCATTCTTGAAGGGAGTCACAATATTATTGTCATTTACATAGCGTCCTATAGAGTCTAAAACTTCTCTTTTTGAGAGACCAAAATCCCACTTCTCCATCGTTTTGATACCATCAGCAATTATCTTCTCTTCTTCATAAGGGATAGCAGTAGGTCTACCCATAGTCACACTTTTAACACCTCGTTGTCCTTTGACATGTTTAAATAATGTTGGTTTAGGTATTTTGTATGTTTTGCATCCCATATAATGTTAATTGTCCACTTTTTATACAGTTTACAGCCATCTCCAAATCGTCCTTGAAGTAGGAAGGAGGTTGAGTTTTACGACATACGTACGCACTATTTCTGGAACAAATTGTTTGATATTACTAACTTGATGGGGGAAGTGGAACCTAATGGGCTGCACTTGCCCCAGTGACAATTTAATCTGGGGCAAGAGGAACCTATGTTGTTTTCACTCATAGTAACAAAATTGCATCCACCACACTACTATGGCATTTTAAGATGTTATTTAACTCATACTTACTGATTTAACATTAATGTAATCCACAAATTTCTTGGTTGTAGCAATCGTAATACGCTATGTCGCACTAGCTCACTCCAGACCAGACATGTTGTTGTTGTTGTGGTAAGGTTGGTGGACACAGTTGAACTCTTCGCCCAATATCTTCTGTATAGAATTCACCAACGTAGCACATCACATTCACACGCCATGTTTTTCAACACCGACGAAATATAACTAACCTAATCATTCACCTTGGAAAATAATGATGTAGATACGTTCCAGAGCACACTGATACGCACGAAACTTTGGAAAGGGGTCAGAAAAATCAGTACATACATACTTCATGACATATCATAAAACATTGCGAAAAAAAAAAGGGGGGGGGGGAACTTAAATTATAGCATAAAAGGTAGATGATCTAAATAAATATTCCATTATGGCCTCGACCAATGGAACTACAGGACTATGCATCAAATTGGACATATTTAATGGTAAGGTATATCCTAAGGATCTTAACTTGTGTAGCATCACCATCCTCGGTTCATTGAAAGCATCACACTGGAACATCAGATGACTGATCAGTGTACCACGCGTCCTATCACACACACAACTCGCATTCTCGCGCAGGCCCATTCGTGCCATGTGATCAGGTGTCATGGCATGCTGAAAACGTAACCGTATTATGGTAATAATGTGCCGTCTAGTATATTTGCCAACCTGAAACCAAGGTATTGTTCGAATCGTAGGTTGTATCGGAAAATAATGACGCGCCTTGACAGGACCGATTCTATCCCAAATCATTTGCCATTCATGAAGTAGCTGTGCATGGATAATGGGCTGTAAGTCTGTATAAGGTACTGCGACATTATAAACTACCCCAAACCCCTGTGCTGCCCACTTTGCCATGCGGTCGACATCCTCGTTTCCTGGTATACCCGAATGCCCCGGGATCCAAGTGAGCATAACTTTCTGCTCCCTAATCTGAAATTCATACAACATTTGAGCAACTTGATACACATACCAATTGTCGGAGCTCTTCGGATTCGATATTGCCTGAAGGACACTCATGGAATCCGTGCAAATCATTGCTGGTGAAATACTGTTTTGACATATATACTGACAAGTTTGACGAATGGCAAATACCTCAGCTGTAAAAATCGTTAGATATTTCGGCAAACTATATGTTCGTATAATCTGTCGATCTGGAGCATAAAAAGCCGCTCCCACGCCAGCTGGTGACAACATTATTGAGCCGTCTGTATAAAAAAAGGTATACTGGGAATATTCATTGACAATTTCCCGAAAGCATCGTAAAAGTACTTGCGGCAAACGCTGATAGCTCCGGAATAGCGCCGGTAAGGAAGTGTACAATATTTTTGGCTTGGATTGTATGACCTTATATGAAATCGTGTATGGTAAGGGTTTAAGTGTCTGCAGTATATCTGTCCGAAAATCTTTCAAGCCTTCATACGCCTGTACCAAAGCCGGCTTCTTCAGACGTGTAAAACGATTTTGCTCATAATACTCCACAAGCAGCTGTACTTTATTGAGAATGGGTGACGCAGACAAGGACATTTTAGCTGTCAGGTACTTACTTGCTAAAAATCTCCGTCGTAAGTTCAAAGGTAACTCACCAGATTCAACTAATAATGCACAGGTTGGACTGGACGTTAGCGCCCCTAAAATAATACGTAAAGCCCGATACTGTAACCTGTCAAACGTGACCAACCTACTATTCGCCATTATGTCATAGAAAAAGCAACCATAATCCATCTGGGAACGAATAATATTCTTGTATACCGTAAGTAATAAATGAGGATCCGCCCCCCACCTACGCCGTGCTAGCGCTCGAAGAACTTGGAGTCGTTTTTCAATTTTCACCGCGATGATCTGAACCTGGCGCGACCACAGTAATTGGTCATCAACATGTAATCCCAAATATTTGATGCTACGAACTACCTCAATGGCGCCTTGTTCAAATAAAATTGGAGAGCGATCAACTTGCCTTTGTGGGGTGATAATGATAGCAGCATTCTTACTCGCCGACGTTACAAATCCGTGATTATGGAACCAAGTATGGGCTGCAGTTAATGCATCATATATATCCTGACGACAGAGCTGACTATTATCACGCGAACAATAGATAAGAAAATCATCTGCATATTGTATAATTCGTGCATGTGGAATAACAACTGATTCCAATGTCTGAGTATACAGAGAAAAAAGAATACCGCTTAAAATATCTCCTTGAGGCAATCCACGAGACGTCTGACGGTTATCCAATACACCAGAGGGGGTGTGTAAAACTAGTCGACGATGATGTAAAAAATTCCGTATTAAACATATGAAAGGTAATGGGAAAAGCAGTTCCCCTAGACGATGTTGTAATATGACCGGATCCACTGTATCATAGGCCCCCTGAATATCCAAACATACGGCAATCGTGTGTTGTTTGCGAGCTTTCGCTAATAATATATCCGTCAAGAAAATCGTAAGAGTGTCGATTGTTCCTAACCGTTTACGAAATGCAAATTGTGATCTTGAAAACAAATTATAATACTCCATACACCATTGCAATCTACGTAATAAAATATTTTGAAATAATTTTCTTAAACACGAACCGAGATTAATTCCGCGATAGCTGAGGGGGGTCTCTGGCATCTTTCAAAGGTTTTAATATCGGTAGAACTTCAAATTTATTCCATTCCGCAGGATATGTCCCATTTGTCAGTACCTTATTGTATAACTCAAGCAAGACCGTCAGTGCGCGGTCCGGGAGATGGGCAAGCATCCCATACGTTATGTAATCCAGACCCGGACTCGTGGATGTCGTATGACGCAAAACAGTCACGATATCATGACGTGTGATTGGGTATTGTAAACACTGAAACTTATTCGAAGTCAAAAACGATGGTACCGATACATGACCAGAAACTGAATCGGGCGTTAGTGAATGATAAAAAATTTGAAAACCTGTAGGCGTGAGACCCGTACGTGGACGAAAGCTACGCGTATTTGATAATTGTTTGACCAATGACCATAAGGTGTTTAAAGAAGTATGGGAATTAAATGTACTGATATGTTTTTGCCACGCCAACCGTCGTTTTTCATTAAATGTCTTCTGCAGCTGCGCAGTGAGACGTTTGTAACTTAGATAATTATCAATCGTCCCATGTATTCGATATCTTTTTAAAAGTGCCTTCCTCCTACGCACGAGCAAAGCACACTCTGCATCCCACCAATGGACCGTGCCCGGATGCTGTGACGAAGACAATGTTAACATGCGCTGTGGGTGATATCGATCAAGAAAGCTTTGTATTATCTGTAATAAGGAATTATACTGTTGATACGTCGATGTTCGAGAAGTCCCCAAACCATCATTTATAAAGTGTTGAAAAAGTTCATAATCGAGATGCCTTAAATTCCGCTTTACGGTAAAATGACATGGTCTCTCAAGATTATCGCCAGAGTTCGCATAGTATATTAGAATTGGAAAATGATCACTTTGATGTGTGTCCCCCAATGTTCGCCATTCCAAATGATGAGCAATATCTGCTGTGGTAATGGTCAAATCTACCGCACTCTTTGGACGCCCCGGTGGAGTTATACGCGTAGGCGACCCATCATTGAGAATATTCAAAGCATAGGTTTGAATTGCTTGCACAATGTGTCTACCTTTTGGATTGACTCGCTCACTGCCCCAAAGACCATGATGGGCATTAAAATCCCCAAGAACTATATGTTTCGGATATTGTACAATATAGTTGAAATACATTGACCATTGACGTTGTGATCCCTGAACTTGGGGAGGGCAATATACATTACTAAAAATAGTATTACCGATTTGAAAACACTGATGAAAACTTCTTGGTAATAGATAAGAAATCGGGATCTCGGTAAAGGGAATATCATTTCGAATGAGGGTACTTATACCGCCATAACCAGGCCCATCTTCTCTCACAATAGTATATAGTGGTATCGTAAATCTATTGGGTGTTGATAACCAAGTTTCTTGTAAAAAAATAACATCTGGGTGATAGTCAGCAATTAATTTGAGTAATTCATGTCTCTTATTGACAATACTCCTGCAATTCCATTGAAGTATCCACACTGCTCCTTAAAAAATAAACGGAAAGGAAACCCAGTGAAATTATTGACCCAAGGTCATGTTGTCTTTCCGTACTGATTTTTCCAACGGGGGTAACAAAGGTAATACCCTATCTAACAAATTTTTGACACAATGCGCCCATTGCGCATTATGCCCTAACAATTCCATAAGTTTCGTGAATTCTGCCAAAATAGTTTTTGTAGGCTCCGATTCAGGCAACCCTGAACCTGCCTCTGTATTGTATAGAGAACTTGTCTCCATCGTCTTAGCTTCGAAGACCGGTGGAGACTTTTCCAATCGCGGTTGTTGAAAAATCTGACAATAAGCGTTCCTATCATAACCCAACGGCTGGACCACTTTAGGGGCCGCGTGAACTATTTCTGTAAACTTGCGCTTACGTGCCGGCTCATACTGTCTGACACTTGGAGCTGGACTTAATGGAGGAAATTGTTGGGGTACGGTTAATGGATTAAATGCGGGCCCCCTTTGACCTTTCATGATTTCATTATATGATTTATTTTCCACACACATTCTTCTTTTTATCTCAACTTGCTGTTGATGGATTTCGCAGCGAATGGCACCCGCCGGGTGATTCTCTGCACAATTGGCACATTTGGCTAATACTTCCTTGCATCCCATAGTAAAGTGCTCAGCTGCACAATTGCCACAGCGTGGGGCTCGCGCTCGACAATGTAACTGTACGTGCCCGTAGCGTTGACACTTAGTGCAACGTAGGGGCGAGAAAATATACAATTGAACTTCCAGCATTACATTAAATATACTGACATATGGCGGAAGGTTCTGTGTCTCAAAAAATATTTTCACCGTTCCAGTAGCTATCCGCTCCGTCTGTCCATCTATCGTTCTATTACGAAAGAAGCGCTGTACCCGTAAAATGGGAACAGGAGCCTCGATATACTTAAGTAATTCCTCATTTGTAAGTGAGGTGTCGACCCCGCGCACAAGTCCAACCCGTTGGACATTTGAGGATGGTATAAACGCAGTCAAATTCCTCTCCCGGAGGATCTTATTTTCCAAAAAAACATTAGCTTCACGATAGGTTTCGAATTGTATTTGGATTCTATTGCGACCCTTCTTCTGAATTTCACGTATACCTGGTATTTTGCGGTCATAGAATAGCCGACCCAAGGCCATTGGATGTAAATTTCCAACGGCCTGAGCCCCCTCTCCCTGCACAAATACGATATATGGTCCAGTATGAAGGCGTGGATACCGATATTCCGTGGCCGGGATTCGTGCTTGTTCCTGAGAGGATCCCGTTATCGGGGTCGTTGTTTCCTGAGTGGAAGTAGTCGGTTGATCATTAACGAGTGATATTCCCTCCATAGGGACTATACCATCCACTATAACATTGCCGGTATTGTCTGGGGGTAGTCCCATCAACGTCCCATCACTCTGGGCCGCCATCTCGACCGCACCCAACTATTATATAATACTTATTACCAGCCCTATGATAGAATGGCACTGCACACCAGAACCAACCACTAACGAAACACTAGACCAGACATGATGCATATCCAAAGAGTAACGTATTACAGCTCTACTACCAAGAGTTTAGGGTAAGTGGCGATTCTCGCGTGTTATCAAAACTAGCAAGATGAAATTCTCGTTAGTAGCGCCACTTCTTATATATTATCCACGCGACGATAGCCATGGGTTCCACTTCCCCCAAGTTTACACTTACCCCGGGGTACCTTAACTTTCTTATTATGAAAATAATTACTGCCCCGAGAAGTAGGGTATCTTCTACCAACATCAGGCAATCTAAAAATAAATTCTTGATCTGTTGCGATCATTAGTTCATTATCTATGGCGTGATAAGTTTTATAAATGCAAAAATATAGATTCGTGCTAAAATATCATAATTGTGAAAATTGGGCCATGTGTTAATTATTTATGGCTTTTATTTTTACACCATAATAAAGAGCGGGAAATTCTCTATAAGACCACTCAAACATTTTCTTAGATTTGTCACTTTCAATTATTGGTAAATGGCAACATCGCCGGGGTAGAAGAGGACGAAGCTAATTGCAGGACATAGGAGTGCGAGTGAGAGGCAAATACTACATTTAATTCCATACTGTCTTTTAAGGTAGAGACGCACTATAGACCTATATAGGTCTAATACAAAACACTGTCATATCTCTTTTCCAAGTGTTCTTGTAAATGCCGATTTCTGTCTATATTTTACCCACCCAAAATCCACTATTTACCAGGTATATTCCCCCACACAGTGCCTAACGTAATATCTTTGCCTAGACCAATGGCTTTGTCTATGGCTTTAGAAGAGTACAGTGCAACTTTTCAATTGAATGCAACAATCGAAAGAAATATATGAACAATTTTATTGCAACTCACCGACAGATCCCACAGGCCATATGACTGCACATGTCAAGGTAGTAGAAGCAGTAATTTTCGTCCACACAGTGCCTAATGTAACATTTTCGTCCAAACCAATGGCTTTAAAAGAGTACAGTGCAACTTTTCAATTCAATGCAATAAATAAAAGAAATAAACAATTTTATTCTAGCTCTCCAACACCTCCCGCGCACACATAACTGCTCATGTCAAAATCTAACGGAACAATAACAGGTAAAAAAAAGTGGCGGACACGGCAACAGCCGAGCACCAACAACACCACGTCATCCGTGATGTCACCGAGGTCCCTAAACGAGACCGATCGCAATGTGTAATTGAACCCCATTGCCTCCTAGGTCTACCTCTGCTTCTCATACCCTCTACCCCCGAGCTCATTAACATCTTAGGTAATCTCTCCTCTCCCATTCTCATTGCATGGCCCCACCATCAGAGTCTGCCCATACGAACAGCTTCATTTAGCATTTCATTTCCAACCTAGTCTTTAGGCCTATCTCATCATAATTACACATATTATCGGGCAGATTACACACAATCAAGCAGTATACGAGGCTGATGTCCACTATGTCTAAAAGCCCTAAATGAAGCAAAGACTGCAACTATTCCTAATAACGTCACCTGTATATTTTGATTATCTCCCTGCAATAGTGTCATAATTCCCGTTAGGTTTACTGTTGCCATACACAGATGAAAACACGTGGCATGCACTATCAAAAGTAGTAGGGCACATTCCAGTGCCTCGAGTGACTTTCTCAAACATCTAACAGTATGTCAGGGTGCAATGGGCTATGTGAATTTATCAGAGGGGGGCATCAACTAAGTATATTGCTAATCAAAACCTACATAGCACCTGGGCCTACCCATACACAGGTGTAAAATTAATAGATCAAAGTTTCATCAATACGGTAACTTAACTTTGCTGAAACAGGATTAGTATACAACTGTTCGGACAATAGGATCGGGCAACTCCAGTCAATAAGCTATCGGACAAAATAATGTAGTATATAATCTGCTGCCTTCCTGAAGTGCATCATTACCTGAGAAGAGAAAAGAAACTCAATAAGGCAAACAGTTTGTTACCGTTTTTATTATCCTTGACATTCAACACAAAAAAATCTTTCTATTTCTTACACTCTCTTTTTTTATCACTGTGTTTGAGTCTTCAGTCTTTTGACTGGTTTGATGAAGCTTTCCATGCCTCCCTGTCCTGAGCTAATCGTTTCATCTCTACATAGCTACCACACCCTACATCCGAGGCAATCTGTTTAACATATTCTAACCTTGGTCTACCCCTACAGTTCTTGTCCTCAACCCTTCCTTCCATAACTAAACTTGCTATTCCTGGGTGTCTTAGTATGTGTCCTACTAACCTATCTCTTCTCTTCATTAGCAGTCGCCAGAAATCTCTCTCCTCTCCCACTCGTCTTAATACCTCTCCGTTTGTAACCCTATCTACCCATCTGAGCATCATTCTCCTGTAACACCACATTTCAAATGCTTTAATTCTCCTCTCTTCTGCTGCACCAATAGTCCAAGTTTCACTTCCATAGAGCGCCACGCTCCAGACAAAGGCTTTCAAAAAAAGACTTCCTAATACCTAAATCTATATTCGATGTCAACAGATTCCTTTTTTGTAGAAATGCTTTCCTTGCCTGAGCCAACCTACTTTTTATGTCCTCTTTGCTTCGTCCATCACTGGTTACTTTGCTTCCTAAGTAACAGAAGTCTCCTACTTCTTTCAGCTTTTCACCTGCCAATTTGATGTCCATAGAGGTTTCTGATTTATTTCGGCTGCATTCCAGTATTTTTGTTTTACATTTATTAATTTTCATCTTGTATTCTTTCCGTAAGACAGAGTCCATACCATTTAAAAACTCATTTAAATCCTCAGGCGGGTCGGCCAAGATGACGATGTCATCAGCAAATCTCAGAGTTGATATTATTTCTGCTTGAATCTTCACTCCCACTTTAAATTTTTCTCCAATTTCCTCCATTGCTTGTTCAATGTAATGATTGAAAAGTATGGGTGATAAGTTGCAGTTTTGCCTTTACACCTTTCTGAATACCAGCTTCTCTCTCATATCCTTTTACACCTCTCTGAATACCAGCTTCTCTCTCATATCCTTCAGCCCGAATGACTGCTGTCTGGTTTCTGTATAGATTGTAGATCACCAGCTTGCCACGGTGGGTGAGTGGATAGCGTGTCGGTCTACTAACCCCAAGATTGCAGGTTCGCTCCTGGCCGTGGTAAGTGGTTTTTTTTTGAAAGGCGGAAAAAATACGATACGCATGTCATACGATGTTGGCATGTCAAATAACCCATTTGAATTCAGTAGGCCGAGTTCATAATGGCAAAATTAATCTCGGGAGTTTCCGCCAACACAAAGTTCCTCATTTCTCTACTAGAAAGCGCTATAGTGTTCAAGGAGCTTAGATATCTAACATTTAACCTCCTTGACTTTCATAGTCAAGGAACAACGAAATTCGACATGCAAGCTACCCTCTGGGTGTCAAATAACAAAGCTTGCATCCGGCATCGGAGGCCATACGATATTATTATTATTATGTAGATCACCCTTCTATCCGTGTACTTTATTCCAATCGTTTTCAAAATGGCAAACAATTTCGCCCTATCAACGTTATCAAAAGCCCTTTCTAAATCTACAAATGCCATGAACATTCTCTTATCATTCCTTATACCCCGTTTAGACGTCCCGGTTGCGATCGCGACGTCTATACGCAACACGATAACATTATCGCGATCAACTTTCCCTCCAATAGGATCAGCCCGATCCCGCTCCCACAACGAGATAATCGCGTTCGCGGCCATTGCGATCGTCGGTGTGCTCTATCCTCCTGCTGTGTGAGTGAAGTAGGCAGTGTAAAATGATGGCCATTTTGTATTATCTTGTGTTTTGAAAGCGAGAAGTACGTAATGTTGGCCATGATGGTTGTATTTCATGGAGGAAAGAATAAGAGGAGATGCCCTGAGCTCGTATGAGTGAAGCCAAGCGCTGCAACCAAAGTGGGCGTAACCTTAACTCAAATTCGGTGTTCTGTGACTTGCATGAGGCATTGTGCATGGCTAAACCTTATTTTGGCCCTGGTTTTTATCGCGCTCCGGTTATGCAACTTTGGAAACGTAATTACAGTAGTGATAAGTTATTAAAAAAAACTCTTCAATTCTAATCTCAGCATGTGTAGGCCTACCCTATATACCAAAAAAATAAAAACCATTCCTTTGAAAATCCCAATTTATCAAACGGCTGTCGGTCAATAATTACGGTAGCCCTACGTAATTAATCAATTCGAGGCTAATCGTCAAGTTTCTACCCCCACAAAGGAAATGCCGTACGGTACCGAAACGTATAGGCTATACCGTATTTTTGTGCAAATATGCGTCCTTTTTTAATTGTTCTGTTTATTAATTTTGAGATTCGTATTCTTGAATATCAAAATGTGTACGACCAATGAGTGAAAGTGGCTGTGCTCGAAATTAGGCCTAATAACTGATGAATGCCTCAACACCAATAAGAACATAAAACTCAATTTGGTGTAAATACCGTAATTAGATCGGCATCATTAATTCCCAAGATATTCCTTCTCGCATCTTCAGACACCTGTGTTCAATTTAATCAGTGTTTCAGCGTATTATTACGTTTTGCCGCGTCTTCCTTACAAAACTAGCCTCGCAAAGGTGCTCTCATATTTATATTAAAATTGGCTTTTAAAACGATAACGCAACTTATTTGTGCCAAGTACCGTGACGTACAGAGTGTATTCTGCCTATTTAAGAAAAAATCTTGACTTGTCATTGCAGTTTGATGTCACTAAAATCCATTACCAGTTGGAGTGGTTTACGGCTTTAAGCATAGGATCAGCCATTTTCTTGCAACCAAAGTGGGCGTGCCGTTTGGCTTCAGCAGCTTGCGCTAGGCAGCGCAGCGAAGGCATCTCCTTCCTTTCTTTCCTTCATGTTGTATTTATGTTGGTTGATATCAGATGTATGAACATTGAGAGACACGAAATGATGTATGGAGACAAACATTGGTATGTTTAAACGCCGAAAAAAAAAAAAAAAAAAAAAATAGCGTTGGAGAAAGTCGACGAAGATGATTAATAAAGACATAAATTTGTCATAGACATAGAAGGGATTCCGATCGGGCCAAATGACTCAGGACGAACAAAGAAGTATTTATGCAATAAATATCCTAGACATGTGCATAAATATTTCAAAATATTTTTATTTCCACACCAAGAGTAGGCCTTGCCTACACGTCTCCTCAGGATTTGTATATACATGTATTTAAGAATATACATTGGTAGGTTGAATTATGTATAAAGAATAACTGAAATACTTCAAAACTGGAGGAAACAAACTACCGGTACTGTAAATTTCTGCTATAACACTTGGAATTCAAAAGTTGGCAGACTTTAGCGATGCCATGCTGTTTTACTTGATTATCCTGTTGTTTTATGATGGGACGTCTAAACACGTACCAATGACTGCCGTTGATCGCGATTGGACATTATCAGAGATAATCGGGATCGCGACTTCGTACAGCTTCCGTTGTTCTATTAATCGGGAGGAGAATATATGAGGAAGCTTGATTATGACGTGGAAGGGGGTTGACACATAAACAAACAAGGACACAATAAGGTGCTAAGCTTCACGCCCAAGTGACGCATCTTGGCGACTTGGTACGTATAAACAAACACGAGGCGTCACACGTAAGGGAAAGAGTTAAATAGTTAAATGGCAAACAGAAAAATATGTGAGTAAAGCGGAGAGGACAGGAAATGTAGGGGAATAAAGAAGTACCGAAATAGATAAGGGGAGAGAAAACCTAGCGTACTGAGTGAATTAAGTAGCGTAGTTCGTTGAGACGTATATTAGGGACACTGAAACACGAGGTGATTAACAGTACCTATCGCAGTATTACATGCACAAACCTCGGAGGCTTGCAAGTTGCACCGAGCCATAAAGACGGGGATGCGCGCATGATTAAAACGTAAGCGAATAATGGTAATGATGTGACGACGAGTATAGCGACCATTATAAAACCAAGGGAGATGGGGTATCGACGGTTGTAGATTATAATAAAACTGAGCCTTTTCCCTTGAATAATCCCTCCATTGTGTCGACCAGACTTCTTTTAATTGATTTTTCAGAAGAGGTATAAGATCGGAGGCGGGAGTGGCAATGGCGATGGGGGTGCCGTGGCCACAAGCAGCACATCGAGCGGCCTGATCTACGTATTCATTTCCCAAAATAGCTGTATGGCCGGGGATCCAAGAAAAAACAACCGTAAATCCCGACTGAGTCAATTCATACGTCAACCTGAGTCACGGTCGACTCTAGAGTCGACCGTGCCTGAGTATATGAAGTTTGAACCAGTTGTCGATGTGCATCACATTTTGTATGGCCTGGAGAACACTTCTGGAGTCAGATAGAATAAGAGAGCGAGATATCACATTCCTTTTGACGTATAAGAGAGCTTGACGAATAGCAAAAGCTTCAGCCGAGAAAATAGATAATTGCTGAGGTAACGTAAAGGAAGCAAGATGTTGTTTGGCGGGGACATAAAAGGCCGCCCCCACGCCGGGCGGGGAGTCGAATTTTGAGCCATCTGTGTATATGGTGGTACAGCTGGAGGCACTTTCTTCAATTTGACAGACATATCGACGGGTGATAGAGTGGGAAAGAAATGAAGCTTTTGAGAAAAGGAGGGGGAATGGTGAAGAACATCAGGAATGAACTGATAAAGAGGGAAGGGCGTGTTATAGCATAGCGACTTCCGGGTTTGGAGAATGTCTGGACGAAGACTAGTAAGACCGATAAAAGATAAGAGAATAGAGGGGGGGGGGGATATTTTTTAAGTAAGTGTTGCTGATGATATTCTTGTAGTAATTGTAATTTCGGGAGAATGGGAGAAGCATCAAGAGCCATTTTGCGAAGGAGATAACGAGAAGACAGGTACTTCCGTCTGAGACCAAGAGGTGGATCTGTAGCTTCGACGAGAAGGGCCTGGGTGGACGTAGAGGAGAGAGAGCTCCCAAGATAATTCGCAGAGCGGCATATTGTAATTTATCTAGTATCGTGAGACGAGACTGGGGCATGATGTCATAAAAATGGCAACCGTACTCCATGGAGGATCTGACAATAGAGCGGTATAAAAGTAGCAAAATTTGAGGGTCCGCTCCCCAAGAGCGGCGCGTTAACGAACGTAGGAGTTGCAATTTTTTTGTGACGTGTGATTTGAGGTGCGCCAGTTGGGGTGCCCATGTCAACTTATCATCTATCAATATCCCTAGGTATTTGGTATGATGGGTGTTGGTAATAGAACCCTGTTGATATAGAATCGGGGGAGGTCGTAGAGACGTTTATGGGTAAAAATTAAGGCAGAGTTTTTGAGTGGGACTGTATCAAGGCCGTGATTAAAAAAGCCAAGAATGTAAAATCGTGAGGGCATGGAACATAAAATGTTGTCTACACTGAGATAAATCGGGGTGTGAGCAATATAATAGAAGGTCATCGGCATATTGAATAAGCCGGACATGTGGGAGTAATAGTTCCTCAATCTCACTGGTATAAAGGAGATAGAGTATACCACTAAGAATATCGCCCTGGGGCAAGCCGGAAGACGCAAAGCGCGAATTCAGGACGGTGGGGAAAGTTGCAAGAAAGACGTGACGGGAGTGAAGAAAGGCGGCAATCAGTTTTATAAAAGGGGAGGGGAATTTCCATTTACAAAGTACAGCCAATAACAACGAGACGTTGACATTAGCATATGCGCCTTGAATGTCTAAAAATACTGCTGCCATAAATGTTCACGACAGCTGGCCAATAGGAGGTCAGTGAGGAAGATATTCAGAGCATCGGTAGTCGATTTTCGTTTTACAAAAGCAAATTGGGTTTTTTGGACCAAATCGTAATACTCTAGAGCCCATATCAGTCTCGCCAACAGTATACGCTGAAACGTTTTTCTGATACAGGACCCGAGCTGAATTCCCCTATAACTGCAGGGGAGGGTGGGGTTTTTGCCAGGTTTTAAGATGGGAAGTAATAAAAAGTCGTTCCATGTGGAAGGAATTTGACCTGTACGTAGGACAGTATTGTAAAATTCAAGTAGGACCAGATGTGCGGAAGAGGGCAAACTATTGAGCACGTGGTAAGAAATGTAATCGGGACCGGGGGTTGAATAATTTTTAAGAGAGAGGGCATTTCGGAGTTCAGCTGGTGGGATTGGTTGTATTAGACAAGTAAACTTGGAAGGTGTGACATATTGATAGGATGGTGGGGCACAGGCGACAAAATCAGGCGTTAAACTACGATAGAAACATAAAGAATTTTCAAAAGTAAGACGATGTGGGGGCGCATATTTTGTACTCCTTGATAAGTTGCGTACATAATTTCATATTTGAGTAAGGGGAGTTTGGTGATTAATGGAATTGACATATTTATGCCAAGCAGTACGACGTTTGTCATTGAAAGTGCGTTGCATAGTCGCAACAAACTTTTTATACTGTAAATAAGTATACGGGGTATGGTATTTACGAAGGAGGTGAAGCAATGCTTTGCGACGCTTGACCAAGCGTAGACATTCATCGTCCCATCAGGGGATGTGAAAAAGGGCTTGACCCGATCGTTCTCGACAAGGAATGAGTGGATGATAAGTGTCAAAATATCTATTAATAATGGTAATTAAGGATTCATAAGAATAGCGTACAGGCGGAGTGGCATGGCAAAAATGTTGTTGGATATATTCGGAAAACAACACTTCATCAAAATATTGAAACTGTCGAAAGAAGCGAGGAGTATGTTCGGGGGGTGGGGGCAGGTGTATAGATGAACCGGTAATGATGATGGGATAATGATCACTGAGATGCAGATCTGGAGTTGTTTGCCAATAGGACAGGTGTGCGAGAGAAAGGGATACAAAGGTTAAGTCGACAGCACTGGGATCTTACTCAGGGGCAGAAAGACGGGTAGGGGAACCATCATTAAGAAGATGAAATGAAGCAAGTTGGGACGACGTCCAGATATGACGACTTTTGGGCGTAATTCGGGTGCTGCCCCATTCCGTGTGATGAGCATTGAAATCACCGCCCAGAAAATGGTACGGAAAGGATTGACAATAAGTGAAGAAGGATTTCCACTGTCGTTCGTTGCCCTAACATCTGGGGAATGTAAAGATTGGTAATATGATACTTGTCAACTTGAATAGTAAGGAAGTATGTGCGGGAAAAATGAAAAAGAAAGGGTATCACTTTATAGGCAAGTGACTCATGAATGAGAGTAAGCACTCCACCGTAATGGGGCCCATCGTGACGTTCAACTACACACTTCGGTATATTGAACGATAAGGAATGATACAACCATGTTTCCTGTAGCAGGACAACCTCTGGCTGGTATTCCTGTATGAGAAGAAGGAGTTCATGCCGTTTGTTTAATATGCTATGGGAATTCCATTGTAGGATCTTCATGGGATGGGAGATTAGTGTACCTCCCTGGGTGACTCAAGAGGCTGGGATTCGGGAGGAAGAGAATGAAACGGGAGAAGAACTATTTTATCATACATATTTTTTTAAATGTGGGCCCATTGGGCATTCGAGCCCAAAAGGTCCATAAGGTGGAGATAATCACGTGTGATGGCAGGGGGCACACCAGTTTTGGGTGGCACAGGAGGGGGAGGCGGGGGCCTGAAGTGCATGGTAGACGTCGACGGAGTGACGGCACTGGGCACCGGACGAGTCAAATGGTCTGGCCGAACTATCGAGAGATAGGCCTACCGGTCGTAACCCAAAGGTGGTATCACTTTGGGTGAGCTTTGAACAATGGACGTAAATTTACGTTTTTTAGGTAGCGTGGTAGAAGCAGGGGCGTTAGTGGGAGAAAGTGGGGGAAATGCTGAGGAACGGTAAGTGGTTGAAAGAGGTTAGAAAATGGGGCAACAATTTCTTGGTATGACTTATTTTCAACACACATGTGCGAATTTATCTCAACTTGATTTTGATGGTACGCACACTGGGAGGAACCACTTGTATGATTCTCATCACAATGCACGCATCGTACCAAGACTTGGGAACATGTCGAAGTTTCATGGCCTTGAGCACAGCGGCCACATCGGGGAGCTCTTGCACGACAATTTTGACCGGTATGTCCATACGGCTGACATCGATTACATATGATCGGCCTAAAGATAAAAAGGTGGACCTCAAGGACAACATGAAAAATTTAGACATATTTTGGGAGAGTCTGCGTTTTAAAAAAAAAAGTCTTATCGTCCCCGTGGGGAGCATCTCCGATCATCTTACGGCGAGTCATGCGTTGGAGTTTGATTATGGGGCATGGCGATCAATATACTGCAGGAGATCGTCATGCGATAGAGATAAATCGACACCGTTGGATGTTCGAGGATGTAATGAACACATTTCAACTTTTTTCGGCGAGTAAGGGGTTCTTAAGAAAGAGGTTGGTGGCTCGAGCCATGTTGAAGGTAATCTGTATGCGATTGCGCCCCTTGCGGTGAATGGCCGAAATTCCCTCGATTTTTAGCCTACTTTCGATTTTTGCAAAAAATGAAAGTAGACTTATGAGATCAACACAGGGCGAAAAAAGTGTGTCTGTCTGTGTGTGTGTATGTGTGTGTGTGAGTCTGTGTGTGTGTGTATGTGTGTGTGTGAGTCTGTCTGTGTGTGTGTGTGTCTGTGTGTGTGTGTCTGTGTGTGTGTGTGTGTGTGAGTGTGTGTACTCTGAATGTCTGTCCCCCCCTATCAATTCGAACACGGTGAATGCGAATTGAACGAAATTTGGTACAAAGGTAGCACTAGCAAAGGACACCTCAGTGTCATGTTTTATATCGCCGCCATCTTTACTAAAACTGAATGGCGGCCACTCAAACGTTCAAAACGTAAAATCAAATAACGACTAACCAAATCATCCGATCTCTACCAAATTTGGTAACAACATACCTTCGTATAGGATGCGTCTTGTGACCAAACTACAAGGTCGTCCGCCATACCATTTCAGGATGGCGGCCGTGCGAATTATGCAAACTTTATAATCCATATCATGGGACCCACCAGTTCCGATTATCGAGCCGAGAATCGTTTTAACTGTTCTAAAGGAAGAGGCACGTTCGAAATTAAAAGTTTATTTTGTAATACTATAGTGCAGACGTGATTTTAAAAAGTTGAGCTGATTCAGTAATAAGACAAGATGGCAGCGGATATCTTGTGCCTGACTTATATTTCACTAATTTGAGTATTGCATGCAATATAGCGTACTGATACAAAATAAATAAACTTTGTATGAAATGCTTTATATATAAATAATATACTCCAGTGATGAAATCGTTTAGTATAAATCATTATTTGCTAACAAGTTCTATGTAAGTCATTTTATATAGAACGATATTCGTTGACACAATTAGCTCAGTGGTAGAGCGTTAGCCTATCGCTCAAATGCCTATGGTTCAAACCCGATCAGAGCTAGGTTTTTTGCTTGAAATGTTATATGTTTATTGTTTTGTAATGACTCAGATGTTTTAAAATTAAGCGTTATATTGTGCATATTATGGTGTAAAATATATATTTAATTAAAACATAATTCGCCAGCAGATTTACTCGAGACATTTAGCTGCCAAAAAGGTAACTGCACGCCGACCTAATTATTAACTTCCAGATTTTATTGAAAAGTTTCTTCTTCTGGCCGCTAGAATGCACTCGCTCTGTTAGGATTATATTGTTCGATATTTCACCACTAGATGTCACGACTAGTCTACGTGGGGCTCCATTGATTACTATACCATTGGCATTCTATGCGCATCGAATTTGAAGAATGACAAGATGATACTACGATACATTTTTACATTTCATTTTAAAGGGTTTGTAACAGCCTATTTTGCGTTACTTGAAAATGTTATTTGAAGTAAAGAACAAAACGATTTCACATAGTAACTGAATTCAAGCCGTTGGTGTTAGTTCAGGTTATTAATTACTACTTTTATTTCAGGCAAATAGCAATCGAAAATATCCACATAGTTTGTATACACACGTCTCTGTAGGGTCATGGAAAGATTTGTTAATTCAATTAGGGTTGTGAAAGCCATGCACAACCAGACGTGTAAAGACATGCCTCAACTCAAAGTTGGATGTTGCCCACGGCAGGTCGTATATGTAATAATAATAATAATAATAATAATAATAATAATAATAATAATAATAATATTGGTTTTACATCCCTTTTAACTACTGCTACTTTTAGAGACACCGGTGTGCCGGAATTTTGGCCCGAAGGGGATCTTTAACGTGCCAGTAAATGTACTGACACGGCTCCCTCGCATTTGTGCACCCTCAAATGCCAGCTGACTGCGCCAGGATACGAACCTGCAACCTAGGGCCCAGCAAGCGAGAACGTTACCGCTGTGCCACGCAGCCAGTCCGGTCGATTATGTCTCCAGATCCATAACATTCTTGATATACTTCTTATCTTTCTTTCTTCAATGATGGTAGCAGTTTTTATCTAGGTTGTGGCGTTTGGTAGAGGTAAATCGTTTCTAAGGTCTTCAACAAAGAATAGTTCTATTATACTCTTTGATGATAATAACAACGAGTTATAACTATACTCATACATTTAGGAGAAAGTAGGCTATATGTTCTTTACTGAACATCTTGTTTTCTCATAGAACATTCGTCCCAAAGCCATCGGATGTAAATGACCGATATGCGAATTGTCGACAGAATCGACATTAACATGATAGGGCCCAGAGTGGGTTGAGGGGTACGGTCTCAGAGGATCGGCCCCAGTTGATGGAGTTGAGGAAGGCGAAATTACGGGAGGCAAATTCGTATCAGATGACGGGGTAGCAGAAGATAAGGCTGGGGTAAACGGGGCATTTAAAGGCATTATCTCCGTAAGAAAAACGTCCATGGCATAGTCAGGAGGGCCCGGATTTTCCGCACTCCCACTTGTGTCTGACATATCCCCGATATATAGAACCGAGAATGGGTCTACTATTCACAGAGTAAGAGTCACTAATACACACTTAGGCACACACAAGTATACGTGAACACACACAGTCACACTACTTAACAGAAGCGGTCACTCTCCACACACGAGGCGATTCGAACAGGCGAGCTAAGAGAGACCGACCCGTACGCGAAGGAAGAGCACACGCAACTGATGAACTCCGTTTCTATCTGGCTTTCCATCCTCTTGTAAATTATTCTATACAGGATCTTTGAAGCATGAGTAATCAAGCTGATTGTACGGTAATCTTCACATCCGTCCGCTCCTACTTTCTTTGGTATAGCGATGATAACATTCTTCTAGAAATCAGAGGGTACCTCACCTGTCTAGGGTGACCAACTCTAAATTTTCAAATGGAGGACAGACTCTTAATAAAAGGAGGACTTTTTTTATAAAAATGTTCTAAAAATGGAGGACAAATGGAATTTTAATATTTACATGCAAACTTTAGTATTACATACCTTATAACTGTTATGTTGATGAAGATGCTGAAGTTGTAGCTATTGTATGCTGACACTTATCGACTGCACCCACTTTCGACAGCAAAGATGAATTATTTTCTTGTAATAAATAATTGTAAAACTGGAATCTCTGTTTCGCGGGCTTATAGGCCGTGTTCCAAGGACATTTTGACGACAAAATGTCCTTGGAACACGGGATTCCTATTTCCTATTTCAACGCCGGTCGTGAAAGTCTAAATTTTTACTTAATTGTAAAACTCTCCACATGACATGTGTTTAAAGTTGTACTTCACTATTATAATACCCTTAACCGACTCGGTCAGCCAACGGTTTCTTTCTTCTGACCACTGTGTATTAATCAACGGTTGCATTGCAACCTGGAATAGCGAAATAAAACTGACACATTTTAAGCAGCTCAATAAATGTTTCAATGTCAGGGCTATATTTGAAAAACTCACACCACTGCTTATCTAATGTTGTGTGTTGATCAATTTCAGAACTCCTAGTGTAATTCTGAACATTGCAAAATTGGTCAAAAAGTTTAGAATCGTCTATCTCCACACCTTTAGATTGCAAATACTCGAGACAAGGAAGAACATTTTCAAACTTAATGTCTTTCATACTATGAAGCTTCATCCATTGGAAACATATCTGTGTTAAGAGGGGCAAATGACCTCATAGTTCCGCCCCTTAAAACAACAATAACTAACTCTTCCATCATAGGGTTACACCACTTAAACAGGTATTGAATGCACGTTTCATAAAAAACATGTTCGACAAATGCAACGCATTCTCTTTCGAAGCCATTTTCAGTGAGGGATTTCAGAGACTTTTTGACTTTAAGAGGTATGAATTTATTTTCCATCCTATCATTCAGTGTGGCCAGAGGTGAACCTAATATATCACAAACTTCTGCTATAGAGAGCATTTCTTTTTCAATGTATGAAATGTTCTTGTGAAAAGTGTGCATAGTGGAATGAACAAACCACAGGTAAAGCTCAGAAAACTCGTTTTCAAAAAAGGACCTAATTATAGCAGGAACCGAATTTGAAGGCTGAGAAACAAAGTACGACTTTAGAGCTGCAAAAAGTTTTAGCATTCTTCCTACTACAGGAAACAAAACTTAACCACCTTGTTTTGCTGTGACACAAAAGCTGTTCATAATTTATTTCAACAAACTCGCAGAATTCTTTGAGTTGTTCAGTTCGAATTGTATAAATATGGAAATAATTGAAGACTTTTAAAATTATACTCTCTACATCAACTGGCAGTACATCAGCACCTTGTTGCATTCAATTATGCAGTACATGTGCTGGGCATCCAACCCCGATTATATGCTCATTTAATTTACTTTTAAGTGCTGAAAATACGTTTATGCCTTCTCTACGATTAACCCCTCCAAAATTTACATTTGCATTGTCTCCACTAAAAGCAACGCATTTAGGAGAAATATTATGCTTCTTAAAAAACTCGGAAACATAATTGGATATTGTCTCTGAAGTTTCATTAGGACATGTTTGTAGTTCTAAGACTTTAGTTTGAATACCATTTTCTTTATAGTCGAAATATAGGAAAAAGTTTCAAAGCCCCATGTTTGCTAGCATCAGTACCCACTCCGAACAAAGGAGTACTATTATTCAATGTTTTAGTGATCAAGTCAATGGAATGAGGGGCGATTACGTTATTTATGATAGCTTCAGTTTTGGTTCTAGCGCATGGTATTTTGTTAGCAATCTCAAAATCTGCAAACAGCACTTTATCCAACTTTGATGTGCAGTTCATAGACCTATACGACTGATGGTGAGAAACAGTTTGATATGCCAATGTTGCCTCTGTTACCCGAACTTTCCTGTCTAGTGGGGAATGTTTAATCGGGAAAATGAATCAATATTACTGCTAGAAGAACTGCTTCTAATTGTTTTTCTATGCTTTTCACTAGTAATATGTCTCTCGAGATCTCCTGCACCTCTATTTCCAACAATTACGTAACAGTTACAAATATAAGATTTCGCCTCGCTTTCGTGACGTCCCTCTTTAAAACACGGGTACATCTGTTTCAATTTCTCCGAGAACTTACATTTCCTCTTTTGTGCCTCGCCACTTTTGAGTGATGGCATACTGATACTATTCAAACAAACACTCCACTCACTCAGAAGGTCCGAATCCAACCAGCACAAAAACACAACTACGTAATACCGCAGCCAGCATTACTTGACTGGTGAATCCCCGCCGAGAATTCCCGGCCCCGACCGAGCACGTTCATATCACGTCGGCTGGTGTCACCACTTTGGTGCAGTAGCGGCTTTTCAGGTGCATCAGGTACAGCCCGGCTGCACTAACATTTCTCAAAACAATTGTCTATCATTTTCTGAATCCCTATATTTCCTCTTTAAAACCTACCGTATTCGTTAAAAAGAACGAAGAGTGCGCTTTATATGTTGTGATTACACAACCAGCGTAGCTCTCATACTTATTAGTAATTAAACGATCCCCGCAGTCAATTTTCTTCACGATTGCGCCTTGCGTTGTGAGTGCAGCCCTTCCAATGCTCACAGCAATGCGGGCTGACTTGTGACGTATAACTGAATGGTTGCCATGACAACGCGCCAAACCGCCTGCCAGTATATATGAGGAGCTAACTTTCAAAAGAGACTTTGTCACTCAAATACAACTTTAGGGAATGACCGAAAAAACGATTTCTCTCAAATTAACATCTTATTGCTTATTTTATGCATTTATGTACACACATATGGGTTATAAAAATGTAACAAGACACTCTAATGAAATCAAACTACAGTAGATATTCAGTATTTACATACTAAATTCTGGACATAGTTGTTATTGACTGAACAGAAAAGACATAATCCTTTTTGTTTGCATGAACATGGGACATAGTCCTCTTTGACTGCATAATATTTTGATAAGGCCTAAACATCTAACTCATTTTGAAACATTGTAAGCCGAACATTCAACCGCAATGTCATTTACTTAGTTAACATTCAAAACGTCCATTCTTATGAAACGTTACAACAAAAATCTTCTTTTATATATGGAATCCCACATCATCTTCCAGTCACATAATACTTCCTCACGAGGAACACTTGCTGCAGGTGTATCCATTAACAACCTCTTGTACCATTGCAAATCTTTTCGCCTAAGCCAATTTTCACCTACTTACATTTCTAAGTTTATTTCACCCATTTCTCTCTCACTTCCGTTTGATTGTTCCCTTCTTTTTCTCTCTTTGATCTATTCTTTCCTCTCTTCAACATCTATTCTACTTTCTCCTAAAATCTGAGGCAGATGACCTCGTAGTTCCGCCCCTTAAAACAACAATAACTAACTCCTACAATCTAATCTACCTAAGGGGCGTGGTGGCCTCTCACCAAGGTGGACCGGGATCGATTCCCGGTCAATGCATGTGAGATTTTCGAAGTTGAATGCCATGCCCTGTGGTTCGGATTCGACGTAAAAAGGAGGTCCCGTGGCTCATGATCGCATGGTTAATGGTCACGTAAAACTAAAAGCTTCCTTCCTTCCTCCTCTACCTGATCCTTCATCTCATCTACTATATTAACAACTACATCCAGTCTCTCCTCAACTTCTACTCTGCTTTCACCTACAATCTCCTCTACCTTCACCTACAATATCCTCTACCTCTCTTCTACTTTCACCTACAATCTCCTCTAACTGGCCCTTAATCTCTCCTCTGATCTCACTTATCACTTGTACTAGGCTTTCTATCAACTTTTTATAATCTTGATCTAACTTCTCATTAACTTTAGCTACCGTACTTGATCTAACTTCTGATTGTTATGCTCAAGTTTCTGATTAATTTCTCCCATCATGCTATCTTTCCATTTCCTTTGTAACAATCTCCGACTAGAACTGTTTCACAAGAATCGTGAATAACCAATATGACAAAGGAAACATTAATCAGAAGTTGGATTGAACAGCAAAAGCAATAATCATCATACATACAGGTCATACACTACCTCGCTGTTCACGCAAAGCATGATGGGAGTCAATTCTTATGATGCTAGAGTTCTCATTGGCTGAAGTACACAAAGTCTTGTTTGAACGAATACTGCAGTGGACAAAGTTGTTTTTTGAATGAATAGTCTACTTTCAGAGATCAATATAGCCAAGACAAAGTCACTTTTGAATGTTTACAGGGTGTTGGGACCTCAGGATAAATCTCACAAAGTGAAACCTGTACTAAGCACATTTATTTTAATTTTTGGACAAAGTCTCTTTTGAATGTGAGCTCCTCATATACAGGAGTGTTTCGCTTGGTGCAGCCCGTCAAGCAACAGGAATGTTTCGCTGCCTCGCACGAGCCGTGACGATATTAACTGAATGCACCCGAATATGAAACGCGAGCTCTTCGCTCCTCGACATGGAGGAAAGAACGGAAGGAGATGCATTCGCTGCGCTGCCTACTGCAAGCTACTGATGCCAAACGTCGCGCCCAATTGGGGTAGCAAGAAAATGTCTGTTCCTATGATTTTAAAGCCGTAAACCACTCCAACAATTGTCTTGGATTTTAGTGACATAAAACTTAAATGACAAGTCAAGACTTTTTCTTGGATAGGCAGAATACACTCTATACATCACGGTACTTGGCACAAATAAGCTGCGTTCTCGTTTTAAAAGCGAATTTAAATAGAAATATGAGAGCACCTATGCAAGGCTAGTTTTGTAAGAAAGACGCGGCAAAACGTAATAATACGCTGAAATACTGATTAAATTGATTACAGATGTCTGAAGGTGCTTGTTATACCAAAGAAGGAACATCTTGGGAACTATTATAATGATGCCGAACTAATCACGGTACTTACACCAAATTGATTTTTAAGTTATTTTTGGTGTTGAGGCAATCATCAGCTTTTAGGCCTAATTTCGAGCACAGCCACTTACACTCATTGTTCGTACATATTTCGATATTCGCGAATACGAACCTTAAAATTAATAAACAAATGTTAGTATCTCAGTCACGCTAAAACACAATCACGCAAAGACATATTGACTAGTATATTTTGTCGCGAGAGTTGTGACTACTGTTCCAACAGCTGTAATAAGAAGCTTGTTGGCGGCTTCGGTGGCGTAGTTGGTAACATGCTGAGCTTCTATGCCTAAGATCGCGGGTTCAAATCCGGCCAAAGTCGTCGGATTTTTTAAAGAGCGTAAAAAAACCCTCAGTATGCCTTCCTTCGGAGGGGAAGTAAAGCCGGCGGTCCCATGTCATAGATTTATGACATGTTAAAGAACCTTCCACTAATTACACCTGTGTGAAGCTAAATTGTATAGGTTGAGAATGTAAACAACGCTCTTAGGTTCCTACGTTCGTTGCCAAGAGCCAAGAGCCGACTGCGGTGGGATCTGGTAGCTAAGTTCTGAACTAGAAGTCGTTGACGGTGGCGTTTGGCGGCAAAAGTACGAACTACTTGAATTTATCGTCTGCAGTCCTTACTTGAATTAAAAACAGATAACACACACTAATACAGTCATCACAATTAACACCGGTTATCAGACAGATTCTACACGGGGCTACATGACCGCGTTGTCGCAGCCCCTAAACTTAGGAACCAACCAACCAAAAAGCTTGTTATAAATTTGAACGTGTGGTGTTCGAAGTATTCTTTTATAGTAAAAATTGGGCTGTTAAAATGTGATTCGTGGCCGTGTGGCGCATTAATTGTGAGTGAAGTGTAAATAGAATAAGCGCTTTTGAAAAGCATACAGTAGCACAGCTGAAAGAGTGAGCTCTTGGCGTTTTTATAGTTACTGTGTTTAATCATAACATAATTATAGGTGTATGTTTGGAGAGGAAGTGCGTTTGAAATTCAGTTATGTTATAAGTATAAGTACGAGTACGGTATGTAGAGTGAGAGGTCGTTCTTTAGGTATATAGTATTCAAATATTTTCTTATAGTGTAAAATAATAGTGTTCCCTCCAAGGCGTGTTTTAACATGGAACCGTCCGTAGATTTAGTTTGTATTTTAGGAGAAACTCCGTTTTCTAAATGGAAGGAGGAGGATAAAAATAAATTTTATCAAGCAATCAACCCCAACCACTTTTGACATATCAGATTTCATCCTAGCTAGATGACCCAACACACCTATTCAAAATGTATACGTTTACTGCCCACGAGCGTGTGTTGGGTTGCACTGAACTTACACCCCACGAGCCGCCGCTGCTTTGGTGACAGGCCCTTAGACAGCTCTAACTTAAGATATGATTTATTATTAAGTGAGTAAAGGACGTAGTCTGATAGGGGTATCCAGAATATAGACTGGAATAGAGGAAGTGCAACAAAATAGCTTTGCAACAGAGAAAACAATAGGAAACTGAATGACTAAGAATACAATATGCAAAAAGCCGGACATTTAATAGCAAATAAAAATGTCTGCCGGACAGAGGACAAGCATGAAAAAAGAGGACATGTCCGGCAAATGCCGGACGGTTGGTCACCCTACACCTGTCTCATAAATCCTACACACCAAGTAAATTAAGCTGATCAGACCATCACCACAACGTAGCAACTCAATCCGTATATCATCTATGCCTGGTGCTTTGTTCCTGCTTAAGTCTTCCAATACTCTGTCAAATTCTGATCTCAATATCAAATCTCCTTTCGCATCCTCATCAATTTCCTCTTCCCTTTCCATTACATTATTCTCAATCTCCTATCCCTCATACAAACACTCTATGTAAGCTTTCCATCTCTCAACCTTTTCTTCCCTATTTGTTAGAGACTTTCCATCTGTGTCCTTAATATTACAGCACTTATTCTTCTTTCCCCAAAAGTATTCTTAATTCTTCGATAAGCCGTGTGTAGGCTACTTATCCCAATTTCAGACAATTTTCTATACCTTCATATTTCCCTTTCCACCATTCGTCTTTCGCTTCTTGTTAACCTCATTTCTCAGACATCTGTATTCTTCTTTCCCCTTTTCATCTTTTATATTCTTGTGTTTCAGCCTTTCATCTAGTATATCCTGAGTAATCCACGGTTTCCTACCTATTCTTTTTTCCCTACCAATGTTTTCTTCTGCAGATTTCGTTATTTCATTCTTCACAAGTGCCATTCGTCAGTAATTAAGTTTGTTTAGGGTTTTTCATTAGTCCTTCCTTGATATTCTTCTTGAATCTTTCGTTTACATCCTTCATTTTCAGTCTGTCTATTGCCCACCTTTTTGGCTTTTGACTTTTCTTCAGTTTTTCAACTTTAATTTGCATTTAATAACAACCAGATTGTGGTCAGAGTTTATGTCAGCACCAGGATATGTTTTACAATCCAAAATCTGGTTTCGAAACCTCTGCTTGACCATAATGAAGTCGATTTGGTAATGCCCTGTATCTCCTGGTCTCATCCATGTGTATATTCTTCAATTGCGGTTATTGAATAAGGTGTTAGATATGACCAACTCATGCTCAGTGCAGAATTCCATCAGCCTGCTTCCTCGATCATTCCTTTCACCTAATCCAAAATCTCATACTATCTTCCCTTCTCTCCCTTTCCCTAACACAGCATTCCAATCTCCCATTACTATAACATTTTCATCACCCATGATCGTGGCCTACGTTATATACAAGGCCTGGAAATGAGGCGCCAGACAACATTGCGAGCGATGGTTCAGGACCTTCTATAATACCGGACCTGACACTGGCGGCGGGACTGATGAAAGATGGCTGTCGCTGTTGGTGATTACATGCTTTGTTTATTAGTTGAGTCGTTTTGTTTACGATGTGATAGTGATGTGAATTTCGTTTAGCAATCGTCTCCCTTGATTATCTGTGCTTATTGATTATTGCTTAATGATATTACACGTTCGTGTAAGTAAATGTCTGCAATAGTGCTTCTTAAATACGAGATACCGGTGACTTCTGTTACGCTTGTGATACCATCAATAGACCTACTATTGCCAATCAGTGGGTAAGTTTGGTCTATTTATTATTCTGTTTATAGTTTATAAATTATTAGTAATGGTAATTCATTATGAGCAAGCATAGCAATAATTAACGTATTCCAATTCAAGGTTTAAGAAAATCTGAAAATTGATTCCGTACGTAGGAACATAACCTACTTTTTAAATTGTCTGCAGTGTTCTCTCATCCAATTATACGCCTGCTTGTCCAAGGATATCAATCTTATCACGTACTTGGTGTGGATCCCGTTTTAATAAACTACCAGTAGGCTTACTCATACATAGGTTATGCTAAAATTGTGGTGATATGCCTTGAAACTGTTGTGTGACTGGATCCAAATCCAATTATTATGAAGATAAGCCATTGGTGCCTATTTTCTAATTTCCCATCAGGGGAATTCAACCCACACCCAACTTCACGGGGTTGATGACCAAGAAGTCCCAAGCCCATAAAATGAATTAACAGCAGACAAAATCACGTCATGATGTTATTTTGGGTTGGGTTGGATTCTGACACACGTCATGCCTTTGACAGAGTTTGGTTGGTTCTTAAGTTTAGGGGCTGCGACAACGAGGTCATGTAGCCCCGTGTACTTTGGGTGTGTGTAGAATCTGTCTGATAACCGGTGTTAATTGTGATGACTGTATTAGTGTGTGTATCTGTTTTTTAATTTAAGTACAGACTGCAACTTCGAATTTTTCAAATAGTTCCTACTTTTGCCGCCAAACGCCACCGTCAACGACTACTAGGCCTAGTTCAGAACTTAGCTACTAGACGCCACCGCAGTCGGCTCTTGGCAACGAACGTAGAAACCTAAGAGCGTTGTTTACATTCTTAACCTATCCAATTTAGCTTCACACAGGTGTAATTAGTGGAAGGTTCTTTAACATGCCATAAATCTATGACATGGGACCGCCGGCTTTACTTCCCCTCCGAAGGAAGGCATACTGAGGGATTTTTAACGCTCTTAAAAATCCGACGGCTTCGGCCGGGTTTGAACCCGCTATCTTGGGCATAGAAGCTCAGCATGCTACCAACTACGCCACCGAAGCCGCCCCGTTTGACAGAGTTCCATTTAATGTCATGAATAGGAATGAATGAATACGACTAGCCTACTTGTTGACGGATTTACAGGAGGCAGTCGTGACCTTATGATAGGAATTACCTAGGCATTTATCTTCAGTATGTGTGGGAACCCATGGTAAACCACTTGCTGGGTGGCTAAGCGGAGAATCGAACCCAACATTTCTCGGTTTACCTCACTAGGCTGTGTGTAGCCCGTTCTTACCCTCAGACTAGAATTGAGATTTCTTGACAGTCAGGAATCAAACTTGGACCCCAGAAGTGACAACCAAGAACTACACCATCTGGTTGGTTACATTTTTTTTTTTAAGAATAATATGTATGTCTGTCAGGTAGTCAGCCCGAAAGCTGGTTGGATCCTCAAAAGGCACTGCCGTTAGGTTATGTGGGTAGATACCCACAAAACCCCATGGCAGCGCTATATTGAGGCGTACTAGGCAAGAAGAGGAGTGAGGTAGTTTGTCATTGCTTTCCTCACTGAGTCAGTACAGCAGTACTAACCCTATGAGTAGAACCTTTCACAGCATCCACAGGCACTGACTGTGCCCTGAATGTCATTACTAAGCACCACCCATACCTCAGTAGCTTCCATATAATCACAGCCATGAGTGAGTCTGAGACATCGGTGATACTCTAGCCTGTGCCAACAGGCACTTACTGTGCCCTGAATGTCATTACTAAGCACCACCCATACCTCAGTAGCTTCCATATAACCACAGCCACGAGTGAGACTGAGACATCGGTGATACTCTAGCCTGTGCCTACAGGCACTAACTGTGCCCTGAATGTCATTACTCAGCACCACCCATACCTCAGTAGCTTCCATAAAATCACAGCCAAGAGTGAGACTGAGACATCGGTGATACTCTAGCCTGTGCCAACAGACACTGACTGTGCCCTGAATGTCATTACTAAGCACCACCCATACCTCAGTAGCTTCCATATAATCACAACCATGAGTGAGACTGAGACATCGGCGAAAAGCCTCATTTTACTCTAGCCTGTGCCAACAGAAAAATGCAAATGTACTGCATTCATCAAGAGATGGCAAACATGCCCCGAATAATATGTAACTTACTAAAAAGGGATTGAAATTCCTACAGGAACATTTACAACTTTCCTGTTCACTCAGCCAAGATATTCTGCAAATCTCTCCTGTGGGCCTCAACATTATTTTATTTTATTCCTTTCCTGATGAAACTCCGGTGGTACCTTAATTCAACTCCTAGGGCACCTCCCCATGCCTGCCCTTATACAGCTACACACACTACTACATTCATCACGTAATCGGAGGAATTCAATCCACACACAACTGCACGGGGCTGATGACCAAGATGTCCCAAGCCCATAAAATGAATTAACAGCAGACAAAATCACGTCATGATGTTATTTTGTGTTGTGTTGGATTGTGACACACGTCAGGCGTTTGATGTCCGACCACCAACTACGGCGGCCATCTTGGATTGCAGTGTCAGGTCTGGTAGTATAGAAGGTCCTGGATGGTTCGAACTTGTTCCGCATTATGCCGCCAGGTTCGCTGTCTGGCACCCTTAATAGTACCATTTGCATTACGTACAATGTGATTAGTGTGTCTGTATTTGGCGGTAAATAACTTGTTCTAATGCGTGAGAAAGCTAAGGTGATTTTAAAATTAACTGGCGAAGCGTGTCGTATTATAGTGGTGCTTTCGTTAAGAGCAGTAGACTGCTGTTTGACTGTTATTGAGATGGGTGCTAAATAAGTGGTCTTGTAGAGGGCATGAGCGAAGAGCTCTTTGGAGAACTTAGAGTTCTTTGATTGTTTCTTTACTCTGTGCTAGTTTTGTGTACTATTCTTTCTGTGGGTATAAAAATACTGCAAGAGAGATTAAAAGGTTTCCAGTCGCCAGCATCAAGTATAATGTATTATATTATAATACCTAATCCCAGTACCTAAATTGGTGACCCCGACGTGATGTCATGCAACGAAGAAGAAATACCAGGTCAGTCATTACAGATACGACCAGTGTATCAAAACGACGCGGAGATAGCCCGTGTCGCAGTAAAAATTCCTCCTATCTGGCGCAAGAACGTTAAGGTTTGGGCCATGCAAATAGAAGCACAGTTTACTGTAGCAGGGATAACGGCCGAACTCACCAAGTTTAATCATATGCTAGGTGCGTTAGATGCCGATGTAGCTGAATTAATATCTGATTTTCTGTGCAAGCCCCTGTACAATACGCCTTTCTCCGACTTGGAAAAACAGCTTGTTCAAGAGTTCGAAGAATCGGAGGGACGTAAAGTTAACAAACTTCTGACGGAATTAGACTTAGGAGACAAGAAACCGTCCCAATTGCTTAGGGAAATGAGAAATTTGACTGGAACACAAGTTAAGGACGATTTCTTACGCACGATATTTATCCAGCGGCTACCCGTCAATGTGCGTTCTATATTAGCGTCAAGTAGTGATATGTTGGACAATTTGGCAATAATGGCCGACAGAATAATGGAATTTTCAGCTCCCACACACAAAATATACAGTACCCAAGCCACGCAGCAAAGTTTTAGAGACCAACCTAACCTCAACTTAGAAAGAGACAGACTTTCACGCCTTGAAGCGCAGATTTCTCAGTTAACTTTAAGTGTCAACGAACTGAGAACCAGATCTCATTCTAGATCGCGAGACTCAAGGTCACGTTCCAAAACACCAACAAGTAGATATAACCCAAACAAATCATTTTGCTGATATCATTTTAAGTTGGAGATAGGGCTAAGAAATGCACTAGCCCTTGCTCCTATTGTTGCAACGTCAGTGTGCCGGAAAACTAGCTCGCTTCCCACTGGACGCGGCATGTGATCGGAGCTTGGTATCGCGCCGCTTGTTTATTATTGATAAATTAACTGACTACAAATTCCTCATAGATTCGGGAGGTGATATCTCCGTTCTCCCAACTTCTTTCAAGGAACAAGGACAAGTGTCAAAAATGCATCTGTATGCAGCCAATGGCAGTCCAATCAAAACATATGGTGAGGGACTTCTCAAACTAGATTTAGGTTTACGTTGACATTTCTGTTG
Organism: Meconema thalassinum; assembly: GCA_946902985.2. Taxonomy (NCBI): domain Eukaryota; kingdom Metazoa; phylum Arthropoda; class Insecta; order Orthoptera; family Tettigoniidae; genus Meconema; species Meconema thalassinum. The sequence goes on from OX336395.1 coordinate 206,993,258, forward strand.
GAATTTTCTGATAGCAGACGTACAAACACCTATAATTGGTGCTGATTTTATCCACAACTTCAACCTGCTAATTGACCTGAAAAACAGATGTGTCATAGACAGTACGACTAACCTCTCGTCACCAGCTACCTTGATCAAAACAGAAGTGATCGAATCACCCCATACCATCCCTCCAGATCAAAAGTACGCTGACATTATCAAAGAGTTCCCTGATCTCCTGAAAGAACGAATCAATTTTTCAAGTCCTCATTCCAGTGTGATGCATCCCATCATAACAACTGGACATCCAGTCTCAGCTAAGGCACGGCGATTACCACCAAAGAAACTTGCAGCTGCCAAGGCAGAATTTCAGCAGATGATCGATATGGGAATCTGTCGACCTTCGAACAGCTGTTGGGCAAGTCCTCTCCACCTCGTACCCAAAAGAGATGGATCTTGGCGTCCTTGTGGTGATTATCGGGCATTGAACAACATCACTCAACCCGGTCGCTACCCAATACCCAATATACAAGACTTCAACAGTCAGCTGGATGGAAGAAAAGTATTTTCCAAGATCGATCTCCTACGTGCATACCATCATATACCAGTTCATCCTGACGATATTCCGAAGACTGCAGTAATAACCCCCTTCGGACTGTTTGAATTTGTTTCCCTACCGTTTGGATTACGCAATGCAGCACAGACCTTTCAGAGATATATGGATAACATTCTGCGAGATTTTGATTTCACCTACTGCTACATCGATGATATACTCATAGCTTCCTCCAGTGAAGATGAACATAAACGGTACCTGTATTTATTATTTGAGCGCCTCAGTCAATTCAATATTAACATCAATATTAGCAAATGCATCTTTGGAGTGACAGAAGTGCCATTTCTTGGTTACCTGATCTATGCCAATGGTATCCTTCCATTGCCAGATCGCGTACAAACAATCAAAGACTATCCACTACCGGAAACAATCCAAGACTTGCGTCGTTTCTTAGGACTAATCAACTTCTATCGTCGAGCACTTCCTCATGCAGCCAATATGCAGGCTAAACTCTTTGACATCACTCACGGAGCAAAGAAGAACGACAAAAGAAAAATTACTTGGACAAATGAACTTCGAACGATATACTCAGATTTGAAGACCAGTCTTGTTAATGCAGCTCTTCTCGCACATCCTTCCTATGCACTACCGTTGGTTTTGAAGGTCGACGCTTCTGACTTTGCTATGGGTGCTTCACTTCACCAAGTTAGAGGAGATATTCTCCAACCCTTATCGTTCTTTTCAAAGAAACTCAGCGACACACAGAAGAAGTACTCGACTTATGACAGAGAACAACTTGCTGTGTATTCAGCTGTCAAACATTTCGAACATATGCTAGAAGGTATAGACAATTCCCAATCTACACGGATCATAAACCTTTGATATTTATGTTTAATCAACGACCCGACAAAGCTACCCCTCGGCAATTACGCCACATGAGCTTTATAGGGCAGTTCACCACTGACATTAGGTATGTGGAAGGAACAAATAACTCGGCTGCTGACGCTTGTTCTCGAATTTCTTCCATCAGTATTCCTTTATACCCCATTTAGACGTCTCCGTTGCGATCCCGATTATCTCTGATCTGGATAATGTCCAATCGCGATCAACGGCATTTGTCATTGGTACGTGTTTAGACGTCCCATCATGAAACAACAGGATAATCGAGTAAAACAGCATGGCATCGCTAAGGTCTGCCAACTTTTGAATTCCAAGTGTTATAGCAGAAATTTACAGTAGTTTGTTTCCTCCCGTTTTGAAGTATTTCAGTTATTCTTTATACATAATTCAACCTGCTGATGCATATTATTAAATATATACAAATCCTGAGGAGACGTGTAGGCAAGGCCTACCCTTGGAGTGGAAATAAAAATATTTTGAAATATTTATAAACAGGTCTAGGCTATTTATTGCATAAATACTTCTTGTTCGTCCAGAGTTATTTGGCCCTATCGGAATCCCTTCTATGTCTATGAAATTAAATTTATGTCTTTATTAATCGTCTTCATCGACTTTCCCCAACTCTAATATATTCTTTTTCAGCGTTTAAACACTGGTATGTTTGTCTCCATCCATCATTTTGTTTCTCTCAATCTTCATAATCTCTATCAACCAACATAAACACAACCATCATGGCCAACATTACGTACATCTTGCTTTCAAATCACAAGATAATGCAAAATGGCCATCATTTCCACTGCCTACTTCACTCGCACAACAGGAGGATAGAACACACCGACGATCGCAATGGCCGCGAACGCGATTATCTCGTTGTGGGAACGGGATCGGGATGATCTTGTTGGAGGGAAAGTTGATCGCGATAATGTTATCCTGTTGCGTTTAGACGTCCCAACTTAATCTGGATCGGCGCCTGATCGCGATCGCAACCGGGACGTCTAAACGGGGTATTACGCTTTACTACGGAGGAGATTGCCAAAGCTCAAGCTACAGATGAGGAATTGAAATATCTGCAGCAAGCAAGCACATGTTCTCTGAAATTCCAGGTGTTTCCTTTACCCAATAACCATGAAATTATCTGTGACAATTCCATCGGCAAGTTCAGACCAATCATCCCTACTACATTTCGGCATCGCATATTTGAGTCCATCCACAACCTGTCACATCCTGAGGTAAAGGATCGATCAAACTCATCCAACAACGATACGTATGGCCGTAAATTAAAAAGGATATCAAGTTATGGGCATCATCATGCGTCCCTTGCCAGCGAGAAAAAGTCTGGCGGCGTACACACAGCGCTATGGGCCTATATGAGCAAGTGACAGAACGATTCAGCCATGTCAACATTGACATTGTTGGACCCCTTCCATCATCCCAAGGGTACTCATATGTACTCACCATGATCGACCCGTTCTCACGGTGGCCAGAAGCAGTTCCAATAAAAGACATTACCGCAGAAACAATTGCATCCACCATACTCTAAAACTGGATTGCCCGTTTCAGAGTTCCCAATACAATCACTACTGATCGTGGACGACAATTTGACTGTGAACTCTTCAGATGTCTCACGCAATCACTTGGCGTCCAACATATCAAAACTACAGCATACCACCCGGCAGCAAATGGGATGATTGAACGCTGGCATCGGCAATTGAAATAATCTCTGAAAGCTCACCTAACAAGCGACTGGGTCCCCAAACTTCCATTAGTTCTGCTAGGTCTGAGATCCTACATCATCCCCAATCACAACACAACTCCAGCAGAGATGACCTATGGAACTCCAATTAAACTACCTTCAGACTTCTTCAATGGACCTTCGAATACAGAAGATATTCCAACTTTATTATACAAGCTGAAAGAACAAACCAGGACACTTCAACCTCTGCAATCAGAGCACCACTCTGGCAACAAGATATTTGTTCTCCAAGAACTAATGAAGTGTGAATACGTGTTTATTAGGCAGGATGGATACCGACGCCCTCTGCAACCAGTGTCAACGGACCGTATCGTGTGCAGTCAAGGAATAACAAACATTTCATTATCGAGACTCCATCAGGCTCACAAACAGTGTCCATAGATCGACTTAAGCCAGCATTCCTTCTTATGGAACCCCAATCTACGTTGACAACGGACACTGCCGCAACATCTCCACCTCCGGATCCAGCTACTCCTCTGAAACATCATGAGCCTTGTCCCAGTGTCACCACAAGAGTTGGCAGACGAGTTACATTCTCTCGTCGCTTCCTTAGCGTTACCACTGGGGAGGGAGTGTGTGGAGGCCATGAGCGAAGAGCTCTTTGGAGAACTTAGAGTTCTTTGATTGTTTCTTTACTCTGTGCTAGTTTTGTGTACTATTCTTTCTGTGGGTATAAAAATATTGCAAGAGAGATTAAAAGGTTTCCAGTCGCCAGCATCAAGTAGAATTTATTATATTATAATACCTAATCCCAGTACCTAACGTCTTTATGAACAAGACGTAGTGAAAAGCAAGTTTTAATCCAGTGTACTAGCGTAAATGTGACATGTATGTGTGATAAATACTTTAGATATAAATCACTGAATGATTTTAATAGAGTAACTTATGTGTAAATATTAGTGTTATTATTGTGTTCGTCGAAATGGTGTACTGTAGCGTGCCGTATTGTAAATCTCGTCAAGTTAAAGGCAATGGACTTTCGTTTCATAAATTTCCATTGAACATTGACATACTGAAACTGTTGAGGTTGGCTAAAAATGTCATTTTGTTATTTATGGAAGTTGGCAACCCGCTGCTCTTTTGTTTAAATAAAAATAAAATCAACACTGCGGAGAAGTCGTACGTGAAAAATAAGTGTATGCTATGTCCGTTTTATTTACTCAATCGAACAATACAATCTAATAGAAGTTATCCAAAAATATAAAAGATAAGATTACTTCAGACACGCTCATTGAGCTAAGAGGATCGTGATAATGAAGAAATAAGAATTAGCAAGACCAGCGTCCCAGCAAACGATGACTGAAGAAGATAGTGTGGGTGACCTTAAAGGTTTTACCATTCTAAAAAATGCAGAAAACTATATTTTATGGGAGCTAGATTTAACAACGCTGCTCAAATCAAGGTATCTCCTATCTTTCCTGAAAGGAACTGCTACAAAACCAGATAAGGATAAGGCAAAGGAGTTGGAACAATGGGAGGCCAAGGATGCCAAAGTTAGGTACTATATTCTCAAGACAATAGATTACTCTTTGAAACCTCTAGTGCTAACTTGTGAAACGTCAAAATCGATGTTCGATCTCCTAACAAAAAAAATATACAAGAGAGATACCGAACAACAGAAGTATCAGCTATTGTCATCTTTCTGCGGATACAAGTATGATAACAACAAAACCCTCATGCAAAATATATCCGAAGTAAGAAATCTAGTGGCAAGACTCAGGAGTCTAAAAGAAGACATTAGTGAACAGATGGTAATCACCAAAATAATTACCACTCTGCCAGGCCAATACAGATATTTTAATACAGTGTGGGAGGTCACACCCGCTGCTGAGAGAACCCTGGAAAATCTCATTTCAAGACTTATGATACAAGAAGAATCAAATACAACTGTAGAACTCAAAGTAGCTTTCAAGACTGAAAAGAAATCCAACAATCCAAGTCAAGTGAAATGCTATAAGTGCTATAAGATTGGACATGAAGCTAACAACTGTCCTCCTAACAGGCAAGACCAGGGAAGGCCAAAACAGAAGCAACAGCAGCAAGCTTCAGGAAAAAGTGATCTACAGTGTAAAAATTGTGATAAAGGTGGACACGAAACCTCTGACTGCTATGCAGGTAAAACTTTTGAACCATGCAAATATTGTAGGTTAGACAATCATCCACATTGGAATTGCCACAGAGAGAAAAAGGGTTCAAAATAGAGAACAGGAGCTATACGTGGTTGAAAAACAATGCCATACAACAGAAGAAAAATCTGGAGAAAAGTTTCTTGAAGAGTTTGTTGTGGATAGTGGATGCACGAGCCATATGACCAAACAAGATGCGCTGCTCACCAACAGGAGAACAACTGAGCCTCAAACTATAAAAGTTGCAAAGAAAGGCGGAACTATGGTCACTGAACTTGAAGGAGACATTGACACTAAAGATATCATATTCCAGAATGTCTCATATGTGCCTGAGCTGAGTAGAAATCTACTGTCATTGAACCGTGTCGCAAATGGAGGTGGAACAGTTCTGTTTAAAGGCAACCAAGTTAAAATATTTGACAAGAATGAAAATGTCTTAATGACAGGCAGTAAAAATGAAGTAGGCCTGTTCGTGATAGACCTGAAAAACAACTTGGAAGCTCACGCGACAAAGAAAGAAGAAACAAATACCGCCATGATGTGGCATCGGAAGATGGGCCATATCAGTACAAGATATCTGAAGGAACTGCCAGAACTCAGCCAAGGACTACCAAGCAGCCTGTCAAAATGTGAAGAAATCAAGTGTGATGTGTGCACAGAAGCTAAACAAGTAAGAGTTCCTTTCAATACTGTGAGAGCTAGAGCTACACGCCCATTGGAGATAATACATAGTGTTGTATGTGGAAAGCTTGATCCACCAACATACAATGGCAAACATTATTTTATGACAGTGCTAGATGACTACACTCATTTTCTGGAAGTGTACCTTCTAGAGACAAAGGATGAAGCTGAAGAATATCTGCAGGAATACATCACTACAGCTCAAGCTAAATTCAACATGAAAGTGCACACACTGAGGATTGACAATGGTGGCGAGTACAACCGTGATTTCTTCAAACATTGGTGCAAGAAAAAGGAACAGTGCTGGATATCACTGTTCCTCATACTCCAGAACTGAACGGGAAAGCGGAGCGCATGAACAGGACCCTGCTTAATAAACTCAGAGCTATGCAACTTGATGCCCAACTAGAAAATGACATGTGGGGGCATGCCGTCCAATCAGCAGCATATCTCCTCAACAGGAGTCCATCCTCCACCTGTGAGAAGACACCAGCAGAACTATGGTATGGTAGGAAACCAGTTCTGTCAGGAATGTTCATCTTCGGGCAAGAAGTGTACTCAAAAGTAGTACGAACGAACATGAAACTCAACAGTAGAAGCAACAAATGAATATTTGTGGGATATACAACAAATGGTTATAAGATATTCAACAAAACAACCAAGAAAATATGCACTTCCCATGACATAATACCTGTCTATGAGCCTGAGAAGAGAATAGCCCCAGCATCAGTTGTCACTGTGGAAGATTTTGATGAGGATGAAGAGGAAGATGAAATAAATAATCAAGAACAAGAAGAAAACGAATCAGAAGAAAGTGAAGATGATGGGGAAGAAGATCAAGAGGATCAACAACCACACCAAGAAAATGAACAAAACCAACGAGAAAATTTACGTCACGAAAACCAAAGAGTGGATGAAGAACAAGGAAGACTAAGAAGAGAGAGAAAAAAACCTGCCTGGCACAAGGATTATTATATGGGCTCTGAAGATGAAGAAAATGAAGCTCTACTAACGTATGCAGATTGCATGGAAAGCGCTGAAAAGAAACAGTGGGAAAAAGCCATCCAAGAAGAGAAAGAATGTCTTAAAAAGAATAATGCATGGACAATGGTTCCAGAAAAATACGCCAAAGGCAACAAAATAATAACTAGCCGATGGATATTTAAACTAAAAGAAGATGGAAGATATCGTGTTAGAGTTGTAGCTAAGGGATGTCAGCAAAAAAAGAATTCTCTAGACTTTAGTGACACATATTCATCAGTTGTGAGAATTCAGTCCCTCAGAGTTCTACTCGGCATAGCAGCTATCAGAAAATATGTGATCAAGACATTTGACATAAAGTCAGATTTCCTGTATGGAGATCTCAAAGAAGAAATATTCATGAGACCACCACAGGGGTTTAATCATCCAGGCATGGTGTGTGCACTAAACAAAGCACTTTATGGACTGAGACAAGCGCCCCGTCAGTGGTACAGAAAACTAAGTGATTTCCTAAAGACTGAACATCTGGAACAAACAAAATCTGACAGATGTGTCTTTACTAGCAAGAAGAAGACCCTATTCATTGCCCTTCATGTGGACGACGGATTGATTATGGGCCAAACAGAAGAAGAAGTGGTAAAACTGCTGAAAAGGCTGAAGGAAACTTTTGAAACTGTTGTGTGTGACCGTCCAAAACAATATTTATGCATGAACATAGAGATTCAGCAAGATGGAATCTCACTGTCTCATAAGAGCTACTCTGAACAGATAATAGAACGCTTCAAGCTAGGAAAATCCAAACCCAAGTCAACACCAATAGTGAAGAAAAATACACCATCTGCTTTAAAAGAAGAGTTTGCTTATAGAGAGGCCGTTGGCAGCTTACTGTATCTGTCTACCAAGACTAGACCTGACATAAGTTTTGCTGTCAATCATGCAAGTAGGCATACCACTGATCCTTCTCAAGAAGCTGTCATAAATGTGAAAAGAACAATAAGATACTTAAAAGGTACTGCCACAAAAGGGATTAAGTATGTTGCAAAAGAAGCAGATCTACTGAAAATTGAAGCATTCTCCGACTCTGACCTGGGAGGAAATCAAGATAGAAAGAGCACAACAGGATTTGTAATAAGATATGCAAATGGACCTATTGCCTGGTGCTCCAAGAAACAGACTACAGTGGCACTATCATCGGCTGAAGCTGAGTATGTGGCTGCAGCAAAATGTGTAGCACAGCTGAAGCACATCACCACATGTGTTCATGAACTGCTCAACACAAAGCCAACAGTGACTCTTTTCATGGACAATATGAGTGCCATTAATATGATCAAGTCTGGGCAGCTCACTCTAAACAGCAATCACATTGACATAAAATATCATTTTGTCAGTGATGAGTTGAGCAAAGGATGGTTCAAGATAAAGCACGTCTACACAGAAAATCAACAAGCAGATATCTTGACCAAGGCCCTCAACAGGGTGAAATACCAACAATTCCGAGATCAGCTTGTCATGTAAAGCAAGAAACATCAAGACTGCTAATTTGTACATTACTTTATTGACTTTATTTGCCATTATTTTGTGCCAAATATGTATGTTTAACAAAATCTCCTTTGTTATAGGGGTTATGTTGAGGTTGGCTAAAAATGTCATTTTGTTATTTATGGAAGTTGGCAACCCGCTGCTCTTTTGTTTAAATAAAAATACAATCTACACTGCGGAGAAGTCGTACGTGAAAAATAAGTGTATGCTATGTCTGTTTTATTTACTCAATCGAACAATACAATCTAATAGAAGTTATCCAAAAATATAAAAGATAAGATTACTTCAACAGAAACAATGGGTTCTAGCTGTTTCACGTGAGGGGGTTAAGCCAGGGTTTGTGGACACCAAAACAGTCTTCTACAATTATTTGTAGCAAGCATTTCAAGCATTCTGATTTTAGTATAAGTACTACGAAGAGAACGCTCTTACCGAACGCATTTCCGACGGTTTTTGGGGACTACCCCGAACATAAACAAGCACAAATAAATAGAAATACGCGTAAAAGAACACGTGTCGATAGAGACATACATATCAACAATAAAAGGAAATGCTCAGGTAACTTAAATTTTACGGAAGACTATTGTGATGAACGAATTGAAGAAAACCATGATCAACCACGTGTTAGTGTAGGAACACAATGTTCTACAATCAAGCAAACTCATTACAAGTCAACAACATTGGAAGAAATACAGTATACAGGACTACAATTAAGTAATTGAATCAGAAGATAATTTCATTGAAACAAAAATTACATTCAGTGCAACGTCAAGACAAACTCGATGTTCAAATATCGAAGCTCAAGAGTGAAGTGGATCGTGGGGACTTGAAGGCTAATTTCTTACTTGAACAAATTCGAGCTTTCACGAAACGAAAGTGTAAATACAAAGAAAGAACAATACAAATATGTGTATTGCTCTCTAATAAATCACCGTCGTCTTACCGGTTACTGAGAGATATAAATATTTTACAACTTCTTCATCCAAGAACACTGAAAACGTACATTGGGTATACGAACGGAGAGACAGGTGTCACGTTACTTGCAAAAGCTAGGTTAACAGCTGAAGAAAAGTCACTGACTCACGATAATGAGAAGGTTGGTTCATTAATCATTAATGAAATGGCCATAAATTCAAGACTATTGTATGACAAGAATTTAGACATATTTCTCGACATTAGTGATCTTGAGAAAGATGCAATTGGAATCGAACATAATTGGCTAATACATTATTATGCATACTGTTCAAGGGCCTGTCATCTTTCTGCAGGATATAACGGATCAAGTTAGATCTGAACCTTCCGATGCACATGTGCGTCCAGTTACATTATGTCATCCCCCCGCCTGGATTCTTTGTCAACCAGTGAGCACATACTTCATCACGCGCTGGTCAGATGTTGCCAAGTAGTCATTATTCCTAGGACCTTGGCAGGGTACAGCTGCTGCCAAGGCATGCGAAGCAAGACTGAGCGGCTCTGTTCTTTGACAAGCACGGCAACAAGCTTGCTGTCAGGAGTGTGTGAAGTGGGCGCGCTCTCAGTTCATTACAACCAATACCAATCCTATGTCACTGAGAGTGCTTCTATTCGATACTTTAAGCTTGCATAATATAACCACGACGAGCAGCGAGCAGCTCCAAACAGCTGTTGCACCAAAGAGGGGAAACCGAATTTTGCGCCTAGTGATCCCACCACTTCCCCTCCTAGACGAGACTCCGCCATGGCAGGCCAGGTCTAACTTGCCACGCTATACCTGTTTCGGTCTACTTTACATGTGGACTCACAGGACAACAGTTATCTAGGATAACACTGGACGCACTGACTGCAGTTGAGGAATGCGGCTTCAAGGTCATCAGAATAGTGACTGACAACTGTCAGGTGAATGTGTCAATGTTTGAGGCGCTGTGTGGCGGATGTGTCACTCATGAAATCCGTCACCCGAAAGAAGAGCAGTGGCCAATTTTTCTTAGTTTCGATCCGAGTCACATCATTAAGAATGTACGATCACAATTCAATATCTGAGTAGGAACTTCTATGTAGATTACGATTTAATAGCTAGTGATCTTCTCACGAATCTGTACCACTTACAGAAAAAGCTAGTAGTAAAGCCAGTTAGAAAATTAAACAGGAAGGTTGTTTGGCCTGCGGCAAGATGGCGTCACAGTGAAAGTGTAGTGAAATAGCAGCTAGTGTAAATATTTGATAAAATGGTAATATATTATAACAGAGTTTTAAAATCTATAAAGTTTCTTTCCTTAGGTCAAGTGAAATATGGAATATTGGTAGTATTTAGAAAATCTTATTGATAATTTAATAAACCTTAACTAAGTTGTGGGAACGTGTATCCCACGATTCGGTGACATCTTCAATCACTGTTTGAACCAAGTAGAGCAGTGGTGCTTTTACGAGTTTTCACCCGATTGGAAGATATACGTATTTCACATTCTTCTTTATTGGTAGGTAATTAGATTAATTCATTTAGTTAGTAATAATTAAAATAAATTAAGTGTTATTTGGTGTAAACATCAATGCTAACTTAGATCTCTAGTATGTCGACAGTAAACAGTTTTAGTGTCTCGTCAGGTAGTGTAACCGTTACGGATTTATCCTCGTCGTGCAAAATAAAAGTAAAAAAATGCATATAAAATCATCACAAGATCTCAGGTAAAATTGAGTGAGGAGAAAAGTGAAACCGATTGTCGTAATGTAGGCCTACCGGTACCGTCATGCGAATGTCATAACCTGAGAAACGAACTGTCCTCAAAAGATGAAATTATAAAGCTGATAAAGGTAGATATTACTAAGTTAATGGGAGAGTTGTATAAATTAAAAGGAAACAGAGAGGAGAGCAAGGAAACTTGGTCGACAGTGGTTGCTGGTAAGATAAGATTGAATAAGCCTAGGCCTATAAATGGAGTACCGGTACATGTAACTGAAATACCCGTCTCATTCATTTGGAGCGCTCGTCGAAGAAAATGATGACTTTCTTCAAGAAGAAAAGAAGAAAGTGATAAAGAGAAAATCCAGGAAGATGCGGATATTTGCGGATAGTCACGGACGAGATGTAGCAGCAAGCGTATTGAAGAGAAGCGGAGAAATGGAGGTCACTTCGACAGTAAAGCCAAGAGCACCAATTGCAGCGGTCACGAACGGGATGGTAGGAGAGTGTGCGTCCCTTACTTCAAAGGACTATGCAGTAATCATCGCTGGAGCAAACGACATCTGTAGAAACGAGAGTAAAAAGGTAATCAAAGATTTAAAGGGTACATTGCCATCCATGCATAACACAAATGTCATCATTGTAAACATTCCGCAGAGATACGACTTAATTCCCAAATCATGTGCAAATGTAGAAATAGAGGCTACAAATGGAAAAATTCATAAAATTTGTAATTGTTTTCCAAATGTCCAAATTATAGATGTAAGTAAATTAGACAGGAAGTTCCACACTTGGCATGGCCTACACTTAAATAGATTAGGAAAAGAGTATCTTAGTGATGAAATCTGCAAAACTGTAAATTCAAATGGTAAGAATAGTTCAACAGTAATATCTTTAGAGTGGAAGCAGGGAAACTGGTAAAAGAAGCCAAACGTGAGGTTTGGCATTCAGATCCTTTTATGTCAAATTTAACGGAGAGCAACAATGGTATTTCGGATTTGTCTAGCAACAATAATAATAACAATTATGATAACAATAATGCAAATAAATCACCAACACAAGCTTGCAAATGTAACAAATTTAAAATTTACCACCAGAATGTTCAGTCTCTCTATAATAAAATTGATTACATAAATCTAATGCTTAAAAATGAACTTAAAGACATCTCAGCACTATGTATTTCAGAACATTGGCTGAAAGAGGAACAACTCGAATTAATTAAATTCCCAGGGTTTATACAAGCTAGTAAATACTCTAGATCTAATATTAGCCATGGCGGTACTTGTATCTTCTTATGAAATAATTTAGCTTATGATTATCTAATTATGGAACAGGAATTCTCTGCCGTAAAAATACAGCAGTTTAAGTTAATAATTGTATGCGTATACTGTTCTCCGTCAGGAAAGTTTCCTTTATTTATAGATAAATTAGATAACATGAGCAAAGTAAATTTCGATATAATAATTTGTGGGGATGTAAATGTGGATTTCTTAAAATGTGATAGAAATTGTGAATTATTAAGACAGTTACTAATTTCCTATGGACTGAACCCTACAGTAAATACACCAACAAGAATAACAAAATTTAGTAAAACCACTCCTGATCATTTCTTTAATACAGATAAATATCACCATTCAATAGAAGTCTATTGTCCGGGTTTTAGTGACCACCATTGACAAATACTGAGTTTTGAAGTATCCGAAATAATTAATAATAATGATAATGGAGTAAAATCAAAGTGCAGGTCATTCACTGAAACAAATGTTACATATTTCAATGACTTATTAAGTAAAGAAACATGGTCAGAAATCTATAAACTAGAAAATGTAAATGATAAGTTGAATGCATTTAACAGCATTCCCCTTTAGACAAAGAACTGTTCAAAATAACAAAACTAGCTATTGGATAACAACAGGGATTATAAATTCATGTCAAAGAAAGAAATTTCTACACAAATTATATAAACAATAACACACAACTCCTGAATTCAAATTATAATACAAAATATACACTAGCATATTAAATAAGGTAATAAGACTAGCAAATAAAATGCATAATGATAATTTTATTTCCCAATCATCTAATAAAAACAGGGCTATGTGGTCCGTGATAAAGAAAGAAACTGGAAAATCTGCTAAAGTACAAAGGAACATTACACTGACCAGAAATAATAAAGTGATTAATAATCCGGAGGAAATAGCAAATACTTTTAATGACTATTTTCTGGAAATTCCACAAAAATTATTAAATAAATCACAGGTAAATACACTAAATTCTAATAATAAAATGAATATATTTAGTGATTCTTTATTTATAAATCATATCACAAGTGAAGAGGTAAGAATAGTTATAAAAGAGCTAAAATAAATTCTGTGCTGGCATTGATGGCATCCCTGATGCAGTTTTAAATAAATATGCAGAAAATATAATACATCCACTTACACACTTAATAAACAGTTCAAATCACTCGGGAAGTTACCCGGATATTTTGAAGTTATCAAAAGTAATTCCAGTGCACAAAAACGGTTCAAAAGATGAATTAGATAACTATCGTCCTATTACCTTACGAACTGGTATTGCCAAAATTGTGGAAAAAATCAAATATAAGAGACTGATAGGTTTTATAGAAAAAAGAAAATATTATCAAACTCACAACATGGATTCAGAAAGAAAAAATGTACACACACAGCAATTTATGAATGTATTAATAGTATACTGAAATTAATTGACAATAAGGAACATGTAACTGGCCTATTCTTGGATTTATCGAAAGCATTTGATATTGTTGACCATAAAATCCTCCTTACAAAACTAAATCAATATGGTATTAGAGGTCTAGCTAATAAATGGATCGAGTCTTACTTAACAAGGCGTAAACAAATAGTAAGCTTGAGACACAAGGATGATGGAACCAAATTACTTAATGAAACATTGTCCAATGAGGGAACTATGAAATTTGGAGTACCCCAGGGATCGGTTTTGGGCCCACTACTCTTTCTTCTATATATCAATGATATAACACAGAACGTTCATTCACATAAGGAAAGTTTGTTTGCGGACGATACAACACTCGTAATAAAAGGTGAAACTAAACAGGTCATACAGCAGTCTGCTGACTCCGTTACAGGAGAGTTAACCAAATGGTCACAAGATAATCGCCTCATAATAAACTATAAAAAACAGTATGTCTAAATTTCCACACTATACAGAATAGGAATCCTGCGAAGCCCAATATAACATTAAATGGTCATCAAATAGAAAATAAAACAGAAACAATTTTTTTAGGACTGTGGATACAACAAGACTTGAAATGGAATAAACATATACAATATCTGAATACTAAACTGAACTCGATGTGCTTTGCGTTACGTATTTTGAAAACCTGCACTAGCATGCACACATTAGGAAATACTTATTTTGCTTATTTCCATTCATACTTAAGATAAGGGGTCATATTTTGGGGTATGTCGCCAGATGTACTAAGCACGTTTAGGATACAAAAGAGGGCGATTAGAATTATGGCAAATGTAAACACTAGAGAATCATGTAGACCTCTGTTTAAAGATTTAAACATTATCCCACAGCCCTGCCTATATATCTTTGAAAGTATTATGTTTTTTAAAAAGAATTTAATGAATAGGATGTTTTTCTCAAAACAAACAATGATGCTCATAGGCATAACACAAGACAAAATCAAAACATTCATATTTCACACACACACACACACACACACACACACACACACAAGCATAATCAAAAAGGAACTTTTCACACAGGAGTTAAATTATACAATGAACTACCCCAGTATATAAAACTTGCCCCAAAAATAAAAACCTTTGATAGAATGTCGAAAGCTTATCTGCAGACTGCGGTGCCATTGTTTTTACTCTGTAGTTGAATATCTTTGTGTATAGGAGCGATGAAATCAATAATTATATTTTACTTTTCTATTTTAATTGTAATACCTTGCTGTAAGTTGTTGTATTTATAGAATTAAGTGTTCATATTATGATAATAGAGTATGGTGTAAATAGTTGTCCAATAAGATTGTATCTCTTAAGATCTGTTATTATAATAAGTTATAAATAGTTATAGTATTAGTATTATATACCTATTAGAATTTTTATTTTATAGATGTAAATTCTGACGTGTTCTATATCAAAAATGTATTGTATACATGTATATGATCAAATGGAATTAATAAAATCTATCTATCTATCCAAGCAATTTAGAGAAAATGAATGTGGCAAGAGCCAAATTGGTGTTTACTCCAGAGACAATAGCTAGGCTTAAGAGCATGGAAGTCTTGTGGCCAGAGAAAGTTCAAGATAAGGACAGCCTACACGAAACAACAAAATTCTTGGAAATGTTTAGAAAATGGTTTGATATACATGATATCTACAACACCACACACGGACTTCATTCCAGAAACACGGACAAGCTAATTTTCAGTGAAGTTAATGATGAGAGACTTTTATGGCTGACCAATGAATTTCTGCCCTACCTGTCACAGATTCAAAGTTATCCCGATAAAAAGATGAGACTTACAAAGAAAACTTATCAAGCTTTCATGCTAACAACTTCATCAACCGTTTCCTGCATACGATTTCTAATCGGTATCGGCTTCCATTATGTGCATACGCGGAATCTCTCAAGTGACGATGTAGAACTGCTCTTCAGTCACCTGAGAAATAAGGGATGTAGCAATGACATGATGGACGTGAGATCATGCCTGCATGCCATCGAGTCAACAGTTAGCAGAGGAATTATCGCATCTTCTAGAAAAGGGAATGTGGAGCTGAGGAAAGATGCAGTCGTAACAGGCGCCTTGACCAAGTTTCTGAAGCCTAAAAAATCGCGGAAGGTGCAAAACCCAGCCAAAGCTAAAGAAACACCCCAGCTTCCGGCACATGTCTTGGAGGTACATGAAAGCCCTGTTCAAGGCAAGAATATGGGGAATATAGCCTATATTAAGTTCATTGAAATAAAACATTATGATTGACATTTTAGCATGGAATTGTTTTCATAAAAGCCATCGTCTCTATCTTCCATTTCAATTGCAATGGTAGCGGGATTTCTTGTAAGAGTGGCTGAAGAGAGAACAGACTGTGAAAGTTGCTTGGAGAAAATATCAGCTCCAGCAAATTCAAGCCTGCCATTTAGTTTAATACATTTTCAAGACTGAGGGGGATTCAGATATCCCAAAGCTTCTTTTATTTATCTGTTGGAAACAATTTCTCACTTTGTCACAACAGACGTAAATTCATGTCTCGAAAATATTTAGTGTCAAATTTCACAAATATTTTAACTGACACGTTTTCCGAGCACACAAAATCTGTAGTGTGTATTGACAATTCTCTCTCCGCGGTTCTTCTGCACAAGTTTTTAAGGCCACTTTTAAAGAATATTGGTGTGAACCACACGGGCAGTAGTGCAACGTTTCTGAATTTAAGAAGTAAGCCACATGACAGAAAAATTCTTGAAGTGAAGTGAAATACAGTCAAGAGTGAGCCGTATTCATCATTTGGGGGAAACTTGAGGAAAACAGGTAAGAAGTGCTAAAAAACATGTATTAAATGTACTTGAGTTCCATGTAACGCATAGTCAAAAGCAGACAACTAGGGCGCCGAACCGCGATCCTAGTGGCGTAAAGTGGAACTACCAGTTTGCTGTACCAAGTCTCAGCTCTATTTCCAAGCCTTGAGTATAACGTAGGCCACGCCCTTGATATACCTCAGAATTTCATCTATTTCTTCGTAGACCTTTTCAACATCTTCATCATCAGCTTGACTGGTAGGCATATAGGCTTGTACCACTGTGATGCACGTAGGTTTAGTATGGATTTTTGCTACAATAATCCGTTCACTATATTGCTCATAATATTGCTGTCCAAGTTTCCTAATCAATATGAGACCAACCCTTGCTTGGCCATTGTTTGATTTAGTGCTGATGACGCTATAGTCTCCTGACCAGAAGTCCTGTTCTTCCTGCCAGCGCATTTCACTAATCCTAACCAAATCCAACCTCAACCTATCCATTTCCTTTTCCAAGTTTTCTAACCTTCCACTTCCTAGCAGACTTCTAACATTCCACGCTCCGATCCGTAGGATGTCAGATTTCCTTTTTGTCACTTCTGTGATGTTAACCCCCTCCCGAGTAGTCCCCACCCGGAGATCCGAACGGGGGCTAGTTTACCTCCGGCTTAGAGCATAAATACAATAGAGAGCGCATTGCCACACTGCGCCTGTACTGTGACGTGAAACCAACATCTCGATCAGCTGACTGAAGGGTAATGGCTCAAGACCGACTACAATTGGCTAATGGCGAATGCTAAGCAACGTCAAGGAATACAAAAGGAGCTCCATATTGGATAATTCTATTATCACTATCCGTAGTTCCCTTCAGTCAGCTGATCGAGATGTTGGTTTCAACAATGTGACGTCATCAGCCATCTATTGAATTTATGGTCTAAGACCTCCGGATTGAAATTTTACAAGAGAGGAGGCCATCATTGCATGTAATTATGCAAAGAGAGGTGCATATCGACGGGAATAGCATTACGGCTGTAGTTTCCGGTTGCTTTAAGTCGTGCAGCAGAAAGCAGTGTAGCCATTAGTTGGCTTATATTATCAATATCTTCACCGTCTGTAAGACAAGTAAAGAATTGATTTATTCTGAAAGGCTGCTACTCCCTTTCAGAATAAGTAAGGAGCAATTCTACTAACAAAAATACTAACCTCCTACTAGCAATTAAATACCAAAATTCTACTAACGAAAAAAAAAACTAACGTTCCACCAACAACAAATACTACCATTAAAACAGGCTGTCACCAGGCACATTCACATTCACCCCCCACACATCACAGTCTAATTCAACAATGAACTACTGTATATCTAATAAGCAATGCAACTGCCACCAGACACACTCACACACCACAGTCTATCACTGCCTACTTGATATTTCTACTCTCGCACTGCCTTCTTGATACGCTACTCTCGATGCTGCTACATCACTCTCCTGCCAGAAACTAAGTTATGTTAACAGAGGCTGAACATTTGTAGAAACTATACGTGAAAAAAACTAACTTAACCTAAGAAGTCATGAATTGAATTCTGTCCCGATATCTGGTAGTAAATCTTATCACCCTACCACAACATATAGTCTTGACTCGTTCATTGTTCTGATTGGCATGGTACTGTTCGGAAACAGGGGACTTCGTGGGAGATAGATTACGATTCCTCACTGTATCTCGTTCCGTCTCTTTATCCACTAGTATATAAGAAGGTTTGTGTCTATCAATGGACACATTAATATCTTTGCCCTTGATACTGATGGTGAAATACTTGTCCTGCCTCTTCACCACTAAGAACGGTCCTTCATAAGGTGGCTCGAGGGCTTTTTTAACTTTGTCCTCAAGAACATCATAAAATGATACTATTTAACAGATATGAAACTCTAAGAATCATGGCCTCCTTCCACACTTGCGTCTCGTGACAGACTTGGCTGGATAAGCTGATTGGTTGATTGGTGTGACGTAATCAAAACTCGACGTTACTTCCTAAAGCTATCCATTCCAGCTTCTCGTACAGTACAAGAACAAGAGTTGTCCAGCCAAGTCTGTCACGAGACGCAAGTTTTTCATCAACAAAAGCTTAGCACACTGATGAAATGAAATGATCAGAATTATTCTCAATAAAATTATAAATTAAAGCAGTAGACCAGCGCTCATTCTTCTTTCGTCGCAATAGTGGGCTGTTAGTGACAATACGACAAAATTTTGAACAAATTTAAATAAGTATTTTGTAAACGTCGTTAAAACGTGACTGGGATAACAATCGCCTGTGTTACAAAAGTGAGGTTAAAGTTATGTCTCGATCCTGGTCAGAGCGACCAATCAGCTTCTCCAGCCAAGTCTGTCGCGAGACGCAAGTCCTTCCACTTCTACATCATCAAAGAATAACCATGATCCTAACCTAAAACTAGTTCTAAGAGAATGAACAGTAACATGTGATCACTGTAACCTCATTGGTTTACAATTGCCCCCCCCCAGAATTATAAGCTAAACACAGTACAGCTTTATAATTCTTAAAACCTAATAAACAAACATATATCATAATACACACAAAAGACAAACAAATTATAGACTATCATCCTCTTCATAAGATTCATTTTGACGGTTGCTCTCACGCCAGGATGTGCCATATCATGAATTTGTTTGAAAATTGTTTCTAAGTTTATATGGCCAGGAATAAGAAATGATGTGCGTAAATGGGCTCAATCTTGCATAAAATAAATAAATTTTTAAAATTCTAGAATATAATTATTCTAATTTGTTGTTTCTTTTTTGCATCAGCTTTAACAACTGCTGACTCTTTTTGCATTTATTCCATAGATTTCTCCCCTTGACTATCTAGGGTAAGCATCCCTGAAGCAGTTACTAAATATTCTGGCATAATGGTTTACGGATTTAAAATTTATTTTTTGGATATACTCAGCGCAAGGAGAACATACGACTCTCTCCTAAGCTATCCATTTGGAAAATGGCTCAAAAGGAGAGAAGCATTTGAGAAGTGGCTTTTTGGAAGCAGGAAGGGAAGGCGAAGAAGAAAAAGGAGAAACAAAAGAGAGAGAAGAAGTTGATAAAGGGCAAGGCATGATAGTGATGGAAATGATGCTGGTGATACTCTGCGTTTTAGTCCAGAGAAGAGATGTTATGGTGATGATAGTGCTAATGAATTAGTTGTCAACAAAATAAAGTGACAAGGTACACTAAGTCTCCAGTTGGAAACTTCGAGCAACCAGATGATAGATGCATAGTCGTTCATGTGGATATAATTGGACCTTGCAACTTTCATCTTCATCTTATCAACACCATAGCCCATCTTTCTTTTTATCATTCCTCATTCATCATATAGAAAACACAATCACAACAGATACTCCACAAAACCAATTACACTCTTCTTAATAAAATATCTTACTTCTTTCAACTGCCAAGGAACCCAATAAACAAAACCTAACATCACAAAAGAAAACATGTCAGTTTCAACCAAGCAAGCAAGGTGAATAGACGTGCAGTGAAGTGTAAGGAAGAATGGGAATCGCTATTCAGCAGTACCGGGCGGTCATCGGCCGTTGGCAGGCTAGAGTGAAGTGCGATTTCGGTGTCGGGAAGGTGATAGCGGGCAACGTCACTGAACAGATGGGGGTTTTGGCGATGGGGATGGTAGCGCTGGTTGTGGCGACGCTACTATTAATTGGAGGAGTGGAGTCAAACCCAGGGCCTGGTCAGCTGGGATGGCAAGAAATGGAAAAAATAAGGGAAATTGTAAAGGAAGTGTCACGAAATGACCAGATCCGGGACATTCTTCGTGAGCAATGTAAGGAATTCAAGGAGATGAAGACATGTATAAGAGAAGAGATGGGAATAGTGACAGAAAGGCTGACCGAGAATAGCAGAGAGATAAAAGACCTAAGAGAAAAGGTGAAGATATTAGAGGGGGAGGTAAATGAATTAAGAAAGGCCAAGCTGGATGAGAGAAAGAAAAACGTCTTCATTTACGGAATAAAGGAAGATGCCAAGGAAAGCACCGAGGATCTAACATCCAAGGTGCTCCGAGTGATTAGTGAAGGCATGCGGATAAGCATTGGAGTCTCAGAGATTGACAATGTGACCAGGATAGGCCGGGGAAGGGGCACGAGGCCCGTGAAAGTGTCTTTAGTTTCTTCGCTGATGGCTCACAGAATTCTGACGAACGCAAAGAACCTGAAAGGGGAGAGGATATGGGTAAGGAGAGAAATGAGTAGAGAAGAGGCAGGTGAGCAACGGACCTTGCAGTTTCATTTAAGGAAGGCAAGGAGCTCAGGTCTCAAGGCTTATGTAAAAGGCAATAAACTGGTGGTTAGCGGCAACAACTGGGATCGGATTTGGACAGTGGCACAACTACAGGATATGGAGAAGCAACAACAACAGGAGACAGTCAGACCTAGCAACCAGGTGGAAGCAGCTGGCGGCTCAGAGGGAAGTGCGGTGATT
Organism: Meconema thalassinum; assembly: GCA_946902985.2. Lineage (NCBI taxonomy): Eukaryota > Metazoa > Arthropoda > Insecta > Orthoptera > Tettigoniidae > Meconema > Meconema thalassinum. The sequence continues at coordinate 207,014,460 of OX336395.1, forward strand.
CAACAGAGAGCATCGACCTCCAAGTCCAACACGGAAGTGGCGCGAGCAGGAACGACCAACGTCAGCGCCAGGAACACCGGACAAGTGCGTGGTTTGCAGAAAGGTGAGACTGTCAAACAACGAGTTACTAGTCTAAAAGAACTATGGGGCAAGAAAACCTTGACAGAGCAGTTTAATGTGGAGAAGGAGGTCATTTCTTCTCCAGGTGGTAGCATACTGGAGCTAGAGAAAGCTAGAGTTACTAGAAGTAAAGCTACCGCCAGCGAAGAGGGTAGGGGTAAAAAGTAACTAAACTGGAATATTGCTAGCGTAAATATAGAGGGTTTTTTAAATAAGAGAAGGAACGATGTAGTTTTGACCCTAATAGAAGATATGCAGATTGTAGGATTTGTTGAGAGTTGGCTCCCTGTAGGTTGCGAGGTTAAAATAGATGGCTTCAATATATATACAAAACCTAAGATTAGGAAAGCTCGTACAGGTAGGTTTCCGGGGGGAATTGTTGTTTTAATTAAAGAAGAGGTGAGGGAATTATCAGAATTTATTAGTTCAGAACTGGAAGAAGTAGTGTGGGTAAAAGCAGATATTAGGGGGAGGGGGAAAGGAACGGTATGTTTCGGCTTTGTCTACAACCCTCCGGAGAATTCCCCGTATGCAAGAGAAAGCTTTTTCGATGAGTTAGCTATGGAAATAAACAGAATTCAAAATATATATGAAGAGGCAGAGATTGTGCTTTTAGGGGACTTCAATGCGAGGGTTGCAGACAGAAAGCCCCTTTACAGCAAGGGGGTTGCCGAGGCCGTATGTGGGGATAGGCACAGCAAAGACAAGGAATGTAATAAGAACGGAGAAAAGATTTTGGAACTATGTGGAGCAGAAGAGCTATATATATTAAATGGTGTCTGTGTGGGGGATGAAGAAGGTAACCTGACGTATATAACAGAGACTGGAGGAAGTGTAATAGATTTAGCAATATGTTCTAGAGGAGCACTAGCCCTAATTAAGAGGTTCACTGTTGAAGAATGGGGGGAATCACACCACCTACCAATTGTCGTCAACATGCAGGGAGCGGTGACAAAATTAAAATCAAAAGGGAACCCACAAGTTAAAGCTATAGAGAGAAAAGTAAATAGATTCAGATGGAGGGAGGAAAACTGCAGAGAGTTCCAGAACTACTTCCAGGGAGAAAATTTTGAGCTGATAAAGGTAGGGATAAGTTTAATGATCAGTAATGATGAAATTGAAGGGGTAATACGTATGATTGAGAATGCAATTATGATGGCCGGGCGGAAAATGCGCGTGAAGGCTAGAGGAAAATTAGGGAGAATTAAAGGATGGTACGATGAATCTTGTAGAAGGAAGAAAACCGAAGTTATTAGGGCACTGAAGTTATACAAGAGAGGAGGGGATGATACGATGAGAGTAGAATTTTGTCGTCTAAGGAAGGAATATAGGGAACTGCTCAGCAAAATGAAAGATGAATGGCAGGGTAAGGAAGCTACAGCACTAAATAAGGATTCTAAAGCTAACGACTGTAGCAAAGTGTGGAGCAGGATAAATTCTTACTGTAGGGGGAGCAGAAGTGGTGGGGGGAGCTCTATTAGTGATGAAGTATGGATTGCATATTATGAGAATCTGTTAAATGCTGAAGATAATTGGAGGAAGAGGGATGAGTTTGGCGTCCCGAGGGGGATGGAGGTCGTTCTGCCTATGCTGGACCAAGTCATATCGATAGAGGAAATTAAGGGAGTAATAGTAAAGAGTAAAGGAGGGAAGTCAGGTGCTATTTCGGGGATAACAAATGAATTTTGGCAAGAGTTGAGTAATAATAGGTTCATGATGGACAGCTTGGTAAAAATCTTTAATAAAATCTTTGAAGGAGGTAGATTTCCGAGGGCGTGGCAGGAAGGGATAATTTGTCCAATATATAAGAAGCGTGGGGACAAACTAGACCCAGGCAACTATAGAGGCATAACTTTGCTTGATAATTTGAGCAAAATATACACCGGGGTCTTATCCAAGCGTTTAATAGCATGGGCAGAGGGCTGTTCGGTGTTCTCGAGACTCCAGACAGGGTTCAGAAAAGGGATGAGAACCAGTGACAATATAATGGTGGTTAAAACGGTGATGGACAAGTACATAAGAAGGAAAAGAGGCAAGCTGTATATCACAGCTATTGATTTGGAGAAGGCGTTTGATTCAGTGAGCAGGAGAGCTGTCATGGCTAAGCTGGGAAAAATCGGGGTGTCACATAAAATGATACGAGCAATTGAGAATGTGTATTCCGAAGTGAAATGTGAAATTAAAACTAAAGATGATGTAATTGTAGGAGAGATAACGTCTAATATAGGATTAAAACAGGGATGCAAATTATCCCCGGTGCTTTTTTTGCTATTTATCAACGATATTTTTGATTCAAAGGGCTTTGAGCAACGGTCCAACCCTTGCCTGGACAATTATGATATCCCGGGCCTAGCTTTTGCTGATGACATCCTTCTGCTTGCTCTAACACCCTATAATATGCAATTTAGTATTGACGAGATTGTGAGATACTGTGAGGACTGGAACTTAAAAATTAACCCGAGTAAGACCAAAGTTATGGTCTGCAAAAGGGGAGTTAAACTGGCTAAGAATGAAAAGTGGGTCATGTATGGGTCTCAGTTAGAGACGGTGAAAAAACTTGAGTATCTAGGGACGATAATGGCGAGTAATGGTAAATGGACCGAACAAATTAAAAGGGCAAAATCGAAAGGGCTAGCGGCATTGGCGAATGTTAAAGTGTTAGAGCGTAGGTTACCGAATCTTGATTACAAAGTGTATAAGAATGTGTTCAACGCACTCATCGTTTCAAGAGCACTCTATGGAGTGGAAGTATGGGGTTTAGAGGAAGGAACGAAAACCCTGGACAGTATTGTAAGTAGGTTCGCCAAGATAATTTTGGGGCTACCTAGTTGCACGGCGAATTGTGGAGCGAGAATGTTGTGTGAGGATGTAAGCATTAGACAACATATCATAAAAAGGGTCATAAAGTCTTGGATTCGTTTAAAAGCAGGTGGAGGGGGGGAAATGCTTAAGGTAGCCTACCTGCACCAAATGAAGCATCAGCAAGAGGGCTACTGGGTGGACGGGGTAAGAAGTGTACTGGAAAGATTAGGAATGGGTTATCTATGGGATAGGGACTTACAAAGAGAGGAAGGTAGGGTGTGTAAAATAGTGTGCAGAAGGGTTAATGACGTAGAGTTGCAGGTGCTAAGGGAAGAGTGCACCAGTAGGAGAACCTTAACGGAGTTCTGCGAAATAAGGAACTTTATGAGCATAAAGCCTCAATGCCTAATGAAAAGAGAAATGAGAGGGATAATTTGGTGGTTAATGGGGGTGTATAAGAACAAAGCGTTGAGAGAAGTAGGAAAAGAGGACATTTGCCTGTTTTGTGGGAAGGTTATGGGTGCGGCGCACCTGATCAGGGAATGCAAGGAAATTAAAATGATAAGAGCAAAGTTTGTAGACAAAGCAGATCTAAACAGAATAGAAAATGAAAATGAGTATCACACTTTAATTAAATTACTAAAAAGGGAATGGGGGAAAGCAGGTCAATTAGCATAATATTTTAATGCCATCAGGGCAATGTGGAATAAGAAAGCGTCGGATGAGATTCAGAACAAAGATGCATGTAAATTAAGCATTCAAGTACAGGAGATGGCTTCCTAAGCTATAAATCTTGTTAAAGCCTAGGAGAGCCTATCTGTATTAACTAGGTAGCCTATACGATACTACCGTACAGCCACATATTGCTGTCTGTAGATTTTTCCTGTGAGTTTGATGGTTTTTTTTCCTTACCACAAAACTTATCAGACTCTTACAGTCAGTAAGGGCTCGATAGGGAAATAAAAGTAATTCTTTCTGTGAGGTGTCTCCCATGGAGAACTGTCAAAAAATGAAGAACGCTGTGTCCACATTTATGAATATGAAAGATCTTTGTGCAGTTTCCATCAGAAAAGTTGCCCAGTGATATTGTGAATGAAGATAACTACTGCAAAACATTATTAAGTTTTGAAATAACAAGGAAGCTATGAAATGCCGAATGGACATTTGGTTTAATTATATAACGCCACACTGTACATTTATGTTATCTATGTGTTTATTGTCTGTATGTCACGATATGACTCTCTGAGTTAAAGTGACAATTAACAAGTAGACTTGGTTTAAATAAATAAATAAATAAATATTAAAAAAAGAAAACATGTGAACTACAAAATAAGGTCTTGATGAATAAATGTAGATCTGGATATCACAGTCCTAGGTTTAGCAGATGATTTATGTGATCCCGGAGTTGGGTTACAAAGGTATCTGAATTGGACTGTAACTGCATTGAGTGTTCGAAAAACACTCCAGGAAGTCTGATGGTGGTTCCATACAACATTTCCGCAAGTATCTGGTGTCTTCTCGAATGGCTGCTCATAGACCAAGTAGAACTGTTGGTAGGCTCTGAGTCCATCTGGGGTTCTAGTGTACTCTGATTGCTGCTTTGAGGGTAGAATGTAGCCGTTCTATTTTTCAATTTGCCTGGGGGTGGTAAGGAGTAGTATGTTGCACTTTCGCTCCACAGATTATTGCTAAGTTTCTAAATAATTCCGATTCGAATTGTTTCCCTTGGTCCGTAACAATTATTTCTGGAACTCCAAATCTACTTATCCAAGTATTGTAGAAAGAACTTGCTACTGATTGGGCAGTGATATTGACCATTGGAATGACTTCCATCCAATTGCTGAATCGATCAATGCAAGTAAGGCAAGATGAGGCGGAAGTAAAAGCGGACCACGTGCTCGATGAACTTAACAATTTAAACAATAGCATCAGTTTCACAATAGAATCTGAAAACAACAAACTCATCAATTATTTAGATATCACAATAAAGAGAAATAACAATCGTTTAGATTATCGAATATACAGGAAGCCAACCGAAACAAACACCATAATCAGAAAAGACTCACACCACCCTGAATCCCACAAAAGAGCTGCCCTCATAAGCTTCGTCAACAGGGCGATCAATACACCTATGTCAAAAGTGATTACAAAGCTGAAGTTTCAATTATTTATCAAATAGCTCAGGCAAATGGTTTCAGCAAAAAGGGTATTGGCAGCATCATCCACAGAATTAAAAATAAACCCACAACCAAACTTCAACCGGAAAGTAAAAACAAATCTAAATTTGCTTTGTTTACATTTCATAACAAATTAACCTACAACATCACTGACATTTACAAGAAAAATGACTGTAAAATAGCATTTCGAGCAGTTAACATCAATCAGAAAAATTCTTTAACTCCACAGAAATTAATCAAAGTAACAAATTCAGTAGATCAGGTGTCTACAAATTGAAATGCCAACAATGTCATGCTAATTATATAGGTCAAACGGGGAGAGCGTTTTTTACGATATACGCTGAGCATGTTAACGCCACGAAACATAAAAAATTCTTGGCAATGGCTAGCCACATGCAGGAAACCGGCCACAAATTTTCAGATATAAACAAAGATTTATACATCCTCCATTTTGACAACAAAGGATCTACAATGAATGTCTTGGAACAGTTTGAAATCAATTTAGCCCAGAGATCCAACCCAGCAGAAAATCTCAATGAAATTTATTGGGAGTCCAACGTCCTTTATGATAAGCTAGCAAATCATATAATTAGAACCAAATTTAAAAAAACACCATAGATTCTGTCCCCAGAATATAAATGTTCATCTTAGGCACACAGTAGCAGCCCAGCTGCCTCCGTCATCCTCCCGACCCAATGACCTTCCGCCCCCCACCCAAACCCACCCCTCCTTCTCCTCTTCCCCTTACGCGTTACTGATTCCCCACCACGAGACCACACATATTACGAGTCACAGCCTTCACAGCGATTCCACCAGTGATCTCCATACAGACCACATTGAACCAGGTAACTTAATTGAATCGGTTTTGTCTCCATACCGTAATTATTCATCATATTTATTTTTCCTTTCTTCTTCTATTTATTTTTCTTTATTTCATTTCTCTTTCGCCGGGAAGCTTCTATTTTCCATACATATAGTTAATTTATTTTCTTTCACAGTTAACTTCATATGTAGACATGCTATGGTCATCGGCCCATTCTTCTTCATCTCAACTTTCAACGGGCGTAAGTCAATTTGCATTCCGTCAGCATAATGGTTTACGGATTTTAAATAAAACTTTTAAATTTGAAAATATAATTATTCAATTTTTTTTCTTTTTTGGATAGACTCAGCGCAAGGAGAACATACGAATCTCTTCTAAGCTATCCAATTAGAAGAAGCCTCCGTCATACTTTTCGCTTGGGACAAACCCATTAGATTACGTCACATAGTGTCAACGCACTGAGTGTTAACAGCCACTATTAACTATTAACGATTTCCACAACGCAACTTAAAGTTAAAAACAAAACTATTCACATCCTCATGTGGCCAATCGTTCCACTGTACAACATCGTCACATAATGTCGCAACAAACATCAGTTCATTTTTAACAGTGTTTTAATGTGTTTAACATGTGTTGTTTTCATGTACCGTATGTTTTATGAGTATGTTGTTGATGTTGTTAGATTCATTATTGATTGTGCAATTATTCTAAGTTCAGGGCTGAAGAAGGACTTTTAACTGGTCCGAAACATGTACCCGACGTAGATATTTCATAATATATAAGTATTGATTGACGGAGTCTTCCTCAAAAATTGGTATATTAGTCCTTTGTCAATACAGACCTAACGATTTCCATTATGGAGTTTAATGAAGCAGAGATGTAAAGTCTTGTCGTAACTGCTTCAGTTCTTCATCATTTTCTTGGTGTTTTGCTATAACTTCATAATCAATCACTGAAATTTCATTAAGTCTTGACAGAGTATCTGCTACCACATTATCTCTGCCACTGACATGACGTATGTCAGTTGTGAACTGGGAGATGTACTGCAGGTGCCGTAGTTGCCGAGGGGATGCCTTCTCATTCTTTTGTTGGAATGCGTAGGTGATTGGTTTATGGTCTATAAAACTGTAAATTCTCTACCTTCAATGAGGTGCCTGAATTGTTTCACTGTCAGGTATATTGCAAGCAATTCTTTATCATATGCACTGTAATTCTTCTGCGCACTGCTGAGCTTTTTGGAGTAGAAGCAGCGTCTTCATACTGCTGTAATGCTGCTCCAACATCCTGATCAGAAGCATCTGTGAAAAGGGCTATAGACAGATCTGTAACTGGAAACGTCAGAAGTGTAGCATTAATCAGGTCTTCTTTACATTTCTCAAACTGCTTCTTGGCTTCGTTGGTCCAGCCAATGTTTCTGCAGTCGTTCTTCTTAGCTCCTTTCAAGTATTCGTGTAAAGTAGCTTGAGTTTCTGCTGCATTTGGCAGATAGCGACGATAAAAGTTGATCAAACCGAGGAATGTGTGCAAGTCTCTCACGGTCTCAGGTAATTTATAATCCCTGATTGCTTGTACCTTCTCAGGAAGTGGTCTCGAGTCACTTGGTGTGATCAGGTACCCAAGAAATTCAAGTTCTTTTGCAGCTATTACAGATTTAGTCATATTGATACGGAGGCCGTACTTCGACAACCGTTCTAAAACTAGCTGTAGGTGATGCTTGTGTTCTGCGACTGATTTGAAGGCAATCAATACATCATCCAAGTAGGGAAATGCAAAATTTAACCCATTCAACACACCATGGATGAAACGCATGAATGTCGACGGTGCATTTCTAAGTCCAAAACTCATAACATTAAGTTCAAAAAGTCCAAATGGTGTGATAATGACAGTTTTGTGCTTGACTTCTATTGCTATTGGAATCTGAAAATACGCTTTGAATAAATCAATTTTGGAAAAAATCGTGGTTCCATCCAAGATGTGATGAAAGACTTCAAGTCTCGGAATAGGATACCTGTCTGGAACAGTTCGTTCATTCAGTCTCCTAATATCTCCACATGGACGAAGGGATCCATCCTTCTTGTTTACCAAGTGAAGAGGACTAGCCCACTCTGACTATGATGGCCTGATAATTCCATGGTCCAGCATAAATTGGAATTCTTGTTTAGGTTGCTGTAACCGATGGGGTGCTAATGGTCTTGCTCTTAGAATAAACTGGAGGTCCTTGGGTATTGATGTAATGTTTAACATTACCGTATGTGAAATCTTTTCTGGTGCCAAGTTTGGCAATATCTCAGGATAGGAGCTGAACAAGTCGGCAAATCGCATGGTACTTTTGTTCACGGCACTTATAATTTCCTTTTTCCGAAATGGACATAATCTCACACGTGCTTTTAAGTTTGGTTAAGCCATCTGTTAATTGTTTGTTACGAATATCGACACTTAAATGAAATTCGTTTAAGAAGTCTGCTCCTAATATTGACCTTAGCAATTACAAATGGCCACTGAAATTGTCTGCGTGAACCTAAATCCAAGGTTAGGGTTCTGATACCATATGTTGGAATTACAGTTCCATTAGCAGCATAAGATTAAACGAATCATCGATTCGATCACAGTTCATTGGTGGGACTATTGATAAGTCTGCCCCACTGTCAACGAGAAACCGCTGGCCTGTTTTATTATCTGTTAAGAATAACCGTTGTTTGCGGCTTCTATCATAATTCTCGGAAGATGAACTAGTCGCTAATTCTACTGCCCGTTGGAGTTTTCCGACAACTTCCATGAGCAAGGCTGTTTACATTTCTCTGGAATGCACTGTTGGCCAAATCGGAAATGGTAATAGCAGTACTTGCCCTTTGGGTCGTATCTTCTACTTCGACTGCGGTTGCGACTAAAGTTTCGCCGGCGAGGACTAAGATTCCGACTGCGGTGTTGTCCTATAGCATAATAGTGGAAACTCCCGCGAGAAACTGGCGACAACGATTCTGCGTGCTATCTAGCGGTTCGCGCAGACAACTACGAACTCGACTTCAATCAGCTGGCAAGTTATGCTGTAGGCCTACATGTTAGAAGTGTAACTTTTGGGCTATGTATGGGTGTTTTAATTACAAAATACAAAGTGATCCCAAGTCATTTTACAGATTTCCTCAAAACAAACAGCTGTGAGTCTACCTTCTAATGTTTACGTGCCTGTATTTTTTCTATTAATCTGAGCATACATACCATACTTTCTCAGGGGCGGCCCTAGGGCGGTGCGAACGATGCGACCGCACCAGGCGTTGTCATATGGGAGGCGCAGAAAATGCAACGATAGATTGACAGCGCAAAGAAATAAAACCCAAGCATACTACTTAACCCTACCCGTCAAACTTAATTCTGTTTATACCGTACTGTAAGTGAGCTGGGGTGCGTGCATTTCAAAGGTATAGGCCAGACATATAACGTGAAATTCGCACTTAACGTTGTATAAATATTAACGAGTTGAAACGAATATCTATACATCTCGGGTTCTGTCCGTCACCTGTTTTCTTGGCGTTGAATCGCGGGCGGGTGCATGTGGATTGTGATTTGCGTCTGTGTTGCAAGCTACGAGTGGAATTGAAACTTGAATTACTGTTAGAACGTTACTACTATACTAAGGTGTAGTAATTATTGTAAGATTTTAGTAACATCATATTAGTCATATTTCTTTTTGTGTAGATAATAATCATGCCTAGCCTGGTCTAAGCGAGATTATAAGCGAACAATATTGTTTAATATTAATAGGAATATTATTTTTAATATTAAAATAATAGTTATTAATAATGTTTAGTCTCCACAGGGGGAGGGAGAGCCACAATGAGATCTCACACCTCCTGAAAATATTCCTATGGTCGCCTCTGTCTTTCTTTCTTTCTTTCTTTCTTTCTTTAAAACATTGTTGTGATTAATCCTATCCATTTAATCATTTTCCAAGTGTGCTCAGTGGGTTGTGAAGATCAGATAACTCCAAAATTCAGTCACCAAATGTGTGTGTGTGTGTGTGTGGGGGGGGGTCTGCCGAAATGTCATGGACATGAAGATAGTTTTTGCCATTTTCTGTCTGAAAGCACCCATGGGATTAGAAGCAGATTAACTGGTTGTTTTCTATCAATTAATCACTCTAATGAAGGTATCTGTAACAGCTGTACGAAATTACTGACTGACAGGTATTTCAAAGCCCTTATTAAGGCATACGGTATGTGTTTAATTTTAATTTTTATTGGATGTACGTCCCTGTTAAGTACTGCGGCTAATAGTGACGCCGAGGTACTGGAATTTTGCCCCGAAGGGGATCTTGAACGTGCCAGTGAATCTCGCATTTGCGGACCCTCAAATACCAAACGGCTCCGCCAGGATTCGATCCTGCAACCTTGGGTACAGCTGGCGAGAACGTTACCGCTGAGTCACGCAGCCAGCCTAAGGCATGTCTGAATAGAACGAATGATTCATCCGTGAAAAATCTTCCCACTAAAAATATCAAGCTCTGTAAGATATTACACGCGTAATTTGCTTTTGGAATATCTGTAGGCTAGTCAAACTGCTGTCATAAAATGACGATAAAATGTTTTAATGACAATTTACATGTATTTCATTCTTATTACTGCCCCTTTCGGTTCAACATCCATCTCCTTTCCTTATATTATGCTACAAGAAGTACGCAAAGGACTTAAAATCTGTTTTTCTTTGCGTTTTACGAAGTCGAATTGTGTTATTGAATAGTTCGTTCCAGTAGTTGTCTATTCGAGCCGCTAGATGGTACCACTATGCGCTGTCGCAGCTGCTCTGCGTGTTAAGTGGCGAGAGTTTCCACTATTTACCTATAGACATGGTGGCGATTAGTTGTTCCAGGTGAGCAATCTTAGAGATAAGCTCATTAATACTAGTACCGTTTTGGTCTTGGGTATCAACCTTGAATACGTCATTGCGCGGAATCATCTCCAACATCTTAACAGCCATCACTGCGACACGCTCCAGGCACTCTTCGCTCACGAATAGGATACTTTTTTATCGAATCTGAAGCTGATCTAACCAAAGGGTTCTAATGACTTTATCAGACACATCCTTTCCAGCTAACGAATGCATTTTTCTAAGGTGACTAGGTTTGTAATCTCCTAACTCGACACCAGTAAGCAATCTTTTGATTTTCACATCTTCACTCTCTTTAAAAATATCCAGGAGTCGTGATTTGGCAGCCGTATATTTTAGCTGTTCCTGGTCCTATTATTATGTCCCAAATATTCTCGATATATTTTGGTTCGAGTTGGGCAATTATGTAATTAAATTTTGTCTCTTCGGATGTGATTCTATTAATATTGAACTGGGCTTCTACTTGAAAAAAAAATCGGGCTTTTCTGACCAAAATGGAGGAATCTTTACGTTAACCTTCTAAGCTTCGCATCCTAAGACTGGGATATCGTTATTTTCCGGGGTTAACATTTCAATTTCAATTTACAACACAGTCTACTCGTGTAACAGTGTACTGTTGTTTAATTTACTACTTTTTGTGTTTATTGTTATTACGTCGGAGGTCACCAATGTTACCGTTTTTATTATCCTTGACATTCATTAACACGATTTTTTACACTCTCATAATACATAACAATTCCAAGCCTCTCTTTTAATCACTGCCTACTTGATATTTCTACTCTCGCACGGCCTTTTTGATACTCTACTCTCGATGCTGCTAAAAGTTCACAACCATTCTGCATATAGGCAACACCTCCTTCGTAGAAGACCGTTGCCCTGATTTGAAGATAGCCAAAATGGTGGATCTCGAAGGCAGATGTGTGTGTGGGCATGCCGTTGTAGTTATTCTGCGATTTTTTTTAGATTTTTGCTGTAAAATATGGTTTACAAGTGTTGTGTGCCGAAGTGCAGGGGTAATTATGATAATGAAAATAAAGTTCAAGTGTCTAAGTTCCCCGAAGAAGAGGATTTGAAGAAACGTTGGGTATCAGCAATTAAACGAGAGAGCTTCATACCAACAACACATTCTGCGGTAAGAACCAGTAAACGTTGTTTTTCTTTCACCGAAACAGTGTTAACCTACCACATAAATATCCGATATATTTTTAATAATATAACAAGCCCTATGAACTAATATATTAGCTTGTAAACAACTCGCAAGTGACCACGTCCTTTTATGGTTAAAGTAGGCTTGTGCAAAGTATTGTTCCAAGTTTCAGATAATAACGAACAGTGTTTCTCATTAAATAATTAATCAACGAATCTCCCTAACTGCGAGTCAAGTTTGTTGTGCATGGGAGAAATAAACCTAGTTATACTGGTACCGTATTCTTTTATAATAGGGTATCACATTTTGAAATGTTTACATGTACGGTACATGTTTACATATGAACATGCTCCGGTGGTAATAGTACAGAACACCAGAACCGAAGTAAAACATTCTTAATCTACTGGAATTAGCCAAAATACCTGTAGTAATGGTAGAGAAAAAATCTAGAGATGATACAGTAATAGATGTTTACTCCTCCGCTGTCTGCAACCCACGCAGCCATCCCAAATAGGACCACGACTTATATAGATGAAATTTCAGCTGACTCCACAAATTTTAGCATCATGTACAGTATAGCCAACCCGAAGCATTCGGTACTATATCGCATCCGGCAGACCAATGGTTTTCGCCTAGACCACGTTAGCTAATATAAACACTCCTGGTCTTTGTGATAAATATTTGTCTGATATGAGCATCTTCTATGTGAAATCAAGCTAAGCTGCGGATCTCTCAATGATTTTAAATATTTGCTAACAAACTGTCTGTTGTGATCAAATACTGAAAAAGCTTTGATGTGATAATTATAACATTATTTTTAAAGCATATTGAGAATTGATGTACAAAGCAAATGATTAATATAATTAAGTCTGGTGTCACTAGAAAGTCATTAAATACGGTACCGGTATGTACCACAAATTTCTCAGACTCCAGATTGTTTAAATAGGTACTGCCCCCGAAAAATGAATTATTTGGGACTTAAATGAGTATTTTCCGAGCCCATGATAAAGATTAACATGCACATATAAATCCTGGAATTGTGACACAAGTCAGTCGTGTTACAAGCTCGAGGCAGTGGGGAGATTCCAACCACGTGATATGTTGCGCAATAGAAGTTTCTAGAAGGTTGAAATCGACATAGCAACAGTGAATTAGCTATAAAATATAATACATATTGTTATAAATTATGCTATTGGATATCAGCCCAGAGCCAATGAGAAGAGGCCTTATTGAAGACGGGATTAACTTCAACTATATAATTTGATGAAATTATGCATTTAGGCCCTTAGAAGGTGATTTTCTTAATTGGCAATGTAAAGAATATTAAAAGAAAATATGTCTGATACTTTAAAAGCCGCAGAACGGTTGAACTACGCAGTAATAAGCATTGATAAAGTGCGCGCTAAAATTATGGTGGGAGACTGATATGGCCGCCAAATTTTCGACTTGGAGAGGGAGAGCCAAGTATCGGAGTTTTTAATCCTACAGACTTTGAAGAGAGAGGAAGTGCTTCTTGGGTTAACTGAGATCCCAAAGCCATAGTCCGAGTGCGCTAATAGACGACTCGTGGAGACGATACGTTAGCAGGATTAAATAGTGGAGATCCCCGTGCTAGTAATTTAGGCGAAGTTGAAAGGAGTCTTGATAATAGGATATCTCATTTATATTTGAGATTATACTTCGGCCGATTGAATTAATAGATAGTATAGTTCGAATACTATATTATACCAAACGTTGAGCGTCATAATTCGAACCATTTCGAAGATATAAGCTTGTAAAGACAGTTTTACAAATGTGACGGACGTTGAAGCTGAAAAACAATTTAGTTGGAACGCGAAGATAGCGAACATAGTCCGAGTGAACAGCAGTGGAGAACTTTTACATTGGCGCAGCAAACAAACATTATTATTATTATGGCTGTTAATATTCATCGGCAAGTATCATTCAACATTATTAACATGGTTGAGATGTCGAACTAATAAGTCATGCGCCAGGGACATATTTAATGCAGAGATAAGATACAACAATGGAGCTTCGTTAGACAACGTATTTCAGAATACAGACGTAGTGTACGTTACATCTTGTACATTTTCGTCAGTTTACGAACGTTAATAGAACAATGATTAGCTATAGAAATAATTCATTCACCACCTACATGAATATTTCTATAAAATAATTACTCAACGATGATGCTGATATATATTTGCGACGTAGAATGAAGATCCTTCAGAAGAGGATAGTCAATATGCAAGGGAATCCCGGCAACCCAGAAGAATGTGCCAAAAGGATTTCGTTCGATTCCAGACGGTGGTTGGTGATTTCCGGAGAGGGAACTTTTTCTCATATCCGAGGTCACTGGTCCGATGTTTCTAATGGAGGGCCATCTCAGTATATTGGACTGAGGAAATACCAAAGTATTTTGCAAATACTTACCCAGATCTTCAAGATATCGTCTAATAAGGAAGCAGTGTTATTTATTTGTAGTATAGAGCTTGATTAGTGACATTCTGAGCTGACGTCCTTACTCCATATTTTATGTATTTCAGTGTTTCGATGTAAACTTATACTTCATATGTGTATCAAGATTTTTATGCTTCAAGACATCGAATATAGATTTAGGTATTAGGAAGTCATTTTTGAAAGCCTTTGTCTGGAGCGTGGCGCTCTATGGAAGTGAAACTTGGACTATTGGTGCAGCAGAAAAGAGGAGAATTGAGGCATTTGAAATGTGGTGTTACAGGAGAATGATGAAGATCAGATGGGTAGATAGGGTTACAAACGAAGAGGTATTAAGGCGAGTGGGAGAGGAGAGATGTTTCTGGCGACTGCTAATGAAGAGAAGAGATAGGTTGGTAGGACACATACTAAGACACCCAGGAATAGCAAGCTTAGTTATGGAAGGAAGGGTCGAGGACAAGAACTGTAGGGGTAGACCAAGGTTAGAATATGTTAAACAGATTGCCTCGGATGTAGGGTGTGGTAGCTATGTAGAGATGAAACGATTAGCTCAGGACAGGGACGCATGGAGAGCTGCATCAAACCAGTCAAAAGACTGAAGACTCAAACAACAACAACAGATCATTTGAGATGATAGTCTTTCATCTATTTTTCAATTTTTATTCTACGGATCAGTTGTTGAACACTCATTCAGATTTTGTTTGAGGAATCAGATTTCCTTATGTAAGACTAGTCATTTTGACTATCGAATTTTGATTTTTATTTGAACCAAGGATTCAGTCATTGTGTCATGGATGCAAATTAAATTATTTTCAATAATTTAATTTGGGCACTTTATTGTATCAACTTCAAGACTAGAAGAAACGTCGAGTGATATCGTTATATCATTTTTGTATATAAACTTTACGACGATCTAGCAAGAACTAGTCGTTTGATAACACTGAAGTCATAAACTCATGGACATTCTTCGTGTAGAATGGAAAGACATTGCGAAACTGAAAATCCTTACTTTACTTGAAAAAGCTGAAAGCTTTAGTCAATTAATTGTTTTAGGAAATATCTCTTTATAGAAGATAATTTATATATTTAACTAGGAATTCAAAGCTAGTTTATCCCGGTCAAGATTGAATTCTATGGGACATTATAAATAACATGTGTGGCTATTTATACACTATATGTGTAATATCACGTCATAATGTAGACCTGATATTGCAATGACGTCCAATTTAAAGCTTGACAAGTATGATGAAACAGATTTATTATTTTTATTACATGTATATGTGACAGAAGAGTTAACAATTAATTATCTTTTTGTGAAGTAAACTCAAGGAGGTCATTCACGACAGTCTAAAGTCGTCTTTTATTTATGGAAGTTTTCTTTGAAGAACTGAAGGATGTATTTTTGTTAATCAGTAGTCGAGTGTGACGACGCTGATGTTTATGCCATTAATTGAAGGAGGTTCCTACAGAAGAAATGTTAATCTGCATTTGTTTTTTTTAACATAGTAGAAGATATTTGTTTATACCATATACAGTGTTATATGAGGTGATGTAGAGCTATGTCTGAGCTCGTGCGATGGTGTTCCGTATTTTAAGGGAAGTTAACGAAGTTGAGTTCTTTTTATGAGAACGTGGCATGGATCATAAAGGAGTCGTTGTGTGTAAGAACTCCAGTACATTTGAAGTAACGTTTTAGCTGTGATGACACGAGGGTATGAGCGGAGAACCATTGGAGAAAGGTTGTCTACTTATGCCATTTATACCTTTATTAAATCTTTATTAAAACACGGAGTTGTATAGAAACGTGCAGTGGACCTTTGCTGGTTGAATGCATTTGACCGATATTGTATAAAAACCTATCTAAGACATTATGTGTGCAGTATATTGAACACTGATGAGTGTTAGCGAAACTTTATGTTGAGAAAACATTGTATATATTTAACTACGAGTTGTATTTTGAAAGGGAACTAAGATACTCGCAGATAACGTGTTGATAGTGTTAGATATCGTTTGTCATAACGATCAGATTACCTGGAAATATTTTTCGTAATTATTAAAAGTTAAATAATTTTATAACGATTAATTAGTAGGATGTTTTTGTATTATAGTGTACTTTTCGAGTTATTTTTTTTAGAATGGATTATTGCCAGTTGTTATGTATGATTGAACAACCTGGTTGGTTCTAGAACAACTCGGGAGTGTGAAAGGATGATGGTATTAAATTTTTAGAAAGATTGTTAAAGAATTGTATGAGTTACAAGCACTTTTATAAAGCCAGAATGTAAATTTTAAACGAGGCTACTATACGCACGTCAGACAGCGTGTATACAAGCGAATGTGAGCGAAGATGTGTACAGTTAGGACTCAAGGCCAGTCTATTATATAACGTGCAGCTTGGTGACAAGCCACAGCCTTGTGAAGGGTAATAGTTTCACGTCGCGACACTTGGTTGTCATTTTATCAATGAAACATAGTAAGCAGGTGCATTACAAGACGCGTGGCAGCAGTAGTAACCTTCTGAAAAGAATGCTGTCGACGCAGGAGTTTTTGTTAAATGTTTTATCACTTACAGTAGGCCAGACCTTGCAAAATTTTTGTGAATTTAATTTACAGTTCAGTAAACGCAGTGTAGTGGATGAGGAGCGAGTATGCATGTATGGATTATTTTATTAATATTGTTTATTGTTATTTATTGTTTAATATTAGATATAGTTTACTCATGTTTAAATAAATTTACACAGTTCGTTTTTCTTAGTCGTCGAGTGATTCATTTCAAATATAAGGAACAAGGTACTGTGGATCCCTTTTCAGGCGAAGCTGAGTCCCATACGAGAACCCCGAGAAAAGAAAGGTAGGTGATCAAGTGAGCCCCGTATATTTTGTTGTTATCCACAATATCCTTGCAGCATACTGTATGTAAATTCTTGAAGACCTTGTTGGAGCGATTTCTAATGAAGTAATTAGCCCGTGCTATTAGAAACAGGCAATCCAGCTGGGCTACGGATATTCCGACAAGCAACTTTCCGAATTTACGGGTACAGTACCTGACTTCCCTTTAATCGGGGTTATCTTATGCGAAACTTTTCAGCTAGATGTCATGACTGTTATATGCGGAACTCAATGGATTTGCCTTCCGTTGGCATTTCATACGCATGGAATTTGAAGAGTGGCAAGTTAATAATACGATAATTCTTTGCTCTAAAGTGTTTGTAACAGCCTATTGTGTGTTATTTGTTATTTTATATACAGAACAAGATGAGTCCACATAGTACTTGTAAACTATCTGTTTGTGCTAGTTCAGGATACCCTATTGCTCTTAGCAGGATGTTTTTGTTAGTTAATTAAAAGGCACACGGATTGATAGTTGAACACTACATGTTTTTTGGCACATTTCTACACGACTGAGTACATACATGTTGACCAAAGAATACATACATGCACAGGAAGTCACAGCCTTCTCATCACAAAGTCACTGTAAATAAACATAATGCAAAACAAGCATTACCTACATACTTACTAACTAAAATTAAAAACTAAAGTTGTACAGAACAATTGATTATCTTCATGATAATAAGACATTCTAACACCCTCACTTAATCGATTGTTTGTACACAAAACACATGAATTAATCTGCCACCCCCATAGATGCAATGCAAAAATCATGTTTTGCTCTTGAAAGTGCTTTGGTTAGCAGATCAGCAATCATCTGTTCAGTTGACAAGTATTGAATACTGACAACACCACATTTCACATGGAACCTGACATCAATGTGTTTACTTTTGCTGCCAGATGACTGGTTCAAACACATATTAATAGCTCCTTGGTTATCATTAAATATTTTAATACATTTGATTGGGACTGATAATACCCCAAGGAGACCTCTTAAATACACACCATCCTTGCCACATTCACAAGTAGAAACATACTCTGCAAAAGTTGTGCTATCTGCAATAGTTACAGATCTTCGTTTTCTTGCCTGCCAACTAATGGCTCCACCTGCTAGCTTGAACACATAGCCAGTAACAGATTTTCTATCAACAGCACAAGCAGCAAAATCTGCTTCTGCATAACCAGTTAAACTAAAACCTCCTTTACAATATTTTAGCCCTAAGCCCATTGTACCCTTCAGGTATCTAACCACTCTCAGGGCAGCATTGAAATGTGCATCATCATTGAAACTGTTGAACTGGCTTAAATAACTAACAGCAAAACAAATGTCAGGTCTGGTGCCTACGGCCAGATACATAAGGGCACCTATCAATTTTTGATAAAGTGGATGATTTGTAGAATTCATTGACCTGACAAGTTTTACACCAAGTGCTAGGGGCGTGTTCACTGGTTTACACTCCTCCATAATATAGTTTTTGACAATGTCGAGAGCACAGCTCTCTTGATCCAACTTAGCTGAATGAGATTTCCGGTCTCTTGTTACTCCCATACGTAGACATTCACTTATAGAACCCATGTCCCTTATTTTAAAACATTTAGAGATAGTTTCCTTAAGTTTATTAGTTTCCTGCTTACTGTTTGAGAAAATATGGAAGTCATCAACATGCAAGCCAATTGCTACACGTTTTACCTTCGTTCTTAGTGTAGACACATGCATCATACTCTGAATTCTGGAACTTACGTTGAATAAGAAAATCATGAATTTTATAATTCCAGGATTTGGCAGCTTACTTGAGACCATATAAAGCTCTTTGCAATCTGCATACTTTACCTTAATTGCCTTTTTCCAGAAAACCTTCCGGCTGCTCCAAGTAAATTGTTTCAGACAAATCACCATTTAAAAAGCAGTTGTTACGTCCACATGGTCTATTTCCCAGTCTAACTCGGCAGCCAGGGCAAATAGGACTCTTAGCGATGGGAGCCTGACTACAGGTGCAAAAGTCTGATCGTAGTATCTACCTGGAACCTGAGTGAATCCTTTCGCCACTAGTCTTACTTTGTAGCGTTTGGACCCATCCAGTCCTTTCTTAAGTTTGTAGACCCACTTACACTGAATAACATTGTGATTTGATGGTCTATGGACCAATCTCCAAGTTTGATTGTTAGTTAATGATAACATTTCCTCTCGCATGGCATTTCTACACAGCTTCTAATCTGACCTCGAACATACTCCTGAATCATTTTCAGGATCTTGTGGCCCAACAGTCAGAAATGAGTATTCATAATCCCCATCCCTCTTGGCCGTTCTGGTACGCTGGAGATATCTGCCCCCCCCCCCCCCACCCATCATATCAGGACGGTCATGCTGCGGACCAGGCTCATGACTAACAATCTAACAATATCCTCAATTGAGCTGTCATCACTACCAATATAGAGGTTAGAAATGTCAAAACTACTATCACTATCGCATGATTCAGCTGGTGTAGTGTCATTGGACACAGTCACAACCCTTTCAGTTTCATCACTCATAACATCAACATCTACAACATCAACATTGTGGTGATCAACAAAAGTATTAATTACAGGCACCGACAATACTGACATGTTATTTACAGCATTAGTTACTGGATTATTTGCATTCACTTGGAATGATGGACCTTCAAGAAAAACAACACTCCTAGCTACAACAATACGCTTTGGGTCAATTTTTCTTACAAGGCGGTATCCCTTTTTGTGTTTCACAATAACCTACAAATATCATCTCATCAGATTTCTTGTCATACTTCTGCCTTCTAACATCAGGGACATGAACCTGTGCTTTACAGCCAAAAATTTTAAGGTGGGAAATATCAACTTTTACTCCAAACCATGCCTCCTCTGGTACGAGATCCCTCACTGCAGCTGTGGGTGATCGGTTCTTGAGATAGATGGCATTGTTCATAGCCTCTGCCCAGAATCTCTTTTCTAGACCTGACTCAAACAGCATGCAGCGAGCTCTCTCTGCCAAGTTCCTGTTAGTCCTTTCAGCAATACCATTTTCCTGATGACTATATGGAATACTGGTTTGATGAATAATTCCGTTGTCCTGTAAATACAACTACAATTCCTTACTAGTATATTCTCCTCCATTGTCGGTTCTTAAGACACTTAATGCGTTTATTGAGCTGGTACTCTACATCTCCTTGAAGAGGCGGAATTTAGAAAAACTTCAGATTTAGAAGCAATCATATACCGTATCCAAAGACTTTCCTAGTGAAGTCATCGACAAAAATCAAACAGTATCTGGCTCCGCCCCACGATTGCACCTCCATGGGACCTTGTACATCACTATGAATAACATCTAGAACAGATTTAGCTTTGCTCCCCTTTTTAGGAAATGACTTTACTGTTTGCTTACCTTCCAGGCTGGTAACACAAACATTTTGATTGATTTGATTAAACTTCATGCTAGTGACCATATGTAGTAGTTCTTTCATACCTTAATGATTTAAATGACCCAGCCTTTTGTGCTACAGTTCCCCATCAGAGATAGCTTCAGCGGACAATGCCCTCACTGGTTCCTGTGAACACTCAGCTATTGAGTATAAATCATCTTGTTTTACACAGTTAAACTCTAAATTTCCATCAACAGAAAAATATGATCCATTAAAGACTTTACAGGACTCATTGTCAAATACAAGATTGTACCCTTTTTCTGTCATTTTAAGCACTGAGAGCAAGTTTGTAGATAAATTTGGAACATAAAGTACATCAGTCACAGTTTTATTATTATCACTACCGTACCAAGATTCAGGACAACCTTACCGACACCTTCAGAAAATATCTCAGAATCGTCTGCAACGCTGATTAACGTACGAACACTTGAGTCAACATCTTGCAGTGATGCCCTTTCCTTGGTCATGTGGGACATTGCACCTGAGTCGATGACCCATGCTGAGGGAGCCGCCTTGGTAGTCAACGCCTTGGTGAGGAGAGTCTTCTGCCCGCATGATATTCGGTCAGCAGTTGATGCACGGTTTGCTTTGAATTTCTTGCTTTTCTTCAACTTCGGACAATTGGGTATTCCATGTTCAGGGCTGCCACACTGTAACATTTAAATCCCGGATCGCCTGGCTTTCTCTTGTTATAATTTTTCTTCTTGCATTGATTGGAGAACAAAGCATTCTCCTTTAACTCTTATCCTCTCGCTTTCATCCAGAAGAGCAACCTTTACATCTTCTGAAGTGAAATCTTCCTTCAACTGCTGGTTCAGCGCCGCCACGAAATGTTCATATTCGTTTGAGACACCATTCCTCATAACGAATGAGACCCATTTATCGTCAATAGTTTCACCTATATCGGCGAGTTTCTGCACGGTCATCATGATGTTGTTGTCGAACTCTTCCGTTGTGCTGCTTTCATGCCTCATGTTGAAGAATATCCGGGTCAGCTCGAACTATGTGGCCATACTACATCCCTCGAAGGCCTTTTTGAGGTTATTCCAGGCATCCTTCGAGTTGGTAGCGTTAACAAAAATTAATAATACCATAGGCTACTATGCATGATTTTGATTTTAGATCCATACCGTTAGTATGAACCAGCCCACCCAAGATCACCTGTCCCCTCCCCATCGTCCATTGGAGCAGCTGCTCTTGTGAAACTTCTCTCATGGGGCTTCTGTAACAGAGTAGAGGGATTATTCTTAACTCAAAAATTAAACATGTAGAATAAAGAAAAGCATAATTTTGCAGTGTTTATTTGGGCTACTCTTAGGATAATTTAAATAGGAAGACATTTTTGAAAAATCACACAGATTAAAAGTACCGGTAGGCCTGTTCAAATTTACTTCATTCAACATGGAAAGACTCAATCATATACTGTAACTTCAACAAATATTACTTACCCTAGTATGATTCTTTTGGAAATATCAGGTTTGTGAGCTGCATTTTAATGCTCAAGACTCATGGTCATGAGATAACTTAACACTCCCATTGAAAGTGCCAAGACCCATACCTGGTGCTGTTGCATCTCGTCTTCCGAGTTGCCCAGTGCGGTTGGGCACTGTGGCCGATGGCAACATTATATAGTAAACCTATAGTTTAAATGATTAAATGGATACCCGGAAAATTTCGCGAAGAACGGCAAGGCCAGATATCTAGATAAAAACCTGATCGTATGCATATATTGACGATAATTCTATCAAATGCGTATATTTTACTGCTGTTAATTTACTGCTGCTTTTTATGGTCGTTGGCTATTGATATACAGTAAATTGATATAGGAACAGTAAAATAATGTACGTTTCATTTCTTCCTACAGTACCGGTACCTAGTTTCCCGTGAGGTTTCATTTCCAGGTGAACGACGAGAAGAAGCTTGTTCTGTAGTTTGTTTGTTAGGCACGTAAATGTAAGTACCGGTAAAGGATGAAGTCATCTTAATAGCCTATGAATGCTGCTGACGACGATGTATCAGTGGGAAGGAACCCGTCATATGGGCCCTGGCATGCGGCGTGCTCCAGCACACTCCAGCAGCTCTGCCTTCTGTGTCCGCCATCTTGTTTGAATGCAAAGGCCTTGTATCTAGGTGGTGTTGCTTGAGGCATGCTTCTAATATGTTTGGTCAGTAATGCTTTTATGATTCGGGTAACATTTTATGTTATGATATTTCACTATCATAGACTAGTTATTAGGTGTTTAATGATTTGTCTCCCGAAGTAAGTTTGATGAACGGATATTTTAATAATTACTGAGATCTATTGTTGGGTATACTTATTGAAATAAGTTGATGTAACCCTGGTAAATGAGAACGATGTATGGGGTAGGGAAAAAGGGGGTAGTGTTCATTAACATGACCGTCATCTGTTGATTGAAAATAGTTTGGTGTAAGATTTCTTACCTCTGCTTGCTTCGTAGTGTTGAAATTTACTAGTTTTATTGTAAGTTTTGGGCATCATTATGGCCCGTGCAATCCCGTTCTTGGATTTTCTTTCCCCTGATGAGATTACTGGAGGTGTCCGAAAGCTTAGTGAGAAATACTGAAGTTTTAAACCGTGCCAAAGATACGACCGTGTCGCCGCCTGACTTGACTGAATTTTCCTTCTGCTTGAACAAATCACTCATGTTGATCAAGGTTGACCTGTTAGTGCATAATTTGAATGATTATATTTCCCAAGAGGGAAGTATTGATAAACGTTGTATGATTCGGACTAAGATACAACATTTGTTTCACCGGATTGGTGATATGATTTCGATTTCAGGAAGTAGGGGAGAGAAGGTGAAGGCTGACTTAGTTGAATTACAAGCCAAGTTAGTGGAATGCGATGGATGTATTTTGGGTGATGACCCATCGATAAGAATGATGATATGACTGTGGATGACGAAGCAGAGGCGTGTGTTACTGATATAATCGTTGGGGTTCCTGGAGAAGGTATTGACAATACGCCTATTTTGGAGATTGATACGTTGGTGGACCGTGTGTCGACCGAACCTATGCATCGATTATCGGGGTTGGTGGATTCAATGACAATTGATCCTGATAGTGCTGTTCATTTTGAAGCCGCGAATAATAATGCCGCATCTACAAGTGCTGACGTACCTATTCGGAGTCCTATGGGTATTTTCCCCAAATTGAAATATGTCGCGCGTGATAATCTCGTTGCCGAACTAAGTGGCGATAATTTGAAAGGCATTTCCGCGCCCGGTATGGTGAATGCGTTGATGAATACCATTCGGAAACCGTATATTAGTGAGGATTCTGATACTTCGAGTCCTGATTGTCGGATTAAGGATTATTCCGAGCGCAGGGTTTTCGAGTTATCTTTGGACCAATTGCGAGAACAGATTGATGACAGGTTTGAGTCAGTAAGAAAATTGGTCCCGAGAGTTTCGACTCGAGAATCGAGGAGAGTTGAAAGGCCAAAAACTCAATTATTGAGAACTGATCAATTCACTTCTGATCGATTGATTGATAATGTCGTGGAACATGAGGTTTATGAGGGTGGTCCTTGCTTGCGAAATACAGAAGGAGTTGATCCGCCAAGTCGTCATTATAGTGAAGCTAGGTTCAATAGTGTGGCGACTAGTGGCATGAATGGCAGGGGAGTAACATCTGTTATTCCGAGATTCAATGAAAGAAAATGTTTAGCCAACTCAACTTATGCTCCGGGGAGGGAATTTTGTTACCGGAGTGTGACTAGGAAAGACATCAAGGATAGTAAATGTTCCAGGTAGGGGAGGTCAGTGAGTCCCAGTCGATTATTTGTTCGTGGTATTGATTTGCAATCCAGGCGTATTCTTGATGAAAGATCCGCACCGGAAGATGTGCGTTCGAGTCGCCAAATTGTACCGAGGGTGTCTCCTTGTTGTTCTAATGCATTTATGATGTTTGATTTGGAGGTATTAACCACCCATTGTCTGATTGTATTGACAAAATAAGAAACTTGAACACCGACAAAATAAGAAACTTGAACACCGACACGTTCGAGGTTTAGTAGATATTCAGGCATGTGCATCCGCGTTTTTCATTTCTGAGGAACAAATATTTCAGATGTTGTTCCCGATAACTTCTGGTGATATACTGGATAAGTTAATCGAGATTATACAGGATAGAATTACAATCAAGTCATTCTTGAAGGAGATTTTGGAGGTGTTTGTTCCAAACAGATTGTTGGGTTCCGTGATTCAACAATATTTTTATTGTCTTCAAGGTGTGAGGGAACCTTTGAATATTTATGTTAAGGACATAACCAAATACGGTAAGGTGTTTGGATTGGATCTACCTGAGAGTGGTGAAATGGTGGTGGTAATCGTTGACGGGGTTACCCGGGACATCCGATCTTATTTAAGTCTAAATTCCAGACCCAAGACATTTCGGGATTTGGATATCGCTGCAGTTCGTGCCGAATCTGTTCGTCTTGTTGATACCCACAGGTAAGTTTATCGTTTACCTCCAACACATTGTCCTCAGGCGTGCGTGGTGCCAAATCCGAATTCGAGACCCGATCCTAATGTAAACAAGAAAGAGATTCGATGTTACAATTGCGGACGTTCGGGTCATATTTCGCACAATTGTGAGAATGCCCGGCGTAAGAATTGACAAATTAACGCCCAAGGTTCGACGGGATCTACCTAAGATTCCACACGGTAGCCATAAGAGCGAAACATTGGGCGCTTGGAAAAATAATTTAGTTGTGGATGAAGAACGGTGTCAAGTTTTGTGTCCTGAAACGTATGAAAATTTCTTCTCCTTCATACGTAAATATGCCTATTATTCCGATTTCATTTAATAACGAGGGTGTCGAAGCTCTGTTGGATTCTGGGGGGGGGGGGGGGGGGGAGGAGGATGTCACAGTTGCTGTCACATGCCATTCATCAACTCCTCTGCCAAGAAATGTTTCTTCTAAAGTCCAATTGGAACATACCAAGTTAGGTTTGTCTCCTACACATATTCATACATATTTCTCTTCTAATGTTCAATTGGAACAAACCAAGTTAGGTTTGTCTCCTACTCATATTCATACATATATATTTCCTAGGTCGTTCATGCTTCGATGACCTGATCATTAATAATGCAATACATTGCCTTCTCTGTCCATACCTTTTCAGTCCAGTATTCTGACTTCTTAAGTCACATTTGGACCATGCCATGATAGGCATGTATCCTTAAAGATGATTTTTATCTACGACATTTTATGTCCGGGTCTTTCGAGTGTGGAAGCCCAGATCATATATTCTTACGTCAAACTACAGCCGTCATAAAAGCAAACTCCCGAGACGTACACAAGGATCGCTAGTCTGTCAGCCGGCGAGAAGTGAGAAGTTCTCGGTTTAATGTTGGCGGGCAGCTATCTCCCGAAAGTCGGTAAGTTGGTATTAAGAAAGAAAAGAAGAGAGAAGATAGATTGTTCATTGTTGTGTTACAAGAATAAAAATGTGGCCTCGTATTAACCTCCCCAATGATATATTAGTTACTTCGTGTGCATGATTCGGGAAACGTTTCCTTAACGGGAATGGAAAAGGATTAGGGAATTGGTGTCTAATTTATATTCTATTTTATGTGATAGACCGCTTTAAGCGAAACCTAATGGTTTTTATGTTGCTTAAGGGGGCTCATACACCGCCGGTTGTCAAAATTTAAGTTTTTTTCTTTTACGTTTAAATGAAAAACAATACCTTTCTCAATATATCTGTTAAGTTTTATAAGTAAATTCAGCGTTTTGGCAGAGATATAGCGTTTTACGTGAGACCATGCGACTTTCTGTCAATGGAGTGTTTAATATTCAAAGCTGTGTACCCAAAAGGTTGCTTTTTGGTAGGAAAAACACAATATCTCGTGAACTATGTGATGAAACTGGATGAAACTTGGCAGATACATTCCAACATATGATCCCTAGAGGATGAACCTCATTTATGAAATTATCTTAAAAAACAATTGACATGTACTTGGAAAATTAAACAAAAAACCGTTCATTTTTTGAAAGACAAATTTAATATTTTTTAAAAAATATACTATTTACAATATAACATTCGTGGTGGTTCATACTCGCTCTTTATGCGTTTACTTTACATGAAAAAGAATTCATTCTATTCAGACTGGTATTTCTTGATAAATCGTGTTTTTTGTGATTCACGGAGTTTAAAATATCAGGAATATTATCCTTTCAATATATCACGAAATACTTTATATACTACTCCTCTCTCTAAATTAGATGAAATTTCTGTGTATTTACTATACACATGTCAGTTTTCGTAACTCTATGTTACATATTAGTGAAGCTATGATATGATTCGTAACTGTATGCGAAAATTCCCAATGACGGTGTATGAGCCCCTTTAACCTAATACAACTGCCATTACCGCCAATGTTGCCATGGCGAAGAGTTGTTTCAAAATATGGGGCCAAGGATGTTTGTTGCGATTTTGATGTGAAGAGAAGTGATTAATTGATGTCGCGAATGTGGTTTGAGCTAATTTCATTTGTATTTTCAGATAGAGATTGTAGAAACGTTTCCCGTCATGAAAAGATTTTAGATTGCACCGATTTGAGAACTTCCGAATCAGATCACTGCGTTTAGTTTAACAAGAATAGTCACCCCTCTATTATTTTTGCCCAAGTGTAGTCAACATTAAATTCCTTACCTTTATGCGAGCGAGTAGGGTTATGTTTTACAACTATAATATTGTACCATATATTTATAATATAATTTAACTTGATACCTTATTACTATATTCATAAAATATATTAGAAGAATTTTAATTGAAGATTGATTCCATATACGTAAAGAGATTGGCCAAGCCACTAGGTCATTCCTTAAATAGTTGTCCTAATTGACCACTACGAGGGCCCGATCGGGACCCACCACAAGTGAATTGAAGGAGAACAAGTCTTCATTCTGACCATTATATATATACACAAGTCAAAAGGGTGTTGTTTATTGCCACAGACCCGTGGTGAGTACTATATATATCACGAAATTATGGAAAATAATCTGTGAGTACCAACTTAATGTTTTTGGCATGTGTATTGTAAATTTGTTTAGTGCATGTGCATGTTAGTTGTATTGCAACTTAAGGCTAAATGTCCCGTTTTTTAGTTTGTAATTCTGACACCACGTAGCAGCACCAAAATGAGACAATTTCGTTTTCCAGTTTTCTCTTGAACGAAAGCTCGTATTTGCGATCTGAAAACCACTATACATACTAGACTGCATTTGAATTGATATTAATTCGATGCATTTTCCAAAATGTGAAAAACAAGAAAGTTACTAACAGTTTTTTATATCTCTGCTTAAAATATGAAAAAAACTGGTAATAGGAAATTGGAGATTTATTTCCTGTTTCCAATGCATTTTTCAGAGTTAAAATTGGGTGAATGGAATCGACAGCATTAGTTTGGGAACTGTTTTGAAAAGGGTGGTAGGCGGCGTGGCTCCACAAGATCTCTTGCACAAGGAAAATGATGAACACGCTGACAGGGCGGAGGGAGAAGGGAACAATTTGACGACAGGAAGGAGTTGTCTTTCTCTTGTCACAAATATTATAGTTCGACGAGTTACGTGTACAAGTGCCTAGGCGTGGAACATTATCTGAGCAATAAAATTATACTGCAGTAGTGTCACAATATGTAACGTTGACACAATGTGTTTGTACAGATACCTTTCTTACTTCCTCTAGCATTCGTGTTGATAATAATACACTGTAGGGGTTTGGGACATATTGGTCATCAGTACTTTTGGCTGGCTGTGTGGCACTTAAATAGATTAGGAAAAGAGTATCTTAGCGATGAAACCTGCAAAATTGTAAATTCAAATGGTAAGAATAATTCAACAGTAATATCATTAGAGTGGAAGCAGGGAAACTGGTAGAAGAAGCCAAACGTGAGGTTTGGCAATCAGATCTTTTGAAGTCAAATTTAACGGAGTGTAACAATGGTATTTCGGATTTGTCTAGCAACAATAATAATAACAATTATGATAATAATAATGTAAATAAATCACCATCACAAGCTTGCAAAAGTAACAAATTTAAAATTTACAACCAGAATGTCCAGTCTCTTTATAATAAAATTGATTACATAAATCTAATGCTTAAAAATGAACTTAAAGACATCTCAGCACTATGTATTTCAGAACATTGGCTGAAAGAGGAACAACTCGAATTAATTCAATTCCCAGGGTATATACAAGCTAGTAAATACTCTAGATCTAATATTAGCCATGGTGGTACTTGCATCTTCTTAAGAAATAATTTAGAGCATGAACAGATAACAGCTTATGATTATCTAATTATGGAACAGGATTTTGAATTCTCTGCCGTAAAAATACAGCAGTTTAAGTTAATAATTGTATGCGTATACTGTTCTCCGTCAGGAAAGTTTCCTTTATTTATAGATAAATTAGAATTGTTACTCAATAACATGAGCAAAGTAAATTTCGATATAATAATTTGTGGGGATGTAAATGTGGATTTCTTAAAATTTAATAGAAATTGTGAATTATTAAGACAGTTACTAATTTCCTATGGACTGAAACCTACAGTAAATACCCCAACAAGAATAACAAAATTTAGTAAAACCACTCCTGATCAATTTTTTATAAATATAGATAAATATCACCATTCAATAGAAGTCTATTGTCCGGGTTTTAGTGACCACCATGGACAAATACTGAGTTTTGAAGTATCCGAAACAATCAATAATAATGATAGTGGAGTAAAATCAAAGTGCAGGTCATTCACTGAATCAAATGTTACATATTTCAATGACTTATTAAATAAGGAAACATGGTCAGAAATTTATGATCTAGAAAATGTAAATGATAAATTTAATGCATTTAACAGTACCCTAAAACACTATTTTGAAATAGCATTCCCCTTTAAACTAAGAACTGTTCAAAATAACAAAACTAGCAATTGGATAACAACAGGGATTATACATTCATGTCAAAGAAAGAAATTTCTACACAAATTATATAAACAATACCACACAACACCTGAATTCAATTTATACTACAAAAATACACTAGCATATTAAATAAGGTAATACGACTACCAAAGAAAATGCATAATGATAATTTTATTTCTCAATCATCTAATAAAAACAGGGCTATGTGGTCCGTGATAAAGAAAGAAACTGGAAAATATGCTAAAACACAAAGGAACATTACACTGACCAGAAATAATAAAGTGATTAATAATCCAGAGGAAATAGCAAACACTTTTAATGACTATTTTCTGGAAATTCCACAAAAATTATTAAATAAATCACAGGTAAATACACTAAATTCTAAAATAAAATAAATATATGCTGTGATTCTTTATTTATAAATCATGTCACAAGTGAAGAGGTAAGAATAGTTATAAAAGAGCTAAAAATAAATTCTGTGCTGGCATTGATGGCATCCCTGATGCAATTTTAAAGAAATGTGCAGAAAATATAATAAATCCACTTACGCACTTAATAAACAGTTCAATTCTCTCAGGAACTTACCCGGATATTTTGAAGTTATCAAAAGTAATTCCAGTGCACAAAAACGGTTCAAAAGATGAATTAGATAACTATCGTCCTATTACCTTACGAACTGGTATTGCCAAAATTGTGGAAAAAATCAAATATAAGAGACTGATAGGTTTTATAGAAAAAATAAAATATTATCAAACTCACAACATGGATTCAGAAAGAAAAAATGTACACACACAGCAATTTATGAATGTATTAATAGTATACTGAAATTAATTGACAATAAGGAACATGTAACTGGCCTATTCTTGGATTTATCGAAAGCATTTGATGTTGTTGACCATAAAATACTCCTTACCAAACTAAATCAATATGGTATTAGAGGTCTAGCTAATAAATGGATCGAGTCTTACTTAACAAGGCGTAAACAAATAGTAAGCTTGAGACACAAGGATGATGGAACCAAATTACTTAATGAAACATTGTCCAATGAGGGAATTATTGAATTTGGAGTACCCCAGGGATCGGTTTTGGGCCCACTACTCTTTCTTCTATATATCAATGATATAACACAGAACGTTCATTCACATAAGGAAATTTTGTTTGCGGACGATACAACAGTCGTAATAAAAGGTGAAACTAAACAGGTCATACAGCAGACTGCTGACTCCGTTACAGGAGAGTTAACCAAATGGTCACAAGATAATCGCCTCATAATAAACTATAAAAAAACAGTATGTCTAAATTTCCACACTATACAGAATAGGAATCCTGCGAAACCCAATATAACATTAAATGGTCATCAAATAGAAAATAAATCAGAAACAACGTTTTTAGGACTATGGATACAACAAGACTTGAAATGGAATAAACATATACAATATCTGAATACTAAACTGAACTCGATGTGCTTTGCGTTACGTATTTTGAAAACCTGCACTAGCATGCACACATTAAGAAATACTTATTTTGCTTATAACCATTCATACTTAAGATACGGGATCATATTTTGGGGTATGTCGCCAGATGTACTAAGCACGTTTAGGATACAAAAGAGGGCGATTAGAATTATGGCAAATGTAAACTCTAGAGAATCATGTAGACTTCTGTTTAAAGATTTAAACATTCTCCCACTGCCCTGCACATATATCTTTGAAAGTATTATGTTTTTTAAAAAGAATTTAATGAATAAAGATGTTTTTCTTAAAACAAACAATGATGTTCATAGGCATAACACAAGACAAAATCAAAACATTCATATTTCACACACACACACAAGCATATATCAAAAAAGAACTTTTCACACTGGAGTTAAATTATACAATAAACTACCCCAGTATATAAAACTGGCCCCAAAAATAAATACCTTTGATAGAATGTTGAAAGCTTATCTGCAGTGCCATTGTTTTTACTCAGTAGTTGAATATCTTAGCGTATAGGAGCGATGAAATCTATAATTATATTTTACTTTTTTAATTTAATTGTAATACCTAGCTGTATGTTGTTGTATTTATAGAATTAAGTTTTCATATTATGATAATAGAGTGAGGTGTAAATAGTTGTGCAATAAGATTGCATCTATTAAGTTTTGCTATTATAATAAGTTAAATAGTTATAATATTAGTAATATATACCTGTTAGTTCTTTTATTTTATAGATGTAAATTCTGACGTGTCCTATATCAAAAATGTATTGAATGCATGTAATTGATCAAATGGAATTAATAAAAATCTATCTATCTATCTATCTATCAGCGGTAACGTTCTCGCTTGCTGTTCCCAAGGTTGCATGATCGAATCTTGGTGCAGCCAGTTGGCATTTGAGGGTGCGCGAACGCGAGGGAGCCGTGTCATTAGATTTACTGGCACGTTTAAGTTCCCCTTCGGGGCAAAATTCCGGCATCCCGGCGTCTCTAAAAGCCGCAGTACTTAATAGGGACGTGAAAACAATAACGTTATTACTATTATTATTATTATCATAAGTCCTGTGTAGTTGATTATGTGTGTAACTGTATTAGAGTCAGGGATTGGGCAGGTGCCCTGAAACTTCACGTACGGTACTATCTCGGCATTTATCTGGAGGGATTGTGGAAAACCGGTGAAAATACACTCAGAATATTTGCTGATAGCACTGGATTCCCTTCTAGGTAACTGCTTTAGAGTTAGTTGAGGATAAACTCCCGAACAAAAAACATATTGTTCCGACATTAGTAATACTTTGTAGGGCATAATTCTTACCACACAGAGCAGCGACTGGTTTCACTCGATGCGAAATTGAATACTGTAAAGAAAGATATGACTGGTTTGTAGTTAGCACGTTCTTGATATTTTTGAAAAAAAGATGGACAAGATATGTTCGTGTTCAGGTTTATTGAGAATATCTATTCTAAAACCCATCCGATGCAGACTTCCAACTCCAGGTATCGTCTTCTAGAAATAACAAACAAGACCACAAACTCTCTCAACAGTACCTCATCGAAATCCAACTGCATTGATCGGTTTCCATAATCACGTGAGACAGTACGTTTCATTTCATTAGACTGTTGTCGGGACATTCTTTTCCCTTCTCGCGACGCAAATAAACTTTTTCAGAAAGCTGCTCTACTTCTCTTTCTGCTGAGTACAGTGTCCTTCAATATTGTGGCAGATTTTTTCTAAACTGATTTCATTGTTTTATAGAGCCAGAATGGCCCAAACTGAAAGACCAGCCCGGCAGCTTTGGTTCTATGAGTGAAGGAACCTCGTTTCCCTCGATTGATCTGCTTACCTCCCGAGAATTTTGCAACAAGGGACATATAATTTTCGGCAGCAGTGCTGGTGGTGTTTGATACTAGCCGGGATCGTTCTGCAATTAAGGGCTGCAAGCAATAACGCATAAGTTTGGTTGCAGTTAGCTGTTTGTCTTCACCTTGCCCGCTGGTAGTTCCAAAATTACTGTTTGCAGTCTTTATGGATCCCAATCCAATCCAATCCAGTATTTCTGGAAAACAATTTTCCATTTTCACATTCGATACGCCTTTATTTTTCCACACAACGCATTGTTTTCATTTGAAGTTGAACTTGCTTCTCTGAAAAAAGTTGACACTAAATAGTTCGTGATTTTGTACTCATACACTTAAGTATTAGAAGTAAAAAAACAAATTACACCCGTGTCGCGACAGCACATGAAGGGCCTAGGCCTAACAAGTAACCACTGCGCTGTTCAGCCATGTGGCCTGCAGATTTCGGGGTGACGTTTAGTTATCCAACTTGTAGGCTACAGGTAAAATATAAGTGAAATCATAACTGCTCAGTGCATTACAGATTCTCTAATGCAAGCGTAAGGAATTATATAATTTCAAATATAAACTAGGAAAAAAACTTACGGGTGTGAAGAGGTGTTTTTCTTTTTTTGTTTTAGGTCCTGGCTTCATTTTTGGTACTTAGTCGCAATCTCCCCTGGGATTTAGTGGAACGCCCTTGAATCGGTTTTGGTGGTGGCTCCATTTTTCAACAAAAACGAAAAAATAACTCCACGTGATGACCGTAATGCTCTCCACCAGTCGTAGCCTACCTATATGTACATGTATCTATTCTACGTCCGTAGCTTAGCGGCCAGCATGGTTCGCTACCGCCCCCGGAGGTCCTGGGTTCGATTCCCGGCTCTGCCACGAAATTTGAAAAGTGGTATGAGGACTGGAACGAGGTCTACTCAGCCTCGGCTAGTCCAAATGAGTAGAGAGGGTTCGATTCCCACCTCAGCCATCCTCGAAGTGGTTTTTCCGTGGTTTCCCACTTCGTCTTCGGACAAAAGCCGGGATGGTACTAAGCCAGTATTTTGCTGTATACTTGAACCCTGATACGACAACGAGACGTATTTTGAAATTATTGTTTGGCATTAATTTGGCTGCAGGCTTGAGGAGCAATACACTCGTCATTCACTTAGGAGATAGATAGGCAATCCCGCCATGCTCTTGATCACGTGGACAGGACATGCTCACTAACTTATTTCTGCAACTGTCTGATGCATATATAAGATGATAATCGACAGAGTTCGATTGTCAACCTCGATACTAGGAGAGATGTATCATGGGTAGACTGCCAGCTGTGAGGTGTCTGCGAGCAGTTCTGAAGTCAGACACACTTGAGTTTTGTGACACACGGAGTGAACGTGCTATCGGCTCTGTAAGAAAAGTTTCGTTAAACACGCAGTCGTACGAGTGTACTCTAATCACGGCGCGGAACGAACGGACGGATTGCTTCATAGCAACATGCGGTTGTTCGTATTTCTGGCGTGTTTGGCATAACCCAGAAAATAGATATATGCGAGTGAGCTTAGTTATTGCATGGACTTGTCAGTACAAACTCCACGATGAGGAAATCTACTACATATACGGTTGAAATGCAGGAAAGCATTAGTATTATCAAGAACAATACGACTGGTCTTTATTGTGAGAATCTAGCTGCTGTAGCAATGTTGGGCTAAGCAGATAGTACAGGAATGCAATGCAGAGGCAGGATTGATCATTTGAAATGACAACCTTATAAATACTACAATGAAGAAAAAGAAACGATTGTAGGCGTTCGTTCTGATCCAGTGGTTTTGAAGTACATGAGAATGAAGAAACAACTCTAAATGAACGAAACTACTTCACTGATAACGTCGAGGGAGCCTTGTACAAGTAATATGTAGGAACTCCGTTTCGTAGACAGTGGTTTTCGAGTTAGGAGGGAGTTGGTTCGACGACTTACAGCTCCAGCCATGGACGACTCAGGGATGAGGGTCCAGTTCCTGAAAGGAATGTATATTCCTTTACTTTCTTCAATCTCAACCAGAACATCGCCCAAGGTAGCTGGAAAACTTTTCTTTCTTGTAGACAGTAGACTTTGTCACTTTTAGTTCGTCACTTTTCACCAATATTTTATTAAATAGTATGAAATTCATTCGAAGACTAGATTTGGTTCCTTTTATCATTTCTGTCGGAGTGTAATTTATTTTGTAGTTAACAGTAAACGTAATGCTATTTAGAGCATTACTTGTGTTTTTTTTTGAAAATTTTTGAAATAAAACCAAGCATTGAATTTTGTTGGGAAGACATCTGCAGCATAATTAGGACCAAGACGACGATATTTTTGTATAAGAATAGCAATTAGGAAGAAGATGACCACACACACGTGCACTTGAACTATTCCAAAATATTTCAGTGATACTCTTCGTTTGGACTTATGACATTCTAGTGGACATTTCTTTCTTTTAGAAATGATAGTTCATTTTCATCATTATTTTCCATGGGTATGGAATTATAGAAATCGTCCAGCGAGAACAATTGTGAATTGATTGTCGAGGCATTTGTAGCCTACTTTCATATTTCTTTTAGATTAGAGATTTTTTTTAAACTGAAACTTTAGTTCGTTCAGTCTTCAGCTTGTGTTATTTTAATTCGTTTTTGGTAGGCTCTTGGCTAGATCATCGTTTGATTTAATGGTTTGCGTGTATCTATTGATATGATAATAGACTCCTTTCCATGGTGTAAATCTCACGTGTTTTCTTCTGAGTAGTCAAGCCATTTTTCGAGTTTGGATAGGCGAAACTGAACCGACTATTTTACTAGTGTCTATCTACGATTTTTTATATATATATAAGTTATTATGGAAATAATTATATATATATTGGAATAGTGAACTAAATTAACAGTTCAAACAAGTATAACAGAATTTGTCATAGACTTAAATGACGATAATTTATGGAAGTAGATAATACAATTTATCTAATAAATTGTTGCAACTTGTTGAGTGAAGTTGGAAAAGAGGTACTCTGTGACACTTCTATATTCGTCTACGATAAGGCGTGATATCTTCACAGTAATTATTGAATGGTTTTGAGTTTAATTACGTTTGGGAAAAATTCTTGACAGCTTTGGAAAGCTGAATTAATGTATTGCAATTTAATGAATACGAATTTATTGTGCTAATGAAGCGAATATTTGACATCATTGGATGGTCAACAGTAATATTGTATAATGTACTCGAAGTCTTATGTGAAGACATTAACGTAGTCATTTCATTTTGTAAGAGTGAGATTAGCTTTTGAGCTACCACCAATTTGGATAGGAAGTTGTAGTGAACGTGAATTGGAATCACGAGTGTTTCTCTTAAATGCCAGTATTAATTCAAGTAACCCTACGTTTTTATTCTTGCCTATTAAGATTTGCCGGAGATGAATTGCTTATATCATGACACACATATTTAAGTGACACAGCCACTTCTCGAATAACTTTAATTGATTCATGCAATATACTGCATTCATTGAAGCATCTGGATAGTTAATAAACTATTTTCTAACTTGTAACACTATTCGATTATCTTAATTGATTGTTGAATGCAACAAATTAAGAGAATTATAACCTTGAGATATACTTGTCGAATTAAATGGAAATGGGCAGCGATAATAACAAAATCCTAACTAAGGATATAATCTGTATATAAAATGTAAGATATGTATACATTTTTAATAAGGGTATAGCATCAGTGCATGATTTAATATTGTATTTTTCTTGTAATGTGTTCAATGAATGAGATATTTAAATACTGTGATTTAGAGCAGTAAGATGGGGCCTTATTATAGGCGTTTATTGAAACTATTTTCGTCATTTGATTTAGAGAAGCTTTCTTCATTTTTGTCTAGTGGACAGACACACACCATTTGCCAGTTAATAAACTGAATTTAATTTTTAAAAAAATCTTTGAACGACTGGTGTTTTCTATTAGAAAAGGAGTACGTTAGGAGGACCAGTGGGTGGTTTTTCCTTGAGTTTGCTTAAAATTAACGCCCGAGATACTTTCGTTTTCTTTTAGAGTCTCTTGTTCGAGTTTTTTTTAAGAGCTTCGTTTCATTTTAATGCATACACCACTGGCACCTTCGTATCGCATTCTTTAATATCGACGTATCCTGATCCCTGGTTGATCCTAGTGGGTAGACATTTAGGGGTTATTTCAGCCGGGAACTTCCTGAATCTACGATCCAGCTTTTCCATCGGATTTCAACAGGTAAGACCACGTGGATTACGGGTACAGTACCTACTGTAAGGCCACGGCCGCCTCCTTCCCTCTTCCTTGCCTATCTAGCCCAATCTCCCTTTCCCTTCCCATCCCTCATGAGGCCCCTGTTCGCTTTGCAGGTGAGGCCGCCTGGGCGAAGTGCTGATCACACCTCACCAGTTGTATCCAATCCGTCCAAGTGTTCCAAGCTCTAGGACACTGCCTGGAAAGGTGGTAGTGGTGAGTTCCCTCACTGAGTCCGTGGGTTCCACCAACCTGGAGGGTAAAATTGACTTTAAATAAAAAATCTATTCTACCAGAAATACTGTCCAAAAAATAAAGTGCCGAAAATAGAACACCTAACGGGTATTAAAAAATAATACTGTTTCAGGTAAAATAAATTAAACAAAAAGTAATTAATGAGATTGATGAACTGAAAAGAAGAAGTCGTAACTAGGAACTGGTAAAATATCAAATGATCACTCAGAAATATCCAGACCTTCATAATAACTCAGAACTATCCAGCACAGTCAATTGCAACATTGGACTGCTAGATGCTTGGGAATTCCATACCGTCAGGCAAGGTTGTCACTCTCTCAAATCACTCGAGCTCCGCTCTTCTCCCCTCCCCCCAACCAACCATCAACCCGCTCTCCATGACCTTGTTCTACTGCCGCGCTTGTTACAAATACAGTAACTCTTTTATTCATAAACTTCCCAAAGTGATCCCAACGGTTCTATTCAGCCGATTTAGGTTTTCGATACGACTTTGGAATCAGTGAGTAAAACTCAACTTTCGTATTACCCATTTTCTTTCGAATTTTAATCAGATATTCGAAAAACAAACAGCAACTTTCTGTTTTTGAAATTAAAAAGTAAGCAATGAATTAATATCGATTCTGCTACTAGACAGAGTACATAGCAGTTTTCAGATCGCAGATCGGAGCTCCCCTTCGATACAAAAATAAATAAATAAATCCAGCTTCGCTTGTGCTGTCATCTGTTGAAATATATTCTTACCAAAGTGTCGGGACATTTAGCCTTAAAGTAAACTGTGTGTATTGTTTGAATCTAAATGTTTTGGTATTAAACTGTAGATTCCCTCTCGCCTAAATTAAATAATTTCTGTGTCAGTATAGTTTACGCTTTCATTTACCAGGTTAAGGGCCCCTTCACACGAGGCCACTTAGCAGCGCTTCTCTGAAGCGCTTCCGTCCATAAATACTATAGATAAATGAGAGCGTTCACACACAGCCACCGCCATAGAAAAGTGGCGCTGCAGACGCTCTGTGTAGTTGACTTCGCCGCTGGTGGCGGCCACAAAAAGAAGCGCTTCTCTTCGCGAAACCAGAAACTAGATTGTAGCTTTCAGACGAGGCTGCAGCCACGCCACTAATTAGTGGCGCATACGTAGCACGTTAGTGGCGCGTCGGTAGCGCTACTAACGGACGGCTCGCCACATGGTCGTGTATTTTCACGGCCGACTGGATGCAAGCTGCGCTCTCCACTACCGGCCTAGACAATGAGGCTTTTTACATGAAATCCCGTTAGTTACTCAACTGCTCACACAGCGCAGTCAACCCCGCATAGCATAACAAAGACTTATGACTTATTATAATTTCCGCAATATCAAATTGCAAATTATATTACAAAATAAAATAGCGTGATATTAAATCTGAGAGAAACTAGGCCTACCTTGCACCTTATTAAAATAGAATTCCATTAGGTTCACTCGGTTTTTATAAAACTTCATTAACTTTCCTGCTGAGTGGTTAGTACAGAAGTCATTTGGAAGCAACCGGTATTTCGGCTTGTGCATTACGGTCTAATATCCGTAATTGGTGATACAAATTTATCTGCAATGACGCTGGCAAGTCTGTTGCTGCGGTTAGATTAATGAGTGGAGAGGATTAGAGTTCTGGGAAATGCAATCCAATGCAAGCCAGGTATTCTGGCAAGATGGCGTCACGGTGAAAGTGTAGTGAAATAGCAGCTAGTGTAAATATTTGATAAAAGTGGAAAAATATTATAACAGAGGTTTAAAATCTATAAAGTTACTTTCCTTAGATCAAGTGTAATACGGAATATTGATAGTATTTAGAAATTCTTATTGATAATTTAATAAACTTAAACTAAGTTGTGAGAACGTGTATCCAAAGATTCGGTGACTTCTTCAATCACTGTTTGAACCAAGTAGAGCAGTGGTGCTTTTACGAGACTTCACCCGATTGGAAGATATACGTATTTCACATTCTTCTTTATTGGTAGGTAATTAGATTAATTCTATTCTCTCTCTCTCTCTCTATTCGTTTAGCCGATTCCGACTCTCCGTGACCCCATGTACTAAACTTCGCCAATTTCTTCTGTCCTGCACTGCCTCCCGAAGATTTTCCAAGCTGGAATTTAGTGCTTCTGTGATGCCATCCATCCATCTCATTCTTTGCCTCCCTCTTCTTCTTGTGCCTTCTATCTTCCCCAGCATTAAGGTCTTCTCTAATGAATCATGTCTTCTCATGATGTGTCCAAAGTAGCCCAATTTTTGTTTCAGGATTAAGCCCCCCAAGGAACACACTGGTTTAATTTGCTGTAAAAATGACTTATTGGTTCTCTTCGCAGTCCATGGAACTCTAAGAACTTTTCTTCAACACCATAATTCAAAGGAATCTATTCTACGGCGTTCAGCTTTTCTTATGGTCCAGGTCTCACATCCGTACATCACAACTGGAAAAACCATAGCCCTTACTATACGGATCTTTGTTGTTAAGGTTAGGTCTCTACTCCTTAAGACATTGTCCAGATTTGAAAATGCCTGTCTACCAAGTAGCAATCGTCTTTTGATCTCATGACTGCAGTCACCATCGGCAGAAATCTGTGAGCCAAGATAGTTAAAAACAGAGACTATCTCCATTTTTTCTCCTCCTACTTGCCATGAATTGACAGTTGTAGTTGTCATAATTTTTGTTTTCTTGACATTCAACATTAGTCCAGCCTTTGAACTTTCCTCTTTCACTTTCAGTAAGAGGTTTTTTAAATCTTCTTCAGTTTCAGCCATCAGGATTGTATCATCTGCATATCTCAGGTTGTTTATA
Source organism: Meconema thalassinum (assembly GCA_946902985.2). Classification (NCBI taxonomy): domain Eukaryota; kingdom Metazoa; phylum Arthropoda; class Insecta; order Orthoptera; family Tettigoniidae; genus Meconema; species Meconema thalassinum. The sequence goes on from OX336395.1 coordinate 207,054,796, forward strand.
TTTAACCCAGCTATTTTGATTCCTGTTCCTTCTTCATCTAACCCCACATTCCTCATAATGTGTTTTGCATACAGATTGAAAAGGTAAGGTGACAATATACAGCCTTGCCGTACTCCTTTTTAAATCTTAACCCATTTAGTTGTTCCATATATGGTTCTCACTGTAGCTTCTTGATCAGAGTATAAGTTCCGGATGAGGTTAATGATATGTTCTGGTACTCCCATGTATTTTAGTACTTTCCATAACTCATTATGATCAACACAGTCAAAAGCTTGAGCATAATCAATAAAACAAAAATATACATCTTTCTGGAACCCTCTTGCCTTCTCGATTATCCATCGTACGTTGGCGATTTGATCTCTGGTCCCTCTTCCTTTACGAAATCCAGATTGTTCTTCAGGTAGCTCTCGGTCTACATACTGGCGTAGTCTATTTTGTAGGATTTTAAGCATGACTTTGCTAGCATGTGAGATAAGTGCTATTGTTCGGTGATTCGTGCATTCTTTAGAATTTCCCTACTTAGGAATTGGGATGAATACTGAACTTTTCCAGTCTTTTGGCCACTGTTGGGTTTTCCATATTTGCTGACATATGGAATGTAAAATTTTCACTGCACTATCTCCAACTTCTCTGAACATTTCTATTGGAATTCCATCATGTCCATTCTATTAGGTAGTAATAATAAAAATAAATTTAGTGTAATTTGGTGTAAACATCTAGGCTAACTTAGATCTCTAGTATGACGACAGTAAACAGTGTTAGTGTCTCGTCAGGTAGTGTAACCGTAACGGATTTATGCTCGTCGTGCAAAATAAAAGTAAAAAATGCAAATAAAATCATAACCAGCTCTCAGGTAAAATTGAATGAGGAGAAAAGTGAAACCGATTGTCGTAATGTAGGCCTACCGCTACCGTCATGCGAATGTCATAACCTGAGAAACGAACTGTCCTCAAAAGACGAAATTATAAAGCTGCTAAAGGAAGATATTGCTAAGTTAATGGAAGAGTTGAATAAATTAAAAGGAAACAGAGGAAAGCAAGGAAACTTGGTCGACAGTGATTGCTGCTAAGGTAAGATTGAATAAGCCTAGGCCTATAAATGGAGTACATGTAACTGAAATTCCCGTCTCAAATTCATTTGGAGTGTTTGTCGAAGAAAATGATGACTTTCCTCAAGAAGAAAAGAAGAAAGTGATAAAGAGAAAATCCAGGAAGATGCGGATATTTGCGGATAGCCACGGGCGAGATGTAGCAGCAAGTGTATTGGAGAGAAGAAGAGAAATGGAGGTCACTTCGACAGTAAAGCCAGGAGCTCAAATTGCAGAGGTCACGAACGGGATGATAGGAGAGTGTGCGTCCCTTACTGCAAAGGACTACGCAGTGATCATCGATGGAGCAAACGACGTCTATAGAAATGAGAGTAAAAAGGTAATCAAAGATTTAAAGGGTACATTGCCATCCATGCATAACACAAATGTCATCATTGTAAGCATTCCGCAGAGATACGACTTAATTCCCAAATCATGTGTAAATGTAGAAATAGAGGCTACAAATGGAAAAATTCATAAAATTTGTAAGAGTTTTCCAAATGTCCAAATTGTAGATGTAAGTAAATGAGACAGGAAGTTCCACACTCGGCATGGCCTACACTTAAATAGATTAGGAAAAGAGTACCATAGTGATGAAATCTGCAAAATTGTAAATTCAAATGGTAAGAATAATTCAACAGTAATATCATTAGAGTGGAAGCAGGGAAACTGGTAGAAGAAGCCAAACGTGAGGTTTGGCATTCAGATCTTTTGAAGTCAAATTTAACGGAGTGCAACAATGGTATTTCGGATTTGTCTAGCAACAATAATAATAACAATTATGATAATAATAATGTAAATAAATCACCATCACAAGCTTGCAAAAGTAACAAATTTAAAATTTACAGCCAGAATGTCCAGTCTCTTTATAATAAAATTGATTACATAAATCTAATGCTTAAAAATGAACTTAAAGACATCTCAGCACTATGTATTTCAGAACATTGGCTGAAAGAGGAACAACTCGAATTAATTCAATTCCCAGGGTATATACAAGCTAGTAAATACTCTAGATCTAATATTAGCCATGGTGGTACTTGCATCTTCTTAAGAAATAATTTAGAGCATGAACAGATAACAGCTTATGATTATCTAATTATGGAACAGGATTTTGAATTCTCTGCCGTAAAAATACAGCAGTTTAAGTTAATAATTGTATGCGTATACCGTTCTCCGTCAGGAAAGTTTCCTTTATTTATAGATAAATTAGAATTGTTACTCAATAACATGAGCAAAGTAAATTTCGATATAATAATTTGTGGGGATGTAAATGTGGATTTCTTAAATTTTAATAGAAATTGTGAATTATTAAGACAGTTACTAATTTCCTATGGACTGAAACCTACAGTAAATACCCCAACAAGAATAACAAAATTTAGTAAAACCACTCCTGATCAAATTTTTATAAATATAGATAAATATCACCATTCAATAGAAGTCTATTGTCCGGGTTTTAGTGACCACCATGGACAAATACTGAGTTTTGAAGTATCCGAAACAATCAATAATAATGATAGTGGAGTAAAATCAAAGTGCAGGTCATTCACTGAATCAAATGTTACATATTTCAATGACTTATTAAATAAGGAAACATGGTCAGAAATTTATGAACTAGAAAATGTAAATGATAAATTTAATGCATTTAACAGTACCCTAAAACACTATTTTGAAATAGCATTCCCCTTTAAACGAAGAACTGTTCAAAATAACAAAACTAGCAATTGGATAACAACAGGGATTATACATTCATGTCAAAGAAAGAAATTTCTACACAAATTATATAAACAATACCAAACAACACCTGAATTCAATTTATACTACAAAAAATACACTAGCATATTAAATAAGGTAATACGACTACCAAAGAAAATGCATAATGATAATTTTATTTCTCAATCATCTAATAAAAACAGGGCTATGTGGTCCGTGATAAAGAAAGAAACTGGAAAATATGCTAAAATACAAAGGAACATTACACTGACCAGAAATAATAAAGTGATTAATAATCCAGAGGAAATAGCAAACACTTTTAATGACTATTTTCTGGAAATTCCACAAAAATTATTAAATAAATCACAGGTAAATACACTAAGTTCTAATAATAAAATAAATATATGCAGTCACAAGTGAAGAGGTAAGAATAGTTATAAAAGAGCTAAAAAATAAATTCTGTGCTGGCATTGATTTCATCCCTGATGCAATTTTAAGGAAATGTGCAGAAAATATAATAAATCCACTTACGCACTTAATAAACAGTTCAATTCTCTCAGGAACTTACCCGGATATTTTGAAGTTATCAAAAGTAATTCCAGTGCACAAAAACGGTTCAAAAGATGAATTAGATAACTATCGTCCTATTACCTTACCAACTGGTATTGCAAAAAATGTGAAAACAAATATGTATAAGAGACTGATAAATTTTCTTAGAAAAAATAAAATATTATCAAACTCACAACATGGATTCAGAACGGAAAAATCTACACAGACAGCAATTTACGAATGTAGTAATTGTATACTGAAATTAATTGACAATAAGGAACATGTAACTGGCCTATTCTTGGAATTATCGAAAGCATTTGATGTTGTTGACCATAAAATCCTCCTTACCAAACTAAATCAATGTGGTATTAGAAGTCTAGCTAATAAATGGATCGAGTCTTACTTAACAAGGCGTAAACAAATAGTAAGCTTGAGACACAAGGATGATGGAACCAAATTACTTAATGAAACATTGTCCAATGAGGGAATTATTGAATTTGGAGTACCCCAGGGATCGGTTTTGGGCCCACTACTCTTTCTTCTATACATCAATGATATAACACAGAACGTTCATTCACATAAGGAAATTTTGTTTGCGGACGATACAACACTCGTAATAAAAGGTGAAACTAAACAGGTCATACAGCTGACTGCTGACTCCGTTACAAGAGAGTTAACCAAATGGTCACAAGATAATCGCCTCATAATAAACTATAAAAAACAGTATGTATAAATTTCCACACTATACAGAATAGGAATCCTGCGAAACCCAATATAACATTAAATGGTCATCAAATAGAAAATAAATCAGAAACAAAGATTTTAGGACTATGGATTCAACAAGACTTGAAATGGAATAAACATATACAATATCTGAATACTAAATTGAACTCGATGTGCTTTGCGTTACGTATTTTGAAAACCTGCACTAGCATGCACACATTAAGAAATAATTATTTTGCTTATTTCCATTCATACTTAAGATATGAGATCATATTTTGGGGTATGTCGCCAGATGTACTAAGCACGTTTAGGATACAAAAGAGGGCGATTAGAATTATGGCAAATGTAAATTCTAGAGAATCATGTAGACCTCTGTTTAAAGATTTAAACATTCTCCCACTGCCCTGCATATATATCTTTGAAAGTATTATGTTTTTTAAAAAGAATTTAATGAATAAAGATGTTTTTCTTAAAACAAACAATGATATTCATAGGCATAACACAAGACAAAATCAAAACATTCATATTTCACACACACACACAAGCATATATCAAAAAAGAACTTTTCACACCGGAGTTAAATTATACAATAAACAACCCCAGTATATAAAACTTGCCCCAAAATAAAAACCTTTGATAGAATGTTGAAAGCGTATCTGCAGTGCCATTGTTCTTACTCAGTAGTTGAATATCTTTGCGTATAGGAGCGATGAAATCTATAATTATATTTTACTTTTTTTAATTTAATTGTAATACCTAGCTGTATGTTGTTGTATTTATAGAATTAAGTTTTCATATTATGATAATAGAGTGAGGTGTAAATAGTTGTGCAATAAGATTGTATCTATTAAGATTTGCTATTATAATAAGTTAAATAGTTATAATATTAGTAATATATACCTGTTAGTTCTTTTATTTTATAGATGTAAATTCTGACGTGTCCTATATCAAAAATGTATTGAATGCATGTATTTGATCAAATGGAATTGATAAAAATCTATCTATCTATCTAACATTTCATACAAGAAATTCTTTCCACTGTGCATAAAACATAACCCGTATATTCAGTTTTCATTGTCGGCAAAGGTATTGCTGAAATTGTAATTTGATGTTTGTTGATGTTAAAGAGCCTAACATCGAGGTTATCGGCCTGTAATTTTTTGGGGTGAAAATGAAATATTATGATGAAATGAACACTAGAACTAAAACTTACAACTAACTTACGGATTATGAGAAGAAAAGGACAAAAAGAAGGAATAAGGGAAATAAAATACAGGTAAAAGAAATGCCCTCAACCTTCGAAAAATGAGAATTGATGGATTTGGAAGGATGTAGAGCCATGATGACAATAAAAACAAGAGATCTGGCCCTTTGAAGAATGAGAGTATCAGGAAAGATGAGACAAGGTCCAATTAAGGCGGGAAATTGAAAGATTCCCTAGACCTCGGATATCCTAATGCCGTCAGGGTTGGAAGAGAACAAGAGTTGATCAAGGGAGGAAATATGCCAGAGAGGACCCCGGCACAATTAAGTGGAAGCAATCGCGAACTAAGCTGGGGCCCGTGGTCACCAACCAACGTCCCACAAGTTGTACGCCCCTGAGGTAGGGGGAGTGTCGTAATGTCGTAAGTGAACGAAAGGTGATCAAGGGTGGTTGACGTGAAAGATGACAGAAAGGGGCCTGGCACAAGTAAGTGCAAGCAATACCGGACTCAGCTGGGGTTTCGTGGTCACCAAACCCACGTCCCACTAGTCGTGAGCCTCTGGAGGATGTACTGAAGAATGATTCAACAAACATTGAAATGAAAATCCACAGCCTGCTTCCAGTCTCCGACCGGGTCAGGAATGGAATGAATGAAGCCCCCATCTAGCGGCGAGGATATGAATTGTGCCGGCTGCCGAGGCCTGACGCACTCCTCTGGGGCAATGATTAAATGAATGACAGATGAAATGAAATGATAGTGGAGAGTGTTGCTGGAATGAAATTTGACAGGGAAAACCGGAGTACCCGGAGAAAAACCTGTCTGCCTCCGTTTCGTCCAGCACGGATCTCACATGGAGTGACCGGGATTTGAACCACGGACCCAGCGGTGAGAGGCCGGCGTGCTGCCGCCTAAGCCACGGAGGCTTCTTCAACAAACATTATGATACCGGTACCAATTTTTCAGAAGATACCTTATGGATATGCACTGACCGGTTGATTCCGTAGTTAATTGGATATCTTCGTAGGTCTCAGAGGCCAGGAAGTCCTTAACATGTGCGTTACTGACAGTGGTAAAGTAATATCCCGGCACTTGCCTAGATGGAGTGTAGAAAAACCACACTCTGGATATTTTCTGTCGGTGCTGGATTTTGAACCTACGATCTCTAGACTTGCTAGAGCTGCCCTCACAGCCGTGGTGCTCAATTAAACGACCACAACTACAGGGACAGATGACCTCGTAGTTCCGCCCCTTAAAACCTCAATAAATAAACAACTAACTACGATCACAACTACCACGTGGGACACTTAAAATGACGACTACACACAACACAACATCCGAAGGAGAGTTTGTGTCCGGAACAAAGTTATCACGGGAAATCACGTTAAGCCAATCATCACACCCATCACTGTCACAAGGAAACTCGTGAAATGAAAGCACTTCTATTTTCTTCCTATTCGAAGTGCAAAATGGCACAAAACAGTATGACATACGGTACTGGATTTGAGCAGCGGCGTTCAAACCATAGTTTATAATTTACCCCAGCATTTTACAATTTCATCAGCAAACATTGCAAACAACGTAGCAATTCAGTACATTGATACCGACTACTTACAATAATTGAAACTGGCTTTGACACTAAGGTAAATTATAAATTCAGTATTTGCAATCTACAAACTGGGCGTCAATTCACAAAGCTTGCACTCGGTACCCGAGGCCATACGATATTATTATTATTATCCACACTGCAAATATTACAGCAGTTTGCAAATTACAGTAGCCTATACATGGGTTAGAGGTGCGCTCTATCGGCAACTAGAGGAAATTTTCCACTTACACGTTATTTTATATTAAATATTATATCTTTGGACTACCCTTCCCTTTCTCTTCTGGTGGAATGGTCTGTCTCATGACGGAGTCTTTTTTCCGAATATTGTTGCTAATACCATCGTCATCCTGTTGTAGATCATCGAATAAGGTGTAGAACAATCCTCGATTCTGCCTTTCCAAAACCAATGGATGCACCCAGAATCTTCTTGTTTTCCGTTTAAGTCTCTTTCTCCTGCGTATGAGGAGCATGGCAAGAATTATATCACCTTCTAAGTCCATGTTTACTAGAAAACTGATGAGTTCTCCACCCAGGTATCAAATAATAGCAGGGCCAGCTACGCTTGGTAGAAGCGCCACTAACGCTCGGTAGAAGCGCCACCAACGTGCCAATAACGCTTGGTAGAAGCGCCACTAACGCTTGGTAGAAGCGCCACCACCGCGCCACGAAGCAGCGCTGCTAAGTGGCCTCGTCTGAAGGGGCCTTAACACATTCAATAATTAGGATCTCTGGGCACGGGTCCACTTCCATCCCACGGTCTTCTGTCCCGCATACCTTCTCCTCTTCATTCGGGTAGCAGATGTATTTTAATGAGGGGTAGGGGGTTCAAACAGAATTAAAATTGTCTTGGCAGAGGTGGGAATCGAACCCGAGCCTCCGCGGTGACAGCCAAGAATGCAGTTATTCGCGAGTCCTCGTATATTTAGAACCCTTTTCACTACTCTCTATTCATGTGAGAAAGCTGACTGAACATATAACCAGGGCCTTAAAATAAATATATTTTTTTCTTCTCAGATCCTCATAAATTAGTTTGTACTAATGAACGGCAATGTGTTTTCTGAAACTGTTATGAAATAAATATACAGGGTGCTTCAAAAATACTTTTACAAACATTGGGGATTGGTTCCTTACAGCAAAACAAGAAACAAAGTTCATATACACATATGTCCCAAAATCCTTCGTTTTCGATTCATTAATGAAAGAACATTGTAAACTTACACATTAATTGAGTGTTTAACACATGAACTCATATCAAAAGGTTCGTGACACCAACAGAAGGAAAAACTGTCATATGCACAGGTGTCCCAGAATCCTTTGTTTTCCCGGGAGGGACTGTTGAACACATTGGCACACTGATAACACTTCACCCCACACAGCTCACAATAAGTGCCCGAAATGTCCTCCTCTTGCGTCGAGACATGCATGAACAAGTCGCATGATGGACTGCTGGACCTGTTCAAAGACTCCGAGCTGGTGTCCCAGGCGTCCAGTATACGTCGAAGAAGAGTTTCCACATACACCACGGCATACACCAATTGTTTCAGATGCTACCACAGATAAAGTCTAAGGGATTGAGGACTGGCGACCGTGCAGGCCATGGAATAGCTCCTCCTCTGGCCAACCTTCCGTCCTGGAAGATCTCAGTCAGCGCAGCGCGAACAAGGTGACTGACGTGTGCAGGAGCTCCAACATGCATCCACCACATACGTTGCCGTATATGCAGGGGCACATCGTCGTGCAGTAATTCTGGAAGGATGTTCTGGATAAAGTCTCCGTAGACAGCACCTGTGAGACGTGCTGGTAGAACCTACCAGACAGTGACCTACAATGACAGCCCACACATTAATCCTAAGCTGGTGCTGATGGCGAGCCTGAACTACGGTACGAGAATTACGATCTGGCCCTACGTGTTGGTTGTGGAAATTGGTAATACCATCCTGCCCAAAGGATGCCTCGTCTGAGAACAATACGGACGAGAGAAACAATGTATTGGCTGTTTGTGCTACAAACTAGCGGCACAGGTTCTCCCGTCATGGATAATCGGCACGCGAAAGGTCATGCACACGTTGAATATGATATGGATACAGGAGCGACTCGTGAAGTACCCTCCATACTGTACTGTGCGATGTACCAGTTGCCCGAGCCACTTGTCGTGTCTGGTTCCTGGATCGTTGACGACATACTGTAAGATCGCTTCGTCGTGGTCCAGCGTACGAACAACACGTGGTCGTCCTCGATCACATGCCTGTGGTGAAACGGCACAACACGACAAGAAACTGCCCCAAAGGTTGGATGACTCGGTTGTCGGCGGTCTGGAAACGCCCTTCGATACCGCCGTGCCGCTTCGCGACCATACATAAAAATCATGTCTGCCTGCTCACAGAATGGATATCCTGCCATACTGTAGTGTAGTCGAACACATGCAGGTACCGCACTAGTGAACCGTGAAGACAGACTGATACCACATGCCTATGTACACACGTCTGCACGGTCACACATCGCCATCTAGCGGTACGATACAGTCCAATGCGGCAAAGCCTCTCTTTTCGTGCATAGCGAAATGCCGTTTTGCGGTTGGAATCAAGCGTATCTGATGTGTATACCCATGTGTTGACAACTCCCTCCCGGGAAAACAAAGGGGTCGGGGACACATGGTCATAGGAGCTTGTTTTCTTCTGTCGGTGTCAAGAACCCATCCCCGAAGTTTGTCAAAGTATTTCTGAACCACCTTGTATTTACAAGAAATGACCATTTTCGATACAATATTGCCCGCCTTTCACACATTAAATACTGTCAAAGAGCTGACGGAAAACAGATCTTCCCCCACCTCCAGGCGAATGTAACCTGGACTCACTTTTCCGTGCGGCCAATACGAGGAGTGCGACATCCAGTAGTATTATAGAGATTAATGGTACATACCAAAGAAAAACAAAAGGTAAACATATATCTATTGAACAGGTTTATGAGTAACAGTGTGAGCACCACTGTTGTGTATTAACTCTGAGATAACGCGAACATTCTAGTTGCTATGCCCAGAACATTCCAATCTGGAACCTTGCTTCCCCTCACTCCGAACTTGGACTGCTCTGTATATATGCACCCGCGCGACACAGACAATAGACCCTAGTTCCGCTCTGGACAGGTCAAGTTACGTCCACCTTGTGTATCAACTATTGTTAAATAAACCGTTGATTAATATTAACAAGCGTGTGTGTTATTTATCTTGTATCTCCCACGATGTAACAACCACAATTTATGATAACATATCTCAACACACCTCCTCAAACCTGTGGGAGTAGAGGTCTTGATTCAAGACCCAAGTCTTTACAAAAATAAATGTGTTTAGGCTTATGAAGAGGCTTTGTTAAGATGTTTGCAGTCATTTTTGAAGTCTCCTCATAGTTGATGAATATGTCTTTAGAATCCAAAGCATCTCTAACATAGTGATATTTAGTGTCAATCTGTTTGGTCCTATTATGGTGGACTGGATTTTTTTGCCAGTTTTTGAACTGATTGTCTATAACTCAATAACATGATGGGTGACTTGAGATCTGCAAAGTTAGACAAAACACGTTTCAACCAAACAGCTTCTCTTACACCGTCGCTCAGTGCAACATATTCTGCTTCATTAGATGATAAGGAAATACAACTTGTGACAATAAAGTTCGGTGAATGGTCCTATACTATCAACATAGATGAACAATGCACGCCAGTGACCCTATTTTCCTTTGAAATAGTCCCCTCCCGTATTTATGCAATGCTGAGATCGGCGATATATGTCCTGGAAACTTTGCAAGAAGGCGTCCTTTGGGATGGTGTTCAAAAGGCTCGTCACGTTGCGTTCGGTGAATAAAGACAGAACGATCGACCTGGTGACATTGGCGACACACAACGCAACGTGTAAGACCTGTTTGACACAGTACGTGTTGAGAAGGATGAATTTATGCAACTTTTTGCTTTTGAGCCCCCCCCCCACGATACAGCACCACATGCCATTTTGAACACAAAACCGCTGTATGCTTTTTCGGTCAGTGCTATCATTAGTCCAGTCAGCATCAACAGTCCCATGGATGGACCGCCATTCCTTACATATGTACGTGACAAGTCTTTTGTGCAATTTAAATAACGCAGCACTCGCTTTGCAGCAGACCAGTGAGATTCATTGTAACAATGGTTCAATTGACTGAGATATGATATCGCATAGCTTATATCTGGACGCGTGCAAACACTTGCATACATGAGTGAACCTATGAGTTCTCTATAAGGAAGATTACTAGTTTCTATATCAGAAATATCAAGATTTGGTTTAGTTTTCAAAGGAGTACCAATGGGACGCGCATCGTTCATGCCATATTTCTTTGCAATCTTACTGATGTACTGCTCTTGGCTAAGATACATTGTACCATTCTTCTCATCTTGCCTTACTTTAATACCTAAAATATAAGAAATTGGTCCAAGATCTCGTACCTTAAATTCCTTATCAATACAGATCTTCAATGACTTGATCTTATACTCATCATTATAAGCCACAATGGAATCATCAAAGTACAATGCAATAATTACCAATTTGACAAGGACAGAGTGAGCTCACTCATTCCACAAACGAGGAGATTGTTTTAAGCCATAAATAGATGTTTAACTTGCGAACTTTATGCTCTGAACCTTCCTTGACAAAACTTTCTGGCTGACACATGTAGATCTCTTCATCTAACTTTCCATTGAGGAAAGCAGATTCAGCATCCCAATGTACCACCTTCAGATTTGTTTGGACAGCCAAGGCAAGCAGCATCCTCAACGTGCTGTGTCGAACGACAGCAAAGAAAGTTTCTGTAAAATCTACTCCGTACCTTTGGGTGAAGCCCCTGGCCACAAGTCTGGCTTTATACCTTTGAATGTTGCCATTAGAGTCTTTTTAACTTAAAAACTCACTTACTGCTGCTAGCTTTTTTGGCCTGGGGTTTATCAACTAGATCCCAAGTATCATTTAACTGAAGTATCTCCATTTCCCTTTTTATAGCCTGCTCCCACTTAACCCTATCAGCCATGTACAGTGCCTCCTTAACTGTACTAGGTTTAGAGTCATCAGTGAGTGTAAAGTATGTTACATAGTCTGACATGTTTACAGGTTTCTGTTGGCGCCTAGGATACCTTTGATTACCTTCGGCATCCCCTTCCAATGGCTCTTTGACGATGGTGGCAGGGCCTTCAGAATCACTGCAGGCTGAATCTGTTTCTCTAGGGACATAGCTTAAATCACCTGAGTCAACAGTATCAGCCACACCAGCACTGATGACGGGTGATACGCTTTCACGTTCCTAAATGCTCTCTGCCCCATCCTCTGAGTTGTCGGGTTCTGCCTCACTGTCAGTGGAAACTGAGATCTGCAACATTGCAGGTTCATTAATCTGCAAGGATGGGCCAATATTACCTGGAGACACATCAGACACCTCCCGAACACATCTTCAAAGAACTGTGCATCCCTGGACTTAACACGTTTATGAGTAACAGGTTACATGAATCTATAGGCTTTACTGTCCTCACAATAACCACAAAAAATGTGTTTTTCACTTTTAGGATCCAACTTGTTTCTCCTTTGATCTGGGTCATGAACTTGTGCTACACAACCAAAAATTCTTAGATGCTCCATATTGACCCTTTTATCAGTCCAGATCTCCTCTGGAACTTTACCTGAATTTTTTTATGGTTGGGGACCTGTTTGCAAGATAGGCTGCTGTATTTATTTCTTCTGCCCACATGCGTTTATCTTCACTTTAGACTCGCTCATCAAGGCTCTAAATTTATCAAGTAACGTTCTATTCATGCGTTCAGCTACACCATTCTGATGTGGAGAATAGCTAAACGTAGTTTGATGCTGAATGCCTTCTGATTTAAGTAGGCTCTCAAAAGCTTTGCCACAAAATTCACCTCCATTATCAGTGCGTAGGACTTTAATAGATCTTTCACACTGATTCTGGACATGTGCCTTGAATCAATAAAGCAATCCAAAACCACTTTTCTTAGCAAGGAAATACACAGAAACCTTTCTAGAATGATCATAAATGAAGGTCAAGAAATAGTGAGCATTGTTCCAATATGAAACTGTCATTGGCCCACATAAGTCTGAATGAATAAGATCAAGATTATTTTTACATATAGTTTTACTCTTACTTGACTTAAATGGTTGTCTAGTTTGTTTACCTCCAGCACATGGAAAACAGTTTCTAAAGCTATTATCTGAGAAATTAATTCCATGAGTGAGACCATCTCTTAACAATTTCATGCTGTGGCTGTTAAGATGGCCCATTCGTGTATGCCAGAAATGTTCTGAGCCCTCTGTACAAATATTAGCATGAGTACTCAGAGCATTTACTTGGTAAACACCCCTCCCACATTACTCGCAGTCAGAGCTACTTTAATTGTAGCAGCAAAGTTTCACTATAATTAATTTCACAAGTATTGTTGGTGAATAGCACAACATATTCCTTTTGAGTAGCAACATGTACAGATTACAGATTAGCAGTGAGACCTGGAACATATTCTACATTGGACAACATTTTTGAATTACCATTTCTTAATTGAACGGTTATATTACCAGATCCTTGGCCATACAACTTTTGATTATTGTACTGATTTCCAGATTAGGACCAGCAGTGAAGTTCGCCATCACATACTTGCTTGAACTCATATTCTAAGTAACACCAGAGTCAACGAACCAGGCCACTGTAGAGGCTCCTGCACTTAATGCCTGTCCATCGATCGCCAGCATCATCTTGTCTTTCTTCGACTTCTGTTGAGTTGAGCTCTGCATCTCCTCTTTCCTGCAATCCCGCTTCCAGTGCCCTGGCATCTTGCATTTCCAGCAGAAGGGCTTCTTCTTCGTCTTGTCTTCTCGTGAAAACAAAACAGAATCATTGAATGTCTCGGAAGTACTTTTCCCACTCCAAGTAGTATCCTGTAGCAACTTGGTCGGACTGTGTCTGTGGTAAGGTCTGTACCGGAGCTTTCCAGAGCCATAATCATGGGCTGAAACTCATCTGGTAGACCTTTCAGCATAAGAGCTGCCACAAACTCGTCGTCCAGTGCCTTATTCATAGAGGCAAGTTGCTGAGCAAGTCCCATAACCTCACTAACATTCTCTTCGATCGTCTTGTAGTGCTTTAATTTAACTTTGCACAATTTCTTCAAGATGCCGATCCGCCGATTCACTCCTTTATCTGAGTAGGCCTTTTCAAGAGCTTCACAGACTTCCTTTGCGGTCGTACAAGGCATGACGATTGGGAAAATTGATTTATCCACCATGAGGTTAAGTCTGGTCCTAGCCCGACTCTCGTCTTTCACTTTCTTCGCAGCTGTTGTAGTATCTCCATCCGGGTAGCCAACTATACAGCTCTACAGATCTTCGAGTCTTAGGACGTTTTCCATCTCGAATCGCCAATCCACATAATTTAGACTTCCTCGCAGCTTATCTATAACCGGTAACAAGATGCTGGTGGCAGACATGAAGATTTTGATATATAACGAAATTCACAGTTCATATAACGAGCAGTCTATCATACGCACTTTTTATTCGCACGGCGAATTCGTGCCTGGGCCCATAAACATATTGAATTATGAGGCAATCAGGCAATTCAAATGGAGAACACACGTTTCATGAACTTGACATTTACTAAACTGAAAACAAGTGTTACCACATTCTTCTGTGCATCAGTGGCGACTTCTGATTTTTATAATGTGTAGGACGTAATAGGATAGACTACTTATTAACCTAAAATAAAGATACGAGCCTTACAGTAGTCGCATATGATGTGTAACAGCTGACATGTTATTCTACTATGAAATTGAGATGAAATGTATGTGAAGTCATCTGACATGTTATCCTACTCGTATACTACACAGCTTGGACATTCTTAAAATGTTAATTTACGCTCCGTTTTCATACTGGTACTGTTGTGTATTTATATGAACATTCTAGAAAGTGCTATGTTAACATGAACATTCTAGTCAGTGTTGTGTATTTAGGCTACTTGAGTTAACACGAACATTCTAGTCACTATGCCCAGAACATTCCAATCTGGAACATTCGATTCTGGAACTTTCCAGCTACTATGTATATATGCACCCGCGGACTGTAGACGTCAGTTCCGCTCAAGTTAGTTCACATTGTGTATCGTTGTGTATCGACTAGTGTTTAATAAACCGTTGTGTTATATTAACAAGTGTATGTTATTTATCTTGTATCTCCCACGACATAACAGTGGTGCCAGAAGTGGGATAAGATAAATAACGTTGTGAAACCGAGTGACTTTCTAACCTCAACGCAAGTGTTGCACCAAACGACGTTCATCGCAGTGCGTGTTGGAAACTAAACCGAGTGAACTTTCTAACCTCAACGCAAGTGTTTGCACCGAACTAAGTTCATCGCAAGTGCGTGTTAGATATACTGTTCTCCACTCATCTTCACCATGCCGGAGTTAACCTCTGAGTAACTGCAACAATTCTCGGCAATAATCGCCAACGCTATCCGACAGACAAGTTCAACAACGTCATCATCACAGCCTCGACCGCCACAATTCACAAAGCAACCGTATCGTACAACCGACGGGACGACTGTAGCCGACTATTTCACTCGCTTTACCTGGGCGCTCAACTTGAGCAAGGTACCCGCGGATCAACACGCACATTTTGCACGGGTTTACATGGGATCTGAACTCAATGATGCCCTGAAGATCCTGGTGAGTCCTAATGATCCGGAAACTCTGTCATACAACGAGATTCAATCTAAGCTGAAAGGCCACTTTGACGCCACACGCAACAAGTTTGCTGAGAGCATCAAATTTCGCAGTGTAATGCAGAAGCAAGGAGAAACCATTGCTAGCTTCACCTTAAGACTGCGGCAGGCTGCAACGTTTTGTGAGTATGGCACATTTCTTGATCGCATGTTAATTGAACAAATGCTCGCAGGTTGGGAATCACGAGCAATGTGCGACGAGATTATTGCAAAACCACCAGAGAACTTCACCGCAGCATAAAAAATCGCGCACGCACTCGAAGCTACTCGCATTACCACCGACGAGGTCAAAACAGCTGACGCTAAGTCTGAATCAACCAATCGGATTGGATACGAGAAGCCTCTGTCCAGGAAGAACATCCACCAGCAGCCGCCACGCAGCAAGTCAGCTCATCGAAGTCAAGGGTCTTGCAACCTAACCAGACAGCACCAATGGCCACACCAGGCAAACCAGAGTGCATCCCAGGACAACCAATCAACATGTGCAGGGTGCGGTGAAGCTCACCCTCGTAGTCAGTGTAGGTTCCTGAACGCAGAGTGCCTGTAGTGTGGCAAGAAAGGTCACATCAGAAAAGTTTGCCGATCGAAATCGAGGAAACATCGAACAACAAACCATGTGACCGAAGAAGAGCTTCCAGCAGAAAACCTCGACGTTGTGGACTACCTCAGCAAAATCGAGGTCATCGGATCGGTCAACGCAGCACCTAAGCCACTGGTTGATGTCAACATAGAGGGAACCACCGTCAAAATGGAACTCGACACCGGCGCCCCCTGCTCAACCATGAGCAAATCAAAGCTAAGTATGATCAAACCAGGTTTTGTGTTGCAGAGAAAAGATCGTAACTTCGTCAGTTACACTGGCCATCCGATTAAACGCATTGGCAAAACGTCAGTGTGCACCACCTTCGGAACCACAACCAGGAACCTGAATCTCTACGTGGTTGACGATGAAGTCGAATCGCTCTTTGGCCGAGAGTGGATTTCAGAGTTTGTACGGGAGATCGACTTTGGTCACCTCTTCGCAAAACCCGACCCAATCCACAAGCTCTCAGACAAGCAGGTTCTGACCTTGGAACAACAGAAGCAGCTCGACAACATTCTATCTCGCTACCAGGATGTGTTCAGTGACACCCCCGGGAAGATCTCAGGTCCCCCAGCGAAGATGCACCTGAAGGCTGGAGCCACACCTGTTTTCGCCAGAGCTCGAGACGTACCAGTTGCCCTCCGCAATGCCTATGCCAAGGAAATCGACAAGAAAATTGCATCTGGCTTCTACAAAAGAGTGGACTACTCTGAGTGGGCATCGACAACGCACGTCGTCGCCAAGAAGAACGGCAAACTGAGAATCACAGGCAACTACAAGCCTACTCTCAACCCGCGGATCATCATCGATGAACATCCGATTCCCAAGGTGGAACATCTGTTCAACCGAATGCGCGGCGCCACTCTCTTCTGCCATCTGGATATCTCCGACGCGTACACTCATCTCGAGGTCGACGATGAGTTCAGCCATGCTCTCACGCTTAACACGCCAATTCACGGTCTGATCCGCCCAACGCGAGCAGTATATGGAGCAGCTAACATCCCCGCTGTCTGGCAGC
Source organism: Meconema thalassinum (assembly GCA_946902985.2). Lineage (NCBI taxonomy): Eukaryota > Metazoa > Arthropoda > Insecta > Orthoptera > Tettigoniidae > Meconema > Meconema thalassinum. Next base: position 207,072,065 of record OX336395.1, read on the forward strand.
GGCGAATGGACACAGTCCTGCATGGTCTCCCAAACGTCGTAAGTTTTTTCGATGACAGTATAGGTTTTGCTGATAGCTTTGAAAATCTGATGCAGGCCCTCAGCACCACTCTGCAACGGTTTCGGCAACACAACCTCAAGCTCAACCGAGCCAAATGCGTTTTCGCTCAAACTTCTCTGGAAGCCCTTGGCCACAAAATCGATGCGTCAGGCATCCACAAGTCGGATGCACACATCCGAGCTGTACGTGATGCACCGAAACCAACTACACCAGAAGAGCTCCAACTGTTTCTTGGTAAAGCAACCTACTACAGTTCGTTCATCCCCGATTAATCCACCAGAGACAGACCACTCAGAGACATGCTGCTCAAGGACCCTCTCATCTGGACACCAGAAGGCGACAGGGCATACAAAGACATCAAGAACGCCCTAACCTCTCCCCAGGTACTCATGCAGTATGACCCAGCGTTACCACTCCTGTTGGCCACGGACGCCAGCAAGACCGGCCTGGGCGCAGTATTGTCACACCGGCTCAGCAACGGGCAAGAACGTCCAATTCCTTACGCCAGTCGAACAATGACAGCAACGGAACAAAGGTACTCTCAGATCGATAAGGAAGCACTGGCCATTGTTTGGGCTGTACAGAAGTTTTTTAATTATCTCTATGCTCGCCACTTTACTCTCATCACTGATCACAAGCCTCTCACACAGATCCCGCATCCGGAGAAGTCTTTACCGGTCCTGTGCATCAGTCGCATGGCCAATTATGCCGACTACCTAGCACACTTCGACTACAACGTCATCTTCAAGACATCCAAAGCCAACGCCAACGCTGACTACTGCTCCCGAGCTCACCTACCAACAACAGTTAACCTCATCAGAATCTTCTTTCCTCCACGGGAGGAAGAGACGGACAGTTTTGATGATTTTGACTTTTTTTGCAGTCCATCAGATCCAACAGCTACCAGTTAGGGCAGAAGCAATCGCACGCGAGACCAGGAAAGATCCACATCTGGGCAAAATTGTCCAGATCATCGAAGCAGGGCAAGACCTCACCCGCCAGCATTACAAGGCACCAGAAGCGAAGTACACCCTCGCCGCAAACTGTCTGATGTTCGAGCATCGAGTTGTTGTCCCTCCTTCACTGCGAGACGCTATCCTCAACGACCTGCCCGTGGCTCACCTGGGGATAGTCAAGATGAAAGGCATGGAACGTTACTTTGTGTTCTGGCCTGGAATCGACAACGACATTGAGTCTCTCGCCAAGGCTTGCGCCGTGTGTGCAGCTCATGCGCATGCACCACCCAAGTTCCGAGATCACCCCTGGGAATACCCGAAGGCACCATGGGAACGGATCCACATTGACTACGCGGGCCCAGTGGCTGACACCATGCTGCTCATTGTTGTCGACGCATACAGCAAGTGGCTCGAGGTCAAACCCATAACATCAACAACATCAGCCGCAACAATTTCCATCATGGATGACCTGTTCATGGCGTATGGCGTGCCAGTCACTGTCGTCTCCGACAACGGCCGACAATTCGTCTCAGACGAGTTCAAGACCTTCCTAAGAAACATTGGTGTGTAATATCACAAGTTGTCAGCGCCATACCATCCCTCAACCAATGGCCAAGCTGAACGTTATGTTCAAACGGTGAAGGACGCCCTCTATGCGATGAAGACAACTAAGGGAACGCTCCGCGCCAACCTGAACGAGTTCCTCCATCAATTCCGCAAGGCCCCACACTCCACCACTGGCCAATCTCCAGCCCAGCTTTTCTTGGGACGAGATCTCCGCACGAGACTCAACTTGACCAGACCTGGTGACGTCCACACGAAGGTTACAGAAAAACAACGAGCTGAAATGAGCTCAACATTCCGCACTCTGGAACCTGGACAGAAAGTCTACTTCCTGTCTGGCAATATCAAGCTGGACAAGTGGCTCCCTGGAACAATGTTGTGAAACGCACTGGTGACCTTCACTACGAGATCAACTACCAGGGAAAACGATTCAAGCACTACATTGATCAGATCAGATCGTTTGCTGACACCAACAAAGGCAAAACCAACTTGGACAACGATTAAGGACCGACCAACGATCGAGAGTCAACCAATGATCAAGAACCACCCATTGAGCAACCGTGCCTGAGACGAGTTCGTTTCACCGAGACAACAGCAACAGCCCAAACACCACCAGCCACACCAGCTACACCTGTAGACAGGGCACCGTCTATTTCGCAAACCCCTTTTATACCCCGCAGGAGTACTCGCCAGCGCCGACCACCGTTGAGATTCTCTCCTGATTCCTAAATCATCCATTTAAAAGAGGGAGGAAATGTTGTTTATTTACATGAACATTCTAGAAAGTGCTATGTTAACATGAACATTCTAGTCAGTGTTGTGTATTTAGGCTACTTGAGTTAACACGAACATTCTAGTCACTATGCCCAGAACATTCCAATCCTGAACATTCGATTCTGGAACTTTCCAGCTACTATGTATATATGCACTCGCGGACTGTAGACGTCAGTTCCGCTCAAGTTAGTTCACATTGTGTATCGTTGTGTATCGACTAGTGTTTAATAAACCGTTGTGTTATATTAACAAGTGTATGTTATTTATCTTGTATCTCCCACGACATAACAGGTCCTATGATGAATGCATAAAATGAATTGGAGATATGCTAGTGCCACACTTGTTTTGAACAAACATGACATATTCTATTGTAAATTAAAAGGAGGAATGAAACCATAGTCTCTAGCCTATCCATAAACTACTAGAAATAATGTTAAATACCCCCATATTCCTAACTCCTGCTTGGTGCAAACTATTGTAATTAAAATTAGATAAATCGTAATTTCATGTAGATTCTGTATCAATGACGCACAATGTTATGATAGATATCGTTTAAATCGATAATCCGGTAGCAAAAACAATTGCCGGGACTGGGGTTCGAACCTGAGACCTCGAGAATCGCAGACCAAGATTCTATCCACGCTGCCATTACAACGATAGTAACTTAGAGTACAAGACAGGTACTCATTTTCACGTGCCGGTAATAATATGGAAGTATTTTTTAATCCTCCATTAATATTTTGCTCTTTCTCGATAATGTTCCTGCGTGGAATTGAGTTTTAAATTAGTTATCAATACGCCTACGTGATAGTAAGGGGAATTCGTATAGTGGTCTATGAAAGGCTAGCTTAGTTCCCGTATAAAACATCGCTATATATCACATTGATCACTGCATTACCGCAATGTGGGTTAATATCTCAATTGCCATTCTGCAGAAACATAATACCGGCTTTGCCGACTAGTTATAATGTTTCAAATTAAAGCATATCATCATTTAAATATTGATACGGAGACTATTGACATGTGGTTTGTGTTCCAATCAGTTGACACCAGAGTTCGCATGAGCGTTTACCGTTCAGCAGGAAAGTGTTGAGCAAAGTTACTCGGGGAGTGGATGCCCATCACTTTTATCCAGAGATTGATAAACAGTCTCTTATAAATCATAATTGTTTTCAGCAAATATGATATAATGAATATTTTACACCAAAGAACGACAACTTGAAGATGATTTATTGCAGAAATATCTGTAATGGCGCCTCCAAACCTTGAAGTAATCCGTATGTTACATACATTCCACATGGTACCAATGCCAGCTGGATCGCATCCCTCTTGGCTTCTAAAGCAGTGATCCGTCCGATCCACTTCCGTCCCATTTTTCAAAATCACTCCCACAAAAATATCCAGCAACTGAGTGGAAAGATGTTACACATCAATAATTATTATAGCTGGACTAAATTGAGATATTAGGGTCGGTCTAATATTAATTACTCAGTCGCACAGCACTATTACGAACATATTACACAATACAATACAATCGAATACCACTCCAAAGATGTTCACACGCTGAAAACAGACTATCCATTTATCTGCGCGAAATCGTAACCAGTAAGCCCGTAGTTTTGGTTTAAATTCAACCAATAGCGAGACTTGAGGATCTCGGTAGACGTCCTCAGAGCGCTATTAGACCAAACCTGCCCCTTACCCCTCAAGGACTACCCATAGATTTCTAAAGTTATAAACACATGCTTTGAGGATGTAAAGCTTCCTTCCTCAGCTTTCTACTCCGGGCGGTGAAGGTTACACTTCACCGATCTAGGGGTGAGATGTAGAACTAGTTAAAAGTACTGACAGTGACAGTGAGACAGGGCTTATTGAGAGGGCGCGCAAGGTCGCTCCAAAGACTATTTTACAAAACAATTATACAATATAATACAATACAAAACTCTTTATTTCCAGAACCTGCATCATACAGAATTGGATACGTCACACAACATACTCACAGTTAAATTTACATATTTACAACTTTTTTACACAATTAAACAGTGACATGTTTCTTTAAAATTCACTTAAAGAATACAACACTTTCTGGGCTAGGTATATCTTGAGAGACTTTCTGAACCCAGTTCCAGTCAAAGATTTTCAGTGGTTTGGAAGCTTATTGTGGTATATAGCTCCTTTTTTTTGAAAGGATCCTTTTCTGCATATTGTTTATTTACCCTCTTTTGAAAATAGTCATCTGCCCTCTGGTTTCATGATTGTGGACATTGTTGATTGTGACAACTTTATGTTGATTTTCCCTTACAAACAAGATAACTTTGAAAATATACAATGAATATATTGTTAAAATATTATGCTTCTTAAATGCAACTCTGCATGATTCTCTCGATTTCAACCCAAACATGGTATCGTATTACTCGTTTCTGCAGTTGAAATATTCTCTCCATATTCCTATTTGCTGCCCCACCCCATATCTCAATACCGTATGATATCTGTGAATGTATTAATCCATAGTAGACTGTTAATTGATATTCGCTGCTTAAGTAAATTGAAATTCTCTTTAAAACGAAGGAGTTTTTGTTATTTTTTTTTTACAGATTTCATTTATATGTTCTTCCCATGATAATTTATGATCTATTGTAATACCCAAAAATTTTGCTGAGGCTACCTGTTGAATATCATCAGATCCACAGTAAAGATTTCGATCTACTTCTCAATTAGTTCCCTTATGCTAGTTAAATATTACAAAGTTGGTTTTTGAAGGGTTTACACTTAACATTATCTCATTAAAATATTGAGTGACAAGATCAATACTATTTTGAGTTTCTTGAAGAGTAATTGTTTTATTTCAGTTCCACTTCAAAATTGAGGTATCGTCTGCATACGAAACAATCAAACTATTTTTTAACTGTGATACATCATTTACATAGAGAATAAAAAAGGAGGGGACCAAGGATTGAACCTTGAGGTACACCTTTTTTAAACTAAACCAGGAGTGAATTGGAACTTGGATATATTTTCACCATTTTTAAAAGGAATTTCTGTACATTGCCATCTATTATCCAAATATGATTTTAACAGTTCCAATGCTATTCCCCTTATACCATAAGCCTCTACCTTATACAATAATAATTGATGATCTACTGTATCAAATGCTTTTGTCAAATCTACGAAAACCCCAACAGCACATTTATTATTATCAAGAGAAGCAAGCAGAGTTTCATAAAATTCTGCAATGGCATTTATAGTTGATATGCCCTTCCTGAAACCAAACTGATTCTTATTTATTAAATATATTATATTTTCGTATCAAGGACAGTACAATACAGCTATTTACAATTCACAACATATTCACAATACACACAGAAATTGTGGATACATCAAATCGATTTCGAGGCCCAGAACTCGGCAGCCTTGATTGCACGAGCATTTGCTGAAACCAGGCCATCCAGCGTGCAGGCTTCAGGCAAGGTCGGGCAGACCAAGAGGTCTTATCAATAAACTCAATTATTCTATGGTAATTCACATACTCTAAAATTTTACAAAATGTAGAGATAAGGGTGATCGGTCTGTAGATACCTAGTTGATGTCTGTCACCCTTTTTAAAAATTGGTTTAACAACGGATAGCTTTAGTATATCAGGGAAGATGCTCTTTAAGAGACACATATTTATCACTTCTGTAAGAATGTCTAGGATTGGACCATAGCACTGTTTCAACAACCAGGGTAAAATTTCATCCCAACCATGACTATGTTCATTTTTTAATTTTCTGACTATCGTACTTATTTCATCTTTGGTAGTTGGTTTCAGGAAGATTGACTTATTACATGTGATTTGCTTTATACTACTATTACCACATTTATTTACTACAACATTATGATCATTACATTTTGCTCTATTACTGTTTACATTCACACTGTTCCTAACGGGTGGCAGAATGAAATAATCATTGAATGCTGTTACTACTTGTAAAGGTGCATTAACAATATTGTTATTGATATTTATCGAAATATCTCTACCTCTGACGAGGCCACACGACAATAAAACAAAATATTTTCCCATGTGTTGCTTTTATTAAGACCTGAAATATCTTTAGCTATTTGCCATACTTCTTTGGCAAAGTTGTTAGAATTTGTTATTCTATTTTCATATTCTTGTGCTTTAATTTTTTTTATTTCTTCATAATATTCTACTTTAAATTTTTATAGTTATATTTATAAAGCTTCAATCCTGTTTGCTTGTAGCTATCGAAAGTATCAATCATGTTTTGTTTTTTCCTATGGCACAGATCAGACAGTTTTGTTGTTTTAGTGCTCTGATGATTCCTATTTATTCTTTTAACTAATGGGCAGGATAAATTAAGACACACTTTAAAAATAGAACAGATTTTTTTCCAGGCAGCATTCACATCCCTAATATTCCTCACTTCCCCCCAATCAACATTGCCAAGTTCTTCTGTGAGTTTCATTACATTATTATTAGATACATTTCGACTGATTTAATTGAGATTCATGAGAAAATGCAATTTTTAATTCCTGGCCACGATGGTCAGATACAAAATTTTCCACTACAGTGCAAGTACTTAATTCGTCTGGCATAATAATGTAATCGATTAATGTTTCAGAATGTTTAGTTACCCTAGTTGTCTCCTTGACAAGATTATTAAGGCCAAATGACAATACAATGTTTTTGAACGTCTCGAGGGACCTGTCATGTGCAAACCAGTCTATATTGAAATCACCGACTACTATTATGTTTCTATATTTTTTGGCTACTTTATTCAGAAGTAAATCAAACTGTCTTAGGAATATTTCCATATTTCCACTTGGGGCTCTATATACTCCTGCTATAAATATTTCAAAATCATCATTCAGCTGAATTAAAATACCTGCAACATCAAAGTCATGATCCCTTCCATAGCTATTAACCCACCCCAATACCTGGTATCTAACATTTATTTTACAGTTACATACTCACACCCCCACCTTTCATTTCTTCTCGACAGCAACTACTGGCTAGTATAAAATTATCTAGATGCATGGTTTTTATTTCCTCCCTCTGACACCAATGTTCAGTGAACACAGCAACACTGTAGTTTTTTGAATTTATGAGGTTATTTAAATGATCTACTTTGTTACTTAGATGTTGAACATTCTGATAGTTGATATGCATATAATAATCAATATTGTACCCTTTTAATTTACTATTAGTGGTTTCTGAATACACCTGCTGAATCTATTTTTCAGATCCGGCTTCTTCTAACAGTTCCCTGGTTCTGATACCCAAGTACCCTCTGTAATGTAATGGTGTCTACCTTTTACTTTAACTTCATGTTAATAATTTTACTTATTTCACAACTTAAGACTTCCTTACCTAGCTTATTCAAATGTTGACCGAGTCTAGTGTGCATAGCTCTATCCAACCTACTAACATCTAACATATGAACATTGCGAAAATGTTTACATACCTTCGCAATCCCTACATTCGTATCTTTTACAGCTTCATTTACACAGGATTTCTCCATTAGATCATACCTGTGGGGAAGGTTCACAACTACGACGTTAGTGTGGGTGATCGAAGATAGAGTTCCTTTCAGGGAGCTGATCACATTTTTACCTTCATTTCTTGAAACATCATTAGAGCCGCCAACGATCACCACAAAATCACTCGAAGATAACGAAGCTGTTCCACTTTTTGATCCACTCACAACTGCAGTAAATGATGCCGCGGATTTCACTATTGAAGTGTTACCACAACTCGCCAAGATATTCGCTGCTGCTCCGCGTCCGTGACTGTCCGAATAAATCAACACTTTACCTACTTTCTTCTGTTGTTTAGTAGGCTTAGGCACACTCTTTTCACTGATGTGTTATCATCCCTTACTTCTTGGAGTCCCCCAAATGAGTTCTTAAGCGGCACACACACACTATTGTCCACGATCGTAGGCCTAAAATTTGGCCTAGTTGGTCCAGTACCACGTTTCACAATATGAGTCCACTTTTCACTTCTTTCGCCCTGGTCTATACTTAAACGTTCATTCTCTTCAACAAGTCTTCTCACATCCTCCTTCAGTAACCTGATTATTTCATCCTTAGACGCTAATTCATTTTTAAGCTCCTGATAATCACAGTCGTGTTCACAAGCTGTGATGCTTTCACACGCGGCTTCCTCAACTAGCTTTGCTTTGGCCCTAGTCAACACTACATTCGCGTTTTTTACCTTTATCGCGCAAGATGAACACAAATTGGAGTCCGTTCCTATATTTTTGCACCTCGAACACAACAATTTACCAGTAATTTTAAGCTTATTTACTACAGCACTATTTGCACAGCTTTCACCAGGCGCCATGTTGGAACTATTAATTAGATTAATAAGAATTTATTGCAGCCGAAAGGCCAAAAGAAGAGAATTTACATCTTACTGTACTCAGTCAATGACAATGTTCTTTTGGAGCACTTTGATAGGTGGTACCTGTCACATTTCTGGTTACACAGCTCACATACACAGCTTTCGCTTGGGTTATGGTACGATTTTGATGCACACACTCTGTGATGAAAACCGTGAATGGCGTGTCTCGTCACGACATGTCTCAGTTCCTGGTTTTCCTTCATCCAGTTCCTGTCCACCATGGTGCTTGTAGCGTAGAAGTCCGGATCTATATCTTCGCTTTTGGCTTTCCTCCTCTCCAGATATTTAGAGTAATGTTCTGTAGCTGGTAGAAGCAGTTGGGTCCTTAGGTCTTCTGCGTAGTAGGTCTCCTTTGTTAGTCTATAGACCATTCTTGTTGGTGCTGCTTTTCCCACTCTCAGTGCATTTTTGAGGAAGCGGGCTTTGACTCGTTCTATTTTTTCAAAGTAACTGAGTTTTAGACGTTCCCAGATCAGTTCTAATCCGTACGTTACTATAGAGGATATGGCGGCGTTAAAAAGTCTCATTGCTCTAACTAGGGACAGAGCTGGAAGGTTCTTTATGACTGAGATTGCTCTTGTGGCTGCTGCAGTTCTCTCCTGAATATGGCATCTAAACGACTTCGTAGTAGTTTGCAAGGTAATTCCAAGATACCTAAATTGATTGACAATTTTCAGATGTTCTCCATTAAGAGTAAGGGAGTCACTACCTGCAATTTTCCCCCTTTCCGATATGTCATTTGGACTGTCTTCTCCAAATTAATGGTGAGGCGGTTTTCCAGTACCCATTTCTCCAGCTCTATTAGGGCTCGTTGCAGGTCATTTCTATTTGGTGATTAATTAGATTAATTAATTTAGATTTCTAAAACAGTTACAACTGATAGCTGACTGTAGGATGATCCTCACGTCCTACATGGAGGAATCGCCACTGTTGTACATACCGGTAACAAAGAAAAACAAAAGAGAAACATATCTCTATGGAACAGGTGTGTGAGTAACAGTGTGACTACCACAATCCATGGTCACACATTTCAACAGTTCCACCCAGCCGTTCTCGATTTATAAGGGAACAAACTTGTCCACAGACAGGCAGACAGACAGACATACAAAAACGTTATTTTCGCGTGCATCCTTCACTATTTCAATTCTAGATTTTTAGAAAATTATGTTGCAGTTTAGAGGTATAATAGACCCGCCGTACGACATATCGAACGCGCAAATCGCGTGATAAAATGCTAGTGTACCCCTTGACCCCCTTATGCGCATTGATTTATAAGGGAACAAACTTGTCCACAGACAGGCAGACAGACAGACATACAAAAACGTTGATGAATATTGATATTGATCATATTGATGAATTATTCAGTCTAAGTTGGTCCCGTGATAACCTTTTCGGTTAAAGGGGACAAAGCTCAAAGCGTCTCGGCTCAGTTGGCGCCTCGACGGGAAACTGGGGGAGGGGCAGACTGTTTGTTCGGTAGAATAAGGAAATAACTACTAAGCAACCTAACGTAGTATTAAATCATTTATAGTTATAGTTTCGGGTTATTTTACTTTTATATTTTTAAGGTTACTTGACTTTTTTTTGTCTTGCTTCTAATAACTGGCCTCCCCATATTTTACGCCCCTGTTTCATGTGATACTGGTGGACGAAGACTTTTAGTTCTGAAATATATCGCTGAGGAGGGATTGACATTAGTAAATGATCAGAGAATGCGAACATACGTTTGTCACAACGGAGGGAATGTGATAGATTTAGTGCTAGAATAAAGGTCCCCAAACACCTCTAATTAAGGCGATGCCTCTAACATAAATACGAGTATGTTATAATATATATAGTTTTTGAAATATCGTATGGCCTCGGATGCCGCTTTGTTATTTGACACCCAGAGGGTAGCTTGCATGTCGAATTTCATTGTTCCTTGAAGCACTATGACAATCAAGGAGGTATATCTAAGCTCCTTGAACACAATAGCGCTTTCTAGTAGAGAAATGAGGAACTTTGCGTTGTCGGAAACTCCTGAGATTAATTTTGCCATTATAAACACGGACTACTGAATTCAAATGGGTTCTTTAACATGCCAACATCGTATGACATGATAATATTATATTAATAAATAAATGAATTAAATAGCAAAATATGCAGTATAAAATTACAACTAGTTTGCACAGAACTGAGACAGAGATAACCTCCTCTGCCCACACCACATCACGTGGTATCGATCACATCTTCTACCACATAGGGCACATACACAATTTAAGTCTGGCTGATGAAATCTTCTTTTAATACACACTTTGAAATGGGAACCATGTACTGAACCACTTTTCAGAATTTATTGTAATTATTATTATTATCATCATGATTATTATTATTATTATTGTCATGTGTTGTGACATCTCTATATTACGCCTCGAGAGTTTAAAAGTGCGCAGTTTGTCTGTATGTATCTCTCTGTCTAACGTTGTGCAACCCCTGGCTACATACTGCCTTGTTCTCTCGTATTGGCTAGTGTTGTTGCTACCTTGCATTTTGTTGTGCAATTTGTTCTGCCATTGGCTCTGCCAATATTTGACGCGAGTTTGGTGCCACTCCCAAACTACGCATTTGATTTTTCTGAGAGGCTTCTCTCCCCTCTGGGGGACAGAAGCTTGGTCAGTCTTAGACGCGCCGAGATGTAAGGCGAACGTGTGTATTCGGGCAGAGGCCCACCCTCATGGCGCAGCGGAATGTGAGTACGGCTCAATGTATTTCTATCTAACGCAATGTAATTGTTTTTGTTAAACGTTCCTTCTTTTGCTTAATTCTCTTTCCTTTTCAAGATGTTATTGTTAGTATTTTAATCCTTGAACCAGATCTCAGGGACCTTGCGTAATGTCATACGGCGGAGTTCTTTTTGTTGCTTTTGTTATGTGCCCTTCTCACAGTTTTATTATTTTGGTTAATACCTGTAAGATTCGAAAGTATTGCGTTTCTGCGTCTTGGCTTATATATATTTCCTGTCGGGCCTTGGTGCTCGTCTTTTGCGTCGGTGTCTCTTTGTACCACAAATGTTTCATTTGATTGGTAGCAATTGGACCTTTGTTTGTGGACAGTATGTGTGAGGTAACGGGACTGATGTCCAACGTCCCACTAATACGTGTCCCTTTTGTTTATAGAATATATGTGACGGTGGTTAACTGGGATTTCTCCAGCTCCGATGTCATATTATTCTTTTTTTATATGTTGCGTTGGTGCGGCATTATGTAGGGAGTATAAGCCTATTTTTTTTATAGCGTGCTTTCGATTTTTACCGGTCTCTTTCGTCCCAAGTCAATTGTAATGTAATGTATCTCCGTATATCTCTTTTTCCTTTTGTTTTGTTCTTTCTCTTCCGATTTTCGCCGTATTACATAACTTAATGATATCCCCCCCTTTTTCTTCCCCTTCTTCCTACCTCCGTGAAATCTCTCTTCCCTTTGTTTTACTCCCCTCACTCCTCCCCCATCCCTCAGGTATGTTTACAGTAACATCATGAAAAGCTTCGCGTCTTGTAGCAGTTCGAATTTTGACTTTTTGCAAGTTAGTCGTTTCTCTTTAACTTTAGTAAGTTTCGTTTTATTTTATTTCATGTTCGTATCTTTTCGTTAGATTCATATTGTTGAGCTGTTACTCAGGTTCTGTCGTGCTTTTTAGTTTTTAAGTCTTTATTCTTGGTTTTGGGTTTCTTTTGTATTATTGAGCTTGTATTAGCTTGCCTTTTTTCTTTGTTTTAAATAATTTGTTTATTTCGTGTACACGCTCTTTCTTTTATCCTCAATACATTTTTATATTTTAAGTAATATAGCTCCCTTGTCTTGTCATTTCTTATATTTAAGTTCCCCTTCCTTATCCTTATCCTTATCCTTATCCTTATCCTTATCTCGATTTCGTCAATCTTGTCTTTGTGATGTAACAAAGACACGATTAACACGCCTCTGGGATTTATTTAATTAATTTTATGGGAATCTCGTTTCTGCACTTTTGATTATTGCATTAAGCAATTATTCGTTTGCATTTGGTTTTTTGGAAATCATCTTTTGCTCGCTCCGAAAACCTTGGGCCCAGCACCGGGTCGAGCAAGACGTCTTTTCCCCATCCATTTGCGACCTTGTTGATTTTATCTTCCACTGCTACTCTGACGCGCATTATTATTATTATTAATAGACCTTTACCGGCGCAATGGTAGCAGATCGCATGGTTGCGTGCGAAATCGTTCCCTCCTCACCTCTCTCAAGTTATTAACCTTTTATTATTTTTCTCTTCATTTACATTGTATTAAAATTTGTTTTTCTTTGAGTTTAAGGAATTCAGTGAATTGTTTTTCCCCACCCCTGAAGAAAGGGTGAAGTTACTTTCTGTGTGAACTACGGGCATCCAGGAAACCCATCTCCAAGGAAAGGTGGTTTAGTCCCTCAAGTAAACAAGACATCCAAAAGACCCAGCTTCGAGGTGAACAGTGGCAACATATCAGTGAGTACATCGCATCGCTGGAACACGACACGTCACGGTATTGTAACCTACTTTTATGTATTTGCTTCCTCTAGTAGACATTTGTTTAGTTAACGGTGATTTTAAGGCGACAGGAAATTTTGTTTGCTTTCTCTTCCTTTTCATTTCGTCAGTGTTGTGGACGTTTTTATTTTACTTTCTGTGAAGTAGAAAATGCATTTCTCTCAAGGGTTTGAGTCCTTACCTTTGTTGTAAATAGTCGCTTTGTTAACTGTGATATTTCTCAGAACTCGCCTCACCCCTTCATACGTCTCAGTCTGGAACAGCTGCTGACAGGTTCCTTGTCATTACCGTACAGCCTAAAACCCCCCGCCCCTCTTTCTCCGAAGTTTTCCCCAATGAAGGTGGGCCCACTTATGGGAACCGTCTCTTTAAATCCTACGGTCGCCCCGACCCACCTTGAGCCTCGCGTAATTATACTAACGTTTGATGTTAGTATAGTGTTTGTTGTTTCAGTTATGAATGAATGGTCTGTTGAGCTATTATGTGTGTTATGATTGGGAGTTAAGTTTGTTTCATAATTAGGGAGGGTGATTGTTTTATTTTTGTCAGGGGATTTCAATGTAGGTTTTCATTTAAAATTGTTTATATACGGTAAGCTTGATGTTACTATATGTTCAGTATGGCAGTGTGTATTTCGTTGGGAAACCTGCTAGGTGAGGTCTTCGTCGGGATTAGGGTATGGGACCTGTCCCACGGCTTCGACGCCCACTTAGGATGTACATAGATTCTACACGATTCGTCAATCTTTAGTATGGGATGAAGTTTGTCACGATGACCTGTAGTCCGTTATTTGAGTTTCCATGGTGTTCCAACGACTCATATTAGCATTCTGATGTAATGGGGAAATTTTGATTTGTTTATGGGAAGGAGTATGTATGTAGTGTTGTTGTTGTTGGTTGTATTTTGAGATGAATGTGTGTGTCAATGAGTTTAATGAATTTTTATCAACAGTTATTTGTGGGTGGTTTCAAATTTAGTTCAATTTTGATTTTATACCCTATTCAATTTAAACTATATATATATATATATATATATATTACGTACGAACTATTTATTCGTTTTTATTGGCAAACCAAATATACGATAAGTATTACTCAGAGATACCAACCATTTTAGGTCTACGGCTTCCGTGTTATGGGACATTGATGTTCGTGTGAACTACTCTGGCGTGCATTACCCAATTTTCTTATATTTGTATGGGATAGGCCATACCCTCTGTGTCTTTTTTTTTTAATGCGGTACCTCTGAGGTCTACGGCCCGTATATTGACGCTGTAACCATTTTATTTTTGTGGGTTGGTAATATTTATTATTGGGTTTCGAGTTTGATTGATTGTATGTCTGGTCTTGATTGGTTTTATGCGAGGTTCCAGTCTGTTCCTTTTATTTGGAAGGTATTTTGTAACGTAATTATTTGGATTTTCGTTCTCTGTCCGGGATGGCATTTTTTATTTTGACAGCTTCTTTGAGTTATTAGTCCTTTTTATTTGTTAGTACCTAATGTCATTTGACGAAGGTTATTAGTACATTTTTCCCCTTTACTCCTGCTATGTATCTAGTTAGGCAGGAGACACCCGTGGCCGCCTGAGTTACACGGAGGATTTCGAAAGATGTGTTGAACTATACTTCTACCTAAGGCAATTTCCAGTACCTGCCTGCTTTTGTTGTAAGGAGCCGGCCCGACCCATTGTCCGAGCTGCAGACACGACTTGCTATTGTTCGGCAGTGCCTGAGATGGTCTGTTGACTTACATTCTTTTCTTGTAGTGACAGTGATTTGTCTATTGATATAGTTGTTTACTATTTATCGTAACTTCTGTTTTACGTTTTTGTGAAATCATGTTTTTATAAATCATTTCAATCTAATATGTTTTCTCTAAGATAATGTGTATTATTTTCCTGTGTCTGTCATATATTTGGAGAGTGTTTTCGGTAGCGATAGCTAGTCTCCAAGTACCTGAGAAGTGGCCGGTGTATCCTTTAGACCCTGTTCACGGCTCGTTTTCTCTTCTTTCATTTGGTCTGACGACCCTGCCTATTCATACTTTTACTTTCCAGCTGGCAGAATGAATCCACTTTCCCCCTTACGCAGCTTATGTAACCCCAAATATTTCCCCGACGCAAGCCTTATTTTGTATACAGGGTGCTCCCCTTTATATTTTTTTGTGATCATGATTTAACCTTTCTCTTTCTTTTATTATTAGAAAATTGGCTGATTTCCAGAAGGTCGCCATTAAGAAGACTTCGCTTTCTCCACGTCATCTGGCAGAGTCTAGCTCAAGATTGACCGTTTTATTATCATTATTTTCTTTTTGGTACATCCATTTTTTATATGTGTGACGTATTGACGTGCAGTAGAGGTAGGATCCGCCTTTATTTCACGCCTGTACTGATCCTTTATATGATTTGAATTTTTGTTGTTTTAATTTCATCTTAAAGTTTTTTTTTCTTTCGTACCAAAAAGGAATAATTTTCCTCATCAGTGAACATCTTCGTGAATACGTGTGTATGAAAATATATGTGTGTTTGAGAAAAGAGACTTGCGTTTCGTCAAGCCTTTTATGGAAGTTATGACGTTTAAAGAACTTTTAATTAAGCTGCGTCATATGAATAAGAGAAATGTGAGAACATTTTATTATGTCTTTATTTTCATGTATGTATCTAGTGTACATGATGTAATTTTCTTTCCTTCACCCTATTCAAATGTATCTAATCGAAGAATGTTATTTTATATAATTTTGTTATGAAAAAGAAAAAAATTCTTTTACACCTTTGTTATGTAAAATAATTTTTTTTGGAGAAAGCGGTGGAATTTGAACCACTTTTCAGAATTTATTGTAATTATTATTATTATCATCATGATTATTATTATTATTATTGTCATGTGTTGTGACATCTCTATATTACGCCTCGAGAGTTTAAAAGTGCGCAGTTTGTCTGTATGTATCTCTCTGTCTAACGTTGTGCAACCCCTGGCTACATACTGCCTTGTTCTCTCGTATTGGCTAGTGTTGTTGCTACCTTGCATTTTGTTGTGCAATTTGTTCTGCCATTGGCTCTGCCAATATTTGACGCGAGTTTGGTGCCACTCCCAAACTACGCATTTGATTTTTCTGAGAGGCTTCTCTCCCCTCTGGGGGACAGAAGCTTGGTCAGTCTTAGACGCGCCGAGATGTAAGGCGAACGTGTGTATTCGGGCAGAGGCCCACCCTCATGGCGCAGCGGAATGTGAGTACGGCTCAATGTATTTCTATCTAACGCAATGTAATTGTTTTTGTTAAACGTTCCTTCTTTTGCTTAATTCTCTTTCCTTTTCAAGATGTTATTGTTAGTATTTTAATCCTTGAACCAGATCTCAGGGACCTTGCGTAATGTCATACGGCGGAGTTCTTTTTGTTGCTTTTGTTATGTGCCCTTCTCACAGTTTTATTATTTTGGTTAATACCTGTAAGATTCGAAAGTATTGCGTTTCTGCGTCTTGGCTTATATATATTTCCTGTCGGGCCTTGGTGCTCGTCTTTTGCGTCGGTGTCTCTTTGTACCACAAATGTTTCATTTGATTGGTAGCAATTGGACCTTTGTTTGTGGACAGTATGTGTGAGGTAACGGGACTGATGTCCAACGTCCCACTAATACGTGTCCCTTTTGTTTATAGAATATATGTGACGGTGGTTAACTGGGATTTCTCCAGCTCCGATGTCATATTATTCTTTTTTTATATGTTGCGTTGGTGCGGCATTATGTAGGGAGTATAAGCCTATTTTTTTATAGCGTGCTTTCGATTTTTACCGGTCTCTTTCGTCCCAAGTCAATTGTAATGTAATGTATCTCCGTATATCTCTTTTTCCTTTTGTTTTGTTCTTTCTCTTCCGATTTTCGCCGTATTACATAACTTAATGATATCCCCCCCTTTTTCTTCCCCTTCTTCCTACCTCCGTGAAATCTCTCTTCCCTTTGTTTTACTCCCCTCACTCCTCCCCCATCCCTCAGGTATGTTTACAGTAACATCATGAAAAGCTTCGCGTCTTGTAGCAGTTCGAATTTTGACTTTTTGCAAGTTAGTCGTTTCTCTTTAACTTTAGTAAGTTTCGTTTTATTTTATTTCATGTTCGTATCTTTTCGTTAGATTCATATTGTTGAGCTGTTACTCAGGTTCTGTCGTGCTTTTTAGTTTTTAAGTCTTTATTCTTGGTTTTGGGTTTCTTTTGTATTATTGAGCTTGTATTAGCTTGCCTTTTTTCTTTGTTTTAAATAATTTGTTTATTTCGTGTACACGCTCTTTCTTTTATCCTCAATACATTTTTATATTTTAAGTAATATAGCTCCCTTGTCTTGTCATTTCTTATATTTAAGTTCCCCTTCCTTATCCTTATCCTTATCCTTATCTCGATTTCGTCAATCTTGTCTTTGTGATGTAACAAAGACACGATTAACACGCCTCTGGGATTTATTTAATTAATTTTATGGGAATCTCGTTTCTGCACTTTTGATTATTGCATTAAGCAATTATTCGTTTGCATTTGGTTTTTTGGAAATCATCTTTTGCTCGCTCCGAAAACCTTGGGCCCAGCACCGGGTCGAGCAAGACGTCTTTTCCCCATCCATTTGCGACCTTGTTGATTTTATCTTCCACTGCTACTCTGACGCGCATTATTATTATTATTAATAGACCTTTACCGGCGCAGTACCGAGAGTCTCGTTACCCGGTGCCTCAGCTCGTAGGAGCTCTTTGTCCAGTCCCGTGATGTCATCGCATCAGTCGCGTAAAATTCCTGCCAGATGCTACGGTATCTTTCTTAGACTTCATTTCCTGAACTAGTGTCTCATAACCATGTGTTGTTGGAAAAAGCATCTGCAGTCTCAGTTCTTCAACAAAGGGAAGCTCACTTGAGAGTTCATAAACGAAACGAGAAAGAGTAAATTGGGAGAGGCATAAGACTTTCTTTAGGTAGACGGCATTGACCTTCTCTATCTCCACTAGATGCTTGCACTTTAGGCGGGACCAAATGTTTTCCAGACCATATGTAATTATCGGGGCGATTTTCAGCCAGAGGAGTCTCATTGCAGTCTTTAAGGAAAGTGTTCTGAGATGCCGTATGTCACTCATAGCCTTTATAGCCGCGATTGATCTGTTCTTGATGTGGATTGAGAAAACGTTGCCATGCGTCTGAAAAGTCACCCCATGATAGTTGAAGTGCGTCACACATGCCAGTGGTTTATCTCCGTAAAGAATTGTTGCTCCTCTTCCTTGTTTTCGTAAAGACATGGAAACTGTCTTCTTCTCATTCAACTGAAGTTCATTTGAGTTCGCCCACTCCGTCACTTTATTAAAAGCCTGTTGCAGCACCACTTCACTGGTTGCCGTTGGAACCCTGTCATCTGCGTAAATATATAACTTCACGTTTGAGGGTAATACTTGTACAACATCTGCCGTAGCAATAATAAATAGAGTAGGGCTGAGGGGATCCCCTTGCACAACTCCTATTGCATGTCGTATTTCCTTCGATTTCGCGATGTCGTCCGAAATGACAATTAAATTTTCACTCAGTAACGACCGAACAAACCGCACCAAATAGTTTTCTGTACCAATTAAATGTTCTAACTTCCTCACTAGTAATTGTCTATTGATTGTATCGAAGGCCTTGGCATAATCCAGGAATACTGCATGTAGTTTACCCCTTTTCCGTGACAAGGCTTCCTCTATGTTAGTTTGTAAACAGGCTATGTGTTGGGTGGCAGATCTTCCCTTTCTGAAGCGAAATTGCTCCTCCGGTAACTGAGCGTCTATGACTTTAGACAGACAATTCCATAAGATAATGCTTAGGAGTTTCAAAAGAACTGATTCCAGGGCATTACCTCTGTATGAATTGGGATCGCCACAGTCTCCCTTACCTTTATAGAGCATATTTACTAACGAAGTCCTCCACCTGACCGGTATGGACCCCTTCATTAGACACTCATTAAACAGTGCAGGTAGGCAGCCGCTTAGTTCCGCCGATGCAATCTTTAGGTGCTCGTTGTAAATAAAATCAAGACCACACGCCTCATGATTCTTCAGATCAGGGGCGGTTCGACCTTGTACATCTAGGGGGGGGGGGGTGAGAATTTAAAAAATGCCGACTGGCTGTTTAACATTGCCGACTATACGCTTAAAAACTGAGCAAACAGGAGGGAAAGGGGGAGGGGGCGGCGGCAAACGATACACAAGACAAATATACCTAATTATCGGCTTTCATTTAAAATTTATTTTATTAGTTCCAGAATTTTGAATCGCAGGAAAATTTGATAAATGAACAAAATAAGTGTTTAAATATTACAAGAATAAAAAAAAGTTATTCTGTCTAAATCCCTACACTAGGATGTTTTAACAAGGACCACTTCTCCACTATCTCCGTAATTTCAATGTCGTCGACCTTACCTTTCGTTGAAAACAACATCATGAGTGTGACGTTCACTAACTCTGTTATTCCTTTCTTTTTTTTCTGTTATGATTTTTCAGGCAAGGAGAAGATGAACTGTAAACAAAAGAAAAGAAGGCTGTGAATGTTTTGATCTGTTATAATATTTGTATCATTTACCTTGTCTGTGATGAATAAAGCCAGTTTTGACGAATATTAGTAAGTCGGGTAGATTTCATGTTCGATTCAACATTAGTGGCGACCGTGACAGGACTTTTTTGACGTGAACATACCCGTAAGTACGATTAAATATGGATAAACTCGTAAAAGCGAGAAAGCCGATACGGGCCATGTTCACGAAGACATACGATACACTGATGGCTGAAGCAGATTCTGACAAGGTAAGATTGCTATTTACGAAATTAGAACGCCTTGGCACGGAAATGAAAGACGCGGATGAGAAAATATTGGAATTCCTTCTCGATAACAACGACGAGTCGGAGTACGCAACTGAATACGAGAAAGTACAAGAATACCGCGATAAACTTGTCGAGGCCCGTTATAAGACTGATTATGTGAATGCTGCTCTTCTTGCGACTGAAGAAAATGGAGCTATGACCGTTATGAGTGATAGTGTTGGCAAGAAGAAATTGAAGTTACCGAAAATCGAACTACGGAAATTTTCGGGAGAGGTTAAGGACTGGTTAGGTTTTTGGAGTCAGTTTCAACGCATTCATAATCATCCAGATATAGAACGAGAAGATAAATTCCAGTATTTACTCCAGGCCACCACGGAGGGCAGTAGAGCTAGGGACGTAGTGAACAGTTTCTCTCCAACTGCGGACAATTATGAGAAAGCAGTGCAGTGTCTTGAAAGTAGATTTGGTAGGGAAGAATTACTTGTTGAATTTTATGTGCGCGAACTACTAGGATTGGTGATTCAGAATGTCACTTCACCGCAGAGACTTGCTCCATTGCAGTTATATGACCGCTTAGAATCTCACCTCCGGTCTCTTGAGTCGTTAGGGATGACTAGTGACAGGTATGCCGCTTTTTTGTTCCCGTTAGTAGAGTCATCTCTTCCAGAAGAACTACTGAGAGTCTGGCTGAGAACTTCTGTCCAACGTCCCTTAAGCGATTCAGTAGAAAACGTGTACTGTGAGAAACTTGAACAGTTGTCTCTATTCTTGAAGAATGAAGTAGAGGGAGAACAGAGAATCACTCTCGCTCAAGGGGGATTCCAGGCTTCACAACGGATGGTGAACAAACCAAGGAAGGGACTGGAAGATGCAACGAACATTCCAACAGCCACTAGCTTACTGTCCGGAGATTCAAGAAGTCTAAGCCTTAATTGTGTGTTCTGCAGCAAACCTCATGACAGCAAGGAATGCTTTAAAGCACAAAAGATGACCTTAACTGAAAGGAAGAATGTTCTGATGAAAGCGGGATGTTGCTTTCAATGCCTGAAACGAGGTCACATGGCAAAATCCTGTAAATGTAGTGTCATGTGTCATGTCTGTGGGAAAAGGCATATTGTGTTAATGTGCCCTGAGCTCCAGCAGAAGACTCGTGAAGAGAAACAAAAGGAAGAGACAGATAAGGCAGACCCCAGCACTACATTGAGTAACCAGACATGCAGCAAAGACGTACTTCTACAATCCCTGTTGGTTAGAATTACAGGAAATCAAGAGGAGCGCATCGTGAGAGCCCTAATCGACACTGGATCGCAGCGATCATACTTGCTGAAGAAGACCGCAGATGGTTTAGGACTGAAACCCTCAGGTTCTGAGAAAATGGCACATGCTCTATTTGGAGGGACTGAGACAACAAAGAAAGTGCACTCCAGTTATCAACTAAGACTAGCAAGTGTAAATGGGAAATACACGTGTGAGGTACCAGTTCTAGATCAAGCCATCATTTGTGGTACAATCCCTCGAGTTCAGAAGGGGCCTTGGATGAAAGAACTTAGAGAAAATAAAATATTTATCTCTGACTGTGGTGATGACAGGCCAGAGATCGAACTGCTACTAGGTGCCGACACCTGTGGACCTCTGCTAACAGGAAGAGTGCGAAACCTGACTTGTGGACCTGTGGCTGTCGAAACTAGGCTTGGTTGGGTCATTATGGGAAGACTATCAACGGATAGGTTTTCGAACTCTTCTAGTGCACTCGTGATCTCATTGTTGACCTTGAAATCTTCAGTGACTGATCTTTGGAAGTTGGACACACTAGGAATAAGGGATCCAGCTGAGAAACAATCTAAAGAAGAATTAGAAGCGACCACACTTGAACACTTCAAGGAGACGGTGCATAAAAATGAGGAGGGGCGTTATGAAGTTCATATGCCCTGGAATGATAGATTTGAAGACATTTCAGAGAATCGTGACATTGCTGAAAGGAGATGTACATCTACAACGATAAAACTGATTCGTAGTGGCAGATATGTGGACTACAATGATGTATTTAACGAATGGAAGAAGGAAGGCGTGATCGAAGAGGTGCCTTCTCAAGAAATAGATAACAAAGACCACTACTTACCGCATCGAGGTGTGTTCAAGGAAAACTCCACGACAGCTGTTAGGCCAGTGTTTGACGCCTCATGTAAGGGGAAAGGAAATCTGTCCTTGAATGACTGTCTAAAGAAGGGACCAAATCTGCTTGAACAGATTCCCTCAATTCTGAATAGGTTTCGCACAGGGAAGATTGGTGTAATTGCCGACATAAGGAAGGCTTTTCTCCAGATATCCATTGCTCCCTGTGATAGGGATTATGTGAGGTTCCTTTGGTGGGAGGACTTTGAGAGGAGAGAACTTCAAGTTCTCAGACATAAACGGGTAGTATTTGGCCTCAACTGCAGTCCTTTCCTGCTGGCAGCCGTACTTGATCTTCATCTAGAGAGGAGCCCACCTGAATTCCATAATACAGCAAGATTACTTCAGAGCTCCTTTTATGTGGACAATTGTGTCACATCACTTGGGTCAGAAGAAGAAATGAATAAATTCATCACTGAATCCACCGAACTGTTGTCCACTGCGAAATTTGAACTTCGTGGATGGGAACATACCTCACTGAATGGAGAGAGTGGTTGTCAACAAGTTTCTTCTGTTCTCGGTTTGATGTGGGACAAAGACAATGATGTTATCTTTTGTGATATATCTGAGAGTGGATCTGGTGACATCACTCGTAGAAGAATTTTGTCTGCCGCCCAGAGGGTTTTTGACCCTATAGGATTTACTTGTCCTTTTACCTTACTGCCAAAACTTCTCATCCAGAGCAGCTGGAACCTGAAGATGGGCTGGGATGACCCATTACCGGATGATGTGCAGCGGAAGTTCAAGAAGTGGGAATCAGAAGTTTCCCGACTTTCAGAGGTGAAGATACCAAGACATTTCGCTGACGGCGGGTCTGAAAAATTGTGGAATCTTCATACATTTTGTGATGCCAGTCGAAGTGCCTATGCAGCTGCTGTTTATTTAAGGAGCGGGACACCAGGATCTGTTTCGATACAACTTGTGATGGCCAAGGCAAGGGTTACACCCTTGAAGGATATTTCGATGCCAAGACTGGAACTTCTGGCATGTTGCATTGGCAGTCGTCTGACTGCCTGTGTGAGAGAAAGTCTAAATTTGCAAGTTCCTGAATTCTATTGGACTGACTCCTCTACTGCATTACAGTGGATAAAGAAGAACGAGCCCTGGGGCGTGTTCGTCAACAATCGAGTCAAGGAAATAAGATCACTGACTAGCGTAGAAGATTGGAGACACGTACCTGGCGAGTGTAACCCAGCTGACCTCCCTTCGCGAGGTTGCTCTGCAGAATCCCTCATAAATTCCAGATGGTGGGAGGGGCCAGCTTGGCTGAGAGCAGAAGAAAAGGACTGGCCTATGTCCGGTGTGGTCGCAGACGAGGAAGAAGTTGATCGAGAAAAAGGAAGGTGACGTCAACACTATCCAGTTTAATCGAAGAGGAAGACCCCTGGTACCTGAGACGCTTTTCGAGGTTTTCACAGATTGTGAGGCTTGTGGCTTGGATACTGCGCTTCTTCAGGAAAGCATCAAAACTTGAAGGTTGCGTGTCTGGTGAGCTTTCTGTTTTGGAAATCGAAGAGGCCGAAAGAAGGTTACTACGCCTGGCTCAACTGGGAGTGACGGAAGAGACTGACAAGAAAGGATTGAAATCATTCTGCACAGTTGTTGGTTCAGATGGTCTTCTGAGGTTGAAGACAAAGATTGTGCAGCGAGATGATGTTGAGAACTTCAGATATCCCATTCTGCTACCGTCAAATCATAAATTGGTGGAGATTCTAATTAGAGACTATCATCTTAAGTACTCTCATGCTGGTGTCCAAATGTTGCTTGGAAAATTGAGGGAGGACTATTGGATACTAAGAGGGAGGAGGACAGTGAGGAGAGTGGTTAACAAATGTGTCAGATGTCGAAGATTTGAAGCAAAGAGAGTTGAGACTGGTCCTGTACCTCTACCAGGAGATAGAGTGGGGGATGCATCGGTTTTTGAAGTGAGTGGGGTTGACCTAGCGGGACCTTTGCACCTCAGAGATGGTGAAAAAGCCTGGATCCTGTTGTTCACCTGTGCAGTTTATCGTGCTGTTCATTTGGAACTTGTGCAAAGTTTGTCGACACAAGCCTTCCTCCAAGGAATGAGGAGATTCATCGCCAGGCGGGGCAGACCCCGAATATTGTACAGTGACAATGGGACGAATTTCACTGGGGCTAATAATTCCTTTGCCTCACTGGACTGGGCTGAGATTGAAAGAACGTCTTCCATCAAGAGAATTCAGAGGAAGTTCATTCCACCCACTGCTGCATGGTGGGGTGGATGGTGGGAGAGGATGGTGCAGATGGTCAAGAAGCTGTTGAGGAGAACATTGGGGAAAGCTTGTCTCAAGTATGAGGAGCTTACAACCATTCTTTGCGATGTTGAAGCCGTGATCAACGCCAGACCCTTGACCTATCTCTCGGAGGATCCAGATGACTTGATGCCATTGACACCGGCCATGTTCCTGCAAGACATTCGTTCCACCGGAGTTCCTGATCTTGACCACTTGGATGGAACAGACATCAGAAGGCGAGCCAAGTATCTCCACCGCTTGCGTGAAGATTTGCGGAAAAGATTTCGGGATGAATACCTGAGCCTCCTGGTGCAGTCGCATGCTGACATGAAACACCATAGAACATTGAAGATCGGTGATGTTGTGTTGGTGGGGTCAGATGACAGGAAGAGGTTGGAGTGGCCAGTGGGAAAGGTCACAGAAATGTTCCCTGGCAAGGACAACAATGTCAGGGTGGTTCGTGTCAAGGCAGCGGGGAGAAGTATGACCAGACCAATCCAGCGGATATACCCTCTGGAAATATCGTCGCCGCAGGATGCTCCCTTGGGTGAAGACGAACCAAGTGCTGACGAGTGTGAAGCCCCCAGTGATCAACAAGTGATGAGAACAAGAAGGGGACGTGTAGTGAAACTGCCTGCTCGATACAGGTCGTAGCTTATGTAGATTGTGATGGTGTAAACTTAATAATTGTAAATAAGTTATGTTTTGATTTTGTGTTTGAAATCAAAAGGTGGGAGGTATGTGACGTTCACTAACTCTGTTATTCCTTTCTTTTTTTTTTCTGTTATGATTTTTCAGGCAAGGAGAAGATGAACTGTAAACAAAAGAAAAGAAGGCTGTGAATGTTTTGATCTGTTATAATATTTGTATCATTTACCTTGTCTGTGATGAATAAAGCCAGTTTTGACGAATATTAGTAAGTCGGGTAGATTTCATGTTCGATTCAACAATGAGGGAGTCTAAGCGGTCGTCACCCATCAATGTCCGCAAATGATTGAAAATGAGCTTCAACTTGCTGAAGGACCGTTCGGAAGAAGCAGAAGGCACTGGGGATATTAAAATCAGTCGAACTACTTGATAACCACACGGGATAATCCTCTTTAATTTTACAGCAACTTTTGTGATTTCTATAAAAGATGAGCACTGTTTACTGGCATCAAGAAGGATTTCAAGCTCAGTCAGCACAAGCTCTTCATCTTGAAGGATGATTTTCGGGTGTGATTGCTTTATAGATCGGTCGCGCTCGATGGTGCAGTTTTTTTTCTGTCAGCGGGTATCTTGAAAATTTTGTGGAATGGCTCTAGCAAAGAAATGAGATTTGCGAGATTGTCTTGCACGCTTGTAGTAGATACATCCACAAGTATTCGGAACTCCTTTCTGTAGAATGTAAGTAAAGACATTTCTGTTGTCGTTTCAGCGCGCGCGTTATACTTCTTTGCAAATCGCCGGGTCCTGTGGTGGTTTACTTGCATACCTTTCGCAAATGACGATGCACTCTTTATTAAAGCGTTCATCTTTCCGTCGTCGTTGATATCTTCAAAATACTTCAAAGCGCTCTGAATCAGATGCATAGCGTCTACTACATTCAGTTCCTCCGCTTCTAAAAGCTCAGTTACGTTCTTAATTTTAAACATGATGTTTTTGGTAAAGTACATGCCGCATATAAAATCAAAGTCTAGAAGCTTTTTGTACAAGCCTGACGCAAAAGTTGGGGTTTTACTGTCAAATTCAGAATCGAATGAGGTTTTCATCGTTTCCAATGCTGTGACTATCTCTTCATAAGACGTAGAAACAGCTCTCACCGATTTGGCGCGCGCAGTCCACCTTGTTTTTGATAAATTCTTAAGTTGAAGTGAATTTTCAATTTTATCCAGCTCTTTCTGCAAGCTTAAATGTCGTTTCGTGCTCCCCGAAAAAAAAAACGTACAATGCTTCAAGAGTGTCAAAACATTCTCGGATAATCGGGCTAGCATTACAAGCTGTCTCTACGAAAATGTTTAACCTGTGACCTTGGCATGGAACGTACGGAATATCTGTTTTGCACTTCTCATAGCTTTTACTGAGTGTCGTTGTATATGCCAGACATGTTACTAGCAAAGTCGTACGATTGAAACGCTAGCTTATCGAGGGGAAGTAAAAGTTCTTCTGAATTAAAAATTTAAAATATTTTTTCAGCCAACTCCTCTCCAGTCTTTTTTTTTGTTAAAACAGCGTCTATTTTTAAAAGACGCTCCACAGGAACGAGCTCTTCACCTTTTTCGACGACGTATCGGAAATTCAACGCGAGGCGGTCTTTATGTGACATATCGGGAGTAGTATCTGCTATAACGGGGAACATACCGGCGTTCTTGATCTCTTCTGCAATTATTTCACAAGTTTTCTCTCCAAGCAGAATGAATTCAGTCTGAGAGTTCTTGCTCATGTACGTAACGTTGTGCTTCCGCGTATTCACTTGTTCCAACCACCTATTCATGACCGGACTATGCCGTGAAAGTAACTTCACAATTTGCGTGAAGTTTCCATTATCTTGAGTGATTCCATCCTCGTGACCTCGGAAAGCCAAACCTTGCCGACAAAGGTTTCTTGCTGTGTCATTAAGTATCTGGATAACTTTTTTGTGGAACTCCTTTTCTTGTTCTTCCTCAACTCTGATCGACCGTGAATGTTTATCAAGGAACACGTCTATGTGGCCTTTTCCATTTACAAAGTGGCACAAATCTGCCATCACTGCGTGATGAGATTCTGAAGTGAAGTGGTCTTTTAATTTGCCCTTTTTTCTTCTTTCCGTGACTTTTCAATTTGTGCCACTGACGTACTCCAGCGTGCGACCATTCTTCACTTGAGGAAGCCCTTCCTCGTCGATTTGGGAATAAGCCACAGGCAAAACAAGACACCGCGTTTTTTTGAATGCTGTACTCCAACAAGGGAAAATCCGTATACCAGGCCGGATTAAATCGATGCTGCTTATTTTCTGGTATGTCTGGATTTGCTGGAAATGCACTACGTTTTGGCTGGAAGGCCCCAAGTGAAGTCAGGTACAGTCGTTCGTTTGCCGTGATAATTCTCTTCCGCTTTGCAGGATCGCGATTAACAGGTAAATCGCCCGCTTGAATATGTACTTCGTCCGCCCGCATGTTATTTCCCTCCGCTCTTGCTCGTTGAAGCAACTAACCGCTTTCATCGTGGATTCTGGATAAGCAGTCTATCATTTCTACCATAAAATGTTTTGTGTTCTGAATAGCGACTTCTTTAGTTGTTTTCAAAATACGTTTAGCACTTTTGAAATGCGTTATAAACTCAGTAACTTGGCCAGAAAAAGCAATCCACGAAAATTCGCTACGACGCGGTGTAGGACCGTCACCACTACAACCGGCATCCGATAAAGTTCCAGCTTCTCGTAACTTGCGAACGTCAGATGTGTTGGGGGATAGTAGTGGTTCAACGGTTAGCGATGACTAAACGGTGGTCAATGGCTCAACGGTAGGTGATGTCTCAACGATGGGCGATGGCTCAACGGTGATAAATGGTGCAACGGTGGACGTTGGCTCAACTGTTGACGATCTCTCAACCGTAGACGATGGCTCAACGGTAGGCGATGGCTCAATTATGGACGATGGCACAACGGTGGTAGATGGCGCAACGGTGGACGATGGCTCAACGGTTGACGATCTCTCAACGGTAGACTATGGCTCCATCCCGCCCCGGTTTTCTTGTCACTGAGTTTTAAAACACTGTAGGTTTTACTTAAATAAAAAAGATGGTTTAAAAGAGAACAATTCCTCCCCACAAAGGTCGACTTTTTTTGATTTATCGGGAATTTCTTCTTGTTAACACCATTAAACATAAACATGTCTGAAAATACGCATGTATTTATTGTATTATTCTTACTTACGTTTGATGGGTGCGCGATGCTCCGTGAAAATGTTCCGTGCCGGCGAAAACTCACGTCCCACTGCCACTGTATTTCCACCTAGTTATCACTGTAAAAGTTGCTGGTTCAGGAACGACTGCTTTCACTCATTCTCGGTGACCACTGTATTGACCATAGTGAGCACCCCACCCCTTGAGGAACCTTGTTAAACCTGTCAATTTTTTTTACAATATCGCGGATTTCTGAGAAAGGGCCGAGACAAGCGGTAGCAGGTCATAACATTCTTCCGACAACATCTCAATGAGTTGGCTTGACCTGAAGTTATCAATGCGCTCAACAACTCCTTTTGTCTAGCCACATGGCACAGCTCATGCTACTATAGCCCTTTCCTACCTCTCTTACAGAATCACTGTCTTCAAAATTTTCTTTCACTTTCTGATTTCCGTTTCCTGAACTTCTCACTTCTACTATCCTTTGCAACTTCTGTATTTCCCGTGTCTAAATACACCAGGTCATAATCGGGCCAACTTGATTCACTGTAATCACCCAAACACCCCTCATTAAATTGTAGTCGGTCGTAATCATTTGTCATAGCTCTCAAGGCAGCCGGCTTCGATTGCTTGGGCCAAGCAGCAAGCAGATGCTGGGCTCGCTTCGCTGTGAAGCCGAGTCGCTCTGCACAATGAACGCGGGATGTTACACCCACCCAGGAACTTGCCGATGATTTCATCCCTTGTCCTTGGTCCCATATTGCTCATCTGTCATTCTTTCTTCAGTTTCCAAACAAATAAACGAAATGGCAAGTGGCAGCCGGTGCACCGAAGACTGGAAGTGGAACTTTTAATGTGGTTATTTTGCCGACTGTTCCTCTTGCCGCACTGGGCTGTACGAAATTATTGCAGCGTCCGTTTGTGCCGACTGTCGGTAAAAATGCCGACTGTCAGTATATATATATATATTTAAAATTAAATCGGACCAAATCGTATATGGCCATGCCCCGTTTTGCTTTCTTAAATGCTGTTTTGGGAAATGTTACGACTTCTTCAGGATTTGCCGACTGCTGACTGATGTCGTATTTGCCGACTGAGAAAATACCTGAGGGGGGTGAGACACCCCCCCAACCCCCCCACTCGAACCGCCCCTGCTTCAGATCCCTTATACATGGTCATCACCTCCTGTTCAGTGATCCTTTCAGAGTTTATTAGGAAAATTGGTTTTGGCGAGGACTGAACAATTGGCCGAGTACGGTATCCCTGTCTTGCTAAATGGCAGTCAGTTGCTCTTCCCGTCTCTCATTAGGAATATTCCTAGAGTACTTCGGTTTCCTTGGGTTCAGAGTCTTGTAGGGGTTTTCTTCCGCTTCGGATATTAGTTTCCTCTCTTCTTCTTTATTGTAGGAGTCTCTGGTCGTTCGTAGAATGTCCTTATACCATTTCCTCTTGAGCCTATAAACCTGCAGGTTATGTTCTGATGGATCCACACGGGCTGATTGAAGGGTATCAAATACATCCTTCCTGGCCACGTAACATCTTTCGTTGAACCACTCCTTAGCCTTTATTCCCCGTGGTGGTGGGAGCATGGCCTTTAGTATCAGATCTTCTAGGCTAACTATTGCAGCATCCAGCTGACTACTATAGATTAGATCCAGTATATCATTTATGTCCTGTCCTCTTAGTGAATCTGGATCTAATTTCCGGGATCTCTTTGGAGTACTGACAACCTCTTGAGAGACCGCAGAGGACATTTCAAAAATCGTCAGATCAGGCAAATGTTTCCTTAATGACTCGCCAATGATTCGCTGCTCCACCGTCTTTAAATTAGCTTCATTGGTGAAAACAAGGTCTATAATAAAACGCTATTGGCAACTCCAGCTATCTGATATGACATCTAGCGGTAAAAATGAGAAACTTACCAAGTAGGGTACATTTGTCACGTGGTGACTGTTTGTATATGTATTCTTGTATTGGTAAACAGATCGTGGTAAATTGTTCGTGTCTTTATACATAAGTAATAAGTTTTACTCGTTGATAGAGTGAAAAATGAGTAAAAGCAAAGTGTATTGCTCAGTTTACGGCTGTAAGTCGATGTATAAGAGGGCTGCGGATATACGTTTTCATCACTTTCCAAAAGATGCAAATAGCAATAGCCGAAATGTGATGTTACCTAATAATACCTAATACCTAATAATAATACCTTTCCACCCCGGGAAGGATCTAACACTTGTCGAGGTAGACAGACAGAAGACCTGCGACGTAAAGCCAGCGAAGGTTATTCAGTTTAAAAACAGCTGTTACGATGGGCGCGCTGGTAAGATTGAAGTTACTTGAATAATTAATTAAATAATTAATCATTGGCTGCTTGGTAGGGAGAAGGGATGAGTTTAACTTGTATTAAAACTCGTGGGGCGACAGGAATTGCTTGATTTGGATGGTTAAAAGGTGGGTTTGGTGTTGAATATTTGAATGGTAGCGGAATCACTCATTCTACAGTGCCCACGGGGAGGCAAATTAGGCCTATATGACTCGTAGTGGAATAGCTCGAATATCGAAGAACTTAGCGATTACGAGGTGTAGGCTTGGCGGAAAGGCTGGCGGATCATCAGTTTGACATCAATTCACGATATAAGTCGGAGCTTGGAACAGTGGCGTCTGGTTTGCGTGGATTCTAGTCTCGGAATGATAAAAGTAGCACAGCTTCGGTGTGTTATTTATTTGTTTATGTACCGTATTTCTCTATTTGAATGTCCTCGGCGTTGACTCAGGATCGACATTTACATTATATTGCGCATAATAGCACCGAAATAATGTCCGAAGTGTAGCCCTGTGTAAATTTGAATCAGCTGATCTACATCAACCATAAAAACTGATGCTTGATAATATGCAAATGACACCAAAAAATCCAGTGGAACACACAAATTAGATCACGTGTATCGCACAGTTATACATATATACAATTAAAAATAACACTGTCATTACTTTAGAGACCACATTTACTGATTATAACCGAAAAATAAAAAGTGTTCCATATCAAACGCGTGTTATTGAGTATTTTAAACCCTACTTATCCAGACCGACCGCAGCGCCCCAAGTGTTAGTTTGAGTTGCCAATACGGCTATACGCCAGTTTAAGTCACAGGCTGCAATTGGCAACTCAAACTAACACTTGGGGCGCTGCGGTCGGTCTGGATAAGTAGGGTTTAAAATACTCAATAACACGCGTTTGATATGGAACACTTTTTATTTTTCGGTTATAATCAGTAAATGTGGTCTCTAAAGTAATGACAGTGTTATTTTTAATTGTATATATGTATAACTGTGCGATACACGTGATCTAATTTGTGTGTTCCACTGTATTTTTTGGTGTCATTTGCATATTATCAAGCATCAGTTTTTATGGTTGATGTAGATCAGCTGATTCAAATTTACACAGGGCTACACTTCGGACATTATTTCGGTACTATTATGCGCAATATAATGTAAATGTCGATCCTGAGTCAACGCCGAGGACATTCAAATAGAGAAATACGGTACATAAACAAATAAATAACACACCGAAGCTGTGCTACTTTTATCATTCCGAGACTAGCATCCACGCCACTGTTCCAAGCTCCGACTTATATCGTGAATTGATGTCAAACTGATGATCCGCCAGCCTTTCCGCCAAGCCTACACCTCGTAATCGCTAAGTTCTTCGATATTCGAGCTATTCCACTATCAGTCATATAGGCCTAATTTGCCTCCCCGTGGGCACTGTAGAATGAGTGATTCCGCTACCATTCAAATATTCAACACCAAACCCACCTTTTAACCATTCAAATCAAGCAATTCCTGTCGCCCCACGAGTTTTAATACAAGTTAAACTCATCCCTTCTCCCTACCAAGCAGCCAATAATTAATTATTTAATTAATTATTCAAGTAGCTTCAATCTTACCAGCGCGCCCATCGTAACAGCTGTTTTTAAACTGAATAACCTTCGCGGGCTTTACGTCGCAGGTCTTCTGTCTGTCTACCTCGACAAGTGTTAGATCCTTCCCGGGGTGGAAAGGTATTATTATTAGGTATTAGGTGTCATCACATTTCGGCTATTGCTATTTGCATCTTTTGGAAAGTGATGAAAAGGTATATCCGCAGCCCTCTTATACATCGACTTACAGCCGTAAACTGAGCAATACACTTTGCTTTTACTCATTTTTCACTCTATCAACGAGTAAAACTTATTACTTATGTATAAAGACACGAACAATTTACCACGATCTGTTTACCAATACAAGAATACATATACAAACAGTCACCACGTGACAAATGTACCCTACTTGGTAAGTTTCTCATTTTTACCGCTAGATGTCATATCAGATAGCTGGAGTTGCCAATAACTATCTCATTGCAGTCGGTTACCTATAGTCATCTATTATTTCGGCTTGAGACATTTCAGGTTGAAAATACATACAAATGAAAACACAAAGTGATTTATATTATATTGTAAACCCGTATTTGTTATTGGCCCAAGAGTGATGGCTGTGCCCTTAGATCGACTAGAATAAAGTAGAAGAAAACCGATCGACGATTGGGTGTGCTACTCTGCTAGCGCCCACCAAACAAACGGATAAAGTGCCAGTGGTAGAATGTTTTGTATTCGTAATGTTTTATTGTTTTGATTTTTATATCGTACGAATTGAAATCAGATCAGTTCTCGAAGTTCTTCCAAATATTTCTTATTGTTTGTGAATGCCATCATATTTAAGTTAAGAAGAGAGAGAATTTGTTGGTTTAGAATGTCGGATAACCTAGAAAGTAATCCCTTTATGGGACTCTTCTCCTCAGTGACAAATGTACAAACAATTACTCCAGATACTGATACATCAGTAAACGAACCAGTTGTCTTGGATGATAGGCAAGCACGAGAAGATAAGGATGACACATCAATAAACAAGCCTGTTGTGCTGGATGATAGTAGAAATCCAACAGATGTGGAAAAAGAAGACTATAAGAGTTCTGTCAGTGTCGCTGCTAAAGCTCAAGAAAATGTGTTCATCAATAATCTAGTGGAGACAGTGTTTAATATAACTCTAGACAAAGAATCCGTTAGTAAAAAGAATGCACCGTTGCAACGTTTAGTTTATCTTGAAGAAATAGCTACAGCTATTCAACCACAAGATTGGATAGATTTAGAGACACTTGAACAAGTGTTATTCGAAAGATTACTCATGGATGATCTCGGAAATCACATAATCAGCAGATCTGGTGCAAATACCGGTAGTGACAGTGTTGATGATAGCGATCATGTTTCTGAGAAGAAAGTTGTTATATATTTATATGAGTGTCATAGGAGATTGGCTGCTTTGAAAAGTAATGAAAAAGATAACCATGTGAACGACATACTATCAAAAATGATTGGCTTTGTATTGCATAATGCAGCCCTCGCTTTGAGACAGCCCATGTTGTTCGAAGGACAAGAGCTTAATTCACAAATTCTTCACTTGTTCCATCCTACAATTTTTTCACCTTCTGATGTGAGTGTCTTCTTAAGTGGAATTTGCCAAGATTTTGTCCAAGAAGAAGGTGCAATTGAAGCAAGAATATCATTATGTGATGCATTCCAGTCTACATTGGAAAAAGTTCATAAAAATTTTGCTCAAGGTGATTTAGTAACTTACAATCGATCACACTTTAACGTTCTTCACGTCTTTTCTGCAAATAGTTATTTAGCATCAACGCTCTTGTCTTACTGTAAGCCAAAAGATCCTAATTTTGGCAAATCATATGCTGATACATTATTGGGATCGATATTGGCATTGTCCTGTTTGCCAAAGACACAAGATGGAATGTATATTTTCTTTGACAGGCCTCTACAGCAAATGACAAGTCATGTTGATGATACTATATGGACAGCCACAGCATATATTACAGAAAATATGTATAAAATATTTCACAATATGCTGAAGAGTTCACCTGAAGTTCGTAGTCAAACACTTGCTTGGATAGCTGGCTGCTTGCAGGCCAATTCTCCTCGGGGTAAACTATGGAGTGCACATGCTTTTCACATTGGATCTACCTCTTGTGTATCCGATGGTTTTATGTTGAACTTGAGTACTGTCCTGCTTCATTTTTGCCATCCCTTCAGCGCCGACCCTAGTGATGTGAAACTGTTACGTATTGATCCAACATACTGTGCTGCTACTGTGAGTAGGTCCGCTGATAGCACTAGTTCTAAAGGAGTTCATATGACAGACTTGTGTTCTGAGACTTGTCTTATCCCTGTGGCTGAGGGGTGTACACGACCTGTAGCAGAAAATTATGGGTTTGTGAGTGAATGTTTCTTTTTAGCCCATCGTGCTATTGACTTAGGATTTAGGGTGGTGTACGAACGTCTGATGAAGTTGAATCAGGATCTTGCACGCATACAACGGGCATTCAGTGATGCCCAGAGCCAATCAGGTGCTCAGTCAGATGTGACTCAAGCTATTCGAGAACGGATGGAGATGGAAATGACAAGGTAAGCTAATATTGTGGAGAGGTTTTGGTGGCACTTGCAAGTAGTGCATCATTCCTATAAAAATTTTAAGGTAGGCTACTGAAACTACCTGAATTAATAGTCGGGAGACTATCTGGAGAAGATTTAGTATTATACTCTGTATTTCAAAAGAATGAACGTGAAGGAAATGGCAGGAGCTTGGAACAGCTGACCGCCGCGGGCTCCTATTGGCTGGATTTTGACAACTAATACCATATGTAGCCAGCTTATTGCCATTCATTCAGTCGCCTGTTAACTGTGTCGAAGTTTGTTTCATTGCCATCGTTTTGTTTAGCCTACTTTATGCATCGAGTCAATAAGTTGTAAATAGTACCGCAGGAAGAATGTGGGAAAATGCTGGAAATACAGCTGGAGACCGCGCGCGCCAACCTGTAACGGCCGGCTATCGTTCATTTCGACTTCAAACTATTTTCATGGTTAGCCTTGTTTGTTTAATTCAAATTTAAATATACTTAATTTAGAATACATGTGTGACGTAAAAAATAGGCTATGTACATTTAGTCTTAATGTTTACGTATCCAGTAATGTTTCATTGCATACCGTAGTGTTCAAATTAACGCTTGTCATTCAATAACCTACAGAACAGCTTGTTTGTGTGCTTGGTGCTAAATACTTTACCTTAACATTATGTGTGTGGAGGCTATTATTAACCGTACAGAGTAGCGATACAGTGAGTGAGTGTGCTTGGTATTGTCATGATGTTATTTCTGCGTTCTGTGTTAACTGCTGTAAACTGTGAACGACCTTCACCCAAACTCTTGTTTCATCTTGAAGGATATAATCATTGTATGGTGAGTGTTGATATATTCATCATCATATTACTTTGTGTTTGTATTTTGTATTATATTTGTATAGCTGTCGAGTGTTTGGCCTCTTTCTCATATCTATTGAATAATGGTGACAAAGGTAGCATAGCTTCGGAGTGTTATTTATTCATTTTATACCGTATTTCTCTATTTGAATGTCCTCGGCATTGACTCAGGATCGACATTTACATTATATTGCGCATAATAGTACCGAAAAAATGTCCGAAGTGTAGCCCTGTGTATTCGAATCAGCTGTTCCACATCAACAATAAAAACTTAGCTACACAGCTCAGCTGTTCCAAGCTCCCGCCATTTCCTTCACGTTCATTCTTTTGAAATACAGAGTATAGATGTTCACTCCTTTGCTGTCATAGACCCACCCAGCCATCCCTAATAGGATCATGATTTATATAGTTGAAATTGCAGTTCTGGCAGCCATCTTTGTGCTGGAGCCAATAATGCCAACCCCATGCATTCGGTACTATATCGCATCTGGCAGACCAATGGTTTTGCCTAGACCAATATTTTTGTCCAGACCAATGGTGGTTAGGTAGCGCAGCTCTTAGCTCATAGATAACACCCCTGGTTTTTGTCAAGTACATCAATAATCTTTATCCAGGCCAATGGTTTTGCCTTTTATTTCATTATTTACATGTCGTGTGGTGCATTTTGTATAGGACATGTTGGCAACGTGTCACATGGGGTATGACGTACTGTCCGATGTCAATGTAACATGGCGGCCCTAGTGAAATGAACACAATCAAAAATGCTTTATTTACGTAAAAAGCTATTATTTTCTGTGCAGCAGTGGCAATTGATATTGAAATGAACTCGTCAGTACTCCCAGAAAGGTATGCAAATCATAAATTATATATTTTCAATAATCTACGTTGTGAAAAGTTACGAAAAGGGACGATGCACTACTTGCAAGTTTTAGTGAGGTTTTATTTGTTACCTTGTTTGTTTGTATGTATGGATCAGTTTTCCTATATAGTTCTCGCATTTTCCTCATTAACGAGCGGCTTGCCTTTGAAACCTAGCGGGGCGAATATGTTAACATTCCATGTCTGCGGCAAGCCATGGCTTTCTAGTACAACTTCCCTTGAACAGAATCCAAGTGAAAAATTCTTTACCTACTGAAATTAGCCAAAACTAGCGGACCCGTGCGAGAAATCTCGCATGTTCATAAACCACACTTTCCCACAATAGATTTATAATGATAGATTTAAGGAGAAAGGTTGTTATGTTTTTATTTCAACCAAATGATTAGCCTATAGAACACTATTTACATTTCAGTTAGAATTCCAAGTTCTATGTTCCCTATCTTAAGAAGGCAATCAATGAAAATTAGATCATCATATCACTTGCCGGTTATTCGATATTTATGAAATTGTACGATATGAGTACTCATTTCTTTGATTTACTGCTTTTGAAATCCATGCAAAATGATAAAGGAAAGACCTCAGAATGTTAAAATGACATGAAACAGGCATCACTGCGGCCAAAATGTGAAGTGGATAGCAATTATGGAGCGTATTTTCCTACAGCAACAGTATCTGCAAATCTCACACTTCGTACATTTTTTAAAAGTAATTTTTTAAAGAATTTATAGATATTTATGAAATTAGAGTGTCATGTGTCACTGCTAATGCCTATTCTCTTTCATTAATTTAGTAAAGGTAGGGAAAGAAATCTGGAGATGATATACACCCCGATTCTGTAAGAAATGGTTAAGCTATAACAAGTCTTTAGGACCCGTAAAGACTGGTTAGCAGTCGAATTGGTATTCTGTAACGCCAAATCGCATCCATGTTGTGACGTAGGTCTTACCGCTGAACCATCCACCGTAAAGGCATGTTCCGAGGACTTGTTAGCCGTTTTCTAGACAATGGTTAGCATATTTGCAACGAAAAATCAAAGATGGAAGCGAACAGCTGATATGTATGTTATCACTTCATGGCTTGAATATTAAGTTATTCATTAAAGATGGTCTAAGGTAAGTGCAAAACAATATATTTTTAATTCTTCAAGTTGTGCAAATATCTTTCTTTGACGATTATGGTAAATAGCATACCGGTACTTATTATGAATAATGTCCCGTGTAATGTTATTTAACTTACACTTTTATTTTTGTTTTCAGATGCAGTAAGCGATCTAAAACGATTATTTGATGGAGAAGAAACTGAAGCGCTATTTTACTACTTTGGAAATAATTAGCTTTCATTTTAATTGCAGAATTCGAATCATACTTGCGGAAGCTTGTTGTCAGTGGTCCTCCAAGCTTGTTTCTAGGTTATGGAAATAATTGCTGTCTGGAGTTTAAAGACACCTACCTAATGTACGGCAACTGTGCTTTTAATTATTTAAATTAAGGATGCAAATGTTACATTTCTTCTCGGCCTTGGCCTATGCCATTGGTAAATTATAATTAACTTAATTGTGGTGAAGAGACATGACAATATAATTATCATAATGGACTTTCACAAACTGAAATTTACTCATTTACCTAAGAGAATGAGAGGAAATGTTATCTCCATCGTCAGAACTGGTAGTATCAAAGCTTTCAATCCTGATCCAGTAAGTATTTAAACAATAGGCTATCATTTAAAACCTTGGCAAATAGCCTTAGTAGGCAGGCTGGAACATAAAGAGTACCAGTATTGTACTATGCTTTCATATTGAACTAATGAGGGAAGTTAATGTTACATACATGTAATGCATGCAGTCTATTAAGAGTGTAGGGGAGAAATAAGAAATAATATCAGACCCCAAATTAACTAAAGTTTTTGGTCAGTCTGCTTGGCAAGTTGTCATTGCGAAGGGAGGACTTTCATGTAAAAGATTACATTGCATGCTACTGCTGGAAACTAAAACCTTAGCACTGGCTACACGTAGTTGCTCTAAATGTGTCACCTGAGCCCAGTATGTGATACTAGGATCTGTATTCCATTTGGCCTGAAGCAACATCTGCTGAGAATTGCAACACAAGGACTATGCTTTTTTTATAGAGTCTCTAAATTACTCATGTGAATTGTTTCTGTAGACACTCATATGGTGTATTACCAGTAGGCAATTAAAATGTGATAAATCTTATTGCTGTTATAGGTGATTCTGGCCACTTGGTTGAGTCTGTTATTTATTCCAAATTTAAATCCTGCTAGATTGTTCTTACGAGGAATAAACATCACAAATGTTCCAAATAGTTCTCACAGTTTTAATAACCTGGTATGACACAGCTCGGTCATCTAAATGGATCACATGAGAAAGAAAATTTACAACATGGTGCTTTGGGAGTTTGTCTAACATCAAGGTACATTAATTTTCTTCATTTCATTGTTATCATTTGAGAACTAACCTACATGCAACAAGGTGTAAAGCTTTCCAAGAGTGGAGTTTACCTGAACCGAAGTAAAAAATTCTTAAACTACTGAAATTAGTCAAAATACCTGCAGTAATGGTATCTGGAGACGATATAGTAATAGATGTTTACTCCTTCGCTGTCTGTAACCCACCCAGCCATTCCAAATAGGATCACGACTTATGTAGATGAAATTCCGTCTGACTTTGCCATTTTTAGCACCATGTACAGTACAGCCAACCACATGTATTCGATACTATATCGCATCCGGCAGACCAATGGTTTACGCCTAGACCAATAATTGTTAGGTAGCGTTAGCTAATATAAACACCCCTGGTTTTTGTCACGCACAGTGGGGGTAGTCACGCGTCAGTAATCTTTATCCAGGCCGGTTTAGCCAATTATCTTTTTTCACATAATTACAAAGGGGCGGAACTACGAGGTCATCTACCCCCTATGATTTATTATTAATGTAGTTATTGTTGTTTTAAGGGGCAGAACTACGAGGTCATCTGCCCCTATTATGAATGTAAGTGGAACGCAGATTGTACACTTGCAGCAGACATGAATGCGGCTTTTTACATATCTTGTGTCCTTGTTTCATCTTCTAGGCAATTACGTATTGAAATTACGAACCCTGGTCACTACTGCACCTCATATATGTGCTAAAGTTCGTAAATATATGTTTTTATTTATTGCTATTTTTAAACGACAGCCATGTTTCGACAGCGCTTGTATCTCGTTCAACTGTCAACAAGGTGCACTTCAGCGGCACACACCGAGGCGCACACTTTGTTGCGAACATGTGAGATACAAAATCACCGTTGATAAAAAGAAGTGAGATACAAAATCACTGTTGATCAAAAAAAAATATTCATCTGGACGCGTTAGGTTGTAACCATTGTCAAAACTCACTGGTCTGAGCGTGTTAGGCTGTAACTATTGTCAAAAACCATTGGATTGGACAAAACGAAGGTTAGAATGGCTGGATGTTGGTGTGGCATAGTACCGCAAGGGCGAGGTTGGCAGAACTGTTTTGGTTATGATTGATGTGAACAGTGGCGGCCACAGCTGAAATTTTGCCTGGATAGTTCTTGATCCTATTTGGGATGGTTGGGTGGGTCACAGACAGCGGAGGAGGAAACATCTATTAAAACATCATTCCTCGATTTATTTCTCATCGTTTGATAAGGTACTATACAGAATGTTATCGCTCGTTCTATTTTCATTCAGTGCTACCAAACATTTGCCATGCTGAGCGTGTCTTGTGTCTGAAATTAGCTAAAATACCTTTTCTCTCCTACCGCTGAGCTCTTAAGGTGAAATGTACAGCTAAACGCCGGAATCTGTATGGTGCGTTTTATAATAGTAATTTTTTTTAAATGCATACCAATGGCTTGGAGGCTGGATTTAGACAGCTCCTTAACCCAGTCCATGAGTCAATCCTAATTGGCTACATGGATAATTCTTGCCAGGCGCGTCCACGTCGCGGGGGTGGGCAACGGTACTGTAATATACCATGGAACTACAGTACCGGCTAAGTTCTGGTGAGGACCCAGTCCTATGGGATATAACATAGGCCCCGTGCACAGGGTTACGTGCGAAGACCTCAACGGAATCTACAGCGGAGAAGATGGACTTCAGAACGGTGGAGATTGCGGAAGAGGCAACCCAGTACTCAGGGAATAGTATGAGTACAGCATCAATCGGCAGCGTCTGTTTCCCATGTTAGGGGCGGCTGCAAGGGCGTCTGTTCTCCATGTTAGGGGCGGCCTGAATAATAGCTGGCAGTAGCTTCATAAAATGCCTTTGGGAGTGGCGACCCCATCGTAATAATAGCCTAAAATGGATATGGCACTTCCAATGATTCGGAAAAGGTTAGGGCGTACCCTGCAGGCGACGCGCAGTTCCTTTGGTACTGGGGGAACTGTGAGAAATGGGCGACCAGTAACCGAAATGAAAGTGGGAATCATGAATGTCATGACCCTGACAGGCAAGGTGGAGGAGGTGGTAGACTTCATGGAGAGGGAGAAGGTTGGAATGATG
Organism: Meconema thalassinum; assembly: GCA_946902985.2. NCBI lineage: Eukaryota > Metazoa > Arthropoda > Insecta > Orthoptera > Tettigoniidae > Meconema > Meconema thalassinum. The sequence goes on from OX336395.1 coordinate 207,113,213, forward strand.
GGGCTGAGTGAAGTGAAATGGAAAGGTAAAGGAAGGAAGAAATTGAGGAAAGGATATACATTATACTGGAGTGGTGGCCAAGAGGTAAAAAATGGCGTGGGACTGATAACCTCGAAACAACTGGAGGAGTATGTTGAAGCGGTAGAGTGTGTGAGTGACAGAATAATGAAAATTAGAATGAAGATGAAGAATGACGTGATGGACTTCATACAAGTGTATGCACCACAGACTGGAAACAGAGAAGAAGATATTGAAGTATTCCTGGAGGATGTAGAAAGAGTAATCTCAGATGTAGAAGTAGTGATCATGGGAGATATGAATGCACAAGTCGGAATTGAGAGACAAGGAAAGGAAGAAGTCGTTGGACCATATGGATATGGGAAAAAGAACCGGGAAGGAGAGGAACTTGTAAACTTTTGTGAAAGGAATGGACTGATAGTGGGTAATTCATGGTTTCGGAAGAAAAACAGCAGGAAAATTACGAGATATGGGTGGGGTGATAGAAGAACAAAATCAGTAATTGACTACTTCCTGGTGGAAAGGACAAATCGCAGTAAGCTGATGGATGTGACAGCTTTACCAGGTGAAGCATTTGATGGGGACCATAGAGCTGTGGTGGCAAAATTTAGATGGGGAAAATTGGAAAACCTAAAGGAGATCAGAGAAAGTAAAATAAAAGTATGGAAATTGAAAGACAAAGCTGTACAGGAAGATTTTCAGGAGAGATTGAAGCATCAAATCCCAGTTACTGAAGTGGAAAATATAGAAGAGGAATGGTCCCACTTTAAAAAGGCATTTGCTGGTGCAGCAGAGAGTGCTTGTGGTAGGACGTCAACAAGAGTGAAAGAGGAGACACCGTGGTGGAATGAGGAAGTGAGGAAAGCAGTGAAAGAAAAGAAGTCTGCATGGAAAGAATGGAACCGAGATCAAACAGAAGAAAGCAAAAGGAAGTACCACGACAGCAAACGGAGGTGTAAGAAAGTGGTAGGAGAAGAAAAGTTGGGAAGAATTTACACGAAGAATGGAAACAGATGTAAGTGGCAGTAAAAGGATGCTGTATGGGCTTCTAAGAAGTAAGATGAAAGAAAGAGTTACTACAAAGCTGGTGAAAAAGGAAGATGGAGAGTTGTTAACACACCCAGAAGAGATAAAGGGACGATGGAAGGAGTATTTCGATAAGCTATTGAATGTGAGCAATGGTACTGGTGAGATGGAAGTGACACAACCTGACGACTCTATAACAGAAGATGATATAACAATGCTGGAGGTGGAATTAGCAGTTCAGAAAATGAAGATGGGAAAAGCAACAGGGGTGGATGAAATCAGTGTAGAGATGATAAAGGCTGCTGGACCTGTTGGTATGCAATGGCTGTATCGACTGCTCAAGTGTGTGTGGAAACGGAAATGTGTACCAGAAGACTGGGAGAAAGAGCTAATAATACCAGTGTTTAAGAAGGGGGACAAGAAGGTGTGTGATAACTATAGAGGGATCACCCTCTTATCACAGATAGTAAAAATACTGGAAAGGATATTAGAAAGAAGAATGAGAAGAAAGGTGGAAGGAGAGTTGCAAGAGGAACAGTATGGCTTCAGGAGTGGAAGATCCACAGTGGACCCAATCTTTAGCTTGAGGCAGGTGATGGAAAAGAACTGGGAATATGGAGAGGATTTGATCATGACTTTCATAGATCTAGAAAAGGCATATGATAGTGTCCCCAGAGAGAAGGTATGGGAAACCATGGTTAAGAAGAGACTGGGAAGAGAAATGTTGGAAATGGTGCAAGCAATGTACAACAACTGTGTTAGCAGGGTACTGACCCCAGTTGGAAAGACAGATTGGTTTAGGAACAAGACTGGACTAAGACAGGGGAGTGTGCTGTCACCTCTTTTTTTCATAATGGTAATGGATGAAATTGTAAAGGAAACAAAGGAAGCATATGGACATAAAGAAATGAAGTTACTATTATTTGCAGACGATATTGTGGTCTGGGGAAGGAACACTGAAGAAGTGCAAAAACAACTAGATGCACTGAACGAAAATATTCAGAAGTATGGCCTGAAAATCAGTATAGAGAAAAGCAAGACCATGGTGATGACAAGAGGGGAAAGACAAGGAAAGGGCACTTTGAAAATTGGAAGTCAGAGTTTGGAAATTGTGGACACGTTCAAATACCTAGGAAGTGAATTGATGCAAACTGGTAGGTTGGACATGGAGATTGACAGGAGGGTACAGCAGAGCAATGCATTCTATCAAAGTGTAAGAAAACTTGTTTGGGATAAGGAAGTACCAAGGAAAAGCAAGGAGGTAATGTATAAAATGTACTATGTACCCATATTAACTTATGCAGCTGAGACTTGGACCCTGACGAGCAGGCAAGAGAGTAGAATCCAAGCCAGTGAAATGAAATTCCTAAGAAGTATGATAGGTAAGACAAGGAAAGACAGAGTGAGGAATGAAGATGTTAGGAAGGAAGTTGGGATGGCAAAACTAAATGAGAGAATTGAGAAGAATAAACTAAGGTGGTTTGGACATGTAAAGAGGATGGAGGAAAATAGAATACCAAGAGAGGTGCTGGAGGCCAAGTGCAAGGGCAAGAGAGCAAGGGGAAGACCTAGAACAAGGTGGATCGATTCAGTGAAGAACAGCGTGAGAAAAAGGAATCTGGACTGGGACAAGATCGTGGAAGGAAAGAGGAAAGTGGAGAAGTGCCATAAATACCCCGACCCGGCAGGAGCTGGATAAGGGGAAATGATGATGATGATGATGATGACCAATGGCTTCTGCCTGGGCCAATAATTATTAGGTGGAGGGCTGCGTTAGCCATGTGCACGAATACACCCCTGGTTTTTGTCTCGCAAAGTAATGTAATTGATGTTTTTTGTGAGAGTGAAATTTCTTAAATCCAATCCAATGGGCTTTGCCTATACCAATAATTGCTACATAGCCGTTAGCCATACGCCTGGTTTCTGTCATGCACAGTGGGGCAATCGTTCATCAATAATCTTTATCCAGACCAGACCTGTGTGGTGTATTTTGTATCCCACATGTTGGCAACTGTGGTGATAGTTTAAAATTTGAAATACACTTATCTTCCGTCTAGTCAATACTTTTTTGTGTGTTTATTTACGCCCTAGGACATTAACTAGACGGAACATGTATTTCAAATTTTAAACTATCATTCGTCAATACGGACCAATCATGAACAATGTTAACCCCAACCTGTGGTGATGTCAATGTGTGCGTCTTATAAATAGTTGAAGAGACCTCGTTGCACTGTCGAACATGGCTGCCATCGTGGAATGAGCAATAAATATTAATACATATTTCTCGTGCAGTAGTGACCAAGGTTAGTAATATCAGTTGGCGATGTCCCCCAGAAGACGAAACAAGGCATGAAAATCTTCCATTTGTACTTACATCTTAGGAATTTTAAACATCATATTTGTCCCACCATGGTCTCTGCACAGCTGAAGAAATCAAGCGAATCCACCTCACTTCATGATCTGGGCCGGAATGATACGAACGCATCTGTTTGAACCATTTTTTTATCGTTCTAATGACTGGCTCATCCCGCAGCTGCAAAATGTGGGAATCTTAAACAGTGTAGGTTTCAACACGATGGGGTGCCGACTCACTTCGCAGTGGCCGTTCGACAACGTCTTTGGGAATCGCTGTTTCATATCACATGCAACACCATCATTCTGTGACTAAGCACTTGGTAATGCATTCTTAACGAGAGGTATGGCATGTCAGCTGTTCGCTTATGTCATCGAGTTGATTACTCTGACTCTCAAACTCCGGTCTATCATGCGAAATACGAGGTTCATTTGGAGGCTTTTATATGCTGGTCTACCAAATTAATGTACACTTGTATTATTTGCTGGGTAACTTTATTGTATTTTTAGTGGTGATCGAAATGACAGATTACATCAAGGTCATCTGCCTGACTGAGTAATAAATGAGATTATTAATCTGTAAACTGAAGATGGTTCATACTTTGCATGACATGAGGTTAGGCGTTCCTTAGTGTGTTGTCCATTTGTGACGATTGAGTCTGATAAGTGATTGCATTTATTGGTCTTGCTCAGTAGTATAGGAAGGGCAGTTTTCTCATTTCTTGAGAGTATTTCCAGACACTTCCCAGCATGGAAATTTAGCAAAATACTACACAAGACTGCTCCTCAAATAAAGAAGAGAAAAAACATTACCGGTATTATTATTAAAAATAATTATTCTTGTTTTCGCATAAGTATGTAGCCAGATTAAATTGTTTTGTTACACTATAATGGCTAACTTGAGTTTAAGAATGTAGTGTATAGGCTACACAAGCACATCTCCAGGTCATGATACAAAAATAAATCTGGAAATTTGTTTATAGATTTTTGTCACAGTACTGGTAACAATATCAGGGATTGATTTTCAATTTTCCAGGATTCTCTGCCAAAAATTCTGTGAAACACCTTCCAGTGCCCTGGTTTGAATGAGACGACGAAGAAACAAACTGAATTTGATTGCTCTGTAAACTGCTGTATTTTCAAATGTTTAATTTTATGTTATAAATTAAGTGTTCTATTTGAATAATAATTAGTTAAAGAAACCATTGTGTATGATTTGAGCCTTGCTTCCTGAACTGCTGCAATCCTAACACCAACTGTTCCTACCAGAACCAGTAGGCATTCCTTCTAATTCACGAGCTTTATGTCCTTATGAAGGTTCTGCAATTAGAAAGTAGACTGTTTCATATTACTGTATGTGATAAGATTGTCAAGAATTCAGGTGAGAGTTATGTTATCCACATAATCTTTCAATTTAGTTAGTCTTATCTCATTCCCAGTAGTAGTATTTAGGGACAAGGTGTTGCCTTTGGGGACACGCTAGGGATGGATCAACCCCTGCCCCCTACTCCCCAGAGATTTTTAATCTGCATGGTGCTGATACAAACCTCTGTTTTCTCTCTCCCCCCTTCCCTTCATGTAATAATACATTGAGTGTGAGGATCAAAGGTCATACTGTTAGTTGAGTGCCTCCTCCCTTCTGTGTAGAATCTTGGAGCATTGAGTTAAAGTATTGTGATTGCTATGCCCTAGGGCCATATAGAGACGAAAGGATTAGGTTAGGTAGAATATATTGAATTTAAAAGAAGGCTAATAAATAACTTCATCTGAAGAAAACTGGAATAAATTCCATTAATTCCATTAATAAATTCCATTAAGTGGTAAGTGGAGAGAAAATTGAGAGAGGAGCAGTATGGATTCAGACCTGGGAGATCAACAGTGGATCTCATATTTTCAGTGAGACAGCTCCAGGAACACCACTATGAATTTGGAGAGGATCTGTTGATGGCCTTCCTGGACATCGAAAAGGCCTATGATAGTGTGTGTAGGGAGAAGGTTTGGAAAGCAATGGAAAACATGGGAGTGGAAAAAGGGACTGTAGGCAGAGTGAAGGAGATGTATTGTGGAAGTGTGAGTTGTGTGAAAGTTGGAGGGGAAAGAACAGACTGGTTCAGACAAATGAGTGGCCTGAAACAGGGTAGTGCGCTGTCACCCCTTCTCTTTATTGTGGTTATGGACGAGGTAATGACACGGATTGCAGGAAAGATAGGAGAAGATAAGATGAAAGCAATGGTGTTTGCAGATGATCTCATGGTCTGGGGAAACAAGGAGGAGGAAATTCAGGAGCAATTGAAGGCTTGGGAAGAAACAGTGGGAGAGTATGGATGGAAGTTCAACATCAGTAAATGTGAGATCCTGTTAACGACCAGGAAAAAGGACAGACCAATGAGTGGGATAACACTTGGAGGTGGACAGCTGAAGAAGGTGGAAAGTCTCAAGTACTTGGGAAGTCTAGTGGAGGAAAATGGGAGAAATGACAAAGAGATTACGGAACGTGGCAGACAGGCAGAAGCATTTCTGAGAAGCATTAGGAGCTTAGTGTGGAATAAAGATGTCCCACAAAAAAGCAAGGAAGTGTTATACAGAAGCTACTATATCCCGATACTGACCTATGCTTCAGAAACGTGGACAATGAAGAAAAGAGACATAAGCAGAATACAGGCAGGTGAAATGAAGTTCCTGCGAAGTAGGATCGGAGTAACAAGAAGAGACAGGTTGAGGAATGAAAAGGTCAGGGAAATGGTGAAAGAGGAGCCCTTGCAAGGTAGGATTGAGACGTCAAGACTGAGGTGGTATGGACACTTAAAGAGAATGGATGAGAAGAGGATTCCCAAGAGGATACATGAGATGCAGATGCAGAAGAAACGACCAAGGGGAAGACCAAGAGATAGATGGCTGAAAGGAGTGGAGGAATGTGTCAAGAAGAGAGGCGAGGACTGGACCAGAGTGACAGCGGAGAGGTGGTGGGAAGAAAGGACTAAGTGGCGAGGCTTATGTTCCAAACAGACCCAGCCTGGGGCTGGAAACTGTACAAGATGATGATGATGAAGTGGTAAATATTGCTAAAATGTAGAATGTAGTTTTATTCTGGGATAAGGAGTTAGAAGCACATCAATGGCCTACTGATACTTGCTTTCTACTAATTTGCAAACTTGTAACTTAACATGTAGACCTATCGTACGCAAAAGTCCTAGACTTATAAATTGACGGGCGTAAGGGATTCTGTGGGTAGTTCCAGTGGCATGAGCTTTTCATCATTCCAGGTGCGACAGATCAACATAATGCACCCATACCCCACTCCTTTCTGCTCACAGTTCTTAAAGTGAGAAGTACCTTTATGGAGAATAATACTAAACTGCAGTCTAAATGATCCTGATCTTGGCTTCCTACAATTTCCACGGACCTCTTGCCACCTCAGTTTTATTATTTTTGAAGGCTTGTATTACGATGGATCATTAAATCACTCTTTGACTTTCTTGGCTGCAGCCAGAGGAGCAATGTGGTGTTCTGACTAGAACAGACTATAACACTACAGTAGGCTTACCGTGAAGAAAAACTGGCATACCATTAACTTCTATTGTCTTACTGCCCAAAGAGTTGATACCTCATTCTTGGAGATTTTTGAGCATTATTCTAAATGTATACACCTATTCTTAACAGTATTGTTGTTCATGTGTTCAACTGCTCTCAGTAGTCTATTAGGCCTACAGGTAAGTTGCCCAATAGCTTACTGGCCACATAAAACATTTATCTTAAGTTTCTGTTACAGTTCATGTTGTAATCAACCAGAAAACACGCTATTTGATTCCTACTAAACTAAAATGAATATTTATGTGGACAGGCAATGTAATTTCTCTTCAAAAGAGAGTTGGGTGTATAAGGTTGATCCGCTGTAATACAGTATCCGTTGAATACTATAAATAAGATACCCCTAAATAAAATAAGGTATTAATTAAGGCAATAGCTAAAGAAAATTCTAACTGAAATAGATATTCATGTGAACAGACAGCGTAAATGTTTTCGCAAATGGGGTTAGGTGTACCGTATCTTATCGAGTTGAAGTAATCCGTATGAATGGTCAATGCATACGATAAATAAAACACCATAATAGGCGAAAGTATGGGTTAAGGCAATATGGAACATAGGAAATAGTTAAAAATAAAATGATACAAACTAATTGCGATATTGAGTGGTTTGAAATACGTTGAAATAACGCGCCAATCGATTTACCCGTCATCTAGTGGAAGGCTTTCGTACTAAGAAGATGGCTATGAAATCCTGATCCTGAACTCGTAACAAGCGTCATAACAAGGTGCCTTACAGAATACCACTTTGAGCCTCGCTAGCCATTTGTTGTTATGCCTATGGTTATGATTCCGTCGTAACCATTTTGGTGGGTTGTTAAGGAGTGAAGTTACAGAATCGGGGTGATAGTACGGTAATAGATGTTTACTCCTCCGCTGTCTATAACCCATCCGCCGTCCGGAATTTGATCATGACTTATATATGCTTAGTAAAAATTCCAGCTGTGTCGGCCATTTTCAGCATTAATTATGCTCTAGTACAGTATTGCCAACCCCATGCACTTGGTACTATTCCCTATTAACTTATAAACATAATAGCCCACGAATGTGCATTCTTATCCGGTATCATAAAACAGAAGAGCTCAAAATGAAGAGGTTGCAAATATGGAGTTACTTTTATTTAACAGCCGCAGTGACGTCCGATGATTGGAAGGGTACATGTTACGACCTGAGACATACAATCACTTGTTTTGCAATACATGGATTCCATTTCAAGCTCTGCAAATTGGAAGGGTCTCATGAGCCAAGTATAGCATGCGTTTGCAAATTGTGTGGAAGTACCTGTGAATGGTACCGGTATCATGCCATGACATGCAGACAAAGAGTGGAGTCACTGACTAACTTTTGTTGTCAATGAGAATTGAATGTAATCTTTCGATAGTTTGGGCTTTTCTTCAAATATTTTTATATTGCCTCATGGCCATTGGCTGCAATAAATACCTTAAAAAAGTAAAACAAAAGAGCGCCGACAAGTTAATGTGAAAGTGCGCCAAGTTTCAGTCTTAAAAATTAAGTTAGACATGGAGGTTGCGAGTTAACAATATCCAATTTCAATCAAGAATATCATAACTTAACGTAGCCTATCAATTATTTTCATCCAAACCAATGGTTTTTGCCTAGACCAATAATTGTTAGGTAGCATAGCCAATATAAACACCTGTGGGTTTTGTCATGCACAGTGGGGGTAGTCATGCATCAATAATCTTTATCCAGGCCAATAGTTTTGCCAATTATTTCTTTTTTCACAAAATTTTGCCAATTGTTTCTTTTTTATATAATTACAACATTACGTGTCGTGTGATGTATTTTGTATCGGACATGTTGGCAACAGTGATAGAACGTGATATGACGTCAATGTGTGCGCTTCAAATATGGCTGCCGTTCTTGAAAGAGCAAGAAATGAAAACCTTTAATTACGTAATATTACAAATAGTCCAGTGCAGCAGTGATAATTGACAGTATTTTCAATTCCTAATGACTCCCAGAAACGTATGTGAATCATATATTTATAATATACTTTCAATAATCTGCCTGGTTTTTTAAAGCCCGGTTCTGGTCAAGGGAAGAATTAATGGCTTTCCCAGCTGTCAACTCTCCACCATAAGCACTGAGAGTGGGCAGCGAGACTGTACAACACTGGACACTGACACGCGAGCTGGCCGCCCGGACCGTACTTTGGAGTCCATGAGGAGAGATAGAGGAAGCATGTTATTGGTCAAGAACCATCAGCTGTTGGTCAGCAGTGAACAATGGTTACTGTCTGCGTGTGCTACTGCCTTACGCTTGAGTCGCCGCTCGTTAACCAGGAAAGGGAGGGAACTACTATCGGATTTTTTACTATGGATACTCAAGTTTAGGACTTAATTACAACCAAACCAACAGACCTATTGGCAACTCAAACTAACACTTGGGCACTGCGGTCGGTCTGGATAAGTAGGGTAGAAATACTCAATAACACGCGTTTGATATGGAACACTTCTTATTTTTCGGTTATAATCAGTAAATGTGGACCCTAAAATAATGACAGTGTTATTTTTAATTGTATATATGTATAACTGTGCGGTACACGTGATCTAATTTGTGTGTTCCACTGGATTGTATGTGTCAATTGCATATTATCAAGCATCGGTTGTCTGCTGGTATTTGTTTTTGAGCAGTTCGAGTCATGGCGCTGTTACGTTTAAAAGCTACCGTATATTTGAGTTTGCTCACTGTACCATAGACTCTAGAAATCATTTGCTGCTTGGTAGGGCGAAGGGATGAGTTTAACTTGTATTAAAACTCGGGGGAGACAGGAATTGCTTGATTTGTTGGATGGTTAGCAGGTAGGTTTGGTGTTGAATATCGGACTGGTAGCAGGTTCTTGCAGAGTAGATATTTTCCCTGCGAAGTCAAATTAGGCCTATATGACTCGTAGTGGAATGGCTCGGATATCGCAGAGCGAGGTGATGGTGGTTGGTAGGGTTATTGGAAATGAACTAGGGAGCGGGGAAGGATACCTGAGTGATGAAGCTTGGCTGTCCTCGGCTGGTGTAGGCTTGGCCTGTCTTGGTACGGCTTGGCTCGGCGAGACTGTACTTGGCTGTCTAGGTGCGGCTTGGCTCGGCGTAACAGTGAACAACCCGTCCTGTCGTCAGTGTGTGTAGTGGTGAGTGGTCCAACCCGCTCCTGTTGACCGTATTTATTTGGTATTGTCACCTTTTGGCTATTGCTATTTGCATCTTTTGGAAAGTGATGAAAACTTGTATCCGCAGCCCTCTTATACATCAACTAACAGCCGTGAACTGAGCAATATACTTTGCTTTTACTCATTTTGCACTCTATCAACGAGTAAAACTTATTACTTATGTATAAAGACACGAAGAATTTACCACGATCAGCTTACCAATACAAGGAATCATACACACATCAAAAAAAGTTTTGCATCACCTCGGTTCCCAGATCTCCGGCATATAGACGTTGACTGTGTATATTGTATCCAAGATACAGTCCCTTTGACTGTTCATAGATGTCACTAAAACTGCTCAAAGATGTAAACAACCATGCATGAGCAGGGCCTATTAGACGGAGGGGGTACGACAGCCGATCAGTTCCAGTCATTCCACCAGGACGAAGGTACACTGCTCATGTTGTCTGTAGTTCTACCATGCCTAGAAGGTCAATACCGCAGTTCGATCGCGTCCGCATTGTTACTTTGTGTCAAGAAGGGCTCTCAACAAGGGAAGTTTCCAGGCGTCTCAGAGTGAACCAAAGCGATGTTGTTCGGACATGGAGGAGGTACAGAGATACAGGAACTGTCGATGACAGGCCTCGCTCAGGCCGCCCAAGGGCTACTACTGTAGTGGATGACCGCTACTTACGGATTGCCGCTCGGAGGAACCCTGACAGCAATGCCACCATGTTGAATAATGCGTTTCGTTCAGCCACAGGACGTCGTGTTTCAACTCAAACTGTGCGCAATAGGCTGCATGATGCGCAACTTCACTCCCGACGTCCATGGCGAGGTCCAGCTTCGGAACCCCGACACCATGCAGCGCGGTACAGATGGGCCCAACAACATGCTGAATGGACCCCACGGAATTGGCATCACGTTCTCTTCACCGATGAGTGTCGCATATGCCTTCAACCAGACAATCGTCGGAGACGTGTTTGGAGGCACCCTGGTCAGGCTGAACGTCTTAGACACACTGTCCAGGAGTGCAGCAAGGTGGTGGTTCCCTGATGTTTTGGGGTGGCATTATGTGGGGCCGACGTACGCCACTGGTGGTCATGGAAGGCTCCGAAACGGCTTTACGATACCTGAATGACATCCTCCGACCCATAGTGCAACCATATCGGCAGAATATTGGAGAGGCATTTGTCTTCATGGACGACAATTCTCGACCTCATCGTGCACATCTTGTGAATGCGTTCCTTCAAGATAACGACATCGCTCGACTACAGTGGCCAGCATGTTCGCCAGACATGAACCCTATCGAACATGCCTGGGATATGTTGAAAAGGGCTGTTTATGGACGTCTTGACCCACCAACCACTCTGAGAGATTTACGCCGAATTGTCGTTGAGGAGTGGGACAATTTGGACCAACAGTGTCTTGATGAACTTGTGGATAGTATGCCACGACGAATACAGGCATGCATCAATGCAAGAGGACGTGCTACTGGGTATTAGAGGTAGTGGTGTGTACTGCAATCTGGACCACAAATGCTGAAAGTCTAGCTGTATGATGGTACAACATGCAATGTGTGGGTCTCATGAGCAATAAAACGAGCTGAAATGTTGTTTGTGTTGATCTCTATTCCCTTTGTATTTAAAGGTTCCGGAACTCTTGGAACCGAGGTGATGCAAAACTTTTTTTGATGTGTGTATATAAACAGTCACCATGAGACAAATGTACCCTACTTGGTAAGTTTCTCATTTTTACCGCTAGATGTCATATCAGATTGCTGGAGTTGCCAATTGAAAAATGATACCAATATTTTCCTTGTTTAATTCTGCATTAGATTAAGCTAATTATTCTCAAGTTTAATAATTATTTTTTTATTTGTGGTTGTATGAAAAATTGTCTGGGTTTTTACGTCTTTTCTAGGAACCTCCCACTTAAAACTATATACATGGGAAATTACTTGGAAATTACTTGGGCCGCTTTTAATCGCACAAGCCAGAATGCTCAAAACTTCCCATTAATATTACTCCTCATAAATTCATCATCACACTGTACGTTTGCAGTGGTCATAGTTTCCGATAATCACGAATGAGAGCTTCAAAATGAGGCCAAGTTTCCTGCTGTACGTTTATCCTGGGCAGAGGAAATGTTACTTCAGAAAAGGTATAAGATCTTTTTATTGGGTAGTTGGAAAAAACTTCAAACTTGAGATTTACACTATCAATACTTGTGCCTATAACATATAAGAATTTCATTACACTCAGCCCAATTTTCATCTCTAAATGAAAGTTTGTCTGTTTTTACTGAATTCCTACGGAAATTTGCGTTATTTACGCGTTTCAGACTGTTTTATGAGGGATGCGCGCGAAAATAAAATTGTTGTCTGTCTGTGGACAAAGTTGTTCCCTTATAACTCGAGAACGGCTGGGTGGATCAACGTAAAATTTGGTACAGATATCCTTCAGAGGCACGACACTAATCATTGATGTAACTCTTCTCTGTACCTCTCATAAAGGGGGCCTACCCCCTTAAAATACTTGCTGAAATAGGCATAGAAGGGCGAGATGAAGCTCATTTTCAGCCCTTCATTATGAGAAATGAAACTCGGGGGCCCTGGGGCCCCCTAAAACCAACAGTTTTTGAGATATTCCCAGAAAACTAATTTCATTTAATACAATAATGAAAGAATGCAAACCATGGCAACAGAACCTCACAGGTCGAAGTCTATTGTTGCCATGCAAAGCGGGCCGCATCACTTCGCCCCTACCAATGTTCTGGTGCAGAATTGCGAGCTGCTTATAGATTGTAGTCACGGGGAGTAATTAGTGCAAAAGGATTTCTTTGGCCCCTTAAAACAGTTATCATCATGACAATAGTATGCCTCTGTATAAGGGCGATGGTGTTGGTGCAGTATACTGAGGTTATCAGCTGCAATAAGCGTTGGTGCTTTCAACTTTACTTTAATTGATTGCGATCCGTATCCTTGAGCGCTCCAGTTCTGTAATACAAATACATCCACCGGGCGAAGCCGGGCACTACTGCTAGTACAACTATAAATGAAGAAATAATTAATAAACTTGAGAATAATTGGCCAATATACTCTAACGTAGATTTAAACAAGGAAAATATTGGTATAACTCAATTTTCAATAGGCCTGTTGGTTTGTAATTAAGGCTTAAACTCGAGTATCCATAGTAAAAAATCCGATAGTAGACAGTGTGTATCTCAAATAAATGGGTACATCCAAACAAACATGCCAACGATAATGGAACTTTTCGTGCACAGAATTAATAAATAAGATGTGTATTTTATGTGAAATCAAGTGAAAATGTGGCATTCAAAGAAATATGGTGGGTTAGCCATGGTCGTTACTGCGTGGCTGCTGGTAGTCGCTCACATCCGGGAGGCGAGGAGGTTCGAATCCCCCCGCCGGCAACCTTGAAGATGGTCTTCTGTGGTTTCCCATCTTCCTTCCAGGGAAATGCCCGGGTTGGTCCCTAACTATAGGCCACAGCCGCTGCCTTGCAACTCCTCGTCCTTACATACAAATTTTCCTCCCCAGACAATGCTTCACACGTGACTGTACTTGTAGCTCACCCCATGGGTGTCCGCTTAGAAGCCACTACAAACTGGCAAGCCGAACATGTCCTTGGACACTCCCGGCACTAAAAGCCATACGCTAAAAAAAATAAAAAAAAATAAAAAAAATAAAAATAATTGTTAACACTGGAGGTGACCAAATCCTGGGTTTAAAATAAGAGCGCACTAGGGTTATGTTTTTCCTGTAGTATTCAACAATGGAAGCAGTTGTGAAGAAGGCTTGTGCGCGTGATCAGAACTCCCAGTTCCTGCTCTTGACTGAGAACTGATTTCACTCGTTCCGAACGAGTTCCGGAACATGTTGGAACAGTGCAAATAGAGAACTTTCAGTTCAGAACTCGTTCGTTAAGTTTGTTTGGAACGGTCTCAGTGCTACTGCGCACGCGTCAACAGTTCTCGAACGATTCTTCCCTGTGTTGGAACAAACCTATTTAAACTTCTTTACGTATTTAATAATCATATAGGATACGAGACAGGCTACAGTACTTCACCACAAGTCTTAACTCTCTGAACTAAGGTATCTTACTAGATGGGAATGTAATCAAGCTATGACCGCATGCGGTAGGGGGGGGTTCCCGATGCGCTGTTGTGCAATGGTAGATGCTACTTATCTGACGCTGACTCAATGTTATCCGCGGGTCACACGGCCCATGAAAGCATCGGTGCTATAGGGAAGGCTCTCACTGTAGCAATAGATATTTACTCCTCCGTCTATTACCCATTCGGTTGGTTGGTTCCCTAGTTTAGGGCTTGCGACAACTAGGTCATGTAGCCCTGTGTACTTTGGGTGTGTGTAGAATCTGTCTGATAATCGGTGTTAATTGTGATGGCTGTATTAGTGTGTGTTATCTGTAATTCAGGTAAGGACTGCAGACGATCAATTTTAAGTAGTTCCCACTTTTGCTACCAAATGCTACCGTCCACAACACCTAGTTGCGAACTTAGCTACTAGATGTCATTGCAACCAGCACCTGGCGACGAACGTTGGAACTTAGAGCGTATCAAATCCAACCAACAAATTTTAGCTTCACACAGATGTACTTAGTGGAAGGTTCTTTTGCATGCCATAAATCTATGACATGGGCCCGCTGGCTTTACTTCCCCTCCGAAGGAAGGCATACTGAGGGATTTTAAACGCTCTTAAAAAAATCCGACTACTTCGGCTGGGTTTGAACCCGCGACTTTGGGCACAGAAACCCGGCATGCTACCAACTACGCCACCGAAGCTGCCCCCTTTTAGATCACAACTTATATAGATAAAATTCCAGCTGAGTCCGCCATTACCTGCATGATTTATGGGCAAATACAGTATAGCCAACCCCATGTAACATATTTTCTAACTTATGTAGTTAATTTCGCCAGGAAATAAAAAATAGTTGCCATTACGTATTAATCAGCCCTCGTATATTCTCCTCTTCCTCGAGAAATGTAAGAAATATGCACATAAAGAATACTATTGTGAAGTGTTAGCATTGCGCTTTGGTTATTATCTCATTTTTGCACTGATGTCTTCAAACGTAAAATGACATTGTACAGGATGTATCAAAATGAATATCGGTATTTTAAGGCTTTGTAGTATTTATTACAGTTAACTTACGATTATAAATAATACATCAAATGAAAGAGCAGCCCAAACAGTTTGTGCTACAAATGTTCAATGCGAGCACCATTCGTCCCATGGCACACACCGAGTCAATAGCTGAGTTCATCCCAAACCTTGCTCAGTGTCTCTGGAGTAATTGTTGCAACAACTGCTTTAATCCTGTTTCTCAAGTCGGTTAGGTCAGCTGGTAATGGAGGCACATACACATGATCCTTAATGAACCTTCAAAGGTAAAAATTGCATGGCGTCAGATCGGGTGAACGTGGAGGCCATGCGAAGCACCCGGGTGTGGTTTACAAGCCTCCTCCACTCCTTTCACTGCTTCCATTTTTCCTGTTCCATCACTTCTGCCACATCCAATCCAGCTTCTCCAATGTCCTTCAAAATTTGGTCCAACCACCTTCTTCTCGGTCTTCCAACTGGTCTCTTTCCCTTGACTTCTCCTTCTAATTCCCTTCTTGCTACTCTTTCCTTACCCATTCTTTTTACATGTCCGAACCAATGTAACCTTCCTTTCTGTATCTTCTGATTTAACGGTTCCATATTTAACTCTTCTCTGATTTTAATATTTTGAATTCTATCCCTTCTTGTCTTTTTAGCTGAAGTTCTTAAAAATTTCATTTCTACAGCTTGTATCTTAAGATTTTGCCTTTTATTCGTTACCAGTGTTTCCAGTCCATATGTTACAATTGGTATGAAATACTATTTATATAGTGTTAATTTCGTTCTCTTGGGTACTTTGCAATCCCATAAAAGTTCTCTGACTTGGTGATTAAATGTTGTACCTTTACTTAGTCTTATTAATTTCAATGTTGACGTCATTACTTCCATTTATACTGCTACTTAGATATGTAACCTGTTCTACATTCTCTAACTGTACCACATCTATGTTCACTTGAATTTTCTTTTTCTCTTTCCCACAGTACAGTACATGACTACAGTTTTCTTTTTACTAATTTTTACTAATTACCATTCCAAACTCCTTCATTCCAAATGTCCAGTCTCTTTTGTATGTTAACTGTAATAAATACTATAAAGCCTTAAAATCCTGATATTCATTTTGATACACCCTGTATTTTTTTTGAATATACTCTGTGATTTTTTTTCTGTGGCAATATTGCTCTCTTTGACAATTTGGGAATGGCCATCCTATAACAGTGTGATTTGTACAGATACCTGAGTATGCGGTCTGCTTTATTGGAACCAACGTTGCTCCAGAAGATGGTCCAAGTGCAAGTTGCTACTGCTGTTTGGTTGGTGCAGGTTACCCTCGACGTCGACGAAGACAGCGACTCACCTAGAGCTTCTTATGCCCCCACCAAATTCCGAGAGCTGAAATTCCCTCTTCCGGATCGTGTTCCAGCAACACTAAGGTAATTATTACAGAAAGCTTTCCAGTAGGTCAACACAAATAGTGCCCAATTACATTAGGCGTCCGGCTCTGTGGCTAAATTGTTAGCGCGCTAGGCTTTGGCCCAAAGTGCCCCCGGTTCGATTCCCGGCCGAACCATCAGAGATTTTAATCTCCTGAGGTTAATTCCCGTGGCTTGGGGACTGGGTGTATGCGCCGTCTTCATCATCACTTCATCCTCATTACGATGCGCAGGTCGCCCACGGGCGTCAACTAGAAAGACCCGCACTAGGCCTCTCCGGAGGCCACACAATCATTATTATTATATTAGGCAGGAAAATAAGTATTTATATGCCGTAACATGAGATATTTATCACAAAATAACACACTTTTATCTACAGAAATGGGAGGTACTTAATTGGATGACATGTTTCGATTGTCAAGCGATTATCTTCAGATCCTGCCTGTTCACTTAGGCTTAATAAATGTACGATTAACCCTTTGGCTTTCAAGGTAACGATCTATCGGTACCCACGGGTCCTGTGAAAACTGACAGGGTAACGATCCGTCGTTACCCGTCTTATTTATTATTAGTTCATCATTTACGTGCCAGATAGCAGCATTTTTGCACGGAATAAGAAGAGTATAGTTGTATCTCACGTTATACTCCACGGGAACTTCCGGCTATCCGTATTTATCGATATTCTTAGAGACTGAAACATGTGCTCACTGGAGTTCCGAATCTTGTTTACATCATGGTCGCCGGCAAACTTCCGTTCATTTCTCGTGTTTTCGTATGTGATTATATAGTAAAATTAAGTTATATCGTAGGCAATATATTTATTTAACCTGTTAGTTCATTATTTAAATAGTTTTCTTAGGTAATTAGGTGCATAGTGATAGTGAAGTGTTAGATATAGTTCAGTTAGATTAGGCCTTGTTATTTGCCGTGTGTGACATTGCTGAAAGACTTCATTTAGCTGAAGATATCACTGAATATCTTGATAATTATTCAAGTGATGAACATGTTACTTTGTCCGAATCGGAAAGTGTAGAGGATAATGATGATCCAGTAATATCTTCATAGGTGAGTGCTACATATTATTTATAAGAAATCTGTGTTTTATGCAAAAATAGCTGACATTTTTCAGTGTTACGTCATTTTAACCTTTTAATTTATCCTTGGATCTAATGCACATAGAATCTTGATATTAACCATGCTAGTAAACAATATTATAGCCTTCCTACTGACATGAATAACAAACTTGGGCTGTAAATACTATTTTCTAGAATTACTTCCAAACTTTCAAAATCTGAAACTTGTAATTTTGATTTCACATTTCTTATTTTTTTAACATTAAACCCTTTTGGTTTAGAGACATGACTTACTTACAGTAATAATAAGTGATATATACTCTATACGTTTACCATCTTTCATGTTGATATCTTCATTGGTGTGCCTTCCATGTAATTTTAAAAGAAGTGTGTGCATAGTGTGGTAAATATGGCTTTCAGTTTTGACACATCCATCAGCTGAGAGCATGAAAGCAAAAGGGTCAATGAATTACACTTAAACAGAAATATTCGTAGAGTACTTGTGTACATTATTAAAATGATACTTAGATTCTCTATTAATAATGTATAAAAAACAATACAAACTTCAAAGAAAAAGTGTACATGGAAGACTCAAGTGGTCCAATGTGGCCAATAAAGTTAATAATAATATATAATAAAAATGAGATGTCTGTGTATCACGCAAGAACCACTGGTCCGATTTACATGAAATTTTACATGGAAGTAGCTGATTTACCTGGTTAACATAAGCTACTTTTGATTTCGATACTTTGCACTAGGCTAGTTAAAGATGGCGAACATTTTAATCACGTCACTACACCCTTTGGTATCAAACTTTCATATTTCCATTTCAAATAAAGAGAGAACGCTAAGAAATAGCAAATTTTTGATGGCATATACGAGGTTTAAAATTAAATTTCTATCCGTAAGGTCCTTATCACTTTTCGTGTATTTCCAATAGTTAGTGAGTAAAACCTAAATTTGTGCTATAAAACAGGTCAACACCGAGCGGTGTAGTTGGACGTAATGTTCCATCCTTACTCTCCCTCCACGCAGCACCTCGCCTATCCCCTGTTTTAATTGTCACCTTCACAAAAATGAAAATCCACAGTCTGCTTCCAGTCCACCGACCGGGTCAAGGAATTGAATGAATGAAGCCCCTACCTACCGGCGAGGATATGAATGGTGCCGGCTGCCGAAGCCTGTCACACTCCCCTAGGCCAATGATTAAATGAATGACAGAGGAAATAAAATGATAGTGGAGAGTATTGCTGGAATGAAATTGTGACAGGGAAAACTGGAGTACCCGGAGAAAAACCTGTCTGCCTCCACTTTGTCCAGCACAAATCTCACATGGAGTGACCGGGATTTGAACCACAGACCCAGTGGTGTCACCTTCACATTTAAATTTATTTATGACCCGCAGCGAAGCATGGGTACTTCAGCTAGTATACAATGTTTAGATTACATAAGTTCGTGAAAACTTGTGTAACGCGTCAATCTTATTTACAGATGTTATTGTTCACTTCTATAGTTATTGCGTTATTGTTAATGTATTTTAAGTATGTTAACCTGTGTTCTATTGAATTATTATTGTGACCAGATTCAGGAATGGTGTTGTCTACACTATTTTGTTAAATAGCCTATGTTCTAAATTCATCATCATCATCATCTTTTACAGTTTCCAGCCCCAGACTGGGTCTGTTTGGAACATAAGCCTCGCCACTTAGTCCTTTCTTCCCACCACCTCTCTGCTGTCACTCTGATCCAGTCCTCGCCTCTCTTCTTGACACATTCCTCCACTCCTTTCAGCCATCTATCTCTTGGTCTTCCCCTTGGTAGTTTCTTCTGCATCTGCATCTCATGTATCCTCTTGGGAATCTTCTTCTCATCCATTGTCCCTAAGTGTCCATACCACCTCAGTCTTGATGTCTCAATCCTACCTTGCAAGGGCTCCTCTTTCACCATTTCCCTGACCTTTTCATTCCTCACCCTGTCTCTTCTTGTTACTCCGATCCTACTTCGTAGGAACTTCATTTCACCTGCCTGTATTCTGCTTATGTCTCTTTTCTTCATTGTCCACGTTTCTGAAGCATAGGTCAGTATCGGGATATAGTAGCTTCTGTATAACACTTCCTTGCTTTTTTGTGGGACATCTTTATTCCACACTAAGCTCCTAATGCTTCTTAGAAATGCTTCTGCCTGTCTGCCACATTCCGTAATCTCTTTGTCATTTCTTCCATTTTCCTCCACTATACTTCCCAAGTACTTGATACTTTCCACCTTCTTCAGCTGTCCACCTCCAAGTGTTATCCCACTCATTGGTCTGTCCTTTTTCCTGGTCGTTAACAGGATCTCACATTTACTGATGTTGAACTACCATCCGTACTCTCCCATTGTTTCTTCCCAAGCCTTCAGTTGCTCCTGAATTTCCTCCTCCTTGTTTCCCCAGACCATGAGATCATCTGCAAACACCATTGCTTTCATCCTATCTTTCCTGCTATCCGTGTCATTACCTCGTCCATAACCACAATAAAGAGAATGGGTGACAGCGCACTACCCTGTTTCAGGTCACTCATTTGTCTGAACCAGTCTGTTCTTTCCCCTCCAACTTTCACACAACTCACACTTCCACAATTCGTCTCCTTCACTCTGCCTACATTCCCTTTTTCCACTCCCATGTTTTCCATTGCTTTCCAAACCTTCTCCCTACACACACTATCATAGGCCTTTTCGATGTCCAGCAAGGCCATCAACAGATCCTCTCCAAATTCGTAGTGGTGTTTTTGGAGCTGTCTCACTGAAAATATGAGATCCACTGTTGATCTCCCAGGTCTGAATCCATACTGCTCCTCTCTCAATTAAATTAAGCGTTGCTATTTAAATGGGTGGCCTATTGTACGTGGTAATGTCCAGTGCTTTCTTTCTAAAAACAATTTAAGGGGGTACTCTCAGTTGTAATCGACAAAACATACGATCTTGCACTTTTCAGCAATTTGCAGAGTTCGGTTATTACTTTTCGGGCTGACATGTTAAATGAAAGGCTGAATTGGGTTAATTTATTTGTGGTCAACATGCCAAGGGGGTAACCACACTTAGTATTTCTAATCATTTTATATTTAAAAATTAAGTGAAATGAATATAAGCACTAATAATAATAATATCGTATGGCCTCAGGTGCCTGGTGCAAGCTTTGCTATTTGACACCCAGAGGGTAGCTTGCATGTCGAATTTTGTTGTTCCTTGACTATGAAAGTCAAGGAGGTTAGATGTTAGATATCTAAGCTCCTTGAACCCTATAGCGCTTTCTAGTAGAGAAATTAAGAACTTTGTATTGGCGGAAACTCCCGAGATTAATTTTGCCATTATGAACTCGGCCTACTGAATTCAAATGGTTTCTTTGACATGCGAACATCGTATGACATGCTTACTGTGATTTTTGTCGCCTTTCAAAAAAAAAAACACTTACTACGGCCAGGAGCGAACCTGCAAGCTTGGGGATTAGTAGACCGACACGTTTACCACTCACTCACCGTGGCAAGCTATAATAATAATGTTATTGGTTTAACGTCCCTTTTAACTACTCTGGCTTTTAGAGACGCCGAAGTGCCGGAATTTTGCCCCGAAGGGGATCTGCACCAGGATACGAACCTGCAACCTTGGGCCCAGGAAGCGAGGACGTTACCGCTGAGCCACGCAGCCAGTCAAACCAACCTGTGTCACCCTACTTGAGTTTAGTCTGAAATTCATAGTGTTTTGCTCATTTTACCGGTGATTGTAAAATGTTTGTAACCGTGTACAAATGCACGTACCTATGTTTCCAACACGAGAATAATAATAAACTGTGCCACGCGCAGAAACTGGCAAAACTGAGAAGAGGTGGGTTTGATTCTCAACATCAGCCATACTAAAAGTGGACTTTGGTGATTCTTCCTCTCGGCATCATCATCATCATCATCTTAAACAGCTCCAGTCACCCGGGTGTCGTGAACGAGTCCTCTCCATTTCCTTCTATCCATGAATAGTTGGTCTTCATGAGTGCTCTCCCAATGCAACCCTTTGTCTGCCAAGTCACCCTTAATCTGGTTTATCTATTTCCTTTTAGGTCTTCCAACACATCTTCTTCCTTTGATGTTCAGATTGAAGTATGCCTTTGCCTTTTGTTCATCTTTCATCCGTTGGATATGTCCATACCATCTCAGACGAGACCTCTATAAGGTCTCCATTACAGTGGTGTTAATACCTGCTTCTGCACGATTTATTTCATTTCTTCCTTTATCCTTTCTTGTCCTCTGAAGCATGCAACACACAAACTTCATTTCGGATGCCTGAAGTCTACCGTTATCTCTTTTAGAAAGGGTACATGTTTCATGTGCGTAAGTCAGTATGGGTATGTAGTATGTTTTAAATAATATATGTTTACACCGTATAGGTGCTTTGTTATTCCAACAAACAGGATAAAATCGGTGATCATCTTCCATTTTATTTTATCTAAATACATTTCTGCATCAGTAATAGTCTTTTCCCCCATGTCATTTACAAAATCAATCCATCTTCATCTTGAGGAAGGGGCATGATGGCACAGCAGTCAAGCTGTTATACTCCCTATTTCCTAGTTAATGCAGGTGAAATTTTTGAGGTGAAATTAAATCTCTTGGTTTGTACTACTCGTAAACAAAGGTCTTATGTTTGATTAACGGTCTTGTAAAACCAAAGAATAAGTAGTCATTTGAATAAATACTGTAACTCAGGAGCATAAAACACAGAGGGGGCATTGCCCCCCCCCCCCCCCCCCCCCACCAAGTTTTAGGTGCAAGGCAAAATTTTTAAATAGCATACCCTACAAAAAATAAAAATAAAATAACCGGAAAGTATTGTATAAACGATTTAATACTACGTTTGGCGTTAAATGGAAAAAGCCATCTGCCTTCTTTGTCGTAATTTCTTTATTGTACCGAACAAACAGTCTATTTTTTCCCCCTCTGCCGTTTCCCGCCAAGTCGCCAACTGAGTCGAGAGCTGAGGCCCTTTGAGCTTTGTCCACTTACCATGATGATCCGAAAAGGTGCATTTAGAACTATTATTTCTGAGCCCTGGTTTAAAACTGAGGTAAGGTACTGGGACACGCGTAATAATTATAATATCTTACCACCTCAGGTTATAGGGGCAATATGCTTGCTTGACTGAATCACACAAGACAGTTACACAGACTTCATTAAAAACATACATTTATTAATAATAGTAGGCTTCCAAGGGTTTGATCTCTGGCAATCAAAATTAGCAATACCTCTGTTTAACATCGACACAGGCTTCCATCCTCAATGGCAGCAACACAGTCCACCCTCAAATATTTTCCCCTCAAAAAACAATTTCCAATATCACTTTCATCAAAAGAGAGCATCCATCTTCTGCTGTCCTACCTATCTAAAATCAACACCATCCCCATGGCAACCATGCCAGGTCCAGCAATCTTGACCTCAACAGGTCAAAGCACATATGCCATAGCCAAGGCCACCTGGTTACATACAAAGCCACCCACTTGGCTACCCACCAGCAAAGAATCTTGGCTCTGACTACACAAGATACTCCATGGCGGCCTACCAACCAGTGTCCATGACGGGCAACCCGACAAAAACAAAACACCCAAATAAACTAAATGAAAGAAACAAGGAGGAGCCTCTGTAACCCACAAATGTTAGGTTACAGTGTGCATCATTTTTTAAAAAATAAACAAGGTAAAATAACATGACTTTTCCCTCGCGCATCTCGCTTTTTAAGCACACTTTACACATGTGCCCTGCGTTGTGCTGACAAGGTTTGAAAAGCAATGATGCACTTGACGTTAGTAGTTGGATATTTGGTGCTACGCTTGTGCCGTATTTATCCAAATCGGTGGAGCTCCAGCATTTCATCAGTTTCTGTCTAAACTTTGTTGATTACTTTGTTTAAATTTGTGAAGTTTGTACTTTGTCACTGTGATGACCGTGAATCTGCTCGGCATACCTGCTTCAAGCCGTTCTGCAGAGAGAAGTTTTTCGGTGATGAGACCACCTCTGTTGTACGATGGGAGGAATTAGACGTAACACAGATTCATTGCTGTCTACTAGCCACTTACTCGGAAATCATTAACAAGTTCAATGACTCGCGTCTTGCTCAAAAGTTTGTAAACAAAGATCTATGGCAGTTCAGGGGCGTGTCGCCCCCTCTCCCCCTGAAATTTTGTCACATAATATTTGTTTATGAATTAAAACATTACAAACTAATATACTTATCATTTACTAAGTGACATATGGCAACGTAGCAAAACGAGGTTACGGTAGCGTGATGTACGAAACAGTGTGACAATCAGTTTGCTCTGATCTCATACCATAACCTCTTATTGCTCTTCAGTGCCTTCGCTCTTAAGAACCTACCAAGAACAGCAATAAGTGCCCTTGAAGCGTGTGACAAAAGTTCTTTTTCTCCTAATTTGTATACCCTTATCAAACTTTTGGCAATTTTTCCTGTCTCTGTAGCTACCGCCAAACAGAGTAGGAGTTTGAGTAGGTTGAAAACATACTTAAAGAAACTCTACTTCCGAAAACAGACTCATCGGTCTAGCATTGTTATCTATTCTCAGGTCTTGATTCACAAACCTGGGACATGCTGGCTGAAGACCGCTCAACTTGGCGCCGTACCATCTCGGATACTGTAAAGACGTTTGAAAGGGATCGACGCACACATGAAGAGGCCAAGCGTCAAGCTAGGAAACTTCGAGCAGACCAACCACGTCCTCCTCCAGCAATACTATGTGACTTGTGTGGACGCTTGTTCCATGCTAGGATTGGACTCGTTAGTCACCGTAAACACATCCACAAAGTGGACTGAAGGAAGAAGATTTATACTCGGATTCGAGTTAAAGCCGATGATGATGATGATGATGATTCTCAGAGACATACAAATCACTGATGATTAAGTTATAAACCAATTTGGTAATGCTTCAAGAAACCTTGACTTTATATTATAGTATGTGTTGTAAATCAAAACAGTTATTGAGGTTTTAAGCGGCGGAAGAGCGAGGTCATGTGTCCCAAATCCAAACAGTAATGATCATTCTTTCTTTCTAAATACTATTAAGTGAGCAAGATGTCTGTATTAATAAAAAGTAACATGAAATTGTCTCAGTTGTGTTTGACATAAGACATCACAACAAATTGGTTGAAAAAGTGATGCCAGATAGACTTAAAACTCATCATTTTGCACCAAGTTATACAAAAGTTTCCCGGGGAGGAACTCCGGACCCCCACATCTTTCGGGACCATTCCATGCCACCAAACTCCCGGTTGCCTCCCCTCCCTCCCAAATAAAACTCTATATGCGCCCCTGCAGGCAGTCAGTGTTCAAGTCTTTAGCTCGACTTTGATAATTGTTTTATGTTTTGTATTCATATTCTGATTGTATTTTGTATTTTAACCCAACACTACACCTTTTACACAGTAAAAGAAAGAAGACAAGACTCTCAAAAAAATAGTCAAAAAATTCATGAATAATAATGCAGATGATATCTTTAACAATAAATTTTCAATGGAAGAGTTAATGTTAGCAATAAAGAACACACAAGTCAGAAAACAACCAGGACCAGATGAGATATTCCCAGAATTCATAAAAAATCTAGGTCCATCTGCTCTAAACATCCTGCTACACATATTCAACAAATTTTGGACATCAAATGATAACCTACCTAAAGACTGGACCAAAGCAACCATCATTCCAATCTTAAAACCAGGCAAGCCAAAAAAGCCAAGTCCCCTCGTACCGACCTATAGCACTTACCTCCATTATGGTAAAAATTCTAGAAAGGATGAGTACAAATAGACTCAATTGGTACTTGGAAACAAAATCTCTTCTATCTGAAGAACAAGCAGGGTTTAGACAAAACAGGTCCTCCTGTCACCAAATAATGAGATTTACACAAGCTGTTAAAGAAGCCTTTAACAAAAGGGAAAGTGTTCTTGCAGTTTTCATCGATTTTAAAGGAGCCTATGATACTGTATGGCGAAACATGCTGCTAAAGAAACTTATCAACTTCAAAGTAAATGGATGTATGTTAAACTGGTTTTCAAGATTCCTTTCACAAAGAATGATCAATGTTCGTTACAACAACAAAACTTCAGGTTGCAAGCAATCAAAACTAGGCCTCCCACAAGGAGCTGTATCAAGCACAACTTTATTCAATGTGTACATCAAAGATCTCCCAAAAACAATAAAGAAAGTAGGTAATGTGAATATCAGCATGTTTGCAGACGATGTTATCATTTGGACCATAGCACGTAACAGCTCAAATCAGCAAATGCTTCTTGAACACAGAATGAACCAGGCACTTATAAAACTCAAAAACTGGACTGAAAACAATAATATGGAAATCAATACTTCCAAAACAGTATACCAGTTTTTCTCCCTGAGACACCACAATCCAACTTTTAGTCTCAAATTTAGTAATCAAGACCTTCCAAAAAGTGAAAGTACAAAGTACCTAGGTATCATCATGGACAAGAAGCTGAACTGGACCAAACCCATAAAACATGTGGAGGATAAGGTAAGCAAACGGATGAAATTACTGAAGAGACTAGCAGGAGCTACTTGGGGGAGCACTCAAGACACACTCAACAAAACCTACAATACTTACATCAAACCTATCATAAAATATGGCAGTGAAGTACTCTCTACAGCACCCCAGTCAAACATTGATCGCCTCGAGAGGTGTCAGAATAATGCCCTACGAATCATAACAGGTGCAATAAAAACCACACCTATAACCGCCTTGCAATTTATACCCACAACTTACCAATAGAAGAAGAGATGAAACATCAAACAGCCAATGCATATCTCAGTATACAAAGACTACCTCAAATGACATGGATCAAAAAAACAGTTTCGAGTCCCAATCTTAAAACACAAAAAGATCCCTTAAGTCTCGCCAAAGAATACATCAATAAGAGCAATCTGCAAATAAAACTTGAACCACTCTGTATGCCAGTCAACCCCATTGAATATATACAAGTGACTACAGATCTTACTTTGTTAGAAGAGGTCTGCAAGAAAGGCTCTTCACCACAAGATCTAAAACAACTGGCCCTCTGTACAATAGAAGAAAGATATCCATCTAATCAATGGCTAAAAATATTTACAGTTGGCTCACAAGACAAAGAAAATAGAACTGGAGCAGGAATACATTCATCTCTCTTCTCACTCTACTTCCCAGTAGGCCAAAACAAAACAAACTTTGATGCTGAGATAAGAGCAATTTCACATGCACTCCATCAGTTATTAGGCAGAAACATTGATTATCAAAAATGCGTTATCATTACAGATTCAAAAGCAGCCATCCAAGCCATCTCGTCAAATTATAAGCCCCAAAATAAAGAACTGAAAAATTTTTTTTGTATGATAAAAACCCTTCAAAGACTACACAAACATATCTCATTTCAGTGGATCCCTTCTCATGTTGGAATAGTAGGAAATGAAGATGCAGACAGATTAGCAAAAAAAGGTACCACACTACAACAACCTGTCAGTCAGACTGATTTTATGTCAGCAAAAAGGATCTTGAAGAATACTATCAAAAACAGGTATGAAGAAATGGCAAATAAAACAGCAGAAACCAAATTATGGAAAGACATTGATGCTAAATGGGATCAATATAAATCAACACCAAGAAGAGAAGCTGTAGCCTTCTTCAGACTTAACACTGGCCACGACTGCCTTGCAGCTCATCTGAAACGAATCAACATCCTGAGATCTGAAGAATGCACACTTTGTCACGAACCTGGAAGTAAAATGGATAAGGGGCACCTGCTACATTGCAACAAACTTGATGTGACTGCTAGAACTTCTGGAAACCTCACACAACTCTATTGGAACGCAAGAAAGCTGATGGATTGGAATCCGGGCTAGCCATAAGAAACAACAACCTTATAGTGCCAGGGGGCCGGCCCTGTGGTGTTGGGGTAGTGTTCGATTCCCAGCTCCGTCAGGGAATTTAAAACTGATGTGAGGGTTGGAACGGGGTGCACTCAGCCTCGTGAGGACAATTGAGTAGCTGTCTGACAGTGAGGCAATGCCCCGATCACGAAAACCAAGATCAACAGCCGATGGGGACCCGGTGCGCTGATCACGCGTCACCCCAATATCTGCAGGCCAAATGGCTGGGCAGCGGTCACTTGGTCGGCCTAGGCCCTTCATGGGCTGTATAGTGCCAGAGGGCGATATATCGGCCAAGGGTGCTTCTGCTAAGAAAATTCACGGGCGGTAGATGTGTTATTATTAGGCTGCTTCTAACCAAGCAGTGATATGACTGTTGTGACCAAGAAATGAAAATCCACAGCCTGCTTCCAGTCTCCGACTGGGCCAGGAATGGAATGAATGAAGCCCCCATCTAGCGGCGAGGATAAGAACTGTGCCGGCTGCCGAAGCCTGTTGCACTCCTCTGGGGCAATGATTAAATGAATGACAAATGAAATGATAGTGGAGAGTGTTGCTGGAATGAAATTTTGACAAGGAAAACCGGAGTACCTGGAGAAAAACCTGTCTGCCTCCATTTTGTCCAGCACAGATCTCACATGGAGTGACAGGGATTTGAACCACGTACCTAGCGGTGAGAGGCCGGCGTGCTGCCGCCTAAGCCACGGAGGCTCTTGTTGTGACCAAGACAATGTAAGAATTATTCGCTCTCTGGATATCGATATGTTTGTGTTCCATGAATAACTGGCTTCATAATAAGTATTCTTTGAACATGCTGTAGTCAGCTGATTACCCGCACGTGTGATCTTTTGAAACTAAGTTTGTTTACATTCTCACTCGGCGCTAATTGAGATACGTAGTGATAAATATCTCTAGCTCTTTGAACGATGGGGAAATAAATGAGGTTTTAACGCTCAGTAAATGCGTGTGAGAGTACTTTTTCGACTCATAACGACGACTTTGAAAAATTTCCATTTCAAATTATATAAATAAAGTACCTTTTAATGAAACAAATGAAGTACTGTTTTAATTATTTAGCATCTCATATAGGCTATTATATTTGCCTGCTACAGTCAAATATTAACATCTTATAGGTGCTTGCCACGGTGGGTGAGTGGCTATCTTGTCGGTCTACAAACCCCAAGCTTGCAGACTGTTCGTTCCTGGCCGTGGTAAGTGATTTTTGAAAGGCGACAAAAATCTCGACACGCATGTCTTACGTTGTTGGCATGTTAAAGATCCCATTTGAATTCAGTAGGCCGTGTTCATAATGGCAAACTTAATCTCTGGATTTTCCGCCAACACAAAAAGTTCCTCCTTTCTATACTAGAAAGTGCTAAAGTGTCAAGGAGCCTAGTTATCTAACCTCCTTGACTTTCATAGCACTCCAAGGAACAACAAAATTCGACATGCAAGATGCCCTCTGGGTGTCAAATAACAAAGCTTGCACCTGGCACCCGAGGCCATACAATATTATTTATTTAATCGAATTACACTATTACAGAGCACGTAAAATCAATACTTCAAATCTTGCCACATGTCTTTTTTCTCGCTGCCCACATTCGCTTCATCCTCTCTGATCTCTGCTTTCGGAGATGTTCAATGTTCCTTGGCTGCTTTAGTTGTCTTTTTTGTTCCTCACTCAAGATCACTTTTTGAATTTTGTCCCGAAATAAATTCCTATTATATGTATCTGTAATGTCAATGTCTGCTTCCTTAAGATCCTTCAATGTCTGTGTAAACCACGCTGGTTGAACTTTAAGTTTTAATATTTTATTAAAAATTTGTCTTGTTAGCCTGTCATTATTCATTCTATTTAAATGCCCAAAAAATGACATCCGTCGTTTGCGCATGGTGTGAATTATGTTATCCACATGGGTATATATTTCCTTGTTATAACTTCGTCTGTTTCTGTTTTCCTTGGGCCAAGGATGCATCGAACCAATCTTCTTTCCATGAGCATTATTATTATCTTATAGGTAGGTGATTTCATTAAAGTTAGCTTGGCTTCCGAAGGGTTAATTAGAATTAATGAATAAAATTAACGTCTTTTTATAATGCAGCGTAAGACCTATAGTACCGTGTTAGTTCAAGCTTTAAAGCCTAAAATGCAAAAGGGTTGCCGTTGGTAGGTAGGCAACCACACTTTAAAATTTGACCCCCACAAGTTTGCGAGGAGTTTTACGCCCCTGCTGTAACTGTTGAAAAGGATATGTTTTGAAAAAAATTCACATTAACTGTAGGCTTTTGTTAGTATACCTCTTAATGTGTAGTCTGCTGTTTTCAGCTGTATACCAGAGTTCCTGTTGGAGAACATGGCATGTTTCCTCAGTTTCATCCGACGGTTCAGTCCACGAACTTTGGAAGAGCAAGGCTTCAAATTCCTGAACCCGATGCTCACCCAGGTGCTGGTCTTCATGGGTTCTCCCGAGCGCATGCGCAACCCTCACATGCGGGCGCGTCTGGCCGAGTGCCTCGAGTCTCTCTTACCTCACTTCAATGACGAACAGCCGGCTCTCAACCCTAACCCTCTTGGTAGCTTCCACAGGGAACGGCTCTTCAAGGAACACCCTCACAGAAAACAGGTACCTTGTTGGGTTCAAATATATTCCGCAATGTGTATGTGTCTAGGGGAGTATTTTAGTGTGCTCGATGATGCCACGGATGACGTGTGGACATTAGGTGTGTTTTAGCGCTCCCTCTGTTTTTAACCTGGGTTAGATTTGGTTACAGTTTGCAGTTACACTGTAATGTATTCCCCTCAAGTTGATACCGCAATTGTAACGGTTTTGCCCTCACGTTGAGCGACAATTGTAACTTCTATTAATGCCCCATGTTGGTAGCGACAAATGTAATGGTATTCGTTAAGCTCCACGTTGAGCGAACAAATGTAATGTGTTTTACCTGGGCGGACTATTCGTCAGAAAATACTACTGCTAAGTTTGATCTATGTTGGGCGCCAAGCTGGATACACTGTGTTCCAAGCTAAATTTATATATTTAATATCGACTCCTAGCGTGAGTGGAACATATGAGACTCTTAATGACTAGGCCGTGGGATGATTGAATCATCAAGCCAGACAACATTTGATTGTGGAGAAGGATGAGGTATTATAACTATTGCTACCTACTGGAATTAAAGAATCTACTTGGTAATAATTGAATTTAATACACTTAGAAAATATGATGGCAACATGAATAAAATTAACACTGTTAACGGAGCACACTACTTTAAACATTGCCACGAACAAAATTACTTAATACGCCGGTCGGGAGAATAACGTGAATTTAACTTATTTCCAAATTAATGCTTAAAGAATTTATATAGCCCTATTGAAAAACAGAGAGTGTGTGTCGTAGATTACTTGTGCTTACCAACGGAAACATTGTCTCCACGTGGTTGAAGTCTCCCAGCATCGGACGCTCTGCATTGGTGTTGACGGCGTCAGATTCTTCCTCGTTGATCAAAAGTAATCGTTACAGCTTGTGCTGGAGTCTATTCCATGAATCACAACACGTCGTCTGGCTAAACACTCCAAGACACGTGGAACTCATGATCTGATGTGATCAGCGGAGATAGCGTGAATAAAATTGTCCCACTTGGGACTAACGAACAAAGTACCTCCTTACTGCTCCAAGCGTAATGTCTTAATGAAGGTCTTCACTCACACCGCGCGTCCACTATATCTTCAATCTTCTCCCACCCGGGTCCAGCTTAATACTGCGGCCTCGCTGCTTCGACCAATCCGCGTGCGTCACGTATCTCCCCATGCCCCAGCTACGTTGCTCCTTCTTCCTTGATTGGCTGGTCACCACACGTGGCTATTCCCGCCATGAGGCTGCCTCCCCGTATTTATATTTCCGTATCCGGGCAAGACGTAGATCATACACATTTTCTTGCTTTGAAGTGTTCCCTCGGATTTCGTAATTTTATTGTACTCCAATCTATTCTTGTATTGAAATACCCAGTGAGTCACACACCACTCTCTCTTACCCCTAATGAATAAAATCCCGACTTTACGTATGAAATGATTTGCCGTGCAACATTATATTGGAATCATCCAATATAGATACGGATTTCTACTAGTAGAAATCCTATCTGTAATCTTCCAAATTTAAAAGCTCCAAAGAATGACGTTATAAATATTAATAATAATGATAATAATAATATGAAATTGAATAAACTGAAATAATTTAACTTGGCCGGATTATTGCCGCGTTTAACAAATATGATATAGTCCAACTAACTTGTGTTAGTGGCATAAAACCCCCTAGAAAAACATGTTACATTCGCCTCGAATAATCATGTGCTGTACCATGCATATGGTACAGCACTTGATGATTCCAGACACGTTAGAAAAAACCCTCCAAAATACAACTTATACAAGTGAAATGACCCTTTACACATATAAACACATATAAACCCTCAATCATGCGCTTTGCGCCAATGTTCGTCTTGTTATGACGTGTTCTTATTTTGTCCACTTCAAAATGTTTGTCATTCTCACGAATGTTCATTCTACAGCTCTCTCTCTCATCATTCTATGTGGGAAAAAAATTACATACATAAGTGTGTTCCCTCTATATCCACAATTCACTACACACGCATTTATGGTGTTCAGTAGAAAACCACTGCGGAACTCTTGTAGAAATATTAGGTGCTCCACACCTACCGGATACCAATATCATGGTACACGATCTCACACGATCACACACTCGCGGTAGAGCAAAGTGATCTACTTCCCACCTTCTCTGTAAAATTTTTAATTAAAAGGGAAGACATGACTGAAAAAAAACCAGTAAGTACCCATTACTTATAACACTTAAATATTCCTGTGCCGTATGTACCCTATCTTACTAAGTACATGTACACAAAAACCCACCTTACTCTAGATCACAATTTCTCATATTCCTCGCTCAGCCTGTAGTTCACAACCCAGACCAGTCCACCTATCGAACCTGACCTAGTTTCCACAACTTTTTATCTGTTACTTATATACAACATCTCATGAGGTCTAGTACCTTGTACGCAAACTCCCTTAATTATATCCAACCCTGATCTCACATAGCTAGGTCGTAAGCAGAAATCACGTGTGCTGATATGTATGAGCTTCATGGAGGACTGTCTCGCCTTCTGATGGCCCATCTTTTATCTCGTGGACGCCTTAAGCTAACAAGCCCTATACAAGCGCTTCCCCATCTCTTGGAGATAAATGGGTACCCATCAGCTCTGCCAAAATGGCCTTGGTGCATCGAGACAATTTAGTGCTCAACAGCATCCACCACTCCCTTCATCTTTCCCTGTACCTTAAAAACTCTCATTTACTTACATACTACCCCCCTGTGTGATTTCTGATACGCGTGCCTTGAAGACCAGATCTTCCACTCACCACATACCACACTTACTCATTTGATAGGCTGGCTCGCCAGCTAAACACACTTATTTTATGACACATATTTCTTAAGGCTATGAATATTATACGTTCCGTATAACCTTTTTCCCTGACCGTCCTCCAGCACATATGCTGTTTTGCCAATACGTTTAGACACTACAAATGGGCCCTCATAGAGGTAGAAAAACTTGGACATAACTTTCTCTAGCTTATTTGACTGTTTCGGCACTCTAAGTAAGACTTTGTCTCCCGGCTCGAATAGGTCAAATTTAGTTTCTTTTTGTTGGCGAATTCTCTCTTGAGCTGACTTAGATAAATTCTGTTTCGCCAACTGGACAATGACATCCATCCCCGGTTGCTTTCCCTCATTTAACCCCAAGACTCTAGCAAGTTCATTTTGTGGTCTTTTTCCGAAGTGTACTTCGTGTGGCGTCAGTTTCGTGCTCTCATGCTGGACAGAATTCAGCCAAGTCTCGACTTTTGGAAGATGTCCAACCCAGGCCGAATGCTTATCATGCACTAGAGTCCGAAAAAGACGACCCACTTCCCTTAATGGACGCTCTGCAGAATTACCCTGAGGGTACCTTACAGAGGAATGAACGTGTGTAACCCCAGCTTCTTGCATACTGGTTCTCCATTTCTTTGCAACAAACTGTGGTCCACTGTCAGATAATATCCTGAGAGGAACGCCAAACTCGGGTATATACCTATTAATGATCAGTCGGCTACACGCTAGACCGGTGGCTTTCCTTAGCGGATATAGCTTGACATACTTACTAAAAGCGTCAATAACTATAAAAATGTATTCGTAGCCGTACTGTCCTTTAACGATCGGGCCAAATAAATCCACACACAGTAGTTCCCCGGGACTACTTGTGAGAACTGCCGATCTTTCCCTGACTAAATATTTAACTGGATACTTGCTTCTCTGACAGGTGTCACACCTAGCTAAGATCCTTCTAACATCCCTTCCCATTTTACTCCAAATAAAGTTATGTGCAATTTCATAGAAGACTTTGGTAGCACCAAAGTGTCCTAGTTCCTTATGAATGAACCAAATTAGTTCCTCCCGTAAACTGGCAGGAACACATATTGCCCACCGATTCTTCCTACATTTTCGTGCAAGAAGCCCATCCTGCATCTTGTACGTGAACCGCCCTACTTTCACACACTCCTCGTCGCTTGCTTCTAATATAGCCAGAGGCTCCCTTAAAATTACGTCATCATGTTGCTCCACTAACATATTTCTCAGTGTCTGTAACGATGCCCTGTTGCTACTGTCCACACATGCACATAACAAAATACCGTCCTCTGCCTTAACAACAGGATTATCCCTACATAAATTTGTGTCCCTAGAAAGCATATCTGCAAGAATGTTATCTTTCCCTTTAATATATTTTACCGTGAATTCGTATTCCTGAAGTTCAAGAATCCACCTACTAACTCTGTTAGAACTGAGTTTACATGTCCTCATATATAATAAAGCATGGTGATCTGTATGAATCTCAAATTTACCCCCAACTAAATACATCCTAAATTTTCCTAAACTGAAAACAATTCCCAAAAGCTCTAACTCAGTGATAGTGTATCTTTTCTCTGCTGCTGTAAGTCCTCCTGATGCTAAAGACACGATGCACAAATTACCCTCTTCATCTCTCTGACACAATACTCCTGCAATTCCTATATGTGACGCATCAGTCATTACCACATATTCCCTATCCTTCAAAGGATACTTCAGCACCACAGCTTGCTCAAAGCCTGCCTTCAGCTCTTGAAATGCCAGATCATGCTTGGACTCCCATCTCCAGCGATTACCACTTTTAAGCAAATCTCTAAATGGTTCTACTAACCCTGAGTATTTAAGAACGAACCTGCGAAAAAAATTGCAAATTCCAAGGTATGTTTTCAACTGTTTTACATTCTGTGGTACTTCTGCATTAAGTATCTTATTAACCCTACTTTCCTCTGGTGTCACACCCCTACTTGACACTTTATGACCTAAAAATGTCACTTCTGTCTGACAGAATGACGACTTGGACAGTTTCAGAGTGAACCCTGCCTGATCTAACTTTTGAAATACACTGTCTAAATGACGTAGATGTTCCTCAAAACTGCGTGAACTGATTACCATATCATCGATGTAAATAGTTACAAACTCTCCTGTGTCATCTCCTAATGCGATGTTTAAAGCCCTAATTAAAGCTGCTGAGCTACTTTTTAACCCATAAGGTACCCTGTAAAACTGATAAAGGTTATATTTATGACTAAAAGCTGTAAATGGCCGATCTTCATACATAAGTGGCACTTGCCAGAAACTGGAACTTAAATCTACACATGTGAAATACTTTTTACCCTCAAATGTCTGCATCAACTCTTCAATGGACATGGACTTCAGCTGATCTGAACTGATCCTACTGTTAACTAAACGAGCGTCTAAACAAATACGAACTGTGCCGTCGGCCTTCGGTACTGTAATTAAAGGATTAACATATTGACTGTTTGAGTACTCTATAATGCCATCTTCAAGCATCTGGTTAATTTGTGCCTCTACTGCACCCTGATAAGCGAAAGGTATAGGATATCTATGTCCTGTGAATACTGATCTATCAATAACGTTCGATGAATGTGTATAGCAATTGGCCATGCCAATGCGATCCTCAAAAACTCTCCTATTATACAATAACACATCATAGAGCAGAACACACTGGTCTCCCTCTATATGCCCCTGAAATGCAGCATCACGTAACGAGTCCACCAGACTACCGTTCGTAATCAAACTGCCCACAAAAATTTGAGTATCCCGCTCTTTGGCTGGTGATATCTCACTTAAAGAACAAATCACTCCTACAACACTACTCCCCTGAACATTGTCGTTGAACGCTACCTCTACTTCAGAATTATTCCATTTAAATTTCAAACTACCTACTTCAGAACATAAGTTACCAGACACTCTACTTAGCCAATCTGAACCCAATATAACACTGAAAACTAAGTTTGGAATTACAAGACAAATCTGCTTTTCGATATGATTATTAATTTTAATGTCCACTAAAACTTGCTTAGAAATTACTTTAGACCTCTTCCCTACAGCTGTGATAACAAAAGTGCTTTTAATTGGTATCTCCTCAAAATTTACACCAGTTCCTTTCATTTTATCGTAATATGTACTACTTATGCAGCTCTTCATGCAACCACTATCAATTAAAACATCGGTGTGCGCCTCGGACACGTTAAGTTTAATAATGGGGCTTTTACTAGCCACCTCCTGGATAATACGTTCATCATTTAATTCATGCAACAATTCATTTCTTACATTTAGGTCATAGTGTTCCTGTATAATTGTATGGACAGAGCATGCTACAGACTGAGATTCTGACCTTACTTCGCAGCCTGGTTCGCGTTTAAAGAACCGCTACAGCTGGCTGTAGTACTACTAACTATGGCACTGGTCTGGTTGTTCTGGGCTGTGTTGTCATTGTTTGGCTGTATGTTACTACCACTAGGCTGTCCTCTTCCTTGACCCCTATTCTGGTTGTAATTATTGTCATTATAATTTCTCCCTTGATTTCCCCTGAAATCATTATTTCTCCCTTGATTTCCCCTGAAATCATTGTTTCCCCCTTGATTCCCCCTGAAATCATTGTTCCTCCCCTGTTACTGATTACCATAGCCATTTCCTCTATTCTGATTTAGCTGACTATTATTATTATTTCTATTTTGAGCGTTGGCCCCTTCGCCACCGTTCCCTTGAACTTCCTGATGCCTGGCTTCATTAGGCCTATTATTATTATTACCCTGGTTCCTATTGAAATTGTCCTCATAACCCCCTCTCCCTAGTGCATCAAATGTGCTTAACAAATTTTCTACTTGTGATATTGTCTTTACGTTCTGGATACAAGCAGCCTCCTTGATCCTATAGGGAAAGTGCCTAAGTAGCAACCTCACCACATCACTTTCCTCCTTCAAACCATCCAGATATTTACACACTAATACCTGCCCTAAAAAGTATTCGGTCATGGTGGAGCTTCCTTTAGGGTTATATTTACCACACACTACTCCCTCACGATGCTGCGACTGAATAACCTCATTCCAGAACTTTTCACAGAATTTCATTTTAAAATCATTAATATCAGTAAACTTGTCTCTATAGACAGCAAACCAATTCCTCGTTTCCCCCACAAACACTTGTTCTAAAATTTCAACTACCTGGCACCACTCAATACTACCATCTTCCAATCTCTCCCCAAATTTATTTTCTATAGAATTCATGAACTCCATTGGGCACCCTTGTCGATTGCTGAACTTCCCCAGTTCTACCTCCCTGTGTGTGCTATTCACAAAAACTGGCCTATTCTGACTATTTTCTTGCCTGATCCTAGCTTTTAATTTTAATTCTAATTCTGCGATTTTCTCCTCAGCCTTCCTCTCAATACTGTTTACTGTTAATTTAATGTTTCCTTCTGATTCTTCTACTTTATCATATAGCTTTGCTTGTTTCTCCTCAATCTTGCTAATGCTCTCTTTATTACTCTCTCTTAAATCATTTACTTCTGCTACTATTTGTGAGTGGACTTTCTCAATTCTACCCCCCCAGCTGTTCCTTAACCTCTCTAGTTGATACCTGAATCTTGTCAATTCTCCCCCCCCCCCCCCCCCCCCCCCCCTCCCAATTTCTTTTTAACCTGCAGTGTTTCTAATTTAACTAATTCCTTTAAATTTTCAGCCTGTGTGCTGATTCTACTTTCCAACTCCTCCTGTACTTTTCCTAATTTCCTGTCTACATCTGCAATGATCTCTTTAACCTTCTCTTCCATTACTCCTCTGATTTCTCCTCTAATCTGCTCCATTTTCACACTAATTTCCTTGTTGTTCTTATCTAATTTTGCATTATTCTGTTCTAATTTTTTATTTAAAGCTTCTGTACTTCCTTTATTTTCCCTACTGTTTTGTTCTAATTTTGCATTATTCTGTTCTAATTTTTTATTTAAAGCTTCTGTACTTTCTTTATTTTCCCTACTGTTTTGTTCTAATTTTGCATTTAAGGCATCTG
Organism: Meconema thalassinum; assembly: GCA_946902985.2. Taxonomy (NCBI): domain Eukaryota; kingdom Metazoa; phylum Arthropoda; class Insecta; order Orthoptera; family Tettigoniidae; genus Meconema; species Meconema thalassinum. The sequence goes on from OX336395.1 coordinate 207,151,428, forward strand.
TACTTTCTTTATTTTCCCTACTGTTTTGTTCTAATTTTGCATTATTCTGTTCTAATTTTGCATTTAAGGCATCACTACTAACTTTGTTCTGATACATGAACTCGAGAAGTAAAGTTTTTAATCCTGGTTGGCCGCCTACACTCCCTGTTTCAGTATCGGGATTTACCTCCGCTACCCCTGTACTACCATCACTCGACATACTGCTCGTATCATCACTCTCCAGTTGATGACCACTACGTAACTTCATCTGTCTTTCTTTCTCATCCCCCATAATGATATACACTGATAAAGACAACTAACCCCCAAAATACCGGCACAGAAATATGTCTCCTTCTCCTTCCTCAAATGTTCCTGGGTTTTCGGCCCAACGTTGTCGGCGACAATTGTAATGTATTCCCCTCAAGTTGATACCACAATTGTAACGGTTTTGCCCTCACGTTGAGCGACAATTGTAACTTCTATTAATGCCCCATGTTGGTAGCGACAAATGTAATGGTATTCCATACCTGCCAACTTTTACGGTTTATCCGTAAAATTTACGGAAATTGCAGCATTTTACGGTTTTACGGACGAACGGTGTCATTTTACGATTTCGCGGACAAAAATTTGAAACGATAATTTACATTCGATAATACCGCCCACTTCCGTACAATCGATTGTTTGCGTGGGTCGAAGGCAAGTCCACGATAGTCGATAACTCGTTCTTTGATATGATTCGTACTTTTAACCGTGTGATGGTTGTGTCGTCATCGTAATTGAATTTGAAGCCGGGATAACCGTTCTTGCATGTGAATCTTAGGTGTTGACAGGCTCTGCTTCGCATATTCTTTGTTCCGCTCCGTTCGCTCGTTGCGATTTAAACCATATTCTTTGACCACGTTAGTTGTTCATTGTTCGCGAAGTTGGCGTTCCTTGAATGTTTTCGTCTTTTAAGGTTATGGCATATTTTAATGAAGCGTTCGAGTTTTTGGCTATAACTTCGTGCTTCGCAGTTTCCTGTATTCCTTGGACTAATTACATTCGTTCCACGTGTGTGTGTGTTTATTTTTTTCTACCATGTGCATATTCTATCTTCACGAGGTTGGCGTCGTGTTCATTTAATGGTTGGTGTGTTTTGACATGTTTTAATGAAGTGTTGGCTGTCTTAATTGTTTTATGTTATAATTTTATGTGACGTTCAGTGATCCAGGTTCCTTTCGATGTTTTAGTAGATATCGAGAATGAACAAATCCAACAAGAAACAGTACTTCCAGACATTTAAAGAATCATACTCGGTTGATTTTCCGTGCATACTAAAATCAAGAAAGGGAGAAAAATTTGCCTTTTGCACGGTATGTGGGTGTGATATTAATATTGCATATGGTGGAAAAAACGATTTAAGTAATCATGTGAAGTGCGGTAAACACATTAGTTATGTTAAATCGAAGAAGATAGCAAGAAAATCAACACCTTTTTTGCTAAGTCTGGAAACGTTTACAGTGACGTAATTAGGGCCGAGTGTCTGTTTACTTCCTTTTTGGTGGAACACAATGTGCCCTTAAGTGCGGCTGATCATGCTGGAGCTTTATTTAAGAAGATGTTTCCCACATCAGAAGTTGCAAAGAAATATAGTTGTGGTCGCACGAAAACGACATGTATTGTAAATAAAATGGCAAAAAATGCATCATCTGAAGTTGTTAAGTGCCTTCAGAACGGACCGGATACAGATAAATTCCTTTTCTTTTCATCAGTGAGAAACTACTTTTATACTGCCTGTGACTACATCATCAACAAGTTTCCACTCAAGGATGACGTGTTAAAGAATGCTCAAGTTGCTAGGTTAGACAAAATTGAAGATTCACAGTTATCTTCCATTCGTTTTTTCTGGGAAAAGTTTCCTACCATGTTATGCAAGGAAGAGAATGAAACTACAGATGAGGTGGTGAATGAGCTTCAGAGGCAGTTCACAGCTCTTCAGGTAGATGACTCTTTGGCTGCACATCAAGATGCTGCAAGTGATTCCAGTTGGGCACAAATATCAAGAATTCGTGGAGCCGATTGACTTCTTAAGTATAACCGAATTTTTAGAGTATTGCTCTCTATTCTCACCATACCCCATAGCTATGCAGAATGTGAATGTTTTTTTTTTAGCTTTGTGAAGAAAAATAGAACACAGTTCAGGTCATCCATGTCCAATGAATATCTGGAGTCTATTTCTATTTTGAAGACCAGGAGTTCTGGTCCCTGTTATGACAAAACATTTTCTCAAGACTGTTTGCAGGAAGCTAAAAAGGCCACAACCATGACTTAAAAGTCGAACTAGCATGTGATTTGCAGTGTGTATTATATTATTTCTTGCCTGTGTTACGTTAAACAAGTTTTATTGTTTAAAGCCTTTTTCAATTATCGTATATCAGCTTAATCTATCAAGGAAGTCCTGTTATGTCTGCTCCAAACCGATATTCACCACGCCTGCTGCTGATTAACATGGATTTCTTCTTGATTGTTATGTTCATCTACAAATCATGTAAGTAGATATGATTTCATTGAAGTATCCTGTTTAAAGCATGAATTATTGTATTTTGTAGCCCAGAAGTATTATTATTTTCGTCAAGCCGGGGTATGTCGAAAATCGTTAGATTTTTTTTGTCGCGCGTGAGTTTTACTGATAGCCCTTTTCAAAAGTTGGCAGGTATGGTATTCGTTAAGCTCCACGTTGAGCGAACAAATGTAATGTGTTTTACCTGGGCGGACTATTCGCCAGAAAATACTACTGCTAAGTTTGATCTATGTTGGGCGCCAAGCTGGATACACTGTGTTCCAAGCTAAATTTATATATTTAATATCGACCCCTAGCGTGAGTAGAACATATGAGAGACTCTTAATGACTAGGCCGTGGGATGATTGAATCATCAACCCAGACAACATTTGATTGTGGAGAAGGATGAGGTATTATAACTATTGCTGCCTACTGGAATTAAAGAATCTACTTGGTAATAATTGAATTTAATACACTTAGAAAATATGATGGCAACATGAATAAAATTAACACTGTTAACGGAGCACACTACTTTAAACATTGCCACGAACAAAATTACTTAATACGCCGGTCGGGAGAATAACGTGAATTTAACTTATTTCCAAATTAATGCTTCAAGAATTTATATAGCCCTATTGAAAAACAGAGAGTGTGTGTCGTAGATTACTTGTGCTTACCAACGGAAACATTGTCTCCACGTGGTTGAAGTCTCCCAGCGTCGGACGCTCTGCATTGGTGTTGACGGCGTCAGATTCTTCCTCGTTGATCAAAAGTAATCGTTACAGCTTGTGCTGGAGTCTATTCCATGAACCACAATACGTCGTCTGGCTAAACACTCCAAGACGCGTGGAACTCATGATCTGATGTGATCAGCGGAGATAGCGTGAATAAAATTGTCCCACTTGGGACTAACGAACAAAGTACCTCCTTACTGCTCCAAGCGTAATGTCTTAATGAAGGTCTTCACTCACACCGCGCGTCCACTATATCTTCAATCTTCTCCCACCCGGGTCCAGCTTAATACTGCGGCCTCGCTGCTTCGACCAATCCGCGTGCGTCACGTATCTCCCCATGCCCCAGCTACGTTGCTCCTTCTTCCTTGATTGGCTGGTCACCACACGTGGCTATTCCCGCCATGAGGCTGCCTCCCCGTATTTATATTTTCGTATCCGGGCAAGACGTAGATCATACACGTTTTCTTGCTTTGAAGTGTTCCCTCGGATTTCGTAATTTTATTGTACTCCAATCTATTCTTGTATTGAAATACCAGTGAGTCACACACCACTCTCTCTTACCCCTAATGAACAAAATCCCGACTTTACGTATGAAATGATTTGCCGTGCAACATTATATTGGAATCATCCAATATAGATACGGATTTCTACTAGTAGAAATCCTATCTGTAATCTTCCAAATTTAAAAGCTCCAAAAAATGACGCTATAAATATTAATAATAATAATGAAAATGAAAATCCACAGCCTGCTTCCAGTCTCCAACCGGGTCAGGAATGGAATGAATGAAGCCCCCATCTAGCGGCGAGGATATGAAATGTGCCGGCTGCCGAGGCCTGACGCACTCCTCTGGGGCAATGATTAAATGAATGACAGATGAAATGAAAGGATAGTGGAGAGTGTTGCTGGAATGAAATTTTGACAGGGAAAACCGGAGTACCCGGAGAAAAACCTGTCTGCCTCCGTTTTGTCCAGCACAGATCTCACATGGAGTGACCGGGATTTGAACCACGGATCCAGCGGTGAGAGAATAATAATAATAATAATAATATGAAATATGAAATTGAATAAACTGAAATAATTTAACTTGGCCGGATATTTGCCGCGTTTAACAAATATGATATAGTCCAACTAACTTGTGTTAGTGGCATAAAACCCCCTAGAAAAACATGTTACAACACTCGCCAAATAAGGTTTTCGAATATTCCCAAAGGAAATATGATGTAGTTTCCATTTGAGTGGATGAATTATCAATAAATGATAAAAATGGTCCGGTTAGCTCAAACAATGCCAGCGTTTCGCCCCAGTGTGCCGTTGGGCTCGTCAGTTGGTACAGACACATCTACCAATACGCGTGGCTAGCACATACTGAGAAGGCCATGCAAGACACAAAATACAAGCAGTATTGACGTCACAAGCATGCCAATGTGCTATGGGAGTCAAAATCCCTTCGGGAATATTCAAAACCTTATTTGGATTGCCAAGGTAAGGCTTTTGTTTTTATGAAAGGGAGTTTGACTCCTGTAGCACATTGGCATGCTCGAGATGTCAATAGTGCTTGTATTTTGTGTCTTGCATGGCCTTCTCAGTATGTGCTAGCCATGCATATTGGTAGATGTGTCTGTACCAACTGACGAGCCCAACGGCACACTGGAGCGAAATGCTGGCATTGTTTGAGCTAACCGGACCATTTTTATCATTTATTGATAATACACTCGCCAAAACGAAATAGGTTAAGAAAAGTTGCAATATGGCGACGAAAGATGTAATGGAATTGATAGGGTGAATAAATAATGGTATTGGAATTGACATGGTGAAAAAAGAATGATGATGATGATGTCAACCAGATGTGTTTCCTACAATATATAGAGGGCGAAACTAATTAAAAAAATATCGCAATGGCTCTAAATGCGTCCAGAGAACGGGCACTTAAGACCTTCACTGTAGGCCTATAGCCTAGCGAATATTGGCTATCGTACAGTGAAACTGATTTTCATATTAATTTTAGGGTGGCCCATGAGCCTTTCCATAGTCACGGCAGTGTGCTCATAAGGGGGTGAAATGGTAGTTAAGAAAAAACTGGAATTTGATATGGTACTTGGCAAATGAAGGCTCAATGATGACCATAGCTGTTCGCTTCAACTGATGTTCGATGATGAACAGATGTTGTAGCGGCTAGTGGAGGTACAGGTTAAATTCTCGGCTCTATCAAGAAATTCGAATTGTGGTGTGGGGGCTGGAACGGGGTTAATTCAGCCTCATGAGGCTAAACTGAGGAGAAGAGGGTTCGATTCCTACCTTGGCCATCCTGGAAGTGGGTTTTTCCGTGGTTTCCCACTTCTACTCAAGGCAACAGCAACAACTATGAGAATCGTAGCATGCTACACTCTTAAAAGAGCCACCATAATCCTTAAAAGAGCGTAGTCCCTATACCAACTGACCAAGTACCGCCACAACAGTTCTATTTCGAAATCATTAAATATAAAATTGTAAAAACCACTAAGAATTTGATATTATATGATTTTATTTGTTGCGTGCTGAGTAGTTCAAGTTCAAATTTGATTTCATATCTCGTACTCTCAATACTAGTTTCAGATTATGTTTAAATTGCGCTTCGAATGTGGTTAAAACTTCGAGTTAAAACCAAAGCTCGCCAAAACGGTCTGGTTAGCTTTTGTATTAACCAAAGTACACCGAACGGAACGCCAAAACTCGCCTATTGATGTTTGTTTGATGTTGTGGCTTTGATTGCCGCCATATTTCTCAGCTGTAGGAGGTTTCAAACAGAGCGTTGTTTCATGTGGATGCAGTCACATTTCAAGTGCAATGTTTGGTCTTGAGTTGCGAATGTTCATAAATGACTTTTAGTTGTTCTATTTAGGTTGGTTGGTTCTTAAGTTTAGGGGCTGCGACAACACGGTCACGTAGCCCCGTGTACTTTGGGTGTGTGTAGAATCTGTCTGATATCCGGTGTTAATTGTGATGACTGTATTAGTGTGTGTTGTCTGTTTTTTTTATATTTTTTAAATTTAAGTGCAGACTGCAACTTACAATTTTTCAAATAGTTCCTACTTTTGCCGCCGAGCGCCATCGTCAACGACTACTAGGCCAAGTTCGGAACCTAGCTACTAGATGCCACCGCAGTCGGCTCTTGGCAACGAACGTAGAAACCTAAGAGCGTTGTTTACATTCTTAACCTATCCAATTTAGCATCACACAGGTGTAATTTGTGGAAGGTTCTTTAACATGCCATAAATCTATGACATGGGACCGCCTGCTTTACTTCCCCTCCGAAGGAAGGCATACTGAGGGATTTTTTTTGTTCTATTTAATTGAGAAGTTGCACGGCACCCTTCTAAAGCCATGATTAAAGAAAGTCATAGGCTGCTACTAGGTTAGACGACTGTCTGGACGAAACCATTGGACGCTACTAGATTAGACGACTGTCTTCACAAAACCGTTGGCGCCACTGCAGAGCCATAAAACCCCCATAAATACGGCAAGCTAAGCCGGCTGTGACTGGCGCAGATCGTGGGCGCGCGTACATGGTTCAGCCTGTGGTTGGCGCGCTCCGCTGACTCATATCGTTAGTTCACACGTGTTTTGTCATTCATATGGACGTGTATCTGCAAAGCTTAGACATTAGTGTTGCACGTTTAGTGAGTATTGTGATTACTGTGATTGTTGGTCATGCCTAGACATCAATTCACATTGTGCGAACATGTGTATATCCATAGTTCGTGTATGAAAAGTAGAATATCTTGTTCTGAAACGAGACGAAAATTTCGAATCAAGTTTCCAGGAAGACCTGTGCCTAATGCCAGAACAATTAGGAGGCTCGCTAAACGATTCAAGGAAACAGACTCCGTAAATAATAAAAGAGTTGACATTCTTTCATCAGAAGATGTCAGGTGTGTGTTACAAGAGAGGGAGGACATTTTCAGCATTGCCTATGGGCACTGTAAGTACACATTATTGAACATGTTTGATAAAAGTGTGAAAGTGCGTGTCTACCACCGGCTGAACCGGGTCTGCGTGCCTGCGATCTGCGCCAGTCACAGCTGGCTTAGCTTGCCGTGTTTATCGGGGTGCACATAGATAATAACCCTGTAGGTTAGAGGACTGTCTGGTCTAAACAATTGGATGCTACGGTTAGAGGACTGTCTGGACTAAACCATTGGCCACTACTTGGTTGGACTACTCTCTGGACAGCGGCTTTGGTGGTGTAGTCGGTAGCATGCTGAGCTTCTATGCCCAAGATAGCGGGTTCAAACCCGGCCGAAGCCGTCGGAATTTTTAAGAGCATTAAAAATCCCTCAGCATGCCTTCCTTCGGAGGGAAGTAAAGCCGGCGGTCCCATGTCATAGATTTATGGCATGTTAAAGAACCTTCCACTAATTGCACCTGTGTGAAGCTGAATTGGATAGGTTAAGAATGTAAACAACGCTCTTAGGTTTCTAAGTTCGTTGCCAAGAGCCGACTGCGGCGGGGTCTAGTAGCTAAGTTCTGAACTTGGCCTAGTAGTCGTTGACGGTGGCGCTTGGCGGCAAAAGTAGGAACTATTTGAAAAATTCTAAGTTGCAGTACTTAAATTAAAAAAACAGATAACACACACTAATACAGTCATCACAATTAACACCGGTTATCAGACAGATTCTGCACATGCCCAAAGTACACGGGTTACATGACCGCGTTGTCGCAGCCCCTAAACTTAAGAAACAACCAACCAACTCTCTGGACAAAAATTACTGCTTGTGCTACAAGCAAAAGAGTCTGGGGTGTAAGATCCAGGTTAGGTTTGTGTTTGTATGTAAAGCCTTATTAACACTTAGAATTTAACATGTATGCATGATGCCATGGATGCCACCATTTTTGTGTCTAGAGGATTAGTATTATTATTATTTTACTATGACTTCCTACTATATGGGGATTGCAGATTGTCCAGTGCTTGCTGGATGTGTTTGTGGGGATCGAGATGACTGGACAGAGTGTTCAGTTCGAACAGAAGTTCAACTACCGCCGTCCCATGTACATCGTTATGGATTACCTCTGGAAGATAGAGGAGCACCGGGAATGTTTCAAGTAAGGAGAATATGTGCTTGCATTTTACGAAAGCTGATTGGAAATTTTTAAAACAGATTTAAAAAAATTCTTAACCCTCTTAGTGCCAAGCCATTTCCTGAAATACTTGCCAAGAATGACAAGCCATTTTCAATGGTCATGCAGACTATTGGAAAAAAAAACATAAATACCATATTTCCAACGATAGAATCATTAATTTGGCTTTGCATTATACCTCATTCTTTCATACATTATGTTCATAAAAGTAAATACGGCATCTAAACCTTTTTAATTTAGGTTATTCTGATAATTGTTCAATTTTTTTTTGTGTGAAAAATCCGTTTTGAGCCTAAATTAAGGACACCTAAGAGTCATATTCGAAAAAACACTACATTTCCAGTTGTAGAAAGTTCCTAGATACATCTGTATGCAGAAAACTTCAACAAGAAGAAAACAACTGCACCAGAATTTTGGCGGGAACGTACATGATTGGGGGAGCGCAAAGGGAGGCTGTGAATACAAACTCAAACCTATCGCGTAACGGATCTCAAAGGGAAAAAGTAAACACAGCACAGGCAAGCTTGGAACCTCACCTTTCCAACTGTATGAAATAATCACGGACAAATGCCTACAGAAATCTAGAAATATGAGATAAACAGCACGCGAGAGCCAATCTGATCGGCGCGTGGCACTGAGAGGGTTAATTAGAAGACTCTTCAGGTTGTACAATTTGTTCTTTTTCCAAGTACCATCTTTCACAGTGAATACATTTTTATAGTGTTATTCTTCGTTATGGCCTCTGTGGGACTACCGGCAGCTCTGCCATGGTTTAGGTCTGCTTCCTTTTCTCCCAAAACCTCTACATCCACTGTCTTCTCTCCCGTTCTTCCTCGGAAATCCTTGGTGTCTTACAAATCTTTAAAGAAGAACCAAGAGGAAAAACGCCTGTAGGAAGACCACGAAGTTCCTGGAAAAATTAAATCTCCAAACTTTGTAGACATCAGAATGTGGACAACTGGCAAGAACTTACCCAAAACAGAGTTCAGTGGAGGCATTTTGTGAGATCGTTGTGGAATCTTCGTGTCCCAGAGGAGCCTTCTGAGCGAGAGTAGAGTGAGTGTAATAATCTCAACTTAGTATAAAACGAAGTCCCTATTTCTTGGATGTTCCAGGTAATTCTGAGAACCACTGGATGGATTTTGAAGTGGTTTTCACCATTCTGTAAAGGATATCTCGAGAAAGGTTTCTGTAGAAAGTAACTTATTTATGACCAAAGGAAGCCGAGCAGTAAAGATTTAAGTGAAAATGTCTGAAAAGAACCTGGCATCCGTGCGCTTTTTAAGCTTACGCTGGGCAAACCGTTAAAAATATCTGTTTACTATGAGTGTAAGAATTGTTCAGCAAGAAAAGTTCTACCAAAAAGTCCGCGATAGAATCTCCATCTTCAATACATCGCCCACTATAAGTGTTTTTACGTTTTCATTTCTTCCAACAATCTCCATTCAATTACTAGCATCGAGACAGTTTACGAGCTATATCGCTGGCAAGCGAGCCTATTGCCCCAGACACTGTCGAGTTAAGACTTCAGAGAAGAGTGGATGTGTTTGGAGTTTCCCTGGAAGTGCAACTCGGCTTTTCTTTACTTCGCCTGTTAACTTTTCGTTCCGTAGAGTACGCAGTCAAGTTTAGATTGGACGTAAGGGAGATTTGTGTTTCATGCACCTCACCATTCGTAAATTTCTTCTGACAAGAATTCGTTGCACATGCATCTCCATGATAATATAATTAATAGTCCAGTCAGTGATTTTAATCCATCATGCCGAGACGGAAAACGGATATAGGTTCATTGAAATCTAAAAAGATACGCTGATCACGTAACAATGAAACTGAGCAACAAATAATTTCTCGATTGTCACAAGAGAGAGAAAGAAAGAATTCGCAAAGACAAAGGGAGTCATCCCCAAAGTTCCTTTGACACAGGGAAGAAATGTCATGGTTTGTGGTCTGATAAAGAGAATTCTGCCATGAGTTATGATTCCTCCATAAATTATATTTATGATGCTTCAGTTTCCGGGCGAAGCTGGGGCAGGTTGCTGGTTATTCATAAAACGAAATGGATATCCTTACAATTTTCATTAACATAAACGTTCCTTATTCATTAAATCTTCGAGTGCTGGTTTAGCGATAAATATCAAACATTTACTAACATGGCAAATGCCATTGCTTTTAATCATTTTGTTGACCATATTTATTTATTTATCGTTTGGCTTTTAGTGCCGGGAGTGTCCGAGGACATGTTCGGCTTGCCAGTGGCTGTAGCTGCTTTGAGCGTACACCCCTAGGGTGAGCTACAACTTCTGTTCAATTGCAAGTAGTTCCAACTTTCGCTACCAGATGTCAATGTTACCTAGTGGTGAATGTTGGAACTTTGATAGAGCGTTCCAACGAAATCTAACCTTCAATTTAGCTTCTCACAAGTTTAATCTATGACATGGGACCGCCGGCTTTACTTCCCCTCCGAAGGAAGGCATACTGAAGGATTTAACGCTCTTAAAAAATCCGACGACCCAAGCCACTTACTTATCTGTCCCCTCATGGACAACCCATGCACAATAGAAGATATTTTTAGGGGAAACAACAAGGCCATCACAGCTGCAGTTTTTTGGAAATGCTGACCGGACACTGAAATGAATGCCGGGCTGGGAGACCATTTGTATAACGATAATATTAGGCGACAATTTGGCGTGGTCCCAATTCCTAATAAGATGGCTGAACAATGACTCCGATGTTATGGCCATGTGTTGAGAGCATGACGTAACACTGTGGTAGATACTGCCTACCAACTAAAGGTTGATGGGAGAAGACCAAGAGGAAGGTCCAAACAACGGTGGAAAGACACTATCAACACCGATATGAAAGCTGCAAATCTCCAACAAGAAGATGCAGCTGACCGAGTGAAGTGGCACTCCATGATCCGAAAAGCGGACCCCATCCCAATGGGAAAACTCTAAGTAGAAGAAGAAGTTGTCTTTAAGAACATTTTTGCAATTTTCGAAAGAAATGTTTGAATTTCACACACAGGATTGGCATTGGCCTTCAAACTATGATTTATATATATTTTGATTGAAACAGATTAAATACCCAAACATAAAGGATGCACTTTGAGTTTTGGAGAACTAAAATTTATTCGAAATTGGCAGAATTTTGAATTAACCTGTTACGAATTATCAAAGTTTTATCGTACTGTTGATCCAGCATGGTATTAATTTCTCAGGGCTCTGGCAGCTGAAGCAGAGGCTAATATGGAAGCTGTGTCTCCACCATTGTTCCTACGTTTCATCAACCTGCTGATGAATGACGCTGTGTTTCTGCTGGACGATGCTCTGTCCAACATGGCTCAGCTACGGCAAATGCAGTCTGCCAGGTGAGTGCTTCTCTTTTACAAGTTTGTTTTTGTGTTGATGTTAATATATTCCAAAGGTTTGAACTTGCTCTACTGTGTATCCAACAAGACTCCTCTTTTTTTTTCCTTACAGTTATTTATTTTCCCCCAAAAATAGTCAAAAATTGATGGGGTTGTGTGTGTATGTTATAGGTGAGGGGGTGTTATAGGCGAGTAAATACAGTGATTCCTTTTTTACTTAACATTATCTTTCATTTTTCGCCAATTTGGGATAAGGTATTATCTTTTCAACAATTTTAGGGCATTATTTACTATTTTGATGATATTTTAGATAATTTTAATGTGTTATGTACAGTTGTCTGTATGTGAATCGCTTATTATTCCAGTTTCTATGGGGTCTGGTAGGAGGTGAGATGAGTGGTGATATCCCAAGGTCGACATTATAAAATCAAATCGTGCATTTCAAATGGCTGCCAACTCAAGGCCATTTTCCGGGTTGAGTTGGCCACCTTTTTAAATAATTTTAGCCATGAAATTATCTCGCACCTCAGATTGTGCGCAGGTGGAAACCGTAACAAAGTACATTAATTAATGGTAAATTCACCAGCAAATCATGACTAAAGACCTTACCTTTTCAAAGGAGATGCTGAAAATGTTCTCCTTCAACTGACAGATAGGTGTTGTACCGTGTAAATAAATTAGTGTTTACACGTTGTAATCCCCTTCTGTTGTGAGGGATATCTGCTGCCGTATATTGTTCTCCAGCTCCACTGGAGTACTGGTAATTGATCTGTACACTTTGAACAGTAAACATCCGGGGGGGGGGGGGGGGGGGTGCAGGAGTAACAACATAATATAACGATGTCTGTCTGTCAGCTGAAGGAGAACATTTTTAGTATCTTCTGTGAAAAGATAAGTTCTAACCTTTAACTGATGACGTGAGGTCATCCAGATTCCCAAGAAATAAAAGAACATCTGTGCTTCTTTAATTAAATCTTGCAGCTGTTGTTTATGTTACCTTCGTATCTGTGAGCTGACACTACACATCCTCGTTGATGAATGTTTAGTGACTTAATGGACTTTAATGACCCTGGTTAGCTCGCTTGGCTGGCTGAAGGTGTCCGGCAGTCGGCCGCCGGTCCCGCTCCAGCAAAAGAATCTCACTGTATAACCTGTAATATGTCTCCTGTTGTGTATCATCTGTAAATACTTCCAGAGTTTATGAGGAGAGTAAAAGAGTTTGTAAAAAGCAGGTTGGCAGTACTGGAATTTCTAATCTTCAAATGAGCAGACATTGTGTTAATAAAGGAACAAGAATGAAATATGGCTCGATTTCTATACCACTGATGCTATGATTCGAGACGAATGGAAGGAAGCTAACTATAAGCTGACACATTTTGTCACGAGGCTCGCAGTCCATGGTTTTCACCATAGAATATGCCACACGGAACGATTCCATGAACCATATGAAGAATGTGTGACAGATATGTAGTCTACTGTATAGGAAAACACATGTCACTGGTAAAATGTTGCCTTGAGGATTGATGTATAGCTTAGAATGTTTTTAATTTTCATTGGCCATTGGTTGCATTATAACTGCTGTATTTACTCGGCTATAGGGCCCCTTGCTTTTTTTTTTTCTAAATTTCTAGTTCCGAAATTGGGCTATATTTAATTAAAATAAATGAAGTTTACATCTTTAATCTTCCCATTATGAGACTGCCATAACCTCACTTATTCACCACTATTCCCGGCTGGCCCACAATGAATTTCACTACTGTCCCTTGTTAAGCAAAAATCTTATTATCAAAGAAACAGAATGCATTGGACAAACTATCAGACATGGAAATGCAAACTTTATTTGAAGATAGGAAGGGAAAATGCATCAATTAGTGAATGTCTGATGATGCTGAACAATCACATCTCACTCATCATCTTGTACAGTTTCCAGCCCCAGGCTGGGTCTGTTTGGAACATAAGCCTCGCCACTTAGTGCTGTCTTCCCACCACCTCTCCGCTGTCACTCTGGTCCAGTCCTCGCCTTTCTTCTTGACACATTCCTCCACTCCTTTCAGCCATCTATCTCTTGGTCTTCCCCTTGGTCGTTTCTTCTGCATCTGCATCCTCTTGGGAATCTTCTTCTCATCCATTCTCTTTAAGTGTCCATACCACCTCGGTCTTGATGTCTCAATCCTACCTTGCAAGGGCTCCTCTTTCACCATTTCCCTGACCTTTTCATTTCTCACCCTGTCTCTTCTTGTTACTCCGTTCCTACTTCGCAGGAACTTCATTTCACCTGCCCGTATTCTGCTTATGTCTCTTTTCTTCATTGTCCAAGTTTCTGAAGCATAGGTCAGTATCGGGATATAGTAGCTTCTGTATAACACTTCCTTGCTTTTTTTGTGGGACATCTTTATTCCACACTAAGCTCCTAATGCTTCTCAGAAATGCTTCTGCCTGTCTGCCACGTTCCGTAATCTCTTTGTCATTTCTCCCATTTTTCTCCACTATACTTCCCAAGTACTTGAGACTTTCCACCTTCTTCAGCTGTCCACCTCCAAGTGTTATCCCACTCATTGGTCTGTCCTTTTTCCTGGTCGTTAACAGGATCTCACATTTACTGATGTTGAACTTCCATCCGTACTCTCCCACTGTTTCTTCCCAAGCCTTCAGTTGCTCCTGAATTTCCTCCTCCTCGTTTCCCCAGACCATGAGATCATCTGCAAACACCATTGCTTTCATCTTATCTTCTCCTATCTTTCCTGCTATCCGTGTCATTAGCTCGTCCATAACCACAATAAAGAGAAGGGGTGACAGCGCACTACCCTGTTTCAGGCCACTCATTTGTCTGAACCAGTCTGTTCTTTCCCCTCCAACTTTCACACAACTCTCACTTCCACAATACATCTCCTTCACTCTGCCCACAGTCCCTTTTTCCACTCCCATGTTTTCCATTGCTTTCCAAACCTTCTCCCTACACACACTATCATAGGCCTTTTCGATGTCCAGGAAGGCCATCAACAGATCCTCTCCAAATTCGTAGTGGGGCTCCTGGAGCTGTCTCACTGAAAATATGAGATCCACTGTTGATCTCCCAGGTCTGAATTCATACTGCTCCTCTCTCAATTTTCTCTCCACTTTGGCTCGTATTCTACTTTCTAATATCTTTTCATATATCTTGGCACAGTGAGGTATGAGTGTGACTCCCCTGTAATTTCTGCACTCCTTTCTGCTTCCTTTCTTAAATATTGGGACAATTAATCCTTTCTTCCAATCTTCTGGGGTCTTTTTCTCCTTCCATATCACCCTCATCACACGGTACAGCCACTCACCATTTCAACACTCACTTCATCCACACCCGGTGCCCTTCCTCCTTTCATCTTGTCTATAGCCATCTTCAGTTCTCTCCAAGTCAGGTCCTTTTCCAATCCTGTGTTGTCTTCTCCATCTTCCAATACATTGTCTTCCTCCCTATGACCATTTGGATTCAGCAAATCCTCAAAGTACTCTTTCCACACTGTCTTGAGTGTCTCTTTGTTGTGTACCTCATTTCCGTTTTTGTCCATCATTACCACATCCTCTCGCAGACCTCTTCTCTTACTTTTGACCATCCCATAAAGTACTTTCTTATTTCCTCTGCTGTCTTCCTCCATCATCTCTGTCCACTTTACCATCCACTTCTTCCTCTCCTCTGCGACAATCTTGTTTGCTTCTTTCTTCTTTATCTTATAATCTTCCCTTGCCAGATCAGTTCTTTCCTGGAACCACACTCTGAAAGCCTTGTTCTTCCTTCCCACAGCTTCTTTTACTCTCTCATTCCACCATGGTAACATTTGTAAAGACAACCGAGTACATATTATTCACATATTTCACATTAATATAACAATAACGTGTCACACAAACGCCGACGGTTCTTGAAATCTGTTTAAAATAAAACTGTGAAGAAGAGGCTGCTGTAAACACCACTTCGAAGCGCAATACAAAAAATAACAAAAGAATTCAGGCAAGATATGAATCCATAACTCTCATTGGCGGATTTTAAATTTGGCGCTTCTACCCGGCCAATAGTGTGGCATCTTCTATTGGATATCAAGTGAAGCCTATTGGCTACACAGTTAGATATCCTGCCCTATCACGTACATATACACAAAATGGCGGTCATTATCGTCTGAATAACAAAAATAATAATGTAACAAGAAAAATATTTTTGTCATAAAAGAGGATGAATTTCAGTTATATATATATATACAGTGGAATCTCGTTAGTACGTTTTTCAAGGGACTGAAAAATTTGGACATCATATGCGGGAAAACGTACTACCGAAAAACGCCATGCTGCATTTACAACGTATAAGAAAGAACGCGGCCGACCTTAGTAAGGGATTGTATGCTCTACTACAGTCACGACATAAACATAGGTTATCAGTAACTTACACGCAATAAATAACATAAAAATGAATTACTGTACCTCTACACTACAGTATAATACAGGGTCTTTATTTTTGCTTAGCAAGGACATTTTCGCTCTCGCTGTCGCGCTCCGCCAGTGACGGCTCTGTTGGCGGCGACCGCGCACGCATATGTAGGCCTACGGCAGAATACGGTGCTTAAAATCAGTAGCCTACCATGCAGTTTTACTGGCCATGATTTACAGTAGATGCTGAAAATGTTCCCCATCCGCTTCCAAACACATATAATACAGGGTCTTTCTTTATATTTGATCAGCAAGGACATTCTCGCACTCGCGCTCCGCCAGTGACGGCTCTATCGCCGGCGACCGCG
Organism: Meconema thalassinum; assembly: GCA_946902985.2. Taxonomy (NCBI): domain Eukaryota; kingdom Metazoa; phylum Arthropoda; class Insecta; order Orthoptera; family Tettigoniidae; genus Meconema; species Meconema thalassinum. The sequence goes on from OX336395.1 coordinate 207,167,923, forward strand.
CACGCATATGTTTGAAGCACGGGCTTGCTTGAACCACTTCAATAAAGCGCTTTCTAGTTCAGGAAAATGTCCCTCTCGCACACGTTTTCTTTTGCCACTCACCCCTTCTTGAAATGCACGTTCAATTTCCTTCCTTTTGCCGAGAATCGTGTTCAGTGTAGACGGAGGAATGTTCCACTTTCGTGCTATATCCACACGCTTCATGTGAGGATTGCAGTCCACGTCTCGAATGTATTTAATCTTCTCGTCATTAGTTATCTGCCGTACTTTCTTCTTATCCATTATGAAACACGCAATAAAATAGGTCATAACTGGACGTGAACACTAAGAACTAGAAGACAATAGTGCGGAATACGAAGACAATAATGTGCCTACGTGAGAAATAAACAAAGGGAAGGGGTTGAAGGGCAGCGGGAGAGAGACACGTCACCTGTGTTGCGTCATAGCTATAGCCACTTCTACGCCGTCAAACACAATAAAATCATCTACACTGTCAATAACTATCGGAGAATATCGCGTCGTGTTTTCCAGAAGCCGAATTTTAAAATGAAATAAGAATAAAATACGGTTCACTAACAAATAGTTCAACGGAGATTTGATTGTTGTAAGCGGGAATAGAGAACGTATTAAGGGGATATATCAACATGAATTTAGTAGGATAGGGACTTGAGAAAGGAGAGAAAGGGCAGCGGAAGAGACACACGTCACCTGTGTTGTCATTGCTATAGCCACTTCTACGCCGTCAAACACAATGAAATCATCTACACTGTCAATAATTATCAGAGAATATGAGGCAATATCGCGTCGTGTTTTCCAGAAGCCGAATTTTATAATGAAATAGGAATAAAATCCGGTTCGCGTACAAATAGTACAACAGAAATTTGATCGTCGTAAGCGGGAATAGAGAACGTATTAAGGGGATATATCAACATGTATTTTGTAGAATTGGGACGGGGACTTGAGAAAATCATCGCACTAAGCGGGAAAACGTCGTAACCGAGAACGTGCTAACGAGATTCCACTGTATATATTTTTTAAATCAATTCATCAATTTCCAAGAATGTTGTATTTTGACTCTCAATAATTAAGGAGGGGTACTATACGCGATTTCCAAAAATTTTGTATTTTGGCTCTCGAAAATTAAGTGGGGGGAGAGGAAGGGGGTTCTATAGCCAAGTAAATACTGTATTATTATTGTGTTAATAAAAAGCAATACCGAGTTCCATCCTGATACAAGTACTTGTTGTTTCCAGGGAGGCAGGCGAGTGGCGGAACCTTCCCGAGCATGAACGAGAGCAGAATGAAGGGCTGTTGCAGCACACTGGTATGATAGCCAGGTGAGCTATACCATCAACCCCTAGCTAAACATGGGAAGTGATTATATTTAAGTTATGTGTTGTTCCATCATCATCATCATGAAACGGCTCACAGTTTTCCGGCTGCGGTGAATGAGCGCTCTCCATTTAGTTCTCTCCAAGAATGTTTCCTCCTCCATGATTTGCTGTAAATCCAGACCTCTCCCTGCAAGATCCATCTCTTCCTCGGTCGACCTCTTGGTCTCTTGCCTTTCAGTTCTTTCTCAAACCACACTCTAGCTGTTCCTTGTGTGTCCATTCTTTTGAGATGACCGAGCCATTTCAGCCTGTTGTTTGTCTCGCGATATTTATACATTTAAATCCAACTTGAGTACCTCAGCTCATTCCGTTACAAAGACATGGAGCTAGGCTACTTGCGGACATGCGAGACAAATTGGTTTGAACCAGCGATGTCCCTTTACATGTAAAATATTGCAGTCTATGCCTAATTAGGATGTCCTGTGAGACTTCAACTTGAAGTTTCTTTTGCTCCGCCGTCAGCAGCTTCGGCACAAATTTCGTGTTGAAGTCTCACAGGACATGGTGGACTCCACAAACTTCATGAACACCATAATCACTGGTAAACAAAAGTTTGATGCTTTTCAGTCGGTCAACACGATTATTAAAGTTGTTCATGATTGGTCCGTATTGACGAATGATAGTTTAAAAATATTGAAATATACTATGTTCTGTCTAGTCAATACTTATTGTGTTCATTTAATCACTAGTACTAGTACTAGAGCCGTCTTTCAATTTTGCTACTGAAAATTGAGTGTTCCTACAGTAGTATACTTACAATGTTTTTGGCTATCATTGCTATTACCATAGTTTTTTTAAATATAACGTGCAAGTGCAACAACCATACAACCATACATGCTTCCATCACATTTCATCCACATCATCCATTTTTCATTAATTTTAGTGTCAATGACTGGCCATTAATGTCACAATGTCTTCATATTTTGTACTAGCTCACGAAGGGGCAGATTTTCATTAATACTGCACCTCGAAACATATATTTCCTATTAACCCTCTCAGTGCCATGCGCCGATCATCTCGCTGCTCGCGTCAAAAGTGCCAAAGCCGATTTAATCGGCGCGCTGTTTATCTTATATTTGTAGATTTCTGTACGCATATGTCCGTGATTATTTCATACTTTTGGAAAGATGAGGTTTCAAGCTTGCCTGTGCGGAGTTTACTTTTTTTCCTTCGAAGTCCGTTACGCGATAGGTTTGAGTTTGTATTCACGCCCTCCGTTTGCGCTCCCCCAATCACGCGTGTTCCCGCCGAAATTGCGGTGCAGTTGTTTTCTTCTTGTTGAAGTTTTCTGTCTACAGATGTATCTAAGAACTTTCTACTGCTGGAAACGTAGTGTTTCTTCGAATATGACTCTTAGGTGTCCTTAATTTAGGCTCAGAACTGACTTTTTACAACAACAAAAATGAACAATTATCCGAATAACCTCAATTAAAAAGGTTTAGATGCCGTATTTATTTTCATGAACATAATGTATGAAAGAATGAGGTATTGGTTATAATGCAAAACAAAAAATAATGATTCTATCGTTGGAAATGTGGTATTTATGTCTTTTTTTTTTCCGAATAGTCTGCATGACCATTGAAAATGGCTTGGCATTCTTGACAAGTATTTCAGAAAATGGTTTGGCACTGAGAGGGTTAAATAAACACAATAAGTATTGACTAGACGGCACATAGTATATATCAATATTTTTAAACAACACGATTGTACCAAAATGAGGTGGGTTATTCCCTAATCCTGAAAAAAATGTACATGACATTAATAAATACACTTGGATGTCCAGTTTCGTTCGTGACTGGTCATCCAAGTGTATAAGGTGCGTTCAAAAAGTAACGAGCCGGAGGCTGGAATGCGCAAACCGGTGACAACATGGGCTAATCGTGGCGTGCGCAACAAGGTGTGGTTCCGACCAGTGCGTGGAAGGCCACAGCCCGTCGCTAGAGGGCATGCGTGCACGTCACGTGACGATACAAAGCGAGCAGCAGCATGCCAATTGTCCAATCAAGTCCAAGACAGTAGGCCATTCGACATGCTTCCTGGTGTCGTTGAAGACTGTGGGGCACCCATTGGGCACACACTTTCCGCAAGTGCAGTCGTTCCTTCATGATGGTGTGCACACTTCCGACGCTCAATCCGACCACGCCGGCTATGGCATTCACTGTCACTCGGCGTTCCTGGGTAATGAGTGCATCAGCCAGCAGGACGTTGTCATCGGTAATGCAGGGGGTGCCCCAGACCGGGCATCATCGGCTAACGACACCCGTCCTTCCCTGAAGCGCTTGTGCCAAGCCTTGACCCTTGCAAGGGACATGCAGTGTTCGCCGTACACTTGTGACATTTGGCGAAGAATGTTCGTTCCCCCTACTCCTTTCGCTGTCAGAAACCGAACAACACCTCTTTGCTCTTCGTTTGACGCCTCTATGTCACTGTTTGCATTGTGTCTGGCAGCATTGGACGAATGATGCATGCTGCTGCTCGTTGGTATCGTCACGTGACGTGCACGCGTGCCCTCTACGGGCTGTGACCTTCCACGCTCTGGTCGGCACCACACCTCGTTACACTCGCCACGATTAGCCGATGTAGTCACCGGTTCGTGCATAACAGCCTCCAGCTCGTTACTTTTTGAACGCACCTTATATTAATCCCATGTACATTTTTTCAGGATTAGGGAATAACCCATCTCATTTGGGTACAATCGTGTTGACCGACTGAAAAGCATCAAACTTTTGGTTTACTAAGGCAACACTGAAAATGGCTTCAAACACCACAATAGTCACCGGTGACGAATCCTGGGTGTACGGGGACTACCCAGAAACCAAATCCCAGTTCTTGCAATGAAGATCCGACGAGAGGACTACACACTCCCTCACCCAAATGCTGCTTGCCAGCATTCATTCATGCTCAAGAAGGTTCAAGGTAGGCTCATGCAAGCGCGCTTGATTCAAATCCATCAGGTTTTCGCAAAAGAAAGAATAAGGTTGGATACTTTTCTAACAGGCCTCGTAAATATATAAATTAAGGTTTGTTTTTGTTTGAACTTATAAAAATAGAGAATTTCTTTCAAATTTGAACTTTCATTGTGGTAGCTACAAAAGCAAACTTTATTAGGTAACTATTTTTATAATTTTAAATGATCTTGTCGACTTGTTCGTTACGCTGGGGTCTGGCGTTACGTTACGGTGACGGGACGAAATGTACCCAGATGCACTGAGGTGTGTGAGGTCATAGTACTGCTTGGTGCATGTGTACCCCGACAATCTCTACTTCGTTAGTATAAGACAAAAATCCCCGATTCTTGGATGTCACGGGTAATCTCGAGAACCACTGGATGGATTTTGATGCGGTTTTCACCATTTTGTAAAGGATATCTTGAGGAAGATTCTGTAGAAAATAATTTATGTATGATCAAAGGAAGCCAAGCAGTAACGATTTCAGTGAAAAAGTCGAAAACAAACTTGGCGTCCGTGCGCTTCTTAAGCTTACGCTGGGCAAACCGTTAAACATATCAATATACTATGAGTGTAAGAATTGGTCAGCATGGAAAGTTCTACAAAATAGTCCGTGAGAGCATATCTCTATCTTCAGTACATCGCCCACTATAAGTGTTTTTAGACTGGATGGAAGGGGCACGTCCCCGCGCGCTCTGGTGAGCATGACGGTATCCCGCGCGCTGGACCTTGCTTTGCCCTTGGTTTGCACTTGCCGTTCGTGAGTAATTTGAAACAAGATAAGCAAGATAAGTATTATGCAGATAATTTTCTAACATGTTAAGAGTCTTTGGCTTCGAGCGAAGTGAGAAGCCTCCAGCATTTCTAGCATTTTTCAGCATTTGTAGCATTTAAAGTGATACAAAGTCTAGTCTTTCAGACTGACTGTCACTTTTTCTTTCATTAGTTAGGCATGTAAAATCAAAATCAGACATACAGAACCCAGACTCAAAATTCGTATTGACTTGTGTAATCGTTGCATATTTTTAGCCTAAAATTTGTCAAAGAATAGCAGGGTGCGCTGATTATGCGAAGAATATTTAAGTTCAAAGAAGAAAACCATGATTTTTAAAAATATACTGTTTCATTATTTGCTGCTTGCTTGTGGGCTTTCTTAATAATATTATTAGTTGCTTATTGTGTACTCCGTGTATTTCACTTTCATCAAGATCACCGTATAATTCTTGAATTTTCTCATTGTGAACATCATGGACGGGTCTCTGTTGCGATGTTTCCATAGAAGTGGTTGATGCTAGACGGGCGTGAGGTGTCTATTTTGTAAGATTCCGCCGATACCAGTCCGGCCTGTTTTTGGTGTCGGTGAGCTGGGGCGGATGATGTTATGTTAGCCTCCACAAGCAAAGAAGACCTGCAGCTTTAGACCCAAGCCTGGAGCTATCGACTTGCACATTATGGCCTGCGCCTAAACAAAAGAAAGACGGAATACATGATGACAGATAAGCAAGATATAGGTACTATCCAAGTAGATGCCACGTGTAACAAAATTTAAATATCTAGGCTCTATGATCACTAATGATGGGAGTCTTGTAGAAGAGATCAATACGAGAATCAGCGCAGCTTGGATGAAGTGTCGAACGACAACTGGAGTCACCTGTGATCGAAGGATGAAGGACAACCTAAAATCAAAGATCTATCGTAATGTCAGCTGTCCTGTCGCATTGTCCGGATGCAAGTGTTGGCCGACGACAACAGTGACAGAACATCACTTGGGCGTTATGGAGACGAAGATGTTGCGATGGACAGCAGGTGTCACCAAATTGCATCATGTTTCCAATGACAACATCAGGAAATGGTTTGGGGTTGCACCAATCTGTGACAAGATGCGGGAGTGCCGTCTGCGTTGGTTTGGGCATGTTCTACGAGCAGAAGCGGGCAGAATTGCAAAGACTGGCTACAATATACAAGTCGCCGGCAAGAGACTTAAGGGAAGACCGAAGCAACGGTGGGATGATACGCTACATGGAGATGAAGAACCAACATCTTCATCCTGACATGACCCGAGACAGAAACAAATGTCGACAACGTATCCATTTAGCGGACCCTGCAACTAGGCGGGACAAACATTAAGGAAGAAGAAGAAGAACTGGGGCTATCAGGGGGGGCTTATTGAATCTTGTCATTCCGAGGCCACGGAAGCGATGGGTCACTGCCCCTGGACTGTTGTTGAGCGTGATCGCTGTCTAGCGTGCCATGTGCTGGCTGCTTGTGTAGCGTGAGTCGTAGCCCTTAGGCACAGAGACAGGCTCCTTTATTCTGACAAGGCCACGCCAGGTTATAAGCTTTTTTCTTTATCATATGTAGACATGCTGCCACAGCTTTGTTGAATTTTTTCGTTCAACATGCTGATGTGGTTGAGAGACGCTAGATCTTAGAAGACAGACTTTTCACAAACCTCGACCTGTTTTCTCATCTGTCTACTCAAGAGGACTTTTTGTATTGTCTTTTCAATGCATTCTTTGTCTCAAACAATGAACACTATGAACCAATATACTTCTTTATATCCATGATTTGCGTAGTCTCTCTAACTCACATTCAAGCTGTGTGACTGCTCTACGTATTTGTGCGTGTTAATGTGTTTTTAATATGTTTATTATACTTAAGGATTTTTAAATGTATTTATCATGCTCATACTGTTTGTTCGTTGTTTATTCTCATGGAGATTGCATAATGTTATTTTACCACAGTTGGTACAAGGACAAGGTACATTTATTTATGTTTGTGTTGGCAGCAGCAACCTTTATTATTGGAAGTTAGCTATCCAACATGGCTGAACGTTGTTCTATTATTCGGAGCATTAGCTCTTTTGCATTCTATGAGAATTATTTCTTATATTGTACAAATGGATTTGCAGTCCACTACTATCATTCATTCGTTTAATTTTCTCCCCTGATGTTTCATCTGGGGCACAATGATGTCGTATTCATACACATACATTTCTCACGTCTTTGGTTTCATGCACCGCAGATTCATCCTTTCATTACATCACCGCTATTATCTCATTTGTTACTTTAAGATGATATTACGTCAATTGTTCGATGTCTTTGATCAGCTGTTTTTAGTGTTTAATATATCCAAGGCTGATGAAGGGAGCCAATGATGTATAGGCTCCGAGAAATGTCCCATTAGAACAAAATGTGATCTTATTTCATAAATAAAGTATTGATTAGGCGCTCTCTCTATTTGTTAAAAATACTTGATAACAATTTGGATGGAAAGAAAGACAAATGAGCTTGTTGTGAACCAACTTCAGGAGAATCTATGCTTGTTGAACACCATCAATAAAAAAAAGGAAAGCAAAATTCATGGGACATTTTATGCTCAGACATGACACACTCCTCCAGGTAATCTTTGAAGGAAAAATTTTAGGAAAAATCCAAGGGTACGACCAAGACAATCGTATCTCAAGATCATTATCAAGGAAATGGAATGTGACTCGTATGCCCATATGAAGAGAACTGCTGAAGATCATAAGAAATGGCTGCAACGACAAGGCTTTTAGCCTTTAGAAGCTGATGATGAACTTGCAAAGTTCTACAATTACACTGAAGAAAATGGAAATTGCAACTCCCAGAAGGAATGGTGCTACATTGCTGCAATTGAACATGCAGGACGAGTGTTCGGTTGCGATTCGATGATTACACTTTCAGGTCCCTCTGATTACAAGTTTGGACAACAATCAATACAGGATGTGCCCACCACGAGCTGCAATACATTGATGAATTCCAGGAGGCATGGAGTCAATAAGGCCCAGGATCGCTTCCTGAGGAATTGTGGCCCATGCTTGCTGCACTGCACGGGCCAGTTGTTCCCGAGTTGTGGGTGGCTGAGGATGGTTGGCCAGTTGTAGACCCATCATGTCCCACACATGCTCAATAGGACTGAGGTCCGTGGATCTGGCAGGCCATTCTAAGGTTGTGATGTCGTGGAGAGCTTCTCTGGAGATGCATGCAGTGTGAACCCGGGCATTGTTCTGCTGAAACATCCCATCAGCAATGTTCGCCATCATAGGGACAACCACTGGATTGAGTACCCTATCAACGTACTGTCGAGCAGTCATAGTGCCCTCAACAAGCACTCATTGTGATTTCACATTAAAGCCAATAGATCCCCAGACCATAGTGCTTGGTGTTGGCCCTGTGTGTCTCTCGACAATAAGGTCTGGGCGGCCCCTTTCACCGGTGCGTCGGCGCACATGATTCCGGCGATCACTGTGGGCAAGACAGAAGCGCGATTCATCTCTAAAGACGACCCTATGCCATTCGTCGACCCACGTCGATCGTTCTCGACACCAGGCCAGTCTTACACGTCGCTGTTGTGGGGTCAATGGAACACTTTCTGCAGGGACACGGGATCGTAAGCCAGCTGCACGCAGGCGATTACCAACTGTTTGTTGTGTAACGTGGGGTGCCACAGCTGCTCGAATTTGTGCTACTGTTGCATGGGGTTCCATCCGGGCCATCCGAATGATGCGGCGATCCTCTCTCACAGTTGTTTGTCGCGCTGGGCCTGTGCCAGGTCTACGAGTGTGGGTACCTTCATTTGACCACTGCTGACATACACGTTGTACTGTGGATGGCCTGTCGGCCAACACGTGCAGCGACAGTCCTTAGCGATAATCCAGCCTCACACAGCCCAATTATCCGAGCCCTCTCAAACGGCGACAGTTGTTGATAGCGTGCTCTTCTCTGTCGTCGAGGCATGTTTGATGGGGAACACTTCACTGCACAGACTGCAAGTCAACTACGCTACATCAGAGTCCGTATACTGGAGTTGATTCCTCCGCGACCAATCACGTGGGGAGACCTGTAGCAACAATCCAATGGGTCTGAAACTTTGATCGTATACATATCTACATGGTATCGTTCCATATCTTGAAAATCAACACAAACGACCAATGCCTTCATGGTGTTGCAATTTCCATTTTCTGCAGTGTATAAGCTTGAGGCATGTGCAACCCACTGGCGCACAAATACGAATGTCCTATACGGCGATTGCGCGTGGAAATTCGGTGGTTTGTCACACCATATAAAATTGTCCACTTTCTGATCTATGGTGTTGCAGAACCAAACATAGAATGTTGATCATTTTTATTCCTCTGAACATTTATGTGCAGACATTGGTTTTGGTACAGTAGTTATACCTTGGCTCCGTTGTGAGACCTGATGGTGACACAGTCTTGGATGCCCGTGCAAGAGTGAATGCTACATGGATGAAGTTGCGCCAGGTCACAGGCGTTCTCTGTGACCGCAAGATCCCTTAGCGCCTCAAAACTAAGATCTATCAACCAGTTGTCTGCCCTGTTGCTTTGTATGGAGCCGAAAATGAAAGTCCACAGCCTGCTTCCAGTCGACTGACCGGGTCAGGGAATGGAATGAATGAAGCCCCAATCTAGCGGCGAGGATATGAACTGTGCCGGCTGCCAAAGTCCGCCGCACTCCCCTGGGGCAATGATTAAATGAATGACAAATGAAATGATAGGAGAGAGTGTTACTGGAATGAAATTGTCTCGGGGAGAACCGGAGTACCCGGATAAAAACATGTCTCCCTCCGCTTTGTCCAGCACAAATCTCACATGGAGTGATCGGGACTTGAACCACGCGCCCGGCGGTGAGAGGCCGGCGTGCTCCCGCCTAAGCCACGGAGCCTCGTATGGAGCCGAATGCTGGCCTAATACAAAGAAACATGAACAAGCCTTGCACTCAATGGAAATGTGGATGCTACAATGGTCCTTGGGAATTACATGGCTGTATCATATTAAGAACGAAGATGTCCGCAATACTCTTGGAATTGCCCCTATTCCAGCCAAAATGAGGGAGACTAGTTTGCGTTGGTACGGTCATGTAGCCCGAACAAATACAGAGTCCATTGTAGGGAAGTCACTTGCTCTCGAGCTTGATGGACCAAGTCCTCCAGGACGACCAAAAAGGCGTTGGATGGATACTCTACACTACGATATGCGCATCGTAGGTCTTCGTTCTATAGATGCAGGAAACCGCAACAAATGGAGAGCGAGGTGCAGAGTGGAGGACCCCAGAAAATGATTGGGAACAACGCCAGGAAGAAGAAAAAGAGTTATACTCAGTAATGGACTCTGAACGTACTGTCGGGTTGTTATTCACTCGGTCAACACAATATATTCCCAATTACTGGGATATGCGAAACATAACCTGAATAACATTACATGTTTCAGATTTGATAACATTCTGGGCCGAGAGACTATTCACGCGCTGGAGTTTCTGACGTCAGAAATAACTTCCATCTTCTGTCACCCGACCATGGTAGAGCGGATAGCTGCCATGCTCAACTACTTCCTCCTCCATCTGGTGGGGCCAAACAAGAAGAACTTCAAGGTCAGTGGCCGTGAAAATATGTTTCCCAGATCCTATCCTTGTCATTGTGTTTATTGAGGTCAGAAAATACAAATCTGTTGAGCTCCCAAAATGTAGAGGAACTGTGTTTGAAAAACCAAAACCTTGTAACGTGTTTTTCGAGGGGTTTTTATGCCACTGGCATAAGTCAGTAGGAAGCCATTCTATATTTATTTACGCGGCAAATTGTTCAGCCAAGAGAATTTTTCATGTTAATTTATTATTATTATTAATTTATTATAATTATTATTAAGATATTTTCGGAGCATTTTATAAAAATTATAAGCATACAGATAGGTTTTCTATGTCTTAGAAAACACTATCAAGAAAATTATTACGAACGACAATATCATAGAAAATTATGTGATTACGGAATTTTACGGAGTTTCGTCAGTTAGGATATCATGAGAGACATGAGTCACTGGAAATTCAAATACAGGCTTAATCTTGTCGGGAAGCATGACGCAATCCTGCGTTGCAGCTTAACGAAAAGGCGGATGTATTGAACGGAAAACGACTTCACCCTCCCGCGGAGTGTAATGAGCCAGAGTGGGGATGTAGGGCATGGGGAGCAGCCAATCAGTGGAGACCACGTAAGCTAGAAGTCGGCTGAAGAGTGGGGATGCGACGGGTGCATATATCGTTCGGCGCGCCGTGGAGCGGGGACAATCTGTGTAGAACTTGCCGAGTATGGTTGCACGCGGGAGTCGCTCCGATGTTCCGTGGAGCGGGGACAATCTGTGAAAGACTTGACTAGTTCGGTTGCAAGTGTGTGTCGCTCCGATGTTCCGTGGAGTGGAGAACTATCTGTTTACAACTTAACCAGTGTGGTTGTACGAGGGTATGGCTCCGATATTAGGACCATAAAATCACCAATCTACAAGTATATCATCAAATATCGACGGAGATGACGACGTCCAGGAGACTGTGGGAAGCACACAGCATCATCCAGTACGAGGGAAATGCTTTGGCAATTTCCAGTGGTAAGCGCAAATGACACAGAAGTATGCAATCTCTCGTTTCTCTTTGATTTAAATTCAGTATTTCAGTAACTTCATAGCTTGGGAATAAGAGTAAAATCAATAATTTATCAGACTCCGTTTTCACATAATTTTCTATCGGTAATATTAAAATCGCAACGCTCCAATTTAAATTTTAAACTTATTATTATTATTAATTTTGCTATTCTTGTTTTATATAATAAATTCATTTCTTTTACAATGCAATCTTTGCTTTCAGTAGGTAGCATTAGATATTGACCAATTCCTTCTCCTGATACAATTGTTTGTTGGGTTAATGATCAAATCATACCACGATCTGAGTGAATAGAGTCTTGAAGGTGTTCTGCCAGAGCTAGACGTTGTTAAATACAAATTTAGATTTCAACATTGCGTTGAGGTCTTGGCACCCATTAAAACAACATAGCTTAGGCAAAGGTAAACAGTTACATTTATCTCCCAACAGTTAGGGGCAGTCAAACCGTTACACTTGTCGTTCAACGTGTGGGCTAGCAAAACCACTACAATTGTCGCTACCAACATGGGGCATTAATAACCGCTACAACCTGGGACACCCTTGGTTTTTTCTGTGCTTATAAATTTTAACCCTTCTTGAGTAGATGCTTTTATGGCTCGGAGGGAAATATTATTTTTTGAAAATTTCAAAATATGTCGCGTATGTTTTATACACTAAATTTAATTATAACGCAAACACCAGGTGGATGGACAATGGAGATTGCTGTCTAAAGCAGTTGTCTACCGGGAATGTGATTCAGTAATAGACATGATGAGAGTAAGGAGAATTGCCTTTTTCTGTCATTTATCGAGATAACATGACAATAGATTACTAAAACAACTATTGAACTGCTTTTGGAAAAGTAAAGCAAACAGTAGTTAACAGTAGGTTAGCTAAGTACCGTATTTCCTCGCATAATCGTCGCACTTTTTTTGCCAAAATTTCGTGGAAAAAAGCAGGGTGCGACGATTATGCGAAGAATATTTAAGTTCAAAAAATATACTGTATCATTATCTGCTGCATGGGCCAGTCATTCGCGTAGTGTGAGTCTTAGCCTGCAGTCAGAGACAGGCTTCTTTCTTCTAACAAGGTCACGACAGGTTAACGCTCGCGGAATGTGCTGACGAAGCTAGCCATTCGCGTCGTGGTTCATAGCCCGCAGGCATAAAGACGAGATTACTTTCTCCTGACAAGATGACGCTAGATTAGGCCTATAAACTCGCGGAACGTGCGCTGGCCGTTCGCGTCACAGTTTATAGCCCGCAGGCATAAAGACGAATTACTTTCTGCTGTCAAAATCACGCCAGATTAGGCCTATAAGCTCGCGGAATGTGCGCTGGCCGTGCGTGTCGCGGTTCATAGCCGGCAGGCATAAAGACGACGCGGTATTACTTTCTCCTGACAGGATCACGCCAGATTAGGCCTATAAGCTCACGGAATGTGAGCTGGCCATTCGCGTCACAGTTCATAGCCCGCAGGCATAAAGACGAGAGTACTTTCTGCTGACAAGATCACGCCAGATTAGGCCTGTAAGCTCGCGGAATGTGCGTTGATCATTCGCGTCGCGCTTCATAGCCCGCAGGCATAAATACGATATTACTTTCTCCTGACAAGATCTCGCCAGATTAGGCCTATACGCCCGCGGGATGTGCGCTGTCCGCTCGCGTCGCAGTTCATAGACCACAGGCCTAAAGATGAGATTACTTTTTGCTGACATGATCACGCCAGATTAGGTCTATAGTTCGCGGAATGTGCGCTGGCCGTTCGCGTCATAGTTCATAGCCCGCAGGCATAAAGACGAAATTACTTTCTGCCGACAAGATCACGCCAGATTAGGCCTATAAGATCGCGGAATGTGCGCGGGCCGTTCGCGCCGCGGTTCATAGCCGGCAGGCATAAAGACAAGATTACTTTCTCCTGACAAGATCACGCCTGATTATACGCTTGCGGATTGTGCTAAATGACGAAGCTTGCCGCTCGCGTCACAGTTCATTGCCAAAAACGAGATATTTTTCGTCTGACAAAGTCTCGCCAGGTTATAAAGTCGCGGCAGCATGTGCAACTGACTGGCGCACAAATACGAACATGCTATGCGACGATTATGCGATAAAATTTTATAAACCTATTTTAGGGTTTGAAAAGTGGGGTGCGACGATTACGCAGTAGCGACGATTATGCGAGGAAATACGGTATTTTTGGCCAGCTTTCTAGGGTAAATACTCCACTGTGCGATGTAATGGCTTCTGAACACAAAATTACAAACACCAAGGTGGAGAATGAAACAAACGCAAGAAAACACTACCTGGCACGATTCCTCACGAATCCCGAACACAGCCCATAAAACATTTATATAGAAACAAAAGTAATTCACACGTACAGTATACGTCCAGCTACCTATTCAAATTGGAACCAGTCCTTAGGTAATGTTAGCAGTCCGAGGATCGAAATCAAAAGAGGGACGAGATATCCAAACACTCTTTATTATAGCATTTTTATGCGGAGATGAGTCGATGGCAATCACTATCGCCACACGAAAAAAGAAAACTAATTTTAGTTTTGCGATGATAGCTTTCATCTTCCGCTATGTTGGAATTTACTTTCTTCGTGATAATTAAGTTGGCAATGCGGTAGCTAGCTCGTGGTGACATTCATTTGTCTGTTTTACTTCTCACAGAAAACTATGCACATGAGTTCAAACAATTGTGACGTTAACATTCACACATGACAAATTTAGAGGTTATAGAGTTCGTTTTCAAGTAATTACGAGACCCAGCGCATTTTCAAGGTGAATATCAATAAAGTATTTCCAATGGATTACACTTTGTAGGTTGTTCCTCTTGTCACATGTCTTTATTTAGCTGAAAATTATATTGTCAATTTTCCAAGTCCACGTGGTTTCGATTTCTTGCCGAAAATCATTTTGGAAGAAAGGAAGCGTTGGGGCTTTGCCGTGATAGGCTAAAAGATGAGTCAATTCACATTGGTGGGAGAGGTTGGATCAACAGGTTAGGTATTTGAAATCTTGTGACGAAAAATGTCACTATAATAAACTTTTTTAACATGCATTGATGTCACGGAGGAAGTCCGTCATTTTGCCTAGGCTAAGGATAGGTCATGCAAGATCCACCCACTCGTACCTAATGAGAAGGTATTTTGTACCTTCACCATGGCTCACATTTTAACCGAGTGAGTGGACCTTCCTGACTTATGAAGAAACCTTGGTTTGCAGATGACACTGAAACTTTTATTTGCCGATGATGTGGTGACTGCTGATATCGTCATTCGCTTTATAAGTGAGAGTGGGTTAGGGCAAGCAATCTAAATTTACAAGTGAATATTTACTCAAAGAAATTGTTCTTTCTTGAAATTCTGATTTTTGTTTTTCCGTAAATTTTTGGTTATCATTATTATTATTGTTATGTTCGAATGAACCTAGATGGGTTACACAGTACTTTTATGATACTCCTTTCTGATGTTCCTTTATGACTCTCATTCTCTCCTGTGGGCCTTCTTCCTTTCCTCAGTCCACTTGGTTCCTGGTCTCTTTGGAGCATCATTCTCTGGTGTTACAATTCCATCCATTTACACTACATCGGAATAGGTTCCTGTCAAAGACTTCCGCTTTTCTTACTTGGGCCTTCTCCAAGTCCTGTGGATTTAGTGTCCACTGTATATTCTTCAGTTTTTCTGCATAGGTCATGCATGATCTTGTGTGTAAGCGTAATCGGTGGAAGTCTTTGAACATGTTCATAAAATTTCAATCTTCGTTTTCTGACGTCTGCGGCAAGTTTAGATAATTTCTCAGTTACTTTATGAGATTTCAACCTGTATCCATCTTCTGTTCTTTCTGGGCCAAGAATTTTCCTCAAGGTGTTTCGTTCTTCCGTAAGGATGTTTTCCAAGTCACCCTTCCTGTCAAGTATCAACGTTTCACTTGCATACAGAGCTTCTGGTTTATTATCATAATTATTAGTTGTATTTTATTTTTTGTTTTATTATTTTAGGTATTTTTTAATATTTAGGCTTCCACCTCAAAATTTAAATACACTCACCGGCAAAAAAGACGCAACACTTGTATTTTTTAATTATTCTCATAATTTATTGCACTGAAATTATTCTTTTTCTTATTATCCTTCCTTATGGGATGAAATTTAGCATAAATAAGAGTGAGATGGTGATCACAACAAGGAAGAAGGAAAGAACCACAACGGGAATAACAATTGGTGGGGAACTGCTGAAGAAAGTGGAGAGTTTCAAGTATCTGGGAAGCCTGATACAAGATAATGGAAGAAACGATACAGAAATAAATGAGAGGGGAAGGCAGGCAGAAGCATTTTGGAGGAGTGTGAGAAGCATGTTATGGAGCAAGGATGTCCCTCAGAACAGCAAAAAAGATCATATATCGGACGTACTATGTCCCTATCCTGACATATGCCTCGGAGACCTGGGTTATGAAAGGAAGGGAGAAGAGCAAAATACAGGCCAGTGAGATGAAGTTCTTGAGAAGCAGTATTGGAGCTACAAAGATTTACAGAATAAGAAATGAGAGGACCAGAGAATTAATGAAGGAGGAACCATTACAGGATGGTATAGAGAAATCTAGACTTAGATGGTATGGACATGTAAAACGAATGGAGGAGAAGAGGACACCCAGGAGAGTACACGAGACGAAGTGGGAAGGGAAGAGACCGAGAGGAAGACCGAGAGACAGGTGGCTGAAGGGGGTGGAAGAAAGCGTGAAGAAGAGAGGAGAAGACTGGACAAGGGTGGAGGCTGAGAGATGGTGGGAAGACGGAAGACGTTGGAGAGGCTTGTGTTCCAAACAGACCCGGCCAGTGGCTGGAAACTGTGCAAGATGATGATGATGATTATCCTTCGGTGTCAGATTGCCAGACGGAAGAGAAAGAGTGTGGAGGAGGGTTGAAGAAAGGTTTTCTCCTGTAACATTTTCCTCCAGGACTGCATTCGACGGGAGTTCTGTCATGCCCTGGGCCGGGGTCTGTATGGATGCCAGGACTGAACTTTTCCTAATTGAGAATGGGACTCTCACAGCTGACTGGTACATCATGGAAGTCCTTGAAATCCATGTTGTACCATTTGCTCCATTTGTCGGGGATGAATTTCGCCTGATGCACGACAACGCACAAGCACAGACTGCCCGATGTGTCCAGCAGTACCTGCATGTGGTTGGAATCTGCTCACTGGACTGGCCAGCTAGGAGCCCTGACCTCAATCCAATGGAACATGTTTGGGATATGTTGGCCAGAAATGTTCGGCAACGTGCTCCTGAGACTCTCCAGCAACTTCAGGTGATGCTGCATGAGGAGTGGGAACGCATCCCACAGGAAAGCATTTCACAAATCATCGCAAGTATGGCAGAGAGGTTACGCGAGGTGATTCGTGCTAGGGGTGGAAATACCCGTTTTTAAGTGTTCAGTTCTTGTGTCAGTACCCAAAGGAATGGATTAATTCTGTAATGATAAATTTTAGAACTCAGATTAACATTTTTAAACGACTATGTAATTTACTTAAAATTTAAGACAATTTCACTTTTTTCTTATTATTCTAGAAAATTAAACAGATTTTTTATTTGAAGCATTTTTTTTGTATGTGAAGTGGTTTTCAAATGTTTAAAAAACAATTAATTATACATAATTTTTACATAAGAATAACTCCAGTGCAATACATTATGAGAAAAATAAAAAAAATACAAGTGTTGCGTTTTTTTTTCCGGTGCGTGTATATATTGGAAATTTGTATAATTAAATCTATGTTAAGAGGGGCAGATGACCGCATAGTTCCGCCCCTTAAAACAACAATAACTAACATGCATTGATGTATTGCCAAAGAAAATCTTTTTTTTTTTTTTATTCATCTACATTCGTAAGTCAATACTGACCCTAAAACCTAACAATGCATGTTGTTCTCTTGTCTGTTCTAGGTTAAAGACCAGAAGGAATATGAGTTCCAGCCTGCTACCATAGTAATGGATATATGTAGGATCTATGTCCATCTCTATGAGAGTAATGCTTTCTGTCTGGCTGTCTCTCAGGATGGCCGTTCCTATAATCCACAGTTATTCAGTTTGGCAGAAGATGTCCTAGGTAAGATATTCGGCAAACCTGTTCTCTCAAATGACACAGCAGTTAAATGAAACGTGGAACCCATAACAATGCTCGGATGTTCGGCAATATGCCAATTTTTAAATTTATTTGGTTTGATAATATTCTGGGGAAGAGATGTATGCTGATAAGTTCAAATATCTTGGGGGAATGGATACAACCCAATGAACTGGATTAATATGCAAACAAGGCAAGAGCAAGAAAATTGGACCTGGCCTATAGATTAACTCAGAACAGGTATAACATACGAGCGATATCATACAAAGCAAAACTCTGACATTACAGTACAGTGGAAAAGCCAGAGGGTCTGTATGCCTCCGAGTGTCTAACACTGAACAAAAAAGGGGAGCTGAAGGAACTTGAGATAAAGGAAAGGAGGATCCTGAGGAAAATTCTCGGACCAAGGAAAGATGATGACGGAACATGGAAAAAAAAGGGAAAATGAAGATCAGTATATGCAGACTGAAACCATTGTGGTCACAATGCATAAAAGAAGTCTACAATTTTACGGGCATTTGATGAGAATGGACGGGAACCGGCTGACAAAGACAATTTTTAAATACATCACAGGGTTGAAAGCTACTACAAAATGGGTAGAAGAGGTCAAAAGAGACGCCATTGAAGTTAGACTAACTGAACTTGTCATTCGAAGCCGAGTTTACAATATCAAGACGTTCAAAGATAAACCACCACAATACAGGCCAAATTTGGTAATAACAGAGGAGCAGAGAAAGATTAGAAGTGAAAGAATGAAGAGGTTCTGGCAAGAAAAGAAGAAAAAATGGACCATAAAGCCTTAGGTTCCATGCGGTCCATAGTTGGCCAAAGTCTGAAAGAAACAAACAAAAAAAAATTCTGGGGAAGGAAGTAGGAGACTTCTGCTACTTAGGAAGCAAAATAACCAGTGATGAGGCGGCTTCGGTGGCATAGTTGGTAGCATGCTGAGCTTCTATGCCCAAAGTCGCGGGTTCAAACCCGGCCGAAGTCGTCTGATTTTTTAAGAGCGTTAAGAATCCCTCAGTATGCCTTCCTTCGGAGGGGAAATAAAGCCGGCAGGCCCATGTCATTCCCGATAAGAAAACATTGCATGTAAAAGAACCTTCCACTAACTACAACTGCGTGGAGCTAAATTTGAAGGTTATATTTGATTAACGCTCTATTAGCTCCAATGTTCGTCACCAGGTGACGGTTGCGGTGGCATCTAGTAGCCAAGTTCACAGCTAGGTGTCGTCGACGGTAGCATTTGGTAGCAAAAGTAGGAACTACTTGGAATTGATCGTCTGCAGTCTTTACGTGAATTGCAGAAAACACACACTAAAACAGCCATCACAATTAACACTGGTTATCAGACAGATTGTACACACACCCAAACTGTGGAACCAGTGTTGAACGAAGCAAAGAGGATATAAAAAGTAGGTTTTCTCAGGCAAGGAAGTTGACATCAAATATAGATTTAAGTATTAGGAAGTCATGTTTGAAAGCCTTTGTTTGGAGCTTGGAGCGTGCCGCTCTATGCAAGTGAAACTTGGAGTGTTGGCACAGCAGAAAAGTGGAGAATGGAAGCTGTTGAAATGTGGTGTTACAGAAGAATGATGAAGATCAGATGGATCGAGTAACAAATGAAGAGGTATTAAGATGAGTGGAAGAGGAGAGACGTTTCTGGAGACTGTGATAGGGCACATGCCGTATATATCCGAATACCACCCGCAGATTTTTCTACAAAATCGGACGTGAAAAATTGGGGTGCGGGTATTAATTGAGTCATTCAAATTTTAAAGATTTAAATTGCCCGCCACGCGTGAGTATCGTCTATTATGGTGCTTGTTCGGGAGTACTTATTTATTTCCGTCTAGTGGCTTGACCGGTCGTGCAAGACTAACAAATCGTCAGTTTCGTTAGTTGCGTGATATCATGGCATCAGTAAGGGCTCGGTCAGACAGGAAGCGTGCCCGCGCATACTCGGCTGCCCGACCGCTGTGAACTCTGTGTAACCTTGAACTCGGCGCATGCACTGGAATGTTTAAACTTCGCTGCTGTTTAAATCATATCAGCAGATCTTGTTCTGCGTCGTCGTATTTCCCAGTTTTAATTTTCTTACAGTTTGCCGAAGTATTCCCGGCAGAAGCCAGTGTTTTTCATCCCTCTTAACACATGTTTCAAGGTTAACACTGTCCCATGAGCTGGTGCCATAATGGCGTGACGTCATGTAGCCTTGACGTAGTTCACCCGGTCTGATGATTCACTGGAGACCCGCGAACACTCGGAACTGCTGTATTCTTTCACTCGGAACTCTGGAAGTATCTTTCGCGGAGATTGGCGAGTTTTGATTCCATAAAACAGTCAGTTGTCTTCAGTGAACGTGTTATACTTTAAGGAATACACAATCCGATCTATTTAACCGGGAAAACCTCTTATGCCGGAACACTTTATACGGGAAAAATATACATGTATCTTATGGGACCGATCACGGGACCGAGAATATCGGACGTCTCAAGTGGAGAAACTTTTTATGCGGGAACTTCTTGATCGAGTTTTACTGTATTACAGTATTAATAGTATACATTTTTGTTTAAAATAAAGTGCCAAAAACAACAAAAAAATGTTTTTTTAAAATTTCCATACAAAAATGAGGGTGTGGGGATTATTTAGGGGCGGGTAATATTCGGGTATATACGGTACTAAGACACCCAAGAAATAGCAAAGTTACTGTAGTTATAGAAGGAAGGGTCCAGGACAAGAACTGTAGAGGTAGACCAAGGTTCGAATATGTTTAACAGATTGTCTAGGATGTAGGGTGTGGTAGCTATGTAGATATGAAACGATTAGCGCAGGATAAGGAGGCATGGAAAGCTGCATCAAACCAGTCAAGAGACTGAAGATTAAATAACAACATAGCTAGGAGTAAGTTTTTAAAAAGTTTTTTTTTTTACATGTCAATAATCTTTCAACTTTCTAACACATTATCAGCACACGGCCTTGAATGTTATTGAAAACCTCTAAAAGTTTGAAGTGGCCATGGTGACCTAATATCATCATCATCATCATTTCCCCTTATCCAGCTCCTGCCGGGTAGGGGTATTTATGGCACTTCTCCACCTTCCTCTTTCTTTCCACCATTCCTCTTCCATGATCTTTTCCCAGTCCAAATTTCTTTTTCTTATGCTGTTCTTCACTGAATCAATCCACCTTGTTCTAGGTCTTCCTCTTGCTCTCTACCTCCAAGATCTGTCTTGGTATTGTGGTCACAAGATTCATGGTCATGTAAAACTACAATCTTCCTTCCTTTTTTGGTATTGTGGTGACCTAATAATGAAGGTTTTAATAAGTCGTTGCATTGTTGCTTAACCTACATGCGGTCGCGCCCCTTCATGTAGCACACGCGGTCGCACCCCTCCATGTAGCACCCACGGTCGCGCGATGGTAGTCTACCGTCCTCCCTTTTTTTCACTTTCAATGGCAATATGACTGGCTTTGAGGATGATCAAACATGTAATTGACATGCAGAGGTGTAAATATAGAAACATTTATTCAATAAAAAGCGATAATAAGAGCGACAACGGTGGTGGCAAAAATGAAAAAGTACTATGCTTTAAAGATAGTGTTGTGTGCATGGGTGTGTGGTGGTGTTTGGGGGAGAATGAGCAACTGGGCTATCAATAACGAATGAAATGTGTTAGAAATGAGGACAAGCTATGATAAATACTCACATTTTGTTTTGGGTGGTCGCCAAAAAAAATTGCACTTCCGGTCGCACGCGACGGTAGTCTACCACGCGACTGCACCCTTGGCACTTTGAACAGCTGAGCAAAAGTGTCGCCATCAAGAACTGCTCCTCCTCTGTCGTCTAGCGAAGAATATGGTACCTTGAGAATACATGTGCCTTTTGCGCACTTTGTAACGATCAGTGGAGCTCTACGCACGTTCTTTTCAATAGGACGGTTATCTACCGCAGGCGCGACCGGATGAAGGTTAATGTTCCCTTACAGAACGCCCTCCAGTTGTAACAGTAAAGCAGTCACTTTTCATGCAAAGTAGTTATAAGTAACTGTGTTACTCTTTTTGGTAAGTAACGGTAACTATAAGTTAGTCACCGCTGAGGCCCGGGTTCAATTCCTACCTCGGCCATCCTGGAAGTGTATTCCCTTCTTTTACTCCAGGCAAATGCGTGGATGGTATCTAATTTAAGTCCACGTTCGCTTCTTACCCAAATACAAATGCACAGAGTTGTTCAGCCATCACAGAAGCCTCAGTGGCTTATGCGGCAGCACGCCAGCCTCTCACCGCTGGGTCCGTGGTTCAAATCCCGGTCACTCCATCTGAGATCTGTGCTGGACAAAACGGAGGCAGACAGGTCTTTCTCCGGGTACTCCGGTTTTCCCTGTCAACATTTCATTCCAGCAACACTCTCCACTATCATTTCATTTGTCATTCATTTAACCACTGCCCCAGAGGAGTGCGTCAGGCCTTGGCAGCCGGCATAGTTCATATCCTCGCCGCTAGATGGGGGGCTTCATTCATTCATTCCATTCCTGACCTGGTCGGAGACTGGAAGCAGTTTGTGGATTTTCAGTTCAGCCATCACAATGACACAGGTTATGAGGCAAATTCGACACACACCCAAGTACATGGGGTTGTATGACCACGATGTTACAAACCCCCTAAAGGAACGTTTACAGGGTGTCTACGACCCGGGAAAACAGGGAATTCTCAGGGAATTATGAATTTCTGGAATAATCAGGGAAAAATCAGGGAATTTCTTTGTTAATCAGGGATTTTTCTCAGTTTGGCTATATCCCGTAAAAGTGTAAGCAATACTTTCGAATTTCGCGGGAAGTTATCGCTCGCTACTGATGACAGTGCTCTGCCAATGAGCAGTGACTTCTCAAGCTCGACTGAACGCATGATGTGGCAACCTTTCCGTTCGCCTTCTGCGCAGGAGCCAACTACGCCATTTTATTGGGCCTTGTGAATTTTGTTAGTTGCGATCGTCATTGCCAATTTAGCGATTTTGTCGGTAGATGTAGCAACTTTGGCGACAAAATATTTCAAATTTAGAATTGTATATACTAGCTTTGCTCGGAAACAGTTATGTATGCAATTCGTCACAAGAGCTTTTTTTTCTCCCGATGTCGATGAACTACGACCTAGGCTTATATCCGTTTTACGTCTCGGCATGATGGGTTAAAATCACTGACTGGACTATCCATTATATTGTCATGGAGATAGCATGAGCAACGAATTCTTGTCAGACGTAATTTAATGGCGAGGTGCATGCAACACAAATCTAAAAACACCTATAGGGGGCGATGTATTGAAGATAGAGATATGCTCTCGCGGATTTTTTTTTGTAGAACTTTTCATGCTGAACAATTCTTACACTCATAGTATATTGATATTTTTAACGGTTTGTCCAGCGTAAGCTTAAAAAGCGCACGGACGCCTGTTTTTCGACTTTTTCACTGATATCGTTACTGCTTGGCTTCCTTTGAACATAAATAAATTATTTTCTTTTTATACTAAGTAGAGATTTAGGGACTATTTAAACTCCCGTTAGCGATCGAATTTTGACTACTACTGGGTGATGACGGGCTACGTTAATTTACGTAGTTTTGTATTGGTGCGCGGACAACCGGCTACATAAATTAACTTTTACTTACAGTGCTTCATTGTGTAATTTTCTCCTCTCCGCCGTTCATTAATCAAAATACTACGTGTTATTTATGAACTAAGGTCTTTGTTCAACGAAATGCAGATAGGTATATTGTTGTCTTGATAATGCTTTCGGTACTGGAAGTGAGGTTTTAAAACATTCAGTTACCGCGTATATTGTCAAGTGTTAGCATGGCGCGCCCGGAACTGACAGTGCGATAATCAGTTCAGACGAGTCTGTTGACGATAATAATACGAGTGGAATTGACAATGACAGTAGTGAAAGTAGTGACGATGAGGTTGATGGATGGACAATTAAGTAAAGTTACACGTAGGCCTATTTATGTTCCATCTTACTTCTCATGCTAGGTGTACTTCAGTAGCCCGGTCCGCAGTAAAGAATAGAGTAGCGCGCGCCCGGGCAACAATGTGTTAGACCTGGGTTGACAATACTGTTTGCGCGGCTTTTCCATCCCGGTATTCTTTGATTATTGTCTGCTCCTACGTTCCTTAGCTAGGCTAGAACTTATGTCCAAT
Organism: Meconema thalassinum; assembly: GCA_946902985.2. Classification (NCBI taxonomy): domain Eukaryota; kingdom Metazoa; phylum Arthropoda; class Insecta; order Orthoptera; family Tettigoniidae; genus Meconema; species Meconema thalassinum. Next base: position 207,192,015 of record OX336395.1, read on the forward strand.
TTTGTTTTTAATTGTGCCCAGGAAATGTTTTTGCAACACCTTTCAAATTCTACCTTGTATTGTCAAGCAGACTTGGTTAAATTATTTTTAGCGGCTTCGGTGGCGTAGTTGGTAGCATGCTGAGCTTCTATGCCCAAGATCGCGGGTTCAAACCCGGCCAAAGTCGTCGGATTTTTTAAGAGCGTTAAAAATCCCTCAGTATGCCTTCCTTCGGAGGGGAAGTAAAGCCGGCGGTCCCATGTCAAAGATTTTAAATTTAAATTTAATCGGTATTCTGCCCGAAGGCAGGTCCGAGCCTCCGAAGAGGCTACCCCCAGCCGGAGTTTACGTGCGGTAGGGTGGCCAGGGCCTTTCCGCTCCTCCTTATGTTGGCCAACAGCGCGCAGTGCCTAGAGCCGGCACACCATCCAAGTTCCGACTACGCCCAATGTTGCTTAACTGCGGAGTTCTCATGGGATCCGGTGTTTCAACATGGCTAGGCCGTTGGCCGTCATAGATTTATGGCATGTTAAAGAACCTTCCACTAATTACACCTGTGTGAAGCTAAATTAGGTTAAAAATGTAAACAACGCTCAGGTTGCTACGTTCGTCGCCAGGAGCCGACTGCGGTGGCATTTAGTAGCCAAGTTCTGAACTAGTAGTTGTTGACGGTGGCGTTTAGTGGCAAAAGTAGGAACTATTTGAAAAATTCAAAGTATGCAGTCCTTACTTGAATTTAGAAACAGAAACACACACTAATACTGTCATCTCAATTAACACCGGTTATCAGACAGATTCTACACACACCCAAAGTACACGGGGCTACATGCCCACGTTGTCGCAGCCCCTTAACTGAGGAACCAACCAACCTAAATTATTTTAGACTGATAATAGTGTGTTCTGGCCTGTTGAAACATCATTCATAATGATTTCCTTCATTTAAATGTATTTATAAATTAATAAATTGACTAACTCAATTACTTCTGTCATGACGAGGTGGACCTAATTGAAAGTAAGAACTTGGAATATGCCTCCCTTCGTCCCTTGGATATGTGTAAATTACTATATTCAGACTTATGCTACCGAATATCATCATTCCTGCGACGTAGGATTTGTGATTTCAATGGTAATGAAAGGTTTTACAAATTAAATATTGGTCTAAGATAATCCCACTCTTATGGTGGCACCTTGATGTGTGTATTCAACCTCCCTTTGTCCCTTTTATTGGAGGCATTTACTGTAGTAAAAGCAGCATGACCTTGCTTATTTTACTGGACAATAAGTTCACATAATATTCTATTGAAATAAATTTATTTTCACAACTGTTTCCCTTGGCGCCATTGCTCATTGTTTGGCTCCTGGAATTTCCGAGAACAGGAAACATAAAACTTAATCCTATTTTCCATTTGCTTTCCTGGATTACATTTTGCTTCTTGTTCCTGGAGAGCGCTTAAAACTAACCCAAAAATAGCGTGCATTTCATCACACTTCCTGTTCCCGAGCGAATGTGTAGCAGTCTTTACTCAGGGAATTCTCTCATTAATCCTGGAAAAATCAGGGAATATTCAGAGAATTCTTTTAAGATGAGATGGTAGAAACCCTGGTTTAGTGTTAGAAGCCATTTTTCAGAGTTGCCTTAGTAATTGATATTTAATGATTTTGAGTTGGCCAACACGAATGGACCTAATTGTAATGGGTGGTTCCCTAATCGTGAAAAAAAATTACGTGAAATTCATTAATACACTTGGATGGCATTATCAGGATCATCAGATCCTTTACACTTAGGCTATTAAATCTGTGTCTACAAGTATTGGTGATGGTATTAACAATATATAGCCTACACATTTAATTGCCACACATCAAGGGCGCCCATATGATAATTTGTAGGGGGGGGCCTAGACTTGGAGGTATGGAGTATTTTTAATATTTTGGAAGAAAAAATGGCGACTTATAAGTAGCCATACAAAATCCAGTCCAAACCCTGTTAAACACTTTGTCCTGTTACTAAAATACTCGTCCACGGTACTCATAATCTATTAATAAAACGCATAGCACGTTATGTTACCTACTTTATTGAAACGAGTGAATGCAGGAGCGAAGTCCTTATACTTTAATACAAAAATAAACAACTAAAAATGCACAACTCATAAGATTTTACACTTGTATTGATATAAAGAGCAATCTGTTGCCTAAGGTAAATTATGATGTATAGGTTAGTTCATGGATTTGACACTAATATTTATCTGAAAAAGCAAACTGTAAATTTCTTTCTTCTTGCCGAACAAGTCAATCACTTTGTCCTCGAAACCAGGGTGTTTCGCTCTTGTCCTGTGGACACTAAGAAGGCACAAGCTTGACAGACGGTCCTCGCCAGTAGTACTTCTCAGCCACGTCTTCACTCTACGCAGGGTGCTGAAGGAACGCTCCACGGTACAAGTTGTGGGGGGTATGGTTTGGTAGAATATAAGCAATCTCCTTACTGCTGGGTAAAACATAGTTTCTGCAAGTATATCATGGAGCTTTGTTTCTTCCAAACACTCTTTATTTGTCCAGACGTCATACCATAATCTGGCTTCTGCTTCCAAGTTGTCGATTTGATAAAACTTTTGCAAACTTTTTATGTCTTTCATGAAATTTTCTTTTTTCTCCTTTTTCATTAAATGTGGGTGAACAATTCCACCTTTGAAAGGTATGTCTTTATCTTTTTCAAATCTTGTGGTAAGTGACGTGATTATAGAATCCATGTACGGATTGTAAATTGCCACTTTGAAATAGTCTTCGGGCGATGAGGACTGGACATTTACATTGCATCTGTGGGTCTGCCTTCCTGCCAATCTTGGGATTTTTATATCTATGTCAAGTTCCTTACAAACTTCTTTTACTACCTCGAAAATGTTTGTGAATTCGTCGTTGCATTCTCTCTGCTTTTGAAAATTGGCTAGCAGGTCGGTGTTGACGTATCTGTAGACTGTGTGGAGATCCATATCCGTATTCTGAAGTTTGTTCACTATTGGTTCTAGGTATGAAGAATACCTTGATATAATGTGTAGACAAATAATAAATGTAGTTGATGATGTTGCACTATCTAGTTGGCTGGCACGTGATCTAGTGTCTTGATTGCTTTCACAGTCATTTGCAAGATGATTGAGACTATCCTTTATTGCCAAGAAGTTTTCTTTGAATACCCTTATTGATGTATATTTGTGTGACCACCTAGTCTCACAGAACACTGGAATGTTAGGTATTGTTTTCCTACGCAATACACTTTCTCTAAAGAACCGAATAATTTCTTTTATTGTTCCGACAGTGTTACGAATTTCCTGGACTCTGTTAAGGTCATTGACAACTAAGTTTAGTCTGTGCGATGCACAGTGGAAATAAACAGCTGAAGGATACTTTTCTCTAATCCTAGCCTGCACTCCAGTTTCATGGCCTGCCATTGTCGAACATCCATCAAAGCCCAAGCCAATCAACTTATTCATATCAAGGCCCAAATTTTCAACAAATTTCAAAATAGATGAAGAAATTCCCTCAGCGTCCAATGTAGTTAGCTCTGCAAAGCCTAAAAATTCTTCTTTTACTGTAAAGTTCAATTTCTCGTCTACAAATCGTACTCCCACCGACAGTTGTTCTTTTCCACTAATGTCAGCCGTTTCATCAGCCAATAATGAAAACGCTGGTGATCCGTTTACCTCATCAACAATCTCGTGTTGTAACACAGAACCACATGTACTTATTAAATCGTTTTGAACTCTGTGTGATGTATATTTTGCTTTTCCACTATGGTTTTGTAAATGATCCTCCAACACTTTGTCTCCCGCACTTACTCTAAACAAAAGTAAATCTTGAAAATTTCCTTCACTCGAATGCTTTCCTCTAACAGATATGTCATGAATGCCACAAAATATTAAAGTAGTAAGAATTGATTTGAGTTTTTTTCTGTTGGTATTTACAAGCTCTGTGATCCCACTGTCTAACTGTTCGATCACGTTTTCCTTTCTCATTTCTAAGGAATCAGAAAAACTTTTGGCCTTACTTGTAGATTCGAGATGCCAACTGCTCTTTTCATGTCCTCGAGCATCTTCATGAAAGTGTTTGTAATCTTGGTGAGCCTTTATCACAAATGCGCCAAATATTCCTCTTTTTAAAACTGGTTTAAAAAGAGTACAAAACTTACAAAGCCCTCCCTTCAACTTGGGCGAGTATACTAGCCATGAGTACTTTTCTAGCCAAGTTTTTTGAAAAGGCCTTTTTATAGTTTTTTTCTCATCAATGTCCTTTTTGAAATCATGAGACGAATTTAGAGCACATTTGTTTGTTAGTAACTGATACTTGACTTCGTCTGACACTGAATGGTTTATGCATTCGCCTAAATCAAAGCTGTGATTAACTGCAAATGAATGTAGTTCCTCCGGCTTGTTGACAGTAGAATCTGAAGTTGATTGGTTGACGTCATCCCACTCAGTAGCGTCAGAAGTAGTGATATCAACTGACAATGCTGAAGACTGGCACGGTTTACATTCATCAGGCGAATTCTCTTTGACGAATTGTACTGAAGTTGGCGGCTGACTGAAATCAAACTCAGCAGGCTCGGCACTAATGGTGGAAGAACATTGCGGCAATGACACTTCTGATGACTGGCTATGGTAGGGATTCTGATCGACAGATAACGTGAAGTTGGAAGCTTGTGTATAGAATAAACTAGAAGTTGTTGAGGGACGCACTTTCGAAGGTATTGGATCTGAAGCTTTTAATGAGTCACGGAGGTTCCTTTTCTGTGTAGCAGAAACACCTTTTTTTCCAAAGAAATTCCTGATATCCATCTCTGAAATAAATACAAGGAAATCAGTATCAACACTCAAATCATCATCATCATCTTGTACAGTTTCCAGCCCCAGGCTGGGTCTGTTTGGAACATAAGCCTCGCCACTTAGTTCTTTCTTCCCACCACCTCTCCGCTGTCACTCTGGTCCAGTCCTCGCCTCTCTTCTTGACACATTCCTCCACTCCTTTCAGCCATCTATCTCTTGGTCTTCCCCTTGGTCGTTTCTTCTGCATCTGCATCTCATGTATCCTCTTGGGAATCTTCTTCTCATCCATTCTCTTTAAGTGTCCATACCACCTCAGTCTTGATGTCTCAATCCTACCTTGCAAGGGCTCCTCTTTCACCATTTCCCTGACCTTTTCATTCCTCACCCTGTCTCTTCTTGTTACTCCGATCCTACTTCGCAGGAACTTCATTTCACCTGCCTGTATTCTGCTTATGTCTCTTTTCTTCATTGTCCACGTTTCTGAAGCATAGGTCAGTATCGGGATATAGTAGCTTCTGTATAACACTTCCTTGCTTTTTTGTGGGACATCTTTATTCCACACTAAGCTCCTAATGCTTCTCAGAAATGCTTCTGCCTGTCTGCCACGTTCCGTAATCTCTTTGTCATTTCTCCCATTTTGCTCCACTATACTTCCCAAGTACTTGAGACTTTCCACCTTCTTCAGCTGTCCACCTCCAAGTGTTATCCCACTCATTGGTCTGTCCTTTTTCCTGGTCGTTAACAGGATCTCACATTTACTGATGTTGAACTTCCATCCGTACTCTCCCACTGTTTCTTCCCAAGCCTTCAGTTGCTCCTGAATTTCCTCCTCCTTGTTTCCCCAGACCATGAGATCATCTGCAAACACCATTGCTTTCATCTTATCTTCTCCTATCTTTCCTGCTACCCGTGTCATTACCTCGTCCATAACCACAATAAAGAGAAGGGGTGACAGCGCACTACCCTGTTTCAGGCCACTCATTTGTCTGAACCAGTCTGTTCTTTCCCCTCCAACTTTCACACAACTCACACTTCCACAATACATCTCCTTCACTCTGCCTACAGTCTCTTTTTCCACTCCCATGTTTTCCATTGCTTTCCAAACCTTCTCCCTACACACACTATCATAGGCCTTTTTGATGTCCAGGAAGGCCATCAGCAGATCCTCTCCAAATTCGTAGTGGTGCTCCTGGAGCTGTCTCACTGAAAATATGAGATCCACTGTTGATCTCCCAGGTCTGAATCCATACTGTTCCTCTCTCAATTTTCTCTCCACTTTGGCTCGTATTCTACTTTCTAATATCTTTTCATATATCTTGGCACAGTGAGGTATGAGTGTAACTCCCCTGTAATTTCTGCACTCCTTTCTGCTTCCTTTCTTAAATATTGGGACAATCAACACTCAAATAACATGTCCAATACTTAACTTCTAATCACTTGGGGGGATTTGTCCTCGTAATTCAAAATTTCAACTCGCATTTTACATTTTAGACCAGGGTCCTCCAACTGGCTGACGTGTGACGTAAGAGCGCAGAAAGTGTTCAGCTGCTTCAGTCGTAGAGTGGGACGAAGGGACTGTCTCGCTTTGTAGTACGCACGTGCTGCGACGTATATAGTGGTGTTAGTAGTGGTACAGTACAGTATATAAGCATGGACGAACTGGGAAAATCACAGTGCGACAAGCTATCTATGCCTCCCATCTTTTTATCTTTATGGGAAGATAATGTAGGAATACTACAGGTAAAGGTTTAGTTTGTAGAAAAGAACTAAAGTACATAAAAAGATACAATTTACAATGCAACTACATTTTGTGTCACGCTGCAGATTATGAAACTGAAAGGTACTGTCCGTCCACCAGCTCACCTGAAGGGGAGAGGAGAGACATTCCTGCTGCGTTGATTGAGTGGACGTGCCACTAGCGCTTAGAGACAGCCCAGCCGCTATAGATATTGCCAACTCAGCACCGATGTTATTCACGCTATGGTTACTCACTGCTACTTTCGTTTAGTTTCAATTGTGGAATTGTACGGGTCAGTAGTAGGTTGGCACTATTGTCGTTTGCGCCGAGGCCAGCTGTCACCAGCTGACTCGTTGCATTCCTGTCACGGACCTTAAGCTGGTGGACGGACAGTAAATTACAGTAAATAACCCTGTCAAGCATTCGATCAGTGAGTCGGCAGTTCGATTGAACACCATTGTCGGCAGCACTGGGGATGGTTTTCGGTGGTTTCCCATTTTCACAACAGGCAAATGTACCTTAATTAAGGCCACGGGCCACGGCTATTTCCTTCCCACTCCTAGCCCTTCCCTAACCCATCGTCGCAATAAGAGTTATCTGTGTCGGTGCGACGTAAAGAAACGTGTAAAAAGAAGCTCTTCTCTTTTCTGTCAACGTTGTCACGAAAGAGGTGTGGGAAAAAAACTGTGGCCGCCCCCACCCCGACCTAAGAGTCCACCGGCCACCACTGTTACGGATTATCCTTCGTACTATTTTTTGTTGTAATAGGCCCTCTCCTACGAATGACGTCGTGTTTCCTTTCACCCCTCTAGCCGGCACCTCTCAGTTAGATCGCTTCGCTGCCCACGCAGAGAGTGTGTGACGAGTTATCTGACCTCACACCACACGTACGATCAGTTGGTTGACCCTGTTCAGGGGCGTATATAGAAAAAAAAAAATCGGGGGGGGGGGGGGGGCTGACTATCCTGCAAAATTGTGAGTATTCTCACCGCAAAATACCCAGAAATATCAACCAATACCTTAGAGCATATAACTTCGTGTAATTATTTTACATGAGATTCAAAGTTTATATAGCCTACAATTATTACTGGCAATACAAAAAAAGTTGTAAAATACAACACAACACACAAATAAAATATTATACTTAATGAACTTTCTATTTTGGCCTATGGAGTATGAATGGCAAATATCTAAATATTTGTCAATTTACTAAGCAGAAAGGTAAACAGTTTTTTTAAACATGTATTTCTCAAAAAACATACTGTGGAATTCACAGCTTGAACTCACAAGGCTGAGTGCACCCCGTTCCAACCCTCAGACTAGAATTAAAATTTCTTGGCAGAGCCGGGAATCGAATTCGGATCTCTGGGACGGCAGCGAAAAATCCTACCCACTACACCACGAGTTAGTATAATTTCAATCTTAATATTGTTTATAACTTAGCCGATAAGTTAAGATTAGGGTACAACCAAATTTACAATTATTTTATGCTCTTACCAAAGCAACACTTTCTTAATTTTTATTGCTTTTTTCGGGAGGACTGGAGCCCCCTCAGCACCCCTCCCCCTTATATACGCCCCTGATCCTGTTTGGCTGCTTTAGACCTTTCTGAACTATCAACAATCAACTATAAAGGTATATGCTTACCTGCAAAATTGTAAATATTCTCAGGCGATGCGACGAAAGAGTAAAACTAAGAAACACTACATAATCGCAATTATATGAGATATTTACACTTTTCACCGATTTATTTACACTTATTTAAAAGTTATTTACAGTGACTGAATACACAAAACTAAGTCCACACCAGATATAGGAAACTTTAGACCTATATTGAAAAATCTCGGTTTTGCCATGTTAACAGTAAAGTTACACATTAGTATGGCGAAAAAGTTGCAAAACATGGCGCCGTCTGCAAGCACCTGTCGATTGTCGCGTCGTCTAACTCTGACTAGCGTGCTCCAAATTCTATTGTGTTGTCGCGTGGCTTGGGGAGGATTGGGGATGAGTGATGACTCGTCAAGGACATTGTCCTTGGGCGCTCTTTCTCGCTGTACACCGCGCCTCGAGACCGCGCTGGCAGCGACTCATGCTTCAAGAAGTATGTAAAGTATGCCTAAGTAAAAAATAACACTATATAAAAATATTTTAGTGTTGAACCACTTCTAAGTAATACCGACTTCCAGACTACACTATATTTTTTTCTTTCCCTGAGACTAGGGGGCATGCCCCGTCCCCGGACATGGGCGCCCTTGCTATGTAGAGAACGAATGAGTGTATTCACTAATTGAAGCAAAACTATTCTTCAGCAAATATTGTAATTTTAAAAAATTCAGATTTCTGAGGTGTGCCAGACAGGATTAATGCTCCCACTGCCACTATACAGTATTTAATGTTTGGCCTGTCGGAATGTTAAATATATGAAGTATTAATATTTAACTTAGTACAAATTAATTAGAATACTGTAAGCACTTTCTAAAAAAAAAGTTTGTTCTCAGTCTGATTTTCATATCGTTTTATTTTTCAAGGATCCAGGGGGGGGCGATGGCCCCCCCCTGCCCCCCCGTATGGGCGCCCATGCCACACATATCAACTTAAATATATTTGACAGCACCTATCAATCTTTTGCTTCTTCATGTACGGAAATAGCTTGCCATGGTGGGTGAGTGCTTATCGTGTCGGTCTGCTAACCCCAAGCTTGCAGGTTCGCTTCTGGCCGTGGTAAGTGTTTTTCGAAAGGCGGCAAAAATTGCGACACGCATGTCATACAATGTTGGCATGTCAAAGAACCCATTTGAATTCAGTAGGCAGTGTTCATAATGGCAAAATTAATCTCGGGAGTTTCCACCAACACAAAGTTCCTCATTTCTCTGCTAGAAAGCGCTGTAGTGTTCAAGGAGCTTAGATATCTAACCTCCTTGACGTTGATAGTGCTTCAAGGAACAACAAAATTCAACATGCAAGCTACTCTGGATGTCAAATAACAAAGCTTGCACCCGGCACCGAGGCCATACAATAGTATTATTATCACCTCCTAGGCCTTGCCCCCCTGCTTTCCAAATGTATTCATTAATCTTATGTAAATTGTTTTCAAGATTAGGGAACCACCCATTACAATTAGGTACAATCATGTTGGCCAACTGAAAAACATTAAATTTTGACCCCTAAAACAATGAACAACAACTGAGGGATCCATGGGAAGAAGAGGGATGTCACTCAAAATGTAAAATCGAGATATCAGCTCGATCCGGTAGGCCTCTACTGAAGGCACAATTGTGTCTGGCAAGAACAATGTGGGTCGTGAGAAAATAATGTTTCAAGTTGACACGTACATATAAGTATATAAGTAATGAAACTTTATAACTCGTTTCCTGAACATTTGACATTATTTGACATTCTCCCTTCTTCCCCTAGACCCTTCAACTATAAGTTAGTTATTTTAGAAAAGTAACTTTTCCAACCTTGCTGGAAGAGAACAAAGTACGCAGGTATAAAAAATTTGCTGGGACCTCCGAACAAAGATGAATAAAGGTATAGATGTGAAACATTGTAGTTATGGGCGTTGATTTGTCTACAGCCAGGATCGGAGGGGCAGGGTTGATTGCCGACCTGCAGGCCGTGGCGGAGAGGGTGGCTCAGAAGGCTACTCTACAGCAGACCGAGGAGGTGATCCTGGCAGAAGCTCCGGAGGAGTTCCTAGACCCCATCATGTCCACCATCATGTATGATCCTGTCATTCTACCGTCGTCCAGGACTACTGTTGACCGTTCCACTATTGCAAGGTAGGCCATTCTGGTACATTGTACCCAAGACATCTGAGAAACAGTTACAGTTTCTGCTGAATAGCAGTCATTACCATTGGCATATGCAGGATTTCTTTCTGGGGGTGGTGGATCATTCGTAGAGTACTTGTGTACATTATTAAAATGATACTTCGGTTATTATTCATAAAAAGCAATTATTAACCTCCAAAATGCTATCGACGAAACGGTTTTTTGCTACGAGTGTGCCTTTTTAGTTGCACATTCAGGCTGTTTGAGGCGATGTTATTTGAAAGTAGACTTACTTGCTCTTTGGTGATAGTCCATACAACCATTTACTTTGCATTTTTAATCTCTAAGGTGATGCGAATCATGCTATTCATTTGTTCAACGAAGTCCTTAATCTTTCATCCACCGAATCTACTTCCAATTCCTTCAAGCCAGATAACAACGCAATTACATAACCTATAAATGAAGCGTTGCACCAAAAGGGGATCTAACATTTTTACAAAAGTGAGGTTAAATTAAATAGGGATCTATATGGAATTTCCTAAGACCAAGGAGGAGATGGCTGGACCAAGTGAAGGAAGATATCACTTCAAGGGAATCAACTGGGATGAAGTCTTGAAGGAGCAGTGGTACATGAATAGACTAAAATGGAGAGCGCTCGTAAACCACACCTGGGAAACTGGAGTGGAAACTTGTTGATGATGATGGAATTTTCTACTCATGTGGAAGAAATCGGAACTTGTTGCTGAGCTATGAAGGGGCTCGTGCATAAAAGAGATCTGTCTCGGTGCAAGATGGTTGAGTGTAGTTGAGTGGTTGTGACAACTCGTGTATTGAATAATAAAAATTCAACTAGAAAACTTAATGTAAATGAGTGGAAGTGTGTCACTTAGATCCTTCTTCCACATGTTTATATTTTTGTTATAAATAATTTCCTTCGTATGTGTTTCGTGGACTTTCTCATCATGTCAGTCCTCATACAAGTTATCAATCTACACATAGTGGCACAAATTATATCTAAAATACTCTTACCTATGTTTTTCACAATTATCTTGAAATATGGTTTTTGTTGGTTGGATCCCTTTTCGGTGCACCTATTCCATTCTATACGTACTGAAGAAACTTGATGTATTTTCACTTCATGTAAATTGCATGTTATTGTATATTCACTCATTTACTTCATTTGCAAATGGGGGGTAGTTCCCCGAACTACAGAAAATTACCAACAATTATATCACACACACTTAATGTACACAACTTGCGATTTGGAAACTATAGTAATTGCATCGAGGTATTTACACAAAATATCAGTCTTATCTTAAACACAATATGTTTGGGGAAAGCCTCTCTGACTGTGGCAGGTAATGAGTTTCAATTACTAACTCCACGATTAATGAAAGAATATTTCCCATAATTTGTACGCTGCGGTCGAGCCTTAACTTTGTGCGGATGATCTGCCCTGTTCAGGTAGGTGGGATTTCTCAGATGTTTGAATAGTTCTCCCCATGCTGGCCGATTAGTGTAAGTGTTAAACATAGCGTATAGTCTGGATTTCGTCCTTCTATCTTCCAGATGATTGGCATAAGATTATGCTGCTATTATGTTATTGCATTGTCATAATCATTATGGGCCACCTTCCCGTTCGTATCCTTCATCAAAAGAGTAGGGGGAGTAAATTTTGATTGGTGTGGTTTATATGTCCTATAATAGTCTCTTGTTTTATGGTGATTGAAAGCTTCATCAATAGATTTTAATGTTTCCTTCTGATATTCTCTTTTAACCCTCCTCATTTCTTTGGCCATTAACTGTCTAGCATTGATTAATTCTTCCCTAGAACTTTCAGTTTTTTTGTTGTTGGTCCTTCAACCAAGCTGTATGCCGGCGTAGAATTGCTATATCACAATCCTCATTCCACCATGCATGTTTCTTTCGTTTAATGGGAGCAACGTCTTCTGCTACGGCTTTTAATTTGTTAGCGGTGGTCCCCTAGTTGTCACGTAAAAGCGTGATGGATTGCTCAAAATATACTGGATTATTGATAACTGAACTAGGATCATACAATCTTTTGCTATTGAATTTTTGTGAATAATTTTTCCTTTTAGGAGTCAATTTGATTTTAATCTTGGAAATGTAATGATCTGAATCAACATCAACACCACAAAGGACTTTTTCATTATAAATTTCTTTGTGAAATTTCCGAATCATGGCCACATGATCTATCTGAAACTCTCCTAACTTAATATTAGGACATTTCCAAGTCATTAATTTATGTGGTCTCCTCTTGAACCTTGTTGTCTCCATAATTAGACCATGGCTAATACAAAATTCAATTAACCGTTCACCATTCCTGTTTGTTAAGTTATGTGCTGGCCATTGCCCCACCACTAGACGAAATTTTCTCTCATGTCCAATCTTTGCATTGAAATCTCCAAGTAAAATTTTAATATTAATATCAGGTATATTGGTTACCAATTGGTCAAGTTCATCCCAAAATTGGTCCGTTTCCTCTGTATCAGTTCTATTTTTGTGGGAAATGAGGAGGGGAAGAGAAATGGAGTGGGAATGTTGGTGAGAGAAGGGCTGAGGGAGGAAGTAAAGAGGGTAAGTGATAGAATAATTAGAGCCAGAATCACTGTGAAAGGTAGAAACCTGGACATCCTGCAAGTCTATGCACCACAGGTGGGATGCACAGAAGGCGAGAAGGACGAGTTTGAAGGAGAGTTACAGAAGCAGTTAGTAGGGAGAAACCTGATAGTCATGGGAGACCTAAATGCCCATGTCGGAACTGATAGAAGAGGTTTTGAGGAAGTGATTGGTGGTGAAGGATGGGGAAACAGGAATAAGGAAGGAGAGAGATTGTTGGAACTGTGCAAGATAAATGGGCTAATGGTTGGAAACACATGGTACAAGAAGAGAGAGAGCCATAAAATTACTTGGTACAGCAGGGATTTGACTAGGAAATCAGTGGTGGACTTCATTCTATGCGGGAAGGAGACAAAGAAGAGTATCACGGATATAAGGGTAATACCTTCAGAAGCCCTGGACAGTGACCACCGTCTGCTGGTCGCCAAGGTGAGAGGACTGAAGGAAAAGAGGAGAACTGAGAACCAAGAAAGAAGAATGAGGACATGGAAGCTGAAAGAGGATGGAAATAAGGAGAAGTTCCAGATATTAGTGAGGAACAAATTACCGAAGGATGATTCGAGAATAGGTGAAGAAGAATGGAATAGGTTCAAGGACGTGTTGGTAGAAGCAGCGGAAGTCGTGTGTGGCAGAACTAGTGGAAAGAAAAGGTGGAAGGAAACACCATGGTGGAACCCCAGAACTAAGGAAGCAGTGAAAAAGAAAAATGATGCATTCAGGAAATGGTTCCAACGGAGAACAGACAGAACAAGAGAAGAATACCAAGAGCGGAAGAAAGAAGCAGGAGAAGTAGTGAAGGAAGAGAAAAAGAAATGGCTGGAGAAATGGACAGAAATGATGGAGGAGGACTGTGATGGCAGTAAGAAAGTGTTGTATGGAATGATATAGGCAAAGAGAAGAGATACAAGGGAAAATGTCAGAATGGTGGACAGGAATGGAAAGGAGGTTGAAAATATGGAAGAAGGAACTCCTAAATCCAACTAAAACCAGCGTAGTGGACATTGTGGAGGAAGAAACAGACAGTGATCAAGACATTTCAGAGAAGGAATTGACATGGAAAGAAGTGGAGGAAGCATTAAAGAAGATGAAAGGGGGAAAGGCACCGGGAATAGACGAAGTGAGTGTGGAGATGGTGAGAGCAGCAGGGGTGGTAGGAACACAGTGGCTCTTTCGAGTAATGAAAGTGATATGGAGGGAGAAGAAAATACCAGAGGACTGGAAAAGAGGGATAATAATACCCATATTTAAAAAGGGAAGTAGGAAGGAATGCAAGAACTACAGGGGAATTACACTCATGTGCCACTGCACCAAAATATTTGAGAAGGTACTGGAGAGAAGAATTCGGACAGAAGTTGAGGATGGGCTGAGGGAAGAACAGTATGGATTCAGGCCAGGAAGGTCAACAGTTGACCTCATCTTTGCTGTAAGACAGCTACAAGAACACCGTTATGAATATGGGAAATATCTGGTGATGACCTTCTTGGATATTGAGAAAGCATATGATAGTATTAATAGAAACAAGGTATGGGAAGCAATGAGAGCAAAAGCAGTGAACAAGGAGACAGTGGCAAGAGTGAAAGCAATGTACGAGGGAAGCAAAAGCTGTGTAAAGGTGGGAAGAGAGTGAACGGAATGGTTTCAACTGGAGAGTGGTCTGAAACAGGGAAGTGCCCTCTCACCCCTGTTATTTATAGTGGTGATGGATGAAATTAAACAAAGGTGGTAAATAGCATTGGGGAAAGGAAAATGAAGGCAATGTTGTTTGCTGATGACCTTCTGGTATGGGGAGAGGATGAGGAAGAAGTACAAGAGCAATTAGATGAGTGGGAGAAGGTAGTGTTATCATATGGGATGAAGTTGTCATCACAACGAGGAGGAAGAACAGACTGGATATGGGCATAACACTTGGAGATTAGCAGTTGCAGAAAGTAGAATGCTTCAAGTACTTGGGAAGCATAATTGAAGAAAAGGGAGGCAATAGGATGGAAATAAATGAAAGGGGAAGGTGCGCAAATGGATTTTTCAAGAGTGTTAGGGGGATGATTTGGAATAAAGATGTACCACAAAAATGTAAAGGAATCATCTACAAGACCTACTTTGTGCCAATTTTGACATATGGTTCAGAAACATGGGTGATGAAGGAAAGGGACAAGAATAAAATACGAGCAGTGGAGATGAAGTTCCAGAGGAGTAGGGTAGGAGTGACAAGTGTGACAGAGTAAGGAATGAGAGAGTCAGAGAGATGGTAAGAGAGGAACCATTGCAAAATAGAATAGAGCGATCTAGGCTACAATGGTATGGACATGTGAGGAGGATGCAAGAGAAGAGGATACCGAAGAAGATGTTTGGAATGGAAATGACGGGAAGGAGGCCAAGGGGAAGACCAAGGGACAGATGGACAAAAGGAGTTAAGAAGAGTGTGAAGGAAAGAGGAGTGTGCTGGGACACAGTAAATGACGATAGATGGTGAATGGACAGGAAACGATGGAAAGGCTTATGTTCCAAGCAGACCCGACCAGCGCACAGTGGGTCAAAATCAAAATCTAGGGGGACAAAATTATTTTTACGTTTTAATCATGAAATTAGAGTGAAAGCAACGTATATAATTCGTTTACTTCATAATAATCATTAGTTAAGCCCTTTTTTAAGCTACATCTACGTGTACATGCAAGAAATTGTCTATGACTAGGAGTTGGATAGAGACTAAACTACAATCGATTGTACTCAGTTTACCTTTAATTTGGAAGACTGCAGTTGTGGATAATTGCAGACAGCACTTCAGTCACTATCATTAATCACTCGATGACCCTGACCTTGATGACTCATCACATGTGTCATCTGAAGCATCATCGTCACTCACTGCCTCATGCTGTTCATGATGAGCTGGTACATCTGGTTCCTTCACTGGATAATGATCTTCTCTTTTTATGTTGAATTTTGGTTTTATAAGATATTACGGGGTCCGAAGATATCAGAAGCATATGCAATTTGTCCTCATTTGTATGTTTTCGTGAGAATTTCCTAGAATGACCAAATCTGTATTTTCTCAAATCTTTGTTACATGATTCTTGGGCTTCTTCTGACAATTGCCCGATAGGTATAATACAAAACTCAATTATATCTGCACCATGCATTAATACTTTATGCACAGTGACTGGCATATAAAACAATGGATATAGATTTAGATAGAATTTTGCTGTATCCTGGGTGTAGGTTTTGAAAGCGAGTGTATTTATAGGGAACTGACAAGAAAGAGCACACAAAATTGTAGAAAAACATCTGATTAGCTCTTCATTTATACCCGTAATTTTGGATGACAAGACTGGATCCTCCAAAAAAAAAAAACGGCGAGCAGTGTTGCCATCATTCGAATTTCCGACGCCTCCAGATCTTGGTTTGTCAACATGCAGACCCATTTCTGATCGAAATTCATTTTGTATTACTTTCTTTCTTTTTTCTCTTATCTTCATCCCCTCTTGCTTGCCATTTCTTAATTTCTATTTTGTAAGATATATGTAGCAGGCGTTCAAAAAATCGGATCCAACAATGGAGGGTAGATAATCCAAATTTATAGCTCTCCTCAGGACAAACTGTTTTTGGGAGTGTGTTATTCATATCTCTGGGACCAGCACCACACACATAACACCTCTGTGCTGATGAACCTGTAATAGAATTGCAGACTTTTCCATCCACCATGGTCAGCAATAGAGTTTGATTGATCACCAAGTTCTATTTTACTTGGTTGGAGGGACATTATTTCAGTTTCAACTAATTGAACCACTCGCCTAGTCAATTCGACAGTCTCCTTTTCAAACAATAATTTAAGAGGTCTGCAAAATCGTGTCGAAGAAGGTCGTGGGTTCTGCCATAGAATTTTCTTTTCATTGTTGCTTTCTACATTTAGAGAATACATTTGTAATGGAACAACTGAAACTACAAAAATATCAGAGTCCCTGCCGTCATCATCTGTAAATTTCTGCTTATACTGGCTATGTCCGCTTGAACCATCACACCCCCATTTTAATATAATATGAACTGTATCATTGCTAGAGATAGACTGCTTCAAAATATCTTCTTGAACTACTGCAAGGCGCTGAATTGTATGGTCGACCAGTGATTGCAATGTTATTGTGGCTGATGTTTCCGTTATTGTTATTGATTCACTTGGTGGATAGCTTTTCTGTTTTGTTTCTCTAATGATGTGGTAAGGTGGGAAAATATTACTGTTCCTATTTTTGCATTCAAGTCGCATATTCATATATTGGCTTTTGCTGTAATAGTTATCTACAAGGTATGATAGCGCCTCTTCACCGGTAAGTGGTACAGGTTTTACAGCTGGTGATATATAGGATTTTTAATTTTAGTAGCTCTATGTGGGGACTTAAGAGTTTCTTGAACCATTTTTGCAGCATCTCGTTTTCCAGACATGTGCAGTGATACTTGTGTGGCATGAATAAGTTCTTGTTCTGAATGTGCAGAGAGTAGCGGTTGAATTTTTCGTCTCTTTGAATTTTCACTACTTTCATGAAAAAGCTTCCTAGGCCTTCCGACTTTCGATGTGGATGGAGTAGGATGATTTAAATTTTCTGTTAATTTAGAATCATACACAATTTTCGAAAATGTTGTCTCCTCTTTTAACCAATAAGAATATTTTGAAATGAATTTTGATTTATTTCTATGAACCTGCTTCCACAGCCTGGTAAAATTATCAACAAAATCCTTTAAATCTCCCTGTAGGCATTCAGTTATTTCTTCAGAACAATTTTCAACCCCTAATTTACTTTTAACAAACTCACAAAGTTCCACTTTTGACACAGTCTTCGAACCCAGTGCTTTAAACAGTTGTAAACGTGTGAGAACTGGTTGCGCGGCATCTCCTAAAACGTAAAATAACTAAGTAAGTTGCAAGAAGATGCAAAAAAACGTATAACAGGCGTAAACTACAAGACTTTATCTACATTTTAACATTAAGCAGAACGTGACGCAGAGTGACGCGGCATACTAAAAATCTAAGTGAAAATATAATTTTAAAAATAATAGTTAAATATTATATAATACAAATAGGGCTAATATTACGGAACAATTACGCCTATTAATAACCGAAACACGTTATAAATGTAAAGATCATACCTTCAGCTGAATGTTCCATCTTAAAGCATTACTCTAACCACATAGACAACCAAACTACAGCCACTTACATTCACCCTCCAATTCAGACTGCGAGATACCGCAAGCTCAGCGCAGGAGATAAGATTAGATTCCAGCTCGAACAGTGGTGTCAGATTTACACTAAGATGTGTTTATATCCCGGAATAGTGAGCGGCAATCATATGAGAATGCTGTAAAAGTAATAAATTTTGATTTTTAATTATGAAAATAAATAATTTTGTCCTCCTAGATTTCGATTTTGACCCACTGTGCAGCGGTCGGAAACTGCTCAAGATGATGATGATGATGTTGGTGCATGAACATTTATCAATGTGTGTATCTTGTTTTCCACTTTAACTGTTAACAATGCAACTCGTGGGGAATTTGAGGAAATATCCGTAATGGAATCTAGTATTCTATGGAGTACCAAGAAACCTACTCCAAATTGAGGGACATTTTTCATTACCCTTTCTCCTGGAGGCCCTTTATAGAGACGATACCCACCTGATTCAATTGGGTTCTGATCAGTATTACGTAATTCTTGAAGAGCAGTGATCACAATTTTGTGTTGAACCAAGATATCAGTTAGATGCTTTAACTTACCAACCTTCATAAAAGAATTAACATTTAATGTCGCCAAATATGAGAACTTTCCCGGCTTGTTGAATTTAAGTACGTTCTTAGCGTGATTAGTCTGCATGCTTGGTAATTATATCTCGAGGCGATAATTTTTGTTTATATTACTACACTGACCGGCAAAAAAAGTGGAACAGTTAAAAAAGTAATGTAAAAGTATAAAATTAGCCATGAAAAAGATGTAATCACATTTTAAAAGCTTTTCACGCATTAGAACACACATCTGAAACATCCGTGAATAGAAATTGATAATATGACATTTTTTAGGGTGGTTTATTACCATGAATTACCCCCAATCTTCGATGAGCCTATCGTAATGGTTTTATGGCGGGAAGTGCACTGTAAGCGCTTAAGGTTTATGAGTGTTGCCGCTTGCTTATTGTTGTTCTAGGGATAGCAACTGGCATTTGTTGAACATCTAGGAACCATTGTCATACATTTTAGTAGGTTATCCATGCGCAGTTCACACTAAAACATGCATCTTAGCCGTGTAGGAGCTGCACAGACAGTTGCATTGGTGGAGGATGGCCGCAGCTTCCTTTATGTTGCTGAGGTCATTGGATCATCTCTCAGTAGCATTCACCGTGCAGTGCAACGTTACAGAGAACTCCAAACATACGACAGGAGACGAGGGTCAGGTCGTAGAAGAAGCAAAAGTGCCAGGGATGACAGATTTCTCACCCTGCAAGTTCTGCGTGATCGCCATACCACAGCAGTCCAGGCACGAAATCAACTGGAAAATGTCAGAAATGTGAGAGTGAGTGAGCGAACAGTAAGAAGAAGGTTTGAAGAAGCTCATCTTTCGTCCCGGAGACCTGCACGTGGACCCGCACTCGAACGACATCACAGAGAGGGCGTCTTCGCTTCGCAAGGCAGCATCTGGGATGGACCCTCGAGCAGTGGGCCTCTGCTCTCTTCACTGACGAGTGTCGCTTTAACCTTAGATCTCCTGATGGAAGAGAAAGAGTGTGGAGAAGGCGCGGGGAGAGGTACAGCCCTGTTGCTTTCTCCTCTAGGACTCCATTTGGAGGTGGCTCGGTTATGGTGTGGGGTGGCATCAACATTATGGCCCACACCGAGTTGGTGTGCATCGATCACGGGACGCTCAATTCCCAAAGGTACATCGAAGAGATCCTGATGAACCATGTGATGCCCTTTGCACCTTTCGTTGGTCAGAATAACATGCTGATGCAGGATAATGCCCGCCCTCATACTGCTCACTGTGTTGTACAATATCTGCAGGAAGTGGGGATTCAAACCCTGGACTGGCCAGCTCGAAGTCCTGACTTGAACCCGATCGAACATGTATGGGATATGCTTGGAAGGAACGTCAGACAGCGTGACCACACCACCTTGGCACAACTGAGAACATCGCTGCTGGAGGAATGGGATCGCATCCCGGCAGATGCCATTCGACAAGTAATGAACAGTGTGCCTAAGCGTTTACAAGCTGTCATGGATGCTAAGGGTGGAAACACCCGTTTTTAGTGACCAGTGTTCCCGTGCAGTGCAGTGCAAAAATTAACACAGTTTTGTTTGGCAATATGTTTGATAAAAACCAGCCCAAAAGAACATTACTAAAAAATAGAAAATTGTAAGATTTGTGATTGACATACCGTAGCGAAACGATGAAGGAGTTTTGGAAGAATAACAAAAATAACAGCAGCAGATCATAATTCATTTTATTTGAACCTATGGGTCTAAACAGCCTAAATAAATAAATAAATAAATAATAATAATGTTATTTTTTGGACATTTATATAGAATGAATGATAGCAGGTTAACCGAACAGATTTTTAAATAACTTTGGAAAAAGAAATCGACAACAGCCTGGTTTCAAGAAGTAAAGAAAGATTTAGAAAGAAAGAATGTAAGAGACGAAGATGCATTAGAGAGAGAAATTTTCAAAAAAGAAAGGTATTGGGAATGGAAGGACTCCAAGGAAGGCAGTATAAGAAAACGGGTTCAAAATGGTCGAAGACAGAAATAAGACACACAGCGAAAAGATGAAGGAGCACTGGAGGAAGAAGAAAGAACAACAAAGGACGAAACATTGAAATTGGTTCGTGGTCTTCAGAAGACCCTAACAGAGAAAGAAGGAGAATGTTTTCCTCCAGCAAGGCAGACCAACCGCATCAATACTTTCTTTCAGGAGAGGAAAACCAAATGGGCTTGGCTCATTGAACTACAGTAGATAGAGATCTCAAAGAAGTGGGGATTACTTCAACTGACATCAAGGAGCACATCACACTGAAGAGAAAACTTCAAGCATCCTGAGGGTTCCAAGAAAAAACGAGGCTAAAAACGGAAAAGATTTGGACCCAGGAAAGGAAGGAAACCCACCGAGAACGAATGCGGGCGTACTGGGCAAACATCAAAGCCCGAAGAATAAGACAGTTGGAATGATGCAATCCATAAATGGCCGATATGAAATGAATGAATAATAATAATAATAATACTAACTGCGGATGTGTTTTATATCTGAATGCACCTAGTAATGTTCTGTACATGGACCGGAAATACGGCAAATTAAAACTCGTCCAGAATTATTGAACACTAGCTATAAACACGCATATGTATGTAATATTAATGGCTTATTGGTAAAGATACGAGAAAATAGCATTTTGAAATTGATTTTGTAGCACTTTCATTTTGAAAAATAGAGTTTTGTAGCATTTTGAACTTTAAAAATTAGCGTTTTGTAGCATTTAAACGACACTAAGGACGGTAAAAAATGAAAAGTTCAAAATTAATAAAACACGGCAACTAATATAAACATGTTCAGGTTTGGATACATAGGTGTTTCTAATAAACGGCACAAGATGACTTTCAAAATTAAATTTACACATTTACTAAACTTAAGGCAATACAATACATTGAATAATTAACTAATTAAAAGTATATCTACCCCTTATTTTTCCTGTTTCAACGGGGAGGGATGTTGGGATGAGATACAATATATTTCTATTTGCCGATTGGTTTTACAACTGGATGTCTCTTCTGATGCCACCCTAATGAGACTAGTTTATGAGAGATGAATGGAATTTGACTGGGAGTTGGAAGAAAGCAGCGGATGCCTTGAAAATAGGAACCCACAGAAAATCATTTAATGGACAGCCAACGTTGAGGTTTGAACTTATTTGTGTACAGAGTTCAGAGCTGCGTGGTCCCATTGCCTTGCACCTTGTGCGTATAGCTACTACAGTCACTAAACTTAGTTTTTGTGGTTGAAATTCAACATGGCACATGTTTCTAACTTCTCTTCCTTCAATCTGGTTCTTCTATCAGTCAGAACCAGATTATAGGCACTGAAGAAACGTTCAGCATCTACACTATTTACTGGCAACAAAATTGTTTTCAAGGCAGCTTTTACAAAGTTCTCCTTAACAGAACCCATAGCCAAGAGGATCTGCAAAACATCTACATTTCTTCCCTCTCTCAGTTTTTCAATCAGTCGACGATGGAATTACAGGTAGCCATCACTGAAACAGTCCTGGCTGAGTTTCTGAAAAGCAGGTAGTTGTGATCTGCTCGAGGATGCAGTTACTTCATTTACCTGATGAAACATATAAATAAATTAGAAGATATTAATAATAGCCAGCTTTAAATACACTAAAATTGTTAGATAGCATAGACTTACATACCTGCAACTGTTGGCCAGCTTTAGCTAGGTTGAAAAGACTCCCCACTTCCTTATAGATATTATTAGCTGGGCATGGACTCATATGCACAATTAATTTCACTTCTGCTTTCTTACTTGCTCTTTTCAATGTTTCAGCGACTTGTGCCTTTTTTACAGCACTAGTGAACTGAGTCAAAAAAGAAGTTGTCTGTTCTAAAAAGTGCCCTCCAGCCAGTCTTGCCAATGAATGACGAATTGTCATCAGTTTATCCCAAATTAGATGGGCATATGGATATTTAGAGCCTTCCAGTTCGTTGATCATCTGCATTAGTGGCTAGCAAATGTCTGAAACGAAGGCAATCTGAGTGCGCAACACCAAATCTAAGTTTTTGCCTTCAAACATTTCGCACACTGTGTGGGTACTTCTGTTCTTTTCCTCCTGAGAATTTAAAAATTGTACCAGAGGGTTAACATACTTTGCGAGGTACTGAACACTGCGAAACCAGGAATTCCAGCGAGTTATCACAGGCTTAGGGAACAACGTGGGTGCCAACTCTGGAAATCATTCCTTCAGAAAGTTCAGGTAAGAACTCTTGATCTTCCTACCATGGAGGAACACCATTTTGAGCTTTGAAATGAGAGTATTCAACTCTGCCAATTCCACCATAAAAATATCACCCACTAAATTAATTTTATAGGCCCAGCATTGAAAATGCACTAGGTGATCTCCAACTAGAACTTGCATACCTTGAAAGCATGTCGCCATATATCAAGCTGAATCGGAAACGAGATCAACGATATTCTCATATTTGATGCCATACTTCTTGGTTATGTGGAGAACAGCCCAGATTCATCAACATAAACGGGAGGACAGCATCAGGCTTAAGGCCTGGACAAAATAACTTCCTTGAGAGAAGATTAGACTGAAAGGATTGGGCTAAGGAAATGCGGCCTGGTTCTTTCAATACTAGACTGAACATTGAGAGTAAATACAATACTTTTATTTTTAGGGTGAAACTTGCAAACACATTAATAAAGCCTTAATTAAAAAATTAGTTATGCTGGCCCGCCTGGGGCAGTTTCAAATGTTCATTAATTTTAATTAGGTTGGCCCAGCCATGGGCTATTACTCAAAAGTTCATTCTGCTTGATGCACACACAAATTTAATATTCTTGCACTTGCTAGCAAACACTTAAAACGAAGATGATTAAGATAATAATAAAAAAGGCACAAACTTATCTTTAGTGGCGATGACTAGAAGCATGCTGACGGAGACTGCCGTGGCCAACACTAGATTTTTTGGTAGTAGAATTTGAAATGTCCAGCATCAGGAAAATAACTTCGCCAGGGCGACCAGCGCTGTACATTGGCTAACATCGTTAGGTTTTGATGCTATTTCTTGAATGCCAAATAACATGGCATTTAGAACTGCGATTTGATGCAGCTTCTTGCGGTTTGGAGTAAAAACGTAGAATGCACTTTCTCAGTGCTGAAGCTCTCTGCTGTTGCGTTTCCTGGTAGTTTCACTCATAAATGCAGATTAGGCCTGAAGTTTAGAAGGCCCCGGAGAAGGGCGGAAGGCACGAATGCCTCTCGCTAGTTGAAGAAGACCGTAGAAGGTTTGAAGAAGGAATGCTGATGGAGAGCAAAACGCCGCCACTTAAATAATAACATCATGGAAACGTCTGGAAGCCAAGCTGGCGGGCGATGATTGGCCAGGGCAAGCTGTGACGTCAGTCATACAGGAAGGCAGCAAGCAAGTCGACACCCTTTTCAGTATGCGATCGTAAGCTGGAGGCGCATGACCTATTAACACGCTGAGGTAAGAGTCTTAGATATATATATAGAGAGAGATTAAACACTAGTAATAAACATTATAATGTTAACAGAAATGAATAAGTACATATGTTTTCGTTCGGTGGTCTCAAAAGCATTTAACTGACAAATGCGGCACAAAAGAAAAACGCACTATAAACATCACGAAAGTGATCATGCTCCGAGACCCCCGAAAGAAAACAATCAAAGAATCAGTTACAAAAACGTGAACAACAATAAAGAAGATGACACTAAGCCTCAACAGGCAAGATAGCAACCATAGAAATTGGTCTAGTATAGACACCCTTACTAGTGAGAACATCTACAACTCTCACATGATTATCCCGACCCAAATGGCAGTGAGTTACCCTACCAATATTCCATACGAGAGGGGGACTTGGATCTCGCAAAAGAACCATATCTCCCACTCGCACATCAGGCTGGGAAAGCCGCCACTTCTCTCTTCTGTTAAGTGAGCCAAGATACTCCAGCTTCCAACGGCGCCAAAAGGAGTTTCGCAAAGAGTCTAACTTCCTCCAGAAAATAGGCAACCTGAGATCACAGCGTCGACTCAGCAAAGGAGGCGTAGAAGCTAAAGAACAGCCTATTAAAAAATGACCAGGTGTTAAGGGAAGAAGATCCTTAGGATCATTAGACAAAGGCGTGAGCGGCCTAGAATTTACAATACCCTCAACCTGAATAATTAAAGAATTGAATTCCTCATAGGAAAGGATGGCTGAACCAAGGGTTTTCTTCAGCTGTCTCTTCGTGAGCTTTATGCAAGATTCCCAACGACCACCATGATGGGGGGCGTATGGGGGAGTGAAATGCCATTTGAATCCCTTAGCATGCGAAAAATTAGAAAACTGTTCCTTAGCAGAAGGGGAGGTAAGCGCAGTTTTCCAAAGATCAAAAGTACTAACAAAAATTTTTGCGTTATCTGAGAAAACCTCAGAAGGAACACCCCTTCTAGCGGCAAATCTAGAAAAGGCTGCTATAAAATAAGGAGTAGAAGCACTTGTAACCAACTCAAGGTGAATGGCTCCTGTCACCATGCACACAAATAAAGAAATATAAAGTTTACCTAACAACTTTCGCTTAGATAAAGGGGAATTAACTTGATAGACATAAGGACCGGCATAATCGATACCCGTTAGGGCGAAAGGCTTACTAGGTTCGGAACGAAAATATGGCAAGTTTCCCATAATTTGCGTGATTGGCGGGGGCTTAGATTTGAAACAAGGTATACATTTCCGAATAACAGAAGAAACTTCATGAACACCGTTAATGAGCCAATATTTCTCGCGAATTAAACAAAGCAAAGTGCGGGTGCCAGCGTGCAAATTCTGATAATGAAATTTCTTTACGATAAGAGTAGTAATAGGATGTCTAGAAGGGAGAATAATGGGATGTTTTTTCTCATCTGAGTAACTAGAATATTCTAGCCTACCCCCCACTCTTATTAATCCATCTTGGTCCAAAAAAGGGGTGAGAGGTAACAGCCTACTAGACTTTGGTAAAGCTTTTTTGCTTAAAAGCGTCTGATACTCAAGAAAGAATACTTCTTGTTGCATGAGAAACAAGATTCTACGAGTAGCAAATTCCAATTCCATTTTAGTGAGAAAGGGTTGCGGTTTCACAGGCTGATCAAGAACAAGAAATTTCCATCGAAATAAATATGCTACCACACGAATTAATTTATTAAATGAAGAGTAACGCTGAAACAGACTAGTAGCAATAGAAGTTAGAAAAAGGGAAGCGGTAACAATGCGAGCATCAGGAACATCTTCTGCGAGTGGATTAGATGAACGAGGCCAACAAGAGAAATCCTGACTGAGCCACGCCGGACCATTCCAGTATAATTTAAGAGAAATTAATTTCTTGGGCAAGCAGCCACGTGAAATTATATCAGCGGGGTTTTCTTTTCCCGGAACATGATTCCATTGGTCAAAATGAGACAACTCTTGTATTTTAGAAACGCGATTAGCCACAAAAGTGGTCCAATGCGAAGAAGGTTTTGAAAGCCAAGCTAACACGATGGAAGAATCACTCCAAAACCATGTGGTCGAAAATTTCAAATTTAAACTGATTTTTAATTTGCTGGCTAATTCCACAGCCATTACAGCAGAACATAATTCCAATCTAGGCAAAGATATGGATTTGAGTGGGGCTACCTTTGATTTTGCGCAAATTAAATTGGAAAATCCGGGTAAAGTATTGGAAGAGCGGCCTACTAAATAGGCGCAGCAACCGTGTGCCTTTTCAGAACTATCTGCAAATACGTGCAAATCGAAATACTGACATGAAAGGTCCGAAATTAAAGTGCGGGGAATAGAAATTTGAGAAAGATCTAACAAACTCTTGCGGTATTTCAACCACTCATCCAAAAG
Organism: Meconema thalassinum; assembly: GCA_946902985.2. Lineage (NCBI taxonomy): Eukaryota > Metazoa > Arthropoda > Insecta > Orthoptera > Tettigoniidae > Meconema > Meconema thalassinum. The sequence goes on from OX336395.1 coordinate 207,218,568, forward strand.
GGGGGAGGGTACCTCTTCATCCCAACCAATTTTCAATAACCAAAGTTTTTGCAAGAAAATTTTTGCAGTAATAACCACCGGAGCAATGTACTGCAAGGGATCAAAAACTTTTGCTATTTCTGATAATAATTGCCTTTTCGTTTGAGGGTGAAACTCAGATAAGTGTACCTGATAGCAAAAGGTATCTGAAGAAGGAGACCAAAAAACACCCAAGGTTTTAATAGCTGATTCCTCAGTAGGAAGCGCAACACATTTGTCAACAGGAGTTACTTGTGAAAAGTTAGATAAAAATTCGGTTGAGTTCGAGTTCCACTTATGAAGGGTAAACACACCACCGGAAAGAAGAGAGTTTAAATCTTCACAAACAAGAAGTGCGTCAGAGATACTAGGAAAAGAATACAGAAAATCATCTACATAAAATGCAGTTTTCAAAACTTCAGAAGCTAGAGGATGAAAAAGATGACCATCTTGTTCGGCCAACATGTGAAGAGATCGTATTGCGAGAAAGGCAGACGGCTTAAGACCGTATGTCACTGTTCTTAAACGAAATATTTTTATAGGTTTTGCATTGTCGTCTCGCCACAAAATTCTTTGCAAATCACGTTGTTCTGAATTTACTAGAATTTGCCTATACATTTGCTTGATGTCAGCAAGGACAGCAATGGGGAATAGACGAAAGTTAAGTAAAACTGAAGTAAGATCTGTCTGAATAGCGGGTCCAGAATGCAGAGTGTCATTGAGAGAAACACCATTAGCATCTGGAGATGACCCATTAAAAACCACTCTTATCTGTTCTCGGGTGGAAGAATTTTTCCAAACCGGATGATGATTAAGATATACTATTTCTTTAGGAGGATTACTAATTTCTTCAGATTTTGCAACGACTTCCATGTGATTCGCTGATTCGTATTCTTCCATGAAGGAAGTATACTGAGTTTTTAAGAGAGCATCTTTTTTAAAGCGATTTTCAATTGCGAATAAAGCTTTGAGAGCTCTGGAATGTGATTCTGTAATAACAGGGGGGTTAAAAATGCGAGGAAGAGTAACCACGAATCTGCCTTCAGTAGTGCGAACAGTGGTTTCTACGTAGTGTGTTTCACAGATCTCATTATTGAGAGAATGAGGTGAGGTGACTTGAATATCCTCAATGTCCCAGAACTTAATTAATTCTTGATTTAAATCAGCACCAACAAAATAACAATGAGATTTTTGTTGAACGGGGTTGCGGTATATTTGCCCAGTGGCAATCCAACCAAAATCAGTTCTACGAAAGAAAACATCACGGGCAACTTTAACCTTTTCCGGATGTAAACATTGCCAAAAAATGCTGGCACTTAAAAGAATTTCTACAGATGAAGCTCTGTTGAAATTCGGATCTGCAAGTTGCAAATGATGCGGAATATTCCAACCCTGGACTTGAAAAGAAGTAATGGGGGTGTCATTACCTATGGAATTTATAATTAAAAAATCTAAATTTAAATGAATGCCAAGATTATTGGAATCTTTTACATCCACTTTAGCATAACTCAGAGATTGCGATTTGGAACCATTAATTCCTGTAACTTCTATAGAAGTAGGGCATATTTGTAGACCTAACTTGCGAACTAGCGATTCACTGATAAAATTGTTAGTTGCAGCATTATCTAACAATCCCCTTACAGAAACCCATTTTCCGTGAACATTCTTCACTAGAATTTGGACAGTGGACAATAAAACTTGAGTTTTACTGAACGAAACAGAGCTTTGAGTAAAAGACTGAGCGTTATTCGGCAAAGTCTCAGAATGAGATTTAGCGGATGAACTATTGGTTGCTGATGACCGCGATCTTTCATGCCTATGCAGGAGAGTATGATGCTTTGCTTTACAGTGAAAACATAACCGTTCAGAACGACAATTGCTTATCATATGTGTCGCTGATAGGCAATTAAAGCAGTGCTTGTGGGTGGTAATTAATTTGCGTCTTTCATCCACAGATAAAGATTTGAATTGAGCGCATTGGTACAAGTTATGTGGTTGTTGACACAAAACACAAGCTTGTGCTTGATTGGAAGACCGAATATTGGTAGAAAAGACATGTGACCTTAGTACTCTCTGAGTGGGGCTGATGTCCTTACTATTAGAGGGAGGTTTGAAGGTAGCGCTACTCTTTTGACTGGCTACAGCAGAGAGAATTTGGCATTTCGCCTTTAAGAATTTAATAATAGCTTCATAGGTACACAATGAATGTTGCGACAGAGCTGCTTCCCAATCTTTTAAAGTTTTAGTGTCTAATTTAACAGAAATAAGATGAATCAAAAATAGATCCCAATGGTCAACTGGTTGGTCCAAATTTGCAAGCGCACGAATATGAAGTTCCGCAGCATCGATCAGATTACGAAGCGAGGCAAGATTATCAGCTTGAACAATAGGTAAATTGAATAAACCCTGTATGTGACGTTGAGTTTTTAAACGAGTGTTCCCAAACCGATCTCTGAGAAGTGCCAAAGCTACTTCATAATTTTCATTTGTCAACGTAAGCTCTTGGATGAGTTTAAGTGCGTTGCCTTGCAAGGACAAACGCAAATAATGAAACTTCTGTATTGAAGGAAGAGAATCGTTTTCGTGAATCAATGAATTGAATAATTCAAAAAATGGTTCCCATGTAGCTTCATCTCCGGTAAATTTAGGTAATTCTATTTTCGGTAATATAACACGGGAAGGAAAAGAAGAAGATTCTGAAGGAATTTTCTCCTGCTTTTCCTGCAATGTTAAACTTCTTAAAAGCTGCTTCGCGTCTGCGAACCCCTTATAATATAGATTTTCAACCTCACAACGGTCACTTTGCTGATCGGGATCCTTGGTCTCAATATTACTTTGGATCTCATCATATTTTTCAAAGGCCTGTTCATAACCTTTCAGTCTTTGAGAAATTATGTCACTATTACGTTCTTTTTCCGGGAGCTCATCTAGAAAAGTGCGAAAACGCGTTAACTTGCCTTTGACAGAAGCTCTGGCATTAATGAGTTTCTCGTCAATCGGCATTATGAAAGTTTGTTGTGTACTCACGACTATACTGTGAGCTGGTACACCTTGCTTCGGAAGAAGTTGACAGTCTGCCAGAAAAGAGAGTGCGGCTTCCCCTGCGGTGAAATACGGGCCTGCTGTTTGTCTCCCTTCTCAGTGCCAACCATATACACTCGAGCTGAAACTTTCGAAGTAGATTAGAAAACACAATTTTTAAAATATTAACACACTCAATGTTCAGTATGGCATTTAAATTTTGAATTAGTTCCAACATTAAGAAATTTGAAGATTTGGTTAAACAGAATGTTTACAAGCATCCCGGTTATAGGCACCAAAATGGTTATGTGGAGAACAGCCCAGATTCATCAACATAAACGGGAGGACAGCATCAGGCTTAAGGCCTGGACAAAATAACTTCCTTGAGAGAAGATTAGACTGAAAGGATTGGGCTAAGGAAATGCGGCCTGGTTCTTTCAATACTAGACTGAACATTGAGAGTAAATACAATACTTTTATTTTTAGGGTGAAACTTGCAAACACATTAATAAAGCCTTAATTAAAAAATTAGTTATGCTGGCCCGCCTGGGGCAGTTTCAAATGTTCATTAATTTTAATTAGGTTGGCCCAGCCATGGGCTATTACTCAAAAGTTCATTCTGCTTGATGCACACACAAATTTAATATTCTTGCACTTGCTAGCAAACACTTAAAACGAAGATGATTAAGATAATAATAAAAAAGGCACAAACTTATCTTTAGTGGCGATGACTAGAAGCATGCTGACGGAGACTGCCGTGGCCAACACTAGATTTTTTGGTAGTAGAATTTGAAATGTCCAGCATCAGGAAAATAACTTCGCCAGGGCGACCAGCGCTGTACATTGGCTAACATCGTTAGGTTTTGATGCTATTTCTTGAATGCCAAATAACATGGCATTTAGAACTGCGATTTGATGCAGCTTCTTGCGGTTTGGAGTAAAAACATAGAATGCACTTTCTCAGTGCTGAAGCTCTCTGCTGTTGCGTTTCCTGGTAGTTTCACTCATAAATGCAGATTAGGCCTGAAGTTTAGAAGGCCCCGGAGAAGGGCGGAAGGCACGAATGCCTCTCGCTAGTTGAAGAAGACCGTAGAAGGTTTGAAGAAGGAATGCTGATGGAGAGCAAAACGCCGCCACTTAAATAATAACATCATGGAAACGTCTGGAAGCCAAGCTGGCGGGCGATGATTGGCCAGGGCAAGCTGTGACGTCAGTCATACAGGAAGGCAGCAAGCAAGTCGACACCCTTTTCAGTATGCGATCGTAAGCTGGAGGCGCATGACCTATTAACACGCTGAGGTAAGAGTCTTAGATATATATATAGAGAGAGATTAAACACTAGTAATAAACATTATAATGTTAACAGAAATGAATAAGTACATATGTTTTCGTTCGGTGGTCTCAAAAGCATTTAACTGACAAATGCGGCACAAAAGAAAAACGCACTATAAACATCACGAAAGTGATCACTTCTGTATGGTATCAACAATTGCTTGGCTACAGGTTGTTCCATTGGCTTTGTCTAGAAATGAACATGACGCCAAAGCAACATTTTGTTCACATGAATCGGTCACTGAGCGGAACAAAACAGCAAAGACACATCTTCCTGCCATGTCTATGGTTTCATCAGCAACAATGACTACTTCCTGTTCTTGAAAATCACAACGAATACGGTCTTGATCTTCGGCACCACATTTAGGAAGGTACTCTCGCCGTAACTGGTCACTCCCAGGCAAATCTCCAGATCCGTTTACATACCTGAAAAAATATTTTACAATATTGTTATGCTCTATATTATACTATATTCACTTTCATATCCATGCAAAGCATTCAAACATGGAAATTGAATGAAATAGTCACTTTTTGAAGTAGGTACGTGCTGCTGGATGATCCAATTTATTTAAAGGTATGTTTGCCTGTAGACACATCTTGACAGTGTCACAAATAAACTCAGCCTTCTCGAGCTTTGCTTTCTTGGCTTTATCATTAACACCAACCAAAGTAGCTTCTCGCTTATTAGCCACCTGTTGATCCCATTTAACCGATTCCTTCCTGTTCTTATGTATTAATGTTCTGCAGTGTTTGTCCAGATTGTCCTTTTCCCAATCCAATCTAATGTTGCTAATCCCACACATTAAAATGTTAGAATCGCTCACATAAAAGCCCTCTTCCTTATAACCACGTGCACGTTTGTGGATGGTAATTTAAGGTCTTACCATTTCTGAAATTTAGGTTTAAAAATATTTTTACTATTTTTAGTAAAAATCTGTGGGTTGTAGCCATATTATTCTCGTGTACTGTAATTCGCGTGCGTTTATCTATGCGGTACGGTACAAGTAACTGTCGCAGCGGGCGAGCTAAAGAAAGTGTGAAACAACAAAAGTGAAATACGAAAGACACGTGTATTATAGCACGAGAAGTCCATCTGTGCGCACGGTAAACTTCAAAAGGCAAGCATTGTAGTCGGAACACAGCCTGCTTTATTGTAACAATCGAAAGTTTGGCCAACAGCGCCAGCAGCTCAGGATCATTCGAGTTGCCGCGCTGTTAATTACGTAATGAGAACGTAACCATCGGATATTTTCGGTGAAGCTCGTGTGCCCTCGTCTCACGTCACGCAGCTGACCAACAGCACTTGGCGCGCAATCTTTTGTTTTCAGACAGCACGTTTCTGGATGTTTAAGTCATATTTCCGCGATTTTTATACTACACTGATAGGCTTATTAGGATTTTTACACTCCGAATCCTTCCTCAGTATGGTACGGTTAAAAAAACATGATAATGTGACATTTAACAACTGTTTCATTGCTGCTGCTGCAGCTTTTATAAGCTAGTGTTGGTGTTCCTAGGTGCAGTCACTATGATGACCTGTATACAACACTGGACTCAAAGGAAGGAGAGAAAACTATCTTCAGGCTGACCAAAGCTAGAACAAAGTCAGTACAGGATATTGAGCACTATGTGTGCATAAAAGGCAAAAATGGTCAACGTTTACAAGACAAACAGGATATCCTCAAACGTTGGCAACAACACTTTGAAGAGATTTCCAACATTGAGTTCCCACATCCCTCTATTCCAGAAGGTACTCCAACAGCAGGTCCTATCTCACACATCACATCTGAGGAAGTCACCAGTGCCATTAGGAGTATGAAGAATCAAAAAGCACCAGGACCAGATGACCTGCCGGCAGACTTCTGGAAGTTGCAGGAATTAAAAGAACCCGCGATCAACTGGCTGACCAACTTTTCCAATGCCATAGTTGACTCTGGAACTGTTCCCAGTGATTGGGCTACAAGCATCACTGTACCTATCTTTAAACAAAAAGGTGATCCAGCAGAATGTGCAAATTATCGTCCAATTCGCCTCCTGTCGCACACAATGAAGATTTTTGAGAGAATCCTTGATCGACGACTGCGGGACATCGTCAGTATTAGTACCAACCAGTGCGGCTTCGTCAAGGGTGCGGGAACAACTGATGCAATCTTCGCTGCCAGAATGCTCATCGAAAAGCATCGCGAGAAACAACAGCCACTGCATATCGCCTTTCTTGATCTTGAAAAGGCTTTCGACCGTGTTCCACATCGTGTGATCTGGTATGCACTTCGTAACCATGGTGTACCAGAAATGCTTATCAGCTGGATCAAGATGCTATACACAAACACCACAAGTTGTGTACGTTGTGCTGTTGGCACCTCGGAGAGCTTCCCAGTGAAAGTCGGTGTACACCAAGGATCTGCACTGTCCCCATTGCTCTTTGTCCTAGTCATGGACACAGTCACACGGGATCTGCAAAGGAATGTCCCTTGGACACTCTTATATGCTGATGATGTCGCACTTGCTGATACCACCAGGATAGGATTGCAGCGTCAAGTTGAAAATTGGAACAGCCGTCTCTCACAATACGGTCTTCGACTGAACAAAAAGAAGACCGAATACCTTGAAACTGTCCCAACCAACGGATCCATCCAAATTGATGGAGAGACATTGACGAAGACCTTAAGCTTCAGGTATCTAGGATCTCGCCTACAAGCTGATGGTGAGATAGGTGATGAAGTGCGAAGTAGGATAAAGGCTGCATGGATGAGATGGAGGGAAGTTACAGGCGTACTCTGCGACAGAAGGATGCCACTATACCTTAAGTCCAAAATATACCGCATGATAGTACGTCCTGTTGCTTTGTACAGTGCTGAATGTCGACCAGCTGACAAAGCTACGGAGCGCCAATTACATAGCATGGAAATGCGTATGCTCCGTTGGTCGATGGGCATCACACTCCTAGATCATATAAAGAATGACTCTGTTCGCCAGCAAATAGGAGTTGCACCCATCACTGAGAAGGCACGGGAAAAACGGCTTCGATGGTATGGCCACGTCTTGCGTGCTGCACCTGGAACTGTTGCCAATTCCGCTCTCTCCTTTGAAGTTAATGGGCACCGTCCACGTGGGCGCCCAAAACAGCGCTGGCATGATACAGCAAATGCGGATATGAAGGCTCTCAATCTAAGACCTCATGATGCCCAAGATCGTGCAAAATGGCGAGCCAAGACCAAAACAGCGGACCCTGCAGCAGCGGGAAAACGCTAGGAAGAAGAAGAAGAAGAAGTTGGTGTTCCTGTGATGTTCGTCACGCATCTTTCACGCGGACTCCCAAGACTTGAAATTTAATGATATTGTCAATCTCAGAGGTTTTCTTTAATTGAGCAAAACACATTACACGTTCTGTTTAATGAAGGCATACTCCAAAATTACGTAAATGATTACTTTTGGGTTACAATATTCTCGCTTATTACGTCTGTCAAAATATGTAGGCCTGTTTTCATAGTAACTTAATTAGGCCTAGGCCCCCTACTACTTTTTTGTCAATATTTTCGATATTTTTCTAAAAAAAAGGTGTTTGTCACAAAGTCAAGGCATTTTATCGCATTTACAGGAAAAATCACAGAAACCCGCAGTTATCGCACTTTGTCGCATTTTCAATTTTGCAAATTGAAGAAAATTGAAAATAAAAATGGAATTCGCATTTATCGCGGTTGCGATTTTCCCGTATCTCTACTTATTGGATGTACTGTACTCCATCACAGAAGTGCGTAGGATATTATCGAAATATTTTAGTGCATAAAGTGCATAAGAGACACTACTTGAATAGTCTTCGGACTCTTTCATCTACTCCCTGGAGTCCAAAATTGAAGCAATCTCTTGCTCACTGACCCTCTTTTTACTGCACATATCGCAAAATAACTATATAAACACAAAAAGCCGTTCTTAGAACTTGAGACGCAAACTCGACTGAACACGATAATCTATCACAGCTTGTGAGAAGTTAGCAGGGAGATAACACCACTCAATTTGGGGATTCCCTGTTAGGCCAGACCTACAAGTGTAGTTTACTGCCATCTGTTGAGTTTTTAGCGTACCACTTGCACCAGTATCGGCGGATCACTGAACATATAATATATTAAATTCCGCCCTCTGAGGGTTAAGTGGTTAAAGTAAGGTGAGTCCGACTAAATTAGAGGCTAACGTGAGAGGCTGCTTTCCAAAGAATAATCCGTTTGCTGTGGCATGTCTTCCTCCTTGATTTTCTCTGTTCAGAAGCAATGTTTTTAAAAATCTTCCCATATTTAGTCTCATGACTAGGCCCTGATTTTGAGTCTTTTATAAAATGGATGATAGGCTGTTAGTTTTGTGGAATAGCCATTTTAGGTTTTAAATAAATGATTTTAGCTTAAAGTCTTTTATTAAACATGATTATAAATGTCAACACTGAAAATTATAGACCCGAGTGTCACCAATTTCTTCATTTCTCTATCGTTGGGTGGCAACTTATTATCTAAGAACTGAAACAATAATGGATTAGCTGCAGATATCGAAGTACTGTGCACTCCCAATAATTTGCGGTAATTCACGAACTTCTGTGAATTATCTGCAGTTATTTTTGTTAAGCCTAGTAAAAACAAAACTATTGGTTAAGATATTGAAATAGGAGTTTATTTGTGAACATGCAAAAAAATATTTATAACACTTCATTTTAGTGTCTTGCAAAACATGCTAGGCTAGAGGTAGGCATATATGGATTATGTCTACATTAATATCTAACAACAAAAAAAACAGTCATCACTTTTTGATTCTTAGATCGTTTATTCTAATTTCCGATTCCACATTTCGGAAGAAAACATTATATGAGAACGAAAGTTCATCTTTATTTTCTATATAAGAGATGTGTGAACTATAGAGACACTAGCTTGACTTCGGGAACCTTTCGGGATTTCCGTTGCATTATCAACTGTATCTCCGTTTTCCACACGAACAATGAAATCCTGTGCAATATCCTCCTTGCTTCCATGTCTTAAATTATTATCGCCTTTATCGATGTCTAACTTGCCCGTTTGAAATATCGTCGTCACAGAAGTTGGCAAACTCTTGCTTTTGTGCCTGCATAGTAGCGGTATTTTTCTCCCATGACTTGTTGACTTCATGAAGAGCATCCAACAAACACGCTCTCTGCATCGCACAGGTTTGCGCCGTTAGGCAATAATTGCTGTTTACAATACACTGTCCGCGCATCCACCCTTCACAACTCGCAGATCAGAGACCTTGGTGTGTGGCTATTGGGAAAGGGAGGATAGGTTCTGAGTGAAAGTTCATTCCTTGTGTATTGTCTTGGCTTCAAAGATAAATATTAACAAAATTTGATAAAATGGTCCGACTAGCTCATAAAGAAATAGCCAGTGTTTCGCCCCAGTGTACCATTGGGCTCGTCAGTTGGATATGGTACACCTCACCATGACGCGTGGCTAGCACATACTGAGAAGGCCACTGCAGGGCACAAAATACTTGTAGTATTGATGCCATGAGCAATGCCAATGTACTAAGAGAATCAAGCTCCCTTTCACAAAACAATGTAACCTTACCTTGGTATCCATATTGGGGCAATTTGTTTTTGACCTAACCAGACCATTTTATCAACGTTTTGTTAAAATATATTAGCTCAAATTGACAAACTAACATCATGGGAACATTCAATTTCAAATTCACAATGAAATTTGATAAAATGGTCCGGTTAACTCAAATCAGTTGCCAGCGTTTCACCCCAGTGTACCAATGGGCTTTTCAGTTGGATATGGTATACCTCTCCAAGACGCGTAGCTAGTACATACTGAGAAGGCCGCTGCAAGCCCAAAATGTCACCACGAGCAGCGCCAATGTACGATGGAAGTCAAAACTTTCAAAATAATGTTAGCTTACCTTGCCAATCCATATTGGAAATATCTGTTCCAGAAGGAACTAGCCATGCGTCTTGGAGAGATGTACCATATCCAACTGAAGAGCCCAATGGTACACTGGGGCGAAACGCTGACAACTGTTTTGAGTTAACCGGACCATTTTATCAAATTTCATTGTGAATTTGTTAATGTACATAACTCAGTCGGACAATTAACATCCTGTTTCCTTCGGGAACAGATATTTCCAATATTGAATTTCAATTCGAAGATAAGGAACCACCCGCGGCAACATGCTCGTATGTTTCGAAGATTAGGCAAGGAAGCCTACTGTTACATTGCAGAGAAACGCAGTTCAGTCTTCTCAAATCTCAATGATTTTGTCTCTATGTATCGCTTCGCCTTAAAATTCTTTTAAACAGCGGGAAGATTACTTAGCGTGATTATTAGTTGCTGTCAGAATTTCTGTTTTAAGAAATACTCTTGGAGACCTGCGAATTATCAGGAGTACACTGTATCGCAGATGGCTTAAGTTTCATTTCCTGTGACAACAAGGCGGCAGTGAAATAAAGGCTAGGTCTACAATGACCCCGACACAGCAGCGTAAGGACACATTCTTCAGTTTAAAGACAAGCGACCAGGAGCCATACACACAGTTAACTTCAGTGCGTCCACCTCGTAGTGTAGTGAATAGCATTCTTGGCTGTCGGGGTGGGGTGCTAGTTGTGTTCTAATTAGGAAGCTGGGTAAAAAATAGGTTAAAACCTTCAAATCCGGGCCTTACTCATAACTGTTGTCTTGTATGTTTGTTCCAGACACTTGCTGAGTGACCAGTCGGATCCCTTCAACCGCTCACCCCTCACCATGAACATGGTGACGCCCAACGACGAACTACGTGAGCAGATCCAAAACTGGGTCAGAGAGAGGAGAAGCCAGCATGTGTGCGAACACAAAAAGGAGCATCCAGAAAGTACAGCCGAGCATACAGAAGAACATCCAGAAGAGCACATAGGAAACTAAGTTCATTGTTTACTGTAAACAAGGGAAATAAACATTTTTCATGGATATAGAAGAGACATGTGGCTGAGTCTCTGAATAATAATGTTAGATGCAGGCTTTTTTTGATGGCTTCGGTGGCGTAGTCGGTAGCATGCTGAGCTTCTATGCCCAAGATCGTAGGTTCAAACCCAGCGGAAGTCGTCGGATTTTTTAAGAGCATTAAAAAAAATCCCTCAGTATGCCTTCCTCCGGAGGGGAAGTAAAGCCCGGCATTCCCATGTCATAGATTTATGGCATGTGAAAGAACCTTCCACTAATTACACCTGTGTGAAGCTAAATTATAGGTTTAAAAATTGAATAACACTCTTAGGTTTCAACGTTCGTCGCCAGGAGCCGACTGCGGTGGCATCTAGTAACCAAATTCTGAACTAGTAGTCGTTGACAGTGGCGTTTGGCGGCAAAAGTAGTAACTACTTGAAGAATTCAATGTCTGCAGTCCTTACTTGAATTAAAAACAGATAACACACACTAATACAGCCATCACAATTAACACCAGTTATCGGACAGATTCTACACACACCCAAAGTACACGGGGCTACATGACCGCGTAGTCGCAGCCCGCAAACTAAGTAACCAACCAAGATGCAGGCTTGGGCCTGGCTCCCCACATGACTGGTACATGGCTCTCGTAACCAGCTCTGAGAATTTCTCATCATCCTCCTTCTTCACCACCAAGATTATCCCTAAGGATTTAGTATACAGTAGAGTATCGGAAGTTCGAGGTGAAAGGGACCACGACCACCTTGAATTATTGAAAACTCGGACTGTCGAAATGTATGTGAGAAAAAGAAATACTGTACTGTAAAACAATGTTGAAAAGAATAAGGCGGTATTTCTATACTAATATATAAAAATTAGATGGTATGTGTCTTTGTATTACTCAATCACGCAAGGACCACTGGTCTGATGTACATGAAATTTTACATGGATGTAGCTGATTTACCAGGTTAACATATAGGCTACTTTTGATTTTGATACTTTTCACTATTTAAAGATGGCGACCATTTTAGTGACGTGACTACACCCTTTGGTTTCAAACGTTCATATTTCCATTTCAAATAAAAAGAGAATGCTAAGAAATAGCAAACATTCGATGGCATATAGGATGTTTAAAATTTAATTTTCTATCTGAAAGGTCCTTATCACTTTTCGTGTATCTCCAACGGTTAGCGAGTGAAACCTAAATTTGTGCTATGAAACACGGTCAACGCCGAGCAGTGTAGTTGGGCAAAATGTTCCATCCTTACTCTCCCTCAACGCAGCACCACGTCTATCCACTGTTTTAACTTTCACATTTTAATTTATTTATGACCCGTAGCGAAGCATGGGTACTTCAGCTAGTACTTTTATTAAAAGAAAGTGTTTACAGTAGACATTTACATTGGCAAAATAAAAGTTTTAATTTAAGTGTGGTAACAAGTTACACTTCTTGAAAACATAGTGATGCTGCAACTTTTCCTCGCCTCGATTTCATACCACCGTCTTAAGAGCAGGGTGTTGGACGGTGTCGCTTCGGGCTGTTATTCCATGTAGCGCAGAATTGTTAAGTTCAGGATTGTTAACATTCGACATGGTTGCGTATTGACGAAGTACCGTATATAATAGATAAAGAATTATCCTATTTTTGGTTCCACCTAGTCAATACTGATTATTTTAATCATTGATTACATATTCTCACAAGTACATGTTTCGGGATCCAACAATATTTGATCTCTTCATCAGCTTGGAATGATTGTCAAGGCCAACATACATAAAAAATTGCTAAAAATGGGCTAAACATACTAAAGAGATGGATGTTAATGAGATGAAATGACTGTGAGTGAAATGGTACGTGAACAAAGGTGCATTGATATAAATAAACAACAATACCCTTGTGAAAATATACATTAAAAAACACTGGAAAAAAAAGGGACACCAATTGTCCAGTCTTAATGAATAGTATTAAAATGCTGCATAAAAAAGTTCATTTCTCTCATATTGATGGTTGTTGAAGTTGCTTGAATTCGTGACAATCATATTCCTGTTTATGGTAAACTGTGGTCGAATGCGAAGGAAATCCTTTAAGTCCTCGACTCGATTCACTGAAATCTTTACTACTCAGCTTCATTTGGTCATAAATGAATGTTTTTGTACAGAAACGTTCCTCGAGAAATCCTTTACAGAATGGTGGAAACCCCATCAAAATTTATCCATTGGTTCTCCAGATTACCCGTTACATCCAAGAATTGGGGATTATGTTTTATACTATGTGGAGATTCATACAATACCGCACTCAGCATTTGGAGTAAGCTATAAATAAAGCATGCTGTGAGTGCAGCCCAGACTGTTGCAATGTCATACTTGAGGGGTTAATCCTCCCTATATTATTCTGCTAAGGTCCCATTCCGGTTTTGTACCGAAAATAAGGTTCTGTTAACACCAACCTACACATATGGGGTACCTACAGGTTCCGCATAACCCCAAGTGTGCCCGAAATGCACATTTATAATGGGAGCACCATAACCTGGCAAGCCTGCCGCTAGAGCGCAGGACAGCGCGGCGGCGGCAGCCATCTGTTGGGAGCGTGGCGTACTGCTAGGCAAGCCTGCCGCTAGAGCGCAGGGCAGCACGGTGGCGGCAACCATCTGGCAGGAGCGCGGTGTACTGCTAGCTGAGGAGTCTCTCAGCAGATGGCTCCGGTGTGGTCTCGCCAAGACTTTCTCTAGGGTTCATCATCATCATCATCATTATCATTAACCGTCTCCAGCTTCCCGGGTGCGGTATAAGAGCGCTCTCCATGTTTGTCTATTCAGGTATATTTCCTCCTCCTCTACCTGGTGCCAATCGACACCTCTTCCCTGCAGGTCTTCTTTTATTTGGGAGATCCAGCGTGTCCGTGGTCTGCCTCTTGGTCTCTTGCCCTCCACATCTTGCTCAAGCCATACTCTTGCCGTTCTGCTTGGATTCATCCTCTTCACATGACCAAACCATTTCAACCTTGATGTTGCTATTGCTTCATGAAGTGGTTTCACTTGAATCTCGGCACGAATCTTCACATTTCGGATCTTGTCTCTTCTGGTCTTCTGAAGCATTGTTCTCAGGAACTTCATTTCTGTAGCCTGAAGTGCTACTATCTCTTCTGTTGATAGTACAAGTTTCAAGTCCATACGTCATTATAGGTAAGAAGTAGGCCTGATACATCATTTTCTTGGATGTTAAAGGAATTTGTTGGTCCCAAAGGAGGTTCCTGACCTGGTGATAAAACTGAGCTCCTTTTTGGATTCTGTTGGTGACTTCAGCAGAACATCTGTTATCTTCAGTCATAATGCTACCGAGGTATTGGAAATAATCGACTTGTTCTAATTTCGCTCCATCCAGCTCAATGCTTGTATGCAACCTCTGTCTGCTGACTGCCATTGCTACTGTCTTTGTATGACTGATTTTGAGGCCAAACTCCTTAAATTGGTGGTTCCAAGCATTTAGATTCTGCTGTACTTCATTTTCTGTGCAACCCCATACCACTACATCATCTGCAAAAGCAAATGCCTTGAAATCATTTCCAGAATTCTGTTTCACCCTTTTCATAATTTCATCCATCACAGAGATAAACAGCAGTGGTGACAACGCACTGCCTTGTTGCACTCCCTTAGTTGTGGCAAACCAATCTGAATACCCATCTCCTATTTGCACACAGCTCTGGCAATAACTGTACAGCATTTTCACTTTCCTGATAAGAGTTTGTGGGATATTTCTGTTTGATAGACATTCCCATATCTTTTCTCTAGGCAAGCTATCATAGGCTTTTTCTATATCTAAGAAGACAAAGATGATATCCCTTCCTTTCTCCCAGTATTTTTCCATGATCATCCTTACTGCAAATATGAGGTCGGTGGTTGCTCTGTTACCTCTAAATCCATATTGCTCTTCTTCTAACTGGGGTTCAAGGATGTTCCTTATCCGTTTAGCAATAATCTTCTCCATTAGCTTAAGTCCATGTGATAAAAGGGTGATTCCCCTGTAGTTGCCACAATGACGTCTACTTCCCTTTTTGAAGAGAGGGACTATAATACCCTTTGTCCAATCATCTGGGATTTTTTCTTCTCTAGGGTTCAATCCTTTGCAAATGTAAAAATTGCTGTAGAAGAAACTCCTGAGCAAACAATAACCGATGAATTCGTTGTAACATCGAATATTCTCCACAAAGAGGAGCTGTGACAAGTACAAAACACTGTTCTACATAATTCTTTGTGTTTTTCTCATGTATATATGCCGTTTAACAACAATAAATACATTTCTTCAATATTTAAAACTTCGTTCTCCCACATTCTTCCCTACTACCCCATAAACCTACATTCACGTTGCGAAAGCTCGCACGGGCCCACTAGTTAGAGATTATTATTATTATTCAGAGACTCAGCTGTATTAGCAAGATACTTTGTGTGTTAGTTTAATGTATTTATGTGTTTTTAAGGCTGGATGCCAACCTAATGAGAGGATTTATTGAAGATGAATGCACTGGGGCAACGAAGTAGCTGTGCCCTAATTAGAAGGTACTGTCCTGGCATTTGGCTGGGTTGGCAAATGGGAAACCATGGAAAACCATTTCAAGACTGGCTGATGGTGGTGTTTGAACCCACCCACCTTCCGAGTCAGAAATAGTCTAGCCCCATAGTCCAGCACGTTAAAATGCATAGCTACTTCAGTCAGTTTTGTGTGTGTGGAGTTTTTTTTTTTTTAATGTGGTGAAGATTTTTCGGTGTGTGTAAAATGGGAGATTAGTCAAATGTTGGCATAAATGTGTTCTTTTGTTGGCATTATGATGAACTACATTCTCAATAAGTGTTATATTTGAACCTATACTCGTTCTGTGTTATTGCTGTTGAATTATCTTACTCATGACTTTCTCCTCTCTTTTGTGTTCAATTGAAGAGTTTTCTTCCAAATACCAACCACTTGGTCATTTTCATGGCTTTTTGTTTTTGTTCTGAAACCTATTGATGGTATGGTATACATACACATACTCAACTACTATAACATGCAAAATTAATCAAAGTCTCATTCAAATAAGATCTGAAAAACTTTATTTTTTAAAATCTACTTAACCCCCTTAGTGCCAGAACATTTCCTAAAATAATTGCCAAGAATGCCAAGCCATTTTCAATGGTCATGCAGACTATTCGAAAATAAAAATCATAAATAACACATTTCCAACAATAGAATCATTATTTTTGTTTTGTTTTTTAACCAATACCTCATTGGCCGACACGACTGAGGATTTGAATGGTATGGACTCCGTCTTACGGAATGAATACATGATGAAAATTAATAAATGTAAAACAAAAATACTGGAATGCAGCCGAAATAAATCAGAAACCTCTATGGACATCAAATTGGCAGGTGAAAAGCTCAAGGAAGTAGGAGACTTCTGTTACTTAGGAAGCAAAATAACCAGTGATGGACGAAGCAAAGAGGATATAAAAAGTAGGTTGACTCAGGCAAGGAAAGCCTTTCTACAAAAAAAGGAATCTGTTGACATCGAATATAGATTTAGGTATTAGGAAGTCATTTTTGAAAGCCTTTGTCTGGAGCGTGGCGCTCTATGGAAGTGAAACTTGGACTAGTGGTGCAGCAGAAAAGAGGAGAATTGAGGCATTTGAAATGTGGTGTTACAGGAGAATGATGAAGATCAGATGGGTAGATAGGGTGGCAAACGAAGAGGTATTAAGACGAGTGGGAGAGGAGAGATGTTTCTGGCGACTGCTAATGAAGAGAAGAGATAGGTTAGTAGGACACATACTAAAACACCCAGGAATAGCAAGCTTAGTTATGGAAGGAAGGGTTGAGGACAAGAACTGTAGGGGTAGACCAAGGTTAGAATACCGTATGTTAAACAGATTGCTTCGGATGTAGGGTGTGGTAGCTATGTAGAGATGAAACGATTAGCTCAAGACAGGGAGGGATGGAGAGCTGCAACAAACCAGTCAAAAGACTGAAGACTCAAACAACACCAACATTCTTTCATACATTATGTTCATAAAAGTAAATACTGCATCCATACTTTTTTAATTGAGGTTATTCTGATAATTGTTCAATTTTTTCATTTTCTTTTTTTCTTGTAAGAAAGCAGTTTTGAGCCTAAATTAAGGACACCTAAGAGTCATATACGAAGAAACAGTACATTTCCAGCAGTATAAAGTTCTTAGATACATCTGTAGGCAAAAAACTTCAACAAGAAGAAAACAAGTGAACCGCAATTCAGTCGGCTGTGGACTGCATGTCTAAGTAGCACTGAATACAAACTCAAACCTATCGCGTAACAGACTTCGAAGGAAAAAAGTAAAAACCGCACAGGCAAGCTTGGAACCTCACCTTTCCAACAGTATGAAATAGTCACGATCATATGTCTACAGAAATCTACAAATGTAAGATAAACAGCGCGCCGATTCAATCGGCTTTGGCACTTTTGGCGCGAGCAGCGAGAGGCGATCTGTTAGGCGCATGGCACTAACAGGGTTAAGGTATATACATATACAAGTACGTTTGAAATGGCATTTTTAGCCTATTTTCATTAATGAAAAAAAAAAAAAAGGCTTGAAAGATCACCTTTAGTCCGCGTGTCTGTGTGTGCGTGTGTGATGGTGTGTGTACCCCCCTAATAACTTCTAAACGGCTGGAGCGATTTCAATGAAACTCGGTAAGCTAATACTTACGACCCCAACCATTTACTTCAAATTTTGTTACGTCTCACCAATCCAACATGGCGACTGTGCGAAATATTTCACCACCATTCAATATCTCTGAAACTATTACCGATATCACCCTGGAATATTTTACGGTGATAAAGGGAACTACTAGAAGTTCACCTATGTGACTTTTGAAAACCTGGTAACTACAATACCAACATGGCGGCCAAGCAAAGTAGCGACTTTTAAATAGACGTTTCTCGCGATTTAACCAACCAAACGCAATAAAACTTGGTACAGTATATGTTTATACACATTGTAATGCACCGACAGCTAACTTCGTTCATCATCATCATCATCATCATCTTGCACAGTTTCCAGCCACTGGCCGGGTCTGTTTGGAACACAAGCCTCTCCAACGTCTTCTGACTTCCCACCATCTCTCAGCCTCCACCCTTGTCCAGTCTTCTCCTCTCTTCTTCACGCTTTCTTCCACCCCCTTCAGCTACCTGTCTCTCGGTCTCTTTCCTTCCCACTTCGTCTCGTGTACTCTCCTGGGTATCCTCTTCTCCTCCATTCGTTTTACATGTCCATACCATCTAAGTCTAGATTTCTCTATACCATCCTGTAATGGTTCCTCCTTCATTAATTCTCTGGCCCTCTCATTTCTTATTCTGTCCATCTTTGTAGCTCCAATACTGCTTCTCAAGAACCTCATCTCACTGGCCTGTATTTGGCTCTTCTCCCTTCCTTTCATAACCCAGGTCTCCGAGGCATACGTCAGGATAGGGACATAGTAAGTCCGATATATGATCTATTTGCTGTTCTGAGGGACATCCTTGCTCCATAACATGCTTCTCACACTCCTCTGAAATACTTCTGCCTGCCTCCCCTGCTCATTTATTTCTCTATCGTTTCTTCCATTATCTTGTATCAGGCTTCCCAGATACTTGAAACTCTCCACTTTCTTCAGCTGTTTCCCACCAATTGTTATTCCCGTTGTGGTTCTTTCCTTCTTTCTTGTTGTGATCCCCATGTCACTCTTATTTATGCTAAATTTCATCCCATATCCTTGTATTATTCCTTCCCACATGTCCAACTGTTCCTTGTTCAATTGTTTATATAACCTCAAGATGGCGGCTGTGTGAAATATTTCACTGGCATTCTATATCTCTGAAACTATTACCGGTATCACCCTGAAATTTTGTACGGAGATAAAGGGCACTACTGCAAGTTCATCTATAAGACTTTCAGAAACCGGTTGACTACAAAACGAATATGGTGGCCAAGCAAAGTTGAAAATTTTAAATAGACTTTTCTCGCGATTAAATGATCCAAACGCAATGAAACTTGGTACAGGAAATGTTTATACACATTGTAATGCACTGGTATCTAATTTAGTTCAATTGTTTACGTTACCTCAAGATGGCGGCTGTGAGAATTTTAAAATTAAGTTTTTATTTCTTGTGTCGTAATTGTGCGATCGATGTGAAAGTTAGAATAATGAACCTACGAAATAATTATACTTTAATGGTACATGACTCTATGGCCTATACATATAACAATCCAACATGGCGACCATCCAAAATATTCAATTGGATCTCAATATCTACGAATCTACTACAGCAATCAAACTGGATTTTTTAATGTTCATAGAGGCTATGAACATAAGTTCACCTAATAGGACTTTCAATAACCGGGTGATCACAAATCCTACATGGCGGCGACACGAAGTATAAATATTCAAATGGTCGTTTCTCGCAATTTAACCATCCGAGTGCAGTGACACTTGGTACAGTAAATCCTTATACAAATGTCAATCCACTGGCATTTTTTTTTGCAATTGTTTCCATAACCACAAGATGGCAAGTGTGCGAAATTTTAAAATCTCGTTTTTACTTCTTGTGTCCTAATTATGCGATTGAAGTTTGAATACTACACATACATAATAATCTTCATGTAACAGTACATAACTCTTAAGACCTACATATATAAAAATCCAACATGACGACCATCTGAAATATTTAGTCGGTTCTCAATATCTACGAATCTATTAGAGCAATCAAACTGAAATTTTGTATGTTGATAGAGGCAATTAACATATGTATGATATATGAAAATAGGCTGTATAGTTCTTCACGGAACTAATTATTTATCAAAAATTCTATTTTCGGTTTTTCATTGTTAATGGAAGCCTTATTTGTCTGCTTCTAATTAATAAATATTTCATATCGATATTCCACCTGTAAAGCAGACCCAACCTGCGGTTGGAAACTGCTCTAGTTGATGATGATGATTCCACCTGTAGATAGTAAAAAAAACTATTTTAAGCTGGCTCGTGTGCATATGCCTAGAGGGCGTGTTTCCGCAGCATCTTACTTGCATATAAATATCGCGGAACATCAAATAAGATATGAAAATAATGGAAAGGACATAAGTGCAAGTGTAGGATCCAGGTTAATTACTCCCAAAGAATTACCTTTTTTTATTTGGTCATCTCACAAATGTATAACTTCATTTACATTATTCTTAGAATTAAAATCTTTTACTTTTTATGCCTTACAAATCAACAAAAACAATGTAAAAAGGTGACAGAGAATATTATTGATACATCAAATTATAGCTAATGAATGAAGAAATGCTGTGAACTAGGTATTTTTGGATACTTTGAAAACATTAGCCACCTTCTTTATATTAACCTTCATCAGGTCGCGCCCGCGGTAGATTCTATTGAAAATAATGCGCGTAGAGCTCCTCTGATCGTTACAAAGTGCGCAAAAGGCACATGTTTTCTCAAGGTACAATATCCTTCGCTAGATGACAGAGGATTAGTGGTTCTTGACAGTGACATTTTCACTACAGTCGCGCACGACCGGAGGCGCAACTTTTTTTTTGCCGACCGCCCAAAACAAAATGTGAGTATTTATCATAGTTTTTCCTCATTTCTAACACATTTCATTCACTATCGATAGCCCAGTTGCTCATTCTCCTCCCAACATCCACACACACGCATGCGCACAACACTATCTTTGAGGCTGTCATATAGTGCTTTTCATTTTTGCCACCACCATTGTCGCTCTTATTATGGCTTTCTATTGAATAAATGTTTCTATATTTACACCTATGTATTTGAATTACATGTTCGATCAACCCCAAAGCCAGTCATATTGCCATTGAAAGTGAAAAAGAAAACTCACAATTGAAAAAAAAAAAAAGGGAGGACGGTAGGTTGCCGTCGCGCGACCGCGTGTTCTACATGAAGGGGCGTGGCTGCATGTAGGTTAAGCAATGATAAAATTGCATTTCTTTTTGAAAAAATAAATAAATTAAAAAAAAACCTATCTGTTGCAGATAACTGCACGATTCTAGTTCAGAACATTATGCGCATTAAATAGAAAAACTCAGCAAAAGAAATTTGATGATGGATTAATATTTAGTAATTTGAATGCATTTAAAAAAAAAATTCATTTTTATACTGTTTTTCAAAAATTCAGTGAACTGAAAACAGAAAACAAAAGTGATGGTTGGGTTTTATGTGTGATGTGGTACAAGTTTCAGAGGAATCGGTTCAAAAATGTGGATTTTTTTTCCTAAACTGATAATTATTGATAACTTATATAAACAATTTAAATTAGGAAATATTTTCAGGTACTCAAATCCAAAAAGAAAATATTCCATATAAGTTTAGAGTAATTGCCAGAGCCGTGAAGAAGAGCTCTTACCTATACGAGCACACTAACTTTGATTGAAATATTACACACACCGTATCAATTGTAAACTGGCTTTAACCCTTTATAGGGCAGAATGTTATTCAAATACTTTATTTGTATTTACTTTAGTTTCATTTTAATTATTTTAGCCTGTTTG
The DNA here is from genome assembly GCA_946902985.2 of Meconema thalassinum. NCBI lineage: Eukaryota > Metazoa > Arthropoda > Insecta > Orthoptera > Tettigoniidae > Meconema > Meconema thalassinum. Next base: position 207,240,415 of record OX336395.1, read on the forward strand.
TAATTATTAATTTTAATTTTTGTTTCTTTTAACATCTTCATCATCATCATTTTCCATCTCCAGTTTCCCAGGTGTGGCAAACAAGCTCTCTCCATCTTGCCCGATCTTGGTACACCATTTGTTCTTGGACATCGTCCCAGTTAAAACCATTCTTCTCCACCTCTGATCGAACTGTCTCTATCCATCGTCTCCTTCATGGTGTCCACACAGAATTTTCAATGTCAATTTTCCTGACTTTTCCTGACCATTTTTCAACAAAATTCCGGACTCGTGAAGTCATCGTACGGTAACATCGGAAATGAGAGTTATTGAGGAAACAAATATATATATGCTTCTTTTTAATTTTGCAGCCTCCACCATCCCCATACCTGCCCAACGCTCGCCCCTCTATTCATTTAAAATACAAAATAAAGTGCAATGTCCTGGGTGATGGGGTCGCCACAACCCTACGCCAATGCCAAAAAATAGGTAAAAGAGGTTTTTACTATGATGTACTGTAAAAATGGAAACATACCATAATGTCCAGTGAGTTATTGCTTTTTATCTTCAGAGATTAGTTGAACTAGTAACATCAAAATATGGCTGTAAAACACAAATTTCTCTATGGTTAATATAAAATTCCTGACTTTCTAATACTTTTCGCCATTTATTCCTGACTCACGCCAGTTTTTCACACTTATTCCTGACTTTTCCTGACCAAAAACAAAATTCCTAACTTTTCCTGACTATTCCTGACTTTTCTTGCCTGTGGACACCATGTCCTTGGTCTCTTCCCTCTGACATTCAGGTTGAAGTACTTCTTAGCTGTTCTAGAGCTATCCTTCCTCATTACATGGCCATACCACTGAAGTCTGCGTTTCCCCAGAAAGTTGGTAACAGTGACCCTGATGCCAGCTGTTGCTCTGTGTACCTCATTTCTGATCTTGTCTCTCCTGGTACTTTGGTTCATAGTCCTAATAAATCTCATTTCTGAGGCTTGAATTCCACTGTAATCCTTACTTAGCAATGTACATGTTTCCATATCATAAGTAAGGATTGGAACAAAGTAGGTGTGATACAACGTTTCCTTTGCTGCCAAGGGTATATTTTTGTCCCAAAGTAAGTGCTGAACTTGGTTATAGAAATGTGATGCTTTCTGTGTCCTATTTAGAATTTCTTGTTTGGGGGTGTTATCCTTGGAGACCATACTTCCAAGATACTGGAAGTGAGAAACGGATTCTAGTTTTGCTCCCTCCAAATATATGTTTGAACTTTTCCTCTCTCTGGTAATGGTCATTTCAACAGTCTTGGGCTTGCTGATCTTCAGGCTAAATTCTTTAAATTTGTTGTTCCAAGCAGTCAGTCTCTCCTGTACTTCCACTTGTTAATGTTCATATTTATTTTGATAATTACATTTTTTATGTTCGACAGTGTCGAAATGTAAACATTATGTGTCAGAAAACTGTATCATAATGAGGCTCATTATAACACTATTTTTCATTATGAAACAGTTTCTCCCACCAATCAGAGCTCAAGAAACAGTTATTTTACTAATTAGGTAAGGATACCTCTGCACATACGCTCAAAATCCAACTTGTCTATATAAATTACCGAAAGTGCACCGTGCATATGTTGGAGTAAATAAACTGGCGAATATGAGATTAGAAATACCACTGTATATACCTTAATATCCCCAACTCCAATTTCAACACAGCGCATTGCTTTCAAACGACTTCAGTGACAGTTTGACTGAATGCAGATGCATATCGGCAGGCTGTAAACATTGCCAAGCACATAGAGCGCATGCGTCGGTCGGTCAGAGCACTTGGAAAACAGAGATACCCTACCCAGAGCTTCCACTCTGATCACAAAATTCTAGTGACTGAATCCCAACAGATATTTATGAATATTTATGTTAAAACATATAATTATCGTCGAACATAAACAGTCGTATGCAACTCACCTATAATGGTAATTAAGACACTTAATTATTGCCATTATAGGCTCGTTGCATGATGTACTATTATATCATTTGTATAATCTCAAAATTAAGATTAAAAATTATTATAATTTTAATTTTTATGAGCTTGTTCATTTTCATTGTTTAGAGGCATATTTAATTTAAATTCTAATTTTTATTATCATGTTTTCTTTTTCACTCTGATATTTTAATTGTTATTATTTTAAAAATAACTTAATCAAGCAGGTCTAATATTTGGTTTTTAGGAATATTGACACTTCATAAAAATAATTACCCGTTGATATATGGCTGAAATATTCAACCATCAGTATTTTTGGCAGTATTGTTCTTATACAGTGAGTCCGTGAATGTTCTCCGCAGCGCCTACATGCGTCTGCAAGAGCTAGCTACAGCAGTTACTTTGGCAGCACGGCTGCCGCTTGCATCATAACAAATAAACAGTAAACTTTGTACTCACCACAGCCATTCATAACAGATGCTGGACCCATTCACAGTACATCACTCCTTTTCCGTAATCAGTTTGTTTTAATTCATGAACCACGGTAACTTTATAAGGGAACAACTGAAGCTTGTACAAGATGTATAACACAATTTACACTCGCCAAATCAATACTTTACTAAAAAATACTACACCAACATATGGGCTGAAGAAGGAAACATATCAAGTTTCCGAAACATGTACCTATAGTATTTTTTAGTAAAGTAAAGTATTGATTTGGCGAGTGTAAATTGTGTTATACATCTTGTAAACATGGTCAATACGAAACCTGGAACGAGTGCGGTTTATATACTGAAGCTTGTCTCTTACAGCTTTATGTGCTGTCGACTTAGAGATTCCAGTTTGTTGAGCTAATTTTCGTGTTGATTTACTTGGACTACGCAGCATTATATCGGAGATTTCATCCAGTTTTTCGTCTGTTAAAAGCGTAGGCCTGCATGTTCCCGGTACATCGTGAACTGAGCCAGTCACACGAAATTTACTTACCAAATCCCGAACAGTATCACGGTTTGGACACTTTGAATTAGGAAACCGCACCTGAAATCTTAATTTTACATTTTCTGTAAACCGATCGCCTTATCGAGAAACGTATTCCACAAAAAAAAAACTCTCTCTTCAGTAGTAGTCCCGCTTTGAAGGATACAGTGCAGTGCAGCCAACTAAACTCATGACTCAACCACTCACAGCTGCACGTACCCACTGCGGAGAACATTCTCGGGCGCCCTGTAGTAGGTGGTAAATATATAGGCCAGTGACCTATAAAGGGTTAACTTCACGTTAGTAAGAGGTAAGAGCTCGGGCGTGTTGTCATCTGACTCTCAATTTATATGGACTAAGGTATAGAAGTGTTTTTCAATATAAATTTAGTATCTTGATTTCCAAGTAATCTCTACTGAACCGTATCGTGTAGTGGTCGTGTTAAAAGTCTATGGGAAGTGTTATTAGCGAAGTCTTATATTCGATTTGAACTTGTTGATTTGTTACTTAATTCATCTTTACAGTTCATGAAGGTAAATTTAGTCTATAAGTGTAGTTTGTCGTTTGTAAATGTTATTCCTAAATTAAATGATGCAGTAATTTGAATTTGTTTTTTAGTGTTAAATTGATTGTTAATGTTTGGGGTTAACATTGTTCATGATTGGTCCGTATTTGACGAATGATAGTTTAAAAATTGAAATATACTATGTTCCGTCTAGTCAATACTTTTTGTGTTTATTTACACACTAGTACATGTTTTGAGGCTTATTATTTTCATAGAAAATTTGCCCCTTCATCAGCTAGTATGAACAGCCTCCGTGGCTCAGGCGGCAGCACGTCGGCCTCTCACCGCTGAGTCCGTGGTTCAAATCCCGGTCACTCCATGTGAGATCTGTGCTGGACAGAACGGAGGCAGACAGGTTTTTCTCCAGGTACTCCGGTTTTCCCTGTCAACATTTCATTCCAGCAACACTCTCCACTATCATTTCATTTCATCTGTCATTCATTTAATCATTGCCCCAGAGGAGTGCGTCAGGCCTCGGCAGCCGGCACAGTTCATATCCTCGCCGCTAGATAGGGGCTTCATTCATTCCATTCCTGACCCGGTCGGAGACTGGAAGCAGGCTGTGGATTTTCATTTCATCAGCTAGTATGATAATGGCCAGTCACTATGAACATTAAAAATTAATGAAAAATGGTTGATGTGGATGAAATGTGATGGAAACATATGAGGTAGTGCACACACGTTAAAAAAAACCTTACAAATTTTTACAAATAAAACTCTAAAATGTTTGTTGCACTTGCATTAAAAATTGTTCTTAAAATACCACACTGATGAATAAAATACTAGTTAAAATGTTCATGTCCTTTTCACTTATTCTTGCATGAAAACAAGATGTCGCTTGTTTCCAATGTAAGTCATGATTGCATTGAATGGACAAGGAACCTTCAAAACGAATTTAATTAGTTATATTTCTGCTACGAATTAATACAGCACTGTACAAGCAAAACTTACAATGAACATAAAGACAGCCATTTGTTGATTACAGCGCATTAAGGTGAGCACTGCAAAAGGTTTAATGGTTTACCCAGCGTAAGCTTAAGAGGCGCACGGACGGCTGGTTTTTTTTTTAGACTCGATTCACTGAAATCGTTACTGCTCAGCTTCCTTTGGTAATTAACAGAACAGTTTTTAACATTTCAAATGATCTTGTCGACTTCATCGTTATGCTTGAGTCAAAAAAAGTTATGCGTTAAGGAGACGGAGACGGTGACGTCATGCAGCCACGCGGGAAGCTTAAGTTAATGGGTAATGGACGGCGAGTGCGTGACGTCATGCAGCCACGCTGGAAGCCTAAGTTAATGGGTAATGGACAGCGAGTGCGTGACGTCATGCAGCCACGCTGGAAGCTTAAGTTAATGGGTAATGGACGGCGAGTGCGTGACGTCATGCAGCCGCGCTGGAAGCTTAAGTTAATGGGTAATGGACGGCGAGTGCGTGAATGTCATGCAGCCGCGCTGGAAGCCTAAGTTAATGGGTAATGGACAGCGAGTGCGTGACGTCATGCAGCCGCGCTGGAAGCTTAAGTTAATGGGTAATGGACGGCGAGTGCGTGACGTCATGCAGCCACGCTGGAAGCCTAAGTTAATGGGTAATGGACAGCGAGTGCGTGACGTCATGCAGCCGCGCTGGAAGCTTAAGTTAATGGGTAATGGACGGCGAGTGCGTGACGTCATGCAGCCGCGCTGGAAGCCTAAGTTAATGGGTAATGGACAGCGAGTGCGTGACGTCATGCAGCCGCGCTGGAAGCTTAAGTTAATGGGTAATGGACGGCGAGTGCGTGACGTCATGCAGCCGCGCTGGAAGCTTAAGTTAATGGGTAATGGACGGCGAGTGCGTGACGTCATGCAGCCGCGCTGGAAGCCTAAGTTAATGGGTAATGGACAGCGAGTGCGTGACGTCATGCAGCCGCGCTGGAAGCTTAAGTTAATGGGTAATGGACGGCGAGTGCGTGACGTCATGCAGCCACGCTGGAAGCTTAAGTTAATGGGTAATGGACGGCGAGTGCGTGACGTCATGCAGCCACGCTGGAAGCTTAAGTTAAGGGGTAATGGACGGCGAGTGCGTGACGTCATGCAGCCGCGCTGGAAGCTTAAGTTAATGGGTAATGGACGTCGAGTGCGTGACGTCATGCAGCCGCGCTGGAAGCTTAAGTTAATGGACGGCGAGTGCGTGACGTCATGCAGCCGCCCTGGAAGCTTAAGTTAATGGGTAATGGACAGCGAGTGCGTGACGTCATGCAGCCGCGCTGGAAGCTTAAGTTAATGGGTAATGGACGGCGAGTGCGTGACGTCATGCAGCCACGCTGGAAGCTTAAGTTAATGGGTAATGGACGGCGAGTGCGTGACGTCATGCAGCCACGCTGGAAGCTTAAGTTAATGGGTAATGGACGGCGAGTGCATGACGTCATGCAGCCGCGCTGGAAGCTTAAGTTAATGGGTGATGGACGGCGAGTGCGTGACGTCATGCAGCCGCGCTGGAAGCTTAAGTTAATGGGTAATGGACAGCGAGTGCGTGACGTCATGCAGCCGCGCTGGAAGCTTAAGTTAATGGGTAATGGACGGCAGTGCGTGACGTCATGCAGCCGCGCTGGAAGCTTAAGTTAATGGGTAATGGACGGCGAGTGCGTGACGTCATGCAGCCGTGCTGGAAGCTTAAGTTAATGGGTAATGGACAGCGAGTGCGTGACGTCATGCAGCCACGCTGGAAGCTTAAGTTAATGGGTAATGGACAGCGAGTGCGTGACGTCATGCAGCCACGCTGGAAGCTTAAGTTAATGGGTAATGGACAGCGAGTGCGTGACGTCATGCAGCCACGCTGGAAGCTTAAGTTAATGGGTAATGGACGGCGAGTGTGTGACGTCATGCAGCCACGCTGGAAGCTTAAGTTAATGGGTAATGGACGGCAAGTGCGTGACATCATGCAGCCATGCGGGAAGCTTAAGTTAATGGGTAATGGACGGCGAGTGCGTGACGTCATGCAGCCATGCGGGAAGCCTAAGTTAATGGGTAATGGACGGCGAGTGCGTGACGTCATGCAGCCACGCTGGAAGCTTAAGTTAATGGGTAATGGACGGCGAGTGCGTGACGTCATGCAGCCGCGCTGGAAGCTTAAGTTAATGGGTAATGGACGGCGAGTGCGTGACGTCATGCAGCCACGCTGGAAGCTTAAGTTAATGGGTAATGGACGGCGAGTGCGTGACGTCATGCAGCCGCGCTGGAAGCTTAAGTTAATGGGTAATGGACGGCGAGTGCGTGACGTCATGCAGCCGCGCTGGAAGCTTAAGTTAATGGGTAATGGACGGCGAGTGCGTGACGTCATGCAGCCGCGCTGGAAGCTTAAGTTAATGGGTAATGGACAGCGAGTGCGTGACGTCATGCAGCCGCGCTGGAAGCTTAAGTTAATGGGTAATGGACGGCGAGTGCGTGACGTCATGCAGCCACGCTGGAAGCTTAAGTTAATGGGTAATGGACGGCGAGTGCGTGACGTCATGCAGCCACGCTGGAAGCTTAAGTTAATGGGTAATGGACGGCGAGTGCGTGACGTCATGCAGCCACGCGGGAAGCTTAAGTTAATGGGTAATGGACGGCGAGTGCGTAACGTCATGCAGCCACGCGGGAAGCTTAAGTTAATGGGTAATGGACGGCGAGTGCGTGACGTCATGCAGCCGCGCTGGAAGCTTAAGTTAATGGGTAATGGACAGCGAGTGCGTGACGTCATGCAGCCACGCTGGAAGCTTAAGTTAATGGGTAATGGACGGCAAGTGCGTGACGTCATGCAGCCACGCTGGAAGCTTAAGTTAATGGGTAATGGACGGCGAGTGCGTGACGTCATGCAGCCACGCGGGAAGCTTAAGTTAATGGGTAATGGACGGCGAGTGCGTGACGTCATGCAGCCACGCGGGAAGCTTAAGTTAATGGGTAATGGACGGCGAGTGCGTGACGTCATGCAGCCGCGCTAGAAGCTTAAGTTAATGGGTAATGGACCGAGTGCGTGACGTCATGCAGCCGCGCTGGAAGCTTAAGTTAATGGGTAATGGACAGCGAGTGCGTGACGTCATGCAGCCACGCTGGAAGCTTAAGTTAATGGGTAATGGACGGCGACTGCGTGACGTCATGCAGCCACGCTGGAAGCTTAAGTTAATGGGTAATGGACGGCGAGTGCGTGACGTCATGCAGCCACGCGGGAAGCTTAAGTTAATGGGTAATGGACGGCGAGTGCGTGACATCATGCAGCCACGCGGGAAGCTTAAGTTAATGGGTAATGGACGGCGAGTGCGTGACGTCATGCAGCCGCGCTGGAAGCTTAAGTTAATGGGTAATGGACAGCGAGTGCGTGACGTCATGCAGCCACGCTGGAAGCTTAAGTTAATGGGTAATGGACGGCGAGTGCGTGACGTCATGCAGCCACGCTGGAAGCTTAAGTTAATGGGTAATGGACGGCGAGTGCGTGACGTCATGCAGCCGCGCTGGAAGCTTAAGTTAATGGGTAATGGACGGCGAGTGCGTGACGTCATGCAGCCACGCGGGAAGCCTAAGTTAATGGTTAATGGAGTCTGTTGAGAGAGTCCTGGGGCATCGAGGGATCTCGGGCTTCGAGCGAAGCAAAAAGAATACTGGGTGACTCCTAAAGAGGTGTACAAGATGCCAGATAAGAATACAGGGTGACTCCTAAAGAGATATACAAGATGCCAGATAAGAATACAAGGTGACTCTTAAAGAGGTGTACAAGATGGCAGAGAAGAATACAGGGTGACTCCTAAAGAGGTGCACAAGATGTCAGACAAGAATACAGGGTGACTCCTAAAGAGATTTACAAGATGTCATACAAGAATACAGGGTGCAGGATGTCAGAGCAAAATACAGTACAAGATGCCAGATAAGAATACAGGGTGACTCCTAAAGAGATATACAAGATGCCATATAAGAATACAGGGTGACTCCTAAAGAGGTGCACACGATATCAGACAAGAATACAGGGTGACTCCTAAAGAGGTTTACAAGATGTCATACAAGAATACAGGGTGCAGGATGTCAGAGCTAAATACAGTACAAGATGCCAGATAAGAATACAGGGTGACTCCTAAAGAGATATTCAAGATGCCAGATAAGAATACAAGGTGACTCTTAAAGCGGTGTACAAGATGGCAGAGAAGAATACAGGGTGACTCCTAAAGAGGTGCACAAGATGTCAGACAAGAACACAGGGTGACTCCTAAAGAGGTGTAGAAGATGTCATACAAGAATACAGAGTGACTTCTAAAGAGATATACAAGATGCCAGATAAGAATACAGGGTGCCTCCTAAAGAGGTGTGCAGGATGTCAGAGCAAAATACAGGGTGACACTTAACGAGGTGTAGATTCAATTCAAATACAGGGTGACCCTTAAAGAGGTGCCCGCGCGGGAAGCCTAAGTTAATGGGTAATGTAGTCTGTTGAAAGAGTCCTGGGGCTTCGAGCAAAGTGAGAAGCCCTCCTGAGCCTTTCTAACATGTGTAGCATTTGTAGCATGCGTCATTTGAAATGATATAACATCTAGTCTTTCAGACTGACTGTAATTTTTTAACAGAATTAACTGTTACAGCAGACGAGGTAGACTTTCACAGGGTGCCTGAAAATTTTCTAAGCACTGCATTTCGGAACTTGGAAATTTTCTGTTAAAATGTGCATTTTTATTTCCGTTGTCCGCGTAACACAGTTTTAATTTAATGAAGCGAATTTAACACGTTTTAAGTGCACGGGACCGTCAAATATTTCTGTTAAAGACAAGTTTCCAATTAACGAAGGGTCCGTTGAAGGCAGGTTTTACTGTTCATATATACAGGGTCTGGATAATATTATGTGCTTAACTTTTCAGAAATATGTAATGCTTGAAAAACACTGTGCTGGCGTTTTTAACGATGCCCCTTTTGCTTATTTTGCTGCTGCAGTATGCTGCGCAACTTGCGAACGCACGGCTGTTGCTACGGGTTTCTTACAAATTTAGCAAAATACCGCTAATACTTTTGTCATTTTTAAATACATCTTCAAACTCCTGCCAAAAAAAAAAAAGAAGTTTCAATGTAACACTCTTCACACTCTTCAAGGCGCATCATATTTGCTGAAACAAGAACTCTAGTCTGTGTTGTACAAGTTTCACGTATCACTATAATAATTTCAGGTTAAATTGTGTGCTATGATGATGATGATAGGCTATCACTTGCTAACGAGAATGATGTCTTCTTTGGGACTACAAGACCGTGTAGACCAATTCTGGAGCCGCAAACTCTTCCACAATGTTCACAAACATATATTTCACCCACAACTCGCTGAGGATTGTTCCCTTGAGCGGTCATTAGTTCTTTCTTTGCCTGTCGCATATCCACTGCAAGCCTTCAACTTTCGTGTTCGAAGTGTTGTGGACCACTGTGAACGAGCCGACGCCATGTTTGTTGGTTAGAAGCTGTGGTCTCCCAGTTTTCGGTGTTGATCATACTGTACATTTCTGCACGTTAGATTTCAGGGCATCTTTGTACCTTTTGCGCTGTTCTCCTTGCGTACGGTGTCCATTCGTAAGTTGAGCATACAAGATTTGCTTAAGGAGACGAGAATCGGGCATACGGACAACATGACCAGTCCATCGAAGTTGTTTGATTATTGTAGCCTCGATGCTTGTAGCATTGGCTTCTTCGAGGATGCTGTTGTTGGTACGCCAGCCTTGCCATGTTATTCTCAAATGGAAACACAGCACTTAAATGGTTAATGTGTTGACTGAAAGTTACAATATCGATTCCTGTCTTGAAATAAAATACAAAGACGAATGTGCACTGACAAAACAGAGAAGCCAATTGCCAAGAACTTGTCATGTCCATTTCTTTCTCAAAACAAGTTAAGACCACCATTTTATGTAGCTAATCTAGATACACATAGTTGTGCAAACTCTGTTTTATCTGCATGTTAAGTGCTGATGAAGGATTGGAAATGCTGCAAAAATCGTTATATCCAGCGTGTGTTATCTCTCATCATAAAATATTGTTAGTATAACTGTGCTAAATGTAAACGAACTTATCAAGCCTCTTAGTAACACTATAGGAGACCCAAATAAACTGTAAACTTTTCTACAATACTGAAATTACTACAGTACTAGCTTTATTCAACAAGAAATGAGTTTTTTTTTTGGCGATTCCTGATAAATTTGTTTGTACAGACATGACAAGTTATGAAACTGGACAATTCAATTACTAGAATTGCCAAGGATTGAAAATATAGGCAGGAGACATCTAAGAAGAAGAACATACTGCAGAATATAGGAAATATGTACCGTTACTTACAAAAAAATAAGCATGAATGTCTATTTTATTATAGAAACAGCAAAAGTATGTAAATAAATAAAAGGTATTTAAATAAGACAAATTTAAACACACAAACTTTCAGGCTCTATACATATACAGTAAACCCTCGATATATGGAATTAGAATTTAACGTACAAAATCAGACCAATCGAGATGTTTTTAAAAGTTTCGCGCTCCCACGTTCACTGCACGAGCATCCCAAATTTTTCTTATTTAAAAAGTTCAGTATATACTAATTATAGTAGAACCTCGTTAATTAGAGGCCGGCACGATATAAACATAACCTTACTGCTCACACTGTAAAAGGAATAAATAAAACCATGTAGAATATTCCTGTTTCTTTTTCTTCTTCTTGTATATGCCCTGCCCAGTCTCCCCGGATGTTGGCGATCAAAGTCTATCTTCAGCAACACGGTATAGCTGTTCAATAGTTCCTTGCCATGGTCATGTTATAGCGGGTGTTCGGTTTTCATTTGACTGACCCTCATAATATAACATTATCGTTACTTGCATTGCTTTGTTATTAATTACTATAATATGAGTCACAAACAAGTCCATCTTAGCGAGTTCTGAGAGCAAATCAACCAAATTTTGAAACTATTTCGGAAGAGTTGGTAAACGAAGTGCTGAATGGCCTTGGCTTGGACGGTAGTGATATTGATCCAGATTACGAAATAATGACATGGATTTAGAGCAGGAAGTGGATGATGATGAACCAGCAGTAGTAGGTTAACAGAAGTAGGTTAAGATAATCTGAATACAGGACATTTAGATTACATGGTTAATTTTATGGTAAGAAACATTGCTTCCATTGGAGAAAGAGACAACCACCTGCAACATTAGAACAAGGCTGGATAACATTGCGTTGGAGATTCCTGGACAAGTATGGGGTCTATTTTATAATCAATATATTATTGATGAGATCATCATCGTAAACGATCTCCAGTTGCCTGGGTGTGGTATATGAGCCATCTTCATCTTGTCCTGTCTTGATTCAAGATGGCTGCCGCGTGTGTAGACGAAATATACTGCCCTCGGAAATATATCGGAAATGTAAGCGAGGGCAGTCCTCTAATATTGTCGCCAGTGATAAAATATCGCATAGGAAGATGCCTAGTATGGATAGTAAACCATCAGAGATACATTTAGGCGGTAATACGAGTGATATACTGTGCACGCTGTGTGACAAGGCATCGAGTGAGAGTGTGAAATCTCTACATTTAATCATCGACATATTGCATAGGGACCTTAAACACACTCAAGAAGAACTATCTAAGTTAAAAGCTGAAAACAGTGTACTTAGAAATAATTTTAACAACCGCAACAATCCTCCTTCACCGCCGGACTCTTGGAATGTTGTGGCAAATCGAGGACGCCAAGGTAGGCCTAAACCATGTGTGCGGAAACACTTAGTCAAGCTGTTCCCACAAAAAATATGTACGATGTTCTTGCTGAAACTAAAAATGAATCCTTCTCAGAAGAAACACCACATTAGGGCATCAATAAAACGTAAGCCGGAAAAAGTGCGGAAGTTAGCCACGTACATAACCCCAAAAGGGAAAGTACTCCTCCTCAGTGACAGTCATGGGAAAGGATGTTCAGAAGAGCTAAATTTAAAAGTAGCCAGGGACTTTGCGGTAAATAGCGTCACTAAACTGGGCGCTAAAGTTCAAAATATTCTTAAAAATTGTGTTGAAATGTGCAGAAACCTTACTCATGAAGATTATGTTGTTTTGTGGGGAGGGGGCTACGTACAATGCAGCTAAAAACGAAGCAAATGGTGCAATACAAGCCTACAAAGATTAATTCCCACTACTTGCAGCTACAAACATTATACTCTTGGGCATCCCACACAGACATGATTTGATGGAAGAATCGTGTGTCAACAAGGAGGTAAAGAGGACAAGCAAAAAGCTTGGAGCACTATCCAGACTACTGTACATCATCATGTTCACTTTCTTGATATTGATGTCTCAAGAGAACTGTTTACTCAACATGGTCTTCACTTAAACACCAAAGGAAAGCAACGGATCTGTTCACAAGTAGCTGAGGAAATTAACAAAAAGTTCCACTCCCTTGGACCAGTTATCCCACTGCCGCATACTCCAAGACAGACTACTCTAGAATCAGTGAACACGATCAGTGGCGAGAGTTTTTTAGAACAGATGTACGTGCTCCTGCAAGAACTAAAATCCCCAAGCTTAACAGCAGTACAAATGCACAGAGTTCCTCAATCAGAATATTCCACCAACATTTGTACAGTCACTTAATAATAAACTAGTACCTATCGATATGCTTTTACAAACATTGCTCAAAGATACCACATTCTGTGCTTTTGTGAACATTGGATGAAACCTGAACAAATCAATCATGCTGTCATACCAGGGTTTACATTTGCCAGCTACTACTGCAGATCAACTTCAGAACTTGGAGGTATGGTATACAGTATGTATCCATATCATAGGAAACATAGAATTTAAGCCTATGCCAATTCCTGATGACTTGTGCGAGGATAAATTTTTTGAAGCAACAGCTATTTCTATCCCAAAGGAAATTTTAATTCTCACCTGTATATATCGTTCACCAGGAAATTGTGCAACATTATTTCTGAATAAACTACAAGTGTTAATAAATAAATTTAATAAAGAAATAGTACTTTGTGGAGATTTCAATATTAACTTTTTAGAGGAAAGTATGGAAAGATGGGAATTGTAAAATTTGTTAAGTTCTCATCACCTAATTCACAGAGTCACGGTACCCACAAGAATAACAAAAACTAGTGCAACCACACTTGATCAGATAATAATAATAAATGACTATGTGAACTGCAACTCCGTTGAAGTAATCAGTCCAGGTTTCAGTGACCACCGAGCACAAATAATAACTCTAAATATTTCCAACCCAGTTTACAATGCTCAGTTTGATAAAGGTTGAAGCTTTAGTCGGCACAATATAAACTATTTTTAGAACTTATTAAATGAGAAACTTGGGAAGGTGTGTACAATTCAATAGATACAAACAAAAAATTCTAGAAATTCATGCATATTTTCCTGTATTATGATGTTGCTTTTCCTTTGAAGAGTGTCAGACTAAAACTTTCTTCCTCATCAAAACAATGGCTTACTCTTGGAATAATTATTTCATTCAAAAGAAAGCGTTTTCTACACGATTTTTAAAGTACCGTACACACACGAAACTTCTGGCTGCGTGGCTCAGGGGTAACGTTCTCGCTTGCTGGGCCCAAGGTTGCAGGTTCGTATCCTGGCGCAGTCAGGTGGCATTTGAGGGTGCGCAAATGTGAGGGTGCCGTGTCAGTAGATTTACTGGCACGTTAAAGATCCCCTTCGGGGCAAAATTCGCCGTCTCTAAAAGCCAGAGTAGTTAAAAGGGACGTAAAACCAATAACATTATTATTATTATCTAATTAAGACCTGTAAGACTGTATGAAAGTTATAACATTAGCAAAAATAATTTCAAATGATAATTATATCCTGGAATCTAAAAATAAAACTAGGGCTATGTGGAATATCATAAAAAAAGAAACCAGGCAAACAAAACCGGCAGTAAGCAACATAACGTTATCAGAAGATTCCAGGAAGCTCAATGACACAGAGAGTTTCTCAAGAATTTTTAATGAGCCTTTTTGCTACAATAGCTGAAAAACTAATAAATGCAAACAATATGCAAGCCATAAAATCAACATATGGGAATATAAAATTTAATGGAAAATCAATGTTTGTTGAAAATGTTACAGAAGTAGAAATCCTCAATATTGTAAAAACCTGCAGAATAAACATTGCTCAGGAGTTTATAACTTCCCGATATACTACTCCCATAAGTCCACGTCGTGGGAGATGGGCAACGTCGCTAAGCAGGGGATGGCCTGTAGGGGTGAAGTACAGTGGGGACTCCCCGTGCCCCAGGACCGCTACGGTAGCTGTGAAGGCCCTGCAGGAACTCTGAAATGGTGGCGGCTAACGGGGCTCTGGTGAATACCCAACGACAACGTGGGCGGATGAGATACCTATCAACTCCGAGGATACCCAACGGCTGCTGAGGTGGAAGAGGTCCATGCCAGATGGACTGGCTGTAAAGGCGCAACTCATGACTTCTTGAGTCTGCGGCAGTCCATTGCAGTTCTGGTACTTGTAACTGCACGTCTCATTCTATATGAGCCGCAGTGGGTGGTGCCAGAATCATACTGCGTGGGTTTGTCCTTGGCAAGTTGAAATCCACCTTAAACAAAGTTCCGCCTGTGGCACTCTTCCCTGCCAAAGGCATCAAGTCCAACGGCGATGGGATAAGGGCGACGGAAGCAGGTTTGGTAAACTGGAAGCTTCTAGTCTGGACCTGCACGTTGGCGACGGATGTGTGATGTTCGTCTCCTCGAGACATAATGTGGCAACTCGGGGATTCGGTCCTTTATCTGCGTCTGGGCAGGCCTCTTCAGGATCACCGCTGCCCACCCCGAACGAGGACGGCCATAGAAAAGGTGGGCTAAACATCGGATGCCACTCTTCAATCCTGTCTGGGACGCCGCACCCAGAGGGACATCCAATCTTGCGGTCGAAATAAGAACTCAAATACAATGATTATAGGCGCTTGGAACGTCAGAACGCTATTGGACCGAACAGATAACAGGCCAGAGAGAAGAACAGCTCTCATCACCCACGAGCTGAGCAGACTCAATATCGATGTTGCCGCCCTGAGTGAAACTAGACTTACGGGGGAAGGTAATATCAAGGAGACTACAACAGGATACACCAACTTTTAGAAGGAAAAGAAGGAAGAGATAGTCGCATACATGGAGTTGGTTTTGCAGTGAAAACTAAATAATTGGTCAATTAACATCGACTCTCTCCCACTGCAATAAATGAAAGGCTCATGACCCTCCGTATTCCCCTTTAGAGAGGCAGATTCATCACACTTTTCTCCTCATATGCCCCCACTCTTATGGACGATGAGGACTCCAAGAGCTGCTTCTATCAACACCTAAGCACAGTCCTCACCAAGGTGCCCCGCAACGACAAGCTTCTGCTGCTTGGTGATTTCAATGCAAGAGTGGGCAAAGACAGAAATCTGTGGGAGAAGGTCATGGGAAATCATGGTATAAGGAATTGCAACAGCAATGGCCTATAACTTCTTGGTCTTTGTGCTGAGAACGAGCTCTACATCACCAACACTTATTTCTGACTACCCGACCGCTACAAGACCACGTGGATGCATCCACGATCCAAACACTGGCACATGATTGATTATATCATCACCCGATAACGTGACAAGAATGACGTCCTAATCACTAAGGTTGCAGGAAATGTTGATGACTGTTGGACAGACCACCGACTCCTGATCAGTCGACTCAGGTTCTCTATCCAAAATTGACCACGCACCCACTCCATGAATCCACCCAGAAAGAAGCTCAATGCCTCAAGGCCGTACGATGAAACTGTTGCGGATGGATTCCGAAGAACTATTCAAGAACAGCTGACCCTCCACCCATTCAACAGAGAGGTTGATGGTGATTGGACCAAGCTTCCGAAAATCATCACAGAATCAACAGAAGACACTGTTGGTTTTGAGAAAAAGGTGAGACATGACTGGTTTGAGGAAAATCATGAAGAAATACTGAAACTAATCAGTGATAAAAGGGAAGCCTACTTTTCCCTTTCAGGAGACCTGTCTTCCACAGAGAAACTGAACCAACTCCACGAACTAAAACAGAAGTGTCAAGCTGAAATCGGGTAGATAAAAGAAAACTGGTGGCACGAAAAGGCTGAGGAGCTCCGGAGATATTCAGACAGCTGAGATCTACACAACTTTTACGTGGGTCTAAAAGAGTTATATAGACCCTTTCACTCCTCTTCAGGAACACTGAAAGGTGCTGATGATACCACCATTCTCACCAGCACTCAAGAAGTTTTGGATAGATGGAAGGAACACTTCAGCTCTCTTTTAAATTGTAGTTCCACTGCAGCTGAAGACTTTCTGCGCCTTGTCCCTCAACATTCGCCTCAACCTTGGATGGCGATGCCCCCACACTTCCAAGAGTTTGTCAAAGCCTTGAGCAGTCTGAAACCAAGGAAGGCCCCAGGACCAGACAACATCCCTATGGAACTCTTTCAAAGCGGAGGCCTACCCCTGAAAACCAGACTTTTTCACCTTATCCTACTGATCTGGGAAACACGAAAAGTACCTGCTGATTGGAAAAAGCCACCATTGTTACCATCTTCAAGAAAGGCGACCGAAGTATCTGTGGAAACTACCACGGTATCTCCCTTCTCTCTATAGTGGGAAAAATCTTTGCTAGAATCCTCTTGAATCGACTACACACCATCTCAGAAAGAATACTCCCTGAATCCCAGCGTGGATTCCGTGCTTCCAGGGGAACCATTGACATGACCTTCTGTGTAAGACAACTGCAGGAGAAATGCAGGGAGCAGATGAAACCTCTGTTCTTAGTCTTTTATGATCTTGAAAAAGCCTTTGATACTGTTCCCAGAAATGCCATGTGGATGGATTGAAGGCGCTTTGGATGTCCTGAACATTTTGTTGGACTGATTCAAGCTCTCCACGATGGTATGGTCGGACAGATACTATATCAGGATGACATCTCCGCTGAATTCTCCATCACCAACGGGCTCAAGCAAGGCTGTGTTCTTGCACCTACACTTTTTGCTCTGTATCTGGCAGCCATGCGAACATCCCTGGCGTGGAGATTAGATATCGGTATGATTGAGGGCTATTCAACCAAACCAGGCTCCGCTCCAAAAGATTAACCTCTACCATCTTGGTTACAGAATTGCAATACGCCGACAACAATGCTTCACCAGCCCTCTCAGCTGAAGAGTTGCAACAATCTGTTAATTGCTTCAAGAGAGCATTCGCACGCTTTGGCCTGACCATATACATCCGGAAGACCAAAGTGCTGGTTCAACATGTCCCTGGAACCTCCACCCCTGACTTTGATATCACCATCTCTGGCACTTCCTTAGAACGAGTTGATCACTTCATATACCTTGGGAGCATTCTGTCGACCCAATGTACTGTCGAAAAAGATGTGGATAACAGAATTCAAGCTGCGCATGTTGCGTTTGGACGCCTCTTATATCGTGTATTCCAGAACAAAGACCTAAGGATGGGAACAAAGCGGATGGTATACCAAGCTGTTGTCATCTCTACACTGCTCTACGGATGTGAGACCTGGACTCTATACCGCCGGGACATCAAAAAATTGGAACGCTTCCACCAGCAAAAATTCCGCTCCATTATGCACATCAAATGGGATGACTACATTACCTAATGTCAAGGTGCTCGAGAGAGCAAAAATGAAGAGTATTGAGTCCATCATTATCGGCCATCGGCTTAGATGGTCTGGCCATGTCCAGCGTGTGAGTGATGACGGACTCCCTCGGAACATCTTGTACAGTGAACTCGGCACGGGCAAGAGACCAACAGGTGCACCTTAGAAACGTTTTAAAGATCAGCTCAAAGAAACCTTCAAGAATGTATCTATTAATCCAGATACATGGTATACCCTTGCGGAGGACCGTTCACGCTGGTGCAAAACCACCTTCGACACTGTTCTACTTTTTGAATAAAATCGTCAAAGACAGGAAACGGAAGCTCGTCAGAGAAGAAAACTCCGCCAAACACTTCCATGTCCACCCAGACATACGCAACCGCATGTTCTATGTGGTATCAGTCCACTGAGTCATCAGCGGCATCTCCATCATGCAGATACGAGAGCTTAGGAGTGCAGGGAAGAAACGAACATTAACAAATTCACAAAGAAATTTGATACAATGGTCCGGCTAGCTCAAAACAGTTGCCAGCGTTTCGCCCCAGTGTACCAATGGGCTCTTCAGTTGGTTATGGTACACCTCACCAAGACGCGTGGCTAGTACATACTGTGAAGGCCGCTGCAAGGCACAAATGTTGCCACGAGCAGTGCCAATGTACTATGTAAGTCAAAACTTCCTTTCAAAAATAATGTTAGCTTACCTAGCTAATCCATATTGGAAATATCTGTTCCCGTAGGAAACAGGATGTAAAATTGTCCGATTGAGCTATGTACATTAACAAATTCACAAAGAAATTTGATACAATGGTCCGGCTAGCTCAAAACAGTTGCCAGCGTTTCGCCCCAGTGTACCAATGGGCTTTTCAGTTGGTTATGGTACACCTCACCAAGACGCGTGGCTAGTACATACTGTGAAGGCCGCTGCAAGGCACAAATGTTGCCACGAGCAGTGCCAATGTACTATGGAAGTCAAAACTTCCTTTCAAAAATAATGTTAGCTTACCTAGCTAATCCATATTGGAAATATCTGTTCCCGTAGGAAACAGGATGTAAAATTGTCCGATTGAGCTATTACATTAACAAATTCACAAAGAAATTTGATACAATGGTCCGGCTAGCTCAAAACAGTTGCCAGCGTTTCGCCCCAGTGTACCAATGGGCTCTTCAGTTGGTTATGGTACACCTCACCAAGACGCGTGGCTAGTACATACTGTGAAGGCCGCTGCAAGGAACAAATGTTGCCACGAGCAGTGCCAATGTACTATGGAAGTCAAAACTTCCTTTCAAAAATAATGTTAGCTTACCTAGCTAATCCATATTGGAAATATCTGTTCCCGTAGGAAACAGGATGTAAAATTGTCCGATTGAGCTATGTACATTAACAAATTCACAAAGAAATTTGATACAATGGTCCGGCTAGCTCAAAACAGTTGCCAGCGTTTCGCCCCAGTGTATCAATGGGCTCTTCAGTTGGTTATGGTACACCTCACCAAGACGCGTGGCTAGTACATACTGTGAAGGCCGCTGCAAGGCACAAATGTTGCCACGAGCAGTGCCAATGTACTATGGAAGTCAAAACTTCCTTTCAAAAATAATGTTAGCTTACCTAGCTAATCCATATTGGAAATATCTGTTCCCGTAGGAAACAGGATGTAAAATTGTCCGATTGAGCTACGTACATTAACAAATTCACAAAGAAATTTGATACAATGGTCCGGCTAGCTCAAAACAGTTGCCAGCGTTTCACCCCAGTGTACCAATGGGCTCTTCAGTTGGTTATGGTACACCTCACCAAGACGCGTGGCTAGTACATACTGTGAAGGCCGCTGCAAGGCACAAATGTTGCCACGAGCAGTGCCAATGTACTATGGAAGTCAAAACTTCCTTTCAAAAATAATGTTAGCTTACCTAGCTAATCCATATTGGAAATATCTGTTCCCGTAGGAAACAGGATGTAAAATTGTCCGATTGAGCTATGTACATTAACAAATTCACAAAGAAATTTGATACAATGGTCCGGCTAGCTCAAAATAGTTGCCAGCGTTTCGCCCCAGTGTACCAATGGGTTCTTCAGTTTGTTATGGTACACCTCACCAAGATGCGTGGCTAGTACATACTGTGAAGGCCGCTGCAAGGCACAAATGTTGCCACGAGCAGTGCCAATGTACTATGGAAGTCAAAACTTCCTTTCAAAAATAATGTTAGCTTACCTAGCTAATCCATATTGGAAATATCTGTTCCCGTAGGAAACAGGATGTAAAATTGTCCGATTGAGCTATGTACATTAACAAATTCACAAAGAAATTTGATACAATGGTCCGGCTAGCTCAAAACAGTTGCCAGCGTTTCGCCCCAGTGTACCAATGGGCTCTTCAGTTGGTTATGGTACACCTCACCAAGACGCGTGGCTAGTACATACTGTGAAGGCCGCTGCAAGGCACAAATGTTGCCACGAGCAGTGCCAATGTACTATGGAAGTCAAAACTTCCTTTCAAAAATAATGTTAGCTTACCTAGCTAATCCATATTGGAAATATCTGTTCCCGTAGGAAACAGGATGTAAAATTGTCCGATTGAGCTACGTACATTAACAAATTCACAAAGAAATTTGATACAATGGTCCGGCTAGCTCAAAACAGTTGCCAGCGTTTCACCCCAGTGTACCAATGGGCTCTTCAGTTGGTTATGGTACACCTCACCAAGACGCGTGGCTAGTACATACTGTGAAGGCCGCTGCAAGGCACAAATGTTGCCACGAGCAGTGCCAATGTACTATGGAAGTCAAAACTTCCTTTCAAAAATAATGTTAGCTTACCTAGCTAATCCATATTGGAAATATCTGTTCCCGTAGGAAACAGGATGTAAAATTGTCCGATTGAGCTATGTACATTAACAAATTCACAAAGAAATTTGATACAATGGTCCGGCTAGCTCAAAATAGTTGCCAGCGTTTCGCCCCAGTGTACCAATGGGTTCTTCAGTTTGTTATGGTACACCTCACCAAGACGCGTGGCTAGTACATACTGTGAAGGCCGCTGCAAGGCACAAATGTTGCCACGAGCAGTGCCAATGTACTATGGAAGTCAAAACTTCCTTTCAAAAATAATGTTAGCTTACCTAGCTAATCCATATTGGAAATATCTGTTCCCGTAGGAAACAGGATGTAAAATTGTCCGATTGAGCTATGTACATTAACAAATTCACAAAGAAATTTGATACAATGGTCCGGCTAGCTCAAAATAGTTGCCAGCGTTTCGCCCCAGTGTACCAATGGGTTCTTCAGTTTGTTATGGTACACCTCACCAAGACGCGTGGCTAGTACATACTGTGAAGGCCGCTGCAAGGCACAAATGTTGCCACGAGCAGTGCCAATGTACTATGGAAGTCAAAACTTCCTTTCAAAAATAATGTTAGCTTACCTAGCTAATCCATATTGGAAATATCTGTTCCCGTAGGAAACAGGATGTAAAATTGTCCGATTGAGCTATGTACATTAACAAATTCACAAAGAAATTTGATACAATGGTCCGGCTAGCTCAAAACAGTTGCCAGCGTTTCGCCCCAGTGTACCAATGGGCTCTTCAGTTGGTTATGGTACACCTCACCAAGACGCGTGGCTAGTACATACTGTGAAGGCCGCTGCAAGGCACAAATGTTGCCACGAGCAGTGCCAATGTACTATGGAAGTCAAAACTTCCTTTCAAAAATAATGTTAGCTTACCTAGCTAATCCATATTGGAAATATCTGTTCCCGTAGGAAACAGGATGTAAAATTGTCCGATTGAGCTACGTACATTAACAAATTCACAAAGAAATTTGATACAATGGTCCGGCTAGCTCAAAACAGTTGCCAGCGTTTCACCCCAGTGTACCAATGGGCTCTTCAGTTGGTTATGGTACACCTCACCAAGACGCGTGGCTAGTACATACTGTGAAGGCCGCTGCAAGGCACAAATGTTGCCACGAGCAGTGCCAATGTACTATGGAAGTCAAAACTTCCTTTCAAAAATAATGTTAGCTTACCTAGCTAATCCATATTGGAAATATCTGTTCCCGTAGGAAACAGGATGTAAAATTGTCCGATTGAGCTATGTACATTAACAAATTCACAAAGAAATTTGATACAATGGTCCGGCTAGCTCAAAATAGTTGCCAGCGTTTCGCCCCAGTGTACCAATGGGTTCTTCAGTTTGTTATGGTACACCTCACCAAGACGCGTGGCTAGTACATACTGTGAAGGCCGCTGCAAGGCACAAATGTTGCCACGAGCAGTGCCAATGTACTATGGAAGTCAAAACTTCCTTTCAAAAATAATGTTAGCTTACCTAGCTAATCCATATTGGAAATATCTGTTCCCGTAGGAAACAGGATGTAAAATTGTCCGATTGAGCTATGTACATTAACAAATTCACAAAGAAATTTGATACAATGGTCCGGCTAGCTCAAAACAGTTGCCAGCGTTTCGCCCCAGTGTACCAATGGGCTCTTCAGTTGGTTATGGTACACCTCACCAAGACGCGTGGCTAGTACATACTGTGAAGGCCGCTGCAAGGCACAAATGTTGCCACGAGCAGTGCCAATGTACTATGGAAGTCAAAACTTCCTTTCAAAAATAATGTTAGCTTACCTAGCTAATCCATATTGGAAATATCTGTTCCCGTAGGAAACAGGATGTAAAATTGTCCGATTGAGCTATGTACATTAACAAATTCACAAAGAAATTTGATACAATGGTCCGGCTAGCTCAAAACAGTTGCCAGCGTTTCGCCCCAGTGTACCAATGGGCTCTTCAGTTGGTTATGGTACACCTCACCAAGACGCGTGGCTAGTACATACTGTGAAGGCCGCTGCAAGGCACAAATGTTGCCACGAGCAGTGCCAATGTACTATGGAAGTCAAAACTTCCTTTCAAAAATAATGTTAGCTTACCTAGCTAATTCATATTGGAAATATCTGTTCCCGTAGGAAACAGGATGTAAAATTGTCCGATTGAGCTATGTACATTAACAAATTCACAAAGAAATTTGATACAATGGTCCGGCTAGCTCAAAACAGTTGCCAGCGTTTCGCCCCAGTGTACCAATGGGCTCTTCAGTTGGTTATGGTACACCTCACCAAGACGCGTGGCTAGTACATACTGTGAAGGCCGCTGCAAGGCACAAATGTTGCCACGAGCAGTGCCAATGTACTATGGAAGTCAAAACTTCCTTTCAAAAATAATGTTAGCTTACCTAGCTAATCCATATTGGAAATATCTGTTCCCGTAGGAAACAGGATGTAAAATTGTCCGATTGAGCTATGTACATTAACAAATTCACAAAGAAATTTGATACAATGGTCCGGCTAGCTCAAAACAGTTGCCAGCGTTTCGCCCCAGTGTACCAATGGGTTCTTCAGTTTTGAGCTAGCCGGACCATTGTATCAAATTTCTTTGTGAATTTGTTAATGTACATAGCTCAATCGGACAATTTTACATCCTGTTTCCTACGGGAACAGATATTTCCAATATGGATTAGCTAGGTAAGCTAACATTATTTTTGAAAGGAAGTTTTGACTTCCATAGTACATTGGCACTGCTCGTGGCAACATTTGTGCCTTGCAGCGGCCTTCACAGTATGTACTAGCCACGCGTCTTGGTGAGGTGTACCATAACCAACTGAAGAGCCCATTGGTACACTGGGGCGAAACGCTGGCAACTGTTTTGAGCTAGCCGGACCATTGTATCAAATTTCTTTGTGAATTTGTTAATGTACATAGCTCAATCGGACAATTTTACATCCTGTTTCCTACGGGAACAGATATTTCCAATATGGATTAGCTAGGTAAGCTAACATTATTTTTGAAAGGAAGTTTTGACTTCCATAGTACATTGGCACTGCTCGTGGCAACATTTGTGCCTTGCAGCGGCCTTCACAGTATGTACTAGCCACGCGTCTTGGTGAGGTGTACCATAACCAACTGAAGAGCCCATTGGTACACTGGGGCGAAACGCTGGCAACTGTTTTGAGCTAGCCAGACCATTGTATCAAATTTCTTTGTGAATTTGTTAATGTACATAGCTCAATCGGACAATTTTACATCCTGTTTCCTACGGGAACAGATATTTCCAATATGGATTAGCTAGGTAAGCTAACATTATTTTTGAAAGGAAGTTTTGACTTCCATAGTACATTGGCACTGCTCGTGGCAACATTTGTGCCTTGCAGCGGCCTTCACAGTATGTACTAGCCACGCGTCTTGGTGAGGTGTACCATAACAAACTGAAAAACCCATTGGTACACTGGGGCGAAACGCTGGCAACTGTTTTGAGCTAGCCGGACCATTGTATCAAATTTCTTTGTGAATTTGTTAATGTACATAGCTCAATCGGACAATTTTACATCCTGTTTCCTACGGGAACAGATATTTCCAATATGGATTAGCTAGGTAAGCTAACATTATTTTTGAAAGGAAGTTTTGACTTCCATAGTACATTGGCACTGCTCGTGGCAACATTTGTGCCTTGCAGCGGCCTTCACAGTATGTACTAGCCACGCGTCTTGGTGAGGTGTACCATAACCAACTGAAGAGCCCATTGGTACACTGGGGCGAAACGCTGGCAACTGTTTTGAGCTAGCCGGACCATTGTATCAAATTTCTTTGTGAATTTGTTAATGTACATAGCTCAATCGGACAATTTTACATCCTGTTTCCTACGGGAACAGATATTTCCAATAAGAAACGAACACTCGGATAAGAGTATCAGCTGATGATGATGACTTAAAAAATGTATCCAAAATATAATTACCCCCTTAACACATCTCTGCAAAAGTAATTCCATCATTAAAAGGAGGAGACAGAGCAAGCGTAACCAATTATAGACCTATTTCTTTATTGTCAATATTTTCCAAAATTTTTGAGAAGATAATGTACAACCGTCTAATTGGTTTCATAAATAAATATAAATTGTTAACAGACTCTCAACTTAGCTTTAGAGAAGGAAAATCAACAATGTCAGCCTATTTTTGGACCTGTGTAAAGCTTTTGATGTGATAATTCATCAGATACAGGCCTGACGGGATTTCTTGGTTACTGACCTTGGCAGGCCAAGCATGAGAACGAGTCTAGCCCTCGAATAACATCAATGGAGCGTAGTGCGCCGCCCTGCCTCTCACTGTCAGATTGGCACGTGAAGAGAACTGCGTTAAGTTGTGAGCATGTTACGCTGAATAAGCGGCTGTCATAATTCTGTGCATTTAACACATATCACTACTATCCACTCTCCTATAGCAAATAACGCTGCATTCCGCGGAAACGTCAAGAAAGCACAGTAAAATACCCACTTCTCCAATTATGAAATCCCAAATAATTAACTTATCACTACTCCTACAGAATTATACAGGTTATGAAACACCAGTTTAGGGAGGTGAAGCTTAGTGAATTAGTAACTACAATAAATATGTTTTCATTTTCTTCCAGAGACGGTTTATTATAATTTATCTTAAATAGGCTATAAAAAACATTACAAGTTATTAAAAAATGAAACTATGCAACATACCGGTAATATTTAAATTTACGATATGTTGAGAATTATGCATCACACTACTTGCGCCCGCCTCGCTGCGTAGTAGCTAGCATTCTTGGCTGACACCGCCGAGGCCCGGGTTCGATTCCTGGCTCTGCTAAGAAATTTAATTCTAGTCTGAGGGCTGAAACGGGCTACACTCAGCCTCGTGAGGCAAAGGTGAGAAGAGGTGGGTTCGATTCCTACCTCAGCCTTCCTGGAAGTGGTTTTCCGTGGTTTCTCCACCTCTATCCCGGCAAATGCAGGGATGGTACCTAACTTAAGACCACGGCCGTCTCCTTACCAATCCTCACCTCAATTCCAAATACACACGCCCAAGTACACGGGGCTGAATGACCACGTTGTCCAATACTCTTCCGCTTCCAACCCAAATCCTACCTCGATTGTAAATACACACACTATTACAGACATCACAGTGACATAGGTTATCAGACTGCTTCTATACACACCCAAGTACACGGGGCTACATGACCACGATGTAGCAAAGTAATCAACAACATTACTGGCAAGCAATAAATTAACGTAATGAATAGGATGCTTACCCCGTCAGACATTCGAATGAAATCACTCCCAATCACTCCACACCGAGCGTCAGCAGCTACAAAGAGGTAGGCCGATAAGCGATAGCTCTTCTTGTGTAATCAAATTTGCTAATCACTTAATAACCTACAACGTTTAACGAAAATAAAATAAAATACACAAAAGCAGACAGGTACTGTTCCATCAAGTCTACGTGTTATTCAGACAGCGGTTCGATTCCAGACAGATCACCTTTAGATTCGGCATCAGTATCACTTTCACTAGTGGCATCGTCACTATCTTCTGACACACGCATTATAAATTCATCCAGAGCATCTTCTATGATTCCCTCCTTTTGGAAGTATTCTCTTTCAATTTTTTCGGCGTGATCGCAAACTTGCTCCCATTTTTTAACACCAATCGCACCTACTCTCTCTTCTAACAATCGTTTAATGTCATCTAACTGAAATGTAGTATTGTTTCCAGCTACCCACTGTTGAATGTCTCCCCAGATAAGTTCTATTGGGTTTAAATCAGGATGGTATGGAGGAAGGCGCAATACAGTATGACAGTGTGTTGCCATGATATTGTCAATTATAAAATTCCTTCAGTGTGGTTTATTAATTTTAATTAAATTATAAAGTTGGATTTTGAGCATTTCATCACGGAAGGGAATGTTATTTCGCACCAGCCACACTTTCATTACAGTCTTGGTGCTGTTGCTGGTTGGCACTTTATTCAACTGCACATTGTGATATGAGGCATTGTCTATCACCAGGACTGAATTGGGAGGCAGGTTTGGAATGAGTCAGGAAGTTAGCCAGTTTTGGTAATTATTGGCGTTCATCTCTCCGTGGTAGTCTCCTGTTTTAAGTTGGGATTTGAACACTAGCAATGCTCCAGGAACAAAACCAATTCGATCTCCTGCATGAACTATAATTAGTCTCTGTCCCTTCGAAATTGGCGCTGTGTAACCTGCTGGGGAATCATCGAACCAGTTCTTTGGTCTTGTATGAGTTCTGTGAATGTAAGTCTCATCTTCTTAAATTATAGGTCGTCCTTCCTCTCTGTATTTCTTAACTGCAAGCAAATACGCTACACACTGTGATCTAATATTTTCCCTCTCTATTAAAGTGGCTGTGTTGTTTCGGGTTTTCTTCCATCTAAAACCCATATTCTTCAATATTAATTTAAGACTGGTGCTCCCCCCCTTGAAGTTAATACTTTCCCGAAGTTTCGGCAATAGTTTATGAATCGTAGGCACTGTCTTTTCCTTAATGTAAAAATCATACACAGTCCGCCGAATCACACACCTGTCAAAGTCATCTACGGCTGTCACTGTTTTAGGAACCTGGTGATGCTTACCAGGTATACTAAAGGAGGTACCTTTCTCCTCGCACCGAGAACCTTCTATATGATTCTCCTAACAGTCGTTTTCGATATACGTGTCGCTTTTGCCACTCGCTCTTGTACCTTTTTTAAAGGTATGGACACAGTACCAGCCATTGCCTCACTTTTCATTAAAGTGTTTCGATAGAATAGGCGGCATTGCAGTTGCTCAATGTTTATACCGAGCTTTAGTCAATGCAATTAACTTTTAATTTGTAGCACTAGCGCTACGTAGCCTACTTTTATAAATTTCCCGGTAGAACAAGAAATACATGCAAGCGTCACAAGGAGAGTTTTCAGTTATCACACCGAGAACAGCGAAGCTCATAAGGCGACAGACACATCTCTACTGGCTGTGGAACAGCTATGTGCGTGCGCTGCTTGCATAGGTTCGCGGAACAG
This sequence comes from Meconema thalassinum, assembly GCA_946902985.2. Classification (NCBI taxonomy): domain Eukaryota; kingdom Metazoa; phylum Arthropoda; class Insecta; order Orthoptera; family Tettigoniidae; genus Meconema; species Meconema thalassinum. The sequence continues at coordinate 207,268,417 of OX336395.1, forward strand.
TTATATTCTACCACACGCAGGTGACCGCCAGTGTCCAAAAACGAGCGTCCCAGCTGTACTAATTGTTAACCTCCATCAATATGGTATCAGGGGTATCGCTAGTAAGTGGTTTCAGTCATATTTAAATAATTGCCAACAGATAGTCAAACAAAAAAGTTAAGAAAATACAACAAATATTCTTAAATATTATTACTCAGATCGTATGTTTTTGAAGTATGGCATTCTGCAGGGGTCCTTTCTAGGGCCATTACTTTTTCTCCTGTACGTAAATGACTTTCCATCTCAGATACCTGCATTTAAAACTGTATTATTTGCAGATCATACAAGTGTTTTAATGATGGGTGAAAATGACACTGAACTTCAAATATCAGTGGAGGAAGTAACATGTCAGCTGTCCTTTTGGTTCAACAATAATGGACTCCTTATCAACACCAGTAAAACAGTGGCTCTTAATCACACATCTCAGAATAAATTAATATCCCCTCCCTAATCTTAAATGACCTTAAAATTGGTACCAGGCAAGTCAATGAACAACTGCTTACACTGAAACAAAACCCATTTACAAATTCAGGTACCCAAATAACATTCATTACCTGCTTACTATAAACACTTCCAAAAAATACTGGGAAATGTTTGAAGTTTGCCAATAATTGAATCGTTTATTTCAGAAAGGGGTCAAGTAACAAGAATGCTGTTTCGAGAAAAACAAAATAAACTTAAAATCCCATGTGGATCTTAAAAACTTACCACAAATGTGTTTAGGTATTTGAAACGTAATTGAGCCGATATTTCGTCTCATTTTACCCTAACAGCTTCTTGGCCCATGTGTAAGTAATTGCTGCCTGCTTTGACATCTTCAGTTCTCTGTGTCCCGCTAGAGCGCTGCACCGTAAGGCAAGATCTTGTGTTCGTCTTTTCTACAGAATGTTTTAGGTGTCCTGGTCCAGAGAGCGAACACCGAGATGATCATCGTTTGTTTAGTTGTTATTTTATAGTCAAGTATGAGGGATGCTTTGAACTTATAATTTAAAGGTTTGAATTGGATCTCCGTGGGAAGGTTCCGTTGAAGAGTTTGGTTGCGAGCCCCGTTTAGGAAGGCCTGGGAAGGAGCATGAACATTTAGATGTTATATTTATTTTGTCTTGTAAGAATCGTGGTCGCCGTGAATGGCATGGACAGGCCTAAGAGTAGAGAGTTTGTATCGTAAGTCATGTTGGATTTATGTTAGCTTGTGTTTTGTATTATTGAATCTTCTGTTGGCGTACGATAACATTGGTCGTGCGTCAGCTGATTGTAAAAAGAAAGAGAGCTCTGGGAGCCATGACAGGAAGAAGACGTCTAGAGGTTTACTGCGGGAATAGTCATGAATTATTGTAAGGAACAAAAGGATTCTGGCATCTTGACATGTACTAAGACATGTATGTGTATTAAAGCAGTAATGATTGGTACGTTTGGAAGAGTATACGAGTCGGCTTGATAGAGAGTACACGTCTTATTAAGTTTGCCGAGGGAATTGTCGGATTTGAAAAAGTCTTGGATTATTTGAGGAAATAATGTATCCTGACTTCTTGACATGTATTAAGACATGTTTGAGCATCGTGCAGAATCTATTGGTAATATTTAAGAAGTGAAGAAAATACGAGTCGACGCACAGTGAAGAAATTATCTTGAGAGTGTATGTTATTGTCACCTGGGTTGGTGCTGGATTACTATGAATGTGACGGACTGTTAATAATAAGGCAAGTACTTTTGGGGTTAATGATGTTACCATATCTTGTTTTTAAAGTTGTGTTTGTTGTTTTGGTATTATGTAAATGTGTAAACTTAAATGTTTGTGAATAAAAGTTGTTACCTAAAAGTGAAAAAGTGTATCATTTCTGGGCCTACATTCAGTACTGTAATCTCTAAACATTCATCTGGGTTATATCGCAAATGGGTCTGGCCGTTCTGCTCACAGGTGGTGTGTCAGTAATAACACAAATTATTTGTTTTACTTTTTTGTATCATGCATAAACAGAACTTTAAAAATTTGTACTCTACACCTTTCTGCAATAAAGAAGTAGAACAAAGATATTTTGTTACCAAAACTGAGAAATACTTTACGTTTTTTTAATGAAAAAGAATTGAATGCAAAACAGTTCATATATATATGTATTAGATAACAGTATTCTACAAAATTTTAAATGTAGAAAGAAGAATAGCTAGAACATGCATAAGTAAAAAATATCAGAAAGATGGACAGTGGCGGATAATACCAAATGAAGTGGTATACAGAGAACTGGAGCCCATCACTGATACTATTCGGAAGAAACGGATTTATTTTTTTGGTCACATCATGAGGACACCAGAAGCCAGGTTATCTAGAAAAATTGTAGTGAAACTTTGGAATATGAAACCACCACAAGTAGGATGGATTAAGGAAATTAGAGAAGATATGAAAGAATTAGAAATAACCTTGGATGACTTGCAAAACAAAACATTCAAAAATACTGAAAGATATAAAAATAAGATTTCAGGCAAAAATAGGCAAACGTAATACAGTAAAAAGGCCATTGACAGATGAGAATTGCCTGAGAAGATCCGAGCGAATGCAAAGCTACTGGGTGACTCGGAAAGAAAACTTACTGAAGAAGAGGACCAAGAAATGATTGACTGAAGTGGCCAAATGAGGCCGTAAAAGCAGAAGAAGATAACAGTATTCATGCAAGAAAACTATTATAGTAACTTACGAAACCTGCTTAAAAATGGCTGTTACTTTCCTTTAACCTAATCAGTCTCAATGTTTAAAACCACATATTATCTGGTTGGTAGTATACTTATTTACTTGTCTTCTAACTCCACAGCACATTCTGCATCCACAGTAGGCCGTTGAAATACTCTCTATTGTTGTAGAAATCATCATACCCAACAAGGTTAGGTTTGAGGTTAGTGAGGTCTTTTATCTTCTTCACATTGATGGGAACCAGAAACAGAAGCTGTTTGGAGGTCCTAGGCCAAAACTAGACGTAGGGTACAAGAAGTACAGGTTGAAATATTAGAACAGAAACGAGTCAAGCAGTGTCCATTGACCCCTTTCTGCACTAAACACAACTTTCACCATAATGCCTTACTGTAATAACAAGCTGGAACTTACTCCATTCTGCACTAAAAATCTATGCAGTCCTTAACAAGGTAAATTGATTTAGGAGGGAAAATACCAGAATATATGAAAATAGAGTGTGTTCTTTATTAAACTATTTTTAGTTAATTATTTGTTCTTGCACCTAATTTGTTTACTTGGGTTCTCTACCAAACCCTACAGTAGTACCGGTACATCAGCCAATGGCTAAGATGCCTTCAAATTACAATCTTCCATAGTCCTATTTTCTGTATGGTTGTCCTCATTCTTTGAAGAGACAGGACTCTATACTGCTCGAATCTAAGCTGCGTGAATCTGAGAGGAATGTACATCGTGGACTATGAGAAGTGATGGTGACGAGTAATGAGGTTTCCCGGTCCGTGCCTAGTTGCAGAACCAAATACATAGGTCAGTGACTCGCTCACTTATTTTTAACACCACAGTGGTTTGAGCAACGGCCGTATGTTAGCAGTATTGGAATAGAAAGGAATACCAGATATCATGGTGGCTGTTGACAGATCCTTCTCTTCTTGCCTGACCCTTCTTCCCTACTCCTTCCCCTCACCCCACAAGTTTACACAGCTTGGACCTGAGCAGTAGTATCTTTTTATTGGTATGGTGAATATTAGAGTAAAACGCCCAACTTCTATCACTTCACAAACACTATAATGAAGGTAACACAGTTTAAGAACCAATTAATTATACGAATGTTCACACAATTATAAAAAAAAAAAAACAAAAAAAAAACACAACTAAATGTTCGAAATGTTGTCTTGAAAGGGAGGCGATGTATCACTTAAATCCTTTGCGTCCACCGATATTTCAGTGCGTGCACTTAGCGGTTTCTTTCGAGAATGAACTGTTGTGATGTGCCTCTTGAGATCACATCGTACTTTGAACTTCTTTTCACACAAGGTGCAGGGATAGCGTCTTTCTTCACTATGGACGAGTCGATGTCTCTTAAGACCCATCCAGCGATGAAATGTTCTTTGGCATATGGAACAAGAATGCTCCTTTACCTCAGAGTGAGCTACTCGATGTGCTTTCATGTGCCCGAGAGTCTTGAACGATTTTTGGCACTTGTCACACACGTATGGTCTCTGGTCAGAGTGAATCGCCATGTGAATGTTCATATTTCCCCGACTTCTAGTTTTCTTACCGCAAATAGGACATGTGTAAGGTGTCTCCCCAGAATGCAATAAGAGATGACCCTTGAGATGAGCAAATTGTTTGAAGGATTTCCCACAGATGTCACAGTCGTATTTTAGCACGTTATCTTCCTTCGATAACAATGTGTTGCTACTGAAAAGAACAGAAAGTAATATCAACATACACTGGCTCGACATATTGAAAATCACATCTGTCTCGAATTGCTTATGTTCACCACAAAGAAAATGAAGTTGCTTTCTATTAAAAGAAGTCTTTAATACTTATACAGTTAATCTGACATACAGGCAACAGGTACTTCATAGATCTGAACCAGTGGCGCAACTACAGGCGGTGATCAGAGGGTTCAATCCCGCACAGAGCTAAATAATAAATATATAAAACTAGCAGGTACCCGCGGCTTCGCTCGCGTCATAGTCATGTCATATTGTTATTCAATGAAATGCAGGTTTAACCCCGTTAACACCCCTTTAGAACCTGAATATCCAAAAATCCCTCCTTAGTGGATGTTTTCGACACACAACAAACAAATCCCCAAAATATCATTCTTCTAACTTTAATAGTTTTGGTTGGTCGATGAGAGTGACCATCCAAAAATCCTTCCTTAGTGGACGTTTTTCTTCCAAATGTCGCCCCTCCCCATAGGCCCCCTAAATTGGATTTATGAACAAACGGTTGAACACCTATTTATTTTAATTATTTATTTATTTATTTTTAAGCTGATTGATTTCTCCGAGTTTCAAACTCCTCGCCTATGTCGTTTAAGAGATACACGCTCCGTTAGGAATCCCTCAACCCCCACTTTTCACCCTTTCACCTCATAATATACACCACATCGAAAAACCCTCAGACACGTGTCTTCTTATTAGCCTATTTTCAAGTTTGAAAAAATAGGCGTATGAGATCACCTTTTGTCCGCGTGTGTGTGTGTGTGTGTGTGTGTGTGAGAGAGAGGTGTGTGTGTCTCCCCCTAATAAATTCTAAACGGCTGGGGCGATTTCAATGAAACTCGGTAAGTTTATAGCACTATTCGGGGCGACCCCCACCATGCCCTTCAAATTCTGTTAAGTCTCACCATTCCAACATGGCGGCTGTGCGAAATATTTCACCAGCATTCTATATCTCCGAAACTATTACCGACATCGCCCTGAAATTGCGTACGGTGATAAAGGGTACTACTGGAAGTTCACCTAGGAGACTTTCAAAAACCTGGTGACTACAAAACCAACATGGCGGCCAAGAGAAATTCGAGACTTTTAAATAGACTTTTCTCGCGATTTAACTATCCAAACGTAATGAAACTTGGTACAGCAAGTGTTTATACACATTGTAATGCACTGGAGTCTAATTTAGTTCAATTGTTTACATAACCTCAAAATGGCGGCTGTGCGAAATATTTCACTGACATTCTATATTTCCGAAACTATTACAGATATCACCCTGACATTTTGTACGATGATAAAGGGGACTGATATAAGTTTATCTATGTAACTTTCATAAACCAAGTACAAAACGAACATGGCGGCCAAGCGAAGTTGAAACATTTTAATAGACTTTTCTCGTGATTTAACTCTCTGAGCGCAGTGAAATGTGGTACAGTAAATGATTTTACATATTGTAATGCACTGGCATCTAATTTAGTTCAATTGTTTACATAACCTCAAGATGGCGGCTGTGCGAAATTTTAAAATTAAGTTTTTATTTCTTGTGTCTTAATCATGCGATCGAAGTGAAAGTTTGAATAATGAACCTAGGCAATAATTGTCCTTGAATGGTACAGAACTCTATAGCCTATACATATAACAATCCAAAATGGCGAGCATCCGAAATATTTAGACGGTTCTCAATATCTATGAATCTTTTACAGCAATCAAACTGAATTTTTTTATGTTCATAGAGGCTATGAACATATGTTCACCTATAGGACTTTCAGTAACCTGGTGAGCACTAATCCAACATGGCGGCGACGCAAATTATAAATATTTACATGGACATTTCTCGCGAATTAACTATCCGAGTGCAGTGAAAAGTTGCACGTTAAATGCTTATACAAATGTTAATCCACTCGCATCTAATTAATTTCAATTGTTTGCATAATCACAAGATGGCAGCTGTGTGAAATTTTAAAATCTCGTTTTTACTTCTTGTGTTCTAATCATGCGATTGAATTATGAATACCACATGTACACAATAATCTTAATGTAATAATACAAAAATAAAAATCCATCCTGGCGACCATCTGAAATATTTAGACGGTTCTCAATATCTACGAATCTATCACAACCTTCAAAGAGAAATTTTGTATATTGATAGTGGCAATTAACATAAGTAGGATATATGAAAATAGGCTGTATAGTTCTTCACGGAACTACTTGTTTTTAATGATCAGTTTATATGCCGAGTATCACATCCCCCAATGAAACCAATCTGGAGATATCGCTATTCAATGAAATGGTCAACCCCCTTAACACCTCTTTAGAACCTGAATATCCAAAATCCTTTCCTAGTGGGCGTTTGCGGCCCTTGAGGAAGCTGCATACAAAATGTAATTCCAATCCGTTCGGTGGTTTCTGAGATTTCGTGATGAATGAATGAGTCAGTGAGTGAGTGGTATTTGACAGATATATAGTAGATTTGTGGAAATTTTTAATTTTGAGTAAAATCAATCTTTGGATTAATGACATATATTTAGGTTAAGTTATACTTACTAATTTGAAAGTATTTATTTTCACTTGTGTACATTTTTAGAATTTAAACATTTACTGAATGAGCAAACTTGTCAGCTTTTAGGTTAGCTAGAGGGGTGATAGTGAGATCCCTTTCTAAAAATACTCCATCATCAGTTGCCATTCTGTTCATTATACGAGTAATAATAATAATAATAATAATAATAATAATAATAACCCCTGGCACTACAGCCCATGAAGGGCCTAGGCCTACCAAGCGACCGCTGCCCAGCTCTTTGGCCTGCAAATATTAGGGTGACGCATGATCAGCGCATCGGTTCCCCTCGGCCGTTTATCTTGGTTTTCGTGATTGGGGCGCTGCCTCACTGTGAGACAGCTACTCAATTGTCCTCACGAGGCAGTGCACCCCATTCCAGTCCTCACATCAGTTTCTAAAATCTCTGACGGAGCCGGGAATCGAACCCGGGGCCTCCGGGTGAGAGGCAGGCACGCTACCCCAACACCACGGAGCCGGATCCGAGTGTAAATGTCAATTTGAAAAGTGAATAATATTTTGTTCAGTTTTAAGTTAAGCCTTAGTCGTAAGCTATAGGTTATTAAATTTTACCTAATGTCGGGGAATACAAAGGGCCAGATGATTTGACGAAGAAAACTAGACTTTATAATTTAATTTCAACAAAATGGTTTATTTTCGAGCATCTGCACATTGAGAATATAACGTAACAAATGCTAATGAAACTAAATACGAAAACAATTTAGATAGAAGGTTTTGAATCTTCGGGATCGAATGTTTGGTTTGATTGACTATGTCTCATTATGTCCAAGATCCCTCCCCAATGTAATTTTCAATAAAACTCATCCCCCTCCAGAAGCAAACCAATCTATATAAGTTAACACAAGTCCCGAAAAAATTATTTATATTATTATTCACATAAATAAGGGCCAATATAGGATTACGCATTAAGACCTTCAAGCGGTCATCATCGGATTTTGATCACTAGGGTTGAAGTTTAGATTTATATTCAAAATTAAGAATAGTGGTTTTATTGTACTTTTATAGAACCTGTCTTAAAAATGACCACGATAGCCCGATTCCTTATTGAAGTATTAATTATAATAAACTATTTATTACCTTACGTCAATATTTAGTACATTGAAACCTTCTTCAGCGTGGTATAAGGCAAGTAACTGTGCAGTAACATACAACTCAATAAATTTTGTTTTGTCATAGTAGAGAATACTATAAATATTTTTGTTCCAAAAGCTCACAGAGTAAAATTTCAAAAACCAGATCTGTTACAAATATTTTGATAATAAAAGATAAAAATCTTGATAAAACAGCGTTGAATTGAAGAGCTGTGTATGTGAAAATATATGTGCTGAATGAGTTAGGTTATGAATGATGGTTGATGAGTATTTGCCAGGTAGAGAGATATTGTAGAGATAACTTTGGTAAATATGTCACACATAGTGACACAACACAATATAATAAATTAGATTTATACACGCTGATTTCTACTATGGCTATGGGTACTTATACTGTACATTAGAATAGTACAGTTCACAGCACTGTCATTTTTCACTTGTTGCTAGCTTCCACCTTACTGAGATATTGTAGAGAGAACTTTGGTAAATATGTCACACATATTTACCTGGCAAATACACATCAACCATCATTCATAACCTAACTTATTCAGCACATATATTTTCACATACACATCTCTTCAATTCAACACTGTTTTATCAAGATTCTTTTATACTCTGTGAGCTTTTGGAACAAAAATATTTATAGGATCCTCTATTATGATTTAAAAAAATAATTACTAAGTTGTATGTTACTGCACAGTTACTTATCTTACACCACGCTGAAGAAGGTCACAATGTGACCGAAATTGATACGGTTTCAATGTAATAAATATTGACCTAAGGTAATAAATAGTTTATTATAAATAATGATGCCAACTTTTAAAGTTGATATACCAGTCGTTCAACTGAACAATAATAAAGAGATTAAAATTGTTCAGAAATTCAAATATCTTGGGGAAATAATAACATGGAACACAAATGAAAAAGAAGCAATAGAATACAGAACAACTAAATTTAAACAAGCACAAAGACTTACCTGGCCAACCTATAAAAAGAAATCTCTTTCGATAAACGCTAAGCTGAAACACTATAATTCCATAGTTAAACCAGAGGCAACTTATGCTAGTGAAACTTTATTCAAATTGAATGTAAAATCTACAACAGACAAATTACAGAAAACTGATAGAAGAATTATTAGAACAATTATTAACAAAAAACACCAAGTTGATGGACAGTGGAGATTGTTGCCTAAAAACATCGTCTATCGTGAATGTGAATCAATAATAACTACAATGCGTAAAAGAAGAATTTCCTTTCTCTGTCACATATCAAGACTGCCAGAAACCAAGATATTGAAACAACTATTTGATTACTTTTTGAAAAATAAAATCAACTTAATAATTGGTTCAAAGAAGTTCAGGTTGATTTGGCAGAATTGGGTATAACTCGGCAACAAATCAAAGACAGAGAAGAGAAGAGGATTTTGAAGAACAAAAGCATAAGTCTCAAACTAATAACAGTTGAACGGAAACAATATACTATATCGGACACACAAAGGGCTTCAAGGTCGGAGAGGATGAGAAAGTTCTGGGAGGAGAAAAAGAAGAAATTTACTCAAATATATTGATTTAAGTGCTCCAATGTGGGCGTAAAATATGTAAATAATAAATAAATAATAACTTGTCTTGTTAGTGTTACTATTTATGATTCACAGTGAATCTCGTTATAAAAAAATAAAAGGCTAGCCAGTTCTATAATGTTTTATTATAGGCTTGCATCTACGTAAGAATATTATGCACTTGTAAATACTTAAGCGACACAACACAATATAATAAATTAGATCATACAACACACTGATTTCTACTATGGCTATGGGTACTTATACTGTACATTAGAATAGTACAGTTCACAGCACTGTCATTGTTCAATTGTTGTTAGCTTCTACCTTACTGACTCGCTATGAGTACGTCACTGGTATGCCTTGCATGCGGAACCGGTACCTGTCGACGGAATTTGTAACTACTCCTACTTCAAATTGAGAATGAGGATATTTAATCATGCCTCCTCATAAAAAGCAATGAATAACTGGATAATAGAAATTGAAAATGACCTACAAGAAATCAACGTAAAAGACAAAATTTTATGGGACAGGCCTAGATTCCGATCATTGGTGAAAAAACATCCTTTTGCTGCAAACTCCCAAATGAGAGCCACCACTGCATTGACAGATGAAAGAAAAATCATAGTGTGAGAATGAAGAGATTTTGGAAGGAGAAGAAAAGGTAATACAAATTCATATGTAAAATAGGTTCAATCGCACTCTGTAGTTGGGCATAATGCCGTAAAAAAATTTTTAAAAAAATAATAGTGAGGTGTGAAGCCATTTTTCAGTGTTGCCAAGTAAACAAAAGTTTGGTGCTTTTCAGTCGGTCAACACGAATGTACCCAAAAAGAGCTGGGTTATGTCCTAATCCTGAAATAAATTACATGAGATTAATAAATACACTAGGATGACCAGTTTCGATCGTCAAGCGATCGTCATCAGATCCATTACACTCAGGCTATAACATCTATGTTTAAGAATACAGGTGAAAAATATTTACAATATGTACAATTATTTAGTTGCAGTATTGGTAATGCAACTGTCGGTGTATGCTAAATGTAGTATATCTAATGTTAGGTGAAATGCTAAAATGGTGATAAAAATCCGTAGTTAGTCGGTTTGGGGTGATTATATGGTTATCAAAAATCAACTATGGTTATACTGTAATAATACAGGCTGATACTTATCCAGTTGTCTTCCTGACTGGAACTTCGAGTAGTTTCGTGTTCACTCTAGCACCAGTTTTGGTCGACTAACCCGGGTGATAACTGGTCGAAACTGGTTTTTCCTTTCTCCTCCCTTTGTTCCTGTGTGCTTTCTGAGGTCAGTGCTATGTTTATTTGTGTGACGTTGCCAAATCTAGATAAAAATAGGACATAACCCAGCTCTTTTTGGGTACATTCACGTTGACCGACTGAAAAGCACCAAACTTTTGTTTTGTATATATATAATCATAAACAAAAATGTACGGAATTAAAAAAATTAAGAAATTCAAACAAGAACAAGTTTATTAGAAAATACACACTTGAGAATTTAGATTGGTGGCCCTAACCCACTCTCATTTATAAAGCAGATGACTCGATCATCAGCCACCACGTCATTGGCTAATATAAGGGTATTCTGCAAACCAAGGTTCCTTCGTAGATCAACAAGATCTACACATTCAGTTAAAATGTGATCATGGTGAATAGGGCTCCACAGTTACAAAGTGGGGGGTCTTTCCTTCTCATTAGATATGAGTGGATGGATCTTGCTTGACCTAACCTTAGCCTACACAAAATGACAGACTCCCTCCTTGACCAGAAATAGCTCCGCCACATGAGAGCAGTTCCCTTGATCGCTCTCAGTTTATTGGGTTATAAGTCAGCTAGCCACGGACTCTCCCAGAATGCCAGTACTTGTCGTAATTGAGAGCTCCATTGGCCGAGGAGGTAGTCATAACGCCTCTTTTGCAGTTTGACCCGCTAACTCATTTCCCACAATTCCCTTGTGGCTGGGTAGTCGCAGAAAGGTGATTTGAGTGTCAGCGCTGCACAACCTGGCTAGAAGGTCGTGGATTCTCTGCACGAAAGAGTGTTGCCGACAACTTGAAATACTTGATAGCAATGAAATAAAAGAATCGATACACACGAAAAAGTGGATTTGTGCATCCTGTAGTGCAAACTGCTTGTTCTGGACTCAGCTGGGGGTCCTGATCACCAACCCATGCCCCTGGGAGCCCCTGGGAGAATGATACACAGCACTTTTTCATGGACAATTAAGGGACGAATCAAGATAACAGATTTATACAGGACTGAGGGCACATGAAATGAGGTGCAACTGGACAAGTACTATACCAATCACTTCTTGAAAAAGAATTATATAATTTTCCATTACTTACTTCTGCAATGTACTTTCAATGATGTCACACTTCTTCTTTTCTTCAGTCTGCACTTCCTGTAAAAGAGATGTACACTTATTAGTACTAATTGCATAACTTGACAATACTACAGATGCCTGGCAATGGTTTTATCTAGGCACCAGGATGAAACATAATTGCTAGATAATTAACCAAGATGTAGCAGAAAATTTTACACTTTTTAAAATAAAATAAATAAAATCTAATCTACAGGGATGGTCAAATTACACAGAAAATAATAATAATAAAAAAAAATCTGCAGTAAAAATTAAAATAGATGTGTTTGATTAACGTTGCTGTTCTGAATTCGAAAATGCAGTTTGATTTTCCCTATCACGTAAAAAACACCTGCCAAATAGAAATTCATTGCAACTCATTTGAAACTCCCATGAAAACTGGAGTAACAAGGGGAAAAGGTACATACAAAGAGGTTGTTTTGAACAGAAGATTTGTACAGATAACTTATATTTACCGGAATATCATGTTCCTGCTTCACCACCTCTTCAACACTGGAACCAGCAATTGACAGATCTGGTTCTATTTTTATTTCCACAGAGTCTTCAGTTAGTAATGGGGCCATCTCCTCCTGCAAAACAATAAAAAAATTCTGTGACCAGTGTCATTTCTGGATTAGAGCAAATCATTCTCTTTTCTCCTACACTATTTTCGTATTCTAATTAAAGAGCTATGGGTACCAGACAAGTTCACAGTAGCAGCGCGAGGAAATGTTCCTGCTCTCACAAGGGAACATCGTAAACGTGAATCACCTGATCAAATTTTATGAAAAATATAGTCCACTTAGTCAATACATAAACCTTCTAATACACACATCAAAAAAAGTTTTGCATCACCTCGGTTCCAAGAGTTCCGGAACCTTTAAATACAAAGGGAATAGAGATCAACACAAACAACATTTCAGCTCGTTTTATTGCTCATGAGACCCACACATTGCATGTTGTACCATCATACAGCTAGACTTTCAGCATTTGTGGTCCAGATTGCAGTACACACCACTACCTCTAATACCCAGTAGCACGTCCTCTTGCATTGATGCATGCCTGTATTCGTCGTGGCATACTATCCACAAGTTCATCAAGACACTGTTGGTCCAAATTGTCCCACTCCTCAACGACAATTCGGCGTAAATCTCTCAGAGTGGTTGGTGGGTCAAGACGTCCATAAACAGCCCTTTTCAACATATCCCAGGCATGTTCGATAGGGTTCATGTCTGGCGAACATGCTGGCCACTGTAGTCGAGCGATGTCGTTATCTTGAAGGAACGCATTCACAAGATGTGCACGATGAGGTCGAGAATTGTCGTCCATGAAGACAAATGCCTCTCCAATATTCTGCCGATATGGGTGCACTATGGGTCGGAGGATGTCATTCAGGTATCGTAAAGCCGTTTCGGAGCCTTCCATGACCACCAGTGGCGTACGTCGGCCCCACATAATGCCACCCCAAAACATCAGGGAACCACCACCTTGCTGCACTCGCTGGACAGTGTGTCTAAGACGTTCAGCCTGACCAGGGTGCCTCCAAACACGTCTCCGACGATTGTCTGGTTGAAGGCATATGCGACACTCATCGGTGAAGAGAACGTGATGCCAATTCTGTGGGGTCCATTCAGCATGTTGTTGGGCCCATCTGTACCGCGCTGCATGGTGTCGGGGTTGCAAAGCTGGACCTCGCCATGGACGTCGGGAGTGAAGTTGCGCATCATGCAGCCTATTGCGCACAGTTTGAGTTGAAACACGACGTCCTGTGGCTGAACGAAACGCATTATTCAACATGGTGGCATTGCTGTCAGGGTTCCTCCGAGCGGCAATCCGTAAGTAGCGGTCATCCACTACAGTAGTAGCCCTTGGGCGGCCTTAGCGAGGCCTTTCATCGACAGTTCCTGTATCTCTGTACCTCCTCCATGTCCGAACAACATCGCTTTGGTTCACTCTGAGACGCCTGGAAACTTCCCTTGTTGAGAGCCCTTCTTGACACAAAGTAACAATGAGGACGCGATCGAACTGCGGTATTGACCTTCTAGGCATGGTAGAACTACAGACAACATGAGCAGCGTACCTTCGTCCTGGTGGAATGACTGGAACTGATCGGCTGTCGTACCCCCTCCGTCTAATAGGCCCTGCTCATGCATGGTTGTTTACATCTTTGAGCAGTTTTAGTGACATCTATGAACAGTCAAAGGGACTGTATCTTTGATACAATATACACAGTCAACGTCTATATGCCGGAGATCTGGGAACCGAGGTGATGCAAAACTTTCTTTGATGTGTGTATATCTACTCCACTCGCCTGCTGTGCGCAAGGTTGTAGGATTGAATCCTGGCACATGATGACTAATTATCATAAGGGGTTGCAAATGGCTCTCAGTTTGCAACCATTGATGCGTAACATCGATGATGGTGACCAGCACCACCAAAATCATTCTTTGCGGATGGTATTCTCCCAGACAATGGGATGCCTGCTTCAACACCATGGGTGATTTCTTTTGACAAATGTGAGGTATAATCATTATCACAAGTCGCTTTATTAATTCCTGAGTATCGTGAACCCATGAACTAAGCAGTGCAATCCTGGATGGTTACCAGCTTTTCTTAAAGCCTCCTTGAGGGGGCAACCAGTGATCTTCGTAACTAGGTGTATCCACCTGCTCGTAATCCTCCCCCTTTGTCTTGTGCCTTCAATCTTCCCTTCCATAATTAATTTTTCTAAGTTATCTCCATCTCTTCTCACAATATGTCCTAAGAAATCAAGGACTTTTTGGTTGACAATAGAAGAAAGGCCTCTAGAGATGTTAAGTTCTTTAATATTGAACATTTTAATTCTCTTTTAAGTATATTTTATGTGCAGTATTCAGTGCCAGCACCAAAGCTTGAATGCATCAATACACTACTTGTCTCTGGTCTTGAGGGTCCATGTATCACAAGCATATGAGAAGTTGGTAAGGATTTAACCTTAATAAATTTTCTGCCTACATAATACATTGTTAACAATCCCACAATGGATCAACCCATTTCTACTACCATATGAATGAAGTATTTATTGCAGGCAATAGCCATGAAATCGAACAAATTACAAGATTATGTACATAACTCTGTCAAGGACATTACTATTTTCCCGCATGTTCTGGCATGGTACCTCTCACAAATGGTCCCACACAAGTCATATCCAGGTCATGATAGCTCTTGGACACAGCTTATGGTGAAAGCCGGGAACGTAGACCCGTGTCATGGTGCGCCTTAGCTCATACATAGCCTGCTCTCTTCATTCCGACATCAGCATTGCGCCTGTCGTGTAGAAGCCCCCCCATATATCTGCTTTCTTGGAATGTAATTCCTGCAGGAGGTCCTGGTATGGTCGTGTGGACGGTAGCATCAATTTGATTCATAATGTCAGTATTTCTTTCTAATATAAGCATCAATTTGAGTCGAATCTCCTCTACATCGAATGACTGCTGGGTGGGCTCATAAGTTAGTCTAGATGGTGCATTTTTTGGACAGACACAAAGCCTCCTTTAGATAAGTGGCCATTACTCTCTCCAGCGCGTTTAGATGAGAAGTCGAACAATGCGAGTGCGTCAACAAGATGGATTTTTGTACTGTTTGATATTGTTCTATTTTGCCAGATTTAGGCAAGCTTCATCATACCATGATCCATCTTCTTATCTCATCTTCACAACTTCCCAAATCACAGATGGTTGACCCAGGATAGACGAAGAAATGCACAACCTGTGAGTTGGACCTGTGCTCCTCGGCAATTATCACGAGTTTGGACTTGCTGAGATTGATGTCTAAGCTATAATATGTAAATAAATACTGCTCTTTCATTTGGCTTACTATCCCGTCGTCCTATTCTGGTGCTTAGCAAGCTCAAACAGGTTCCATACAAACACCCCTCATAATATTAATACTCGTAGTGAAGTAATCATCCCACCATTCACATCCCAAGGACTTTTGTGCACTGTAATGGCTAACTACAGACCTAGTAATATTTCGAGTAGTGGCAATTCTGAATGTTTACCGTACCCAGGAGGGGATATATTCCCCCTAAAAGTCTGATTTGTCTCCCCTAGTGAAAGGCCGTTGAGCCAGTCACTACTCGATTAACATCCCAAATTGGGAGACTAAAGCAGCTGACCGTCTGGCAAGGCGTCGACTCGTCCATAATGGCCCTCTACGTTTCGAGCAGAACCTCTGGAGTTCTGAGGCTCTGAAGCGAATCGCTCGTAAAGAACGGGAGTCTATGAGAAGATACAACCCTCTGCACCTAGGTGATGAAGAAACTTGCCACCAGTGTGGAAGAGTTTGTGGCTCGAGGATTAGTCTCTACAGTCACCTGAGAACCCACCAAGGAATGATTTGGAAGACAATTTTATACTCGCTCGCGAGTGATAGCCAATGATGAATGATGAAATAAGGCAGTCTTTTACCTGCCTCTAATTCAACTAACCCCTCTGGATATTATTTTGCGGGTTCACCCCTGAAGAAAACTTATTTGAGTACAAGTGTAGTAACCCAATGTACTATATAATATATAAAACCAATAGGAGAATGGAGAATATGTTAAATTAATTTGATGCTTTCATGTAGAAATGCAATAAAATATGTAAAAACAACTCAGCACAGGGGTGTTTACTCATCTGGAAATACATAGCAGTTAAAAAGGTTAAAACAACATTCTCTACTACTTACAAGGGAACGGATTGCGGTGTAAAATTCTAATCTGGTTGAAATTTAGTACACAATATTCCTAAAAAGTTGTACAATGACGTAGCAAAAACCGCACGTGCCACTTTCAGTATTGAACGCCGAAAACCTGCCGGGCAACGGCACAGAGAGGTAGGAAGAGGTAAAGCTGACCTTGAATCCTAGCAGCACGTGGCCACCAGCTTTCATAGCGATAACTTTCAGTTAAGCAGCTTTGTGGACAAACTGTCACATTCCAAGAATTAAAATTTGGGAGGTGATCCAATTGAAAATCGTCGTTGTCATTTTCTGACATTTGTAAATATTCTGACTGTTAAATTAATTTTTAACATTAATTGTTGTCTGTACCAGTAAAATTAAAAACATACGAAATAAAAGTGATACACTTAAATGGTTTGATGACGGAATGATTTGGGACCTCATCATCCGAAACATTACTTTTGATTTGTATAGCCCTACCGAACTGATAAGGGAGTGACGGGATGGGGGAAGATGGAAGGTGGGGAATGCAATGCAGCACGGCAGGTCGCTGCCTGGTGGCCGTGAGTCATAGCATGCTGCAAGGATTCAAGGTCAGCTTTACCTCTTCCCAGCTCCTTGCTCATGCCATCGTCTGGTAGGTTTTCGGCGTTCAAAATTGAAAATGCCCGTGCTGTTTTCACTACGCCATTGTACAACTTTGTAGGAATATCGTGTACTAAATATCAACCAGATTAGAATTTTACACCGCAATCCGTTTCCTTGTTAGTTGTATTTTAGTCCATAGAGCTGGTATCTAACAACACTAATTCATATAAGGACCAGAGGGAGTCTCATTTGTCACCAAGGGCTTGGATATTAGCAGTTTTATGCGCTCTCAATCCCCCTTTGTTTCCTCAACCCTCACGACCCTTTCTTCTAGGATTCGTATTTCTTGATTCTTGCACCATCTTTCATACACAACTTTCATTCCTTTAGTTTAGTTATAACATATTTTACTTTCTTTTGTTCCTCTTCTATACACAACTCTTTTCTCTGAAGGGTTTAGAAATTACTTGTGTGTTCACAACATTGCTCTTTTGCCATCCTCTCTTACATCGCTCCAATTTCATTGAGGATTTGGGTGTTTTTGGCTGTCATCCCTCGCCATGTCCAACATTTATCGATCTCTAGTACAGTGCTGGGTTTCCTCCCTTCCCTTTGCAGTCAATCCCATTGTGAGGTTCCTCGGAATGTGAGTTGCCTTACTATGCATTTGTAGTAGCCCCATTGTGAAGTATTGATGGCGCAAGGAATAAGTAAAGGACAATCAAAAAGGACATGAGATCAAGAACATGGAATTTGTTGTTCTGAGAGTATGAACATGCCGAAAAAAGAAAGATATAAAAAAATGTATTACCTTGTGGGTAAGTGAATGATTAAATTGGAGTCAGTTCGCAATTAATTGCAAGGTACAGTGAATAAAAGTATACAGTAATATTGGTGGCCCCGACGTGATACATATTTTTGTAGAGTATTCCATGTTGCCTTAGGAATGTATGTTAATTATAACCTCTGTTTGAATCATTTCATAACCCAGCTGAGATAAGTTTCTTCATTCCAAATACTTAACATCATCAACTTGTGTAATACATCGAAAATGCCCTCCACACCCGTGGGGGAAACATAGGCCTTCAAATTAATGAATAAACAGCAAGAATACCCAAAATAAAACTTCATACATATTTTTCTCAATTTAGTCCCAGTCAGCGGGTGATAGGTCTCAAATTATAAAAAACAAAACACAGAGGCATGTCTATGACAAGAGTATGCAGGGATCGTAACATTGGAGGATGCCAATTTGCAAACCAGAGGGGGAGATTTTACATACAAAATAAAAGGATCAATCCAATTAAGTACAGCATTATGAAAATACAAAAGATTCAATAGAAAGAAGATAACACAAGTGTTGTAATCAAAGTTCCTGCGAACCGATCTCTTCTCGAAGCAAACACAATTAGCAGTGGCTCATTACAGTGCAAAACACATATCTGTAATTGTAGCATGGCAACACGACTTTTAAGTCCCTGAGATGCTGGCAATATTGGCGCTATCTCCACATGAGGGATGGAGAGATGGGGTAGAGTTTTAGAAGTTCACTGTTGTCAAACTGCTGATTGTTAGAATAAAGTGGGCTGTGGTCAGGCTACAATGCTTGCCTTAAGAAGATAACCATGCAGCAGCTGATACTGGAATGGCAAATATGCAACATTTGAAAACACTGAAATAACTCGCTCCTTATTGGTTTGTGGTAATCATGCTTTCTGTTACAGCAAATATTAGAGTAACATGCTCTGGGTCACGACATTTCCCAACAGACAAATTGCAAGAGGCAAGGAAACGCATTAACTTACATTATATTATTGATGCAAAAACTTGAAAAATACTACTACTTTTGTTTATTTCATTATAAATTTTGAAGAGGAGTAGACCACCAGGAGGTCAAAAGACCCTCTGCCCATCACTTGATCTGTGACTAACTAACACCATGATTTGGTCTCAATGGATTGTGTTGGAGAGAGTGGGGTAATTTGAACCAGGTTACATAACTTCAGTATAATCAAAGAAACTATTTTTCTCGCTCTGGGTATGTTGGAAGAACTGATCTACTGACTTGCAATTTAGTTTCTGCAAAATCTGGTTCTCGCCATTGGCCTTCTGCAGGTATTATTTGGTTATGCTACAGTGAAGTAATTGGTAGAACTTGGCCTTCCCAGTGTGTACTAGACAGTGTCTTGGTGAGGTGTGCTTTAACCAACTGAAGAGCCCAATGGCACACCGGGGCGAAACGCTGTCATTTTGTTGAGTTATGCCGGAACATTTAGCACAATTTGGCTCAACGGACAATACATATTTTTCTTTGGAAAATTATATATTCGATGCCAAGGTAAGGTTATAATTGCTTTGGAGTGGAGTTTCGACTCCCATAGTGCACTGGCTTTGCTCGTGACGTGGATACACATGTATCAAATACGTCTTGCAATGGCCTTCCCAGTGTGTACTAGACAGTGTCTTGGTGAGGTGTGCTTTAACCAACTGAAGAGCCCAATGGCACACCGGGGCGAAACACTGTCATTTTGTTGAGTTATGCCGGAACATTTAGCACAATTTGTGTTTAAATATATAATGGCTCAACGGACAATACATATTTTTCTTTGGAAAATTATATAGAACTTGGTAGATTAACATTTGGTGGCAAATGATTGGTTGAAATTCAGATTAAGTAGGTTATTATAATAACATCAGAATTGTGTTTCAATGTTATATATCTTAAAATGTGAACAATGCTCACACATAACCTCACAAGAGCTTTGTGTAAAAATATTTACTGCTGAGGTACATTGAGCCAAGTTCTCCCGAGGCACAATGGGCCATGGTTCATTGTGCCCCAGGAATGATTTAATTTTCCATAAATACAGGGTCTTTCACTCAAAGTGGGGCCGGCACGCGGCGCGGGGTGGTTCAGACGAGCACATGGCAACTTGCTGAGCTTGGTGTCGAGAGAGCGCCTGTACAACTGGCATGTAAATAACAAGCACACAATAAATTGAAGTCAAATCATTACTAAACTTGTCACAGAAGATGTTGAAAATGTCCTCCATCTGCAACTACACATTTCTGGCATCTTCTAAGGAAATTTTCATTCACACGCATTAGCCTCAATTTCTCTTGTGATATTTTCATCTAGAGTGTGACGGTTTGTTGCATAAACCTTATTTTCAATTTTGCCCATAAATAAAAATTGAAGCAATAGGCTTTAACACTTAGCAATAACACGTTATAACATTTGAAACACAATAACAATTAAAGAAAAACCACGGACACACGTCAGAAACTTATAACTTAAAATAGGCAACAAAAGAAATAACGAAGTCAACTTTACTCATCAAATCCTGCGTCGCAACTGTCTCAGATCCGTGATGCTATGTGCTCGCTTGGCCTTCGGCTCGACCTTCTACCTGCAGCGGTGAAAGACCCTGTACCTTTTGTGGGTTTCTTAGCATGGGTAAATGCTGGTAATGTCATCCCATAAATAAGGCGAAACGTAAGTTTTATGAGCAGGAATCGGATGAAGAGAATAGTGAAGTTCAATACGAAGAGAGCGATGCCAACCTGGATGAGTTTGATGAATCCGAATACAACTTCGAGGATTTGGACAAATCTCCAGCAACAGATGATTTTGTTCTGAACAGGAAAAAAGAAAAAGTCTGTTTACTATGTGGGGAAAATTTTGAAACCGAAGGATGATACAGGCGACTATCAGGTGCCATTTTTGAGAAAGGGGGAGTCCGGTCGCTTAAGATAGAAATCATTTGAATTCTTCATACATTTATTAAAAATTCTGTTTTGTTCTATAAGGAGACTTGCATAGGTTTTAAATTTTGGTGTGATTTATTATGAGAAACCAGGGGACACTTATGCCTAGGGGGTCTACCTGAGACTGGTTCTCGTACAAAACTGTCGCTTACAGTAACATCGGACAAGAGTCTAAACTCTCAAAGATTGATCGCCACTTAAGTGGAAAATGCAGCGCTTCGATATGGTTCTTATGAGGAGGAATTTTCGAGAAAGAGTAAAAAAAAATGGGTGGGAAGTTCCTTTTTCCTCAGGTAAGGGATGAGGCATCTGTTCCAGCAAACAATACAGTATATGTTCTGCCAAATCCTAGGAACAGGGAGTGACAAAGAGACAAAAGTCATACTTAAAATTTGGCCTCAATGGGCCATGTGTATCCTAGATCTGTGCTTGATTATGCTTAACTGGTAACAATTGGAATTTCTATGTGTTGCTAAATGGCATCTTACATTATTAGAGACTTCCTCGGTGTCTGGTATCCACTCTGGTTCACATTTGATGAAGTGCAGTTCCTCCATGATATTCATATATCTATGAGAAAACAGGAATAAATGCACAACATTAGTGAAAACAAAAATGTTGCTTACATACGAGTAAATTCTTTTCAAAGCCAGAAACATTTGGGTCATGGGATGCACCATGATAGGAGTAAGCAACTCGACCATTTGGAGGTCAGAGGTTCTAACGGTCACGAAAAGTGTGGAAATACCTACAATCAACACTATAATAGTACCGTACATTATATCTGGAACAGATGAACTTGATGTTTATGCCTTTAAAACAAGGATGACCACCATCACCTTATATCTATTCCTAGAGCACTTAACCCAATCTAATTTGCTGTAAAATGAAAGTGATGAAGTTGAACATCAATATTGGTTTCCATTAGAGATAATATTATCTAAATGCAATTACTTGTTACTGGTTTATAATCTTCAGAATCCTGAGGATGTAGGTCTATCATTCTTTGTGATTTTCAAATTTCAATACTGTACTGTGACTCATGTGAAATCACTGTTGTATAGCTTGCCACGGTGGGTGAGTGGTTAACGTGTCGGTCCACTAACCCCAAGCTTGCAGGTTCGCTCCTGGCCGTGGTAAGTGATTTTTGAAAGGCGGCAAAGATTACGACACGTATGTTTTACGATGTTGGCATGTCAAAGAACCCATTTGAATTCAGTAGGCCGTGTTCATAATGGCAAAATTAATCTCGGGAGTTTCCACCAACACAAAGTTCCTCATTTCTCTACTAGAAAGTGCTATAGTGTTCAAGGAGCTTAGATATCTAACCTCCTTGACTTTCATAGTGCTTGAAGGAACAACGAAATTCGACCTGCAAGCTACCCTTTGGGTGTAAAATTACAAAGATTGTACCCGGCTCCCGAGGCCATACGATATTATTATTATTACTGTTGTATAACAGGTTTTAAATATTTTAATGAGTGGCGTAGTCAGGGAGGGGTTACTGGGGATTAGAACCTTCCCTCTTGAGGTGAAACTCGGTTTGGCTCTTTTGAACATTTGAACATCCACAGAGACATAGTTGTAAATCCAACAGATCTGTTGAATCTATTTTCTAAGAAGCCTTGATAGTTGGACTTAAGCTTGTTATCTCAACACACCATTCGCTGCGAAACTATCGATCTTGTTCTTATGTTTTCTTTCTTTCTTTCTAGTTTACCGCAATTTATACATTACAGGATTATTCATGTAATTCACGTGTGTTAAGTGTCCTTGTAATGAAACTCATTCATGCGCACACCACACAATATTTTGTAACTATAAACCCCCCATGAGTCGATTTTGGCTGCACTACTGATTTTTATAGAATAAGCATATTAGTAGGGGAGACCAGAGTATTGATGAACACAGAGGTAATGGTGAACAGCATATTTTGCTGCCAACAGTTGGCACTATGGTGTCTTAAACAGTAGGGGCAGCTGACCTAGCTGTTCCGTGCATTAAAACAACAATAACTAACTAAAAACTGTCTCAATCGATGCTGTTACCTAGTTCAAAAGGTCATCTGGCTTTTCAAATTCCAGTCAGTGGCCAGATGCCATTGTTAATTTGTTTAAGGGACTTGGGACATCTTGGTCATCAGCACCAAGATGCCATTTTGAGGTGGTGAAGTCTGTTTTCTGCTAGACATTTTATAACATTTCTGCTGTTGAGAGCAAAACCAGGTATTACGCATTCAACATTTGATTGCTGCTGAGCATGGCTGCGCCAGCGTTTGTTGTTTATTGTATAAGTCCCTCGGAACAAATTGGCTCGTGAGTTAGAAACTGAAGCTGGCCACCGGGCCTACCTCAAGTTCAATGACAGCTTACAATGCAGAAGAGGGTTGGGAAAGGGCGAGAGGAGGCGAAGGAAGAAAGGCTGCTTCTTGTGACAGATTTATAACAGAGAGGTACAGTCAGCTAGTTGTTCCCAACGTGCTACTTATTTACCAGTCACATAAAAGAAGTGAGGACTATCACAAAGATATGAACAGTGAATATTATATTCGCTGGTTGAAAGAAAAGTTGATCCCTAATTTGGAACGCAACTCAGTGCTCGTTATTGACAACGCATCGTACCACAACACGCAGAAAGAATGATTGATTATTAACAGTACAGTGCTCTACTATATACTCATAAAATTTTCGTTACAATATTATTCCATTACATGTATTAGTGTCATTTAATTATTCTAATCACCTAATACAGTTTGTAATGAGTGAAATAAATAATGGTTGTTATCGTGTGAGTGAGTGAGTGACAGTTGCTGCAAGAACAGAGTGTACTTCTGACGACTGACGGGTGACGCAGCGGACAGCACCCAGCAGGCTGAGAAAAGCAGACTCTCTCTTCAGCTTCCTACTAGATTTTCACAAGGGTCAATTAGTTCTGAGGCAGTTATAGCACGAGCACCGGGGGGCAAAGCGGAGGACACAATGATGACAGAGTGCAGTCTGCACATAAGTCAAGCAGCATTGCATCAGATAAGCGTCACAGGAGCTCATGTCACCATGGACAGTTAAACGATGACTGAGGCTACTGGAGCTGAGTCATAATTATCCTACTCGCGCAAGTGTACCTGTCAACCAAGCAGGCTGTCGTGTGGCACAAGTAAACAAAGAATAGTTCCCATCTCGACCGCCGGCAATCAATTCGTGAAAGGGTAATACCTATATGGTTACTTTTTCTTTGTGTGGATGGTACCTATACACTTTATAATCATAGTATATTATCAATATTGCAGAACTCTTCATAAATGCTTATTTCAGTATTTAGTAACAAAGCATTATCATGATATATAACAGGGGTATTGCAGACAACTTGTACAGCAATGTCCCACATAACTGTCATCTACAAAAAAATCATTTTATTACAATAAAAGTTGCCCAAGATCGTACAAAATGGCAAGCCAATGCCTGCACCAGCGGGTAAACGCTATGAAGAAGAAGACGATAAGCATTCGACTAAAATGCTCTGTGCTTGTGCAAAATTTGGACATGACATTGAGCTATAGCACAAATGTATGTCCAAAAATTGTACTCGGAAAGACTGCAGTTTTTGGGAAGGTTTCATACTCCCCCCCCCCAGTATTACCTGATTTGAAAAATTCAAATGAACTATTCTTTAGGCACTTTGCAGGTACGTTTTTAATAAAACAATGTCTTTTGAAGGCTTATTTTTGGAAGGAAAAATTCATCCCGAATAGCATTCTCGTGATTTCAGAAATAACTGTTGCCAACATGTGGGTCGCAAAATATACCACACGACACACATAATATTGTAATTATGTGAAAAGACATTAATTGGCAAACCATTGGCCTGGATAAAGATTATTGATGCATGATTACTCGAACTGTGCGTGACAAAAACCAGGGGTATACATATGAGCTAACTCGGCCCTTGGCAGTGCTACTTTGCAATTATTGGTCCAGATAATACCAGCTATACAGTAGTACCATATGAGTGGGGTTGGCAATACTGTATTTTTGCATAATTCACGTGTCTAATGGCGGACGCAGCTGGAATTTTATCTATGTAAGCCGTGATCCGAAAAGGGGACGGTTGGTGGGGTATAGACAGCGGAGTATACATCTACAGTGAGGTTCTTCTCTATAGAACGGAGGCCGTGTGATGGGAGGAGAGCTATGACCAGATGACTAGACGGCGAGGATCTACTGCGAGTAACGAGACTCAAGTATCTTGGCTCCACGATCGCTGCTGATGGCCGACTTGTCGAAGAGGTCAATGCAAGGATATCCGCAGCTTGGATGAAATGGCGAACAACTTGTGTCACTTGCAACAGGAGGATGAAAGATCACCTCAAATCTAAAATCTATCGTACTGTCATCCGACCTGTTGCACTGTATGGTTGCGAATGTTGGCCTATTACGACTGAGACAGAGCGTCGACTGGGAGTCGTGGAGACCAGGATGCTACGGTGGACAGCTGGTGTTACTAAACTGGATCGCATCCACGATGAATGCATCAGGGAGAGATTTGGCATTGCACCCATTCCTGAAAAAATGCGCGAGAGTCGTTTAAGATGGATTGGACATGTGCTGAGGACAGGGGCAGACACTATAGCAAACACGGGTTACATGTTGGAAGTCGCTGGTAATAGACCAAAAGGACGACCAAAACAGTGATGGGCTGATACCCTTCACAAAGATCTGAAGAGCGTCAATCTCCACCTTGACATGGCCCAGGACAGAACTAAATGGAGACCTCGAATCCAATATAGCGGACCCTGCAACCAGGCGGGACAAACGCTGAAGACAAAGAAGAAGACTAGCATTTACCGATTACACAACAGAGGATCAGAAAGCAAAGCTTGTAAAAGCACTGGATGCTGTCATAGTATTTATTGCACATGGAGCTGGCAAGATACCTCAGCTGAGATACTGTAATTAAGACTCACAGTGCTGTGAAATACTGTAGACTATCTCGTCTGCCGTGAACATGGTTAGGTATAGAACAAAACATCGAAATTTCCTAGTTGAAACTTATCTTTTCAAGAAGAAGTCTTTCAGTAAATATGTTTGTAGGTTTCAGCGCCGTGCGATTTTTAGTTGTGGGGGAACCTTAAACAAAAGGTATACAGAAACAATTCACGTACTCTGGAGGTTCTCGAGAACGAAATAATTGCACCGATATGAAATATCAGTGAGGATGAATTACAGCGAGTTTACCAAAATTTCCTACGTTGGTGCAATGTCTGTTTAGAAAATGAAGGACAGCATTTCCAGGAACTACTCTGAAATGCATGTAAGTAATGATTCTTTTTGTTTCCGACTTTGGCCAACTGTGGACCGCATGGAACATAAAGCTTTCTGGTCAATTTTTTCTTCTTTTCTTCCCAGAACCTCTTCATTCTTTCACTTCTAATCTTTCTCTGTTCCTCTGCTATTACCAAATTTGGCCCGTATTGTGGTGGTTTTTCTTTGAACGTCTTGATATTGTCAACTCGGCTTCGAAACGTTTTCCTATCGTGAATGACAAGTTCAGTTAGTCTAACTTCAATGGTGTCTCTTTTGGCCTCTTCTACCCATTTTGTAGTAGCTTTCAACCCTGAGATGTATTTAAAAATTTCCTTTGTCATCAAATGCCCGTAAAATTTTAGCCTTCTTTTACGCATTGTGACAACAGATCTTCATTTTTCCTTTTTTCCATGTTCCGTCATCATCTATTCATGGTCTGAGAATTATTATATATGTTAAAAGTTCTAAATGTGTTTAACTAGTTGGGCGCTACGCTGCTGCTAGCCACAGTGGCCCAGCCGCTCACAGCCCCTGCGAGGTTCCGTTCTATAGAGAAGGTTACAAAGCCTGCAGTTATTATTTTATTTATTTAGCGTATGGATTTTAGTGCCGGGAGTGTCCGAGGACATGTTCGGCTCGCCTGAGTCTGTAGCTGCTTCAAGCGGACACTCAAGGGGTGAGCTAAAAGTTCCGTTCAGTTTCAAGTAGTTCCATCTTTTGCTACCAGATGTCACTGACACCTAGTGGTGAAATTTGGAAATTTGATAGAGCATTTCAATTAAATCTAACCTAGAAATTTAGCTTCATGCAAGTTTAGTTAGTAGAAGGATCTTTTACATGCCATAAATCTTTGACATGGGACCGCCGGCTTTACTTCCCCTCCCAGTGGTGGATCCAGGCCTTTCGGGGCCCTGGGCGATATGATAAGGTGGGGCCCACAACAATAGGAAATTAAAAAATATCAAATCATATGGAAAATAGTTTGGTAATAATAATAAAATAAAGAATAGTTACAATATTTTGAATACACTACAGTACATTTTTTAATAATATGAAAGAAACCTTTAAGTCCCCTTGAAGAAGATTATGTAAACTATGAAATATTAAAATATTATGGTATATTGGCTTTCACGGCCGGTGCATTAAAAATCAGCAATTCTTCTAGGTTTGTGCCGTGTCTTGTGTGGGGTTTCGCCTAGGACACCAAGCTGGCTCATCGGGGGGCTCTTGGTGTTCCCGCCCGGACCCCCACAGGAGTAACGAACTGCGCGCTACCTCCCTTTATATAGACTGCAACTGCACTACTTGACTGCGAGAACTAAAAGCTCAAGCAGCCTCAACCTCCCTATGAAGGCTTCCCAAAAGATGGTATATTGACTTTCATGGCCGGTGGGGGGACACCAAGAGCCTGCAGATGAGCCAGCTTGGTGTCCTAGGCGAAACCCCACACAAGACACGGCACAAACCTAGAAGAATTGCTGAGTATTAAAATATTACTTTGCGACTTTTTTCCCGGCTGAATTCTTCTATTATTTCACTGAAATCTAAACTTGCTAAACGGTCATGGGAGATCATAGCTGCACTGAAAAAAGGAATATGAATTATAAATTAGTTTGAAAAGTATAATTAATTAAATTTAATAAATCAATGGCGCGGGGCTCTGGGCGGTCGCCCTCCCCTGTCCCCTCCGAAGGAAGGCATACTGAAGGATTTTAAAGCCTGCAGTGAAACGTGTACATACAAGCAATACAGCCCACTGATAGTACACACATTAGGTTATTTTGCGACATAGTTTCCATATCAATTCAGGCACTTGTTGCTTCGTGGGGTAAGTTTGAATATTCCCTCCTGGTAAAAATCTTGTCCTTGCATGCTCAGCCATGTTGTCGCGAAGTGTTTCACCTCCTCGTCTGTAGCGAATTGTTGACCTCCTAGGTGCTTCTTCAAGTGAGGAAACAGGTGAAAGTCGCTTGGAGCGAGGTTCGGCCTGTAGGGAGGATGGTCAATGGTGTCTCAGCGAAATCGCTTCAACAGCGTAGTGGTCTTCTGGGCTGTAGGGGGACGTGCTTTGTCATGACGCTCTTGGTTACTTGTTTCGCCCACAGAAATAGAATAACTGAGCGGATCTCTTCGCAAGACCAGTTTTCCAAACGAGTCGCCATTAGTAGTTTACCTACTGTGGATGGCAGGTGGCTGAAACTCTACAGTTACCAGCCTTAAGTATTTGAATTAGGCTACCCCAGCCACACAACTAATTTCTCTATAACTAACAAAACTCCAGGAATATCGGCCTTGTAACCTTAGTTTCTGGTTTCCTTTTGAAACATATTTTTCATCTATT
Source organism: Meconema thalassinum (assembly GCA_946902985.2). Lineage (NCBI taxonomy): Eukaryota > Metazoa > Arthropoda > Insecta > Orthoptera > Tettigoniidae > Meconema > Meconema thalassinum. Next base: position 207,297,173 of record OX336395.1, read on the forward strand.
AACAGAATTGCTTTTATATTTGGTCAACACAAGTGTACGCAATTTGAATGGCCAGGAAGTAACAATTATTTTATCACCCTGCTGCAGTACCATACCTGAAAGAAATGTGACATGAATTATTTACACACTTATTAACCCTTGAGAACTGGCGTGAAAAGATATAACACGAGGACTGTCGCCGGGTCATTTTGACCCATAGTGTATCACTTCCTTTTTGTCGTAGTCATACGGATTTTAATGAAGTAATTTTACACCTTGTGTCTTCCTATGAACAGTTCCCAATATAAAATGAGGTTTGTTTATATTTTTCAAATTTAACATGCAGAAAAATGACAATAATTCTTGTAACAGTATAGTTGGCCTTGATAGTGGCGGTAAAGCAGTTATCTCAAATATTTTGAACAAAGGAGCTGATGACCAAGGTGTCCATAGACCCTCAACATGGATCAACAAGAACATGACCTATTTGATTGTGCTGCACCAAAATAGGTGGATTTTCCCCCTTATTTTTTACAGATTGTCCCGACTAACGTAAGCCGAAAATCGTCACGCGAGGACTGGCGCTATGGGTAAATCTGACCCGAATGTAAATAGTAAAGAAGTAAATAGAGTTTTCCAAAAGCTATGGACATGATACTTTTGCAGGTACAGGGTGAAGTTCAAGGCTAGGAAGAAAGGTAGAGTCATCATCATCATCTTGCACAGTTTCCAGTCACTGGCCGGGTCTGTTTGGAATACAAGCCTCTCCAACGTCTTCTGTCTTCCCACCATCTCTCAGCCTCCACCCTTGTCCAGTCTTCTCCTCTCTTCTTCATGCTTTCTTCCACCCCCTTCAGCCACCTGTCTCTCGGTCTCTTTCCTTCCCACTTCGTCTCGTGTACTCTCCTGGGTATCCTCTTCTCCTCCATTCGTTTTACATGTCCATACCATCTAAGTCTAGATTTCTCTATACCATCCTGTAATGGTTCCTCCTTCATTAATTCTCTGGTCCTCTCATTTCTTATTCTGTCCATCTTTGTAGCTCCAATACTGCTTCTCAAGAACCTCATCTCACTGGCCTGTATTTTGCTCTTCTCCCTTCCTTTCATAACCCAGGTCTCCGAGGCATACGTCAGGATAGGAACATAGTATGTCCGATATATGATCTTTTTGCTGTTCTGAGGGACATCCCTGCTCCATAACATGCTTCTCACACTCCTCCGGAATGCTTCTGTCTGTCTCCCCTGCTCATTTATTTCTCTATCGTTTCTTCCATTATCTTGTATCAGGCTTCCCAGATACTTGAAACTCTCCACGTTCTTCAGCTGTTCCCCACCAATTGTTATTCCCGTTGTGGTTCTTTCCTTCTTCCTTGTTGTGATCACCATCTCTCTCTTGTTTATACTAAATTTCATCCCATATCCTTGTATTATTCGTTCCCACACGCCCAACTGTTCCTGTACCTCCTCCTCGTTTCCCCAAATCATCAAATCATCTGCAAACACCATTGCTTTCATCTTTCCTTTCCCAATTACTTGTGCCACTTCGGTCATTATGTCATCCATCACCACAATGAAAAGTAATGGTGACAGTGCACTTCCTTGTTTCAGGCCGTACAGTAAGCGACAGAAAATAAGCGCGGACCAAAACGAAAATATAGATCATTATTTTATCCTCGAAGAGAGCCTCCGTGGCTTAGGCGGCAGCACGCCGGCCTCTCACCGCTGGGTCCATGGTTCAAATCCCGGTCACTCCATGTGAGATCTGTGCTGGACAAAACGGAGGCAGACAGGTTTTTCTCCGGGTACTCTGGTTTTCCCTGTCACAATTTCATTCCAGCAACACTCTCCACTATCATTTCCTTTCATCTGTCATTCATTTAATCATTGCCCCAGAGGAGTGCGTCAGGCCTCGGCAGCCGGCACGTTCATATCCTCGCCGCTAGATGGGGGCTTCATTCATTCCATTCCTGACCCGGTCGGAGACTGGAAGCAGGCTGTGGATTTTCATTCATTCATTTTAGCCTCGGGTCAAAAATACCCTTGCGCCAGACCTCGCGGGTTAATATACTTCTCTAATGATTTATCAATCTTGCAACCTTGAAGATATTAAATACTGTACGATAGTTTTTCTTTTTGTGGGCTTAACGCTTAAGTATTATACAGCAGTAGGCCTACTAGCCATATTTTTTAATATTTTGCCACACCTTAAGTGGGTTTGTTGGAGTGCTGCAACTGTTTGTGGGAGCAATTTTACTTTGTACAGGGTCATTATCTATGTTCACCCCGATAAACACGGCAAGCTAAGCCGGCTGTGACTGGCGCAGATCGTGGCCATGCGTACCCGGTTCAGCCGGTGGTGGCGTGCTCCGCTGACTCATATCGTTAGTTCACATGTGGTTTGTCATTCATATGGGCGTGTATCTGCAAAGCTTCGACATTAGTGTTGCACGTTTAGTGAGTATTGTGATTACTGTGATTCTTGGTCATGCCTAGACACCAATTCACATTGTACGTACGTGTGTATATCCATAATTCGTGTATGAAAAGCAGAAATTCTTGTTCTGAAACGAGACGAAAATTTCGAATCAAGTTTCCAGGAAGACCTGTGCCTAATGCCAGTACAATTAGGAGGCTCGTTAAACGATTCAAGGAAACAGGCTCCGTAAATAATAAAAGAGTTGACAGTCATTCCTTCATCAGAAGATGTCAGGTGTGTGTAACAAGAGAGAGAGAGGACATTTTCAGCATCGCCTGTGAGCACCGTAAGTACACATTATTGGACAGGTTTGGTAAAAGTGTGAAGGTGCGCGTCAACCACCGGCTGAACCAGGTACGCGCGCCCGCGACCTGCGCCAGTCAATGCCGGCTTAGCTTGCCGTGTTTATCGGGGCGCACATAGATAATGACCCTGTATATTTAGATCTGATGATGATCACATGATGAGCAAAATATGTCATTCAATTAACACCCCCCCCCCCCTCTATTTCCTAGAGAAGTGTGTTAATAAGTGTATAAATAATTCTTTCATTGTTATAGAAAGATTTTCAGTCGGTCAATACAAATTGTGCCCAATTACCGTACATTCCGCGAGAAAAGCAAGTATTTAAACGTCCTGAAACAATATTTATCACAAAATAACACGCTTTCATGTAAAAAAAGAAAAGAAAAGGGGAGTTACTTTGTTTAAATACAGTAGGCTATTTATTTTCCCGCCTTATGTAATTCGGCACAATTTGTGTTGACCGACTGAAAAAGCAACATTAAAAATGGCTAGAAAGAAATATTTTAATATCAAGAGACCAAGTGTCAAGGTCTAAAAAATTTACCTTCACATATTTAACGATTTTGGGACTGAATTGTGCCCATACCAATGTAGCCTATCTCAAACACACTAAGCTATCTTTATAGTACTTAAATAGCCTATTCACATGTTAACAGTAATTTGATGATTTTGTTGGTCTTATTACATCGATGTAGATGGTAGAAGCAAGAATGAATACCAATGTTTAGAACAATCAGTATGGTTCAGTTCCGAGTCCGTGCCATGTTTAATCATGGTAACCTATTATTACAAGACTGAACTGCTTAAATTGTGCTATACAACTGTTTTGAGAGAGCGGTGTCGCCCGTGGAACATACTCCAAGTGCCTTATTGCTCCTGAGGTGATATAACTAAGATCTTGTACCTTTGTTGTCTTTCAACAGTAATATTATTTCGTTATGTCGCTGAATTAGGCTTTATTGCTATTGGAATGTTTTGCCCAACGGGCAGTAGTGTTCCTGTTACAAAGAGACTAGCGTATGTTATGTTATTCTAACGAAATGTTTATTAACGAAAAGTATTGAACTCTTTTAATAGACAGTGAAAGGGGACTCTCTGTTCTGCCCCTTAAAACAACAATCATCAATGAACAGCGAGATTATTATTTAGCATTCGTAATTCTGCATGACTTTAAATACTGTACTGTAAATAGGCAATGCAGAAGTAATTAAGGACAAAAGTGTACTATTTTTAACATGGAAGGTCGGGAGTTTTAAAAGTCTGACTTGGTAAAGACAAATTATTTCCTTAATTATCTTTTTTATAGGAATAATAGAAATAATTTCTTTGTCGAACTGGGCGTCTTTCAAAGCCATGTTTAACATGAAAGTGTTGCCTGCCTGATAAGTTTATTTTGATTGATACTGATGGCAAATAAGAGCCTCTGTGGCTTTGGCAGCAGTACGCTGGCCTCACACCGCTGGGTCCGTGGTTCAAATCCCGGTCTCTCCATGTGAGATTTGTGCTGGACAAAGCGGAGGTACTCCGGTTTTCCCTGTCATAATTTCATTCCAGCAACAATCTCCACTATCATTTCATTTAATCATTGACCCAGGGGAGTGCGACAGGCTTCGGCAGCCGGCACAGTTCATATCCTTGCAGCTAGATGGGGGCTTAATTTATTTAATTCCCGGACCTGGTCAGTCGACTGGAAGCAGGCTGTGGATTCTTACTGATGGCAAATATACCGTACTGTATATCGTAGTGAGAATTATGGATAGGGTACGTATGTGAGGTACTTACTTCTCGCATTCCCTGAACATGGGTAGGCTATCAGGAATTTTCTTTCTGTAAACCGTGGTATCACAGATATTAACAAATTTAAATCAATAAAGTGGCTACACGGTACTAGGTGCACCGTGCCCTCCAGGGGATCATGATTAGTACAGGGCGCCAGGAAATGTTCTCCGCAGTGGCTACGTGCAGCTGCGAGAGGTTGCGTCATCAGTTTAGTTGGCAGCACAGTGTCCTTGATAGGGCGAAAGCCACATGTGTGGGCTGTCGAAATCGTCAGTGCGTATAGTTAGATTATTGGAAGAGTGCAACAGTATGTTATGAATGGCTGTGCTGAGTATAAAGTTTACTGTTTGTTTGTTATGATACAAGCGTCAGCCGTGCTACCAACGTAACTGGTGACGTAATCTATCGCAGCAGATTGTAGGAACTGCGGAGAACATTCCGTGGCGCTCTGTATGATAATAATGTTATGGGTTTTACGTCCCTTTTAACTTCTGCGGCTTTTAGAGACGCCAGTGTTGCCCCGATTAGTCTCACGATTATTGGGGCGTGGGTAATGTCTACGGGAACCACAGGAAAGATAGAGAAGAGGAGTGCGACACAAGGTAAAGCAATGTCGGACTGCTCTCCGTCTTATCTTTCCTGTGGTTCCCCTTGGTCATTTCTTGTTCTCTTTCAACCCCGACGGTATGTGGGTATCTGAGGCTTAGGGTGTGTCTTATTCCGCTTTACTTGGCCGTTACCTCGTCTTACTTGATGCCCTAATTTTTCCAGGGGGTTAAACCTCTTCTTTTTCGTATCCCGTGCCTGCTGTATGAGGCCTAAAGGAGGCAGGGTGTGTGTAGCCTCACCTTCAAGGGCTCACCGCTGTGCTGGTACGCTCTGGAGTCTGTGACACTGAGGGATTCTTGAGCTGGGTTTATTTACTCTTTTTTCTAATGACTTTTGAGGTGGACTGTCTCCCCTTTCCCCTTCCTATCTGCCTTTCATGGCTCTGCCTGTTTCCAAGTCCCTGAATCCTCATTCTTCGAGAATTGAGGGCATTTCAATTTTTCCTGCCTTTTATTTCCCTTATTCTCTTAAAAGAAGAAAAAAAAGAAAAAGTTCTAGTAAGTTTATAAATGGGTCAACATGATTTTTGTGACTCAATCCTTCTTTTGTGTTACACGTTCTTTTTGCCCTAAAAGGCAGGGCATTCATAAAAAGAAGGAAGTTTTTATAGTCGGTAGCATGCTGAACTGCTATGCTCTAGATCGCGGGTTCAAACCCGGCCGATTGACAGCCCCAATAATTCCATCAGTGGACCGCAGATATCAAAACAGTTCGGAGACCTGCAGGGCAACTTCACTGAACACATCAAGGCACAACATAACAATATAGCCAAGCTAGATAAGGGATTAATTAGGGGAAAAATGTTATTAGATCAGGATGTACAATGTATCTTTTTCTTCAATAAACCTAGGCCGGTATTCACGGCAGTATTCAAGGTGCTGGGACATTCTCATAGACCGGGCAGCGCTTATATGGCTACTAGCTTATGCGTGGCGAGAATTGAATCCATGGTCTGTAATAGTTGAAGATTATCCTGAATACAGTAACATACACCACATTTTAGAGTCTAAGACTTGGCAACCCACTACAGGTACACTTGCACCAGGAGCACACGGCACTTAGATATGCAGGGAGGGGGAACAGCCCAGGAATTTCCTGTCAGTTGAGTGCAATAAGTGTCCAAGTGAACTGCTCTCAACGGGACCACGCAAGACCCTAACCAGATGTAGCCTGTACAATCAAAATTGACCATTTACAACAACCACATATTCACTCCAAACAGGCAAAATCTGAATCACCACTTCCAGTATCTCAACAAAACATCACATAGATTACAACTAACAAATACTGATGAGTTGCATTACCAATACTGCAACTAAATAAGTGTACATATTGTAAATTGTAAATATTGTAAATAAGTGTAATGGATCGGATGATGATCGCTAGACGATCGAAATGGGTCATCCAAGTGTATTTATTAATTTCATGTAAATTTTTTCAGGATTGGGGAATAACCCATCTCATTTGGGCACAATCGTGTTGACCGACTGAAAAGTACCAAACTTTTGTTTACTAAGGCAACACTGAAAAATGTCTTCAAACACCGACTGAAAAGTCGGTCAACACAAGTTGTGCCCAATTTCATTAGGCGCTAAACCAGTATTTACATCATATGCCTTTATGTAGAAAATAATAATAATAATATCGTATGGCCTCAGGTGCCGGGTGCAATCTTTGTTATTTGACAACCAGAGGGTAGCTTGCATGTCGAATTTCGTTGTTCCTTGAAGCACTATGAAAGTCAAGGAGCGGGTTTGATTACCGGTCAATGCATGTGAGATTTTCGAAGTGAAATGCCATGTCCTGTGGTTCGGATTCCACGTAAAAAGGAGGTCCCGTGGCTCATGATCGCATGATTAACGGTCACGTAAAACTAAAAGCTTCCTTCCTTTAAAGTCAAGGAGGTTAGATATCTAAGCTCCTTGAACACTATAGCGCTTTCTAGTAGAGAAATTAGGAACTTTGCATTGGCGGAAACTCCCGAGATTAATTTTGCCATTATGAACATGGCCTACTGAATTCAAATGGGTTCTTTGACATGCCAACATCGTGTCGTAAATTTTTGCCGCCTTTCAAAAATCACTTACCAAGGCCGGGAGCAAACCTGCAAACTTGGGGTTAGTAGACTGACACGTTAACCACTCACCCACCGTGGCAAGCAATGCACAAAATGAAAAGCGTGTTATTTTGTAATAATATCTCGTTTCTTTCAGGTTCATCATCATTATTATCTAAAGGCTAAGTCTTGTCAATGCAGCCACAACTCACGATCTTCAGCAGTTCTCTTCATGGTGACATAGGAAGCAAAACCCAGCTGAGTGATTTTGTTTCTAAGGTATGATTTCTCTTGATATCTTCCCTAGGACCTCGCCTTCGAAGACAATCCATACTTACCTTACCTTACCCCGTGGCACTACAGTCCTTGAAGGACCTCGGCCTGCTCCACCACACACCACCAATCTTCTCTATCCTGCACTCTCCTCCTCCACGATTAAATTCCAAGATCTCGAAGATCCTTCTCCACATCGTCCTGCCATCTCCTTCTTGGTCGTCCAGGAAGCCGTCTCCTACTTGGTTTTTCCCGGTACACTTGTCGGGTCTGCCTGTCTTCATTCATTCTTTCTACATGACCAATCCACCTAATTCTACTCTTTTTAATTTCTGCCACAATCCATGGAAAGGTGCAATGCCTTAAGACGTGTCCAAGAAATTTAGTTTTCCTCTGCTCCAATCGATAAAGTAATGTCCGTTTCTCCTTAACGTCGTCCAAGATTCGTTCATTAGTCTTCCTTTCCCTCCAATTCGTCCTTGTCTGTCTTCTCCATAACCACATTTCAGCAGTTTCTAGTCTTGATTGTGCTTGTTTTCCCAAAGTCCAGGTCTCACATCTGTAAGTTAGCACACTCCAAACAAAGGTTTTAACAAATTTCTTCCTCGTTTCAAGTCCTGTGTGCTTATTTAACAATAGATTTTTCCTGCTCTGAAATGCTTGCTTTGCCATAGCAATTCTTCTTTTGATTTCTGTAAGGAAGTATAAGCTGTGTGAAAGTAGAAGGAGAGAGATCAGATTGGCTGGAACAGAAGAATGCCTTGAGGCAAGGACGTGCACTTTCACCGCTACTCTTCATTGTAGTGATGGATGATATAATGACCAGAGTGGCGGAAGTGATTGGCGAATGATGGATGAAAGTAATGGCGTTTGCAGATCATTTGATTATCTGGGGAAACACGGAGGAGGAAGTGCAGGAGCAGTTGGATGTATGGGAAGAAATAGTACATGGATATGGGATGAAGTTTAGCATAAGCAAAAGCGAGTGGCTGATCACAACAAAGAAGAAGGAGAGAGTCACAACAGGAATAACTATTGGTGGGGAAGAATTGAGGAAAGTCGAGAGTTTCAAGTATCTGGGAAGCATGATACAAGAGAATTATATTTAAGATACGACAGAGTAATAAATTAGCGGGCGAGGCAAGCAGAATTATTCAGGAAAAGTGTTAGGAGCCTGCTAGGAGTAAGGATGTCCCTCAAAACAGCAAAAGGGTCATATATAGTGGAACCGTACTTACTTTTGTATGGGGTTATCGGGGGCCGTGGTGGTAATTATTTACCATAAGGGAAAGCCATTTAAAAAACATATTACCACCCTTTTTTAATCTCAATGAATCTCCTCAACAACTAGCAGATAAAACAATACCATTACATTCGTGATCTTCAGGTTCATAACCTTTCATTCTCTACAAATGGATACTCTCTTCTTTCTCTTTCTTCATTCTTGCTAGCCAAACCAAAACCAATAATCATACTTCACATTCTACTGACATGGACATAGAATACAACAACATATACAGTACTCTAATAACTGTGAACATTACCCTATCTAAGTCTAAGAATTAAAAACAAAAACAAAAGATCCTTACCTTATAACTGAACCATAGCAATGAATACCTAAGCTCCAGCACTAAGGCCTTCAATAACCACAAGCAAAAGGTAGCTATGCTTCTAACCTCAACTAATCCAAGAAATAAACAGTAAAATAAGAACCTTGTAACCTCATAGAGTTATAAATAAAAATACAACACAATACATATACACTAAAAAATATCACACACACATCAAACAAATTAAAATCATCATTTGCAAACATCTTCTCTTAACTATCTAGTAGGCGTATCCCTGAGGCAGTAACTAACTATTCTTAATCCAACCCATCACCAAACTGCAATCCACTTTCCAATATTAAGTCTCGAAGAACTGGAAAAATGAGTTCGCTTGACAAGGACACACCATCTTCACCCCTTTCATCATCCGAACTGTCAAATCTGCACCTTCTACACAACTTACACTCGGAACACACGAAGGCTCTCGTGAAACTTCAACCATATCATTCACAACATAATACCCATAATTGTTAACTACATTATTATCAAATGTATTGTGATACTGGTTGCAAACTGGTTCTCCATCACTAACAAAATCCAAAATCATGATGTTATCACTACTGAGAACTTGATCTTCATCCTCAAAATCACTCTCCTTCCCTTCCTCATTTTTCTCCTGTTCTTTCTTGTCTGTCTCATACTATTCAACACTTCCTTTCTCTTCGTCTTACATCTCATCCTTTTCATCCCCATCTTCCTTCTCCAACGCTTCTTCACCTTACCTTTTTCCAGTATGCTGTCTTCTTCATGACTGACTGTTTCACTTTCACCCTCATCTTTAACCTCTTTTTCGTGACTGCTATTGTCCTGCTCATGACCTACTTCATCTGCTAGTAGTTTCTCTTCTATCTTTTCTTCTCCTTCACCTGCTTCCTCTCCTTCTTCAGTTTCGTCCATATCACCTGCCTTCCTTTGTTCTTCCGTTTCATTTCTTTCGTTATCCGTTTCTCCTTTCTCTTCTACCGTGTCCTCTATCTCATCTTCTTCTTTGTCCTCAGTTTTATCCTCCTCCTCCATTTGACATTCTCCTTCTTCATCTTGTCCATTTCCTTCCTCTTTCATTCCTTCTTCCTCTCCATTACCATCTTCTACACACCCCCCAGCATCACATACTAACTCACTCAACTTCTCTCCTACAATGCATATAATCTCCACTCTGTGCTCTTGCAACTTCCCTTTCTCCTCCTCCTGCTCCTTCTTCTCTTTCTCCTTCTCTTCCACCTTCTCCTGCTCTTTCTTCTCTTTCTCCTCCTCCACAGCCACACTCAAAGACACTTTCCAAGATTCTATTTCCTCCTTCACACCTCCTATTCCCTTTTTCAGACCTATTTCCTTACTTAACTCTTTCAAAGACTCATCCTGCTTCTTCATAGATTCGAGAAGCGGCTCTTCCTGCTTCTTCATAGATTCTTTCATAGCCGTAAGCATTTGGAGCAAGTTATCTCTGCTATTTTGCATGATAAGGCAAAACTTAAACTGATTGTCAAATTTCCCTTTTTCATGCGCCACGTTGGTACGACATTTGTAACCGTACTTACTTTAGTATGGGGTTATCGGGGCCGTGGTGGTAATTATTTACCATAAGGCAAAGCCATTTAAAAAAAATATTACCATCCTTTTAATCTCAATGAATCTCCTCAACAACTAGCAGATAAAACAATACCATTACATTCCTGATCTTCCGCTTCATAACCTTTCATTCCCTTCAAAAGGATACTCTCTTCTTTCTCTTTCTTCATTCTTGCTAGCCAAACCAAAACCAATAATCATACTTCACATTCTACTGACATGGTCATAGAATACTCTAATAACTGTGAACAATACCCTATCTAAGTCTAAGAATAAAAAACAAAAGAGCATCATAAAAGGAAATTATAAAAATATGCCTCACTGGCAAGGCCCCCCCTCCATTACCTTATAACTGAACCATAGCAATGAATACCTAAGCTCCAGCGCTAAGGCCTTCAATAACCATAAGCAAAAGGTAGCTATGCTTCTAACCTGAACTAATCCAAGAAATAAACAGTAAAATAAGAATCTTGTAACCTCATAGAATTACAATAGGACGTACTACGTTCCAACCCTGACGTATGCCTCAGAGGCCTGGGTTGTGAAAGGAAGGGAGCGAAGCAGAATTCAGGCTAGTGAGATGAAATTCCTGAGAAGCAGTATTGGAGTGACAAAGGTGGACAGGTTAAGAAATGAGAAGATCAGAGTATTAGTCAATGAGGGAGCATTACAGGATAGGATAGAGGAATCAAGGCTTAAATGGTATGGGCATGTTAAGCGAATGGATGGGAGGAGGATACCCAGGAAGATACACGAGATGAAAATAGAGGAAAAAAGACCAAGAGGAAGGCCAAGAGATAAGTGGCTGAAGGGTGTGGAGGACTGCGTGCGAAAGAAAGGAGAAGACTGGACCAAGGTGGTGACGGAGAGATGGTGGGAAGACAGAAGATGTTGGAGAGGCTTATGTTCCAAATAGACCCAGCCAGTGCACAGTGTGTCAAAATCGAAATCTAGGGGGACAACATTATTTTTATGCTTTAATCATGAATTTTGAGTGAAAGCAACATACATAATTTGTTTACTTCATAATAAGCATCAGTAAAGACCTTTTTTAACCTACGTCTACACATGCAAGAAATTGTCTATGACTAGGAGTTGGATAGAGCATTCAGTTATCTCTTCAGAACAATTTTCTACCCCTAATTTACTTTTAACAGTCACAAAGTTCCAATTTTGATATAATCGTCCAACCCAGTGCTTCAAACAGTTGTAAACATGTGAAAACTGGTTGCGTGGCATCTTCTAAAACGTAAAATAACTAAGTAAGTTGCAAAAAGATGCAAACAAATCTTATAACAGGCGTAAAGTAGAAGACTTGATCTACATTTTAACATTAAGTAGAAAGTGACGCAGAGTGACGCGACATACTAAAAATGTAATTGAAAATATAATTTTAAAAATAATAGTTAAATATTATATAATGCAAATATAGCTAAAATCACGTAACAATACGCCCATTAACCCTTTGACCGCCAGCCATTATACGCGGTGTCCATACCCTATACTGCCATGGCCTAATCTGCACTTTTTACCCTGCGGTAAATTATACGTAATTACTTCTGAACTATTTATGTATATTGGATGATCTTTTTGTTTGTTTTGAAGGTAATGTTCTGGGCGTTTTATTAATGTAACTTAATGTACTCTTATTCTATAATTAATATTACATGGAGTGATAATTGAAATAAATATTTACTTTAAAAATTTTAAAAGAAAATTCATGATCAAAAATCGTTAAGGAAAAAAAAAATTACTATCGAAAGCTGTGTATTTTAGAGAGGTGATGTTTCCAATATCACATAGTCTATAAAAATTTGGGCTTTCTATAAAATATTACCACTACAATAATTTATTATTATTTTTATTACTGTAACATGAAATTTTCTAATTCTTACATTATATGCAAATGGCTGTAGTTCCAGGCTAGTTTTAAGTAAAAATGTTTACTAATGTCTATTTCACTACTTCACACAAACTGAACACTCCATAATTCACTTTTTGGATGAAAAGAAACTAATTATCTAATATTTACACATGCTTATTACACACCCTAGCAATTGTGATGAGAGAGGTACAAAGGATGTACACTCTTATTACATTCTTTACAAATGTATATGGTCTTTTTCCTTCTACCACCTCGAATTGTACTAATCTTGGTGTATACGGAACAATTGCGTTCATTTTTTTTCTGGTAAAAGGTAAAAGGGTTCATTGCCCGCCCGCGATAGCTGAATTTGCGCTTGTTTACTCAGCAGCAAGTTCCTCAGTGTGACAAACTTTAAAACTTGTTGTATATAGTCTTATTTAATCCACTACTAGACCAAAACATATATTGTGAACTATTAAAACGAATAAGTAACTTTGAAAATAATTTTTTTCAGAACGTTCGATCAATCGGACGTTGGCATTTTTCAGCTGAACTCCGAACGTCCGATCAATCGGACGTTGGCGGTCAAAGGGTTAATAACTGAAACACGTTACAAAGATCATACCTTCAGCTGCATGTTCCATCTTAAAGCATCACACTAACCACAAAGACAGCCACTTACATTCACCCTCCAATTCAGACTGCTCGAACAGTGGTGACAGATTCACACTAACAAGGGGAGGATACAATGCATGGGTCACCGATTCGAACCATCTTTAGTACACGTGTAGGGCATGACTAGGCGTATACCAGGTGCAAGTATACCCCACGTCAGGTCAAGAGCTGAGGAAAATATCCCTCCGCGCATCTTCTCTCTCTGTCCCGTCTTGTGTTTCCAACATGGCGCGCATCTGATCGAGTGTTTGAATCTACCTTAACCACAAAGACTTTATTGCGTTCGGACCTTTGATTCACTTCAATTACGAATTTATCTACGGCATATTCACTGAACCAAATATGTTTTCCTATCGTGTCGAAACCCGAGGCTCTGTGTTAATAAAAAAAAAAGGATGCTTGTAGTTTTATGTTATCGTGCGATTATTTAAAACATTATAACATTGTGTTAGGCGAGGAATGACACATGAACGATGAGTGATATAAGAAGACGAAATGACGTGTGTCCTTGAACTCTATGAACCAACTAATTGCTTATTTGTCATCCTTCACCATCTTATCTTGCAAAAGATCGAAAGTTGACGGGGAGAAACAGCTGCTTCCTTGAAGGGTTACGACACGTACTCTTGAGAATCAGAAGGCAGAATGATCTACTGTTAGTACAAAGACTTAACTGTAACGTGAAGTGGAGGGTAATTATAAAACAAAATAATAATTATACCGCGCATAGGAAAATAATACTGTCCGGTGTATATGCGTATTAGCCATCATCAAAATGTCATTACAAAACATGGCGAGTAGGCTATATATTTTCGGTTGAGCTGACATAGGCTACTAAGAAGTAAACAATCTCCTATAAATAAGATTAAATGTTAGGATACAACATGTGTATATAACTTACAGATGTTGTCGCTAACCTTCCGCCTTTGCTTCTATTCCACTGAGACCGCCGTCAGATGATTCACTACTATTACTATCACCATTATCTTTCACTGTCACTTTCGTCACAGTTGGAATTTCATTCTTGAGAAAAAGAAGAAAGTACTTTCCTACGAATTCCACACAGAACAAAATTCTAAATACTGTGACACATGAACCCCCTTTCCTTGTGACGCCGGCCCAAGGCTTATAAACTACAGAGGTTGCCTCAATTTTCACTCACCAATCAGCGCTCACAAGGCGGATGACGTCACAAGATACCAAACGCGCGATGTGGGTACGTAACGAAACTGTCAACATCAGCTGTTGAGTACGCAAAGAACAGTTTATTCTCATGAAATTATTGGTAAATGGGCGATAAAATAACTGAATGTAGCCTACTTACATTTTTTGTTGTGATCTTCTTGAATTTCTTGGAAATTCGCCTAGACTCGGTAGCAGTATCGTGGGTGTTAGTGACTTCCAATAACCACTTCTTATGCAAGATAGAATTGGAATGTTTCATTCTGATGAAGAAAATTGTTATCACAGCTGCCTCAACCCCACCAGACGGTACCGGTACGTCAGGAATTTCTCTCTTCACAAAATCTTTCGTTCTTCTTAGAACGTTCTTGCCTCATTGAAATCCGTATTTTCCGTGAAATGTGACGAATTTTGCTGAAATGTGCCGGAACTGGTTTAGCCAAGTTTATGAGGGATCGGTCATACCACCGTATGACAAGTGTTTAATCCAGGTTGGTAATGCATAATCGTGTTGAGTTTGCATTCCATAGGTTAAGTTCCCAAGTTGTGGAAATTTATCTTGGAACTTGTGGGCTACATAACCTGCAACATAAGCCTTGCCATCTTCCTCACTTTGTTCCATGATATTGACAATGAAGGACTTGGGTTGCACATTGCTACCTAAGGTTCGTTCTGGAAGCACGTTACTTGATTCAGACACTATGCCAGCTTTGTTTAGTGCTTGAGCAACTGCATGAAAATGAAAATCCACAGCCTGCTTCCAGTCTCCGACCGGGTCAGGAATGGAATGAAATGAAGCCCCCATCTAGCGGCGAGGATATGAACTGTGCCGGCTGCCGAGGCCTGACGCACCCCTCTGGGGCAATGATTAAATGAATGACAGATGAAATGAAATGATAGTGGAGAGTGTTGCTGGAATTAAATGTTGACAGGGAAAACCGGAGTACCCGGAGAAAAACCTGTCTGCCTCCGTTTTGTCCAGCACAGATCTCACATGGAGAGACCGGGATATGAACCACGGACCCAGCGGTGAGAGGCTGGCGTGCTGCCGCCTAAGCCACGGAGGCAACTGCATATTCATCTGAATCTGGATCAGCAGCGTTTGTTTGCTTTTGAACAACTTCTGGATGTTTTCCTAAAATAATCATCCTCAGTCTGTAATTGCAGATAAGGGAAGAAGAATGATCGTGTAAGCCACCACGGGTTCGCAATTGTGAAAAGAGGGTTTCCAGTACATCTTGATTTAGCCTATGTGTGAGAATGTACTTTGTATTATGCCTACGGGCCATATCTTGGTACAGAAGTTGAAGGGATTTTATTGAAATGATGACTGCTTTCTGGAATATTTGCAAAGAATTTTTACCAATGCAAAGAGAATTACTCATGAAATTTTCCATCTAGTCCAAAAACAAAATACGATGCATGGGCGTATATAAGGGGGAAAGAGGGGGGGGGGGGCTGAGGGGGCTCCAGATCCCCCCACCGAGAAAAGCCAATTTGGGCACAACATACAATGTATTTCACAGTAGTCTACTTTTAAGAAATAATTATCAATTTGTAAAAGAAATGAGTGTTTACGTTTCTGCTTTATAAATTGACAAGTAGCCCATTTAGATATTTTCCATTCATAGTCCATAGGCTATAATAGAAAATTCATTAAGTACTCACAATTTTCCACGATAGTCAGCCCCCCCCCCCCTCCTCGAAACAAATTGTATATACGCCCCTGATAACATGTACGAAATATGACAAAAATATTAACAGCTTTAAAATCATCCTAGCAGGTCATCAAAACTTAAAGAGTAGGCCAGCTAGGCTCACTTACCATTTGGTTTTAGATTCCTTGGGAATCTTAGCTTTATATTAAACAATTCGGCCCTGTAGTCTAATTCGAAGTCTTCATTCTTAAAGTGGAGGGAACATAATTATCCTACTTGTTTGAGGATTGCAATGATATTTTCGCTTACATGCAGCAATCCACTGATTGCGAATGCATGCGTCTTTAGGCATCGTGAAAAACGACAACTTTATAATAACTGTGACAAACTGCCACAGCATATCTTTGACCTGTCATGATTATAAAAAAAGGGCTTAAAACACGTGTTTAAACCACTGCAATCCATAGAATATAATGTGTGGGAAAGCTGACTTTCCTTGCACATCTCGCGCCTCGCGCGCTACGAGGAAACGTGTGACGTCACGTCCTTTCCCTTCCCTCCGCGATCCCCTCGCCTAAGAGCTCCATATTGAGGCAACCTCTGTAGTTTACTAGCCTTGACGCCGGCCGACTTCTCGACGGAGACTCACCATGAGCTTTGAATTCAGCGCGCACCGAGTCAACACTGTATGTCGAAACGCCAGTCAAGTATGCAGTCTTCTTCACCAACTCTTCTACTGTCCACTCTGGATTGTCATCCCTCAACCTACTACAGTATATACATTTAAAATCATTTGTTTGCACCTTTTACTGAACTTCTCCCCACTTTTATTATTTTTGAAGTAGTTTGTTGGTGATTCAAGCTTTACAGCTGCAGTTTGAACACGTTGTCTACTTGAAGGAGCCATCTTGAAGTCCGTGCAATCATAACAGTATTGCCAACGTTTGAACCTGATTTGCCACAACATTGAATGAGTCGGTTACTCTTTTGCAGCTCAAACAAGGTTTATACAGAACGAAATATAATATAATATCAAATTCGACTGAATTACTCTGCCTATCGTATAAAATACCACTACAAGCAATATTCGTGTACACAGTTAATCACATGAAAAGCAAGGTTGGTGCAGCTCCCAGTTAACGAGAAAATGATTAATTTATTCATAGATTTATACCAAGGAATTTCTTAAAAGTAATCTAGCCAGTTTAACGAAACATAGCAACATGCGCTGAAACATCTTGTACTGCAAAAACAAGCAGAAAAATTGGGAACTATTTCCTTGCGCGTTAGCCTTTTCACAGACCAGAACATCAAAGGGACCGCTTAGGTCTTGACCTGACGTTCGGTTTTTTTTTATAGTAAGGTGCGCTTCTCAGCCGATTCCGAGAAATTTATTATTAATTATTCTTAATTGCTGTAGCGCATTCATTTGCGGTGTACGTTAACATGAAGCCAAGAAGCTCATGGTGCAGCGGTAAGAGCCCTCCTTTTTAAGCGTGGGATCACTGGATCGAATCCCACCGGTGAGCATTTTTTTTTCTGTAAACATAGGCAATTCGTACAACAGTAGGTGTCGTGAATAATGTTCATTTTGCAGTCAATTGTAATAACGTGTTATGTGAGCGGGAAAGGGGAGTGGGAATAAATCTTACAGGAGATTACATCCTCGTCGCGGAATTTGAATACGGTCCTCCATCGGCCTTCGTAGGCACCGGCACATCACTATAACGTGTAACATCCGACATCGCACAATTATTCCCACTCTTACGATGTTGCTACCTCAAGAGCCAAGGAACGAATGCGGCATTCAACGTTTCCTGGGTGAACCGTTTATCCTCCTGCCCACCGTTATCGTTAGTTTGTGTGCAGGTGACCTCGCCAGTTCCGAACACTTTCCAACTGTAACAACAGAGTATAGAGAAGGCAGTGCGAGAACAGAGTAACAAAGAGGCAGTGCGAGAGTACAAATATCAAGTAGGCAGTGAAGAAAAAAAGTCTTGGAATTGTTATGTATTATGAGTGTGTAAAAAATAGAAAGATTTGTGTTTTGATGAATGTCATGAACAGTAAAAACGGTAACACACCCAATACCCATAGCATGAGACACTATTTGCGGGGTACGGAGTGGTCTGATGGTTCACTGACGTGCAATGAACGGAACAGACTGGGCCTTCAGTGTATAAACATATACATATAATAGAGTACACCTGACCATTTATATTACCAATGTATTTGCAATGCCCCGACTGTACATTATGTAATGTCACAAACGTTCAACCCCATACGATGATTTCAGAATCCCTTTTCCCGCTCACAGAACACGTTATTATAACTGACTGCAAAATGAACATTATTCACGACACCTACAGTTGTACAAATTGCCTATGTTTACAAAAAAAAAAAAAAAAAAAAAAAAAGAGACCCACCGGTGTGATTCGAACCAGTGATCCCACGCTTTCGAAGCAGGGCTCTTACCGCTGAACCATGCGCCCCTTGGCTTCAAGTTAACGTACAGCGCATATGAACGCGCTACAGCAATTAAGAATAATTAATAATTAATTTCTCGGAATCGGCTGAGACGCGCACGTTACTACTTGCACCTGGTATACACCTAGTCATGCCCTACACGTGTACTAAAGATGGTTCGAATCGGTGACCCATACATCGTATCCTCCCCTTGTAAGATGCGTTTATATCCCAGAATAGTGAGCGGCAATTATATGAGAATGCTGTAGAAGTAATAAATTTTTATTTTTTATTTTGAAAAGAAATAATTTTGTCCTCCTAGATTTCGATTTTGACCCACTGTGCAGAGGCTGGAAACTGTTCAAGATGATGATGATGATTTCTGTAAGGCACTGATTGTCACTGATAATGACACCACCCAGATTAGGGCATGTAAATACATGTTTCCCACCTAATGTAATTGGGTACAATTTGTGTTGACCGACTGAAAAGCTATCTTTAATAAAATCTATCAATTGATAATTTTTCTGTCGGTCAACAAGCTTTTGGCCTATACGTTAGGGTGGGCGTACAATATATTTAAATTCGTGAAAAAAAAAAAAAAACAACAACAAAAAAAACATGTGTTTATGTATTACTCACTAATAAATAATAATAGAATCGTATGGCCTCAGGTGCCGGGTGCAAGCTTTGTTATCTGACACCCAGAGGATAGCTTGCATGTCGAATTTCGTTGTTCCTTGAAGCACTTTGAAGGAGGTTAGATATCTAAGCTCCATGAACACTATAGCACATTCTAGTAGAGAAATGAGGAACTTTGTGTTGGCGGAAACTCCCAAGATTAATTTTGCCATTATGAACACGGCCTACTGAATTCAAATGGGTTCTTTGACATGCCAATATCGTATGACGTGTGTGTCGTATTTTTGCCACCTTAAAAAAAAAATCACTTACCACGGCCAGGAGCGAACCTGCAAGCTTGGGGTTCGTAGATCAACACGTTAACCACTCACCCACCGTGGCAAGCTTATTATTCACTGATAGATAAGGATCAATTAAGGATTATGTGTTTCGACCGTCATCATCAAATCCTGATCACTGAGGTTGGGGTTTAAAATTTATATTTAAGTATTAGAACTGTGGTCTTTTTATACTTTTGAATAACTTGCCTCGTTAATCTTAGTATGTAATATTCAGAGTGAATCCCGTTATTTAAATAAGTTGCCTTTCCTGTTGTATTATAGGTTTGCGAACTACGTACAAATCATATTGTGCAAAAGCTTGTTGGCCAACTGCAAGAGTTATCAATAGATATTTTGTACAGGTAACACTGAAAAAAATGGCTTTAAAACTTCATATTTAGATCAGGGCCATCCAGTCATTGCGCTCGGGGAGCACTGGACAGTCAGACTAGAGCTCCTTCTCCTACCAACACTACACTGTGGCAGCGAGGAGACGGACGATGTTCGGACCACGCTGACTAGATACATACGTACAGTCGTGCGGCCGACGGCTCTTGTGGGATTGTTGATATCATATTATATGCCTGTTTTGCCATAACAAATATACCGCATATACAAATCGAATGGTACTTCGATGTATGGAATGTGCAGGAAATGAACGCAAGTGTAAAGTAAAGAATGCTGTGATTTATTGCAAACTGAAATGTGAACATATTAGAGAGGAAAATTCAACAACAAATTGTGTTCTTTTTAACACATTGAATCTCGGTGGCACACTAAACATTTGGCATGCCCTTTATAAGCTGTACAGAAAAATGAAATTTCCCAATCTGCTTTAAAGGCTGCTGCTTCACCACTCCTTTTTTGGTATGATGTTCTGTCATGACCACTGTGAAACTGATTTACTTACACACTGTCAACAAAGCACATTGGGCTAGACTAGCAACTGATGGACCAACTGCTCACTTCAGTTTGGTTATGAACATTCCCAAATGGGAATATGAGGTTAATTTCCGATTGATCAGATAAATTATCAATTCATCATCATCATCTTGCACAGTTTCCAGCCACTGGCCGGGTCTGTTTGGAACACAAGCCTCTCCAACATCTTCTGTCTTTCCACCATCTCTCAGCCTCCACCCTTGTCCAGTCTTCTCCTCTCTTCTTCACGCTTTCTTCCACCCCCTTCAGCCACCTGTCTCTCGGTCTCCCTCTTGGTCTCTTTCCTTCCCACCGTCTCGTGTATCCTCCTGGGTATCCTCTTCTCCTCCATTCGTTTTACATGTCCATACCATCTAAGTCTAGATTTCTCTACACCATCCTGTAATGGTTCCTCCTTCATTAATTCTCTGGTCCTCTCATTTCTTATTCTGTCCCTCTTTGTAGCTCCAATACTGCTTCTCAAGAACCTCATCTCACTGGCCTGTATTTTGTTCTTCTCCCTTCCTTTCATAACCCAGGTCTCCGAGGCATACGTCAGGATAGGGACATAGTACGTCCGATATATGATCTTTTTGCTGTTCTGAGGGACATCCTTGCTCCATAACATGCTTCTCACACTCCTCCGGAATGCTTCTGCCTGTCTCCCCCGCTCATTTATTTCTCTATCGTTTCTTCCATTATCTTGTATCAGGCTTCCCAGATACTTGAAACTCTCCACTTTCTTCAGCTGTTCCCCACCAATTGTTATTCCTGTTGTGGTTCTTTCCTTCTTCCTTGTTGTGATAATCTCACTCTTATTTATGCTAAATTTCATCTCATACCCTTGTATTATTCCTTCCCACACGTTCAACTGTTCCTGTACCTCCTCCTCCTTGTTTACCCAAATCATCAAATCATCTGCAAACACCATTGCTTTCATCTTTCCTTCCCCAATTACTTGTGCCACCCGGGTCATTATGTCATCCATCACCACAATGAAAAGTAACGGTGACAGTGCACTTCCTTGTTTTAGGCCGTTTGTCTGTTCCAGCCAGTCCGATCTCTCTCCTCCCACTTTCACACAGCTCACGCTTCCCTTGTACATCTCTTTTATCCTCCTTATAGTCCATTTTTCTACTCCTCTATCCTCCAGGGACTTCCATACTTTGTTTCTTCATACACTGTCATATGCTTTCTCAATGTCCAGGAAGGCCATCAGTAGATCTGTTCCATACTCATAGTGCTGTTCTTGTAACTGCCTTACAGCAAAAATCAAATCCACTGTGGACCTTCCTGCTCTGAAGCCATGTTGTTCTTCCCTCATCCCTCCTTCTATCCTTGTCCTAATTCTCTTTTCCAAAACTTTCTTAAACATCTTTGCACAATGACTCATCAGTGTTATTCCCCGATAGTTTCTGCATTCTGTTCTACTACCTTTCTTGAAGATCGGGACAATTATTCCCTTTTTCCAGTCCTCGGGGGTCTTCCTTTCCTTCCATGCTGTCTTCATCACTCGGTACAACCATTGTATCCCCACCTCTCCTGCTGCTCTCACCATCTCCACACTCAACTCATCCGAACCCGGTGCCTTCTCTCCTTTCATCTTCCTCACTGCATCTTCCACTTCTTTCCATGTTAAGTCCTTTTCTGTTTGCAGTTCATCTTCCTCTTCCCCGATTTCTTCCTCCTCGCCGTGGTTTCCATTTGGGTTCAGGAGTTCTTGAATTAATATGATAAAATTGGTCCGGCCAGATCAAACATAAAATGCCAGCGTTTCACCCCAGTGTGCGGTTGGGCTCGTCAGTTGGTACAGGCACACCTCACCAATACGCATGGCTAGCACATACTGAGAAGGCCATCACAAGAACAAAATACAAGTAGTATTGACGTCACAAGTGATGCCAATGTGCTACGGAAGTCAAGATCCCTTTCATAATACAAAAACCTTACCTTGGCAATCCAAATAGGATATGAACATTCCCAAATAGGAATATGATGTTAATTTCCGTTTGATGAGATAAATTATCAAATAATATGATAAAATTGGTCCGGCCAGATCAAACATAAAATGCCAGCGTTTCGCCCCAGTGTGCCGTTGGGCTCGTCAGTTGGTACAGACACACCTCACCAATACGCATGGCTAGCACATACTGAGAAGGCCATCACAAGACACAAAATACAAGTGGTATTGACATCACGAGTGATGCCAATGTGCTACGGAAGTCAAGCTCCCTTTCATAATACAAAAACCTTACCTTGGCAATCCATTAGGTTATGAACATTCGCAAATGGGAATATGATGTTAATTTCCGTTTGATCAGATAAATTATCATTTAATATGATAAAATTGGTCCGTACAGATCAAACATAAAATGCCAGCGTTTCGCCCCAGTGTGCCATTGGGCTCATCAGTGGTACGGACTCACCCACCAATACGCATGGGTAGCACATCCTGAGAAGGCCATCACAAGACACAAAATACAAGTGGTATTGACATCACGAGTGATGCCAATGTGCTACGGAAGTCAAGCTCCCTTTCATAATACAAAAACCTTACCTTGGCAATCCAAATAGGTTATGAACATTCGCAAATGGGAATATGATGTTAATTTCCGTTTGATCAGATAAATTATCATTTAATATGATAAAATTGGTCCGGCCAGATCAAACATAAAATGCCAGCGTTTCGTACCAGTGTGCCATTGGGCTCGTCAGTTGGTACAGACACACCTCACCAATACGCATGGGTGGCACATACTGAGAAGGCCATCACAAGACACAAAATACAAGTAGTATTGACGTTACGAGTGATGTCAATGTGCTACGGAAGACAAGCTCCCTTCCATAAAACAAAACCTTACCGTGGCAATCCAAATAGGTTATGAACATTCCCAAATGGGAATATGATGTTAATTTCCGTTTGACCAGATAAATTATCAATTAATATGATAAAATTGGTCCGGCCAGATCAAACATAAAATGCCAGGTTTTCGCATCAGTGTGCCGTTGGGTTCGTCAGTTGGTACAGACACACCTCACCAATACGCATGGCTTTTGTTTTTGTTTCACCCTTAAAATAAAATAAAAGTAAAGCTGGCAGCCAACCAGTGAATGTCCACAAGGAAGACAATATAAAGACAAATGAAAAAATCCAAATGTACACAAAGTTTTTTTCTTTCTTTTTCGCAAACAAGAGGAGAAAAAGGAACATCTCTCCATTACCAAATAGAGAAGCACATTCAGCCAGCATCCAAATTTACCAAAGTACAAAATTTGAAGCCGACTAGTTTTCTGTTGTCAGGCAATTCAACAAAGAAATAAAAGAACTCCCAATTGGTAGCAAATAATATAAACGTTCCCTTTCGCTAAGGAGATCAAATGGATCAAAAATGTTTTTTACGAAGACTAGACTTCAATTTGAAGTGCAGTGCTTTTATATTATACCACCAAAGAGAAAACAGTACCGGTACCATACTTAAAAATAATAATAATTTTTTAAGACACGGAAGAAAAAAACTTTTCCTTAATTTTAAATATTTTTTTTCATTAGAATTTTAAATTAATGGATCCTTAAGCAACAATGTTTTAACTTACATAATATGAAGCTGAAAGTGTATATCAAGAGATATTTAATTTATTATATGAGATTGCTAAACTTTTAGGCTGATGAAGGTCTTATTGGACCGAAGCATGTACCGATGAAAGTGTGAAAGTGTTATATATAAAAAAAAATGTTAAATGAGGCATGCTTTGAAGGAAGTCCATGGTTTTCAGGTGAAACCTTGGAAAAAAGGTACCTCCTTGACTACTGATAGAAAAGAGTTACACCGGCAGAAAATGCGTCAATTTGTCCTAAGTAGGCTAATTCGAGAGAAGAAGAAGAAAATCGGGGGAAAAAATATTGCTTTCCCTCCCTTGTTTTCATAGTGTTCTTGTTGGTGCGAAAAGGGTTACATTGGTCCACAAGAATATCTTACAAATTAAACAATTATAAAAATACAGCAATTCTTCTTTGGTTTTGCTGTGTCACCTAGGCGCACTAAGTTAGACTCATCAGCGGGCTCATGTTACACCCTGCCCTGGACCGCCGCTAGGATAGTGGACCATGTACAGTGAGGTTCTTCTCTAAAGAACGGAACCTCGCCGGAGCCATATGCGGACACAGAGCGATAAGTTATGGTCAGATGACTAGCACCTACCGATTACACAACAGCGGGTCAGGAAGTAATGGATGCTGTTATAACATTGATTACATACGGAGCTGGTAAGATACCTTAGTTGAAAGAGTTAAGACTTGTGGAGAAGTTTTGTAGCCTACATCGTATCCCATGAACATGGTTAGGTACAGAACAAAACATCAAATTTTCCGAGTGGAAAACTTACCTTGTCAAGAAGAAGTCTTATAATAAATGTGTTCATAAGTTTCAGCACCGTGCGATTTTTTTCTTGTGGGGAAACCTCAAACAAAGGTAAACAGAAACAATTCACTTACTCTTGAGAACGAAATAACTGCACCGATATGATATATCAGTGAGGATGAAACAGCGAGTGTACCAAAACTTCCTATATTGGTGCAATGTCTGTCTGTTAGGTAGTCAGCACGGACGTTGGTTGGGTCCCCAAAAAGTGTCATCATAGGTTATGTGGAAGAAACCCACAAAACTCAAGGCAGCACTATAATGAGGTGTACTAGGCAAGGTGAGGAGAGAGGTAGTTTGCCATTGCTTTCCTCACTGAGTCAGAACAACAGCACTGACCCTATGAGTAGAACCTTTCACAGCATCCATAGACACTAGCCATGCCCTGAATGCTATTACTCAGGACCACTCATACCTCAGTAGCTTCCATTTAATCACAGCCATCTATGAGGCTGAGACACCGGTGAAAAGCCACATTTTACTCTAGCCTGTGCCAACAGACAAATACAAAAATACTGCATCCATCAAAAGGTGGTAAACAGACGGAAACAGGAGCAATGTGTGTTTAGAAAATTGAAGGACAGCATTTCCAACAACTACTCTGAAATTCATGTCAGTAATTATGATTCTTAACCTTTTGAACTCCATTACCCTTAGCATTTGCTTCCTGCTCCACTCCTAATTCATGTCTCCACTATGAACAGCAGTAGGAAGTGAACACTGCAAAACAATATAACACAAAATATAATTATGTTCTATGAAATATATTTCCACGTAAGTTGGTGCATCATCGTCACTGCCCACTAACTGTTCTAAAATATCCAGTTCCATGAGCAGAGATGAAGGAGACGCCATGTTTACATTCAATCTATATGATCAGTAAAACTGTCATAAACATTCGAGAATAGGGAAGGCTAAAGACTCATTACAATTCCTGCAAACTATAGTAAATAAGGAAAGGTGCTCCCTCAGAGACCACTAGATGGCTGCACAATACTGGAATACTACACAGAAGTCATACGAGCACTTTGAGTACAAGCTCTCGACATCGGAGTGGAAGTTAAATATTTTAATGTCGAACCCCACTCGACCTAGGAGTACAAAAGGTTAAATGCGTTAAAAAGTGTAAATGTGTTAAACTACTGTAATTGGGTGCTATGCTGCTGCTAGCGCCAGTGCCTTGTTCGACACGCTGCAATGCACAGTGGCCCTGCTGCCACACGACGCCTGCGAGGTACCATTCTATAGAGAAGGACCTTACTGCATCGGAAGTACACTGCACTTCCTTGCTGTGGAAACTGAGAGCTCTCACAATATTGTCTCCTGCCTATAGAGGTACCAACTGATGGCATATTGACTTTCACAACAGTGCACTTAGACATGGATCCAACAGATCAGGGGTGTATACAAGGGGGGAGCTATGGGGGCTCCAGACCCCCCCCCCGAAAAAGAAACAATAAAAATTAAAAAAGTGTTGTTTTGGTAAAAGCATAAAATAATTGTAAATTTGGTTGTACCCTAATCTTAACTTATTGGCTAAGTTATAAACAATATTAAGATTGAAATTAGACTATCTTATGGTATAGTGGCTAGCATTTTTGGCTGCCACCCTGGAGGTCCGAATTCGATTCCCGGCTCTGCCAACAAATTTTCATTCAGGTCTGAGGTCTGGAACGGGGTACACTCACCTTTGTGAGGCAAAACTAGGATTTCCACAGTACGGTACTTTTGAGAAATAAATTATCAAATTGAAGAAAAGAATAAAAAAAAACCCTGTTTACCTTCTGCTTAATAAATTGACAAATATTTAGATATTTGCCATTCATACTCCATAGGCCATAATAGGAAATTCATTAAGTATAAAATTGTATTTTGTATTGTGTTGTATTTTACAACTTTTTTGTATAGCCAGTAATTGTAGGGTATATAAATTTAGAATTTTACAATTAACTCTTATCTAAAATAATTACACAAAGTTATATGCTCTAAGATATTGGTTGATATTTCTGATTATTTTCCGGTGACAATCCCTTGAGAATACTCACAATTTTCCAGGAAAGTCTGCCCCTCCCCGAAAAAAAATAAACAAAATGTATTTACGCCCTTGCAGCAGACATCCTGCATATGCTGGATTTTTATTACTCTGCCATGAAAGCCAATGATGTTGTTTAATTCTTCAGTTTTTTGACTGGTTTGATGCAGTTCCTCATGCTTTCCTGTTCTGAGCTAAACATTTTATCTCAACATAGTTACCATATCCTACATCTAAGTCAATCTGTCCAAGGTTGCAGGATCGAATCCTGGCGCTGTCAGCTGGCATTTGAGAGTGTGCAAATGTGTGGGAGCCATATCAGTAGATTTACTGGCATATTAAAGATCCCCTTGGAGGAAAAAATTCCGGCACCCCGGCCTCTAAAAGACAGAGTAGTTAAAAGGGACGGAAAACCAATAACATTATTATACAGGGTCCGGCAGCATAACTTCCTTTTTTAAAATATGCGACATTCAGTCGGTTGATGACGTAGCGGAGCGCCAGTGGTCTCGTTCGTGAGGTGGTACTCTCTAAAGTTTTGTCCCGACACAGTTCAGCCGCCATCATGCGTTGGGACAGGGAGGAGGCCGACTTTTCGAGCAGATGTTCTGTGATCGCAACCCAGCGCGCCTTTCAGAGGCGCTTTAATTTAGCCCCGTTTGCCCTTGTCGTGGACCGGAAATCAATTGTTCCGTGGGTCACTACGTTCAGAAGAACTGGAAGTGTGACAGGACGAAGAACTGGAGTCCCTCGGCCTCATCTCTTTTAGGGACGATTTGGAGTGGCCGGCCCACTCTCCTGATTTGTCCCCTTGTGATTTTTCTATGGTGTTTTTTTGAAATCCCCTGTTTATGTGAACTGTCCAAAGACGCTACAAGATTTGAAGACCAACATCCTGGAAGAAATTGCCAACATAACGCCTGATATGCTGGCAAGAGTCATGACAAACGCCAGAAAGCGGTTTACTCAGTGCATGGAGAATGGGGGACGTCACCTACCTGATTTGATCTTCAAAACTAAGTAAAACAAAACTTTATGTATGCGCCTACATTATTTTAAAAAATAAAAGTTTTCTGATTCATACAATGGGTTCTATTACTTAAAAAAAAAAAAAAAAAGGAAGTTATGCTTCCGGACCCTGTATTATCATTAAACATATCCTAACCTTGGTCTACCCCTACAATTCTAGTTCTCGACCCTTTCTTCCATAACTAAGTTTGCTGAAAAAAAAAAAAAAAAAAAAAAAGTCACTACAACCCATAAAGGGCCTACGCCTAGCAAACGACCACTGTCCAGCCATTTGGCCTGCAGATTATGGTGTGACGTGTGGGCAGCTCGTCGGGTCCTCTCTGCTGTTAATCTTGGTCTTCTTGACCAGGATATTGTCTCGCTGTCAGACAGGTACTCAATTGTCCTCGCGAGGCTGAGTGCACTTTGTTCAGGCCCTCACGTCAGCTACTAAAATCCCTGACAGAGGTGGAAATCAGAACCCGGGGCTGGCTTAAGTTTTCTGAAGCCAATACGCGAAACAAATTTAATTTTAATCCATTTATTTTTCATAATATTGCTCCTGGTATGTAGTTTAAATTCACATATGTATGTATTGTGTGGCCTTACAATGGCCTGAATTGATATTACTATGTGTATGCATGAGAAAAGACAGGTGGGTCATGGTACATGGTGAGATGGGTAACTTTTGCTCACAGGTTTGAAGTAATTTTATACATTCACTATTTTCTGTGACTAATAGCATTAATGACTTAGTTTCTTTCATTGTTCCTCGAGTAACATACTGAATTTGGTAGCATGCTGAACTTCTATGCACAAGATCGTGGGTTCAAACCCGCCGAAGTTGTCGGATATTTTATGAGCATTAAAAATCCCACAGTATGCCTTACTTCGGAGGGGAAGTAAACCCACCGGGCCCATGTCGTAGATTTATGGCATGTAAAAGAACTTTCCACTAACAACAATTGTGTGAAGCTAAATTTGTAGATTAGATTTGATTAACGCTCTATTAGTTCCGACGTTCGCCGTCAGGTGCCGGTTGCGGTGGCATCTAGTAGCCACGTTCGTGGCTAGGTGTCGTTGACGGTAGCAAAAGTAGGAACTAGTTGAAATTGGTCGTCTGCAGTCCTTACCTCAATTAGAGATAACACACACTAATACAGCCATCACAATTAACACCGGTTATCAGACAGATTCTACACACACCCAAAGTACTGTACATGGGGCTACATGACCGCGTTGTCACAGCCTTAATCCGAGGAACCAACCATACTGAATTTGGAGTTTGTGTTTAAAAAAATCAAGGTAAATACTAATTAAAATTAAGGGAGTTATCAAAACACATATATAAGTTTTCGATTGGCCAGCCTAGTCAATACAATTCATTTTTACATTAATTAATTACAGTACATGTTTTGGGCCATCACTGGTCCTTCCTGAGCTGTATGATCTTATAACATCCATTAAAAACACTATTTATGTATGTAACAATGTGTTTAATTAACTTTCTGTAGCATGTGATGATTTTTTTTTGACAATGGTGTTTTTAATAGATATTATAACATCCTACAGCTGAGGAAGGACCGGTGGTGGCTCGAAACATTTACTGTAAGTGTAATTAATTGACACAAAAATATGCTTTTATTAACTAGGCGGGCCAATCAAAAAACCTTCATTTGTGTTCTGACAACACAAGTCAATAAATGATCCTCTAAAACTAGTCAACGTTGTGACAGTATAAAATTAAGTGACTCAAAAACGAACCTCATTTTACTGTACTGTATTTATGCATTTGTTTTCTTTTAGACTTGTACATTATGGCAGAAAAACATGTCATCAAAAGTGAACCTCAATGTCCATCTGATATGGAAGAACCCTCTAATATTGTAAGTGGATTCTGCATCTTTTTCTTTCTTTAGAAGCTCTAAGACCTGGGTTGTTACTTCTATTTTATTAAATTTATATTTGTCAGTAACAGTCATTTTAGTGTTAATACCAATTAAATAAATAATTGTTATATGCTACTTGTTATATATTAAATAAATTATAAAACGGCTAATATATGAAAACTATCTTCTTATGAATTTGAAACTGAACTGCACAAAAGTTATCCTTTATTCTTACTTAAGTAAAGAAGTAGGAGGAAGT
Source organism: Meconema thalassinum (assembly GCA_946902985.2). Taxonomy (NCBI): domain Eukaryota; kingdom Metazoa; phylum Arthropoda; class Insecta; order Orthoptera; family Tettigoniidae; genus Meconema; species Meconema thalassinum. The sequence goes on from OX336395.1 coordinate 207,327,169, forward strand.
AAATATTAAAATGAATGAATACAATCACATGTTCCAGGGGAAAACTGCCCCTTTTACTTTCCAGGAAACATAGCCATGCTTGTATGTTGTTAAGAACATTGGATGTGCTTTGATTTGTTTAACTCATTTCCTGACAAATTATACTCTTCTTCTTCTTCATTTCCCGGTTCCAGTAATCTGGGTCGGGGTGTGAATCAAGGACTTCCATGCTTTTCTGTCTCTCCACCACTCTCGTCCTTCTTCCAGTATATCTTCTAGTTTCACTCCTCTTTTCTCAATGATCTCCCTCACTGTATCCATCCACTTCATCGTCGGCCTTCCCCCTTTGACGCCTTCTCGTGTCTTTCTCAGTAAATAATCGCTTCGGGACTCTGTCTTCTCCCATTCGCATCATATGTCCATACAATTTTAGTTTACTGATCTCGATCTTCTCTTGTAACTTCGGGAATCCTATTTTCCCCCTAATTTCCTTGTTTCTGATTTTGTCTCTGTTAGTCTTTCCAATTATACCTCTAAGGAACTTCATCTCTGCTGCCTGGATTCTACATTCCTCCCGTTTAGATGTTGTTCACATGCCTGCTGCATACGTCAATATAGGCGTTTAATATGTTGAATATAAGATTTTTTTAAATTTCTTGGGAACTTCCTGGTTCCACACAAGACCCCTCACACTCTGGTAAAACCCATTTGCTTGTTGGATCCTCTTACCAATTTTCTCACTTATCCCTCCATCGTCTGTGAGGACACTCCCTAAGTACAGGGTGATTACAAATGATTCATCGGGTTTTGACGTCTTATAGCTTTAAATATATAATGCCCACCCATCTGTACTAATAACCAATCGAAAGAGCATACTTTGAAGTTTTGTTTATGTCACTGTAGATTTCATTGTGACTTACCAGGTGGCAGGGTGATAACAGTTTGCAAAATGACGACTAACCAACAGAAAGCATTTTGTGTGTTGCAATATGAGAAGACAGAATCTGTCACTACCATGTAGTGTGCGTTACGAAGGCAGTACCCTAACATACAGTCACCTACCCACCAAAGCATTCTGCGATGGTATCGACAGTTCAAGGACACAGGCTACCACTGTAAAGGAAATCGCTCTGGGCGACCACCTATCGCAGTTGGAACAATGGAGAGTGACCGAGATGTGCTCCTTCCTAGCCCAAAGAAATCCACACGTCGTGCAAGTCGCAAACTGGGTATTCCTCAGCCAACAGTGTGGAAGATTCTGCGGAAGCGATTACGTCAGAAATCATATCGCATACAACTGTAGCAACGTTTACGGCCAAATGACCGTACCATCAGACGCAAATTTTGTGAACATTTCCAGGAAGCAATGAAAGATAACGAATTTGCCCCCCGACTTGTGTTCAGTGATGAGGCGACGTTCCACCTAAACGGTAAAGTGAATCGTCACAATGTCTGCATATGGGGCACGGTAAATCCCAATGTTAGGGTGGAGATTGAAAGAGATTCTCCGAAGGTGAATGTCTTCTGTGCTGTATCACGTAGCATCATTTACGGGCCCTACTTTCTTCATGGGAAATCTGTGACAGGTATGACGTACCTTCACATATTACAAGACTGGTTGTTTCCTAGACTGTTAGCTGATAACTCACACTTCATATTCCAACAAGACGGAGCTCCGCCTCATTGGCATGGAAAAGTGCGTCACGATCTGAACGTGGGATTTCCAAACAGGAGAATTGGGCGATGTGGTCAGGATGATTTGGCACTCTTCAGGTGGCCCCCTGACCTTACAGTTTGTGATTCTTTTCTTAGGGGATATGTGAAAGACAATGTGTACGTACCACCTTTGCCGACAACATTGGCTGAACTCCAGGATCACATCACTGCTGCGCTGGTTAACATTGACAAGGACATGCTCGAACGTGTTAAGGCTGAGCATAGATGTGTGTCGTGTAACACGAGGAGAGCACGTAGAACATTTGTAATCATGCCTAAGAAACTAGAAAATGTGCTTTTTCATATAATTTCACTATTGTGTATGTAATTTTTTGTGAAATAAATTCATCCAAAACCCGATGAATCATTTGTAATCACCCTGTATTTGAAGCTTTCCACACTTGTAATGGTTTTCCATCTACTGCAATATTCCCCCTACCATCTCGCTCTTTTCTTGTCATCACTACCGTCTGACTCTTCGCTCTGATTTTCATTCCATGCTCTTGTTTCTCCTGGTTCCAAACATTAACTTTAAATTGTACTATCAAAGCTTAATTGGTGCTTCATAAGAATGATTTAGGCAATGTTGCATTAATTCAAATTGACTATATTACCATCAATAAGGGACAATTTCCTTAGTAGTATGTTGCAAAAAAAAACCAGTCTATTAAATAATCACAGTTTTATGTGATATATTTCAGGAGGAAAGTATGCATTTAACCACAGATAGCCCAACAGAGGCAACTACAGATCCAGATGATGAAGTACCTCATTCAGAAATAGTCAAAGTGGAACATGACATAACGGTAATTGTAGCTTTTCATTCCTATTCTTGGTTCTTTGCATGCGATTCCTAATTCATTGGGTACTGTGTTTAGATAATTCATATTATCAGTACGATTTTTCCTGTAATTAAAGTTTTTAAGGTGATATATTTCTTGTGTTCAAAACATGATCAGTCATTATCAGTGATGGTGAATAAAGAGTTATTGTGATGCCTTCTGCTGGTAGCCTTTATCAAAAGCAAATTGTACGTAACAGTATTAGCTGGGATTGTAAAGTATAACAAATTTTAAAAAATATATATTTTTATTGTATTATAGTTTAGAATTACTGTAATGGCTCCCTTGTTTGATCAGCAATAGAGTATGTGTGTTTTTATGCCAAGCTTAAACGTTTGATTCAGGGCTGAATAAACTGAATTTTGGAAGGGCACAAAACATCCCCCACACTATGAGCTACATTAAGTTGATTACCGGTAACGAAAGATTTCTCGTATCATAGATTGTGATTACAGGAAAATATAGAAATTTTGACCACAAGTTGCCTAATAGAGTAATGGTTTTGATTCTATAGGGCAGTACAAGCAGACTGTCAGAATTGGAGAGTAGATTGACTAATGGCTCCAACTAATAAGATTTGCTTAGGACATATTATTATTGTTAGTTTTATTATTGTTTTAATTATAGTTTCGGCTGTTCTTTTACTGATTTGTCAGAAAATATCTCAGTCATTAATCCTCAAACTGTGACACTGAGAGATCCGTATTTGCTGCCTTTCTTGGTCTCGGAGTACACGTTAAAACTCTGGATCTATAGGTCCTGGATTTGATTTCCAACTCTGCCACAAAATTGAATTCTGATCTGAGGGTTGCAATGTGGTACACCCAACCTCGGTATGCAAAACCGAGAATAGGTCTGTTTGATTCCGACGTCAGTCATCCTAGTAGGGGTTTTCCCCCATTTCTATTCAAGGCGAATGCTAGGATGGTTCCTATTTTAAGGCTACAACATCCTCCTTTCAAACTTGGCGTAAATTACAAATGCACACACTACAGCAACCATCAAAACGATACAGGTTAGCAGACAGATTCCTTGCACTCACCCAAGTAGACAGAGCTACATTATTGCAATGTGGCAGAGCCCCTAGATTAATCAACATTATCATCAAAGACTTGTATTAAATATTATAAATTCACAAGAATTGTGATGTTAATTTATGTGGCTTTCAATGTTGTTGCAGCACCAATAAACAGACTGTTTGACCTCTTCAAGCTACATTCATCATCATTGAGTAGGTTGTATATTAATCCACCTGGTGGAAAGGCTGTGCCCAACAGTGCCCATTAAGCTCTGTGTGAAATTGGGAAAAACACCCTTGGGAACTTGGAACATGTTGGTGACAGGGTATTATCAAAATGCAGAGTGTTTGAATGGTGCAAGAAAAATTAGAATGGCAGGTTGTAGGTGGAAAATGATCCTTGATCTATATCTCTAAATTATTTATAAATGAAATTCTCTAGAATGAGATGATATATTGAGGCGAAATTGAAGAGATGCAGTGTGTGTCTTTCTAACCAAATAATAGATATGATAATAACCAAAAGCTGCATATCTGCTGTCCGGTTTAAGAACACCGTTTAGCAGCCAGCAGTTGCAGGTAATGCCGATTCCATAGGCTTATTTTCAGATAGTGAGACACTTGTACGTACCTCACACATCTCATATAAATGCTTTCTTGAAACCAGCTGACCTTGATGCTGCCATCAAGTCTGCAAATACAAACACGTTGTCTGTCTCGTACAGTAAGAATTTTCTCCTTTGAAGAACGATCTTTGTGAAATATTGCTTCCAGCTGTCACCAATAGTACTTAAAATAACCCAATATACCAGCTGAAAAATATCTCACCATTGTATTATGTTAATAGGTCTGAACATTCATCTTCACTTCAAAATGGTACAAACAAAGCCCTTAATAAAGATCACCCCATTGCTGTATGGTAGTAACAGAACAATTTCACTTCAAACGGTTACAAAATTAGATGATACTCTATATTTTGTGATTATGTATGATAAATGTAAAGAAATAAAAATATCCTTTCCTTCTTCTTTCTAAGGGTGACGACGTGGAGACTCAAGATGAGGACTCCAGCATCAGTGGAAGTATTTCAAACGAGTGAGTAATATAATAAATTTCTTTCCAGTTGGTTCACATTCTTGCGAGCACTAACAAAAATAAGGCTTAAGGAATGAACATTTAATTGAGGTTGAGATAGTATGAACAGAATCAAAACGGATATTAATTTAAGTGCATACATATGCCTTACTTTAGTAGGTATATCACAATAGTTTTTCTTTGTTGAGGTGAGGTGTCCTTTCTTATTTTTTAAAAATTCACTTTATATTTCTCAGGATCCATGGATCATCTTTGTCTTGGAATACTGAAACTAAACTTCTGGGTACTGTAGACAGACCTTACTTTTGCAACATGTGTGAAAAACGATTCACGAGAATTAGCCACTTAAAGAGACATCAACTTGTTCATACCGGGGAAAAAACTTTCTCTTGTGAACTTTGTAAAAAGTCGTTTACTCAAAGGAGTAACCTCGCAAGTCACATCTTGGTCCACACTGGCCAGAAACCTCACTCCTGCAATGTATGCTCCAAGTCCTTTGCACGTAGCAATGATCTTGCAAAACATATGAAAATTCATACAGGAGAAAAGCCCTTCTCTTGTACAGTATGTAAAAAGGCTTTTACCCAGCAAAGTAATTTACTTAGCCATATGCTTGTGCACAGTCGAGAGAAACTCCATTCTTGTCATATTTGCCATAAGAAATTTACTCTGCGGGGCAATGTGAAGCAGCATATGTCTGTTCACACAAAGTTGAGGCCTCATAAGTGTGATACTTGCGGAAAGAATTTCACTCAACCAAGCAGCTTGAGGAACCATATTCTGATACATACAGGTCAACGACCATATGTTTGCACAATCTGTAAAATGACTTTCACCCATCTTGGAAGTCACAGAAATCATATGGCTGTACATAATAGTGACAGGCCGTATAAATGTAACATTTGTCACAAGGTGTTCGCTCATCGTCGCAGCCTTGCAAACCACTTATTAAATTGTCAGGCATGAAGAAAAAAAGTCTACTCTGTACACCGCGATGCAATCTTCCGTGAAGTAGCAGTAGACCTCCTCCCGCCCCTTACACAATAACCAACTAGCAATCTTCCGTGAACGCTATTCTGAAATGTGTTACTGCTTTTTACGTTCATTCCAGAGAAGCAGTTATTTTATGATTAAATCTTATCTGCTTGCTGATTTAAACCTGACTAATTTTTAATGTGTCATTAAGAATAACATTGAATGATATTTCATATTGTTGTTCATGGATAGTGAGAAATATATTGCTTTAATTCAAATTTCCGTCCTTTTAGAAAAGTGGCATTATGTGATTTATTAGAATACTTATCAACTTGCGAATTGGTAACGTCATTGAACTCACCATTTAGTAGCATTCATGATTGTACAGTTTTATAGTCTGATGCCATTGTGCCTTGAATAAAGGAGCAGCAGTCTGATTTCAAGCCCCATTCATTTCCTCATTCATTGTAAAAGCTTACATCCTGAATTATCATAGTAAACCGAAGTGATAGTTTAAGAATGTAGATTATAATTTTTAGCATATGAAAAATAAAAGCGTTTCTTCGTCCTCATTCAGTACTTTTATCAGATTGTTTGCCTTAGTGGGTAACACTACCAGAAATTTGAATTTCTATTTAAATATTACTATAATTAATTATTGCAACTGTTTCATTGGTTGTTTATTCATTTTGGGCTTTGCAACTTCATGGTCATGTAGTTTTGTGTACTCTGGTGTTTTCTTGGAGCTTTCTGATGATCTGTGTCTTTGTGATGCATGTAGTAGTGCATGTATTTATCACTGAGGCTAGGATTTGAAAGGAGGCAACCATGACCTCAAGTTAAGAATGATCCTGTCATTTGCCTGCAATGGAAGTGGGAAACCTCAGAATACCTGTTCTAGGACAGTTGAGGTGGGAATCGTATGCATCTCTTCTTAGTTTTTCCTCATGAGGCTGAATGAATGTTGTTCCATCACAAGGACTGGAATTTAATTTCTTGGAAGAGTCGGGAATCGAAATCAGGACCTTTTTATCGCAAGTCTCATAAGGCCACAAAAGGTCACAAAAGGTGGTTGTAACACTGTTGCTAAGAGATTAGGAAGGAAACAACTGAATATTAGGTTAGAACATTCAAAGAGTATTCTTTTGAATCATTTGATCTATTATTTTGAGATTTAGGAGCTTCAACATATTGGACATCAGTCCCATGTAAGAAAAGAATTGTCATAGAAAATTCTTCTTCATTCCTGACCTTGGAGAAATATTTTCTGAAGGCTTTTTAATAGTGTGAGGAATATTAAAAAAATACTGCCGAATGATGCAGATGTGAATGCAAGCACAGGATTATACTCGGAACTATTTTCCCATTAGGTTGGAGACAACCTTTAAGTATGGGACATTACTGTCTGTTCATGTAATAAGATAAATGGGCAGTTCTTACCAGCACCTTGGGTGAGCTGTATTTTGTATGGTTTTGATGTATACGTGAAGCAAGTACACAACTGAATAGGTGAATATGATTGTGCGAAAACCTGGCCGTGAGTATGGTACAATAAATCATTTATTTGTATGTGTCATTCCTTGTATTTGAATGATACACAACATCAAGTTCGTTACAATGAAATCGTCTTATTATCACAAGAACTAGTGTAGCTTAATATTAATTATTCAATGGCTTGTATGAATGACCAGGTACAGTGTATTATAAACACAGTATCCAGTCAAAAGTCTAGTGTCACTCCACTGCATGTGCACTGTGTGACGTCAGGCTCTGCATCCAAGGGTGTACAAGTGCAGGCACAATTCGTCAGAAATCAGACATGCTCTCTGTCAGAATGAGTTGACATAGGTAATTGAGCATTTTCAAATGGACATTACTCTAGGAGCCCACAAATTTTGGCATTACATTAGGGATTTTACAGGCATTATAAATGTTCCCAGATCCACTGTTGGCAATCTTATTGTGAAGTGGAATGTCAGGAAAGCACTGCATCCAAACATCAGTCAGGTAAGCCTAAGAAATCCATAGGGACTGCAGAGCTGTTGAGTTTATAGTATAAGCTAATCGTCAGGCATCCATGTCTACTATTGAAAATGACTTCCATTGCAACTCAGATACTGAAGGCAGTGACAGAATGATCTATCAAGAGGCGATAGGACTTGGTTCTGCCACTGTCTATAAACCACTCCACCTCTTGGTGTAGTGGCTAGCATTCTTGGCTGTTGACTCGGAATTCCTGGTTCGATTCCCGGTTCTGCCAAAAGTTATAATCCTGGTCTGAGGGCTAAAACTGTGTACACTCACCCTCGTGAGGCAAAACTGAAAACTCAATCCCTAGTGAGCCAGTCTGATAGTGGTTTCCCACTTCTACTCCAGGTAACACCGAGGTTTATCAGGAACAAGTCTTCAAAACACATACTGTCCCAATAATGTAAATTTTCAGGAGAAGCAAAAAACTGATAACTAAATAAGTATTTATTGTTGCCTACTTTTTTTCTCTTCAAATTAACATACATGGAGGACATTATTCTGAAAGAGAACATGTTTCGGAAAAGTTAAAAATCTGAGTTTGAGTCACATGTGATGAGTTTTAATGATCGACAAAATGCACTTTGTTGTGTCCAAGTGGACAAAATGCTATTTTGATCTGGCAAGTTTGGACATTGTGCATTTTGTATACCAGTTTTCAATGGACAACTAGGCCTGTGGCGTGGCTCTATGGTTCCAGAAGAATCTCACAGACTGCGTAGGTGGTGTTGTGGGCGAGAGACGAATAGAGGCACGTAGGGTAATCTGTGGGCATACCGGTATTCTCTTGTGACAGTTTGTTATTTGCTGAGTTGAAGTATTTATGATCTGTGATTGGCAGTACGTATATATTATCGTAATTTGTATTAAATACAGGGTGAAGAGAAAATGCCGCACTTGGAGGTCGGCATGCGGTTCCTCGTCGAAATTCACGAAAAAGGTTTCTATAGCAAAACCTAGTCCCACCAATAGGTTTAATAGAAATGCGAGTTAAGGAACGAGCCTCTGGCAACGCTGTTACTGCGTGCAGCGTGGCCAAGAACAGGTCGCTTGAACTTGGCGCTGTGCCGGAACTGTCTCATTAGCTCAGTGAGACGAGGCCATGCCATGAATGCCGATTATAAGGACGCGCAGATGGTCGAGTCTCGTACGCGCCAATTTTTTTTTCAGTTAATGTATCAAATTGTATCCAATCTACGCCTTCACAATGCAATACATTATGTTGTGTACTATGTCTCACCGTTCCTGTTACCTTTATTTAAACATTCAAACATAACATGAACTTCTTACAGACGTAAACAACCACGGGCAAAAATAAATCCAATAGAACATAATAGCGGTTACAGTAACATCATCTGTACCAATGAGATACAAAAACACAATAGGTAGGCCCATTATGCTATGCACAAAAATTTCATTCTGTACGTTTGGCGTCCAGTCTTATCCTCAGAGAGCCGGTACGTACACTTATGAGCAACGTTCACTTTACAGATGTTCAAAGCAACCACCTTGCATTTGCAAACACTTCGCCACTCACTAGAGCATACTCGGACGAACCATACGCAACACACCTGCATCCACCATTGCCGATGCAGTATGCACGCGAGCTATTGGGTTTTGTACATCCATGGGTGGAGTACTATAAACGTGTTCCTTTAAGTGTCCTCACAAATAAAAATCTAGTGGATTAAGGTCTGGGGAACGTGGAAGCCAGAACATTGGACCTCCACGACCAATCCACTTCCCTGGAAACGCTTCATTTAAACAGTTACGCACAATCATGCCAAAGCGTAGCGGTGCACCATCATGCTGAAACCATTATCTGTCAATGAACACCCAGTGGAACGTTTTCTAAAGCGTCAGGCAAAGTATTACCAATACACGTACGATAAAGGGGCGCATTCACCTTGTCCGGCAATAGGTACGGGCCTAAAAGCACTCCTCCCACGATTCCAGCCCACAGGTTTATGCCAAAACGTGCCTGAAAGCCACGTTCACGGGCGACACGTGGGTTGTGGTCAGACCATTTTTTGGTGTTGTGATGGTTGAAAATATTTTCCTGAGTGAAGCTAGATTCGTCACTCCATATCACATTCTTTATAAAATGTTCGTTTTCTTCCTCTTGTTGCAATAGCCATTCACAGAACTGTACTCGTTGAATGCGGTCTTCTGGCCGCTGGTGATGAATTAACGTGTAATGATATGAATGCAGTTCTTCGTCGTGCAATACCTCAACAACCAGTCTTTGAGATACCCGGAACTGCCTTGCAATATCACGGGTACTTCGCCGGTGACTGGTTTCAAGAATTTCGTCCTCTGTTTGTGGAGTACGTTTAGTCCTTGAACGACCTCTGTCCACTACTTGTGGACGAAGATTACCGGTTTCCCGCAGGCGTTGCTCAAGGCGACGAAAAACATTCTTAATCGGGATGGCGCCTTTGAGGGTACCGTGCTGCATATTCACGAGCAGCAGCAGCAGCTTGGTTATCGCAGCACCCAACACGAAAAGCATATCGACGTACCGTACTCATAGTTTGTGTACTCCATCAAGAAGCCGCCCTACATGCACTTGACACGACCAGTTATGGTTGTGCACTGCGCGGTTAGTCGACTCATGCATGCAGTTTAATGGATCACACTGTCAAGTGTTAGACTATTGCCTTGTGACAAAATTATGTCCTGGTTATAAACGCAGATAAACGACGGGAACTAGGGAACTGACGTAAAAAAAAAAAAAAACGTAGCTCCATGGTGTATGTGGGTTTGATAACCCAGCAGTCTACTCAGTGAGCTACGACGGCTCTTACGGTAGTGTGGGGTGATACACATATCTCTGTACATTCCGACGCGCTGCAGGGTGTGATAGTGTTGCCAGCTTCTCGTTTTCATACTTGTTTTCAAACTGCGCCCCTTCCGATTTTGCTATAGAAACTTTTGTCTTGCATTTGGATAAGGAGTCGCATACCGACCTCTAAGTGCAGCATTTTTCCTTCACCCTGAATACCTCCAATATAGGGGTCTTGGTGTAAGGGTTGTGACATTTAGTGCATGAACGTACCGAAACCGGTGTTACGATATATGTCACGACCCCGTGTTAGTAGATATTTCAGTTTCATTGTGCGAAATTGAAACTTCATTTCTAGAGGAACTGACATGGACCAAATCGTTAGAGCACCTCAAAACTGTGCTAGAAAATACATGGGGGATGATAGATCTCAAATTCTAATGATGGAGGACTATAATCTGTACATACAGTAGGCTACTGCATATGACTTATTGATAATGTTTGGTGTGTCTATCAAGGTCATCTTCTGACTGTTTAGGCTGTCTGTTTTGCTAGACAGAGGAAAAAACCCTGCAATAATACTTTATTCGTGGTGTAACGGCTAGCATTCTTGGCAGTCGACCCAGAGGTCCGGGGTTCGATTCTCGTCTAATTCTTGTCTGAGGGCAGGGTTGGGTACACCCAGCCTCGTGCGGCAAAACTGAGAAGAGGGAGATTCGATTCCCACCTTAACCATCCCGGGTGTGCTTTTCCGTGGTTTCCCACTTTTGCTCCAGGCAAATAACGGGAAGGTTCCAACCTAAAAGGCAACGACCATTTCTTTGAATCCTCGCCTGAATTACAAATACACACATATCTACAGACACCGTAATATGACTGGTTGCGTGGGGCAGTGGTAACGTTCTCGCCTGCTGTGCCCAAGGTTGCAGGATCGAATCCTGGCGCAGTCAGTTGGCATTTGAGGGTGCGCAAATGTAAGAGAGCCGTGTCAGTGGATTCAATGGCATGTTAAAGATCCCTCTCAGGACAACATTCCGGCACTCCGGCGTCTTTAAAAGCCTCAGTAGTTAAAACCAATAACACAGGTTATCAGACAAACATCCCCCACGCTCACTTAAGTGCCCGGGTCCAAATAACCAAAATGACGAGTTCAAAGTTATTGGGTCGTAGGCCTACTGTTCATGCAAACCTGGGTAAGTTTTTTCCCGTAAATATTTCGAATTTAATAGGAACTGGCCATCTGGGAAGGCATTTACTATTAATCCACTTTTTTGTTCTGTTAGGCAAATGCATTTATCTAGTTGGATTGTTTTACCAAATACACCATCTATGCAGACGCGGTACTGGAACCACTGCAATTCCTTCCAAAATAGTTATTGTTGTTTTAAGGGGCGGAACTTCGAGGTCATCTGCCCCTTCCTTCCAAAATAACCTCCACATCTGTAGAGCAGCAGTGGCATAGGCGAAACCTAAGGAAAGTGCATAGACCCAGTGATGAACATGGTATTCTCGAATTCTAACAGGAAGACGATAAAACCCCCTCCATTGAGTTGTATTACGATAATTCTGTCAATTTTCCAAATTCCACGGACATACAAGTAAGTTAGGCTTCTAAAAATATAGCTGTAAATATTAATTTATGTCTGAATTTACTGATATTAGTTAGTTATTGTTGTTTTAAGGGGAGGAACAGCGAGGTCATCTGTCCCAATTTACTGTTGTAGAAGATAATACAGGGTCTTTTCTGCAGCACCACTCAGAGCATGGCACGGCTGGCGCAATGCCACTCCGTCCCTAGCCGTATAATGCAATGGTTATCGCTACTGTACTGTATTAGATCATCTTAGCCGACATGACGGGAATATCTCTCTCGGCAAATGAGTCACCCGGCCGGGCTATCGCCTTCCGTGCATGTTCCCCTGATACTCGGAGCAACTAAAAAAAAATTAAAATAATAGCAACCTAGGCCTAATTCCATGTGATGTATTTTTACAAGCTTATGTGTAGAGAATCCTTTTGTATGCTGCATTACAAACATACTGGTATGTACAGTACGCCTAGGCCTACGAGCCCTGCGTGGATAAACAAAACGGTATCCCCATCCGCACGGCTGTTATCCAAATCCGCTGACATTACAATAATATTTTTTATTTATTAGATAAAGTACGGTATTAAAGCAACACATTTACACATTTGAGGAGAAATTCATTCCCCTAGGCTCTTTGTGAATCGCAAGACAATGTTGACTGAGTTTTGTCCCTCTGAGTAACGCCATGTTCAACAGCGGGTGGCTAATTATAGCACTTAGTCGTTGGATGTAGCCTACCCACCCAGGCATGCGCAGATATATTTTTTGTTTTGCGCAAATCAACACTAATTGAGGGCATTTCCATGACTGGCTTCCCTCACTTCTCTATTGTTCTCATACAATCCAAGCGAAAGCAAATAGGGAAATAACAAAAAAAGCGAAAGATTCAGATCTTAGCAAAATCTAAAACAATTTAAAAAAAATCCAGTTCTACATTGTATTCTAAAAACTATCCGCAAGGAGAAATATTTTTCGGATATCTGCGGGTTTATCCGCACCCGCGCAGGGCTTTAGCCTACACGTAGATATATTTCTTCCTCAATTTTTGACTGACGACCTGGATTTAACGCCACACGGCACATAGGCCTACATCGTCTTCTTTTCATTATTATTAGCCTATAAAATTCAAAGTGCCCTTCCTTTCATAACTAAGTTTGCTATCCCTGGGTGTGTTAGTAAGTGTCCTATCAACCTATCTCTTCTTTTCATGGGGGGCGTGGTGGCTCAGCGGTCAAGCTGTATGCCTCTCACCAAGGCAGTTCGGGTTCGATTCCCGGTCAATGCATGTGAGATTTTCGAAGTGAAATGCCATGTCCTGTGGTTCGGATTCCACGTAAAAAGGAGATCCCGTGGCTCATGATCTCAAGATTAACGGTCACGTTAAACTACAAGCTTCCTTCCTTTTTCCTTCTTCTTTTCATTAGCAATCGCCAAAAACATCTCTCCTCTCCCACTCGTCTTAATACATCTTCATTTGTAACCCTATCTACCCTTATGATCAGCATTCTCCTGTAACACCACATTTCAAACGCTTCAATTCCCCTCTTTTCTGCTGCACTATCAGTTCAAGTTACACTACCATATAGTGCTACACTCCAGACAAAGGCTTTCAAAAAAGAGCTTCCTAATTGGTGTATTCTTTGGAATACACGGTTACTTAGAGTTAGCTCTTGCTGCTCTTTTCTTTTTCTCTTTAATTCGTTTCTTTCATTTTTCTCTCGCAGACACCAACAGCGACCCCTTTTGGATTCCCTTTTTCTTTGAACATGCTCTAAAATGTATTTAAGTTTGTTTCAGTTATGTTTTCCTTGCAAAGCAACGGCGCTCCACGCGGCAACCCGCCGAAGTTTTAGATTCATCAATCTCATCAGGACTTACAATCCGGTCAAGCAGATGTCGTCCCTGTCGTCAGCTAACATCTCCTCGAAGACCCTACTTCACGAAGAAAATTTTATATTGTAAAGGGTTTCTATCACTCAAATGTTGCCCACTCTGTTCTATGTTCCTTTCTCCCTACTACCCCTTCGTCTTCTCGCTCGCCGTGTGTTCAAATTCTTCTCCCGCTTCTAGTTCGGACTTCGAGTGATAAGTTCAATCTTCTAAAAGAGGAACACCTCCTCAATACACATGAGGTGATTCAAATCGACGCCATGGCGGAAGTTTTAGTGTAACGGTCGCAGGAGGCTACAAACTTCAATCATCATGCAAGTTAAGTAACTACCTAACTTACATTGATTTTAAACCATTGTAGAAGGTTTTAATCAACATTTTGAATGTTTTTAATGAAAGTTATAGGCATTGTTGGGATTTCCGCAAAATTGTGTAATATCTGCCCCACGACGGAACCGCTATTCTTCGCCTGGCTTGCTACTAAAATCATGAAATTCAACATTTCTTGAACTAAATAAGGGAGAAATTTTCCTGCAACGAGGGATTTCTGTTAAATTGATACCGTAACTTTCTACAAAAATTAACTTGCTGCCTCCGAGGGATTAATACCGCTTCATTTAACTGCCACTACAGTTTTGGAACTTTCCATTGAAATTAAACTGTCAACCGTGTTGAACTATGCTCAATACTGTCAAAATTACCGCAATTTTAAATGAAACAGAACTATTAACTGCAATCCAAAAACTCTAACGCAATAAACCTATTCATGTCATACTCAGTGAATTCATAAACTGCAATATCAAGACTACATACCTCTAAAATTTCTCAAAGTGTAATTTAATGAACCTACGTATTGTAATGGTGAAAAATTACAATCTATCTACAAATTACAGTGCTACAAAACAGTTCCCGTTCAACAATCTACCGCATCGCGATTCGTTCGTTTCAATAAAATTGGCCAGGACTCAAATCCCATGTTTCATACACTCCTAATCTGTACTAACATATTAGCATAATCAAACTAGTTACTGTTTTATGAGGCCTCGCCTAAATTTAGGTGCCCTCCCATCTTTGTTCCATTTAAAACTTATTCACTCTGTTTAAATAACCGTGGTTATAATCCACGTTTTAATACGTATTTTGTCCTGTTGCTATATATCAGGAAGTTCTATTTTTTAATTGTTAAATGTTTACGGTATCTAATTTGTTTAATCCAGGTTTCACAAAAGGTTACCTGCCCAATTTGAATGTATCATATATTCAATTCTGTGTAAATAACAGTGGTTATAGAAACCTCTTGTTAATCTCTTTTTTCTTATATTACTTGCTAAGGAATTTATAGCCTTTTCGCTTACCAAAAAAAAAAGGGCATTCTTGAGTATTTGGTGTCCTAATGACCAATACTAAGAATATTAAACTTGTAATTCCTTTACCATTATCCTTAAATGCATTAAACTTCTTAATTATATGCACATTTTTTAAAAACCTTTGTAAGGTTTTTGTGCTTGTAACAGGTTTGAAACCTGAACATTGTTTAACATTATTTGTTAAATGTAAACCTCTTATTATAATAGGTCTAAGACCTCGAATTTTTGTAAACCAAAAAAGTTGTTCTTCCACTTAGAATAAGATCCGAGATCTAAAAAATTATTAATTGTTCTAAATTCTTTTATTTGTTAAATGAACTCTATCTTATTTGTTCTCTCTCTCTCTCTCGCTAGAAAAACGGTTAGGCAGGACCTTCTCTTCCCTAATTTCTCTCCTAACATTATTCCTTATTCAAAGAAAAGGGCAATCACTGAATGACAAATTTATTAACTATTATTATTTATCGTATGGCGTATACATGAGTCACAAATTTATATTTACACTATTTACATAGTTAATTGCTTGTGGCGTCCCCAGGAAAAATTCTCTTCTATCTCCATCGAAACGGCTCAGTGGGCATTCTTGGGTGATGTGCTTCACAGTTTGCCTCTCAGCACCACAGTCGCAACAAGATGATGACTTTTTCCTCCATTTGTATAGCAGATCTGCACACACACCATGGTTAGTTCGGATCCGGTTTAACTTGGACCATACTTTCCGAGGTTGTTCAAAGCCAGGTACCTTCTGTGTGATGCATGGCATTTCCAAAGACTCTGCTTGGGCGAATTGTCTCCATTCATTAGACCATTTCTCAGTCAGGTTGAAATTACACATTGCCAGATTCTCCGCCGTGCAGATGGGTGGATATCTTGACTTCAGTCTATCTATATGTAGGTGGTGGATATCCTCATGAATAGGCAGTCTTTGATTAATCTGGATCTTCTTGTATTCATTCATCAATGCATTGCATCTGCGGAGGTGGGGTGGGGGAATATGGCTTAATACAGGCAGCCACTGAATAGGAGTTGATCTGATCGTGCCTGTGATCATTCTCATTGTGTCATTTAATTTAACACCTATTCTCTTCTCATGAGGGCTGTTAATCCAGACAGGAGCACAATACTCTGCAGTAGAGTAAACCAGGCCAAGAGCTGAGCAACGTAAAGTAGTTGCACTTGCACCCCAAGTAGTACCACATAGTTTTCGAATGATGTTGTTGCGTGTCTGAATCTGGGCAGCGCTCTTTCTCAAGTGTTCTTGGAACGACAGCGTTCTATCGAGTGTAACACCCAGATATTTGGGGTGTTTATTGTGGCGGAGAAGGGTGTTATCGAAGTATACCTTGAGATCCCTTGACGCCATTCGGTTGTTCAGATGAAAACAAGAAACTTCTGTTTTACTCATGCTTGGAAGTAGTTTCCTAAAACAGCGAGATCGTTTGTCAGCGTTTCCTCTATCTCCTCGAAGCATAGGTCGTTAGTGGCAAGTGTCCAATCATCTGCATAACCAAATTTCCTGGATTTTGTGGGGGGTATATCTGAAATATATAAATTGAACAGAAGTGGGGCAAGCACTGATCCTTGTGGAAGTCCATTGTTTAGTTTGCTGGATCTGTTGATTTCACTTCCCATGACTACGCGAAATGTTCTGTCACTCAACATGTTGTTTATAAGGTGAGCCAGACTCCTGCATGGAATCACTTTAAGGAGTTTACTGATAACGCCTTCTCTCCACACTGTGTCGTAAGCTGCCTTTAGGTCTACAAATGCTACCGAAGTCCTTAGTCTTTGTTGGAATCCTGCTTCGATGAAGGTAGTTAATGACAGGACTTGATCGGCACAGCTTTTTTGTGGTCTGAATCCTGCTTGTTCAATAGGGATCGTTTCGAACACTTTTGTAGCAATTCTATTCAAGATTAGTCTTTCTAGTAGTTTATAGCATGCACTGAGCAATGCTATTGGTCTGTAGCTCTCTGGTGTTTCACTAGGCTTTCCTGGTTTTAGGATTGCAATGACTTTACTCATTTTAAATAAGCGAGGTAGGTTGCCTGTTCGAAGAATGTAAGTTAGAAACCTAGATAACCATAGTTTCGTATTTTCGCCACTATAAATCAGAAACTCGGGGTGAATCCCATCAAATCCCGGTGCTTTACCAGATTTCATATCTTCTAAAGCTGCATCGATATCTTGCACACTAAATGGTCTAGTGTATTCCGAATGAAGGGGGCTTGTGGCCTTGAGAATGGTTAATTGCTTTTTGATATTTCTTGTATGATTTCTGTCTCTCGGTGTTCTAGACAAAGCAACTATATGAGCAGCAATTTGGTTTGGAGTAACTGCAGGATTTTTACGAACAATGGGAGTGGCCCCACCAAACTTCCGTAACAATGACCATGCCTTTCTGCTCGATTCTCTGAAATTCATAGATGTTACAGTTTCAGTCCATCTTTCTCTTCGGGCATTATCAAGATTATGAAGCAGTTCATCCCCGATTTCTTGTTCGCCACGGGAAAGGAACTCTTGGTATAGCTTTTCATTTGCATCAGTCCATCCAGGAATGTATTCCTTTCTGTAACCTCTAGGAATGTGTCTTTTTGCTGTGGCAATTACAGCACCCACAAATCTCTCATAGTTGTTGCTTGTTGGCGGTATCCATCTGACACATTTATCAAGGTCACTCGAGAACGCTTTCCTGAAGTTCCATCGTGGGCGAGGATAAGAAGTTACCAGAGGTATCTGCATTCCAACCTCAAGACGCACAGGACGATGTTGACTACGTGGGAAATCTTGAAGTACTTTCCGTGAAGTAAATAGAGGTTGTTTATTTTGATCACTGGAAACAAAACATAGGTCTGGGTTGAACTCCTTTTTCCATGCGGCAGATCTAAATGTACCTCTATCTTTTGCATCAAATACAAGATGAATATCATGTTCCTCGACCCAATTCATGAGAGTGTCTCCATTAGAATCGGTGGCACTATAATTCCATTCTACATGGTGACTGTTGAAATCTCCCACATAGATGGCTGGATGGTTTTGTACCTGAATCATCTGGGAGGGCCATGGAGAAAGTGGAGGCTTGTAGATGTTTGTAATGATGAAATCTCCAACTTTGATGACAACAGTGTGAATGTCATATTTAGAGCTAGATGTGAGCAATGAAGCATTTTCAATGGTGCTGCGAACATATGTAGCTGTGCCATATGCAAGGTGGTATGTCGCACCTACGATATCATATCCTGATATTTGGCCTCTGGTGTGTAATTGATGTTCGTCCACCACATGTGTTTCCTGAATAGCAACCACATCGATGTTTTCATCTCGTAGGATTTTTGACAAGTAGTGGCATTTGGATTTACTTATGCCTTCTATATTTAGATGAAGAACTTTAAGCGTAGGCCCTCTTTGCCTGTTGGTTCTGAAAAGAACCATTTGAATGATTTTTCATTTTCATGTACAATAGCCAGGAGATCGCTAGGATAGTCTGGCAGCCTGATCACTGTTGCTCGTTTAGCACCACCCAGGGAGCACGTGTAGGGTAATTTCAGGTTAAGACCTACGGACGTGAGCAACTAACATATCACTTGTTGCGTTTAAAACAAAACTTCTATTAACAACATTGACAAAGTTTCTCTTAGCTATCTCTGCTAATTCTAGTAAATTAATAAGGCAAGTATAGCTCGCTCCGCCAGCTTCCTACTTGCAGAGATTTTCTCTCCGGCTTATAATTTACTGCTTAAACCTTTGGTTTTGTTCAAGTTAGGTTTGAGGTTTTTCCTCTGTTCTAAACTTTTAGTCGGCACTCCGCTGGGTAAGAGTTTAGCCTGCTTTAGATGCAACAATTGGTACTCTCTAAAGATTTCCACTAAAAATTATAAAAATATTGCTAAAAGCACTAGAGTTGCTTTATCTCTGCCCACTCTGGGGGCATTCGGCTTTTCTGTCGGAGATCCGACAGCATCTGATAATAATAATATTCCAGCTAATTTAAATCTTTCTGGCATTTCAGAATGCTCTCTAAAAGTTCACACTTTTGAAGGGAAAGTATATAATTCATTGCTATCTGGTACTACTTGGTCCGCCAGCACACTACGTCCCTACAATATACCCGCAATCACGCTCGGGAGGGAAAGAGCACTTAGTGATAGCTTGCCGGCGACCTCAGCTCACGCTGCGCTCTCCGTTAGCCTTACACAAGTCCCCGCTCATTTTAGGTACCGGTACTTCACGGGCTTTGTGCAGTAAAATCTCTCTTTACACCGTTAGTTCTTTATGGCTTTGTGTTGGATTCTCTTCCTCTCTGCCTAAAATTGTTTCCACTCCTATTAATTTTTTTTCTCATCATCTTCCCTCAGGTAGTGTTGACACTCAGTATTAACCTACCACTAATACCTAAATCTATATTCGATGTCCACAGATTCCTTACCATATCTGTAGAAATGCTTTTCTTGTCTGCGCCAACCTACTTTTTATATCCTCTTTGCTTCGTCCATACCTGGTTATTTCGCTTCGTAAGTAACAGAAGTTTCCTACTTCCTTTACACCCTTTCATCTACCAATTTGATGTCTATAGGGATTTCTGATTTCTTTTGGTTACATTCCATTAAGTTTTTTTACAT
The DNA here is from genome assembly GCA_946902985.2 of Meconema thalassinum. Taxonomy (NCBI): domain Eukaryota; kingdom Metazoa; phylum Arthropoda; class Insecta; order Orthoptera; family Tettigoniidae; genus Meconema; species Meconema thalassinum. The sequence continues at coordinate 207,347,071 of OX336395.1, forward strand.
TTTCATCATGAATTCAACACAGAGTCCATACTATTTAGAAACTCCTTTAAATCCCCTGGAGTGACGGCGAAGATGACAATGTCATCATCAAATCTCCAAGTTGAACTTGTTGTCGGTATAACCAAGAGTATTTTCATTTCGAACTGGACGTCTTTGAAAAACATGCTCACCTCGAGAGTGTGGTGGTGCCTGAATGATGGCATGTAAAAATTTATACCATTGTGAAAAATACGGATGGGGCTATATCACAACACGAAATGCGCACATACGTGTTATCAAAATTGGTACATTCTGTGCCAAAATAGTATCCGTTACTACAGGTATTCCTTGTAGTCCATCAAAGACCTGGTGCGCCTCTTGCACGCAGGTAGTATCTGGGACAATGTAGATCGCATATTGAAAATATACTGTATATTATCGTCATTTATTGCACATAACAGACCATTAAGACCCTTGACAGAATACGAAAGCATATAAAAAACTAAATTTGATGTCAGCAGATGTCTTTCCCCTACAAAAGCTCTCCATGCCTCACCAGTGTACCAGAAACTGGGGTTGGATTATCCAGCTTGTGTAACATGAGGCCTTGAAGCATTGAAAAAGCCAGGCAAGTTTATTTATAGTTAACTAAAGGTGTTGTTTAACACACTCTTTTAACAATATTTTATTGTGAAATCCCTTGATGGTATATTTTTATTGAACGTAAGAATAGGAATGGTTGGTGGGAACGACTTGGGCCATAAAAATGTCTCGCGTATTAAGCAATTTTTATTTTCTTTCCAGCTTGCCACGGTGGGTGAGTGGATAGCGTGTCGGTCTACTAACCCCAAGTTTGCAGGTTCGCTCCTGGCCGTGGTAAGTGATTTTTGAAAGGCAGCAAAAATACGACACGAATGTCATACGATGTTGGCATGTCAAATAACCCATTTGAATTCAGTAGGCCGTTTTCATAATGGCAAAATTAATCTCGGGAGTTTCCTCCAACACAAAGTTCCTCGTTTCTCTACTAGAAAGCGCTATAGTGTTCAAGGAGCTTAGATATCGAACCTTCTTGACTTTCATAGTGATTCAAGGAACAACGAAATTCGACATGCAAGCTACCCTCTGGGTGTCAAATTACAAAGCTTGCACCCGGCACCCGATATTATTATTATTATAATTATTATTTTCAATTTATTTTTAATATTATTGTTTGTTGTATGTGGTTTAAATTCACATGTACTGGCATATGTATTGTTTGGCCTTACATTGACCTGGATCAATATTGTGTGTCTTGTGAGTACCCAATGCCCTGGGTCACTTTGGACCACAGTTTTAAAATCAGAGTTTTACATTTACAGTATTGTACTATTCTTTGTCACTAATATCATTGTTGGCATAGCTTTTGTAATATTGTTCCTGAACTAACATACAGTGCTAAATTTGGAGTTCTGTGTTAAATAGCTTGAAGGAAATGGTTTAACAAATACCAGTACATTAAAGTGTGTCAAAATAATTCCATTTTACAGTACGGTACTGTATTTGTTTTTCTGCCTTCTTTTAGACTTAAACATTATGGCAGAAGAACATTTCATCAAAAGTGAGCTCCAGAATCCATCTGATGTGGAAGAATTTTCTAATATTGCAAGTAGATTTTTAATTTTTAGGAAATCTAGTTTGGACCTGGGATAAAATAAAGTTTTACACCTCTTAGTGTTGTTACTTTTTTCACATTAATTGGTGACAGATTTAAAGATAATGAATAGTTATATGCTGCACATTAAATATTTAAAGAATATTATTAAAAACTATCTTCTCTTGAATTTAAATTTGAATTTAATTTTAAATCTTTATACAAAAGTTATCCTTAACTACCGTGACTCAATAATCGCAGAAAGTAAATTTTAAAATGAACAGAGAATGCCACCTTTGCAATCACAGGACCCAGGGAAAATTTGCCTCTTTTGCTTTCCTTTAGGCACGGCCAAGCTTATAATTATGCATTACAAACATTTGGATGGACTTTGATTTGTATAACTTACTCCTATCACATTATCAATGTTAAATTGGTACATTAATTCAATTTATAGCTGATTTTCTTATTAATATGTTGAGAAGAAACACGAGTTTCTTGAATAATCACAGATTTATATGATATATTTCAGGAGAAAAAGCTGCAGTTAAATGCAGATTAACTGATAGAGGCCAAGACTGAGTTAAGTGATGAAGTGCCTCATTCAGAAATAGTCATAGTGGAACATGACATAAAGGTAATTGTAGCTCTTCATTCCTATTTCTCTTAATTCTTTGCTCATGATTCTCATTTCATAATTGTGTTTATACGTTTGATATGCTCAGCATTATAATTCCTAAGTCTTAGCGTTTTTATTGCTTGTTAAATATTTTATTCCTTATTGTGTTCAAAACATGATCAGTGAGGGTAAATACAGGGTTATGGTAATATCTTCAGAAACAGTATTAGAGGGGATTGCAAAGTATAAATAAAACTCACCCATATCAATAATTAAAATGATTACTATAGTTCATAATTACTATCGTAGCTTTCTTCAGTGATCAATTTTTTAAAGGACAGAAAAATCCACCACATTGCATACTATTGCTACTCAACTACTACTACATTAGTAGGGTGCAGTAGCATAGACCACTGGGGGGTTATAGTAACTGGGGCATAACCGTAATTCATGGAATTATTGGACATATATTTCTGTAATATGAAGCAGCACGACTATCTCACACTCAAGAAGTAAACAACGATCTCCAAATTAGTATTAATGGACCCATAGAATTTATTAGGTCTTTATTAAAACATTTATTTTTAATTAAAACTAGATTAATTTAAGACAATTTCCTTCCCGCTAAGAAAAGAAAAAAAAATTCTCCTGCTGGGCGGGATTTAAAATTATTTGGCGCTAGGCTCAGTTTGAAATAAGCTATATTTATTGGGGAAGAAGCTAGATTGGCAAGCCTGGAAGGACGGAGTTATACGTTGTCATGAAAACGTGTGTAGCCTCAAATGGGTAGTCAGACCAAAAGGTGACAACAGTACATCACCAAGCATCCAGCGCGATGGTGCTGCAGACAGTAATCACAACCATACAGATTTCCCACATAGTATTCATTGTAGACTCTTCAGTAAGTATCATTATTTAAAAACTCAGCAATGTTTCTAGGTTTATGCCATGTCTTGTGTGGGGTGTGGCCTAGGAACACCAAGCTGGCTCATCAGCGGGCTCTTGGCGTCGGTGCCCGGACTCCAACAGGAGTAGCGAAGTGTGTGCTACCTCTGTCCTTATGAGTGCGCTTCTTTACTACGAGAGCTAAAAGTCAAGCAGCCTTTTGCATCAAGAATCGTTCAAATCAGGAAGGGGGTAGAGAGTTAAAAAAAGATTGTAAGAAGTTTGTAATCAATATAGAAACTTGTGGACAGCTGAAAATATTCTATTATTATACACTTTTCAGTTGGTCAACATTACTATGCCCAGTTAGATTGGGCAGGTAGTTACTATTAACTTGCTAGTGCCTGGTATAAAATACATGAATTATTTATACACTTACTAAAACACTTCTCAAGGGCAAATGACGTCACTGTTCCGTCTCTTAAAACAACACTAACGAAAACATTTCTCGCACAAATGAAGGGCTTAATTGGATGACTAGTTTCGTTCGTCAAGTCAACATCATCAGATCTTTCTTACCTAGGCTTAATTTAGATTTAGTTAATATGTATTTAACACTTATGTACAACAGTATATACAATTATTAAGCCACAGAATATGGATTTATTTTAATTATTTTAAATCCGTGAGTCTATAACTCTTCTGTAAGTGTAGTGCTTTGTTGGCAGAATTCCTCGATCATTCCTTTCTCCTAATACGAAATCTCCCATTTTCCCTCCTCTTCCTTTTCTTACCACAGCATTTCAATCTCCCATTACCATAACATTATTGTCACCCTTGTCATACGTGAAAATTTCATCTATTTCTTCGTATACCTTTTTAAACATCTTCATCATCAGCTTGACTGGTAGGCATATAGACTTGTACCACTGTGGTGCCCTGAGGTTTTGTATTGATTTTATTTTCAATAATGCGTTCATTGTATTGCTCATAATATTCCACCCACTGTCCAAGTTTCTTAGTCAATATGAGACCTACCCCTGTTTGGCCATTGCTTGATTTAGTGCTAGTGATCCTATAGTCTCCTGACCAAAAATCCCGTATTTCCTGCCAGCGCATATCACTAATTCCAACCAAATCCAACCTCATCCTATCCATTTCCCTTTCTCAGTTTTGTAACCATCCACTGCCTATCAGACATCTAACATTCCACGCTCCGATCAGTAGAATGTCAGATATCCTCTTTGTCACTTCTGTGATGTTAGCCCCCTCTCGAGTAGACATGTTAGATAGCTGTAAAGAAATGAACATTTCCTATTTTGCTCTCAGGGAGACGTGGAGGCTCAGGGTGAGGACAGTTCCGTCATTGAAAGTCTTTTAAATGAGTAAGTAAAAAAATATATTTTTGTGCAATTTGCTCACTTTTTTAGAGCAGTATGTAAGCTTTTTGTATTTTGTGAAAACAAAATAAAAATGGGGCTTAAGGTGTTAATAACAATTCTCGTGGTTGAGGTAATGTTAGAATGAAAATGGAAATTTATCACGAGTACATACATATGCATTTGCAAACATATTACAAGTGTCTTATGTATTTTATTGTGAGTCTTATTTTTTAATGTTTTAGAGATGAAAAGGGATAGCAGAATACAGATGCCTGAAAAATAAGGTTACCATGCGATGCAGAGAGGCAAAGAAGGAAAATAAAAATGGTTGAAAAGTGCTTGTATAGAAAATAGTTTGAAAGTAGGAAAAGTAGATGTAGCTTAATGAAGGATTTAGATTACTTTCAGGCAAAGGAATACCAATGCTGCAATATTAAAGTTTCAGGTGGAAAATCTCTGCTAGAGAAGGTAGAGAGATGATAAGCATAAATAGACAATTTGTATACTGGTAAAGAGATCGATCATCACCGTCTAGGGCCAATTTTTGAGGAGGTGATGGCGGCGGCGGTGGCGGCGTTCTCGCCTGCTGGGTCTAAGATTGTGGGATCGAATCGTGGAGCAGTCAGTAGATTTACTGCCAAGTTAAAGGTCCCATTCAGGGAAAAATTCCAGCACCCCAGCATCTATTAAAGCCACAGTATTTACAAGGGACATGAAACCAATATTAATATCATTATATCTTTGTGGTGTTTGAAGCCATATTTTCAGTGTTGCCTTAGTAAACAAGAGTTTAGTGCTTTTCAGTCGGTCAACACGAATGTACCCAAAAGAGATGGGTTATGCCCTAATCCTGAAATAAATTACATGAGATTAATAAAACACTAGGATGACCAGTTTCGATCGTCAAGCGATCATCATCAGATCCAATACACTTAGGCTATAAAATCTATGTTTGAAATACAGGTGAAAATATTTACAATATGTACAATTATTTAGTTGCAGTATTGGTACTGCAACTGTCAGTGTATGCTAAATGCAGTATATATGTTAGGTGAAATGCTAAATGGTGATGGCTATCCGGAGATTGTACTTTAGAGAGATTATATGGTTGTAAACTATGGTTAAACTATAAAATTTTAGGCTAACTACTTATCTGATTGTCTTCCGTACTACAGCTATTCGCAGTTTCCGTGTTCACTTGACCGCACAGCGAGTTCAAGTGAACACGGAAACTGCGAATAGCTGTAGTACGGAAGACAATCAGATAAGTAGTTAGCCTAAAATTTTATAGTTTAACCATAGTTTACAACCATATAATCTCTCTAAAGTACAATCTCCGGATAGCCATCACCATTTAGCATTTCACCTAACATATATACTGCATTTAGCATACACTGACAGTTGCAGTACCAATACTGCAACTAAATAATTGTACATATTGTAAATATTTTCACCTGTATTTCAAACATAGATTTTATAGCCTAAGTGTATTGGATCTGATGATGATCGCTTGACGATCGAAACTGGTCATCCTAGTGTTTTATTAATCTCATGTAATTTATTTCAGGATTAGGGCATAACCCATCTCTTTTGGGTACATTCGTGTTGACCGACTGAAAAGCACTAAACTCTTGATCATTATATCTAACGTAAGACCTCGGACGCCTCCTTACCTGAGTTACAAATACACAGACTAATACAGCCGTTACAGTAACACATGTTATCAGACAAAATTCACACACACGGGGCTAAATGGCCACTATGTTGAAGCCCTTCAAATCAAATAACTCCTCTACTGTTAGCTGTTTGACGAGTATTACCTTAGAAGGTCACGGGATATATTTCGAAGTCATGTGAACGGCTCGTCGTTCTGTCTTCGCGTTCAAGTACGCAGAAATATTGAGATCTTCCACGATGGGGCTCTCGGTCGTTCGACGAGATTCTGATAGTATTCTTGGTGGAACACGGAGAAATATCGCAATTTCCACATTCGACCCCGCTTATTTATTATTTTGACGAGAATCCCGTTATCCTTGTTGGACGATGAAATATATTTTGATGATACGCAATCGGTTCGTCTCTTTGCCTTTTGACGACATTTACGTTGTTTTCACAGTCGGACAGGGAGAAATAACGCGATGTTACGCAATTGGCACCGCACCCGGTCTTTGAATGACATTCCCGCTGTCATGGTCTAAACTCAAGAGCAGTTATGGTCTTATTATATGATCGACGCCGCTCGTAAGTGGATCTACATAATTCCTGGTGTCCCTATGATGTGGTCGCGAGTTTGTGGTGAATCACTCAGAGAATGAGTATCGCGATGCTATGCAGTCAGTACCGTTTTCACCGTCGGGCATGTGGGAAAGTCACAAGTAGGTTTTGAGATGTTTCGTGATCGGTACCTATTCTCGTATGACAAGATACCCGCATTGGTCAAAAGTTCGCGATCGGGCATGTAAAAATATGATATTATGCAACCTGCGTCGATGTTGGTCCCGCAGGCATGTCGCGCAGACCGCCAGCAGTCTTGAGGATATCATTTTGGCGCATAAACGTTGGAAGTAGGTATCGAATATTTGAGGGCGAATTGTATGAATATTAATACAAGAGCGCGCAGATTTCTTCCGAATTACAAATTGCCCAGGTTTTAGAGATAACCAGTTAATTTTATATGGAGTATATATCAGATGGATAAAATGTTCGAAGGAAATTTCGACATATAAAACAGATTCGAATAAATCATACTGCACGTATAGTACATGGTTTGAAGGTTGTTGTTAACTTACGTGAGGGAACGTTTTAAAAATACATGTTATTTCGCGAATTAGTTTCCGAAGCGGTATTTTGTGAAATAAATAAAATTTTTCATTATTTCGTGACTTCCATTTCAGATATTTTCGAAATTTAGAGCTGTATAATTGAAATGGCAGGTTTTTGTTCAGTTTCGGACGATTTTGCGAATAAATATCTTGCGAAAAGTCCTAGGATAGCAGGAGCTAAGAGTCAGAACTATAAGCTTTATCTCACATGTTCCAAAAATCTTGAGAAATACCATCACTTTACAAGAGATTGAATCCGAGTTGGGTGATGACCAGTTTGGCTTAGGAGAAATATATGAACAAGAGAAGCTGTAGTAAGTCGTAGGTTGATTTTGGAGGGTATAATAAGGTAAGATTAGATAACGTAAGACTTGGAAAAGGCTTTTGATAATATTGATCGAAATGAATTGTTTGATATTTTGAATAGGATTGGAATAAATTACAGGGATAGGAGGATGATATACAATCTATACGGAAACCAGACAGCGGTTTTTAGATTCGAGGGACATGAGAGCGTGTAAGTCAGAGAAGTGTAAGTCAAGGCTGTAAATTATCACCCATACTTTTCAATTTGTACATAGAAGGAAATAAGTGAGATTTTAAAATTAAGGGTTGAGGTTCAAGGTGATATTTCAATTCTAAGCTGAACATGACCGATTTACCAGAGGATTTGAATGAGTTTCTGAATGGTATGGATTCAATATTCAGGAAAGAATTAATGAAAAATATCAAAAAACGCCTCCTGACATTGAATTATTTGGTAAAATGCTTAGGGATGTATGGGAATTCTGCAACTTGGGTACCTAAGTTGACTAGTGTTAGAAGAAGCAAAGATGGCATAAAAAAATGTTAGTATGTATGTATGTATTTTTTATTGTCAGACAGATAGACTCCACTAGTGACAATATAATAATTAACAATAAAATTAACAAGTATTAAAAAAACAAAAACAGCAAACACGAACAGGAAATAGAAATACACTAGTCTGTTATAAATCAGCAACCACAACCATACAGACATGCACTCAAACATCCTATCTCTAGCATCCATTCATACAATCCCTTTGTACAAGAAACATTAAAAGAATTATTACAGAAAAATCAGAACTATCTACAGTAAACAGAAAAAAGCAAAAACATCAAATTAAAGATAAGAAGAAAAAGTTCAGAAACTGGGGAAAAAGTAATACAAGAGTGACATTCGAGGATCTAGATAACAGAAAAAAAAAATTAAGTCGCTCCTACATTCAATCAAAAAATCAATCAACCATTCATTCAACCACATGCCCCATCAATCAACACAAATATAAATTAACACAATATGCATACACTATTTTACAGCCCACTTGAGATATTTCTCATAACAGTTGATAGACACAAACACATTTGAATATTTTATATATTTCAGGATTGACGGATCATTGGCTCAGAGTAGTGAAATCGAAACACTGGGTGAGCAGATAGACCTTACTTTTGCAACATGTGTGAGAAACGATTCACGAGAAGCAACCTTTTAGAAAGACACGTCCGTGTTCATACAGGGGAGAAGCCATATTTTTGCCAGGTCTGCTTTAAGTATTTCGCTCGCAGCATTGATGTAACAAAACACATGAAAATTCATACGGGGGAAAGAGTTTTTCCCTGTACGCTATGTAACAAGACATTTACTCAGCGGAGTAATTTTGACAGACATACGTTAGTGCATAGTAAAGAGAGGTTACATTCGTGTAATGTATGCCAAAATACATTTTGTGTGCGTGACAATTTGAAACGTCATATGTCGGTCCATACTAACTGTAAAGCCTGTGGGTAGACCTAGGCCGACATTAAATCCCTCAAGAACCACATCCTTACACACACTAGTCAACGACCTTACGCGTGTTGCATTTGTGAGAAGACATTGACTCACCTTGGGAGTCACTGGAATCACATGGCCGTACATGACGTAGACGAACCATACAAATGTAGTGTCTGTCTTCAAGTGTTCGCTCGCCGTAGTAACCTTATCAGGCACCTAGCCACTCATGCTCGCGTATGAAGTTCTGTATATGTTTCCCCAACACCCGATTAAGCTATTCGCCTTTGTAATGATCACTGCTGTTGGCTGTTTTAAGCCTTACTTAGATTTTGAGTTTTAGGATGAAGGCACAATTCTGCTTTGTTTCTGGATCAACTACCTACTGATAATAAGCTATACCGTATATGACAATGAGGTAAAGATTTTGTCCTGTTGAAAATTGCCGTGTTATCTCACAAAATCTCTGTCTATATAACATTACCAGAAGATATCATATGGATGTTCAAAAAACCTCTCTATAACATTTAAAACACATTTACATTTATGTGTATAAATCCCTCTCATCATGCCTCTCCCGTCATTGAATGCAATGATTCCAAGTATTATCATAAGCACTTTCTGGCCACTATGGATTTTCATGTTTGTCTTTAAAAGTATGTGTCAATGAAACCCGCTGTACATGCAATACATGAATTGGGCTTCTGGTTCCAAAGGGATACATGACCGTGGCTACTGGCCACTATGTGGAAACAGGTATTTGAAAGCAAGTCATGAATTGTCTCCCTACATTCATTCATCATCATTTATTGTATTAACAGGCTATTAAGACCCAGGACAGACAATAAGGGCATAAAACAAAAAAGTAATACCGTATATAAAATAACACAGGCATTACAACAGGAAGGACAGACTTTTTACAAGTATCGGTCGCAGATGATCTTCCACCTTTCTCTGTCCCTTGCATCCTCCACAGTTGCTGTTGGTGCCACCTTTATCAGTGATATTATCTCTCGATCCTTCCATCTTGTTCCAGGGCGGCCTCTCGGGTGTCTGCCAGTTGGTGTCGAGCTGAAAACACGATTGGATATGGAATCCTCAGCTCGAATGACATGTCCCAACCATTGCAACCTCCTCCTCTCCAGAATGCAGTTGATGCTCGTCTTCCCAAAGCATTGATAAAGGTCTTGGTGAGATCTTCTTTTCCACCTGTTTCTACTAGTGGACCATATATTTTGCGAAAGACCGTCCTTTCAAAATCGCAGAGACGTTCCTCAAGTGTTTGAGGCATGGCCCAGGTTTCACAGCTATATAGGACCACAGGTCTCACCGAGGTCATGTAGATATGTACCTTCTTTTGCTGTGAAATCAAACGTGATTTGAAAAGATTGTTAAAGCTATAGAAAACACGATTCGCTGTAGTTATACTTTGCTATCTCATTCCTGTTCGAAAAGACCGATCCTAAATATTTGAGATCCTCTACCATCTCAAAATTGTGCCCCTCATTATTGATGCTATTAAGATTGTTCGGCTGACGAGACACCCTCAGATATTTTGTTTTTGAGTCGTTGACTACCAGACCTACCTTCCCTGCTTCTGTGAGAAATCTAGTTGTGTCCTCTATCACCTGATCCAGGGTTTCTCCCATAATCACGATATTATCCGCAAATGCAAGAATCGTGTCAAAAGCCAGAAAACTCGATTTCTCTGCGACGTCCGAATAAACTCCTCACATTCTCCAGGGCGTTGTTGAAGAGAACTGGTGCCAGGGGGTCACCTTGTCGTAGTCCATTCCGTATATTGAAGGGTGCTGATAACTGATTGGCAAATCGAACTTGACAGCTAGAGTCCGTATAACAGGCCTGTATTAACCTGATATATTTTCCACAGTGCAGCTTGGTTAATGCTGTCATATGCTTGACGAAAATCAATAAATACAAGATGCAATCCACGATCGAATTCGTAGTATTTTTTCCATTAAATGCCTTAATGTGAAAATGTGATCCATGATGAGCGTCCAGGCATGAATCCACACTGATAAGGACCCACAATTTCTCTAAGAAAGGTTTTCAGCCGACTCAATAACAGGGATGTTAAGAATTTATACCCCATCTCCAGTAGTGAGATACCGACGGTAATTAGTTACTTGTGTAGGATCACCTTTCTTAAAGATTGGACAAATTATAGCTATTCTCCACTCCGCTGGAATCTCCGCAATCAGCCAGATGTTCTTGATTAGGTCTTCTAAGATCTGTACCACTCTTTCACCACCATGCGTAAGTAATTCAGCTGTTATACCTCTACCTCCAGAGCTCGGTTGTGTTTGAGGGATTGCAGAGCCACCCGAATTTCTGCGGACGAAAGTCTCCCTACATTACTAGAAAAATTTCCATTTTACAAGAATACAGTAACTTATAAAGCACATTTCGCTATGCTTAAATTACATGAATGTGGCTGAATACCAGTATGGGGTATAACTCTGTCGAAATAACCTGTAAAATGAATGCAGTTTCAAATCATTCATAAATGTAGCTATTAGCCAATACTGCTGAGCGTGTCTAAAACAGATAATCCTGCCGAGTATGAAGAAGTGTATTTTTTCAAACTGCCCTGCACACGGATAGACACTTCAAATGTTACACATTAAAATGGCTTTACCTGCTTAAGATAAATATTTTTTTTTTTATGGGGCATTGCAAATCCCATCTTGTCAATGTTAATATAGTACTTATAAAATACAAGTTTTGACAGAAACCATATCCAATATGAGAGTTTTAACCTTAATTTAAGATAGATTTGCAATTCCATACCCATGTTTCTTAATTTTGATATATATTTCGTATGTAAATACTATTGTAGTAATATTTTAAATAATATCCTATAAAAAAGGTTTATTTAACACATTTATCATATTCTTGAAATTTTGAACCAAATCCACTTGGTAGATCCAAGAGAAACCATGCATTTAAAAGGGAAAAATAAACTTTTGTGAAGTGAGCATTGAGGATTCCCTTACTTTGCTATAAAATGCCAGCTGGAAAATAACAAGAAATAAAGATAATTGTTTTGCAGTTTATTTCCAGAACGTCTCTCTTCTTTTCAAAAACCTTCATAGGACAGGTGGTATTTATCCTATTAAAGAAATACAATAACAAAAGAACTCTAAATGCAGAAAAAATCCATAATTTTTGTATACAAATGGAATAAAATCAGTGAATACAAGATAGTTACTGTAATATATGTAACTATATACCAAATGGTTGGCCACATCACTTAAATACCACAAAACCTGGTCCATTTGAGCAGTAACAGTGAAAAAGGGTTAATTGAAACAGGTTGACAGCTCGAATACCAGATTTACCATATATTAAACATATAAAGCCAGTACAAAACTACAAAATTTATACATAATTTGAAAGAGCAGATATAGCAGATGTAAGTTTAAAAAAAGTAAACATGTTGACTTATTTATTTTTAACTTAACAGAGTTCCATCATCTTCCCTTCATAGTGAACCCTGTTTTCAATGTAGCTTTTAAACATTAAGGTTATGCCACATCTCATCACAGGAGTCTTTGGAACACATCATACTTCACACAAAACACCCTTGTCTCAGGAAGGCATAATTCTTGTACGATATACTTACTACCAATGACTCGCGCTATTGTTTAATATTGCTAGTATGAATTATTAAGTGTTTCTTGAAATCACACTTTATAGTAAAGTTTCTCTTTGGCATATGCCATGTCAATACGGTCTGAGTCGTCTTGAATAGAAATGTATCTAAATCTCTGCTATAAGACATCAGAAAGGGCGATACCCGATTCCTTTTCCCCTTTTGGTTTCGGGCTACTATGAATTAAAATGTGCCTCTTCAATGATCCGATTTGAGTAAATTTAGCTCCACATGTACTACATAAAAACCTTTGCTTTTGATCGTTATGATTTATTAAGTGTCGATTTAAATTCCAAACTTTAGTAAACTTCATTCCACATGCTACTATGACTGAACAAGTGCGAGTTCCTATTTCCCTTTTGAGAAAATGTTGCTCCACATATAGTACTGGAGTATGGTTTTACGCCACTATGTACTAAATCATGAGCCTTTTAACGCTCGTTACGAGAAACTTGGCCTCGCAGTTAGTACAAGAGTATGGCTTCCGCCCACTATGAATGACCAAGTGTCTTTTCAAATTGTCCTTTGCAGTAAACATTGCTTCGCACGTGATGCATGAATATAATTTCCGACCGCTATGGGTACGCCCGTCTTCGTTGATGCCAATGCTGACGGGCGAATCTCTCGTCAAATCAGCACTTTCATTGAGAGAAGCTCAGGAGGTATAGTCAGTAACGTCGTTCTCGGCCCTGTTGAAAATAATATGCTTGTGAAGATTATCTGTAGCAGATGCAGTGCTTTTACTCCGATAGTACCTAATTTGTATGTCAATATTACAGTAGGATGTGACGTTCCTGGACATGTGATCCAGAGATAATTATTACTAATATATTGCAGTACGCATTTAATTATTGTGGATGATGATGGAATAATATTTTCACGATTCACAGATCTAACTAGTGAAACATTGTTGGGGCAACTATGAAGGATTCCCCTAACAGAACCTGAAAAAATGCTGACTTCTACTCTTGAAAGATGTAGTGTTCATGCAGTCTAAACTCTTGCATATTATATATTAAACAGATAACACTCTTTGCCATGTTGTAGTAATTGCAGTAATAACACATCTAAATGAATGTGTTAATCCATCTCTAGCACGATAGAAACATTTTTTACTTGGTTAAAGATGAATTATATCCACATACGCCTGTCATTTGCCAAACACCAACCTGGTTCTTCATCGGCTCGATTGAAATGATATGCAAATTAAATGCTGCATTGTATCTCAAGTGCGAGTTTTCAACATGTTTTTGTCTCACTCAATCCAAGGGGTTATTGTCATACAGTACATATTATTTTTCAAATACTAAGGGCACTGAAAGACAACTTTTAAAAGGGGGGCTGTATGAGGTCATAACAATTAATTGATGAAAGCCAGGCAACTGAACACGAGGTATCTCACGATTTACCCACTATTACAAATGACACATAATAATCCACATTTAATTCGCCATAGAATGGCCAGCCTGGGTTGTTAGAGCAAGCGTGCCACGTAATTCGAAAACACACGAGTTTTTTGGTTGTTCTACTATTGAATATATCACAGTAAAATGAATAGGACAGTTTAGTGCAACTGCAATTGTGTGGAGATGATTTTTTGCTTTAATTTAAAAGAGAAAAAATCACATACTGCATATAACAGTGGTTTGCTATACTGTACAAAAGTTGGCAACCATTCGAGACAAACTATACCACAAAGCAAACACTTCATGCACACCACTCCATGCCTCCTCTTCCACAGATTAGCTGGCAAAATTAAATCTGAGCGTTCATTTCCTTCTAATCAACGGCATTAGTATCACAAAATCTCGACTAATACTTGCACTACAATAGGTTTACACTACATGCACAGGTATTCTAGATTTATCATCGAAAATATCAATAAATGTTTCAAAATTACTGGCCAGAATATCTTCTGATGCTCGACATACTATATCATCAGAGTGAGAATTTTAGGTAAGAGATTTCGTTTCATGCATAACTCACGTGGACAGGTGGAATACATGACGGAATCACCATTGAGATGTCCAGTTGTCTCTGTGGCACAACAAAATCCAATCACAAATTAGCATACAAATGCGATTAAGAGGTATTACTCACAACTTACGGTATGATCGGTTGCTGAGTCGAGTTGCCTAGAGTAGAAATAAGAAACCATGGAAAACTAGTTCCAAGTTGACTGAGGTGGGAAACGAATCCTCCTCTTCTTAGGTTTGTCTCACGAGGCTGGGTGTACCCCGTTCCAACACTCAGACCAGAATTAGATTTCTTGGCAGAGCCAGGGATCGAACCCGCACCTCCGGGGCGACAGCCAAGAATGCTTGCCTACACCAGAAAGTGGACTGGCATAGTTTTATAGGATAGGACTTCCTGAGGGAATTTATAGGACCTAACATAGGATGTTATTTTTTTTCCAGGAGGGTAATAGATTCATCTTCACACATCATTCCCTAACATAAAACGTTGGTTAGGGATCTTTCCTGACCAATAAACGTCGGCAGACGCTATTTTATTTTATATAATTATTATTTGTTGTATATTTGATAATTTCCCATTCGTGCCAAATGTGTATTTTGGGCTAGTTTCCTAACCCTGCTATATTCCGTTAATATATTTGTGCTGTATGAATGTGATTTTATGTGTGTGCCTATAGAGTAAGTTAATTATTGTATTGAATAAATGGCGGAGACATTAAATTTTCTGTCTTGTTTTTCATCCTTGTGTTTGGATTGGAGTGATAACCTAATTGTTGTATTTGTTTCTAAATGAATTTGAACGGTTGATGGCTCATGAAATCACATTGTCAAGGTTTGTCTTGACCTGGCCTACAGGTTTTGTAGGGACGTCATTAACCGCAAATGTTCTAACATGATCTAATCTTTCTTTTAGAGGGTTAGGTTTTTAACTTCCTCCCTACGGTGGTTATAGAAACTTTTAGTGAATCAAATTGGTTGGTAATGTTATCCTTGGGATATCTGCTAAGTGAAATTTCTTATCTCTCAATTCCGAAATTATTTTGAGGTTAACTAAAAACTGTTATGTTGTGCTTCTGTGTGGAGAGGCTTGAGCGTAGCAGCATTTGTTTAGGAAATGTTGTTTTATGAAATGTGGTATTATGACGTCTTGCAGTTACAGTGTAAATGTCTCATGGTTCAGTTGCAATATTTTGCTGGATCTTCATTTTGTTATATGAGATATTAGGTAGTAGACTTAAGTGTGTCACGATCGAAAGGTTCCCTTCGTCATGCAGCTATGTTATGAACTCTAGTGGATTCCATGCACTTCTTGTTTTCTGGATTTATTCTTATACATTGCACACCTATCCTCTTTTACAATAGGAAATGTTTTACAGGATCATTGTGATCTTAAGTTGCAATTTTGTGATTTTAACATATTGTTTAATGTAATTTGATAATTTTTTTCGTGTACCTAAGAGAAGATTGCCCTCATGCACTATGTAGTTATGTGAGATTTTAGCTTGCCCTGTTTGGTATGGTGAGCTTTGGGGTTTCACTTTAGGTGAAGATAACTTAAAATTGTTTAATTTATACTAATTTTGTTTCTTTAGATTCTTTTTAATTTGAAACTTGATTTGTTCAGCTTGTTTAAGTTTTGTTTGCAACTACCCTGTTGCCTTCTTAATTAGTTTCTTCTTTAGGACTTGCTTTAATTCGGTTGTTTTGGACATTTGTATGTGAAATAAATTCTTGTTTTCCTCCATGAAAATCAAACATCCTCAATAATTCTCATAAGCCTGATTGCCTCAAACGGTCGTTCACGAACTTTCCACACCTTCTTGTGAGAAGGAGTACCTCTAAAGTTACTATCAGACCGCACATTGTGCATTACTCCTAAAACTATCCTAGGTTACAGCATCTCGCACACTGTTTATTAAGTAAAATATATATTTCAGTCATTGGTTGGGAAGAATATAAGTGGTGTAAATATTTTCAGACATAATAAACAGAGTAGTATAAAATAAATGTACAATCTTAGAAGCCTAGCAAAAAGAGATTTACAGCCGCTACACAGCGTGACCATTTCTTGTATCAAACAAGTTCTGAAGAGAATATCGAGAGCAAAACACTAAAAGAGAGTTATTGATAGTTGTCGACTCATTTAGGCGGCTTGAGAGATCTTTGTTATCAACCCTGTGCAGTTGTGTGGGTTGAACTTGTCTGATAACTTGAATTCCTGTTTCGACTGTAGTATTGAATGTAACTGGATTAAGGACAGGGATGAGGTCGACACCCTGGGACTAGATAGTTCCGGCATTTGCCTGGAGGGAATGTGGAGACGCCGGCGAAAAACCACAGTCACCAAAAGCAACATTGGTTCTCAGACTCAACCCTTCAACTAGTAAGTAGAAAAGAGACGATGTCTCCGTTGATCAGCTTCTAAAAAAAAAAAAACAAAAAAAAAAAAAAAAAAAACATAATGTCAGATAACTATTGGAAGATTTAAGTACCTGTACACTACAAATGACCACTGTAGAGATTCAGGTACACACGTTTATGTGCCTGAAGGGTGAATTGTTAAGGTGACCGCTATAATGAAAAGCTCCCTTTGAGTGACCATGTAGCATTTGATAGAGAAGCATAGCTACATGCTTAGTTATGATAAGCATTTCTCTGGAAATGAGGCACAATTAATAGCAAAAAGCTTCAGAAAAGTATGACATAGATGTTACTCCAAATGTATATGAAAATATAACATGTCGTTGCCTGAAGGAAATGAAGAGAGAAAGTAATAAACTGAATTAATCATATATCTTATTGTAATTCTGTATACAGTACATGAATCTCATTGATGGTGTAATTATTATGATAAAAGGTGGATTAGAGTATGAAGTAATCTATCATAAACAGATTTTAAATAGTAATGGAAAATCACAACACATCGAAAATTGCACTCACTGAGGTGAGCAAATCACCATAGTAATCAAAAGTTGACTTTTCACGTAATTAACCAAATTAAAATAATTTGCGAGAAAATATATTTACAATTGGCGATACCAATCTACATTTCTTCATAAATCAGCACACCGATGAATATTTTATCATACTTCATGAATATGAGGGCACAGTGCGAAACAGATACAGGCTATATTATCTGCTATAGCCATTCTCAAGCCTGGCAAAGCTGAAGACAATCCTGGAAACTATCACCCAATAGCGCTGCTTAGCGGCATTTCTAAACTCCTGGAACGAGTTCTCCTAACCAGAATAGCACCGTACATCGAGACTGTTACTCCTTCTGAACAAGCGGGTTTCAGACACGGACGCAGCTGCACTGATCAAGTTCTTGCTCTAACTGCACACATTGAAGCAGGACTTCGAGGCCAATTGAAATCAACAACTGTATTCATCGATCTTACAGCTGCGTATCATACTGTTTGGAGACAGGGGCTGATCTTCAAAATACTGCAAGTTGAACCGAGCCGAGAAATCGTGGATCTAATATCCAACATGCTAAGTGGGAGTTTATTTCAAGTGTACCTAAATGAATCTAAAAGCCAGAAACGAAAAGTAAATAATGGCCTACACAGGGATCAGTTTTGGCTCCACTTCTCGGCAATTTCCATGATCTGCCAACCACAGAATCAACCAAGTTCATCTATGCTGACGATATTGCGCTGGTTGCACAGTGTAGTAACTTTCAAGATGGTGAACGCATTTTGTCGTAGGATCTGGTGAAAATGTCAGCTTTCTTCAAGACATGGAGATTAATCCATAGTACAGTACAACAAAAACTGAAATCTCTTGTTTCCATCTAGCAAATCGTGCTGCCCACTACAAACCAAGAGTTCTGTTCAACGGACAAGAATTGAGGCACAATCCTTACCCAAAATATCTCGGTGTCACTTTAGATAGAGCCCTGAGTTACAAAGAGCACCTCACCAAGCTCTCATAAAGTCACAGCAAGAAACAACATACTGCATACGATCAGTGGTAACTCCAGGTGAGCCTCTGCACACTGTCTACATTTAACAGGCATCAGTCTCATCTACTTGGCTGCTGAGTACTGTGCACTTGTCTGGTTAGAAAGTACACATGTACAGAAAGTAGACACAAAATTAAATGATGCAATGCGTTGCATCACTGTGACTGTGAGATCAACTCCATGTAATTGGTTACCTATGCTGAGCCACATTCCTCCATCACACCATAGGCGGAAACAAGCTCTACTGAGGGAGGCTAGGAAGATCTCTGCATAACCTTCCTTGCCGTTGCACCAGGAATTCTGCCATCCGCCACAACAACGATTGCGATCAAGATCAGCAAGTGCCACTGCATGGAAACCCATTGTGGATGGCATTGATTTAATAGCCCGGTCAAGTTAGACATGCAAGGTTACAAAAATTTGCATAGAGCTGAAAAATTGTACTAATGGTGAAAAGTCCCCATCGATCCGACAACGGCAAAAAAAATTATTCAAGGTCAAAGTTTGCAAATGTTTTTTTTTTGCGTTTTGCAGCCAAACGGTATGTTTTATCATAAAAATAGATCACACTAAAATTGTAGATATTGCCATTATCTATAAAAATTGTTTCAACACTTTTTCTCCTAAGAGTCACCGGTTTTGAGATCTAACGATTCAAAAAGTTGTATTCATATTATGCACACGTTTCCACGCCACCTGTGAGGTAGTGTACTTGGCGCATTTTTTTAACAGGGTTTCCCCAGTAGGCCTATTCCACTATCTATTGTGATCCTGTTTAATTCAATAATATTTAATAATAAAAAATGGTACTATTGGAAATGATGAAAGCGGTGTGAATTTTAAGAAATTGGGGAAATTATTCGGAATCATCTAATATTTCTGCTTCCTCCATGTTCTTGTTGTTCTTCTTTTTTTTTTTGCCGCTGTCAGACCGATGGGGACTTTTCACATTAAACGTAAGTTGGAAGAATAATTGGTCATCAAAAACATTGGGAACAAATGCCCACCATCTGAATCCCACTATGAAGCCAAAAGGTTTTGACCTACCGAGGAACCTTTGGTGCCGTCTCAACAGGCTAAGGACAAAACATGACTGCTGTAATTTCTTTAGATACAAGTGGGGATGGATCAGCTCACCAATGTGTGAGTGTAATCTAGAACAACAGATGATTGAACATCTAGTGCAACGCTGCTCTCTTCATTCGTACTCGGAACTTCCTGATGACTTGTTTAGTCTCAATCCAAATATAATTAGTTGGCTGAAAAGCATGGACTTTAAAGTGTAAGTATGTCTTTTGTACAGTATCTTCTTCTTCTTCATTTCCCGTTTCCAGTTCCCTGGGTCGGGTTGTGAATCAAGGATCTCCACAGTTGTCTATCCCTCCACCATTCATTTCCTTCTTTTAATACTTCTTTTTCTTTTACTCCTCTTTTCTCTACACTTTCCTCACCATATCTATCCACCTCTTTCTGGGCCTTCCTTGTGGTCTTCTTCCTGGTATTTTCTCCATAAATATTCTTTTTGGTACACTATATTCTTCTATTCTCATCATATGTCCGTACCACTTCAGCTTACTGGTTTCTATCTTGTCTTGCAGTTTTGGGAACCCAGTTCTCTCCCTAATGTCCACATTTCTGATTTTACCCCTCCGTGTCTTCCCAATTATTCCTCTAAGGAACTTCATCTCGGCCGCTTGGATTCGTCTTTCATCGCGTTTTGTTGTGGTCCAAGTACCTGCTGCAAATGTCAAAATTGGTGTGTAATACATTGAAATAGAACTTTCTTGCATTTCTCTGGGACTTCCTGGTTCCATACTAAACCTCTCACACACTGGTAGAACCCATTAGCTTGTTGGATTCTCTTTCCAATTTCTTCATTTATTGTACCATCTTCAGTGAGTATGCTCCCCAAATACTTAAAGCTTTTTTTTTCCCATTTCCAATGGATTTCCATTGACTTAAATATTCTGTCTTCCTTCTATCTTGTTTCTTGTCATCACTACAGTCTTACTCTTCTCCACACTTATTTTCATTCCATATTTCTCTATCTCTTGATCCCATACTGTGACTTGTTCTTGCACTTCTATTTCATTTTCTTCCCATATTACTATGTCGTCTGCAAAGAGTAAGGCCTTAGTCTCCTTCCTTCCCATTCTTCGTTTCACACTCTTGTGGATTTCATCCATGACAGTTATAAACAGTATAGGGGATAACATGCTTCCTTGTCGAAGTCCTGTTTCAACACTGAACCAGTTTGTTTGTCCTAGGTTGGTCTTCACACAACTTACACATTTTTTATACATGGCTTTGATCATTTGTATTTCTGCTCTGCCTACCCTGGTTTTTTATCAATGTGTCCCAGACTAATCTTCGTGGTACACTGTCGTATGCCTTCTCAATACGGTATATTGTAAGTAATCACCATACGATTAAATAAATAAATTATCATCAATTTCAATTTTCCAGCGTAGGCTGGGTCGGAGCATATATGACACCCCTCTATTTTGTCCACCAACCTTCCTCAACCACCGAACTCTACGTTCGTTCTCTCACACTATCTTTCACTAAATCCATCCACTGTAGTCTAGTTCTTCCTTTTCATCTCTTTCCAGTTATCTGTCTCTCCATCACTTGTTTTGGCATTCTTTCATCATTCATCCCTTTCACATGCCCATACCATCTCAATCTGTTCTGCTCCAGCTTATCATTCAGTTTCTGTACATTCAATTCCTTTCGAATGTCTTCAATACTCACTCTCTCTTTCCTAGTCTTCTGTACCATACTCCTCAGGAATTTCATTTTGGCTGCCTGTATTCTACTTTCATCTCTTCTTGTCATCAGCCTAGTTTCTGCTCCATATGTCATTATTGGTAAGTAATAGGACTTATATATCACTTCATTAGCCTTTAGTGGTATGTCTTTATCCCAAATTAAACTCTGAACCTGATGATAGAATACAATCCCACAACAACAACAACAATACTAATCTGTTAAAGTCAAATATTTAATCAAATAGGTGCAACAATTAAAACAAAAGTTAGCATTAATTATACCAAGGAATAGAAAAGGAACACAGATCAATTTTATTTCGGAGAAGGTTTAGTAGGTACTAGAAATTAAACTGCACAATGGAACTGCATATTGTGAGTATTTTCTCTCGAGAATTTTCTACTATCGTAACATCTTGTTCAATACACGTTGTCCAATGACCTCAATTTCATTGAAGAGCACACGACCCATAAATATTTTCATTCTTACGGTTGTGTTTACAATCCAAAAATCTCTGTTCCTGAGGGATAAAAGTTAAATAGTTGGATGTCTGACCTGTGAGGTGTGTACGGTACACCTCAATTAGACACTGGCTAGCACATACTGAGAAGGTCACTACACTATGGTAAACCTCACCTATACACTGGCTAACAAGTACTGAGAGGATCACTGCAAGAAGGTGTATTTATCTACAAGATCAGTCTGCCCAATTTGTATATCTGTTTCAAATTTGTCTACCTATTGTGACCTACTCTTCAAGACCTGTCACCCAAATATATCCTTAAAACTCAGCAATTCTTCCAGGTTTGTGCCGTGTCTTGTGTGGGGTCTCGCCTAGGACACCAAGCTGGCTCATCAGCGGGCTCTTGGTGTCCCCGCCCGGACTCCCACAGGAGCAGCGATCTGCACGCTACCTCCCTTTATATAAAGTGCAACTGCACCTGTTTACTGCGAGAACTGAAAGCTCAAGCAGCCTTAACCCCCCTATGAATGCTTCCAAAAAGATGGCATATTGGCTTTCAAGGCCAGTGAATTAAAACTCAGCAATTCTTCCAGGTATGTGCCATGTCTTGTGTAGGGTCTCGCCTAGGACACCAAGCTGGCTCATCAGCGGGCTCTTGGTGTCCCCACCCGGACCCCCACAGAGCAGCGAACTGCGTGCTACCTCCCTTTATATAAGGTGCAAATGCACATGTGCACAAGACACGGCACAAACCTGGAAGAATTGCTGAGTTTTAATTCACTGGCCGTGAAAGCCAATATACCAAATATATCCATCTCTATATGATCTGGCAACTCAGTTTGTAAAAGACCTGTCTACCCAATGAGTACTTCTCTAAATGAACTATCAACCCAAAGTGTACATCTCTACAACAACAGTCTATATGATGTGTATTTCTCTACTGGACCTGTCTACCCATAGTGTCCTTTCCTGCATGACCTATCAATCATTCTACCTAATGTATACTTCCCACTAGACTTGTCTACCCAATGTCTACTTCTCTACAAGACCTGTCTACCTAATGTGTTTTCTAGAAAACCTGTCGACCCAATGTGTACTTTGCTATAAGACCCGTCTAGACAATGTGTACTTCTCTTCAAGACCTGTCTACCCGATGTGTTCTCTCCACAAGAAACCATTTAGCCAATGTGTATGTCTCTACAAGACCTATCCAATGTGTACCTCTCTACAAGACATGTCTATCCAATGCATACTTCTCTACAAGAGGTACATGGGTACACTCGCTGACACCAGGCGTACCTTCACTGACCAAAGTGGGCGTCGCTCTACTCTGTCTCATAACGGCCACTGCTGTCTCCTCCCAGCTAGTCAAACCAGTGGGTCGATATGCCGAAGTTAGGCTTATATTCACAGACACTTGGAGGCGTCACTATTCTAAGTCTAATACCATATCTTGACCACACCATTGGCTCTACAAGTCATCGCCGTGCGTACCTTCACTAGCACGTCTAGAGGTGTGAATCAGCATCATCTATCATGCCAATAAGAACTTCACGACAGGAGGCGTCCATTCTTCCTTCGCCTTGCTGCTTCTGTTCCAAAATCATGGCTACTACCGACCCCTTCATCAAATCTGCTGCAGCTCAACTCACAGAGGCCACTGATGCCTCTATGCCGGTACTCAACTAACATGGAAGTCTACTGGTGGTAGTTGATCAACCTGAGCTACCCATCAGTTTGAATGAGCAGGCTCATTCTCTTCCTGATTTCATCTAATACTCAGAACTGCGAAACATCGGCATCTCCCTAAGTGAAAGTGATCTTTCTTCTTAAATAATAATAATGTTATTGGTTTTACGTCCCTTTTAACTACACTGGCTTTTAGAGACGCCGGGGTGCCGGAATTTTGCCCCGAAGGGGATCTTTAACGTGCCAGTAAATGTACTGACACGGCTCCCTCGCATTTGCGCACCCTCAAATGCCAGCTGACTGCGCCAGGTTTCGAACCTGCAACCTTGGGCTCAGCAAGCGAGAACGTTACCCCTGAGCCACGCAGCCAGACATTTCTTCTTAAGCTGCAGTAGTAAATGCAATAAGACTTTTAATTTGGACTTAATGGTATTCAGCCCCTTTTCCATAATGGACTCCTGAACGGTCAGACCTACCCAACTTATAATCATACCATTAATTAATTTCTGCATATTAGCTTCCTAATTCGTGCTTCAGCACAGTATATTTGATTCAAGACCATCTGGTGATCTTTATTGCAACATTTTTATTAGAGTTGTACCTCAAATATAGCAATTTAAATTACTCCTAGTCATACTAATTTTTTAATTTTAGCTTCACCTCATTCATTTTTGATTCATTTATCAATGAATACCTAGTCTTACCATAAATACTATCACAAAGTTTCCAATAAATTTACACTAAATGGTTTGAGATATTTTCATATCCTAATGATATTAGTTAAATGGATGAGTAACAAATCAAAATCACATGTAATTATTCGAATTTGCCACCTTTGGCACAAACACGGTCATCAGGAAGAAGAGACATATCTGACATTGGCTCGGAAATACTTGTAGAAGAAGATTCTTGCAAATATTTGGGCGTTCACGTAAGGAATGATATGAAATGGAGTAGTCATGTAGGATGTGTAGTTTCAAAAGCTTACAAATCCCTGCACTTTGTAATGAGGGTATTAAAAGGAAGTAGTACCTCTGCTAAAGAATTAGGCTATTTGTCACTTGTAAGACCTATTCTGGAATATGCCTCGGCGGTTTGGGATCCATATCAAGTAGGGCTCATCAATGAGTTGGAAATGGTACAAAGAAAGGCCGCTAGATTTGTGCTCAGTGACTTTAATCCCAGGAGCAGTGTGAGCCGTATGTTAAAGAAACTTGGGTGGGAATCACTGGAGGCTAGGAGGATGAAATCTAGACTCTGCGCTATGTACAACACGTATACAAATCAACCAGCATGGGGTGAGCTTAGCAAACGATTGGGAAAGCCCACTTACATGGATAGGAGCGATCATCCTTTCAAAGTTAAGGGCCGACCACAGCGAACAAATTATGGTAAATATTCTTTTGTAAACCGTGCCATTGATAACTGGAACTCTCTACCTGCCGCAGTCTTAGAGCCTTTTCCCAAACATAGAGGTGTGTTTAAGAAAAAACTGACTATTTGTGTAAATACTCCAGTTTAATTGTTATTGAATTGTTATGTTTAATTATTTATGTGTTATGTGTATCCAATTTGCCACCGGGGGACACTCCCCCCATTGCAAATAAATGAATGAATGAAAAAAATGAATGAATGAATGACCTAGCAAACTAAATGTATTCATATCCAAAACTTACAGTTATGCACCCACAAAGTTATGTTGTAAACTTACTCATTGAAATGATTTCCACATGCATCGCTTTCTTCATCCCATGTTTCTTCTTTCACATCCTAAATATAAGATTAAATTAATTATTTCTTTGCTATCACCTTATACTTTTTACACAAATAAAAAACCTTGTAACTGTACAATCCAGCTCAGTTGAAGTGAAGATAAATTTGCTAAACCACTTTCATACTGCCCACCCCATCCTACTACTAGACATGAAAATCACACAGGTAAGTGATTACGTCTTCCCTACTTCTTAAACTATAATTCACCATTTCCTTTAGAGACCAAGTGAATCTTAGAGAGAGAACGAAATGCTGAGATCAGTGCCTTAATGGAAGTAATAGCTTTAAGGATTGAGAACACACACAAATATTTATTTTTTAATTTTAATTTTTAGCCTTTAGACTGTATGAATTCCTACAATCTAACACATCTGTGAATCTTTTAGCAACAAACAACTAGACCCTTATTTTTTGTAAGAACATAACTTTTGAAAATGAAGGTATAAATCAATTACATATGCCACCTTTAGAATATTATACAAGACATCTTTTTTTACTAAACACTGCAATTAAAAAGCTATTAAATTTTCACAAGAAGTCAGAGTAGGTCAATTAAATGCCTCTAGATGGAGTACATTGTAGAGTATTGAACCCATGTACCATTGGTTCAAGGGGTCGAATCCATCATTTATTGGTAAAAGAAGAGAGGAAAAATATAGTCTTTAGAATGACTTAGGAAGATTTTATGCAAGAGGACTGGTACAACATAAGAGACCAGGTGGCCCCAGGAAATGATATCATGCGTGACGCACCGATAGGGAGCCGATCATGACTATTTATAGAACGATAAAAACTTTCCACTGTGTGTAAGCGAGAAGAGGTTTCGGAAATTGATCTTACGCAGCAATAAAATGGCATCCTCGCAGTTGTGCAAGAAGAGGAATAATTAGATTTAAGCCATTTGCGAGAATATAATTAACAAAAGAAATACGGTACATCATTGTAAATCATTTTGGAATAGAGATTTTTGTGTGGGGAAAAAGGTTATAATAATTGCACAGGAAAGAAGTGCAAACGCAGCATGACGTAGTTAAAAGTTCCCCGAGACCAGAGGTGGTAGGGATTGAAAATAAACCTCAACACCCACGTATCTGAAGAGCAAATTTTATTTAATATCTTGGAATTGTACGATCGATTTTCATGTGCAAAGAAGTCAGTTTACGTTTAGAAAACGAGCTTTCCAGAGATATAATTTTAAAAAGTATGCGACTATTGCTTCAAAAGTTAGTTATGAAAAAGACGAGGATTTTATCTTTTTGTCGCCGATTTGTATAAAAGCCCTGGCAGAACCAGGCTAATCATGCAGTTTAGTCCGTCTAGAGGACGTGACGCTACATCACAGCACATGCAGTATTTACCAGACCTTGAGAGGTCGTGATACGTTATATCACCAACGAGCACCCCGTATGGGCGTGGCCGAGAAGTATCGTAATTAGTATCGCCGTGTGAAGACATAGTAAAATCCTAGTACAGGATTTATTTCAGTAAGCATCAGTCTTTATAGCGCAAGTTCAGTATTACAGTCAAAGTTAGGCTGCAAACTAGAAGAAAGAACAGGCGATAGGTCTTCGAATAACAGTTCAGTTAAAAGACATAAAGTATCGTAACATTTCGAAGTACCAACGGAAGTGAAACAAACATTTCTATCAAAGTTAAGGAACCTGATCAGGGTCGGACGAAATAAGTAACGCCTAGTGTGCCGGAAAAGATAGGTACTAGAGCGCAGAACAATAAGAATTGAGAATTTAATCCAAGGCGTTGTCTAAAGGAGACAAACGAACAGTAAAAAGCAATAAGCTACGAATTGAAGGAATAGCAGTAACTGCTAGGGAATCATTAGGTCACCGATAAAGTATTAGAGAGGCCGTAAACAGGACAGACTTTATCTAGACAAACTAAATAGTGTCTAGGAAGAAACGACATCGAGCTAGTAGAAATAGAAGCGGATAGTCAGAAACCGGATCTGAAGATTAACCGTTCCAGGGAGGGGTAGATTGATCGAGACTTTCATCATCTTACCAGGTTAGGGAGCCGACGTCTAAGAGTGTCACCCTTGGAAACGGGGAAGAAAGAAATCACGTGTGTAAGGCAAAATCAAAGCCTAAGTGATTAAAAGCAGTGTAAAGTAAATATAGTGAAATTTGTTTTAGTGTAATAATTTTAGTGAATTTATTTGTGAATACAAATTGGTATTCAATATGTTACAAGTGTTTAAGGTAAATAATGTGTATGTGTTTAAAGAATTGTCATTGTGTGAAATGGTATCAATGAAGATGGCTTAAATGCAGTGAGTGGGCAAAATGAAACATCGCTGGAGAATTCGGTCGATGACCGTAAAATCATGTGAGTAACCATTTCATTATGTTATGTGTTGGGAAAGGTTTGCATACAATCCACCTGATAAAGAAAGAATAGGGATGTTTGAATAACAAATAAAAGAATAATAGCACGATCTGAACAATTAAAATTGAGAAAGTATAAAATAATTATGTGAAATAAATAAATCCCTTGGGGGAAAATGTATGAAATAAAATATCAGTGTAGTTGATAAATGATTTAAATATGTGAAAGCAAGCGTAATAATAATAATAATAATAATAATGATGATATAAATGAATGAAGATTATGATGAATTATATGAAAAGTAGTAGCTTCCAAGCTCCTTTAAATGAATTAATACATGTAAAGAAAACATGTTCTTAAAGTAAAGCGATTATTGTCAAGGGAGAGGAGTAATATAGAATTGAGATGTAGATCAAATGGTCATTTTGAATTTATCAGTTCGTTGAAGGCAACTTGGCTCAGTAATGTGTAAGCGCCATGTAGCGCATTGAAGTAATTTGTCACGCTAGGAATGCGTTGAAAAACTCGGTAACACTAATTATGAGGGGCAGTTGGTCGTGGTAATTGAACTATGGTAAGTCCTCTAAATAGTGATGTGATCACGAGGCCGCGTGTGTATTGTATTAAAAGG
Source organism: Meconema thalassinum (assembly GCA_946902985.2). NCBI lineage: Eukaryota > Metazoa > Arthropoda > Insecta > Orthoptera > Tettigoniidae > Meconema > Meconema thalassinum. Next base: position 207,375,472 of record OX336395.1, read on the forward strand.
GTGCAAATTATTGTATTATGAGCGCGGGTGTAAGGCAAGAGGCCTGCTATAAGTCGCTAATGTTATAAGTCCTCCAGTGTGGGATATGGTTCCCGAGGCATTTGAAAGGATCGAACCCAGATTCGTCCATGTTTAAGCCCCTAAATATTTGTTGTTGTATTGAATTATTCTTACCCACCAATGAGGACACTTCATAATTAATAAATCCTGAGGTTAAGAGAATAGGTCTGTTGACCTTAAATATGTTGTTATAAAAAGTAGTATGCCTTGCCTGTTCAAAGAACTGCATTTAAGAACAGCTGTAGTAAAGCTGAGGATAGCCCGTCTCTTGTCAGCGAGACCGTGAAGTTCCTGCTCCCGGCAATAAATCACGCTAAGTAGCCAAGGCCAGCCCCTTACCATTAACGTGTTGTGGTAGGTCTAAGAGCCGTCTGTTTGAAGTTATAGTACAGAAGAGTGTTTAGAGTTTGTTTTAACGACCCGGTCTTCGAACCGAGGTTCTTTTAGATGAATGTTACCGCTTGCAAAGTTCAGATCGTTGCTTTCTTATGATAAAATGGTCTTTTAAGACACCTAATAATAAATCCCTAATGTTATGATTATATGATGTAGTGATTCACGAGTTTTAGTGAAGACAATTAGATTCCGGGAGTGATCTTAATTTTTGACTTGTTCAAGTAGTCTTCTGTAGCTCGGGAGTGCGCGAATGTTTCCCAATCACGGTAGTGAATTGTTGACTTGAGAGAGAGATGGTAACCTAAGAGCATTGTGGAAGCCCAAAAATTTTAAGTAAATGAGTAACAGTACTTTGTTAAATTATATATTATTGATTAGAAGATATACGCATGTAATAGGAAGTGATGTGTTGTAAATGGATAACACAGTATGTGTAAAAAGTATCGAGCCTATTGGAGCTCTTGATTTTATTGAATTTTAAAAGGACACTATATGGAAGTGAAAATTAATAGAATTTTGTTGGTTTATAGAAAGCCATTTATTATGATTTAATATTTGTTTAAATATGACTTCCTTGTTCACTTTGAACAAGTATGAATTAAAGGGTCAGTATTTTATTTGTTTAATTTTTGTAGCACCATATATTTGAGTAATTAAATGTTTTTATAGTAGGAGTTGATTTTGTTTATTTTTTTTGGAAGTGTGTCCTCTATTTAATCCAAAGTGTGTGAGTCACAGAGTGGGAGAACATACCATGAACCCCGATACTCCCGACTGAGCATTGCTGGCAAACTGTGATTTGCATATTTCATGCTGAATGGGCACAGTATAAAATCTCAATATTACTGCTACATAATGCTAGTAACTAAAAGCATGTCTAATGGTGTACAGGAACACACAGTTTGCAATGGAGATACAGGCCGAGGAAAAGATTGGAGTTCTAACAGAGAAGCCTATTATACTTAGTATTAACAGGTGTTCAAGCAAATTTTATTAGATAATTAGAGAAGTCTATTTCAAACGTTTTTATGAATGTATTCACGTGTCACTTAATATGCTTCCTAGGAGGGATTTCATGGCAGCATTAGTATTAGGCCTAACTGACATGCCCCCTTCTCCTCAACATACGAGTATTTTTAATGAACTGCATGCATTTGAGTGTGTTTTATAATGTGTATTCTGGCTGAAGAACATATTATTGTTCGAAACATGTACCAGTGTTAAATGATATTAAACACAATACGTAGGCCTATTGAGAAGACAGAACTGAGAATAGGTTTAGTGGAACACTGAATAATTTCAAAAATATTCAATGTGAAATCATTCACATTATTATACGAGAGAAAATATAGAAGCTATGATCACCAGTATTTGATGCTCCTCCTTTACAGCCACGATTTCATCTTCAAATATATCACCAGCCTCATACAGCAGGTTATCAGTGGGTAACTGTTCAGTTGACTCCTAGAAAGTATTATACAAGTAAGACCCAATGTAAAATATACGAATAGAATAAGAGAGGCGCACTAAATTACATATTATATAGTTCCCTCACTTTCCTGGTTAACGTGCGGCTCGCCTTTGAAATCTAGCTGGGTGGATATGTTTACATTCCATGGCACCTGGGGCCAAGGCTTTCCCAGCGTGAGGCACAGCGTTGTCAAATTTACACTGCAGCTACTGAGGGCTAACAGAGAGACTGGACAGAAGTATGTGCAGATGTGCAACATTGGACACTGATACCTGTTAGAGACACAAGCTAGCTACCAGGGCGGGACTTGAGTCCACGTGGAGAGATTAACGAAGCATTCTATTGGTCAACAACCATCACCTATTGGTCAGTAGCAAGCTACTGCCTTACGTTTGAGTCGCCGCTCGTTAACTAGGAAAGTGAGGGAACTATAACAATGAAAACTGAAAGTTAACATGTCCTAACAGTAGAACTTGACAACAGCTACTCAATGAGATAAAATTCTTACTACTGAAATTAGCCGAAATACCTGAAGTAATGGTCTGGAAAAAATCTGGAGATGATGTAGCAATAGATGTTTACTCCTCTGCTGACTATAACCCACTCGCCTTTCCAAATTCGATCATAACCTGTATAGATGAAATTCCAGCTGACTCCGCCACTTCTAACAACATGTACAGCATTGCCAACCCCACGCATTCATCACTATTTCCTATCAGGTATTGTAAAACAAAAGAGCGCCGTCAAGTTAATGTGAAAGTGTGCCAAGTTTCATTACTGTTCTACATACAAAACAAACCTAACCTGGGGCTTACGCTTGCTTGTAGTGCAATTAGAAATTTTCGTCCATGCAGTCATCAAACCAAGTAGCGACCAATGGTTTAGTCCAGACACCCATTTTAGTTCTGGTGTATTTTGTATCGGACATGTTGGCAACAGTGATAGGAACGTGATATGACACCAATATGTGTGCATCAAACATGGCTGCCGTCGTTGAATGAGCAAGAAATAAAAACCTTTAATTACGTAATAAAACAACTATTTCCGGTGCAGCAGTGATAATTGCCAGTAATTTCAATTTCTAATGACTCCTAGAAAGGTATGTGAATCATGAATCATATATTTATAATATCTGCCATGTGAGGGCCCCTTCAGACGAGGCCACTTACCAGCGCTGCTTCGTGGCTCATTGGTAGCGCCACCGATGAATTCTTACAAGCGTTAATGGTGCTTCTATCACACGTTGGTGGCCTGGCTAGTGGTTGACACCCGGATGGAGAACTCGTCAGTTTTCCAGTAAACATGGACGTAGAAAGTGATATAATTCTTGCCATGCTCCTCATACGGAGGAGAAAGAAACTTCAACGGAAAACAAGAAGATTCTGGATTCATCCATTGGGTTTGGAAAGACAGAATCGAGGACTGGACTATACCTTATTCAATAATCTACAACAGGATGAAGAAAAGTTCTTTGCATACTTTCGCATGTCCAAGAATTCATTTCAAGAGCTTCTACATGGTATCAGCAACAACATTCGGGAAGAGTATAGAAAACAAGGCAAGAAATACAGGCCCGAGCCCACAGCAAAAATGAAATAATAGGAACCTGGGAATAGCAAAATACACGACCATGTAGCGAGCCGTTAGTAGCGCTAACGTATGCGCCACTAAATTATACCCTGTATTTCAAGAGTAAGAACCTGAAGCAGTTACAGGAACGATATAAAAATGGCCGCTGTGGGTTCCGATTGGCTGGATTTTGACAACTAATGCCACACGTTGCCAGCACATTGTTCATTCATTCAGTCGCCTGTTAACTGAGTCGGAGTTTGTTTCATTGTCATAGTTTTGTTTACTTTTAGCATCGAGTTTTAATATTTTTTGTTTCCATTTTTACTTCATTATTTCTTTTATAGTACGTCAATAAGTTGCAAATTGTACCGCAGGAAGAACGTGGGAAATTGCGGGCAATACAGCCGGAGACCGCGCGCGCCAACCTGTAACAGCCGGCTATCGTTTATTTGTCCATTTCGACATGAAACTTTGGTCATGGTTAGCCTTGTTTGTTCAATTCAAATTCAAATATACTTAATTTAGAATACATGCGTGACGTACAAAATAGGCTATGCACATTTAGTCTTAATGTTTACTTATCCAGTAATGTTTCATTGCAAATATTGGAATCAAATAGCCTACATAGATTGGGCTTCTCAACTTTTTACTCCATCAAGGCTGTTGTGTGCCAACGAGCATTGTTAAGAAAATATGCACATTATTCTAGGATTATTGGTGTCAGTTCGCGGCAGTCGATAATACGAGTACAGCACAAGTTATTGTTTCCCGTCATACCGTAGTGTTCAAATGAACGCTTGTCATTCAATATCCTACATATCGACAATGTAAAAACACTGCAATAACATCGCCACAGAACAGCTTGTTTGTGTGCTCGGCGCTAAATACTTCTTTACCTTAAGATTGTGACTGTAGGTTACACTAATAAACTCTGTTTTTCTTTTATTTTAATAATGTCCTAGTATTTTTGCTGGTATGTATTCTGAATATTGTTGTGTTTTACAATGTGTTGCCATATGCTAAATAAATACCTTAACATAACATATGTGGAAGTTATTATTAACCGTACAAAGTCGCGATACAGTGAGTGAGTGTGCTTGGTGTTATCATGATGTTGTTACTGCGTTCTGTGTTAACTGCTGTAAACTGTGAACGACCTTCACCCAAACTCTTGTTTCATCTTGAAGGATATAATCATTGATTGCATGGTGAGTGTTGATATTTTCATCATCAGATTACTTTGTGCTTGTATTTTGTATTATATTTGTATAGCTGTCGAGTGTTTGGCCTCTTTTTCATATTTATTGAGTAACGGTGATAAAAGTAGCATAGCTTCGGTGTGTTATTTATTTATGTACCATATTTCTCTATTTGAATTTCTTCGGCGTTGACTCAGGATCGACATTTGCATTATATTGCGCATAATAATACCGAAATAATGTCCGAAGTGTAGCCCTGTGTATTATTCGAATCAGCTGATCTACATCAACAATAAAAACTTTGCAACACAGCTCAGCCTTTCCAAGCTCCCGCCATTTCCTTCATGTTCATTCTTTTGAAACACAGAGTATAGTGGCGTGGCTGCAGCCTGGTCTGAAACCAACAATATAGTTCCTGGTTTCGCGAAGAGAAGCACTACGTTTTGTGGTTGCCACCAGCGGCGATGTCAACTACACAGAGCGTCTGCTGCGCCACTCTTCTGTGGCAGTGGCTGTGTGTGAACGCTCTCATTTATCTACAATATTTATGAAAGGAAGCGCTTCAAGCGCTTCGTAAGTGGCCTCGTCTGAAGGGGCCCAAAAAGTGCAAAACCCAATAGTAGCTGTTGTCAATTTTTAATGTACTGGCTAGCCTACTATTTGGTAAAAGAAGGTATTAAGTCACTAAACCATGCTTGTCATGCACATCACTATAAAAGGAAGGAAGCTTGTAGTTTAAAGTGACCGTTAATCTCGCGATCATAAGCCACGGGATCTCCGTTTTACGTGGAATCCGAACCACAGGACATGGCATTTCACATCGAAAATCTCACATGCATTGACCGGGAATCGAACCCGGTCCGCCTTGGTGAGAGGCATACAGCTAGACCGCTGAGCCACCACGCCCCCTCACATCACTATAAGATTGCAATGTAGCACAATATACGAATTAAATACAACTTACAATATAAGGGACTTCATCTGTATGAGACAACCATTCTGGTTCACTCTTGATGAACGGTTGTGCCTCCATAATATTCAGGAAACTAAAACACACAAAGAGCACTTAAGAATTATTAGATTAGATTTTTATTTATCCATTTGATCAATTACATGTGTACAGTACATTTTTGATGTATTATAGGACAGGTCAGAAATTACATGTATAAAATAAAATAACAGATATATATTACAAATACAACAACTATTTATAAAATTATTATATTATTAGATCTTAGGAGATACAATCTTATTGGACAACTATTTACACCTTACTCTATTATCACATTACGAAAACCTAATTCTACAAGTAAAACAACTTACAGCTATTGTTGTTTTAAGGGGCCTAACATCTAGGTTATCGGCCCCTGATGGTTTGGGTGATCGTAAAGATGAAAAATGAAATACAAACTTAAAACTAAAAATAACTACTAACCTACATAGGCCTACTAGAAGAAGAAATGGAAAACTAAAGGAGAATAAGACAAATAAAGGACAGGAGGAAAAGAAATGCCCTCAACCCTCGAAGAATGTGGATTGAGGGACTTGGAAGGAAGGAGAGCCATGAAAGGCAGATAGGAAAGTGAAAGAGGAGAGGGGTCCGCCCCACAGGTACAGGACAAAAGAGGGAAACAGGACCCAGCTCAGGAATCCCTCGGGGTCGCCAACTCCCAAACTCACCAGCCGTAAGCCCCTGAGGATGTAGCATTATCTAGGGTGCACCAAAAGTGGTGGGGCTACATACACCCGGCCTCCTTGAGGGCCTTGAGCAGAAGGCAGGAGATAACATGAAAAGAAAAAGAAGGCTGACCCCTCACAGAAGGAGGGAATCAGAAAAGATGAGACAAGGGTCAATTAAGGCGGGAAATGAAGATACTCCCTAGGCCTCGGATACCCTAATACCGTCGGGGTCGGAAGAGAACAAGAGTTCACCAAGTGAGGTCGAAAGGAAAGAAGACAGAGGCCGGCACAAGTAAGTGGAAGCAATGCCGGACAAAGCTGGGGCCCCGCGGTCGCCAACCCACGTCCCACTAGATGTGAGCCCCTGGGGGGATCAGAAAAGATGAGACAAGGGCCAAATAAGATGGGAAAGGAAGAGACTCCCTCGGCCTCGGATACCCTAATACCGTCGGGGTCAGAAGAGAACAAGAGTCGACCAAGTGAGGTCGACAGGAAAGAAGACGGAGAGGAGCCCGGCACAAGGAAGTGGAAGCAATGCTGGACTCAGCTGGGGCCCCGTGGTCGCCAACCCACATCCCACTAGATGTGAGCCCCTGGGGGGGGCTTGGTATTACAATTAAAATAGAAAAGTATAATATAATTATAGATTTCATCGCTCCTATACGCTAAGATATTCAACTACAGAGTAAAAGCAATGGCACTGCAGATAAGCTTTAAACATTCTTTCAAAGGTTTTTATTTTTGGGACCAATTTTATGTACTGGGGAAGTTTATTGTATAATTTTACTCCTGTGTGAAGAGTTCCTTTTTGATATATGCTTGTGTGTGTGAAATATGAATGTTTTGATTTTATCTTGGGTTATGCCTATGAACATCATTGTTTGCTTTAAGAAAAACGTCTTTATTCATTAAATTCTAAAAAAACAACAACATAATACTTTCAAAGATATGAAATCAGGGCAGTGGGAGGATGTTTAACTCTAAACAGAGGTCTACATTATACTCTAGTGTTTACATTTGCTATAATTCTAATCGCCCTCTTTTGTATCCTTAACATGCTTATACATCTGGTGACATACCCCGTGCTTATACCGGTACGCTAAATCATTATCATATACAGTATAACACAGGAGGTAATTTCAGACGTCCGAATACATGTAATCGGAATATAACCTCCATGAGTGCAGTAAGAAGAAGAGGATAACGGTAAAACTTATTTGGTAAGAGTGGAGTTTACCTGAACCGAAGTAAAAAATTCTTAAACTACTGAAATTAGCCAAAATACCTGTAGTAATAGTATCTGAAGATGATATGTCATTGCGCCAGGAGATGGCAGTTCAACACGCTGCAATGGGGTAAGGGGGTCCTTGCGCGGCCCGCCTATTCCAAACCTAAATATATCGGCTGGCAGTCAGTTGCTGCAACTTCCTGTATGATAATTTGTTATCAGGCTTCACGTGTGTGTGTGTATTGTTACCTTCCTTCCTGATATTCTTACCAGGCTTTGTGTTTACTTTTAACAATGTGGCAGTATCAGGTACAGTAATGGAGACAGTGACCAACTTAATGTTTTTGGAATGCGCGATACGCAGTGAGCGGGAAGACAACTGCAGTTCAAACTCGACTGCCATCTCCTGGCGTGATATCAGTAGTAATAGATGTTTACTCCTCTACTATCTGTAACCCACCCCACCATCCCAAAATAGGATCACGACTTATATTCCAGCTGACTCCACCATTTTTAGCACCGTGTACAGAATTGCGAACCCCACGCATTCAGTACTACTGTATATCGCATGCGACACACGAAGGGTTTTTATTTATTGTTCACTTTAGACCATCCTCCCTTTTCATCACTTTTAACAACTTTTAACACCTTAGCTTATTGAAAATATATCATTTATGATAAGCATACCTTTCGGGGAGTTGTTGGGAGTCGTTTCACAATCTCTTCATACTCAATAGCCACTGCTGCACCGCAATAATTGTTATTTCATGGAAAGAAAGCAATTTTTCGTCACTTTCTTCACTTACGGACACCATCTTTGACAGTCATGTGACACCCCGAAAGTCGATCATGTGACTACGTTACCAACTTGAATAAAGAAATTCACCACACGCCTTCGCTACTAAGTTAGGCACTGTCTTGTGGAAAATTACTGCTAGTACTACAAGCAAGCGGGTCTGGGGCGTAAGCCCCAGGTTAGGTCTGTTTTTGTATGTAAAACATTAATAACATACAATTTATGTCCGCTACTAGGTTAGGTACTGCCTGGTCGAAAATTATTCTAGTACCAAAAGGACGGGGGTCTGGGGCGTAAGCCCCAGGTTAGGTCTGTTTTTGTATGTAAAACATTATCAATACATAAATAAACACTGTAATTGAGTTCACTTAGTGATTTCATACATCACGTGCAAAATAGTACCAAACGCGTGGGGTTGGCAATACTGACTCAGTGATAAAGATGGGGGTGAGAACTTCGATTTCAACTATATAAGTCGTGTCGCTATTTGGGCGGGATGGTGGGCCTGTGACAGCGGAGAAGTGAACATCTAATACTCAATCCTCTCCTGATATCCTCCCGACTATTAAATCAGGTAATTTCAGTTTTTAAAAATATTTTTACAAAGGATGGTCTAAAGTGAACCACCATCGGGTTTTTGCCTAGACCAATAATTGTGGGCCCCGTTAGCTAATATAAACACCCCTGGTTCTTGTCACGCATCAATAATCTTTATCTAGGTCAATGGTTATACCAATTCTTTCTTTTTTCAAATAATTACAGTTACGTGTGTCGTGTTGTGTATTTTGTACCGGACATGTTGGCAACCCAATATGAAGTCAATGTGTCGGCCACAAATAACTGCCATCGTTGAACAAGCTACAAATAAAAACCTTCATTTAAGCAATATTAGTGATATTTAACAGTATTTTTAATGTGCAGCAGTGATATTTGACAGTATTTTCAATTCCTAACGACTCCCAGAAAGGTATGTGAATGATATATGTTCAATAATCTACCACGTTCTGGTTTGGTTCCGGTAAACTCCACAATTAATACTTATTCGACCATGGCGCTCGACTTTCTAAAATATGAGTTAAATAGAGTATAATAATATCGACTAAAATATTAACCCTCCGTTACACGCGTGCCCAGCCGTTACACCACTACACGCGCGCGGACTGACTGTCCGCATCTGTTTGTGTGGATCCTTTAGTTCTTTTTTCCTTCCGTTCCTCAATCTGGTTACCGTATGATGACCAGCGTATGACTATATGTTCATTAATTGATGCAAAATGATAATTTCATCAAAATAATTTATTACAGAATTTAGCAAATTGCTTATTATAAATTTCACATTTTACAATAAAAATTACTTGACATGAAAATATTCTACAAAAGCTAATATGGTTGATTCCACTGGTCGGTTCTTAGTAGTGGTCATAAATGGTGGGATTTCACGTTTATTCTTGCGAATCTTTCCACCAAGCGTCAATTTATCATCTGCAAGCAAATCTTGAGCAAGAGGAACAGACCTAAATCAGTTTTCACAAGTAACATTTCTACCAGTTTTTGATATTGGTTTCACCAATCTCTTTACGATTTGGTGTGGCATGTTTTCGCATTGCTATGGGCCCTCAGGTTGTCTTCCGCAGTATATCTCCATATTACTTGTATAATACATTTTTGCATCGGTTTAGTGCAAACATCTTTACATGGTTTTTAGCAGTCTTGGACGGAATATATTGGCGAAAGCTGCATCTTCCCCGAAATTCATCTAACATTTCATCAATTGTCACTAGTTCCGCCAAACTGTAGTGTTTCTTGCAGTTACCTATGGACGTGTCTACTAAATACCGCACAGCAGCGAGTTTCTGCCTGTGTAGGATGCTCTCGGGAGTTGATGTCATCAAATTTCAAACACTTCAACAAGAAACGGAAACGGTTTATGCCCATTGATAGCCTGAGATAGTCGACACCTGTACCATCATTTTGCCAGAGATCTTGTAAATTGGTGTGGGAGACTTTCAATGCCCCACCAAGAAACAGAAGACCTAAACATGTCTTCATCTCAACAAGATTAGTGTAAGCTGCATCTCGGGATCGAGAGTATTTTGGACGGGTTGTTGATATGTAACGATTTCATCTGTATAAAATAGTTGCAGTGCTTCAACAGGTGTCTTAGCATTCTTAGCGACTCCTACTACTCCAGGCAAGTGTTTCACAATATAGGCTATTTCTTGCTGCTCACATTCAGTCACGTCTTCATCTTGAGACTGCTCACTATGAGAATTATGATCACTATAATTCCCGGCATCCAAACCACTGTCATCACTCACTCCAATTTCATCTTCGTCCAACCCCTGTTCGATGTGATCCATTGCTCCAGGAATAAATCAAAATATCTGCCTGATAAGAGGACACACGGGTATTATTCATAGGTCATTATTGTCATCCATATTCCACTACAGATAATGAAGCACTGAAACTACTTCTAAATACACATACTACTGCACTTGCAACCAATATATCATGTAATTGTATAATATATGATTGATATGATATTATAATATAAAACAACGGAAAAATGCATTACTTACCAAAGATGAGAGGACGATTTATGAGTCATCAATACACGCTACGGACTAAGACTCCGCAAGTCTGCGCGTGACGATATAAACCTCCACCAGCAACAGCTCGATTATTATTGACATAATATCACATTACCAGAGTGTTTATATTGTTGTAAAATGAAGCTAGTAGAAGCCACTCCCTTCCAACTCCATTTTTAGCCTTCTGGTAGCAAAAAAAAAAGTAAAGTGCGGACTCACACTCCAGGACGCGTGTAACGGAGGGTTATGACTATCTTTGCGATAAACTGGTAGCAGCTTGTGGAGCAGTGAAATGAAGCATCTGGTGTCTTTATTCCTAAGCACAAACCTTACCACAATATGATGGGACAGGCGACATAAATATAATTACCAGACCCTAAATTTCATTACAAACCTATCAACGTGAATGTAAATTCAACCTACTGCACGAAATATTTGGAAATTGGCAGTAACTGGATAAAGTGGATTAAGGGAAACATACGACAAGAAACCCACTTCAAATGCAAAGCATCAAAGCCCCGTTATTAACCAACATAGAACGGAAGTAACTGAAATATGTATTTATCCTTAAACTCTTATAAAGGCCAACAAGGGGTAATCCGTGTAACACCACCTATCTAGGTGGTGTTGATTCGTGGCCCCTGACAGGTGTGGAAGGATGAGGGTTTGATCTAAGGTAATACTAGATCGTAGCAATATAGTTGTTGTTGAAGAGGTTGTGCTGTAAAGGCGGAATGAAAAACTATAACGTTACGGTACTTCAAGTAACTTAAATAGCCAACAGATAGACATTTCTGTTGTCTTACAGTTTTATTTTATATGTTAATTGCATGTATTATATATAAAAGCACATCTAGATATCACTTTTCAATAATTTGTGATTTTGTATGTACCATTCCTACATTTATTTACCCTTACTTTGCCAGGTTGAGGCTAACTCCTGAAACGAAAATTGTTTGACGGATGTGTTTCTAGTGATATCGTCGCCGAGTATTATACGTGGTTTTGATATTGCTTATCTTGCTACATGTTAGAGGTCCGTGTAGGGATATGTGAAATACTCTGTATTGACGTGACTAAATTTATTAAATAATAATAGTATAATTGCGCACGAACGTGCATTCACAAAATACATAAATACATAAATATCTAAAACCCTGTAATTTAGTTCACATTTCACTATACTCAGTGAGAGAAATTTGTCTTTGCTTGCATAAGGTGATATGTTATCTATCACACACTGAATGACACAGGCTGCACACGCAAGTATCGTCTGGCTCATGAAAGTGAGTCTTTACGCAGATCAAGTGGTGGTAGCCGTGCACCGCCAACCGGGTCAGCACGTGTCGTAGTTTTTGGTTGGGTCCCATCCACGTTCGGTCTAGCATGGCATCTGTAGAGAAGAACTCCGGCCATATTTCTCGTCGTTTCTTCTCTCTCTCCTCCATTAAATTCCTGGTCGCATCGGTTGATTGAAGTTCGTAGTGTAGACGTAAGTCCTCTATAAGGAAAGACTCTCTTGCCAGCACATAGACGAGCCTTGAGAGCGTGAACCTTGATAACCCTAAGGCTGCTTTCAAGTAGCGGGCTTTCACCTTTTCTATTGTTGATAGGTCTTTTATCGTCAGTTTAAGCCAAATGAGGTCCAAACCATAGGTTAAGATTGGTATAATCTTTGCTTTGAAGAGAGCCATTGCTGTATGTATGGATAAACTTCTTATGTCTTTGATTCCATAAAAAGCTTTTATTGCTGCCGTCACTCTTTCCTTTATATGTAGCCGAAACGATGTCGTCGTAGTCTGAAGTGTGATGCCTAAGTACCGGAACGCATTTACTCTTTCCAATGGAGTGTCCTTGTAGTAAAGTATGTCTTCCTCTGCGAGTTTTCCCCCTTTTCGGAAGGTCATTTGTTGGGTTTTCTTCTCGTTTACTGTGAAGCTGTTTTCATTTGTCCATAGTGCTAACGCGTTGAGGGAAAGCTGGATGTCCTGAATGTTGGTCGATGCGAGAACCATATCGTCGGCATACATATAAAGTGAAGTAGACTTCGTTGCCTGTTTTATTGTCTTAATGATGTCGATTGTAGCTACGTTGAATAAAAGCGGGCTGAGGGGGTCCCCTTGTAGTACGCCATTGGTCTGGATTAGGTCGTATGTTGTAGATACGGAGTCATCAATCGAGAACTTGTTGTAAGTTAAGATGTCCTTTATTATATTGGTCAGCGGGTGTTCTTCTCCGGTGAGCTGTTCTAATTTTGACACTAGGAGTTTTCTGTCGATCATGTCAAAGGCTTTGGAGTAATCAACGAAAACACAATGGAGCTTTCCTCTTGGTAACCGTAAGGTATCGTCTATGTCATCCAGGAGGTTCTTTACAGCATGTAGTGTGCTTCTTCCTCTCCGGAATCTGAATTGCTCCTCTGGGATCAGATGGTCGATCTCGATGGTTAGGCGTTCAGTGATAAGTCTTGTCAGTACTTTAAACATGTTGTTTTCGAGTGCAATGCCCCTATACGAGTTGGGATCAGAGAAGTCTCCTTTTCCCTTGTACAATACTTTAATAGTCGATCTTCTCCAGCTCTCTGGTATTGTTTCCAGTTCTATGCATTTATTTAATAAGTCCGTCCATGTATCCAGTAATATATCTGATGTCTGTTTTATATGTTCGTTGAACACTCCGTCTGGACCAGCGGCTTTCCCATTCTTGAGTGCTGTGGTGTCCCTGTCACTCCCGCAGATATTTCCAACTGACGAGACCTCCCGGGCGCGCGCTCCCTTTATAGACTAGGGAGTTTCGCGTGTACCTCGTCGAGCACTGCCCGGGAGGGCCCGTCAGCCGGGTTCTCTGCGGAGGCGACAGTTCGCCACGCGAGACTTACGCCCCGCTCTGCTGCATTCTTTATTAATAACAAGTACAATGGAAGCGTATACAATTGGCGGTACAAAAGCGGGCCTCGGCCCGATATAAGAGTATACCTTGCTACACTGCTATCAGTATAAATAATGAGTCTATCAAAGTCTAATACACTGTATTTATTAAAGAAGATGAGCCTTACAACGGGAGGAACTGCCCAGACACGTTTGAGGCCTGCGTAGATTAATTTACAATATGTAATTGTCGAGGATACACAGTTTGGTAATTCTTCACGCCGTGAGAATATGCCTTTTCGTAACTTTTAACGAGGTATATTATTGAAAATATAGGATTTATGATTTACATACCTTTCGTGGAGTTGTTGGGAGTCGTTTCACAATCTCAACTACAACTGCCGCACCTCAATAATGTGTTTTTTTTACGAAAATAAATAATTTTATCGTGTTCGTTTCACTACGGACGCCATCTTGGACACTCGACAGACGGAAATGTGACTACGTTACCAACATGTCGCATACAAAATTCACCATTCACCATTTCACACGTAAAGACGTAAAGTACTGCCTGGCCGAAAATTACTGCTAGTACCACAAGCAAGGGGGTCTGGGGCGTAAGCCCCAGGTTAGATTTGTTTTTGTATGTAAAACATTAATAAGATAGAATTTATGTCCGCTACTAGGTTAGGTACTGCCTGGCCGAAAATTACTGCTAGTACCACAAGCAAGGGGGTCTGGGGCCTAAGCCCCAGGTTAGGTTTGGTTTTGTATGTAAAACATTAATAAGATACAATTTATGTCCGCTACTAGGTTAGGTACTGCCTGGCCGAAGATTACTGCTAGTACCACAAGCAAGGGGGTCTGGGGCCTGAGCCCCAGGTTAGGTTTGGTTTTGTATGTAAAACATTAATAAGATACAATTTATGTCCGCTACTAGGTTAGGTACTGCCTGGCCGAAGATTACTGCTAGTACCACAAGCAAGGGGGTCTGGGGCCTAAGCCCCAGGTTAGGTTTGGTTTTGTATGTAAAACATTAATAAGATACAATTTATGAAGTAATTTCACATGCCACACAATCCATGGTTAAAGTACGACTGACGATTTGGATTTGGCGCAATTATAAATTACATTATGACAGTATAGTTCAATCAGAACGAATAGAACAAACAAATGGTGTACTTCAGGGTGACCCTTTGAACCCGTTACTATTTAACATCGCTACAGCTGATGTCATTGAGGCTATTTACCTTGAGGGAGCGAAAATTTACATCTACGCGGATGATATGGTTGTGGCATCGACATCAAAGGAAACCTTGCAATCGTCCATTGATAAACTTACCACATGGGCTCAACAAAATGATATGACGATAAACTGCACCAAGACAGTAATGCTGGCATTCCGTAAAGGCGGGAAACTATCCGCAGATGAGCATATACTACTAAATGGAGAACCCCTAGTCAATGTAAATCATTTCAAATACCTAGGAGTAGTAATGCAAATGCAAGGGAACGTATTCACGCGACATGTCAGGGATAGAACAACATCCGCCATAAAAGCAATGCAAGACATAATGCAACTGGGAAATCTATCTTTACAAACCGCAATGAATTTATTCAGAACGAAAATAACTCCAATAGTGACATACGGCATTCAAATAACTTGGGATCATTTGACACAAAGTAACCTTCGAGAGATAGAAAGAGTTAAGTCTACTTTTCTAAAGAAAATTCTGCACTTATCAAAATACACGCCAACTCGTCTAACGTACGTACTAGCAAGGGAGACTTTCTTCATAGAAGACCTGCGTTTGGAGAACTCCCTACCATCAACAGTGCAATACCAGAGACTGATCGAAGAACTAAACCTCAAGCGTAATGACATATGGCCTGATTTCTACTCCACAGAAGCTCTTATGTCGACGGACTGGATGAATGCCAACTTTGAACTGCGGCATACGATCACCCGTTTTGCAGTCCACGGTTTTCATTTTAAGATATGCACAGCAAGAGGATTTCATGACCCAGGCCCCCAATGCACCTGCTCTCTGTGTGGTAGTGCTTGTGATAGATATCACGCCATTTTCTGCGCCCAGAGGAAAGTATCGCTAACACGCTTCTGCTGCGAATAACTATATATATAGCAAACAGAACCTGTCAGACACTTTGTATATAGACACTTTGATGAGTAAGATTTAAGTTATTAGTATTAGTTTTGTATCTCGGCATGGCTATTTGCTGCAATAAATGATTATTATTAAATTACATTATCGACGCTCTTTTGTTTCTTTGTATACACGGTGCGAGATAGTACCAAAAGCGCGGGGTTGGCATTCCTGACATAGTGACAAGATGTCGACCAGATACTTCATTTCAACTATATGAGTAATGTCGCTATTTGGGATGGCTGGGTGGGTCTATGACAGCGGACGAGTCAACATCTATTAATTTATCATCTCCAGATACCATTACTACAGGTACTTTGGCTAATTTCATTACTAATTTTTTTAATACACATATTCTCACGGTGTGCAGCGCTACCCACAGTTTTTCAATGTGTAGCCTTACTAGGAACTATGTGTATTAAAAAAATTGAGTAATGCAATTAGCCAAAGTACCTGTAGTAATGGTATCTGGAGATGATAAATTAATAGATGTTGACTCGTCCGCTGTCATAGATCCACCCAGCCATCCCAAATAGCAACACTACTTACCGGTATATAGTTGAAATGAAGTCTCTAGGAGACATCTTTCTCACTAAGTCAGGAATGCCAACCCCACGCATTTGGTACTATCTCGCACCGGGTATACAAAGAAACAGAAGAGCATCGATAATGTAATATACTATTGCGCCAAATCCAACTCGTCAGTCGTACTCTAACCATGGATTGTGTGACGTGAAATTACTTCATAAATTCTATCTTATTAATGTTTTACATACAAAAACAAACCTAACCTGGGGCTTACGCCCCAGACCCCCTTGCTTGTGGTACTAGCAGTAATTTTCGGCCAGGCAGTACTTTATGTCTTTACGTGTGGAATGGTGAATTTTGTGTGCAACATGTTGGTAACGTAGTCACATGTCCGTCTGTCGAGTGTCCAAGATGGCAGTTGACAGCGACAACTAACTTACATTGGCCCACTACTACAATTTAAAATATGTACACAAAGAAAATATTTTGCAGAAAGAAAAAATAATAATAAAACAATTTAAATCAGGAAAATCTAATACAATACCGGTATCATCTCTCAAACATACTCAAACTTACTAATTTAATCACCCCAGTTATTATACCACTGACTTTACTTTGAGGGCGATACGTTTTAAAAGAACAAAGCCAAGAACATTCCTGTCCAAGAGTTTATACCATCACATCTGGTTATTGTAATGTCATAGTTGAGATTAATATTTAGTAGTTAGTCTTTCTCATAATTTATTTATTAAATTCTGAAGTTCTCGTTTTTCTTCGCCTTACAGATGTGCATGTTTTGCTGTTCTCCTGAAAATACCTGAACAGTATGGAGGATCCTGACTTTATTAAGTGTGAGCCAGAGTGGCTGTTGGATGCAGAAGAATCTTATAATCCTGTAAGTGGCCGGAACAGGCTGTGCCTGTGCATATCTTGGCTCAAGTATATCCTGCGATTTCTACGTTTCTAGGGGAATTTTTTAATGTAGTTGATGATGTACCGACGTTGATCTTTGTTTGAAGCAGTGCCTAGATTCACCGTTATTTATTTATCGTATGATGATACAGAGTTAAAATAAAAGTTCATACACTACATATAAAGTTATATATACAGTTATATATATAGTCATAAACACTAGTTCTTGGTTTAAACTTCTATGTCCAGGCCATCAATCCACTGAAGTGCCTCAGAAGATGCATGATGAATGTCACCTACTGATCCTTGGAACGCTCGTTGCGGACATTCACCAACAATATGTCCGATGGTTTGCAGGGTAGCTCCACAATCGCAGTTAGCAGAAGTAACCCAACCCCATTTGTGAAGCAGGAATCCACATTTGCCTTGTCCTGTACGGATCCGGTTAATAATTCTCCATTGGCGTCTGGGAAGTTTGAAACCTTCTACCCGGTTGGAAGGGTTTTCAATCAGATGTGCATTGAATTCTGATGATTCTTCCCACATAGTTTTCCATGCTTCTGAGATGTTAAATGAAGAGTCTTCAAGGAGTACTGCAGAGCGCCAAGGTGGTTTTCTTGACTTCAACCGTTGAATGCCTGCTTTTGCTACATCAGTATGTATGGGTAGCTGGGGGTTCTTCACCGTTAAAGCCCCTACACAATATCAGACGAGTGCAGACGTGGACGGTCATGTCGCTAGGTCGGAGGACAACTTGACATACACAACAAAATACCAGACCTCAGTTGTATTGAGTCGTCCGCCCAGTAATAAGTAAGAAAGTTATTGTTATTTTGTTGAGTATTTAAGTACGATATTGTGAAGGCACCACATCTTTCAAAACAACAGAAAATAGGACTATCATTGTGTATTGCATTGATCAGTTATGAGGATATACAGAAGAAGAGAAGAGTATGGGAGAAGATGGTGTATAAAGATAGGCACAGGTTCACTCATACCAACTTGATGAAGGAATTAGAATCGGATGATTTCCGCACTCTTCTATGAATGGATGAACAGTGTTCTACCAAATTACTCTGTATGGTCCAGCCGTACATCGAGAACAAAAATACTAGTTTTCGGGAATCTATGAGTGCTGAACAATGACTGTGTGACACCGCGTTACATAGCTACGGGGATGTCGTATCAAGACCTGAAGTTTAGTCCAGCAATTTCTTCCCAGCTGCTGTCAAGTCTGAAAGGTACTGAAACTGTTGCAGATCACGACGGAGTCAGCCAGACAGCGCTACACACAACGCAGACAAGACCAGACAGGAGACGGGCAGTCTGGTGGTCTGAAGGTTTTCCAGCCAGACAGTCTGTGCAGACCGAATTGGGCGGCAGTCAGGCCTACACACTCTCGAACTGCCCGCCCGTCAGCTACTTTTTCTGACCGTCGGCTGGTCTGGTCTGATAGTGTGTAGGGGCTTTTATGTAACTCTGCTGTATGAAGTTTCAAACAGAGCATCCTTGCCTTACCTTAATAAAACACTTGAGGTTAGCAAAATATTTTTCAAAATACTAGCATTTAAGCCTGGTGTTGCCCAGTTGAGGAATATAAATAAGGAAAGGAACCATGTTACAGAATATACCAAAGTCAGCAGGTACAACTTCCCTTGACCAGAATAAAAGTAAAAAAAATTCTTAAACTACTGAAATTAGCCAAAATACCTTTAGTAAGTTAATGGTAGGGGAAAAAATCTGGAGATGATATAGTAATATAGGGTCATTATCTTTGTGCGCACCGATAAAAACGGCAAGCTAAGTTGGCTTTGACTGCCGCAGATCGCGGGCGCGCGTACACGTTTCAGCAGGTGGTGGCGCCCACTTTTACACTTTTATCAAACATGTTCAATAATGTGTACTTGCAATGTTCATTGTGCTAATGGATGGTGAAAAACTAGCACAAGTAAAGGATTTCAAATATCTGGGGAGCTTGATCACATCAAATGGAAAGTTCCACTTTTTTTTGCCGGTCAGTGTATAATTCATAACACTGTAAAGTACAAAACGAACATGGCTACCAAGCGAATTTGAAATATTTTAATAGACTTTTCTCGTGAGTTAACTCTCTGAGCGCAGTAAAATGTGTTACAGTAAATGATTTTGCAGATTGTAATGTACTGCCATCTAATTTAATTCAATTGTTTACATAACCTCAAGATGGCGGCTGTGCGAAATTTTAAAATTAAGTTTATATTTCTTGTGTCGTAATCATGCGATCGAAGTGAAAGTTTGAATAATGAACCTAGGCAATAAGTGTCCTTGAATGGTACATAACTCTATGGCCTATACATATAACAATCCTAAATGGCGAGATTCCGAAATATTTAGACGGTTCTCAATATCTATGAATCTTTTACAGCAACCAAACTGAAATTTTTATGTTCATAGAGACTATGAACATATGTTCACCTATAGGACTTTCAGTAACCTGGTGAGCACGAATCCAACATGGCGGCGACGCGAAGTATAAATATTTAAATGGACGTTTCTCGCGAATTAACTATCCGAGTGCCGTGAAACGTTGCACGTTAAATGCTTATACAAATGTTGATCCTCTGGCATCTAATTTATTTCAATTGTTTGCATAATCACAAGATGGCTGCTGTGCGTAATTTTAAAATCTCGTTTTTACTTCTTGTGTTCTAATCATGCGATTGAAGTTTGAATACCACACGTACACAATAATATTAATGTAATAGTACAAAATTAAAAATCCAACCTGGCGACAATCTGAAATATTCAGACGGTTCTCAATATCTACGAATCTGTTACAGCAATTAAACTGAAATTTTGTATGTTGATAGTGGCAATTAACATGAGTAGGATATATGAAAATAGGCTGTATAGTTCTTCACGGAACTACTTGTTTGTTTTAAAATTTAGATTTTTGGTTATGTAAGAATCATGGCAAAAGAAGCCTTCTCAAAAAAGAAGTCTTTACTAACATCCAAGACTGTTAACTTAGAGGTGCGAAAACACTTTGTGAAAAGTTTTGTATGGAGTATTGCAAGTTATGGCTCTGAAACATGGACTCTGTGACAAGCAGATGTATCAAAACTTAGGTCATTCGAGATGTGGTGCTGGCGACGACTACTAAAGATACCTTGGACTGATCAAGTCACGAATGAGAATGTTCTCAAAAGAGCAAAGGAGACACGTACCTTGGTTGAATCCTTAAACAAAAGGAGGAATAGTTTTGTTGGCCATTTGATTCGTCATTCTGACTGGTGCACCACACTCTTCGAAGGGAAGCTAGAAGGAAAGAGGAGTCGAGGAAGACCAAGGACTCAATTTATAGGCAGTATTAAAGGCAAGTACACTTATTGCCATTTGAAAATACAGGCCAGAGAAAGAAGACGTTTTGGAAGACATGCATGTTACCCACCAAACTAAGGGGTTGAGGAGGAGGAGAAGAAGAAGGAGAAGAAGAACAGTGTTCATAGCCGATGCTGAAAATGTCCTTCCTCTCTTGTAACAAACACCTGACATCTTCTGATGAAAGAATGGACAACAATCTCAACTAATTTTTGTTTTGTAAGAACACAATGTTGTCTGTCAACTTTTTTATTATTCGAATTATGGATATACACACGTTCACGCAATGTAATCACAATACTCACTAAACGTGCAACATGTCTAAGCTTTGCAGATACACGTTCATATGAATGATAAAAAACAGGTGAACTAACGATATCGTTTAGTGAGTTGTCTGAAACAAGACGAAAATTTCAAATCATGTTTCCAGGAAGACCTATGCCTAATGCCAGTACAATTAGGAAGCTCTCTAAACGATTCAAGAAAACCGGCCTCTTAAATAATAAAAAAGTTAACAAACAACAAAAATTAGATGAGATTGTTGTCCATTCATTCATCCGAAGATGTCACGTGTGTGTTACAAGAGAGGGAGGACATTTTCAGCGTCGCCTATGAGCACTTAAGTACACATTATTGAATAAGTTGAACCGTGTATGCGCGCCTGCGATCTGCGGCATTCTAAGCCGGCTTAACTTGCTGTGTTTATCGATGCGCACAAAGATAATGACCCTGTATATTATTAACTCCTCCTCTGTCTATAATCCACCCACCGTCCCGAATTTGATCACGGCTTATATAGTAAAAATTCCAGCTGTATCAGCCATTTTTAACAATAATTATGCACAAGTATAGTATTGCCAACCCCACGCATTCGGTACTATTTCTTATCCGGTATCGTTAAACAAAAGAGCAGGGCACCTATTCAAAACAAATCACCCTCGAACCATCTGAGTGCACCAGTTCTTTACAGTAATATTTGATATATATCGTCCCACCCCCTAATGCTGAATTTCAATAATTTTCTTCCAAACCAATGGTTTTTGCATCGATCAATAATTTTTAGGTAGAGCGGCCCTGCTGCGTTAGCCAATATAAACACCCCTGGCTTTTGTCATGCACAGTAGGGGTAGTCACGCATCAATAATCTTTATCCAGGCCAATGGTTTTGCCAATTATTTCTTTTTTCACATAATTACGCTACATGTGTCGTGTGGTATATTTTGTATTGGACATATTGACAACAGTGATGGGACGAGATATGACGTCAATGTGTGCACCTCAAACATGGCTGCCATCATTGAACGGGCAAGAAATAAAAACCTTTATTTATGTAATATTACAAATATTGGAGCAGATGACCTTGTATTTCTGCCCCTTAAAACCTCAATAACTGACTAACTATTACAAATATTTCCAGTGCAGCAGTGACAATCAACAGTATTTTCAATTCCTAATGACTCCCAGAAAAGTATGTGAATCATATTTTCAATAATCTGCGAGGTTTTGTAAAAGTCTCGATCTGGTCATGGGAAGAATTAATGGTCAGCGCACCCCCAGCAATCTGTTGTACGAGGGGTGTTCAAATGAAAAGGTACGAAACGATACTGTGGATTGTTCGTTATTCAAAAGTAATCACCACAGACCTGTGCACAGGCATGGCCGGCTCTACGGAAGGCCGCGGCGAGCGAAAATTGGCAACCTCGCCGTGAATGGCCAGTCTGCTTTGCCTAGCCCACTGAGTTACATGGAAAATGTGTCACGCGCTCGTGTTTTCTTCAAAATACTCTATGTAAATGAAATTATACCATTGATTATTACTGTGTAGTGGCTAGCTACAATGCCAAAGGCTTGTGTTGTGCCGAATTGTAAGTCTAATTATCGTTCATCGATAAAAACTGAAGGGTTTGTGACAGTGTTTGGGTTTCCTAAAAATCCACAATTGAAAGCCATATGGGAACGTGCTATTCCTCGAGCCAATTGGGTACCTACGAAATATTCCTTCGTATGTATTAAACACTTTCTTCCTGAAGACGTAAGTTATGTTGAAAAATACAAGGATGGTGATGGGAATAATAAGGAATTCACACGGAAGAAGCCTGTATTGTTACCTCGTGCGGTTCCAAAGGTATTCCCAAACTTACCATCGTATTTGAGTAAGTGCTCCTCCAAGATAAGGAAATCTCCAGAAGAAAGAAGAGAAGAAGAAAAAGAACGGAAAAAGTCTGCAGAGGAATGTGAGAAGAACCTTGCTGAGGTAGCCAACAAAATTACGACTTTCGAGTCCTTTGTTTGTGATATACAAAATAAATTGGTGCAGCATAAAACAGACTGGTCTGTAAATACTAGTGAAAACTATTGTATTTTGTATAAATTAGATGTGTCAAGCATACTGTACCTAAAATAAGGTCAAGTATAAGGGTAAACAATGATTTTACGGTCGAAATTCATATCAATGGAGGCGTAATTCCTATCGCTGTTGTTCTTCATTCTGGCTCTGTAATATTTCGAAATTCATTATTAAGTAAGTGGAGTCAGTTGTTCCAAGCAATAGAATTTTGCCACGACTTTTTCTTACCTGAAAGTTCTGTAAGTTCACTAGTCGTCCAGATTAATAGTTCAATAGATAACCTAAAAACTAACCTTGAAAACCAGGGAGACGAAACTTCAGAGATTCTGTTAAAAAAGTTCAATGTTTCTGCAAGATCAGTTTACACTTACTTTTTTAAAGAAACCTAGATATAACGTCACTACAACTCTAAATGCATTCCTCATTTATATACAGTCTACAAAGTGTTATAACGTAATTAGATTTAACCATATGTTATCTCTACCTCATCCCCGAGTTTTACAAAAATTAACAACTTCCTTCGCCATATCCCCGAAAGCTGATGAAGAGAACAGTAACATTCTAAGTCACATTGTGATTTATCAAATTTAGAAAGGGTTGTAAATTTACAGATTGATGAAATACATGTCAAACAAACTTTAGATTAAAAAAAGGGCAATTATTTGGTGTTGCTGCAAATGAATCTGTCGATTTAGCTAAGACAGTTTTGGCCTTTCTCGTTAGTTCTGCTTTCGGAAATTTGAAAGAGGTTGTTGAATTAGTTCCAGTGAAACAATTAACGGGTTTGCGACTAGCTGATATTGCAAAAGGTGTTATCAGGCAAATACAGGATTGTGGCCTAAATATTCTGTCTATCATAGCTGATAATAATGGTGTGAATCGTGCTATGTTCAAAGAACTAACCAAGCATTCTGATAGTAATTACTGGTTCCATATTGATGGAAACCCCCTAAAAACCTTTGTTTTATATGACAGTGTCCATGTATTAAAAATATACGAAATAATTGGCTGAACTTAAGTGGCATTGATAAGTCTTTTATTATTCCTGTATGGGAAGATTTAGACTCATTTTCAAATGTTTTAAGCTCATATGACTGTAACCCTGATTTTAAAGAGTTAAATCAAGCATCATTTAGTGACATAAGAGCGATCTACAAAAAGGAATTCGATTTACTGATTAAGTCTGCACCAAAGTTAACATTTAAAAGTGTTTATCCAAATTTACTTGAACGCCAAAGGGTTTCTTCCGTTCCAAACGTGTTTCACGAATCAACAGTTTCTGCTCTAAACAAGTATTGTTATAAAGGTACTGCTTTTTTGTCAGAGTATTCCTAATGTGGTGGTCCATTGTTAATATTAAGCGGCCTCTCACCCATGTTGTTAAACGTAATAGTCTTCAAATGCCTTTAAAAAATCCCGAAGACAAAAGGTTGGCTTTCCTAAAGGCATTCCTCCAATGGTTGTCCACGTGGAAAAAGAACGATGAAAATGATTCCTCAAAAAGAGTTGTTTAACCAATGAAACTTACAACGCTTTGTATGTAACAACCTATGTATTACGTGAGATTATTATTTATGCTCTACAGAATCTGAACCCCTCTTATGTGTTAAGTGGCAAATTTCAGAGTGACCAATTAGAATCCAGGTTTGGGCAGTACCGCCAACTAACAGGCGGCAACTATAATATATCACTTTCTCAGGTAATGGAGGCCAAATTGAAAATAAGGTTGAAAAGCGTACTTGGCCTTCATTCAGCCAGGTATGGAGCAGTTACTTTTTCGAAAGAAATTATAATGTCCTCTTCCGATACAAATTCAGGAGAAAGTACAACAAGCAGCCTTTCGTCAGCTACTGTTGACGATACCTTTTACAGTATTTTAGAAGACAAGTACACTGAAAACATACAATTCGATGAGTCGGGTTTTATATATGCCTGTGGTTACATATCGTTCAAGCAATGTTCAAGAATAAAATGTGAAGAATGTTTGACTTTGCTTAGAAATAAGGAAAAGATAAATGACAGCTACTTCAATCAAATAAATAGGGGCGGACTTTCAGTTCCTGCAGATTTGATTTTATCAGTGTGTAAACATGTTGTTGGAATTACGCAGGCACTAATTTCTGATAAGTTTGAGGATCAATTTTTAAAATGTAAATGTAACAATCAACGCCAAGTAATTCAAAATCTTAGTCTACTCGGTATTTCATCAGATATTGAATTGTCAGAAACCGCCGAGAAAACCTGTACCTGTGGATGTAATGTTATGACAATAGTCACAAGTATTGTCTTAACAATGAGTAACATTTTGTTAAATAATTACAGGAAGTTGAGGAATGAAAGGGTAACTTGCCATAGTAATCACAGAAAACTTGCTATCCTTTGTTAGAGGCCAACCTGTTGTATATTTTGTAAATGTCAAATAAATATTGAAAGCAAATTGGTTTTGTTACTCCAAGTAAGCCCTACTCACTCTTGACAATCCTTTTACTTTAATGTTGAAAAGAACAAATATTATTTCGTTATTTCAATTTGTTTTCGTGGCGAAGCACACGCATCAACAGCTGGCCGGCTGCTTTGGCCATCCCAGTTCAGAGAAGTGCAGCGTTGCAAGGTCGAACGCCGCGGCCTTCCGTAGAGCCGGCCATGGCACAGGGTCCCATTGCTTCACCAGCCGCAGATTCCCTGTTCCCAGAAGTCTTGTGGTTCTGACAGGAGCAAATCCTGTACGGTGTCCTTTAGTTCGTCATCCGATTGGTAACGTTTTCCCCTAAGATGTTTTTTTAACAGACCAAACAGATGGAAGTCGCAGGGTGTCAAGTCAGGGGTGTAGGGCGGATGCTAAAGTTTCTCCCACTTGAACGTGGCCAATACACCTCGTGTTACGTTAGAGACATGTGGGTGAGCGTTATCATGGAGCAGAATCACTCCCTTCGTGAGCAGTCCAGGCCGTTTGTTCTTAATGGACTTCGTAGGCTACAGAGTGTCGCAAAATACACGTCACTGTTAATGGTTCGTCTCAAGGGCAAATGTTTCCAATCGGACAATGAACTTAAGACACCGTACAGGATTGGCTCCTGTCACAACCACAAGACTTCTTTTATTAATTAATTACACTCATGGCAATGTGGTCATAAATACATTTACAAATTTTTGGAGACTAAGATTGAAGTCTAGACTTTTAATACACATTACAGCTTTATTGTAACTACTGCAGAATCTATAAAGCGGTGAATGTTTGTGTGACGTGGTGCATGTTTTCTTATTCCTAAAAGTTGTCCACGTACTTGAGGATGGACGTGGAACATTGAAATTCAGATACGATAAAAAATACGAGTTATCTACCGTAGAATTTACAATTTTGTGTAAGATCTTGGAATTGTTTATTTTCCTACGATCTTCCAAAGCAATAATTTTTAGACTATTCGATAAAATTTTATATGGGACCATATATGGGTAATTTCCGCTCATTTTATAATGTAAAATTTGGCAAATCGTTTCTGTACTCCTTCTAGTAATCTTATGTATTTTTTACGCCACGGATTCCACTCTACGCTTGCATATTCTAATTTCGCCCTTACGTAAGCATTATAAAGTCTAATGGCCATTTTCACCTCCCGAAAAGGTCTTACATTTCTAATGACGAAACCTAGTGCTCGGTATGCCTCACTTGTTACCTTGTTTATGTGAGAAGCGAAAGTCAAACCTTTATCCAGTACCACACCAAGGTCACTTATCCCATCAACCTCCCGCAGCGTGTTCAACCCCAGCTTATACTGGAAACTAACTTTATTCTTCCTTTGGGTAAATGACATTGTGACACATTTCATTAGATTAATATTAAGTTTATTTGTCCTACTCCATTCAAAGATGTTGTCCAAGTCATTTTGTAGAAGATAGCAGTCATGAGCA
Organism: Meconema thalassinum; assembly: GCA_946902985.2. Lineage (NCBI taxonomy): Eukaryota > Metazoa > Arthropoda > Insecta > Orthoptera > Tettigoniidae > Meconema > Meconema thalassinum. Next base: position 207,402,553 of record OX336395.1, read on the forward strand.
GGGGATATAGGATGGAATATTTTACAATCATCAGCGTATAGAAGACATTTAGAGTGCTTAATACATTCAGAAATGTCATTGATTGCTATCAGAAACATAATTGGTCCAAGGTTCGATCCCTGGGGAATTCCGGAATTTACGGTATATTCCATTGATGAATTTCCGAGAAAGTATACATATTGCTTTCTACCAGACAGATACGAGCTAAAAAATCGTAAGTTTGCTTGTGAAAAACAGAAATTGTTTAATTTTGTCAAAAGAATATCATGATCTACACTATCGAATGCCTGTTCAAAATCCGTGAAAATAGCATCCGTCTGTCCTCCGATATCCAACTCGGATGAAACTTCATGGGAGAAATTCATCAGATCTGTGACTGTGGATCTCCGTTGCGTGAATCCATGTTGTTGTTCTGATATGGCTGGCGCTACATGAGTAACAATTCTGACATGTAAGATAAATTCAAAAATCTTTGCAACAGCTGATACTATACTCACGGGTCGATAGTTCTTTATTGATGTTTGGTTACCTGATTTTAAAGTAGGACAGACGTGAGTTTTTTTTTCCAAATATCTGGGAATGTATTTGTACCAATTGCCAGGTTATAAAGAAAATGAAGGGGACTTTTAAAATCTGTGAGTAACCCTTAATTACGTAAGGGGGTATTTGGTCTGGTCCCGCTGATGTTTTTGGTCTCAGTTTTTTAAATGCTCTATCAATTTCCGCCATTGTTACTTCACTTATGTGCAGGGTTACTGGCGTATTTGCCTCATCTTGCGATATTCTGTAGGAAGCAGGATGTTATGAATACACCGACTGGAAGTATTTTGCAAAACCCTGAACAACCGCTTCTCCGCTTTTTAGCTCTTCCTCATTGTATTGCATTATAGTACATGTACCATTGGCCCTTCTGCTTTTCACATACGTCCAAATTTTTTTACAATCACTATTAATGTTATTTTCAACTGTTGTTATATATCCTTTATGAGCTAGTTTGATGTCCGTTTTGGTCTTGTTTCTTAATTGTTTGTATCTCATTTTGAATGGTTAGGACGGAGGTGGCCATGGCCTTAAGTGAAAGTGGGGGGGGGGGGGGGGGGGGAATGGGATGAATTAATAATCCATTAATCAATTCATAAATTCAATACGGACCCAAAAATGTTACGCATAATGCAAATGTCTGCCTAATGAGGTTAAATGTACCCGATTCCAGACCTCGGACCAGAATTAAATTTCTTTGCAGAGCCAGAATCGAACCCGGACCTCAGACATGACAGCCAAGAAAGTTCAATTACCGCAAAGTGGTTGTTTTTTTTTTTGTTTGTTTTGTTTTTAACTAATATCCCAGTCTCATTGATGGCTGTGATTGTATGGAAGTTACTGTAGGTGATGTGAAATGTTTTTCTCATGGAGTTAGATATGCTTTATTGACTCAAGAGGGGCAAGGCAGTTTCAGAAGACCTCACTACCTACTTTCCGTAGTATGCCTCATTATAATGCTGCCTTGTATTTTTGTTGGTTTTTACCCCATAATCTGCGATGGGACTTTTTGGATTTAGATCAGCCTCTACAGTAGATTGATTAGACAGTAGAGACGGTAAAGAGCTAATTTTTGGAGGTACTTTCTTTGCTTTTTGCATTTGAATCTTCATTTTTCTGTTGACTTCCAGGAACCAGATATGGCACTATCCTCCGATAACCTGGTGGAAGTAAAAGTTGAGCCAGATCAGACCATTGGTTGTCTACAGGCAGAAGAAGTCGCTTCTGTCTTAATCAAAGAGGAAAAGGATGACGAAGGTAATGTTCTTTTACTGTTACAAACATCCTATGTCCATTGTTGTGTTAATGTTAAGGGGGGATGTAACCGATAAGGGGTCAAAATATCAAAATTTTGAAATATGTGTTTTTTGTATGTATGGCCTCTCTTATACTTTTTGTGAAAATTTCAAGCTTATTACTCAACTGGAAGTATTTTTAAAATAAATTTATATCTGATGCTGCATTCCCATAGACAAATTTACTTAAATGTGAGTAAAAGAACATCCAACTTTCCAATGCTCTTTTCTCGATATCAATTTTTCAACCACATAGGTACACTTTTCTCTGAAACCCTAAATGCTACATAACTGAAATTTTCAGGGATTGTTTATTGAGTGATTATATACACCTTTTTGTAGAATTTTCATGCATTTACATTCATATTTTCACTGAGGTTTATAGAATCCAAAATTCAAATGACCATAAATAAAACACTTTTCATGGTATTTGGATAATTCCACATAAAGTTAGAGGTAGTGACATCAGGCCAGGATCATTTATCGTTATGTTGTAAAGTGTACCTAAATAAGAGGATGTAACAAACTTTTTGCAGTGACTGTACTGGTGCCATTTTGCCACCCCAAGACAGCTGTTGCTGGCCACGTAATTGACCAAACACCATTAGACAACTGTACAAAGTTTCAATGCTCTATATTTTATATTGTGAACTCAGTGAACTTTAAAAGCCAGGTAGGCATTTTCGGTTACATCCCCCTTGCATTTTATGGGTCCTGGGTGTGTGAATAGAGTCCTGGATTTCTGGTTTTAACGATATCTACAAAATATTTCAGCAAACATATATATGTTATACCAACAGTATATTTACCCCACATAAGCCATTATTTTCGATATTAAAGCTGCAAAATGTGTTATTTTCACTCTAAATGCTGATAATAAGTCTTTTTTTTAATATTTACTTTAATTGAAATATTTCCACTATCAGTTGTTTGATAGAAAATAAGAAATCTTAAATATAAATGTTTCATAAAGACGCCTACAGGTCTATGGAGGATGGATGAAAACAGACTCACTCATCATCATCATCATCATCATCGTTTCTTCGCTTCAGCAAGCCGGGTGCGGTTATGAATGAGCCGTTTCCAATTTGTCCTGTCCATCCATAACTGTTGTTCTTGTATTTGATGCCAGTTCTTATCTCTAGCTTCAAGGTCCTTATAAATTAGCTTCCTCCACACATCGCGAGGTCTTCCCCTTGGTCTCTTCCCGGGGACACTCTGGCCATAATACACTCGAGGTATCCTGTGGGGAGCCATCCTCTTCATGTGACCATACCATCTCAATCTCTTGAGTTCGAGTGTCTCCAGCAGGCTCCTTTCCAATCCCAGTTGTTGTCGGACATCCTCATTCCTTATTTTGTTCATTTTCATCTTTTGAAGGCAAGAACGGAGGAACTTTATCTCTACTGCCTGGAGACGACTGTTTGTTGGTCTAGTAAGGGTTGCTGCTTCCAGTCCATATGTTAGTATAGGTATTAAGTATATCTTGAACGATCTTGGAAGCTTGTGGAAAGGTTTCGTCCCAAAGTAGCCGACGCACTGCCTGAAGAAATTGGAAGCTTTCTGTATTCTGTTGTTAATCTCTTGATGTATGGTATTGTCCGAGGAAAGAATACTACCTAAATACTGGAATTTGTCTACAACATTTATCTCCTCATCTCCAAGTCTTAGATGATGGACCATTGAAGGATTTCTACTCATCACCAAGCCAACTGTCTTGGTTTTGCTGATTTTTAGACCCATGTTCACAAATTCAGCCAAAGATCTAGTTTAGCTTGCACCTCCTCTTCTGACTCGTCCCACACCAAGACATCATCAGCGAAAACTAAGCATTAGTTTCTTGATCCTAGCTTTTAACTGCTTTTAAGACTTCATCCATTATGATAATGAAGAGAAGCGGCGAAAGGCAACTTCCCTGTTGGACTCTGCTCTTTGTTTCGAACCAAACTGACTTTCCATCCTGGACCTGTACACAGCTCTTGGTTTCATCGTATAGTCGTTGTACCGGTGCTATGATGTCCTTGGGCACTTTCTTACATCTCAAACATTCCCATATAGGCATGCTTGGTACATGGTCATATGCTTTCTTGATGTCCAGAAAAACAGTTTAAAGTGTTTCATTTTTCTCCCAGTACTTTTCATAGAAAAAAAAAAAAAAGGTAGAACAACTCAAACAAAATGAGTTGGTTTTGCAGACGACATGGCATTATTGGCGATAGATTTAGAGGAAGCCAAAACACAGATATCAGAGCTTCAGACCATTGCAAATAAAATTGGCCTTAAGATATCATTTGAAGAAAACAGAAATCATGCCATAGAAACCAACACCATTAAAGGAAATACAAATTAATGGTACAAATATTAAAATTGTAACACGATTCAAATATCTAGGGGAGTTAATAACAAACAACTTAAATGAGAAAGCATCGATTCAAATAAGATCCAACAAGTTATCTAAGGCACAAAAATTATCATGGGAAACTTACAAAAAGAAATGCTTATCAATAAATGCAAAAATTAAGCATTACAATACTGTCAAAAAGCCGGAAGCCATATACGCAGCAGAAACATTATTCCATCTAAATGAACATTCTAAAACCAACAGATTACAGAAGATCGAAAGACAAATTGAAAGAACTTGTGTCAATAAAGGATATAAAAAGATGGGCAATGGCGAATAATACCTAACAATATGGTCTATAGCAACCTAGAACCCAGTACTGATACCATGCGAAAGAAAAGACTAGGACTCTTTGGGCACATCATGAAAATGCCAGATTCAAGTCTTCTAAAACAACTAGTACAGTACAATCTTGCTTCAAAAAACACAACAACTGGAAGCTGATGGTTAAAAGAAATCAGATAGGACTTAAAAGAAATTGGCCTAACAACAGAAGTTGCTGCAAATAAGAAAAGTTTAACTACAGCACTTATAAATATGACTTTTCATTTCTCACTCATAAAAAAAATTTCCAACAAGAATATTTTGCGCCCAAGAAAGGGCAAGACGATCAATACGCATGAAGAAGTACTGGGAGGACCGCAAGGCTCATACAGTTCCTACAAGTCGATGAACTAATGGTTGGTTAAAGTGATGCTATGTGGTCTCAAAAGGTGAAGAAGAAGAATACAAGTAAATTAAAGACCAGCTGGCTGAGAGAAATACATGAAGACCTGCAACGATTCAAAATCTCTGAAGATGATATTAAGGACAGAAATCATTTCAGAAATAAAATCAGAAAAAAGAAATTTGAAAAAAGAAACAATAGGGAAGAAATGGACTGAGGAAAGGAAGAAAAAACACAGTGAATTAATGGAGAGGTTTTGGGAAGAAAAGAGAAGAGGAAAAGGAAGTGAAGCTGTGATTGGCCCAAGTTCTAATGCTCTTCCAAAGGGGACAAATCGAAAATAATAATATTTTTGGAAAAAGAAATCGACAACAGCCTGGTTTCAAGAAGAAAAGAAAGATTTAGAAAGAAACAATGTAAGAGAAGAAGATGCACTAGAGAGAGAAATTAAAAAAAAACAACAAGATATTGGGAATGGAAGGACTCCAAGGAAGGCAATATAAGAAAACAGGCTCAAAATGGTCGGAAGAGAGAAAGAAGTCACACAGCAAAAGGTGGAGGAGCACTGGAGGAAGAAGAAAGAACATCAAAGGACTAAACATTGAAATTGGCTCGTGGTCCTCAGAAGACCCTAACGGAGAAAGAAGAAGAAATGTTTCATAAGATATGGGATAACAAAGTCCCTTCTCAAGCTCGATTGATTGAAGTCCTAAAATCATAGAAATAATGCCGTGCTTATATTTTCAGGGACAACGTAAGTTTCATGAGTTAGTGAGGAAAGGACTGTGGCAGTCATGGAGAATACTTGTTGATATAAATGTTAGGACATGATCTCGATGAGTATGCCTCAAAATTTTGATGCTGATACGAAATTCTTTGTAAAATCCATAAATTAAGGAAATTATAGTGGTTCTTTTATTAATTTGTATATTCTGTTAAATGAAGCTGGAAACCAAAATAGCTCCTACAAAAGTAAAAAGCTGTTGAAATATGAATAATGTTTTAAGTGAATTAGTGAAAATATGAACATTACAATGCAATAAAGGGTAAAGTGTAATACGCTGCCCAGCCGGAATCTCCCCGCCTTCGATATCACCGTCGGTGTTCATCAAGGCTCTGCACTATCGCCACTGTTGTTTATCCTCTGTATGGATACGCTTACGGCTGCCATACAAACACCACACCCTTGGACCCTTCTTTTCGCTGACGATATTGTTCTTATACTAGAAACACGCCTTGAACTCCAGCTTCAAGCGCAAATATGGATGGAAAGGCTGGCTGCCTATGGACTGCGCCTTAACATCCAGAAGACAGAATATCTTGAGTATGGCTGCAAACCGATGGCACTGTCCAAATTAGCGATCAAGATCTGCCCAAGACAAATGACTTTACATATCTTGGGTCAGTTATCATGTCAAATGGTGATGTCACTTTAGATACTTGGGCGAGGGTAAATGCGGCCTGGCTCAAATGGGAACAGGTCACTGGTGTCCTCTGCGACAAATAGATGCCTAAATACCTAAAGGCAAAAGTTTATAAGACAGTTGTACGTCCGGCAGCAATTTGTGGGGCAGAATCCCGCCCAATGACAAGAAAACATGAACAGGCTCTGCACACGATGGAGATGAAGATGCTCCGTTAGACACTTGGAGTGACTAGATATGACCATGTCAGAAATGCAGATGTTCGACAACAATTAGGTGTCACACCAGTTATGGAGAAAGCGAGAGAAGCTCGTCTCCATTGGTATGGTCATGTTATGAGAATGCCGGACGACTCTGTCGCCAAAATAGCTTTCAAACTGTACCCAGGTGGAATGCGAACACGAGGACGACCTGCGAAGCGTTGGATCGACAACATTAAGACAGATACCGGTATGCACGATGTTGGCTTACAACCTGCAGATGTCAACGACAGGAATAAGTGGAGAAGATGTGTCTAAAGAATGTTCTCGAAAGAGAAACATGTTGTTATGGTTCTTTGAGCTAGAATGTTCAACAAAATTATGTTAAATGGTCCGGCTAAGCTCAAATGTTATCAGTGTTTCGCCCCAGTGTACCATTGGGCTCGTCAGTTGGTATGGTACACTTCGTACCATTGGGCTCGTCAGTTGGTATGGTACACTTCACCAAGATGCTGGAAGTACTCACTGAGCAGGCCAATGCAAGACATCTTGATACATTATTGTTATGAATCTAATTTCGCCAAATAACCGACAAACTTGTTTATCAAAACTTTATTGTCAGCGATGTTTCGATCGGCAGATCATTTTCAAGCTACATCAAAACATCACATTATCAGTCTTGCTTGTACATCTTTTTTACTTTCAAATTAATTAATAAAATAAAGTTTTGATAAACAAGGTGAGAACAAGTTTGTCATTTATTTGGAGAAATTAGATTCATAACAATAATTTTATCTACACACCAACGAAATTAAATTAATTAAACTAATCTTGATACATATTACAATATGTAGTATCGACGTCACGAGCATTGCACTTCAGGAAGTATAGTCTTCCTTTCAAAACAAATGCAAACCTTGGTTATCGAATGTCGAAAGAATGTTCTCGAATGAGAATCATGTTGTTAAGATCCTTTGAGCTAGTTCCTACCCCTAACTCCAAAGCAATAGTTTTGACCGTTATCCCAGAATCTAGTTGCTTTATATCACGTAATTTCTCATCTGTAGTCACTACAACTTTTTTGTTTATCACCCATTCCCCAATCTTTCATTAAAATACTATACTATACAACGGAGCGCACAAAACAACAATTTAGGAACGTATGCACTTTGAACTTTGATCAACAACTGACGGAACGAAGAACACAGAGTTGCCAATAGAGCTGTTCTCTGCTATGTATGTTCATTGTTGTTTGTGAGTGCTGAAAGAAGGATTCTGTGTCTCGTTTGTTAAAGAGTTTCTTCCGATAACATATTCAATACATACGTATTAACAATACTGTACTGTACCTTATAATTGTGGCTCCACATGTACCAGAAGTACAAGATATGCATAAAATATCTTGAAATACCACACAGGAGCCTGCTTGTTAAAGCTTTGGTAAAGTATTGATACAGTATTAAGTAGGCCGGACAGTCACGAGCCGGATAGCCGAGAGTCTACTGTATATTATACTTGTATTTTTTCCTTTGAAATAATTAATTAAAAAGTATATCAAAATAGCTTTAAAAATCAAATCTGTAACAATATGGGCTTTAAATTGATGATAATATAAAATAATTTTGTGAAAATGACATATCTAAACAGTTGGTGATTGTATATTACTAAAAAATAGACTAAACATTTTTTTTTCTTTAAACCTGGACAGGTTGCGCGGCGTCTGTGAGACACCATCTGATTTCTGTTTTATTTCATTGAAAGGCCTATAGGGTTATAGTATTGTTCCTCTCTCTGCCTTCAAGTAACAGCTTCTCTGTTGATCTTATGCCAATTGTTTGAGGTCAGTTGCTACTGTTGACTTGTGGCAATAGGATTACTTCACTGTTGACCCCTGTGGCATATGGCAGACACCACGCGACCTCTCCCGCTACTTGAAGGTGATTCTTTTAACCCTGTACTTCTGCACTTATTTTTGGTACCTTCATATTATACTTTTTTAATTATCTTATTTTAATTCTTTATAGGTGTCTTGAAATGTAAAATGAATGGGAAAAGAGAGTTTGACTTGTCTAAAGATGCTGATGTCCAGTTTGTTCGTGATATGGTTCACGAAGAAAGTGCAGAAATCGTACAAGATGAAGAATGGAGTGAATCGGAAGAAGACCATGTAGAGACCCGTGAAGAAGATACGGACACCGAACAAGACATTGACGACAGTGAAACAAGTGATACAAATGACCTTGAAGGAGATGTAAGTGATATATCATGTAACTATTTCATTGGACGTGACAAAATTTCGAAGTGGCATGAAGACTGCCCTCCAAGAAACGTTCGCACGCAACGCCACAATATCGTTACTCACTTACCGGGCGTGAAAGGCCCAGCTAAACATGCTAAAACCCCCAAAGAATGTTGGGAATGCTTATTTGATGAGACGATAATTTCTCTGGTTGTTGAATGTACAAACAAAAAAATTTCTGAAGTTCAACCACAACACACCCGAGAAAGGGATGCTAAACCAACAGATTTAGTTGAAATCAAGGCATTGTTTGGCATATTATACCTGTGTGCGGCCAGAAAGGACAACCATACCAATACAACAGATATATGGGCAACTGATAAGACTGGTATAGAACTCTGTCGTCTCATCATGACAGAAAAGCGATTCAAATTTCTGTTGTATTGCTTGAGATTTGACCACTGTGACACCAGACAGACCAGGAAACAAGTTGACAACTTAGCCGCAATCCGAGAAGTATTTAGTTTGTTTGTCGCAAACTGCAAAACATCGTATTGTGTAGGTGAGTATTGCACAATAGATGAGAAATTAGAAGGCTTTAGGGGAAAATGTCACTTTAGACAATTTATACCTAGCAAACCAAGCAAGTATGGAATAAAGATATTTGCACTGGTAGATGCTAGAGTATGTTACACTGCTAACCTTGAAGTGTATGTTGGCGAACAACCAGCTGGTCCGTTTGATGTCAGCAACAAGCCAAAAGATATAGTGAAACGTCTCAGCACTGTCATTTCCGGGACAGGGCGGAATATAACTACCGACAATTGGTTCACGAGTGTAGAGCTCGCGAAGGATTTATTGAGAAGTAATCTTACACTTGTAGGATCACTCAGGAAGAACAAGAGAGAAATCCCTAGTTGCTTCGTAGAAACAAAGTCTCGAGAGACGAATTCCAGTAAATTCGGTTTCCAGGACAAGTGCACTCTTGTTTCCTACGTCCCAAGAAAAGGAAAGAATGTTTTGCTGATTTCTACGATGCACCATGACGCCAACATCGATACTTCCACAGGAGAGCAAAAGAAACCTCAAATAGCAACTTTTTATTATGCAACGAAGTCTGGTGTGGATACAGTTGACCGACTGTGTAGTACTTATGACGTGGCGAGGAAAACCAACAGGTGGCCTATGGTTGTATTTTATAGCATGCTAAATGTGGCGGGAATAAATGCTCAGATTATTCATCGCAGCAACAATGAGGCTGGTATAAAATTACGACGCCAATTTCTAAAAGTATTGGCACAAGAACTGGCTGAGGATATCCTTCATGTTCGTTCAATGATTACAACCTTACCAAAGGAACTGAGACGTGACATTCGAGGTCTTTTCCCGGAACGTCCTGAAGAAACAGCTAAAACAGAAGCAAGTTCTGGCTCCAAGAGGCAACGGTGTCACAAGTGTGGACGATCGAAAAATAGATATACACAGTATACATGCAGAGAATGTAAGAACTACCTTTGCTTGCAGCATGCTCAGCAAATTTGTTCTGACTGCTAACCTGGACATAAGGTTATAATATCTGTTCTTGTATGTACTTTTTATTATTATTATTATTATTTTTTTTTTTTTTTTTTTTCATGTGTAATACCATACGCTAAATAAATAAACCTGTTGTGTATGCGTGCTTTTGTGTGCCCATTATATGCATGTGTTACTGTTGAAGAGAACGCTTAGTAATGTTCTTAATAACTCACATTCACTATATTTTTAATTGAATTTAACTTTCTCGTTAATCTCTATATATAATACACTAAGGTTTATGTATCACAAAACTCAAGCTCCTAAACCAGAGGGAGCTAGAAGTTGTGATTTGTACCAACATCTTCCAAATAGTCTCAATAGTACAGGAAAAATCTTGCTTTTCTTGAAAAGTCAACGGAAATATATTTATTTGTTTAAAAAGTGTGTTTAAACAAAGAAAGTTGAATCTAATAACTTCACGGACAGATTGTCGCTAGGCGACAATGACTAACTCTGTATCATGATAGTCAAAGCCGCGCCAATACTGAAACTGACTTGATGGGCAGATTGACCGTCTAAAAGATTGTCGCTAGGCGACAACGACTTACTCTGCATCATGATAGTCCGGAAAAAATTGATAAGGATATTGCCCATCTTACAGAATATGGTTGACCCATTGAACTATACATACTACTGGAACAACTCCTCCCATGGTAACCCTCACTGAAAACTGCTCCCTGGTCATCGCCTACTTGACGTGCACTACCAGGCGTAACTAGTTTACTAATAATTTACCAGTAATTATTATAGAATTATTTCTTATAACCTCATAACAATTTTATCTCTGCTTCTTTTTAAATAGAGACTTCATATCAAACATCTAAAACAATTATTAAAAACTTCCTGAATAAATAATATGCAAGAAACCCTTTGAAGTGAATGGAGTCTGTCAGATGCCACGTGACATCTTACGTAACTTTCTGATACGCGACCTGTGCAGGGTAGAAAATATTTTGTAATGGTCAACGGGTTGTGATTTCTATAAGTTGCGGAGTGGAGCCTGTAAGGAAAATTATTTTATATTATCAATTTATAGCCCATCATTGTCAGAGATCTGATTTTTTAACAATTTTGATATTTTTATTAATTTTTAAAAGGAAAACATAAAAGTATAATATACAGTTGACTCTCGGCTATCCGGCCTACTTAATACTGTACCAATACTTTTCCAAAGCTTTAACAAGCGGGTTCCTGTGTGATATTTCAAGATATTTTATGCATATCTTGTACCTCTGGCACATGTGGAGCCACAATTATAAGGTACAATACAGTATTGATAATACGTATGTATTTAATACGGTATCGGAAAAAACTCTTTAACAAACGAGACACAGAATCTCTCTTTCAGCGCTCACAAACAACAATGAACAATCAGAAGTTCAAAGTGCGTACGTTCGTAAATTGTTGTTTTGTGCGCTCCGTTATACAGTCCAGTATTTTAATGAAAGATAAAAGAAAAACGTTGTAGTGATTATAGATTAGAAATTTAAAAAAAGGTGCTTTTAATGGTTTAATGGTACCGGTACGGCTTGGATCGGAAGAGAAAATATAGAACTCCGGCTTATGCGGGGTTTTTGTTATCCGGCTTGACCTTCTGCCACATTAGGCTGGATAGCTGAGAGTGTACTGTATATTCAAACTTTGCTCGCAATTATAATAGTTTCTTAAAACAATAAATTAAAAAAGATACGAGCCTTACAGTAGTCGTATATGATGTGTAACATCTGACATGTTATCCTACCTTGAAGTTGTTACCGTTTTTATTATCCTTGACATTCTTCAACACACAAAATATCTTTTTTATTTTTTACACTCTCATAATACATAATTCCAAGACTCTCTTTTTTTTTTTCTTCACTGCCTACTTGATATTTCTACTCTCGCACTGCCTTCTTGATACTCTGCTGTTACATCTCTCTACTGCCAGTAACTAAGTTGCATTAACAGAGACTGACTTTTTTTCTTCACTGCCTACTTGATATTTCTACTCTCGCACTGCTGTTACAAGGTAATCCGTATATGATAAACATTCCACATGGTACCACTGCCAGCTGGATCACATCCCTTCTGGCTGCTAAAGCAGACAGGAGGGATGCGATCCAACTGACAGTGCGTCTTACAAACTTCCGTCCGATCCACTTACGTCCCATTTTTCAAAATCACTCCCACAAAAATATCCAGCAACCGAGTGGAAAGATGTTACACATCAAAAAATACTGAGGAGGGTCATAATGTAGCCGAAACTAGTATAATCAATTAATGTACAGGGTGTATCAAAATGAATATCGGGGTTTTAAGGCTTTGTAGTATTCATTACAGTTAACATACAATTATAAATAATACATCAAATGAAAGAGCAACTCAAACAGTTTGTCCTACAAGTGTTCAATGTGAGCACCATTCGTCACACGGCACACATCAAGTCGATAGCCGAGTTCGTCCCAAATCTTGCTCAGTGTCTCTGGAGTAATTGTTGCAACAAATGCTTCAATTCGCTTTCTTACGTCGGTTAGGTTAGCCGGTAGCGGAAGCACATACACATGATCCTTTGCGAACCCTCGAAGATAAAAATCATACGGCGTCAGATCGGGTGAACGTGGAGGCCATTCAAAACAAGCTCTGTCATTCGGCCCCTTACGGCCAATCCAGTGGTCGAGTACAACGTCATTTAACCAATCGTGTACTACGGCATGCCAATGAGGCGGCGCATCATCTTGCTGCCAAATAAATTTTTCTTTTTCAACTTCTTGTAATTGAGGAAAGAGCCATAGTTGTTGCACATCACGATAAGAAACACCAGTTACAGTTGCTCCAGCGTAAAAGAAAGGTCCATAATCTTTCCACACGTTGCACTGTAACTACAGATTCAGCCTTTGCAAACTGTAAAACACAAGAAGGTTTCTGCCATCTTGGCTACTAGCGCTTCCATCGGAAGACGGAGGAACCGGTGCATGCGCACAGGTGCGAACATTTGTAGGATAAACTGTTTGAGTTACTCTTTCATTTGATGAATTATTAGCCTATTTTTCACATTTTGTAAAAAATGAGAAAAGAGTAAACTTATGAGATCGATCCGGGCAAATGTGTGTCTTGTCTGTCTGTCCCCCCCTATCAACTCCTAAACGGCGGCAGCTATCAAAACCAAATTTGGTATGAGTAAAGATATATACCTGAATATCTCAAGGCCATATTTGAAAATGGTGTAAGTGCTACCAACTGCTAAAAAATGGCAATTGAAATTTGAGCTCCATGTTGGATATCTGGGAATGTATGCATGGGAGCTATTCCAAAATTGGCACACATGTAGATAGTAATATTATAGTTTAATTTCCAGGAGGCCATACATGACAGTGTTACCAAAATGATTCTAAGCCTGTTGATAGGTCCAAAATGCATGTAACTTCTATACTAACAAATGGATTACATCCAAAATTGGTACAACAATAGATCATAATATTTCAGATTATTTCTGGGCCACACATGCATGACATTGTTGCCAACATGATTTTACGTGCGCTGATAGATCCAATGTCTAACTGCATGTAACGTCCATGCTATCTATTGGACTTCAATCAAATATTGTTTGTACATTCTGTACCTTAAGAGATGGAACTAAGAATAGATTCAGTTACCAGGGCTGCCAACTGTAGTGCTCTTTAGAGTAAACTATGTCAGGTATATTTCGAACTAATTGGATATTTCGGTAATACCAACTTAATTTCGTCATTATTCTAGATAGATTAATCATTGGTATGAATCTTAAATTTTAAGAAAAGTAGGCTCTTTAGTTCGTCACGGAACTTCTTGTTTATAATCTTAAGTTAGCTGCAATAAATACTACAAAGCCTTATAATCCCGATATTGATTTTGATACACCCTGTATATTAATGCAATTTAATGACTTAAGATTTAATAAAATTATTAAATACCCATGGTATTTCATGTAGTTTAATATAGTTTATTACCATCCGTGTTCTTGCCATGTGTATTGCTCTATTTCTCGAACGGTTGCTGTTTGAAATGGGCTTGATTGTCAGTAATTTTATTGACTCTTGTGGTTTTTGAGTGGGCGTTGTCGTATTGAAGAACAGTTAAAAATAGTGTACTTGTGTAGTTAAAATACAGCTCCTTCATTTTTGCTTGAAATTCAGGAAATCACTTACTATTATATAACCATCTCCGTCTATAATTTTCAAGTTGTGCTATTAGTAGAATTGGCAACACTGTCGTGAGCGAGGGGCAGATGACCTCGTAGTTCTGCCCCTTAAAACAACAATAACTAACCATCTGTCGTGAGACTCTAGGGTGTGTAAGCAAGCTAAGCTCACATGCTAACTTTTGTTAATAAATATCGTTTAATTTGATAAAACAACATTTAAAATCAGTTTTTATTAACTATTTTAACACCCGTGATATTCCTCGTGGTAAATCAGGCCTACTGAAAGTTGTAGAAGTGAGTATTTCCCCTGTTAAGTTGTCTGTGTAACCAATGCCTGGCAATGGCATTTAGCCAACACATTCTTCATTAATATTTCATTACAATATTTCAGATGCCTAGGAGGTGTTGTGCGCCTGACTGTAAGTCAAATTATGGCAGCACTATTAAAATAGCTGGTTATATTACTATGTTTTGATCACTTACAGCTAGAGGACTTTCAGTGTCTAGTAATTTACTTTTGGGGTATATACAGGGTCTTTATATTTGCTTGGCAAGGACATTCTTGCTCACGCGCTCTGCCAGTGATGGCTCAGTTGCCGGCTGCCGGGCGCGCGTATGTACGGCAGAATACCGAGCTTAAAATCAGTATCATGCATTTTTATTCACTATGTGAAAAGTAGATGCTGAAAATGTTCCCCATCCGCTGCCAAACATAATCGGCATCTCCTTATGAAGTTTCCGGTTACTCTGATTAATTTAGCTTCAGTAAGGAAATAACGACATTTACGTCTATTTTTATTGTTTACTGAACCTGTACGTTTGAATCTCTTAGCCAGTTGTTTTATTGTCCTATTTATAGGAATGGGTCTCCCTGGAAATTTCACTCGAAACTTTTGTCTTTTTCTAGCGCACGATTTCCTGCACTTTATGTACGTATTGTGCAGATATACACTTTCAAGTACGATTTCCTGCACTTTATGTACGTACACATTCAAGTAACTAATATTTCACATCAGGCATTACAACACTATACACAATCACAATAAATCAACTGGCCAAGAGATTCAAACGTACAGGTTCAGTAAACAATAAAAATAGA
This sequence comes from Meconema thalassinum, assembly GCA_946902985.2. Lineage (NCBI taxonomy): Eukaryota > Metazoa > Arthropoda > Insecta > Orthoptera > Tettigoniidae > Meconema > Meconema thalassinum. The sequence goes on from OX336395.1 coordinate 207,418,155, forward strand.
CGTAAAGGTCGTTATTTCCTTACTGAAACTAAATTAACCGGAGTAACCAGAAACTTCATAAGGAGATGCCGATTATGTTTGGCAGCGGATGGGGAACATTTTCAGCATCTACTGTAAACATGCTGAGTAAAAATCCATGATACTGATTTTAAGCACGGTATTCTGCCGTACATATGCGCGCCCGGCAGCCGGCAACTGAGCCGTCACTGGCGGAGCGCGTGAGCGGGAATGTCCTTGCCAAGCAAATATAAAGACCCTGTATCTTCATGTAACCTCTATATTTCAGTACATTATGAACTGTACTCAGTTGGCAAGTGCTCTTTTTAAATTAAGTGACCAGTGGAGCATTATTGTTAAGACTGTCAACATTAGGGGGGGGGGGGGGGGGTGTCACAGAATCGAAATTGTTAAGAAAAATGGTATTACTAACAACACAATCACAAAATAACCAAACGTACAAAACCAGACCAATTTTTTTGCATCTGTAGAGAAAAAGTGAAGGATTTAATTTCAAAGGCAGTCTCTAAGTTCATTAGGATAGTTTTAAATAAACTTTCTGAGTGTGTCAATGACGGCAGTGAGAGCATAGCAGCAAGAAAAAAAAACAACTTCAGATATTGAGGTACATTACAGGATTTTATTATTACCTTATTGGGAATTGGCCGTGCATAGCATGATAATATTTATCCTTTATTTGCGATACAGTTAAACAGGCGCGGATCTAGAGTTTGGCTTGGGGGGGGGGGGGGGGGGTGTCACAGAATCGAAATTGTTAAGAAAAATGGTATTACTAACAACACAATCACAAAATAACCAAACGTACAAAACCAGACCAATTTTTTTGCAAGCTACATGGATAGAAATTTGATGCTTTTAGCGCACCAAAAATATTCGTACAAATTGCAACGGCGTGTTTTGCGACTTTTACATCGAGCTTCGAGAAAAGTATCAAGGTACGTTACAGTTTCGGCAAGTCGAGTTGGTACCGACAAAGGGAGAAAGTCACAGCTTAAATTGCCAACCAAGCTTGCAGTTTGGACGTCGGCAAAATTTTTTGGTGCGAAAAAAGCCCCAAATTCCTATCCGTGCATTGCTGCATTCATCGTGACATCACTATTGACATCGATTCGGTAATCACAAGGTTTGCGATTTTGTTATATAAATAATTGTTTTTGTATAACAGGTATGAAGTTGTAAATATGTACAGTTGTAACAGAACATAATAATTGCAATTAAGATATTGTAAGGTACCTGTGAGGGTAAGGGATGAAATTAGTGTGATTAGGGGGCGAGCTTGGCAATTGCTGTAAGAGGTATGAATTATTTAGTGATTTGCGATCGTTAGTACGAACTGCAAGCAGAACTCCCCAATGTACTGCTTGACGGGGTAGTTCCGGGTGAGGGTGTGTTTGGAGAGGTAATTTAATTATTACTCTGTGCGCGATAGTGGTATCTAGCGGTCTAAAGCAAGTCGTAAGCAGGCGAGCTAACGGGGAACCTGCTTGTGTCAGCGCTGTGCGGTAGCGCTCGGCTGACGTCACGAAGCAATTAAACAGTAAGCTAATTCTAGATCCTACCTAATGGGGAAGCTAAGAGCGTAGGATCTTATCAGCTAATTAAATAAAGGATAAGACCAGTGACTTCTATTACTTTTAAATTTAATGTGTACCTCGATTTTGAGGTACGCTTGAAAATAGCAGTTCAAATGATAGAAATAATTATTACAGTCCAAGCACAGGGGGATGGGAGTGTAGTTTGATTGTACGTGTAGTGATCGCTTGAGTCACTTACCCTTCAGCTAGCAGCAGCGGTTCGTCACGTCGGTAGCACTTAGACAGACTGATCCCGAGGGCATGACCTCCCGTCGTTCTTATAGGCTTCTCGTGCTACGTCTGCGGAATCCGTTCATTCCTCCTAAGCCATAGTTCTTTCTAGGGTCGTTGCCTGGGACACAAGGCTACTTGAGTTCATATAGGTGATAACTTATTGGTCTTATAATTTTGTAATTGTATTTGTAGGTCTCTAAAGTAATTGCTTGGAATTTGGATTTGTCGGGGATTTTATTTAGGGGATGAGGGTGGCGTACCCTAGGGGTACAACAACCCCCTTTGTAGGGTTAGTTATCGTCCTCGATAACTGGACGAAGACGTGGGGGTGGTTTTTGTAAAATAGGGCATCTTCTTCTTTCTTGGAATTCTTCTATCTTCTGTTCTTCTCTTCTTTTCTTCTTTTAATTTAGTCCGTAAATGTATGGGTGGCGTCGTCGGGGGTGTGTGGGTAGCCTCGTGGAAGATAGGGGTGAGTAAGGGGGTAGATATGAAATTTGTAATATAGGAGTAATCGTCGAAGGTTGAAGTCTGTGTATATGTGCCTTCTATATAGTGTGCCTCCGGGGAGTGCTCAGCGATCATGTGTAGGTATGTATGGTGAGGGGAACAATATTTCTTTACTGTGATTTTCGAAAAGTGCAACATTGGGTCGTGAAGCTTACATGTAGGGTTTCTGAATATTCCTTCTAATGATAACATTATTACACTGGCGGGATACAACATTTGGCTTGTGTAACAAATTACAACGTACATTCTTAAACAAAACAGTAAGTACATCATAAACATAAAACATATCATTATCAAGTCAACTAAAGGGGTGCAGGAACACAACGAGGAAAAAAAACATCCTGGGGGTGGGGGGCGAGGATATATAAGCAACGTACCTCCGGTGCGGATGAAAAACTGCCCTCGCGTGCCCTGCACGTGTGTAAAAGAGATAGGGTGGAGAGAAAGAACCAAAGAAATGTCGCAGGGTGTATTTTAAGGGAATATACACACATCAAAAAAAGTTTTGCATCACCTCGGTTCCCAGATATCCGGCATATAGACGTTGACTGTGTATATTGTATCCAAGATACAGTCCCTTTGACTGTTCATAGATGTCACTAAAACTGCTCAAAGATGTAAACAACCATGCATGAGCAGGGCCTATTAGACGGAGGGGGTACGACAGCCGATCAGTTCCAGTCATTCCACCAGGACGAAGGTACGCTGCTCATGTTGTCTGTAGTTCTACCATGCCTAGAAGGTCAATACCGCAGTTCGATCGCGTCCGCATTGTTACTTTGTGTCAAGAAGGGCTCTCAACAAGGGAAGTTTCCAGGCGTCTCAGAGTGAACCAAAGCGATGTTGTTCGGACATGGAGGAGGTACAGAGATACAGGAACTGTCGATGACAGGCCTCGCTCAGGCCGCCCAAGGGCTACTACTGTAGTGGATGACCGCTACTTACGGATTGCCGCTCGGAGGAACCCTGACAGCAATGCCACCATGTTGAATAATGCGTTTCGTTCAGCCACAGGACGTCGTGTTTCAACTCAAACTGTGCGCAATAGGCTGCATGATGCGCAACTTCACTCCCGACGTCCATGGCGAGGTCCAGCTTTGCAACCCCGACACCATGCAGCGCGGTACAGATGGGCCCAACAACATGCTGAATGGACCCCACGGAATTGGCATCACGTTCTCTTCACCGATGAGTGTCGCATATGCCTTCAACCAGACAATCGTCGGAGACGTGTTTGGAGGCACCCTGGTCAGGCTGAACGTCTTAGACACACTGTCCAGCGAGTGCAGCAAGGTGGTGGTTCCCTGATGTTTTGGGGTGGCATTATGTGGGGCCGACGTACGCCACTGGTGGTCATGGAAGGCTCCGAAACGGCTTTACGATACCTGAATGACATCCTCCGACCCATAGTGCAACCATATCGGCAGAATATTGGAGAGGCATTTGTCTTCATGGACGACAATTCTCGACCTCATCGTGCACATCTTGTGAATGCGTTCCTTCAAGATAACGACATCGCTCGACTACAGTGGCCAGCATGTTCGCCAGACATGAACCCTATCGAACATGCCTGGGATATGTTGAAAAGGGCTGTTTATGGACGTCTTGACCCACCAACCACTCTGAGAGATTTACGCCGAATTGTCGTTGAGGAGTGGGACAATTTGGACCAACAGTGTCTTGATGAACTTGTGGATAGTATGCCACGACGAATACAGGCATGCATCAATGCAAGAGGACGTGCTACTGGGTATTAGAGGTAGTGGTGTGTACTGCAATCTGGACCACAAATGCTGAAAGTCTAGCTGTATGATGGTACAACATGCAATGTGTGGGTCTCATGAGCAATAAAACGAGCTGAAATGTTGTTTGTGTTGATCTCTATTCCCTTTGTATTTAACGGTTCCGGAACTCTTGGAACCGAGGTGATGCAAAACTTTTTTTGATGTGTGTAGTTATAAGTGTTTTATTGTGGGGAAGAAATACGACATTTTTACAACGGGGATTTTTAAAGAATAGAAAGGAAAAATCAATGTGTAAAAAAAAACAATCATAATACCTTCATACATTCGCAATCTTAACCTTATCTGAACAATACCATCAATCATAATAATCTTAAATGCTTGCAACAATAATCTCAACGCAACAATATCATATGTAGTCATTTAAAACAAAACTCTATTACCTCTACCCATATTCTACTAATGCCGAAGTTGCGCAACTATATTATTGTTATATTCTTTCATTTACAAAAATACCGTATTCTATGAATGCTAACACTACTTCGAGTGCACTCTTACTTAATACATTTGTGTAAACTATTATCTAAGACCTGCAGGCTATGTACTACATGTCTATAGTATGCCTATAGTATGACTCGCTCCCTGTGGGAAAGCGAAGTCATCTTGGCTGCACAACTCGTCCTTTACAGAAATAGGCGCGAGCTGTGTGGCCGTAGTGCACCTCTCATTACAGGTGTCAAGTTGTTTATTGTTGATCCGACCTCCAGTGGGGGGATATCCCACAGGTATATCTCCACCGTGGTTCGGATGTACGCCTGGAAACATATATCATGTGTGGGGGGATTGTGTATTGGCTGTGTGAGTGTGAAATGTGGGGGAGGGAAATTTGTGTAGTAAAAATACATATTATTATTGCATATATCACGTCGCCATCTGTTGGGACCAAAAAGACACATAAAATCATAATAGAGGGTATCCACCCTCGGCATCTGTGGGGTGAACCTGTGTAGGTATACAGAAAAACATTTCATCCTGCAAATATACCATATTATGTCACTTTAATCGGTTATCTCGGCGAGTGCCCAAAATGGAGCTACTCCCGATGCATATGCGCAAAGTATACACCACTATGTGCGCTGTGTCAGGATTCGGCGCCTCAGGTTATCAACCTGCGCTGAAAAATTAATACAGAAATATAAGCATAAAACATAGATTTATAATTACTACCGGCCATTAGTTATTTTATACGTTCATATACCTTCCTGTTTGTTTTATACATTAGTCCTTATTTTCTATACCTTCGCATTTCCTTATTCTTATACATCCTTTTCCTATATCCTTGTGCTACTTCATCCTTTATTCCTTATTGGCTATATCTTTGTATTTCTTTATTCCTTCTTATTCATTATTTCCTATAAGTTCACTTTACTTTATTCCTATTCATTTCTGTCCTATATTATTGTGCTACTTCATCCTTTATTCCTTATTGGCTATATCTTTGTATTTCTTTATTCCTTCTTACTCATTATTTCCTATAACTTCATTTCACTTTACTCCTATTCATTTCTGTCCTATATCATTGTGCTACTTCATCCTTTATTCATTATTGTATATGCCTTTGTATTTCTTTATTCCTTCTTACTCATTATTTCCTATAACTTCACTTTACTTTATTCCTATTCATTTCTGTCCTAGATCATTGTGCTATTTCATCCTTTATTCATTATTGTATATACCTTTGTATTCCTTTATTCCTTACTCATTATGTCCTATACTTTCGCATCATTTCATCCCTATTCTTCACTTCCTATATCTTTGCGCTACTATTACCTTTATCCAATATTGTCTATGCCTTAGTATTTCTTTGTGCTATCGGCCCTTCCATTGAAGGACACTCATGTGAACGGTATGGACCGTTCCAATATGCTATCGGGCTTACGCATCTGCGTAAGACCGCATTTGGCGCTCATATATTGCCACTTAGGCAATATCAATATATTCCTCCCCCTGGGGCACAATGGTAGTTGTAACCTCGGCCAGGGAGAGAACCGTAGTTTCGTCGTATATTTCAAGTTTCAAGTATCATGGGTGATACCCTCCGGGGGTACCAACAGAGGAGAACATCGGTGTTAGATACCTCGGCCCGGGGGATCATATATTCATTATTTCATGTCATTATTTTATCATTTCATTCCTTCCTTATTTCATTATTCCCTTATTTCATTACTTCCTTATTTCATTATACCATTTCATTACTATATTCTCTCACTATTTCCGTATTCACTTAATTCATTATTCCATTTCATCATTATTCAGTATTATTCATCGTTATTCATCTTCACCTGCCGCTGCAGGTCTTGCTTCCGCGATAAAGCATTTACTTAGCCTTACATGCTAACTAACGTCAAGTCATAGGGGTCGTCTTGGGAAGGAGGATGTATCCTGTCCGATGTGGGGGTAGTTACTTCCCTTATCGAACCATTGAGCCTCCATCCGCAGGTATAGCTTAGACGACGTTAGGGCATAAAAAGATGGGTATAACGGACCCTGTGCTAGGGGAGACAGGCTAGGTACGTCCTCTAACACAGGCGCTTGCCCGCCCTAACACGTCACCACTATGACCTCCCGTCGGTCGTCAACGTCGAAGTCATATCCTGTCAGGTCCTGGGCTATCCTTGCCGTCAGTCCTGGGTACAACTTACCAATACCTATTTCTCCCTGGAAAATAGGGTCACATCTATCATAGTGCACCTCCGTGCACAAACCATGAACAGAAAGTGTCAAGCGGTATTGTGTTGTGTGGGATGTCATAGTTATACGGGGGGGGATGACAGTGGTGGCACAGTGCACTTTATTTGCGCCTGGCTTGTCGGATATCCAGCTAATGTCAGCTGCGTATTATTCCCTCTCACATGTTAGTGGGTAAGTTAAGGATGTGAAAGATATTCCCGTGTTAATGGGCAGTTGTAAGTATGTTAGAATCTGTGTAAGTATCGGTAAATGGATGGTAAGATAGGTCCAAGGAATCGTGGTCCTATGGGGATGTTGGGAAACGTTAAGTGGTAGGATCTCGACCGGTGTGGGTGAGGATTTTATTGGTTAGGACCTGGGTGTTCAGCGTGGTTGTTAGATACCGTGCTGAAGGAGTTAGGTTAGCATTTTTGCTCAAAACTGGCATGCAGGGTAAAAATGTTGGTTATAAAAATAAAACAATGCATGCACTGGTGTTAGCGGGTTAAGCCTGGGACGCTAAGCTGTTAGCTTTAAAGTTCCGAATGTTGATTAACATTTAGCCACGAGCGATAAATCATGGCGTACACCCTGTTAATTGCATGATTACCAAGTGCCGTGCATTATAGGGAACAATGGTACAAGGGTGTTAACTGTAGAGTGTTAATATGTATCTTGGGAGGGAGATGTGCTTTGAAGCTTGGACGCACTAGTCACAATATATGGCATCTGGGGCCATAATAATAATAATAATATGAGACTGCTGTCCATACTCGTAAAATATAATCTCTAGACTTATATACTATAAAGCCTATATTTTAAAACTGGTCATCTAGGATTATATAATATGATCCCTTAACTAGAGAAACTGTCTTATATGTATACATATATTCTAAACCAGGTTACATTTCAGCGCAATATATATGTGTGGCCTAAGTCCTCCCTATAGGGGGACTTAATGCTGCAAAAAATATTCTATCCGTCATACGGAAATGTGGGGGATCCATAAGTGTGTATTGCCATTCTATTAGTAGGGGGGTTGGTATATATGAATGCCATCTGTATGGTAAACGGGGCTATAAATTCCACTAAATGTGGCGTTTTAATTATGGATTTCAAGAGGGATACAATGCGCGGGGGGGATATTAATGCGCTATCGTTTAAAATAAGTTTGCTCGTCCAAATCTGGAAGAGATTATTTTGTTCAATATCGCTGTACCGCGAATAAAATAAATTAAAACCTCCTAAGTGGGAAGTAGATTTATATATTTGTATGGTCATGGAGACATGCTCGTGTTTTCCTATGTTGGATAGTGTGTCTATATAAGGGTGTATTCGAGGGCAAAGGTGTACTAAAGCCCGCTGAAAAATAAATTACGGTGTATTTGTGTGACGCGGCGCTGTGTGAATATCACCGATAATACTGGCTTTTTGCCGTGAAATATGCTGTCCCGGTGTTAAGTATTGAGGGATGAAGGGTGTGATCTGAAAGAAAAATATTTGGTTACCCTGGTGTGTATAGTATATTCCGAGAATTATATGTCTCGCCCTTACTGTCGTTTGAATTCAGCGCGCGAGAGGATATTAATTGTGGCTGCCTGCTAGTTACTCGTCACGTGAGAGGTGTGGCTTGAGATAACGTGTGTATACGGAAGGTATCAGATATCGCTACTGCGAGGCGGTACCTAGAGTGTTGATTGGCTGGCGGGCTGCAGTAGTGCATGTTTGTCGTGGCGCTGTTCTGATTGGGCCTGAGCTCTAAGAGTGGGTGTGAAGCACGGCGCTTTGTTATTATACAGTAAATGATCTGTCATAAGCACGTGTTATGTGTCAAATGGAGTGGTCGTCATTTGTTCATTGTCAAATGCTATACAGCCGGTGTATTATGTAATCTGGGTGTAGGCTATTGATTGTCCGTCTGTGTATCGGGAAGCTACGCATGTCCTTCTGTTGGGGAACTCTAATAGGATTACGCTGTTATCATAGCGTACTCAAATGTGGCAAATGATATATATATAACTACTGTGCTTTTTGTATACAATGTATGGAGTATGCTGGAGTATATTATTCATGTCCGGAAGCATATGGCGAATTCCTGTGGCTGTAAAAATCCTGGGTGTCACTGTATAGAAATATGCTTCAGTGGTTTACTCCCGCCTACTTCGGGAAAGTGAAAAATAATGCGGGGTGCAGTAATATGCTGGGTGTCCATCTATTAGACAAATGTTTCTGTGTTTTATTTCCACTTCCTGCGGGAAAATGGAAAATGGTGAGTATAAAAAATATTGAGTTATTCTGTACTTAATTTACAAATTGTCTTATCCTGTACTGGGAATGTGTGGCCGCATGTAGTGATTCCATGTGGGTGTAGCAATGTTGGGTGTCACCCTGTAGGAAAAGTGTTTACGTGGTTAGTCCCGTCTACTTCGGGAAAGTGAAAAGATAATGTGGGGCGCATTAATATGTTTATTCATAGTGAATATTGTATTCCGCGATGTTGGATTGTCCGTGGAGTAGCATAATGGGCTACATATACCGGGCATCCTGCTGTATGGAAGTGAGATCTATATACTGTATTCTCCTAACTGAATGTGTTGTTGTGGAGATGATGTATTCCTATTTCGTATATGATGTTTGTGGAATCAAGTGGATATTTAGTCTTTATATATTAAATAAAATCATCGGGCCTTTGTTAATCGTTATCTATAAAATTTGGCATGTCTATGTCTATGGTCGATACTTATTCCTGATCGTGATCCCAGGAGGGTAGGCTATAACCTGCTCTTGACTTGATTTACGCCTTAGGAAAACGTGGAATAGCTATGGACCATTAACGTATTAATTGCCGAATATATTTATATCTTTGCGCTCACGGCTGATACTCATCCTATAGTGTTTTGACCCAGGAAAGTAGGACTTAACCTGCCTTTGACTTGCTGACGCCTTAGGTCGGCTGTAGGACACTTATGGGCCATGGCGTTGTTGTGATACTAATGGACATATATATATATATATATATATATATATATATCAGTGGCGGCCGGTGGCTTGTAAAGCTGGGTGTTGCACCAACATTTCTGATGTCGCAATTTTATATGGGAAGTTTATACATGTAACAAAAATCAATTAACGTTAGATGAACTACATTTCTATAAAAACTGAAATACATGGGTTTTCCAAACTAACTGTACGTTCGACAAATAGACAAATTTTAATGGCTCTTTTGGGCTTCTTCCTATAAGAATTCATAAAAAAGCATATGTATGTATTTACGCCCTATGTCTGAGTTAATTGGAAGAATTTAAAACACAGCAGGTTGTCTAAGGTTGGGTCTCTATCTCCAGGATAATAAACATTCTCAACATAAAAACATGGCAACCGAAAAGTTTGTACGTTACGAAAAATGATTTTACTAACAAAGACGGGCACATATTCTGCATAAGGATAGGATTTTTTTACTATAGCTTGAACCCCATCAGAGGAACCAGCCATGAAGTGCGCTCTGTCATACGTCTGCGCAATTCATTTTTGCGGAGTTTCATTCAATTTCTGCTTCTTTAATTAATCCAGTAAACACGCTGCTAATGTGTGTGCATCATGTTTTGTTTGCCTCTTACTTCGTAACTTATCGGTACACAACAGCCATCTGAAATATGTTTGAAATATCACTAGTTTCATCTGCTATAATGGCTAAAATTTCCGATTCCTTTATTTGCTTTGATACTTCTTCTTGGCAAACCACCAACATAATCTGTAAAATTTAATTTTCAATTGTTTTGGACGTTCCTTTGAAAACAGTTGCCCTTACTAAAATGACATTTAACACAGCATCCAACTCAACGCTAAATTTAATTAGTTCTCTCAAAACACCTGGATTTGTTGATGTTACACTTTCATCATGATCACGCAAGGCCAGTACGAAAGAGCCACAGAAACGAATACAGTTTATTACAATATTTAACACATACCTATTGTGCCTAACTTCTTCGTTATATTCCGCAATTTACCTTCTATAGACACTGTCCAATTGTGCAGCTTCGTTAACAGTTCCAAAAAGTGTCAATTTCAAACAGCTGAAGATTGGTTGGTTCCTCAGTTTAGGAGCTGCGACAACGCGGTCATATCCTGTACTTTGGATGTGTGGAGAATCTGTCTGATAACCGGTGTTAATTGTGATGGCTGTATTACTGAGTGTCATCTGTTTTTAATTCAAGTGAGGACTGCAGACATTGAATTTCAAGCAGTTTCTACTTTTGGCGCCAAAGGCCACCGTAAACGACTACTAGTTCAGAACTTGGTTACTACACGCCACCGCAGTCGGCTCCTGGCGACGAACGTTGGAACCTAAGAGCGTTGTTCAAATTTTTAACCTATAATTTAGCTTCACACAGGTGTAATTAGTGGAAGATTCTTTAACATGCCATAAATCTATGACATGGGACCACCGGCTTTACTTCCCCTCCGAAGGAATGCATACTGAGGGATTTTTAACGCTCTTAAAAATCCGACGACTTCGGCCGGGTTTGAACCCGCGATCTTGGACATAGAGGCTCAGCATGCTACCAACTACGGCACCAAAGCCACTCAGCTGAAGATTCATGTTTCTTTATTTTAGGGATTAATTTCCGTAACTCCTATTTTGGTCCACGTGGATTCTCCACCAACAAACATGGAAAACAGAATAAAGCGTTTTTAATGTCGCATTCACATAACCAATTATTATTGCCTTAAATATATCCTCTAAACGCCCTCGTAGCCTATACTTATATTTTGGACAATACTTATCTGGTAATGGTCAACCGAGTGTTTTTACTGTGAGTTTATCGTCATCAGGGAGCTGGGAAAGCTGTCTAACTAGTAAATTACTTGCTCTATTAATTTTCACTTACACTCCACTATACAATTAATGTTTCAAACTAAACATTCCGTTTAAATAAAATACTAACTTACAAGATGCACAGATGATACATCTGGGTGCTATATCGGAAAGTGGCGCGAAAGGCAAACTAACAAAACACTGAATTTTGCTAGCCTGAAATTTCGTAGTGAATGCATAGTAGTGAATAAACCAAACAATAATAATAATAATAATAATAATGCACGGTTATGTATCTGCCTGGAACAAAAATACTCAATCAACTAAATACAGAACTAATCGCAACACAAATCCCGCAAGAACAAGAGTGGTAAAAGCAAACATAAACCGCTACAGTACACCAACAATACGTCGCAAAATAGTTCAGTCACTTATCTACTGTACTTATAGCATAGTGGCGTTCTTAGGCTCGCTTCACAGAACAATTGACAAAAATATTAAATGAAGTTATGATGAGAAAACATCTAAAAATAATTGGTTGTGAACCAATGTCTCCCTATGAAATTCCGATATTTGTACTGTTGCGGGTGGTGTAGCATTCCCTAGTGGTGTGGGAAAGAAACTACCCTTCAGGGGCGGATGACCTCGTAGTTCCGCCCCTTAAAACAACAGTAACTAACTAACTAACTAACTAAACTACCCTTCGCGGGGTAAGAGAAATCGAGGGTGTTGCCATTTCCAAAGAGTGGTGTAGTCTAACGGTGCCATTTGGAACTGAGTGTTGCCAGGGGGCTGGCAGCTCGTCTGCAACTCCCTACTACCCATGCTGGCCAGCAAGCAAGTACAAGCTTGGCCTCGTCCCTGCCGGCCGCGCTGTCTACTTGGGAGTCGCAACAAGAGAGCTAACCCCCTGGAGTTTGATTTGAAGGCGGCAGCTTTTATAGGTACAGTGCGAAGCATTACGATAAATAATAACAAAATATCGATGATTTAAACACATTTTTGAGTGCATTAGATCTATAAAACTAAAACATTAAAGGGAAAAAAATCGACGAATTAGTTGTAAAATTATTGGGAGTTGTGCAACGCTGCAACAATATCACCAGCCGCCCTTGATATATATATATAGGTATGTGTCATGTCGTGTCACGTTGCCTCAAAACGAAAATATGTAAGTTTAATGTGGCCAACTTACGATTGTAATGCTAAGTGTGTATCTACTGTGTAGATGTGAATTAAAGGGGATCTATATAAGGATTTGTGGTCATGTTGGAGCCTTGTGGCACTTATGAAATTATGAAATTACTTATAAAATTACGAATATCATTTCGTCATTTAGTAGATCAATATGAACAGTTTGTACTTAGCGTAAGGATGATAAATGGTGCCTTAAGTCGACTGTTAGGGGAATACCCCAATCCCCTAGACATTTCTAGGAGTCCATTCGGTCGTCGGCTAGGATGAGATGATTATAATTATAATTGTAATTTAAATGATTTCCCTGCTCCGTCGACTACGATGGAAAGTCGCCTTGTGTGAAAACTGTTCATTTTGTCTGTCTTTATGACGGTACTTGGTGGTCAATGCCACTGTGATCTAGAAAATAAATTTTAAAAGATCTCCTGTGAGGAGAAAAAAATATATGGACAAGAGTATGTGTTAATGTCATGCGTGCTGTATATAACTTGTGAGTCTTTGAGTTCTGGCGTCTCGGGTGTCGAGAATCTGTGTGTGCATTTCTCGCATCCGGCATTGCATGCAGAGCGCGACTCACTGTCTGTGTGCAGTTTGCATTACTTATTATGTGAAGTGATTGCATATGTATTAAAGTACATCTCGTGGATTGCAGTGTATGGGATATGTAATATGTGTAAGTATAAGTTAACCTTATTTCCAGTGTTTCCTAACCGTTTGTACAGCTGACCTATATATGCTGACGCTGTGACGGTATGATAACCTGTGTGATTGTGTCACATCCTACTGGCTGTCGTGGTAGAAATCTACCTGTGTACTAGCGCAATCGTGTGCGGAGTGATACTAAGTGTCGCTAACCCTGTCATGAGTATTAATCTGCTTTGGCCTATATTGAAATCCGCTAACCTGTGCTGTTGTATGTGTTAGGCCATTGTGTGTATGCACTGCGGCTAACCTGTGTTATTGTGTTGTCTGTAGCTCTGTATGTGCTTTCGCTACTGCTGGAGTAATGGCGTTCGCTATAGAAATTGTATTATATGTTCCGTAATTTATTATATTTGGCCCTATGTATCAACTTATTGGCCTATTATGTGATAATGTAGTGTATCGGCCTGTCATCCCGCCTTAATATGGGGTGACTTGGAATCCGTGCACTTTTCAAAGTGGTGTAAGTAAAAGTGTTGTGTATTAATCTCCTAAATGTGGTCATTAGCTATGGGAGTGTTAGTCCCTCTGGTGTTATGGGAAATGTATGTAAGCGCCTATTATTTATCACATCTGTCGGAATTTGTCATCGATCGCTGCCGAAGGTATATATATATAAACAATTAAGTTATGTAGTGGTGCTTATCAACTGTGTTCTGTAATTATATTTGTGTGGGAAGGGCACGTCACTGTATCGTCCCTTGTGACAGGTGAGTTAATCTTCAGTCGGTCGCCTAATGCTCGTGACCGTGTATGGAAATCTATATGCGGTTAAGTAGGTTAAAATGTGCGCTGTGTATAAGTTTGTATGAATATAAAGTGTTTTGATATCTTTCTATGGTAAAGGAATCTTTCCGTGGTTTGCCATGTGTCCTCCATGTGTGTGAATGACCCGTGTTACGCACGGCCATGTATGAGCGTGGTAGTCTACGTGACTGGGTGGAAAAAGCTGTTGCTATGCATGCGTCGTGTATCGCTGATTGAGCATTACGGCTCTCGTTACTTCCGTATGTTGGGACAGAGGATTGACCTGGCTTGCTGTGCACTGTGTATTACATGTGCAAGGCCTTGTCTATAATATATTATCTGAAAAAACATTTATGCACTTTACATATTATAAATATTGACCTATTATTAATAATGTTAAGTCGGTATCTCCTATTTGAAATTTTACAATTGAAGACTATTTATGGTGTGGGGCCAAATCGGGATTGGTGTTGACCTCTGTTTCAGACTGTGGTCACTAGATGCCATAGTGCAATTGGCGCTAATGCCAATGCTTATTTGGCGTTCCGTGTTTATGGGGACTTAAGGGGAATGTGAGGCATATGTGCTACTAAATATATATCTAGCCTTGATCTGTCTGAAACTAGTGTGTGTGAACAGAATTCATTATCCTAGACATACATGAAACAAAATAAATATAACCTGGTACACATTATTATATCATTTATAACTAAACATGCAAATTTATAATTAAGCTCCGTATTTATGGATTGTGGGGAACTGACGGTGACTGCTAGTTGTGAGCATGTCTACTAAATGCCATAGCGCATAGGGCGCTTGTTTTTATTCATATGGTCCTGGGTTTGAGCTGTGTGTGGGAAAAATATAGCTTACTCTCTGAGACTGGTGATTTAACGCTTTCGTTTCTTAGCCACGGAGGGTTGAGGTGTGGGGGTGGTTTTCCGGGAATGGTATGGTTTCATACGCCGTACATGAACCGTATCCTTAATAATTTTGTGGTTGTGCCGAATGTTGACTAGGTAGTTTAGGTCCGAAATTTTCCTCTGGCTTCTGAACGGACCTGTCCATTTCGGGATAAGGAATTCGGATACGTTTTAATGCGAGTGGGTGACCATATCATAATGAGTTGTCCGGGTTTGTATTCCTGGTGTTTGTGAGTTTTATCATATGTGAGTTTCTGCCTGTTTTGTGAGGTGCGGATATTATGTCGCGCGGTATCACGGGCTGTGCACAAGTATTGCAACCTTTCAGCGTTGCTAGGGAGTGTATCCTGTGGGATGTAAATGTTGTCGATCGGACTGCGTGGATGGTATCCGTGTAAGAGAAAGTGTGGGCGTGTTTGGTCGCCTGCGACACGGATGTGTTGTAACTAAATGTTACTGCTGGGAGGTAATTATCCCAGTCAGTGCCCTTGTCGTTAGTAAAACGAGCCATCGCGCTGCCAAGGATTTTGTTCATAGCTTCAGTTAATCCATTCGTCTGAGGGCTGAAACTAGTGGTTGCATAGGCTCTTATGTGAAGTAATTTAAGGAGCTGTGTAATGACATTGGATGTGAAAACTGTTCCTCTGTCGGATAATAATGTGTGGAAAATACCATACTTGGTAATTATTTCCATGAGGAACTCTGTAATTTGGTGTGCGCTAGCTTTTGGGACCGCTTTGGTGATAATGTATCGGGTAAGGTATTCGGTTGCTACCAGTATGTATTTGTTACCTTTGTCTGATGTCGTAATTGGACCCTTTACGTCAATACCTATGCGGTGGAAAAGTTCACCTACAGGGATGGAGTGGAGTAATCCATGGGGTTTACCAGGGCGGTGTTTGTATCTCTGGCATGTGTGACAAGTTTTAAGGAACTCTGTGATATCATTTTTCATGTTTTCCCAATAGTACTTGTTACGAATGCGCAAATATGTTTTATGGACTCCAAAGTGTGCGCCGTTAAGGGGTGGGCAGTGATAGTCCGTCATTACGTGGTTTCGGAGTGTAGTGGGAAGGGCAACGGGTGTGACGTCATGTGTGGCCGTGGATTTGTACCTAAGGATATCGTCCTTATCGATAAAAAAAATCTGCGTGATAAGCGGGCAGTTTTACTGTCTACCTGGTCGCGATTCTGTAAGGCAATCCTAATTTGTCCCAACTGGGGATCGTTTATTTGCTCCTGTTTTATATCAATGTGAGTAACGGCAAGTGTGGGTAAAGAGTCCCAGGCATGATTGATATCCTCGTCAGGTGGTTCGAGTACAGGTAGTTTCGAGAGACCTTCTGCATCAAGGTGTGCCTTACCTTTCTTGTGCTTAACCTCAAATGTGTAGTCATATAATTTAAATATGAACCTGTTAAGCCGGGAATTGGGATTTTTAAATTTATCCCAGTAAAGAAGGCTGGCGTGATCCGTAATTACCGTAAAGTGGATACCATACAGATATGTTCGGAAGTAATTTACGGCCCAAGAGAATGCGAGCATCTCTCTTTCGGTCGCGGAATATCTGGTTTCTACCGGTGAAAGTTTACGGCTAGCGTATGTAATTGGGTGTTGTTTGCCATCATCGGCCTCTTGCAGCAGGGCTGCCCCGATGCCAAATTGGCTTGCATCCACATGTACGAAGGTGGGCCTACCTTCCTGAAAATGCTGGAGCAGGGACGGTGTAGTGAGTAAATGTTTAAATTTATCGAAAGCCTCTCTATGTATTTCTGTGACTAATGGGCGTTTTCTCGTGTGTAAGTTCGTTTAGGGGGTTAGCTGTCTGTGCAAATCCGTGAATGAAACGACGATAATAACTCGCGAGACCCAAAAAAGAACGTAACTGTTTAATGTTTTCCGGCATTGGAATGTCGGTGATGGCGGCGACTTTGGCAGGGTCAGGTGTGATGCCGTCGCAGCTAACAATGTGACCGAGAATGTGGACCTTCGTTTTTGCAAATTGACATTTGGATGGTTTTAGCTTCAATTTAGCATGCCTGATCCTGTCAAAAGCTTCGTTCAAGTGTATGATGTGCTCTTCCAATGTTTGTGAGAAGACTGTTATGTCGTCTAGATAGGTTAATACCGAGCGGTATTTGAGGCCCGCGAATGCCTTTTCTACCAATTATTGGAATGTTTGACTGGAATTCTTTAAACCCATTGGAAGGACGGCATAACCGAAGAGGCCGTTTTCGGTGACAAATGCCAACTTATGCCTATCGGGTTCATAGACAGGGACTGAATAAAATCCGGAATAACAGTCCATTATCGAGAAATATTTAGCTCCGCTTAAGGTCTCTAGATAAGTGTCTGTTCGCGGTAGCGGGTAATTGTCACTCTTAATTAGTCTATTAAGGCGTCGATAATCTGTGCAAAACCTATGGGAACCATCGTGTTTACGGGTAAGGAGTACCGGAGCACTATAATTGGACACAGTGGGATGGATGATGCCGGCTTCCAACATCTCCTGAATCTGTGTTTCTATGGCTTGTCTCTCCTTGGCGCTAACTTTGTAAGGTGCCTGGTGAACCGGAGCATCACTGGTCAATTCGACACGGTGGTGAATTAAGTCGGTCACTGCTAAATCGGCAAGGGAATGTGCAAAAATATCCTTATATTCTTCTAATAGGTTTGCAAGCTTTGTATTCTTCTCTGGGGTTAGTGACTGTGTTTCCCCAGTGGCGGGTGTGGCTGTGTTAGCATTTGTGTTCGTTGGCGGAGAGATGGTAACCAACGGAGAGACCTGGTGCGGGCGCGTGACTCGCTGCGCTCGTGGATTGTATGTGTTTCGGGCGTACGATATTGGGTGTGTAGTGATAAGGTCTCCGTTCATTAATCGTATTTCATTAGTGACAAAGCTAATGTTGGCTTCGAACTTGGCAAGAAAGTTCGTGACGATGATGCCCGGAACGGAAAGGTCCTTAATTACAAACATGGGATATCTAGTTTCAAAAGAACCTATCTGGAGATGTATGTCAGTAATGCCCAAGCATGAAATAGTTTGGGAATTAGCAGCCACAAGGCGAGTGTTGAGAGGCATCCTATGTATGCGCTCGCCGTTAATGTACTTACTGCTGACACAGCAAATAGCTGACCCGGTATCTAATAAGATCTGAATTTGATACCCGTTAATTTTGGCCGGGCTAGAGAGGGCTGTAATATTGTGTCCATCCTGTGCAGTATACATGTTATTAAGAGTATATGTAATGATCGGTGCTGTGGGATCTTGGGACGGTGAATCATGTTTATCGTTCTTTATCGCATCCTGCGAGACTGTTTGTTTTGCCGGTCTGTTACTTGTGTTGAGCAAACGCGGTGTTGTGGTCTGATCACTGAACCTGACACGCATTGCTGAGTCCCGTGAAACTGGGATTCGCACTTCAGCTGTGTCATGCCCGTCTGCCATGTGTATTGTCCTAAGCTTTCTCTTGAGCTTTCGGTGGATTGAGAAATATTTAGAATGATGTTTGCTGTCCCGGGATGTTAATCCTGGCCTCGGCAGGGGTGTTCTAAAGGGCCGGTGTGTGTGAGTGGTTGTGGGTTTACAGCCGGCTTTCTGTGAAGGTAACTTATTCGCGCCAGTTGCGATACAAGTCACCGGCTTTGCCGCGCCTGGTTTAGTGGTCGGGCCGCTTGGGTCCACGGGTGGAATCAATGTGGGTGGGCGTATCACGGGTAGTTTAACTACGCTGGTTGTGGAAGCGTCCTTAGGGGTTGTGATCTTATTGCTGGTTTTTAATATGCCTTTAGTGTCCTTTTTTCCAACTTGAGGGGCGGAGGGTTGAGTTGTGTGAGGCGATTTGTTAGTGAGAGGGCTGTAGTGACCCGCATTTGGATTTCCCGTGATCAGAAGGTATAGATGTTGGTCATATCCTACTGTGGTAAAAGAGGGTTCCATCTTGTCAAGTGTATAGACATGTATGTTTGCCTTAAGGACATGGCCTAAAGCGGTTACCTCCGTTGCACCAGCATAGGTGCCACTTCGATGCATGTAATCCCCATATGCATATTTATTGGGGAATAAGGCATCATTACCGTCGGCGAGGAAATATTTGAACTCGTCCCAGTGTGCCATAACATACATGACCAGCTGTGTTCTGAGCTCTTTATGCTGGCCCTCATTTCTGTGGAGCAGGAAACTGAGTGCTCGAAAGAGGCAGTTACCGTCCCCTTTTACCGTATGTGCCTGGAGCTGCGATCGGGGAGGTATTTCCTGCGCTGTATTCTGGCGGGCGGAAGTTGGGGGGATTTTCGGTTTACTGAATTTGACAGGGCAATTGTTCTGCGAGGGTTGATTGGAATGCTTAATGGTTACCGGGGAAGGGTTATCCGATTGTGTGGGTGCTGGCCCTTCCCTAGCTAATAGTTTTTTTTGGCTGGGAATAACCTCTGTTGTCTGTATAACGAGGTTGTCACCTGGGCGCCTCGTCTCGCCAGTTGTTTGGCCGGGGCTGATATTGGGGTTCGGGGTGTAAGCCTCGTCTATCACGCGGGGGTGAATGCCTTCGTGAATCCCGTGGAGGGTGGTCGGGCAGTGGATAGTCCTCCGGTCCTCTTTCTCTTTGGACAGGGACGTATGGAGGGTATGCTGGGGGAGGCCTTTCGTATTGAGGCTCATACCGTTCCTGCTGCGGGGGAGTGTTTGGCCGACGGTATTGTGGGGCATTGGGTGGTTGTGTGTATCTGGTGTTTTGGTTACGATGCCAAGTTCGGTCGTCCCTATATTGGGGATGACGGTTAGGTGTATGATCTGGGGATGGATTGCCGCGTGGGCGAGTATTTGCCAGGTACTGTGTCTGCGGGAAGGGGTGGGATTCGTTACGGCGTGGCACTTCCTCCTGGTATTGCGAATAATAGTTCGCCTCTCTTACCGGGGGTGAATTGTGCCAATGGGGGTTGTTAGGTCTACCATGCTCCTGTTGATCGCCCCTTGGTGATCGCCATGCATCCCTAGGGTCATCCCTACGAGGGCGGGCTTTAGGGCTAGCGTGGATGGCCGTAATCTGCATCTCCTGCATCTGTTTGGTCAGATCGCGGATTTGCTGGTGCAAATCACCGTTGTCCGTGCGGATGTGCTGGTCCACGGCTTTTTGCGTCATTTTATTGCCCTCTTCGATAAATCTAATATTGGTTTGTAACTCTAGTACGGTGTTGCTTTGCAATGTGCAGAGCTTGTCCACCAAGGTAGGGCGCATTCCCTGCATAAGGAGCCGTACTTTCTGCCTGTCTGGCATCTCCCTATTATATCTTTCACACATTAATAATTTTGCATTAATGTATGCCTGTGTGCCTTCCGTGGGACCTTGTGTGCGAACGCGGATTTTGTCATACAAATCATCCTCATCAGGGTGTAGTTGAAATGTATTGACGAGGGCGGCTGAAAACTGTTCCCACGTGGCATCGGCCAAGGTGGCTTCATGGAGTTCGTACCACGTGAGGGCCGATTTAGTGAGGTAGGCTGGTAAGAGGCGTTTTTTTAATCCTCAGCTGTCCAGCCGTTAATCTTAGCCGTTCGATTGAAGGCTCTCAGATATTCCTCGGGGTCCTGCTTGTCACCTGGGTATTTAGCAGGTTGTATCATTGGATACTTCGTAGGCATGGCCATGTCCGCGCTGAAGGAGGTGTTGGGGGTAATAAAGGGGGTGCGCTCAACTGGGGAATCTAAGTCGCTGTTATGTAGTGCAACGTTTGAGTGTGCGTGGCTTAGGGGTTGCTGGTGAACCTGAATTGGTGTGATATAGGTATTTCCGCTTTAGGAGGTGGCTGGGTGGTTAGGGGTAGAGTGTGGAGCGTCCTGAGGGTCGAATTGCTCAGTACCCTGGATATTATCCAGCGACAAGTTATGCTCAATGTTAACCTCTTGTAGTGTGGAAAGCGCCTTGTTAATATTGTCGCCTATATTTAAGGCAATGGCGTTTATATCTTCGATTAGCTTCCCGTTTGAAGAATTGAGTGGAATTTCGTTTAACTGTTGTAACAGGACCTGCAACCCGTTGTAGGTTTGCTGCGTGTCACTAATGTGTTGTAATATAGCGTATGGTAATGTGGGGGTGAATTCCTCACTATCACCGCTATCTGAGGGCGACTGTTGAGCGTTCTGTATCTGTGCTCGTGTGATGGTACGTTTTTGTCTGATTGCGTTTGGGTACTTGAGTTTAAGATTTATAACTGCGTCCTCAAGTTCGGTAAGTAATTGGCCTGCGTTATGTTTTGTTATTAAGTCAGGGTTTTTAACCAGGATTTTAGGGCGTAGTAGTTTGGTGGTAACGGTGAGGGTGTGTGCTGTATCTCTAAATGCACGCCTGACCTTACTAGGATGTTGGAATTTGAGCATGGATCTCTACTGTACGTCCTTCTGTAAGGGCGTATCTATGGGCATATAAATTGTGTATGGCTAGGTAAGGGTGGCGTTTAAAAATGTATTATCTATCGGGGCGGGCTTGGGTTGGGTATAAAAATATTATCTGACCCTTATTTCAAAAAAAAATCCCAATTTTGGGTGGCGTTTGCTTGGCTAGAAAGAGGGTTTAGGTTCTAGGGATCTTTTCCGCGGAATACGTTGTCTGTATTCCTGTAGGCGTTGTTTTAAGACAACGTCGCGGTACCTAGCGGCTCCACCATTTGTAAGGTACCTGTGAGGGTTGCCTGTACAAAGAATTAACCTAAGGGATGAAATTAGTGTGATTAGGGGGCGAGCTTGGCAATTGCTGTAAGAGGTATGAATTATTTAGTGATTTGCGATCGTTAGTACGAACTGCAAGGAGAACTCCCCAATGTACTGCTTGACGGGGTAGTTCCGGGTGAGGATGTGTTTGGAGAGGTAATTTAATTATTACTCTGTGCGCGATAGTGGTACCCAGCGGTCTAAAGCAAGTCGTAAGCAGGCGAGCTAACGGGCAACCTGCTTGTGTCAGTGCTGTGCGGTAGCGCTCGGCTGACGTCACGAAGCAATTAAACAGTAAAGCTAATTCTAGATCCTACCTAATGGGGAAGCTAAGAGGGTAGGATCTTATCAGCTAATTAAATAAGGGATAAGACCAGTGACTTCTGTTACTTTTAAATTTAATGTGTACCTCGATTTTGAGGTACGCTTGCAAATAGCTGTTCAAATGATAGAAATGAATAATTATTACAGTCCAAGCACAGGGGAATGGGAGTGTAGTATGATTGTACGTGTAGTGATCGCTTGAGTCATTTACACTTCAGCTAGCAGCAGCGGTTCGTCACGTCGGTAGCACTTAGACAGACTGATCCCGAGGGCATGACCTCCCGTCGTTCTTATAGGCTTCTCGTGCTACGTCTGCGGAATCCGTACATTCCTCCTAAGTCATAATCCTTTCTAGGGTCGTTGCCTGGGACACGAGGCTACTTGAGTTCATATAGGTGATAACTTATTGGTCTTATAATTTTGTAATTGTATTTGTAGGTTTCTAAAGTAATTGCTTGGAATTTGGATTTGTCGGGGATTTTATTTAGGGGATGAGGGTGGCGTACCCTAGGGGTACAACAATATTTTCAGTATTGAATAAAATGAAAAAAAAAACCTGTTTTTCCTGTTAAAATTCGTCAAGTTTTATTTGTCTGGTTATTGTGTTTTCGTTTTTTGAGTTTGCAAAAAAAAATTGGTCTCCGTTTGGGGGGAGGGGTGTCATGAACCCCGTGACCCCTCCCTTGAATCCGCGCCTGCAGTTAAACCTGCCTAAAGCGGAACGCAATAGTTCCGGATTTATGTTTCCATTTTTTCTGGTTTCCGTTTTACAAAGGGTTGAGTTTTAATAAGACAAAATACACTACAGAGAAATACTGTATTATTGGTGTATTTTTGCAAATACACGGAAAGAAAGAATTAGCTTTTGCTGTTCTTTATTACTTTATATCAGTCCATTCATTTAAATTTCTTTCCCGCACACACCAACATCGAACTGTTACCCCCCGTTTGCCCCGTGCATTTGTTCATTTTTTCTGTCAGTTTTTTACAGAAACGCATATTCCGCTGAACCAGCCTGACAGAGTCCCATTGCTGCCTTCCGAACTTCCATTGCTTCAAACCATGAAGACTTCTATATTAATCCGCAGGGCGTCGTGTTCTTCACCAACCAACTACTCCATGAAGACACCGCTCCAAGAAGAATTTTGTTTCTGTCAAGTTTTTTCATGTTTATGTATGCCCTGTTTTGTTTCCTCCCCTCTCGCCCGCTTCCCCCTCTTCTCGCCTCCTACTGCTCTCTTCTCCGCGCGCGCAGCCCGCTCGCTCGGTCACTTCACTTCTACACTTCGTCTCGACTTGTCTCCGCGTCGTGAGCAACCGCTCAACCTCTCAGTGCACTTAATTTCTTGTTGAACATGCCGTCTAGGCTGGTGTGCTTTCTCTGCGTCTAGCAGCCCTCACTTGTACGTCGGAAGTCGACCCAGTCAGTTCGAGCTCCTCTAAAGCTCGCCTCCTCAACTCTAGAGGCAAACTTTTAAATTTCTACGCCATGTTAGAATTTTAGTATCAACCGTCAAAAGGAACATCGCCTTCGCCATGAAGCAAAGCTAAGTACTACTTCTACGTTCTTCGATTTATTTTAATTGATTTTAAATAGCTACATGCTTTTTAATGATCATTTTATAGGCAGTGTGAGATTTCTATATTTGGGACAATAATCATCCTTCGCGGGATTTTCTATGTTGGGCTTTTGTCTATCTAAGCCAATCTTAACAGGAAGCAGCATTTCTTATGCTTATTAAATGAGAGATTTTCTCACAACGCGGGATACCATTAAATTACCCACTGTCTATAAAATACTTAGCTCGTTCCACCGCTGGACTATCTTTTGCCCAATTCTTCAGTCATGATTGCTCTGGAACCTTCCAGAACTTGCACTCTAACTACCAGTTATACTGTCATGTACTTTCCACCCACATATGGGAATACCTTTTCAAACTAAGGAATCTTCCTTATGAACTGCTAATCAATAACTAATTTTTTCTTCCTCCGTTAGGATTTTTTTCTGTGCATTCAACTATAACCTACAAGTTTCTCAAGCAATAGACTCTCGCATATCTAGTTTAACTAGTTATTTTCCATCATTGCAATGACTTTCTTTGCCATCAACTTTTTGTGCTACTACAGTGAACTTTTCAACTATATCAACAGACTATAGTGAAAAACAGTGTTTGTTCAACATTTCATCCGCGTCGCGTTCGTCCGTGTACAATAAATACGGCCATGAACACTTTTCCTCAATCCTATTTGATCTTTCCCAAACCCCTTACTAACAAACCAAAATAATAAAATTGATACTTTAGGTCTTTTTTTCAATGAGGTGTCACTCTCAATAAGTGCCCTCCCTCTCTTGCTTTATGTACAACGAATTAATGTCTGTAAAACTTCGTGTCTAGTACACGCCTTAAATTATATTGTTTCTCCCTTCTAATTAGGGAATACAATTTTTTCAACTCATAAGTGAGTTATCTCTAGGTTTCACGAAAGGGAAACTTGCCCCATTTGTCTCGTGATCCCTACTTAAACATAGGAATTCTAGAAACTTCCTTTCGATTGCTCTCTTCAGGTTTCACAATAAGTGACCTGCCCTATTTGCATAATCTTCTATGTATAATAATTTAAAGTAATTCAGTATCAATATAAGAAGTTATAGAAACTTCTATTTTATTCTTCCTGCTTTTTGTTGTTACTTTCAAAGTTATTATTTCTAAGATACTTATCTAGAAATCCTTAAAGTACACACCTTGTACTTGATTTATTGTCTAACTTTGATTACGTCAGTTATCTTAAATTTTTCATTTATTTATCTTCGCCATTTCAAAATCTTACGAAGATTTTAAAGCATATAAAAGGTTTAAAACCAAAAGAGTTATCAATTGGCTGGCGCAAGCTTTAGATGTTTTCGGAGGTCTGCGACCCCAATTGTTTATAGAAATCAAAATTATATATTTGTTACAAAACCTGCTTCCTTTTACATTGTTAAATAAATTAAAATTTATTCTTTTGATTTATCATTTCTCAAACATAACGGTTAGGCAAGATCCTGTCTTCCCTAACTCTTCCTAGGTTCATGCCCTCGTTAATAAAAATGATTCTATTGATAGGGCGTTCACCACTTGTTGCATTTGAGCAAGAACTCTTAGTTGTAACTTATGTCAAACTCTCTTCCTATTTATCCATCCTTTTTCTCCGGTCCGAAACCCACTTCCTTTTTTTTCATCGTCTTCCCTTGGGGGTTAGGTTATTCCCAAGCTAATAATCTACCCAATTATCACATAGGATTACTATGAAAACGCTTGCACAAGCACCGTTGAAAGGAAACGGTTGGCTCTATCCAAAAGGAAAACAAATCCTAGGACTTTGGTGCAAGTACAGTCACACTCAATATTTAGTATATAGCTTTGTATTATGGATAATATAATTCGTCTTAGCCATGTTATTAACGCCTACAGTTCCGGAATTTCTTTCCGTTTTTTGCGTTAGGCAGTTTTCCGGTTTACAGTGTCATTTTACATAGGAAATACCTTCGTTGCGAATGTTGTTTTCCGTTTGTCCACGTTTCCGATATATAAAGGGTCCGGTTTAGGCAGGTTTTACTGTATTTATGTGTAGATTTTATGTACATTATGTTCTGTTGTATTTTTGGAAACATTTCGCGTCAAAATCTGTGTATCTTTGCAGTGTTAGCAATTGCAAAATGCTTGCTCTTGGCCAACCAGATGACAGACAGCGGGCGTTGCCAAGCGTACACGACTTGAGAATTATAGATGGCGATGATATAACACATTGTTTTTATGGTGCTATCAGTTATGTGTTTCCCCCCAGGGGCTCACATCTAGTGGGACGTGGGTTGGCGACCACGGGGCCCCAGCTGAGTTCGGCATTGCTTCCACTTACTTGTGCCGGGCTCCTCTCCGTCTTCTTTCCTGTCGACCTCACTTGGTCAACTCTTGTTCTCTTCCGACCCCGACGGTATTAGGGTATCCGAGGCCTAGGGAGTCTCTTCCTTTCCCGCCTTAATTGGCCCTTGTCTCATCTTTTATGATACCCTCCTTCTGCGAGGGGTCAGCCTTGTTTTTCTTTTCCTGTTATATTCTGCCTTCTGCTCAAGGCTCTCAAGGAGGCAGGCTCCACCACTTCTGGTGCACCCTAGATATTGCTACACTCTCAGGGGCTCACGGCTGCTGAGTTCGGGAGTTGGCGACCCCGAGGGATTCCTGAGCAGGGTCCGGGTTTCCCCCTTTTGTCCATTACCTGTGGGGGAAACCCTCTCCTCTTTCACTTTTTTATCTGCCTTTCATGGCTCTGCTTCCTTCCAAGTCCCTCAATCCGCATTCTTCGAGGGTTGAGGGCATTTCTTTTCCTCCTGTCCTTTATTTGCCTTATTCTCCTTTTGTTGTCCATTTCTTCTTCTAGTATATAAGTTCGTACTTAGTTTTAGTTATAGTTTACATTTCATTATCATCTTCAAGATCACCCAATCAATTAGGGGCCGATAACCTAGATGTTTGGCCCCTTAAAACAACAATTATCATCACCATCATCAATTATGTGTTTGTTATTATAGGGCACTGGAGAAAGGAAAGCAGAACCCAAATGTCTACTAGAGTACCAGACAAGGATTATGGTAGTGAAGATATAACACATTTGTTGTATGAATCGGAAGAAGAAGATGAAGGTGAAGAAGGGAGTGAAGAAGGAGATTTAGTGGAGGATGATAGCGTACATGATACTGGTGATAGTGAAGAAGAGGAAGAGCAAGAAGGTTCTGAAGAAGGAGACAAAATTAGTGGTTGTGGCACATCACTTGGCCAGTTGCCATCTTCAGACCCTCAGCACATCCCAATAAAATCTAATCCCTCTGAACCTGATGAACTAGGAAGCACTGATTTTGATGGTAATATATTTACGAGGAAAAAAGTCCTTAGAGGAAGAAATGGTCACCCTTGGTCAACTAACCCACAAAAACGTACTGCCAGAAATCAAGATCCAATTTTCAAGTACGGTCCTGTAGATAATGCAAGAAATGCAACCACTCCAATAGAATGCTTTGAGCTATTTTTTAATGATGAAATGACTGACAAAATCGTGTTTCATACTAATAAACAAATAGACTGTGGGAGAGTTCACTATATAGGTAAAACATGTACAATGTCTCACACCTGTAAAGAAGAAATGCATGCTCTGTTAGGACTACTTGCATTCTCAGCTGTTATGAAGAACAATGATTTGAGTGTGAGAGAACTATTCAATCCTACATTGTGTGGAACAAAATACAAGTCAACAATGAGCTGTGAGAGATTTGAGTCTCTTATAAGGTGTCTACGATTCGACGACAAAGAAACACGAGAGGAGAGGAGGGAAATTGATAACTTTGCACCAATGAGAGAATTGTGGGACAATTTTGTTCAAAACTGTAAAACTAATTACAGTCCAGGAATGTTTGTAACTGTAGACGAACAACTGCTGGGGTTTAGGGGCAAGTGCAAATTCCGTATTCATATACCCAACAAACCTGCGAAATATGGTTTAAAGATTGTGATGGCATGCGATGTAAGCACTAACTACATGATGAATGCAATTCCTTATTTGGGAATGAACACCAAGACAGATGGTTTGCCACAAGGGGAATATTATGTAAAAGAACTGACAAGACCTGTTTGTGGTACCCATAGAACCATAACTACAGATAACTGGTTTACTAGTGTTAAGCTGGCAGATGATCTGTTAGAAGCACCATACAAACTAACGACAGTTGGTTCATTGCGCTTAAACAAACAAGAAATTCCTCGAGAGTTGCTCAACAAACATTCCAGAGAAGTTGGTTCATCAATATTCTGTTTTGACAAAGAAAAGACACTGGTTTCTTATAAACCTAAACGAAACAAAATTCTTTGTTTGCTGTCAACTGCTCATGAAAACGTAGAGATAGACTCACTAACAAAGAAGCCAAAAATGGTTGATATGTATTACCAGACAAAAGGCGCTGTAGACTCAATGGATCAAATGTGTCAAACAATTACGTGTAGCCGGAAGACAAAACGTTGGCCTCTTTGTATTTTTTTTGGAATGCTGAACATTGCGTTTGTAAATGCATACATCATCTATCGTTTCAATAAGGTTGCCAGGAAGGAAAAACCAGTCAGTCGTAAAGAGTTCATGAAGTCACTGAGTAATGAGCTTGTCGGCCCGCACATGAGGAATCGTCTTCGATGTCCATCATTGCAACGATACTTGCGTCAAATGATCTCTGAAAATGTTGAGATTCCAGTTCATCCAAAAGCTCGGAATGGTCCAGGAAAGAGGAAAATATGTCATTTCTGTCCTTCAGCAAAGAGGAGGATGACAACATCCTACTGCCGTCATTGTCACGCAGCAATGTGTGCTGAACATAGAGCCATGTCTTGTGTAACCTGTGACGATGAGTGCTAAGCTAGACTGAAAGTGTGGTGGTCCCCGTCTGAGAGAAGCAAAGAGAAGAAGGGATGTAAAAAATAATTCATTACTGAAGTGAATATAGTTGAGGTGCTTGTTTTCAAAACTGAATACCTCCACAATCATAAATTTTACAGCAGAGAGGAAATACTTATATCTTCAGACAGGATTAGCAAAATGGAGTAATATATAATTTGAATGATAGCTAGAGAAACATACTATCACCAAAAGTGCACCAAATTATATATAGTACATGGAAAGTTATTGATAAAAGAAGACAGGATATATTGAGTTTTGAACAAAATGAACGGATATATTTAGTTAAAAAAAACAACAACAAAACAAAAAAAGTTTTTGGATTTAGCTATGGAAAGCACAATAGTTTACATAATCTCAAATATTTATCCTAATTCGTAATATTTATTTTGAGCATAATATTAATAGGTAAAATTAGAAATTAAATGCCTTAATTATTTTTAAATTATTCATTTGGTTCCATCAAATTATGCCATAAAATGACCATGGGACACTGCGTACAGGTCAGAAAATTAATCAGTGTCAATAACACACTGAATACTATTGAACTGAAGGTTGTAGTGCTGCTATCGTAACACAATGAAAGTAACATAAAAGGAAAGGGAGAAATCAAAAAAAGATAAATCGATGGGTATATGCAGTCTCGAAAAAGAAAAAAGAAAAACATTGCTGTGTATTTTAGAGCGTGGATATTTTGACTTGTGGTGCAAAGTAATGTAACAGATGAATATATTCAGTTTTGAACAAAAAACATGTTTTCTCACAGCCTTATCAATGGGAAATATTAACATTATTTGATCAAAAAATATTTTACCATCCAATGCTGCTGAGGCAATGTTACCGAATCAACCATAAAACATTTTTTTTTTGTGGAGATATTCAGTTTTGAAAACAAGCTCCTGAGTTATTATTGGACTATATAGGCTCCGTGCGTTGGGGTGAGAAATGCACTGCCGCGCTCTGAGTGGCCAAACTATAATCTTGTGAATGTTACCATGGCCGTGGTGGAGCGATATATATGTAAATTCTAAAAATAAACATGAATAAATGAGGGATTCCCAGGCATCCTAGAAACATGAAACTTACTACCAGTGAAGCTGATACTCACAAGATCACTATCTCTCTCTCTCTCTCTAGTTATCAGCTGTATAGCTGGTTGGTAGCAACTCTCCATTCTTCTCGCTTCTCTGCTTTCCTTTTCAGTTGATAGTAGGAAGTACACTTCATGTATTCTATTATCTGCGTCATGTACTCTTGTCGTGGTCTTCCTCTGTAATTTCTCCTCTCTATGGAACCCTCCATAATTGTCTTTAATGACCCAATCATGCCGCAGTATATGTCCAATGAGATGGTCTCGATTCCTTTTTATTCGTGTCTTGAAACATCTCCCTTCTCTTGCTCTGCAAAAGACCTCATCATTGGTTATCATTTCTCTCCAACTTATCTTCAGTAACCTTCTATAAGACCAAACTTCAAATGCAAGCAGTCGCTTCCAATCCCTTTTGCTGATGGTCCCCGTCTCACTTCCATATAATGCAATACTCCATACATAAGCCTTCAACAGTTGCTTCCTCACGTTAAGATTTATGGTTTTTGATGTAAACAGATTCTTTTTCTTGTGAAAGGCATCATCATCATCATCATCATCTTAAATAGCTCCAGTCACCCGGGTACTTTGAACGAGTCCTCTGCATTTCCTTCTATCCATGAATAGTTGGCCTTCATGAGTGCTCCCCCAATCCAGCCCTTTGTCTGCCAAGTCACCCTTAATCTGGTCTATCCATTTCCTTTTAGGTCTTCCTACACATCTTCTTCCTTTGATGTTCAGATTGAAGTATGCCTTTGCCTTTTGTTCATCATTCATCTGTTGGATATGTCCATACCACCTCAGACGAGACCTCTGTAAGGTTTCCATTACAGTGGTGTTAATACCTGCTTCTGCACAATTTATTTCATTTATTACTTTATCCTTTCTTGTCCTCTGAAGCATAGCACGCACAAACTTCATTTCGAATGCCTGAAGTCTACTGTTATCTCTTTTAGAAAGGGTACATGTTTCAAGTGCGTAAGACAGTATGGGTATGTAGTATGTTTTAAATAATATATGTTTACACCGTGTAGGTACTTTATTATCCCACCGTAGTATTCTGACTTGGTTGAAGAAGATTGCTGCATTATTTGTTCTGTTGGTTATCTCTTATTTACTGCTATTGTCCAAACTCAAAGTGCTGCCAAGATATTCGAATTGGTCAACATTTTCAAGTTGATGGTTGCTCAGGTAGATGTTTGTACTAGTACACCCTGATCCTTTTGCCATAGCCACAGTCTTATTCTGACTAATTTTAAGCTCATATTCCTCAAACAACTTGTTCTAAATCTCTAGATTTTTTTGCACCTCTTCTGCACTTTCACCCCAAATCATAACATCATCCGCCAATACCAGGGCTTTGGTGTCATTTCCATGCAATTCTTCTTTATGTTTCTTCAAGATGTCCTCCATTACAACAATGAACAGTAAGGGTGACAAAGAGCTGCCCTGTTGTACTCCTCTTCTTGTCGTGAACCAAATGCTCTCTCCATTGCCTATTCGTACGCAGGCCTTTGTGTTTTCATACAGCATTTTTATTTTGTTGACTAATGTTCCTGGTACATTCCGTCTTTCCAGGCATTCCCACATAAGGCATAAGAGTAAAATATTCCAAATTTCTCGAGGGGTCCAAGTTGGCGGGATTTGAAATGGCGGATTAGGAGAAGAATGGTGTAAGCAAACATTTTTTCAACCGTAGATTCAACCTTTTTTCAAAGTGATACTATAGTTTTTGTGGACTCAAATTTTCCTGAAT
Source organism: Meconema thalassinum (assembly GCA_946902985.2). Taxonomy (NCBI): domain Eukaryota; kingdom Metazoa; phylum Arthropoda; class Insecta; order Orthoptera; family Tettigoniidae; genus Meconema; species Meconema thalassinum. The sequence continues at coordinate 207,449,692 of OX336395.1, forward strand.
TTCTAAACTAACTTTTAATATCAAACCCCGAAGATGTGTTGATGAAAATTTCCGAGATATTAAAGAGGTAATGTCGTGGTGTAACGATGTATAATAAATATAAAAAATGAAAATAGACATGAATTAATGCAACACTTCCAGGTATCCTAGAAACTTTAAACTAGGTACCAGAGAAGCTGATGTCCCCAAGATCCCTAGAAAAATCTAAATATCCAAGAGTTTTGCGAGGGCGCCAAGCTGGTTAACATTTCAATTGGGTTTCACCGTTTCAGAAGCAGTTCGGCGTAAGTACGCTAGCATGTTTTGTTAACTTGTTTTCCAAAGCGATGACCTATAGTTTTCGTGAGCTTAAACGTTTGCTGAAAGTCCAAACTAACTTTTAACATCAACAAACCTAGTTAGAGATAGGCTAATTAAATCCCAAATACACAATTTAAACTTACTGCTAGCGATTCACCGTCAATATCCACCGTGTTTTCAAATCAATTTTGTGAGTTCGCGAAGGGAAACTATGTAAAACATTCTATTATTCTCTGTGTTACAATATCCAGCTAAACATCAGCAAAACCAAGACTGTAGACATGACTATCAACAGAGATGTTACCAATTCTAACATCTTTTTGGAAGGAACTAAATTAAACTCTGTCTTCAACTTCAAATATCTCGGAAGCACCATCTCAAAGGATAACACCGTTCAGCAAGAAGTACCTGTACTCAACAGGATACAGAAAGCGTCACATTTTTACAATCAAGTGAGAAACTACTATGGGACAGCAACATACTCCTGAAAACAAAATTGACCAAGTTCAATACTTTGTACCAATTCTGGTGTATGGACTGGAGACATTGTACTTTACTGGATAAAGGCCTTAGCAAAATCCAAGCAACAGAAATTAAATGCATTAGAACAACGAATCAAAAGACCAGAAAAGACAAGATCAGAAACTAAACAAATGAGAAAGGAGCTGGGATACAGGAAACTGTTGCACAAGTTTAGGGAAGCGTAGACTCCAGTGGTATGGACATTTGATGCGAATGAATAACACTAGAACAGCAAGGGACTGCTTCAATAGAGAACTGAAAGGGAAAAGACCGAGGGGAAGACCCAGATAACGAGGGATTGAGACCGTGATATCTGAAGTGGAGAAAAAAGGGCCGAAATGGGAAGAAGTTGTAGAACGAAAGTTATACAATGACAGAATGCAGTGGCGAGCGCTTGTCTACCGCACCTAGAAAACTGGAGACGGGAAACGATGATGATGATGACAATATCCATTATTGCAACCAACAATACTACCCAACGTTTTGACCTTATTTCTGTATAAAATAATGAAATAAATGCTCATATATTTTCAATGTAGGGCCTACTCAATACTCAGCTGATCGCGACATGTAATAGCTTCTCGGAACGTCCACTTACAGCAGCACTTCAGTATACGCATGGGGCCTACAGTATAGGTATTGTTTTGCAGTGCACACTCAAGGTGTATAAGGGGCATATTTTGAGAAATTCTTGCAAGGGGAAATTCTTGCAGCTGAAGCAAGCACTGTTGGCCTATAATATAAAGATAGCTTTGAAGCCATTTTTCAGGGCTGCCTTAATAACAATTATAGCAGGACAGAAGAAATTGGCGTAGTCTAGTAGGCCTACATGGGGTTACGGGGAGGCGGAATTGACTAAACGAATAAAGAGAGAGAGAGAGAAGTGTATCACAGCAATAGTAGCTACACCTTCATAGCAGTGGCGGCCGGTAATAAGGTTGGAGTGTTGCACAACGACCAGATTTATTTAAAAAACATACTAAATACCGTAATAATATTTTTAGTAATAATAGCTGTACGTTTCCTTTTACTGTATATGTGTAGGAATGCATCATTTTGTTCTTTAATAATTCAGGCAATCTTACAGTGTAGTAAGTTACTGTGAACTGACTGAGAAAGCGAAGCGCGCCAACTGTCGAGGAGCACTCGTCCGTTTGGTCGTTGCCAGCCCCAAGCACCGACCAGATCTCAATAGTGAAGGGTATGGCAGAGATGCTAGACCGAGTAAGTCTTATCCCAACAGTTAACTCGGCTGGTCGTTGCCCGCTGATTGCTACAAGTGAGCCGAGATGCTCCGTCAACAGCTTTGCACGTACTGGTGACACTCGCCCTCTTATACACATAACTTACGTTGTTATGTTCTCGTGAAGGTTTTCATGTAGAATAACTTAAATCCGATGCCAACGTGTTGTTCAATGAACTGCGACATTCGTGATGAATGAGGTTCATTCGTTTTACCGCGCAATTGAATACATTTTTCTCTGATATCAAGCAGTCTTTTACCCTATCACCCCCTCCCCACCACATAGTGCAACACCCAGAATAATTATCCGCCAGCCGCCACTGCTTCATAGATTAGTTTGGGGGAGGAAGACTGTTTTTTGTTGATGGAATAGTTTTGCAACATTAATATAAATAGTTTTTTCTCCAGGGCTAAATGCCTTTATATTTATCAGGATTATTACCACACTTACTAAGTTTTCTGGCAGGTTTTCTTATATTTTGTTTCTTGGAGGACAGAGACTGTCTGTGGGTGTCATTGTAGTTTTGGTAGTGTTTTGATGAGCTATTTGTCTTACATATTTGGATCTGATGATGCTCGCTTGATAAGCGAAACATATCATCCCATAGTTTTCTTTTGCTTCAGGAGTCCATAACAATATAAATCTTAATCACATGTAGCCTAATTTATTTCAGGTTATTTTGCACATATTCCAGTAATTGGAATTATTTTTGTGTTGACCGATTGAAAGCTAATATATTAACTGTATTATGTATCGTTATGCCTTGTTTTTTTTTACAATTACACCTATTTTATTTATTTTAATGGTGTTTAAAATGTTATGGTTTAAATGGATGATGGTTGATTTAAGGGGCTTAATACCCAGGTTATCGGCCCCTAATGGTCTGGGTGATAGCGAAAATGACAGTGAAATGAAAACCATAACGAAAATTAAGTGAGACTGAAAATACTTACAAAAGGGAACTCGGTTAGTTAGTTATTGTTGTTTTAAGGGGCGGAACTACGAGGAACTCAGATTGAAACGACTTACAAAATAAGGAGTGGAAATACTTACAAAAGAGAATTTAGAAGGAAAAACACACAAAAGGAATGGATTGAAAAACACGCACAAAATGTAGGTTAGGTTCAAAATACGTACAAAATGCAATGTAGAGTCAAAATACTTACAAAATGCAATTGAAATTGAAAATACTCACAAAATGCAAATGAGATTGAAAATATGTACAAAATGCAATTGAGGTTCAAAATACTTACAAAAAATGCAATTAAAATTGAAAATACACAATGCAATTTAGATTGAAAAAGCCCATTTCAGATTCAAAATACTCACAAAGTGCAATTGAAATTCAAAATACTTACAAAATGCAATTGAATTTCAAAACGCTTGCTAAATGTATGGTAGATTCAAACTACTTAGTTGGATTGACAATACGTTAGGCTACTTACAAAAAGCAATTTAGATTCAAAATACTCACAAAATGCAATTGAGATTCAAAATACTTACAAAATGCCCACCCTGCAAAATGCAGTGTAGATTGAAGATACTTGCAAAATGCGGTGTAGGTTGAAAATACTTACAAAATGCAATTGAAATTAAAAATAATAACTATAAGTGACTATACTGATAGACTTACTAAAAAGCAATTTAGATTGTCAAACCTTACAAAATGCAATTGAGGTTGAAAATACTCTCAAAAGTCGAAAAGACTTACAAAATGCAACTTTTGATTGAAAATACCTACAAAATGTCGTGTAGATTCAAAAAATTCACCTAAGGTAGTTTGGATATACGGGGAGCCAATTAACAAAAACAGTGCGGGAATCTTAAAGAGAAAAGGAAATATAATGAAAGGAAAACAAGAAGTCTGACCTCTCGAAGAATGAAGGATCAGGAAAGATGAGACAAGGGCCAATTAAGGCGGTAAATTGAAATACTACCTAGGCCTCGGAGACCCTAATACCGTCGGGGTCGGAAAAGAACAAGAGTTGACCAAGGGAGGTCGACAGGAAAAAAGACAGAGAGGTGCCCGGACGGACTCAGCTGGGGTCCCATGGTCGCCAACCCACGTCCCACTAGATGTGAGCTTCTGGGGGGAGGGTGGGTTAAATGGATTGGAAAGAGGACTAATTAACATCCTTCAAGAAATTCATGGGAAGAGAGGTTGAGACCAATTATCCATAAAAGAAAAGCTAAATTCACAGGCCACATTTTGTAACATAACGCTTTCCTAACTTAATTAGCGTATGGCTTTTAGTGCCACGAGTGTCCGAGGACATGTTGGGCTCGCCAGAGGTTGTAGCTGCTTCACTGCGGACACCCATGGGGTGAGCTAAAAGTTCCCTTCAATTTCAGGGTAGTTCCAACTTTCGCTACCAGATGTCACTGACACATCAATAAGTGCAAACACAACGTATCAAATGCGAATGAAATTACAGGGTTGTTACAAGACCAAGATTTGCATTTTCCCTGACTTAAGATCCCATTTTCCCTGACCACAAATACTTTATTCTAATCACCGTATGAACATATTTTCAAAATAAAACCCTTTGAATTGATCAAACGATAGTTTATGTTACTGATTTACATCTTCCGAATCCCACGACATCATAGGTTAGCATGGAAGTGTATTTAAAAAATAACCAATCTTCTTTTTTTAATTATTATTTTTTCTTCCAGCTACTGTTATACACGATATTTGTAACCTATTTCATAGTAAAAGAGTTTCTTTTCAGAGATTGTAAAGCAAAGAATTAAAGAAAGCATTTTATCAATTAACTAATTTTAAGAATTAGGTCAGTTTCGGATGCCGTGAGCACTTCATAAGGCATGAAAAAACAGGCTTCATCTGACATTTTAAATAAATTAATCGGTTATGCTAAAAAATGACACTGACAAATAACGAAAATGAAATAAATAGATACAAAAGGATTCAAGGAACTTTATTTTTAACTTCTTTCTTTGTCAATACATTCAGTTCACAATGAAACTTCTTACATTCAAAAAGTTATTGCAATTGTTATAACTAATGACTTAAAAACTATGACTTGATCTTTGGTGCAGAGACATGGGTAATAACTAAGTCACAATGTCATAAGCTGGATGTGACTGAGATGAAGATGCTGCGCTGGATGAGTGGCGTCACTAGGATTGATCACATCACAAATGAGAAAATCAGGGGCACAGTTAAAGTAACAGAAGTCTCCAAGAAAATCCAGGAGAGAAGACTGCTGTGGTATGGGCATGTTATTCGTCGAAATAACAACTATGTAGGGAGGAGAGCGATGTCTCTGGTTGTGGATGGCACGAGGAATAGAGGCAGACCTCGAAGAAGATGGACTGACAATGTCCATGAAGACCTAAAGGAGAAGCAGTTATGGGACAACGATGTGTGGGACAGAATAAAATGGAAAATACTTGTCTGAAACATCGACCCCACTTGAAGTGGGATAAGATTAAGAAGAAGAATAGCTAATAATACGATGGGTAAGTAACGTAGGGCCTACATGGCATGGATTCTTTCAAAATTTTTGTTAAGGTAAGAACGAAATTAAAATTTAAAAAGTTCCCTGACCTTGCAGAAAATTTCCCTGACTTCCCTGACCGAATTATTTTTTCCTGACTGTTCCCTCACCTGTAACAGTCCTGAATTAAATACGAAAAAAAGATAGATACGAGGTTTTGAAACTTCGGGATCATATATTAGCCTTCATTGATTATGTCCGAGCCCTCCCCACTCCAGAAGCAAACCCTAGTCAGGCTACTGATCCTGAGTGTGGTATTAGCAGGGAGCACACTGCCTCCGTTCCGTTTCTCTCGTATCCGTTCGCCAGCCGCACATTGCCTCAGTCTCCGTCAATCCAATCTTGGAACACCACTGCGAGAATAGTAATGTCGAGTTCATATTCTTCCGATGATGAGGGGGAAATAATAGCTCTAGCTTTAGGCTGTGAATTAGCCGAGAAGAAATAAATAATGTTTTGGATTCATGATATAAATTTAAGAAGGGAACCAGAAGCGGATATAGGGGAGGGCGGAGAGGGCGACCGCCCAGGGCCCCGCGTCATCGATTGTTTTAAATTTCATTGATTAATTATTTATTTATTCGTTAATTCCCCAGAAGGAGAGCGTTACAACACAATCAATTTTCAGGTTTTATTCTGGCCCTTTCTTCTTTTTTCCCTAAAAACCTCTCATATACACACTATGCTTCCTCTTTCTCTTCTCCGTCCTTTTTTTTCCGGTTGTCTCTCTTTGGGAGTTTGCTCAAACATCTGTTGTCTAAGTCTAATTGATTAATTATACTTTTCAAACTAATTTATAATTCATATTCTTTTTTCAGTGCAGCTATGACCTCCCGTGACCGTTCATCAAGTTTAGATTTCAGTGAAATGTTGGAAGACTTCAGCCGGGAAAAGAGACGCAAAGTAATATTTTAATATTTCATAGTTTACATAATCTTCTTCGAGGGGACTTAAATGTTTCTTGCATATTATTAAAAGAATGTACTGTAGTGTATTCAAAATATTGTAACCATTATTTATTTTATTATTACCGATTACAAAACTATTTTCCATTTGATTTGATATTTTTTATATTTTCTACTGTTGTGGGCCCCACCTTATCATATCGCCCAGGACCCCGCAAGGTCTGGATCCGCCACTGAAGGGAACAGTGCCTTCTCTTTCCAGACTTTCTAATTGATATCTCAGGCATACGTCATAGCTAAAGTCGTTAGATTCCCATAAATGAAAACGAAATGCATGTTTATTACTTTGTGTCGGTGCTTATTTTTTCGGGCTGCGACATCGTGGTCATAAAGCCGCGTGTATTTGGGCGTGTGTTTGTGTAATTTTGTGTGATAACCTGTGTTAAAGTGATGGCTGTACTAGAGTGTGTATTTGTATTTCGTAATCTGCCTTCCGTCTTCCGTCAAGTTTCCTTGTGAGGGGAAGCTTGACTGAACGGATGTTGGGGGGAATGTGCTGAAGGGTGCGGAACTGATGCAGTTTGCTGCTGGGCATTACAGTCTAGCCGCCGAGTGTCCGGCTCTGACATATCTCATGAGGGAGGGAAACAGCGTTGCCGGTTCTGTATCGCGAAATATAAAACAACGTGGACTACATAAAATATTTCACACGGCATGTTTTTAAATGAATTCTGATGAACCGCTGACCGTATTACTAAAGTAATATACTTACACACTGTTAACCGGTAAGTGTGCACAATAAAGCAACAAACCTGCACTAACACACACAGAAACTGGACTACAGAAGACAGCCTTGGCAACATCGAGCTAAATTTAAAGACCAGCTTACCGGGAAAAGCGCTCATTGGTGCAGGTGACAACATTCTGCATGACAGTAAGCGACTTCGCCATCATAGGCGGAATTCCACTGCTATCGATGAATTTAGGTTTTGTAACCGCAAAATGTCGGGAAACAAAATAATGGATAACATTGCAACTGGGGTGTGGGACTTCCACGTTACATAGTGAAGACGCTAGAGGAGAATTACAATGATGGCAAGTTTCTAGGTTCTATTAACAGCCGTAAGTTGGCTATATTGTCTCTTTACCCCTCTTCTCTCACCATCGCCAAACGTTAGAGCCGGACACTCAGCGGCTGCAGTAGGTTGCATTGTCAGAAAGTCACCCAAGGTCAACTGAACGGAACGGAGCGGGTGCAGTATGCTCCCAGCTTTATCCAGTTCCTTTTCACTCCCTCCTGTCAAATACCGGGATAGTGCCGTATCTTATATCAAGTCCCAGAGCCAGGGGCGTAGCTACAATGGGGCAAGCGGGGCAGCGCCCTGGGGCCCCCGAGGTTAGGGGGCCCCCAAACCCTAAAAGAAAAATTATAAATAATAATAAATAATAAAGTAGTACTAGAAAACATATTTGAGAATTCAATTTAGTTCAGGGGCCCCAATTGTACGGAACTACACGTCTAAACCTGTGTTTAGAAACTAGTCACGTTCAGTGCAATCTGTATGTAAGGTATATCCATCCATTTGTTTTGTATTCTATGAGTATTTTTTGATAGCCAGGCGCCGGACAGACAATGCATTGTTCCCCATTCAGTGCATGACCTTGACTCATCATTCCACCCCTTCCCCCCTCCTCTGCGACATCACACCACAGCAATGCACAGTAACAGAGTAGTAGCGGTAGTGTAGTTGGTAAGTCGCCACAGCGGGTCCCGGTTAAGTGGCTGAACTTAAGTTGTGGCTTGCATTGTGCTATTTTTTAACGATGCTATGAAACGTACTTATGAATGTGGAGCTAAAAGAAGGAAGGATAAAAGAAAAAAGAGGAGACGGTTCGTGCTTGTACTAAATCGTTAACTGCATGGTTGCAACCTCAAATTCAGTCAGGTTTAGAGTACGTTTCGATGCAGAAACAAGATCAAAACGAAGAAAATGAAAATATGAAGGTAAGAAGAAGTTATAAGTTGTTAAGCAAAGTAAAATTATTGTTATTAAGAGTACCATTAACAATTTGGTCAGGACGTAATATTTTATAACAAACTAATATCATATTACGTTAATATTATAAAAAGCATAGAATGTGTGATAAAAAAAACAATGAAGCGGTTTGTGAATTGCGACGGTTGATTCACTTCACTTGGACTGAGTACATTCGTTTGTTTTTCACTTCTCATCGGGAATACAGTATGCATCGTTTCAACGGACGTCTATCATTGGTGACACAGTCTTTTTGTCCCGTTGACCAACTAATAATCAGTTAGTTGGCTTAGTTCAACAGTTAGTTGAATCTGTTTCTACAAATAAAACACTGCAATGAACTATAAACCACTACTGTCTGTTAGGCAGTCAGCCCGAAGGCTGGTTGGATCCTCGAAAAGTACCACCATTAAGTTATGTGGGTAGATACCCACAAAAACCCAAGGCAGCACCTTATTGAGGCGTACTAGGCAAGATGAGGAGTGAGGTAGTTTGCCATTGCTTTCCTCACTTAGTCAGTACTGCAGTACTAACCCTATGAGTAGAACCTTTCACAGCATCCACAGGCACTGGCTGTGCCCCGAATGTCATTACTAAGCACTACCCATACCTCAGTAGCTTCCATATAATCACAGCCATGAGTGAGACTGAGACCTCGATGAAAAGCCACATTTTACTCTAGCCTGTGTCAACAGACAAATGCAAATGTACTGCATTCATCAATAGATGGCAAACAGGCCACTACACTAAATTTTATTGCTCACTATTATTCACTACCGGTTTGTATTCTTTTCAGATGTTGACGCTCATCAACAGTCTCAAGTACCGGTACATACAATAGATGTTCCGACCACTCATAGTGGCCTTTCATGTCTTGATCAGCCAGTCGATAATAACAAGGACGCAGTAAGCTTGACTGAAACTGGACACGATGAAAATTATGTTTTGCAAGACAAAATTGAATTTCCCAGTCCCGTCAATGATCCAGAAATGAAAAGGTTAATCATGGCATCAGGACCTTGCACTGATCTCTATTCATGGATGGCTGGTAGCTAAGGCAGCAGTAAGCCGAATAGACGATGACAGGTATAGCAAGATGGCAGCGAGCGCATGGTGCAATATTGAGAATCCGGCTCTGTGATTCGTTATTGGTAGTTTGATGTTATACATGTATTTATACTGGCAGTAAATATTTTGTGTTTCTTGTAGTTGTAAAATGGGCTGAATTTGGTTATTTAAAGCGTAAAATCTTAGTTTTTAGTACCGGTTTGGTGACCCATCATCCCAGGCAAGCCGGTAATACGGTACCTTTACTTCTCAGGCAGATAGGTCGCTTAGCTGTAATTTTGAAGTTATTGTGAAGTTAAGTATACATATGCGGTGGTGCTGAAGCAGACGTGATCGGGATAGGCTATTGCGTGTTTAAATTTCATTCCATTTCAGGGTTTTTCGGTTCTGGGTGCGAATAGTTCGCTTAATAGTTGTAAAACGGTGGGGAGAATATATTTTGAGTAGGTTTTTAGTTGTGTTAAGTTTTATGTGGAGCTGAGGAGTGAAATTGGTTTGGCTTCAAGTGCTTTTTTGGCTTTGTGCTGCTAGCATGATTAAAAGCTGTAGTATTTGATGTAGAGTGCTGGGATTACTTGGAGGAAGTGTTGGTTATTTCATGGAAACAGGAATTCATTACCAATTACCGATTACGATATGTCGAATCTAGGCCTGTATAGTGAGCTACGTTTAGGCCTATAGGTACATCATTTGAAGAATGCATAATTTTGTGGCATATATATATATATATATGTATACCGTATATACAATTTTCAAGAATGTTTCCAGAAATTGTTTTTCACTCGTTACTCTGTTACTGATCGCTAATTGCGTGTACTCAGCACCTAAGTTGATATTTGTCAGTCGTTATTATACATTCATTTTTATTGATATTCCGGAGATTTACTGACCTCGGAATGGCGTGTCAGTGATCCCAATGCTCCTATGCTATGAGTGAACATATCTCTATATTTTTATGTGCTCCAAAGCACCATTAATTACGATTTAAAATTGACTAGATTATCATTGCTTGCCCATGAGGAGGGCTCGCGAATGGGTAGACCAACATGGCGGACCGCGCGCTCAACCTGGCGTACTTTCTCGTGCAGCGGAGAGCTGCCATCAGCGATCCATGTATAGAGATCAGTGGGACCTTGTCAACCTAGCGGTCCCTTTCCAAAAGAGCCTGATGGACGAGGAAATAAAATTTCATTTTCAACTAATTACTGCAGTTTTATATCAGGTTCGGGGATGAAATGTAACGGACTCGGGCTTTGCTATTCGCAAAAGTTAGACCATGTTGGCTGTTCCCACAACATTCAGAGATCACTTTCGGTGGTATGGGACTAAACGACTGGAAACATATTTCTGATACAGGGTCATTATGTGTGTGCGCGTCAGTAAACATGGCAAGCTAAGCCGGCTGTGACTAGCGCAGATCACGGCTGCGCGCGCCCGGTTCAGCCGGCGATCGGGGCGCACTTTCACACTTTTACCAAACATGTTCAATAATGTTTTCTTACAGTGCTCATAGGCTATGCTGAAAATATCCTCCCTTTCTTGTAACACACACCTGACATCTTCTGATGAAAGAATGTCTGTCATCGCTTTTATTATTTACGGAGCCTGTTTCCTTGAATTGTTTAGCGAGCCTTCAATTGTACTTGCATTAGGCACAGGTCTTCCTGGAAACTTGATTCGAAATTTTCGTCTAGTTTCAGAACACGATTTTCTGCTTTTCATACACGAATTATGGATATACACACGTGCGTGCAATGTGAATTGGTGTCTAGGTATGACCAACAATCACAGTAATCACAATTGTCACTAAACATGCAACACTAACGTCTAAGCTTTGCAAAAACACGCCCATATGAATGACAAAAAATGTGTGAACTAACGATATGAGTCAGCGGAGCCGCCAACCGCCGGCTGGACCGGGTGCACGCGGCCGCGATCTGCGCTAGTCACAGCCGGCTTAGCTTGTCATGTTTACTGACGCGCTCACACATAATGACCCTGTAGAATTAAAACTCATGAACAATCAGATGACAAAACACATATTTTCTTGTGTTTTATTTGAGAAAAGGAGGAATGATGAAACAATGAGTGATGCTTTAGAAAAACAGTTAAATGAAGAGAAAAATTACTGGAGAAACGTTCTAGAAAGAATAGTTAATGTTTCATTAACTTTGGCCACCTGTAACCTTGCTTTCCGCGGAAGAAGTAGTAAAATGGAAGATCCAAATAAAGAAAATTTCTTGTCTATAATAGAACTTCTGTCAGACTATGACCCTGTACTAAAAACCATCTTGCAAAAGCCAGCAGGAAGTGTAAACTATTTAAGTCTAGCATCCAAAATGAAGTTATTTCTTTGATGGCAAATGAAGTACTGAAAGAAATCAAATGTAAAATACAGAGCTCTCCTTCTTTCTCTGTTATTATGGATACAACTCAGGATATACATGTAAGTAAAGACAACAATCTGTAAAAATAGGAACTAATAGAAGTAACTTACAAAGGGTATCGTACGGTGTGCCCCAGGGATCTATTCTAGGGCTGATTCTATTCCTCATATATATAAATGACATAACCTTATGCCCTTTTAAAGGTTGATTATCTCTCTTAGCTGACGATACTTCGTAGTTTTACTTCTCTAAATCTGACAAGGAGATTATATCTGATATCCAGCATGACTGTTATGTCTTGGAGGAATGGCTAAGAATGAATCTGTTAACACCTAATTACTAAAAAATTGTCTGCATGATGTTCCATAAATGTGAATGTGATTTAAATGCAACAACAAATATCTCTTTTGGTGCTACCAGACTTAAGTGGGTGAAGAAGGTTAAATACCTCGGCTTGACAATAAACAATACTCTTTCTTGGGCATCACATATAACGAATCTAAAAACTAAAATCTCAGCTTTAGTAGGAATCTTTGCTAAAATCAAGTGTTATGTAACAACACAGACACTACGTGTAATATACTTCGCAATGATTCAATCTCGGCTCTCATACCTATGTTTCATCTGGGGAAGAGCCTCACAAACTAAATTGAATAATCTTGAGGTTCTACAAAACAGGGCTCTTAAGATCAATGTATGGATTCCATCGTTTATACCCTCGCTGTAGAATGTACACTGAAACTAATATATTGTCGTTGAAACTGCTTGTATCTTTCAACTCTACTTTAATTATTTATAAAATATTGCATAGTCTCATGACCACAAACACTACATTCTCTTTCGTTAATGAAATTCACATGCTCTGCATAAGACAAAAAAATAAGTTACATGTAGTCAGCAATAGAACGACTAAATTTGGAGTTAATGCACTGCAGCACTCGCTCATCTCAGTGTACAACCTGGTACCACTTGATCTAGCAAGAATCTCGCAAATTGGGCCATTTCCTGTAAAGTTGAAAAAGTACTATTTGCTGACTCTGAATGTATAATAATTTACTCTAAATGTATAATAACTTACTCTTGTGATACCACATTCTTCCAAATAATCTTTATCTTTCAAGTTTATCAACACTAATTGACTCATAACTTCAAAGTATGTTCATTAGCTTATAGTCTCATTTCTCCAATTATATTATACCGCTTTTTCCTTGGTCATGTATTGTGTCAAAAGCGTCGCTTTGAATACACTTCAATTGCTTATTTGTATACTGTACTCTAAATGTATTATAATTTAGCATATGTATAGATAGTCCGTCATCTATGTAATGAACTATGTACTGTTCCCCTCGACAGAGCTCTGCTCTCGGGAATCTTTTTCTAGACAAATAAATTAAAAAAATATAAACAATGATCAGTTAAGTAAAGTTTTCAGGTACATCTAAGTGGCAAATAATGATAAAAAATATACCCAAAGAAATAAAGATTTGCGAAACATTTACTTCTTTTACAAAAGTTGAAGATCAAAGTGCATTTGATTTGGCAAGTAAAATAGTGGAATCTATTAAAGATAAAGGTCTTGAATTGAAAACATGTAGTGGCCAAGGTTACGACGGCGCAAGCGTAATGAGTGGAGTAACTTATACAATAATGAAGTGCAGAAAAAGATTCAAGAAGTTGCCCCACATGCATATTTTGTACATAGTGCAAGTCACAATTTAAATCTGGTGTTGAAAGACGCTGTAGAAGCCAATCGTGAAATATCACAGTTTTTTGTGGATGTACAAAATGTCTACAACATTTTGGACACAGTAAACGCTGGCTGGGGCTGCAAGATGCATCTGAAAATGCAAACATAACGTTAAAATCACTCAACCCAACAAGACGCTCGGGAAGGTACGAAGCAGTTTTTTCTTTAAAGGAGAGGTTTGGCGATGTATTAAGAGAGCTATCCAAACTTATTTTGACAAGTAATAAGGCAAAAGAAAGGAATGATGCAATAGGATTGAAAAAGAAAATTGAAAGTTTTGAATTTGTGCTTCTGTTAGTTGAACAAACAAAGATTTTGCAGCAACTGAACAACGTATCTAAATGTCTCCAAACTGATAATATGGATATTGTTTCACCTTTTGATCTATTAAAGTGTTACTGAACTAAGAAATTCATTTGAGGACCTTGTAAAAGAAGCTTCAACTATGGGCTCCAAGTGCGGAATACCTTGTGAGTTTTCTGAGAAAAGACTATAGCAAGTTAAAAAGCATTTTTAACTGAGTGTAGACCACTGATTTCTCAATCCTGAAAGTAGATTTCTGGTATCTGTGTTTTACCCCTTGATTGATACAATTATGGCTCAGTTAAACAGCAGATTTGAAGGCATGAAGTCATTTATTAATGCCAACAAAGTTGTTCAGCCTTATTTCTTGAGGAATGCTTCAGATGACGAACTGATTAAAGAGGCGAAAGGTTTCCCCGAGACTTTTTCTGATGATGTGTCGCCAACATTTCCTGCACAAATTTCCAGCGTGCGTGCATCTTTTTCCTCTAAAATTAAGAAAATGTCGACTGTTAAGCAACTGATAGACCTCCTCTGCATTAAAAATCACATTCTGGTTGCAAGCTATCCTGACGTGTGTACTGCTTGTTTTATGTTCTTAACTGTACCTATCACAGTGGCTAAAGCAGAAAGATCTTTTTCCAAGCTGAAAATTATCAAGTCCTACCTAAGAAGCACAATGAGCCAAGAACGTTTAAGTGGGTTGGCCCTTTTATCGATTGAAATTGAAAGAGCTCGAAAACTTAACTTCTCACATGTAATTAACATATTGTATGGTATCTGTGAGGGATGCCAGTACAAATACTAAATCTAGGGGATGAAATTAATCTAAATTGGGGTTGTAGCTTGGCGAAATTGTAAGAGGTAGGGAGTGTTTTATGAAAGGAGATCGATTATTTGATCAGCCAGGAGAACTCCCCAATGTGCTGTTTGACGGGGTAGTTCTAGGTAAAGGGGTAGTTCGTAAGAGCTATTAAGTTGTAAGCCAAAGCGCGAGGCCGGCGCCACGCGGTCTGCAGAGAGCTAAGAGCACGCGAGCAAGTAGCGAGTTCGCTGTGGTCGGCACGTATCAAGGACACTTGCTGATCAAGAGTAGTGATTAAGCAAATAAACACTAAGGCTATTTCTAAGTCCTACCTAAGTGGAATCTATTAGGGTAGGAACTTACGGACTAAATAAATAAAAGAGTAAGGCCAGTGGCTTCTGTTAATTAGAGTTTTAATGTGTATCTCTATTGAGAGATACACTAAAAGAGCTAGCAGTTCAAACTAGTAGATAATAATAAATAAAATACAGTCCAAGCACAGGGGGAGGGGAGTGTGTAGTGTAGTGGTTAGAGTGTAGATCGCTAAGACACTTACCCGACCTGAAGACAGCAGCGGTACGGCACGTCGTTGCACTGAGAGAGGACTGAGTAATTAATTATCCCAGCACTTGACCTTTATGGTTTTTATAACTTTGGTGTGCACGCTCGGCGAATTCTTACATTCTTCGCGAGTCGTGTACCTCTTTCAGGTCGTTGCCTTTGGCATGGGCCTACCTGACTTCCTGAACGTGGTACTTGTGTTCTTCATGTAATTTTGTATGTGGTATTTTATTAGAATTTTATATCAGAAGTCTGTAGTTTTGGGAATTTGTATATTTTCCTTAAGGGATGGTATAGCGTACCCTAAGGGTACAACAACCCCCTTTGTAGGGTTAGTTATCGACCTCGATAACTGGACGCAGACGTGGGGGTGGTTTTTTGAAAAATTAAGACATAATCTTCTTTCTTGATAATCTTCTGTCTTCTGCTCTTCTCTTCTTTTCTTCTTTTAATTTAGGTCATCGTCGTATGGTTGGTGTCGTAGGGGGTGGATTGGTAGCCTCGTAGAAGATAGGGGTAAGTTAGGGGGTAAATATAAATTTAGTGCTATACTTTTAATTGTCGAAAGTTGAGAGCTGAATAATTGTGCCTTCTATTAATTGGGTGTCCGGGTGTGCTTAGCGATCAAGTGTAATTGTCTGTGGTGAGGGGAACAATATTTCTTTACAATTTGTTTCTTAAAAATCAACAGTGGGGTGTGAAGCTTACTATTTTTCATACTATTCGTATACTTGATGGGATGTCAATTGGATCCCTTATGGTATGTTTGATGTACAAACATAATGCACATAATAACTTGGAAAATAAATCATGACATATTATAAAATTTTCACTTGTAACATGGTAAATTAAGGGGTGCAGGAACACACGAGAGGAAAAAAACATCCGAGGGTTAAATGGGGAGGTCATGGATACATATATATATATTTACTTGCCTCCAATGGGGATGAAAAACTGCTCTCGCGTGCCCTGTATGTGTGTAAAAGGGATAGAGTATAGAGATAGAAAAATAAGTGTCGCAAGGTGTAATTAAAGGTTTAAATTGAAAAGTGTTTTATTGTGTGGGGAGATATGCGACACTTTTACAATGTGTAATTTAGAAGAGTGGAAAGGAAACAAAAAAAATGTGTATTACAAAGTGATCATATTTCGGTTACATATCAACAATGTTTTTAAAAAAAAAATAGTCGTCATATTGTGTAACATCATTAAAACCATTAAAACCTGAAATAAAAATCCTATTATTCATATCAATACAGCAACAAAATTCATTTCTCTTATTCACATCGATCTTCAATAAAAACAAAATCAAATACATTTAACTGTGTTGTCTTTCTGGACTAGTAAAATTAACCTTTCTTATTTATGTGTTATCCTTCTGTATCAACAAATAAATCAATTTCTCATAATTATTTATACTCCTTTTGTGATCACTGTAGTTGCGCAGCTCTACTCCTTCGAATACTGTATTCAACATCTTTTACCTTTCTTTCGATTGTATTTCTTAACTTAATATGTAATTATAATCTATTATCTATTACCCCTTATTTATTATCTATTATCGACTACCTGCAGGTGATATACTAGTTGTTTACAGAATCTTTTACTGTATGGCTTGCTCCCTGTGGGCGAGCGAAGTCATCTTGGCTGCACAACTCGTCCTTTACAGAGATAGGCGTGAGTTGTGTGGCCGTAATACACCTCTCATTTTAGGTGCTAATTTGATTCGTTAATCCGACCTTCAGTGGAGGATATCCCACAGGTATATCTCTACTGTGGTCTGGATATGTGCCTGAAAATGGGTATTGTGTGCTAGGGGGGGGGGCTGTTTGATGGGGCATTTGTGTGTACACTTTTGGGGGTGGGGCAGTTGTGTAACACAATAAAAAATCACATGGTTAGTGCATAATTTTTTTTTGTTACAATTGTTGTGGATCCATAATATAAAAATGATTAATTCAGAGGGCATTTTCCCTCGTCCTTTGCGGGGTTAATCCTGTGGAAACATATATAAAAACATTATTTGTAGTTAATAAATTATCCTGTGATCATTATTATTGTCTGTGGAAGCATATATAAAAACATTATTTGTAGTTAATAAATCATCCTTTATCATGATCATTGTTGTTGTCGGTGAGCGCCCCAAAATGGAGCCACTCCCGATATATGCTTTCAAATTGTGCACCATCATGTGTGCTTTGTCTGGGATCAGCGCCTCAGGTTTTCAACCTGCGCTGAAATGGAAATACATGTTTATTATCATAATATCTAGATTCGTAAATGCTATTGGCCATGTTTTATTAACTCTTTGTTTACCTCTGTATTTACTTATCCACCTTTATCTTTCTTCTAAACCTTTGTATTATTTCAACCTTTATCTCTTACTGGGTATGTATTCACACTCTATTTACTCCTTCTTATTCATTATCCTTTGTAACTTCACTGTATTTTACTCCTATTTATTTCAGTTTCACATCATTGCTCTACCATTATCTTCATTCATTATTGTATTCATCTTTAGCGTTCTTTATTCTTTCTTATGCATTGTCTCCTATGACTTTACTGTTCTGTACTCCTATCTACTTCTGTTTTATACCATTGCTCCCCTATTAACTTTATTCATTATTGTATTCACCTTTATCTTTCCTTATTCTTTCTTACTCCTTGTCTCCTATTATTTCATTGTTCTGTACTTCGATTTACTTCTGTTTTATATCATTGCTCTACTATTAACTTTATTCATTATTGTATTCACCTCTATCTGTCCTCATTCTTTCTTACTCCTTGTCTCCTACTATTTCATTGTTCTGTACTTCTATTTACTTCTGTTCTATACCATTGCTCTACTACTAACTTTATTCATTATTGTGTTTACCTTTGTGTCTAACTTGCGTATGCAAGATCGGACTCAGCGCTCATATTTTTAATAACTAGTCGTATGCCTGGGTTGCAGAATTCTACTCACGAGATATATAGTCTTTGGTTTCTATGCCGTAAAAAATATACGGATTTTTATGATGTTGTAATTGAACCAAGGGCTGTCCAATACGCAGGGTGGTGTCGGAACTAAGAGAGCCTAGAAGGACTTCCTTTACCAGTGGACCGGCTAAATACGTAACATGGTATGGGGCATTAAGGACGTATAGTAATCCAGGGACCTTCGTCCAATTTGCAATGTAGTATCGGTAAACCGAGTGACTGCGAATGCAGATTGTGGTTTGCGAAAACTACGGATTCTGTTTGAAATGGCTTACCCAGTTGACCCATACGTATAGTGGTTTGGTTTACTCTTACATAGCCTGCGCTAGGAGTTACCTCCGTATCGATTGACCTCCCACGCGCATTGCCATCCTTGGTCTATGCTACATGTGCAAATTGCATCCCTATCCGCGCTGTGTCCGGTCTCGACGCTTCTTATATTGCCTCTTGTGTAATATCCCTATTCTTCTTCCTGGGGCACAATAAAGTATGTTACCTCGGCCAGGGAAAAAGAATCGTAGTGTCCTTATAGTTGCTGAATACTCTCCTTCCTGGGGCACAATAATGTATGTTACCTCGGCCAGGGAAAAAGAATTGTAGTTTCATTGTATTTGCTGCTTGTGCGCTTTGTTCATCGGGGGTATGAGCAAAGAGGTCATCGGTGCTGCATACCTCGGCCCGGAATATAATTGTTCATTATTTCATTATTTCATTTAATTTCTTGTGTTATTATTCCCTTATTATTTTGTATTCTTTCCTTGTCACATTCTGTAACTGTTTCCTTATTTCCTTATACCCTTATTTCACTATCATATTCTCTTACTATTTCCTTCTTTCCTTATCTCCTTATACACTTATCTCATTACTCCCTTTTCTCAATACTCATCTTATTCCTATACACCTGCCGCTGCAGGCGTTTGCTCCTATTCTAGAGCATCTACTTAACTCTATTTACTGACTAACGTTTAGTCCTATGGGTCGTCTTGGGAAGGAGGAAGTATTCTGTTCGATGTAGGGGTAAATGTATTCCCTCATCGAACCATTAATCCTCCATCCGCAGGAATAGTTTAGACGACGCTAGGGCAAAAAAAAATGGTATAACGGACCCTATATTGAGAGGAGACAGGCTAGGCACTTCCTCGCAACATAGGCGCTTGCCCTCCCTAGCGCGTCACCACTATAACCTCTCGTCGATCGTCACCGTCGACGTCTTGTCATGTCATGTCAAGGGTACAATTTATTGACACAGTAATATATATTTTCGCCTGGAAAATATTTTTCAATATATATTTTCAACTGGAAAACATATTTCACATCCTTCCAAGCGCATCGCCGTGCGTAAACCATGAAGAATAAGTGTCTAGCGTTTTAATGTTGTTTTATGGCGTTGTAGTTATACGGGGGGGCAATTGTGGTGGCACGGTGTATTATCATTGTGCCTGGTTAATCGGATTTCCAGCTAATATCAGCTGCGTATATTTCCTTCTCACATGTTATTAGGTAAGTGAGGGATGTGGACTGGTATTCCCATGTTATTGGGTAATTGTATGTATGTTAAAAAGTTGTTAATTACTGGTAACGGGATGGTAATAAAGGTTCACGGAATCTTGGTCCTACGGGGATTTATGGATACGTTAATGGGTAGGAACTCTCTACCGGTGTAGGTGAGGATTTTATTGTGTAGGATCTGGGTATTCAGTCTTGGTTGTTAGTGACCGTGCTGAAGGATGTGGATTAGCATTGTATGCTTTTAGTTAACATGCAGGGTGAAAACATTGGTGAAAAAAAATGTATCATTGCATGCACTTGTGTTAGAGGGTTATGCCTGGAACGCTAGCTGTTAGCTTTAAGGTTCCGAGTGTTCATTAACATCCAACCATGAGCGATAAGGCATGGTATACACCCTGGTATTTGCATAATAACCATAGTGCCTCGCATGGACAGGGGAAGAAGTGTATCTGTGTTATTTGTATAATGTTTAATGTGTATCATGGGAGGTAAATGTGCTCTGTGGCATGGACATACTATGGGTAATATATGGCACCTATCGCCATAATAATATGTGACTGCTTTTTACGCTCGTATGGTATTTATTAGACTTATAGGCTATAAAGTCTATCTTAAAAAAACTGGTCATCTATTATTATTATATATATAGTAGAATTCCTTAACTAGAGGTATTGTCTAGTGGTATTATCTAGGTACACTATCTAGAGCTATTGCTGATAGGTATTTGCTATAAACTCCGTCTAGATCTACTGTCTAGAGATGCCGTGTATAAATTGTATCTAGGTGTGCTGTCTAGATATGTTATCTAGAGCTATTGGCTATAGATTTCATCTATTTATATTGTCTATGGATTTTTATTAGAGATCCTATGTATAGGTATCTTAAACCAGGCTATATTGCAGCGCATTATATGTGTCGTAATTCCCTCCTCTGATGGGGTTGATCGCTGCAAAAAATATAACACGCTAATCACCCTATGAAAATGGGGGGGGGGGGGGGGGTACGTAAGTATTTATTGCCATCCTCTGAACTGGAATAATGGTATATATAAATGCCATCTATCTATTAAACTATGTCCATAAATATCCCTAAGTGTGGATTTTTAATTATGGGTTTCAAAAGGGGGACAATGTATGGTGGTTATATGGACATGCTGTCACCTGGAACAACTCTGCCGGTCTAACTCTGAAAGATAATGTTTTAAATAATATCGCCGTATTCCAAAATAAAATAAATTAAAACCTCCTAATGGGAAAGTGGATTTATCTACCTATTTGGTGACGGATATATGTTCATATTGTTCTATATTTGCTGGCGTGTTTAGATAAGAGTGTATCTGAGGGCAAAAATGTATCAAAAGTTCGCTAGGATATAAAATGAGGCGTATTTATTGTAAAGCGCGGCGCGGTGTAAATATCCCCGAGAATATTGGTTTCTGGCCGTTAAATATGTTATCCCGGCGTAAAGGGTTGAGGGATGATAGGGGTAAACTAAAATAAAATCATTTGGTTACCCTATTGTTTGGATTATATTGTAATAACTACCTGTCTGTCATCTAGTGCCGTTTAAATTTGGCGCGCACTATGCGACTTAAATCCATTATGGCCGTTTGCAAGTTATCTATCTCGTGGGAGGCGTGTTCGGAGATATCGCTTGTGTATGTGAGATATCACCTGTCGTCACTGTGAGGCGTGACCTGTAGCCTGTAATTGGCTGTCCGGCTGGAGCAGGTCGTGTTTATCATGTTCGTACTCTGATTGGATGCGAGCGACGAGAGTGGGTTGGTACCATTAAGGCTTTGTTATCGCTCCGCGAAGGAACTGTCAAACGCACGTGTTACACATTTAATGTATTGTTTACCCGCGGTTTGGATTGTATAGCTGGCGTGTTGTACACCCTGGGCAAAGGTCATTAGTTATTCATCTGTATTCTGGGAATCTATATATGTCCTCCTTTGGCTAAATCCTAATGGGACTATTTTGTCATTACATCGTACCGTAATGTGATAAGTGCTATGTATATTAGTAATGTGCTTACTATCTAGTATACATGTGGTATGCTGGAGTGTATTTTGTATGTTCGTAATCATATGTCGCACCTATGGGTATAAAAATTCTCTGTAATAATGTGGAGAAAAGTGTGTCAGTGGTTTTCACTTTCTACTCCAGGAAAATATATGTAGTATTCTGGATTGTGTTTTTACTTGTTTGGAATCATATGTCGCATTCCTATGGCTGTAGCAATTCTATGTACAGTTGTGTAGGAAAGTGTGTCAGTGGTTTGCACTCTCCCCTTCTTGAAAATGAAAAATATGGCGGGGTGTAGCAATATGTGTATGCACAGCTAAGATTGCGTTCCGCATGGTAGATTGTTCGTGGGGGAATATAATGGGCTACCTTTATCGGGTGCTCTGCTATATAGCAGTGAAAATTACGCATTGTTTCTTCCTGACCGGATGTATTTGTCTAAGGATAGTGTGTTCCGTATTCTGTATATTCTTGTTTGTGTAATTAAGCGTATATTTACTTGTTATATGTTAAAGATAATCCTCGGGCCTTTACTAAATATTATCTATAAAATCCGGCATGATTATGTTTATGCTCGTTACTTATTCCTTATCGTTATCCCCGGAGGGTAGGCAAACACCTGCTCTGGACTTATGGAACGCCGTGAGATAACGTAGAATAGCTATGGACCATGTAACGTATTTATAGCCGAATATATTTACATCTATACACTCATGGCTGATATCTATCCTTCAGTGTTTTGACCTAGGAAGGTAGGCATACACCTGCTTTGGACTTATGGAACGCCTGGGGTCTACTGTAGGACATCTATGGGCCATGGCGTTATTGTGTTACTAATGGACATACATATGTATGTGCCATGTCGTACCACGTTGCCTCAAAAGGAAATTTATGGAAATTATTTTGGCCAACCGACGATTGTACTGTTACTTGTTGCTCTATTGTGTATATGTAAACTAGAGGGGATCTCTGCAAGGATTTGTGGTCCTTAATGAGCCTTGTGGCTGTTATGGAAATGCTGAGTTAATTTTGTTAAGATGATGACTATCGTTTCGTCATTAAGTAGACAATTACGAACAGTTTGGACTTGTCGTTTGGATGATAGATGAGAAACTATTTAGACCGTTAGAGGAATACCCCAATCGCCTAGATTAACTAGTCGTCCGATCTGTCGTAGGCTATTTAATGTCATGATTGTTACTTGTAATCGTACTTCAAATGATTTCCCTAATCGTTGGCTAAGTGAGAATATTGTGCTTTGTATGAAAACTGTTCATTATGTCTGTCTTATATGACGTTATTTGGTGGTCAAATCCACTTTAATCTAGAAAGCAGAGCTATCTAAAAAGATCCCCTATGTGGGTAAAAAAATGTGGAACAGATTCTGTGTTAACGCCGGAAGCGCCTGTGTTCACCACGTGAGTCGCGGTCTACTATCGTCTCCGGTGTCGTTAGTCTGTATACGCATGCAGCCGCCTTGTCTGCAGAGCATGATTCAGTGTGTGTGTGGAGACTGCCCTAGCAAGAAGTCTGTGTGAGGCAAATTAACATTTATGATTAAAAACCTCTTGTGGATTATAGTGTATTGGATTATTTGTACTACGCGTAAGTATTTGTCAACTCCTTTCCCCGTGTTTCCTATTTGTGTGTTTATCGGAACTGTATATGGTGTTCGCTGTGATATTCTAACAACCTGTGTTATTGTGTCACTTCCTATTTGTTGTGGTAATAATAATCTACCTGTGTACTGTCGCAATACTGAGCGTAATGATATCAATGCTTGTTATATACTGTTGCAAGTGTTACTCTGCCTTTGCAGTGGAATTCGCTAACCTGTGTTATTGTGTGTCTACATTTAACGGTGTGGGACATGTCGTTCATCTGCACGAGTGTAGAAGTATTACGTTTGCTCCCATAAATGCCGCCAATCTGTGTTTATCGTGTGTATGCACTGCGGCTAACCTGTGTTATTGTACTGTATGTATTTTCGCTATCACGGTTGTAAGGGCGTTTGTTAGAGAAATCGTATCAATGTATCGTTATATAGTATATTTGGTCCTATGTGTTATTTTGTTAGTCTATTCTGTGGCCCTATAGTGTATCGGCCTGTTATCCCTTCTTAAGATGGGGTAACTGTGGGAACCCGTGCACTTTCTAAATTCTTCAAGAAAAAAAAATGTGTGTTAATCTCTTATAGGTGTTCATTATGTATGGAATTGTTCTTTCCTATATCGTTGTTGGAAATTTATGGCGTCGCTATTATTTATAATATCTATCGGGATGTATGTGTAAATAATGAAATTTTATATTATGGTAATCGAACTGTGTTCTGATATTGTAAGTTTATAGGACAAGGGCCCGTTATTTTACATTTCCTTACGATAGGTAATGAGACCTTTGCTCGCTCACTTAATTTTTGCGATTATGTCTGTATGTTAATCTAAATGCGAGTAGTTTTATAAAAATGTGCGCCATTATTAATTTTTATTTATATAAAGTGTCTAGGCATTTCCCTATAATGAAGAAATCCTGCTATTGTCTGCCATATGGCCCACATATGGGTAAATGACCCCATGCTTCGCACGGCCATGTGTGAGTGTGGCATTTTTTACGTGACTTTGCGTAAATCCCTGTTGCTATGGACTGAGCGTGTTCCGCTGATCGCGCGCTCCGTGTCTTGTTACTTTCGCCTGCTACGGCAGAGTCATGACCTTGCTTGCTGCACGCTGTAGACGACATGTGTAATATTCTATCTACCATGTATTGTCTATGAAAATCTTCGTGCACATTTCATATTATAAATGTATAATTATTATCTACCTTACTCTGTCAGTATGTCCTATGGGGATTTTTAGGCTTAAAGTCGAGTTATGTTGTATGACCAACTAAAACTTGGTGGTGACTCCTGTCTCTGAGTGTGGTGACTATATGCCACATTCTACTTAGCGCCCTTGCCAATGCTGGTATGGCGTATTTGAGCTATGGGGACCTATGGGAAAATGTAGGGCCTAAGTAGTATTGAATATGTGTCTAGCCGTGCGCTATTTGCAGCTAGTTGGTGTTAACAAAATTCATCAATTTATCATGATATAGTACACATGTAATATAACCTGGTATGTGTTATTATATCTCTTACGCTAAACATGCATCTTATAATTAATCCCTTGTCATGCAGTATTAGAGATTACCAGTTATTGCTAGTTATTATCCTAGCTATTAAATGTCCTAGCGCCGGCGCTTGTTATATTTTATCTATCCCTGGGTTCAAATCATTTGGGGGGAAATATGTTATTTATTTCCCTATGAATGGTGGTAAAATGCTCTTATTTCTTATGGCTGTGGGGACTGGTAAAATTATATCTAGCCTATGTGGGACTGCTGCGAGTGGAATGTACCTCGACATCTCTTATCTTTTACCTACACCTGAATGCTGTGTGGTAAAGAAAAATGGGCTAGAAAAGCAATTTATGCCCTTCGTTAGGCTATTACTTAGTCTTTTTATCTGATACTGTAGGAAAGTGTACTTTTAATTGTTTAGAAATAATGTGCTCTTTATTTGGGAAATTATTTAGTGCTGCGCTATCTCAAATAATAGCTTCGTCTCCCTAGGATTGCCAAAGCGGCTTTAGCCCCTGGTATCCACTCAAGGGATGCACTCTCCGTGCGAGGCGTTTTGAGAAGGGTAATCTTAGGTTTATGGATTCTAACCTCTAATTTGGGGAGTGTGACTGGAACTATGCGATGAACTAGTATGGCTTTTCGGCATACCTTAGGACTATTGCTAGCCGATATGGGCGCTAGTGTCCTAGGGCCTAATGGAAGCTTTGGGATTGCCATGTTATGACGTGGTCCCGTGATTGTGTCTACACGTGTCTCGTTTCCCATGTTAAGCTTGGGATGTGGCATAGCCACGTCCGTCTCCTTCCTAATAGGAGTGGGCATTACGGGATTGGATGTTTTAATTGCTTTAGGTATATTCTGTGTATTGGTCACTTCCATTGGGGTAGGTGAGTGTGTTAGCAACTCGAATGTAATAAATTGTGCTTGGAGCTGACGGAAGCGTTGCCATATCTCGGCATATTGCAGGGTAATCACCCTGGCCTGTTCCGCCAGTCGCGTGTTGATTGTATTTGCCCTAAGGTGCTCTCTTTGGAGGTGGAAATGTTGTCTGTGCAGACCCTCGTGGAGTAAATGAATCCTATCCTGTGTCCGGCTAAGTTGTTGCCTGATGGCTGGGATGGGGCCCCTAATGACATATTTATGTCCTGTCTTGTGGGAAAGGGCTCCCAGTATTCTCTTATACTGGGCACGTAGTATTTTCTGCAGGCGATTCAGGTAATCCTGTTTGTCGCCTATGGATTTGTGCCACGCAATTAAGCTTTGCAATGCGTCTATACGTTGCAATGTATTTATGCGGTTGAGGGATGCCATAATGTGAAAATGGTGGTACTAACTGAAAGATTGTTATTATGATGTTATCTAAGGTACTGGGGACCGAACTGGGTGGGCAATTAATTAATGTGTCCCTATATGAATTATCTATTGTCTGGGCGTAGCAAATATGGGGTCTCAATTGACTAATTATTTGATAGGGGAAGCGTTACTAAAAGTAGCTCAATTAGGGCGGGTTTGGGTGGGTTTATACATTTAAGTGGACCCTGATCTAAAAAAAAATTCCCAATTTTGGGTGGCGTTTGCTTGGCTTAGCACGAGATTTAGGGATCTTTGCCGCGGAAATTCGTTGTCTGAACTTCCTTAGACGTTACTTTAAATCAACGTCGCGGTACCCTTGTATCCACCATTTGTATGGTATCTGTGAGGGATGCCAGTACAAATACTAAATCTAGGGGATGAAATTAATCTAAATTGGGGTTGTAGCTTGGCGAAATTGTAAGAGGTAGGGAGTGTTTTATGAAAGGAGATCGATTATTTGATCAGCCAGGAGAACTCCCCAATGTGCTGTTTGACGGGGTAGTTCTAGGTAAAGGGGTAGTTCGTAAGAGCTATTAAGTTGTAAGCCAAAGCGCGAGGCCGGCGCCACGCGGTCTGCAGAGAGCTAAGAGCACGCGAGCAAGTAGCGAGTTCGCTGTGGTCGGCACGTATCAAGGACACTTGCTGATCAAGAGTAGTGATTAAGCAAATAAACACTAAGGCTATTTCTAAGTCCTACCTAAGTGGAATCTATTAGGGTAGGAACTTACGGACTAAATAAATAAAAGAGTAAGGCCAGTGGCTTCTGTTAATTAGAGTTTTAATGTGTATCTCTATTGAGAGATACACTAAAAGAGCTAGCAGTTCAAACTAGTAGATAATAATAAATAAAATACAGTCCAAGCACAGGGGGAGGGGAGTGTGTAGTGTAGTGGTTAGAGTGTAGATCGCTAAGACACTTACCCGACCTGAAGACAGCAGCGGTACGGCACGTCGTTGCACTGAGAGAGGACTGAGTAATTAATTATCCCAGCACTTGACCTTTATGGTTTTTATAACTTTGGTGTGCACGCTCGGCGAATTCTTACATTCTTCGCGAGTCGTGTACCTCTTTCAGGTCGTTGCCTTTGGCATGGGCCTACCTGACTTCCTGAACGTGGTACTTGTGTTCTTCATGTAATTTTGTATGTGGTATTTTATTAGAATTTTATATCAGAAGTCTGTAGTTTTGGGAATTTGTATATTTTCCTTAAGGGATGGTATAGCGTACCCTAGGGGTACAACAATATTTGCAGATGCAAAGAGTAGGGAAAACGTTTTGTGTAAATTAGGATAGGAAACGATTAGCTCAGGACAGGCAGGCATGGAGAGCTGCATCAAACCATTCAAAAGACTGAAGACTAGAGTTTAGTGCTTTTCAGTCGGTCAACACGAATGTACCCAAAAGAGATGGGTTATGCCCTAATCCTGAAATAAATTACATGAGATTTTTGTTTTTGTTTTATTAATCTCATATACTTTATTTCAGGATTAGGGCATAACCCATCTCTTTTGGGTACATTCGTGTTTACCGACTGAAAAGCACTAAACTCTTGTTTACTAAGGCAACACTGAAAATATGGCTTCAAACACCACAAAGACTGAAGACTCAAACAACAACAGGTTAGTTGATAAGTTTATTTGTTTTAAATAGTTTGTTTGATAATAATAACTCAACAAAAATGTTTTGTAAACAATGAGTAAAAATTTATAGATTTATTTTATTTCAATTATTTGTATAATACATTTATAATTTTGAGCTTTCGACCTGGCATGTATTTTATTTTTACAGCCTAGTACTTCATAGACGATCCTATCTGTTCCCTTTTGTTTTCAACTCTTGGTTCATTATTGTCGGTAATAAAAGAACAAATATTTGTACTTATAATATATATTTACATGCAGTTACCTTCTCTTTCTAATTGATATTTGAGTAGACGCAGTATAAATTAAATATTTCTAGAAAAAGGGAGGAATTCGAAAAGTGCATAAAGTCACTTTGATAAGCTCTTATCTTCAAACATTATTAATATGAAAGGCCTGCAGTGAGGTCAGGTTTAGGGGCAGATGACCTCGTAGTTCCGCCCCTTAAAACATCAATAACTAACTAACTAGGTCAGGTTTTCAAAAGATAGTGAGGGGGCCCCATTTCAACTTCTTGCCCTGGGGCCCCTTCCGGTCTAGCTACGCCACTGCCCAGAGCATCTATCCCATTTCTGACCATACGCCATCTTGTGGCGCAGTGGCTAGCATTCTTGGCTGTCACCCCTGAGATCCGGGTTCGATTCCCAGCTCTACCAAAAAATGTAATTCTGGTCTGAGGGCTGAAACGGGGTACATTCAGTGAGGTAAAAATGAAAAGGAAAGGACGCTTTTAGTTTAACATGACCGTTAATCTCGCGATCATGAAGCACGGGACCTCCTTTTTACGTGGAATCTGAACCACAGGACATGGCATTCCACTTCGAAAATCTCACATGCACTAACCGGGAATCAAACTCTCGTGAGGTAAATCTGAGAAGATGCGGTTTCCCACTTGTACTCCAGGCAAACGCGGGGAAGGTTCCTACCTTAAGGCCACGGACGTCTCGTTCCCAATCCTCACCTGAATTACACACACCCAAGTACACGGGGCTAAATGGCCACTAGTCCATGCTACTCAAATGATACGACAATAACAAGATATTACTACATTCATAACAGAAACACAGGTTGTCAGTCAAATTCGACTGACTGCGTGGCTCAGCGGTAACGTTCACACTTGCTGAGCCCAAGGTTGCAGGATTGTATCCTGGCGCAGTCAGCTGGCATTTTAGGGTGCGCAAATACGAGGGAACCGTGCCAGTAGATTTACTGGCACTATAAAGATCTTCATTGGGGCAAAATTCCGGCACCCCGGCGTCTCTAAAATCCAGAGTATTTAAACGGGACATAAAACCAATAACATTATTATTGAGCCGTGAATAGCCTCATCCCTTAAAGAAGAACACAAGATACATTTTCATTTGAGACTGGTTGGTTCTTAAGTTTAGGGGCTGCGACAACGCGGTCATGTAGCCCCGTGTACTTTGGGTGTGTTTAGAATCTGCCTGATAACCGGTGTTAATTGTGATGACTGTATTGGTGTGTGTTATCAGTTTTTTAATTCAAGTAAGGACTGCAGACGTGTGAATTTTTCAAATAGTTCCTACTTTTGCCGCCAAACACCACCATCGATGACTACTAGTTCATAACTTAGTTACCAGATGCCACCGCAGTCGGCTCTTGGCAACGAACGTAGGAACCTAAGAGCGTTGTTTACATTCTTAACCTATACAATTTAGCTTCACACAGGTGTAATTAGTGGCAGGTTCTTTAACATGCCATAAATCTATGACATGGGACCGCCGGCTTTACTTCCCTTCCGAAGGAAGGCATACTGACGGATTTATAACGCTCTTAAAAAATCCGACGACTTCGGCCGGATTCGAACCCGCGATCTTGGGCATAGAAGCTCAGCATGCTACCGACTACGCCACCGAAGTCGCCTACATCATTTGAGACTGTTTTGCCTTTCAGCGTTCAGTCTTGTCTGCAAGCTTCTGTTTGCGAACGAGTCACCTCCATGATACCCTATTAGCAGTTAGCATTGCGGCCTCCTCTGGTTTTACACCTCTCACATAGAAATCCTTAGAAATGAACACGCTAGATGAAGCTGTTTGTATGAGCCGACTCAGATAGTGGGGTCATGTGAATAGAATGGGGGAGGAGACATTGAAGGAAGGATGATTGTTCGAGGGGCGTTTTAAAGTAATACCCGTTGTGATATCACGCCGTTGCAGCGCTGCAGTGGGCATTCCGTACAGGTGCGCTGTGTACCTGCATCTATTGGCAAGGCTGAGACGCCATTACGGCAACAGTCGCCAATTGAGTATGTGGTCAGGGGAACTCCTAAACATACGAAGTTCTCCTGGTAGGCACGCAATTTGCCTGACAGTGGTGGCCAAATGGCAGCATATCTTACAGGGGAGTTCTCTCTCTTGTTTACGAGTCGGCGGGACTCGCGATCGGCGGTGCGATTTCAAAAGCTTTTCAACACACCCACACATGGGCGACTGTTGCCGTAATGGCGTCTCAGCCTTGCCAATAGATGCAGGTACACAGCGCACCTGCACGGAATGCCCACTGCAGTGCTGCAACGGCGTAATACTTAAAAAACGCCCCTCGTAGTTTTACGTGATCGTGAATCCTCTGATTATGAGCCATGAGACCTCCTTTTTACGTGGAATCGGAACCACTGGACATGGCATTTCACTTCGAAAATCTCACATGCATTCGAACCCAGTCCACCTTGGCCAACAGCTTGACCGCTGGGCCATCACGCCCTAGGAGGAGAGATTACATAAGATGTTAACGAGTTCGGCTGTAGCGGGTAAGGGAAATAGAGGTAGAACTACATTGTCACATGATTCAATTCGTTTTAATTTTTTGAAGATAGGCCTAGTAGCTGTGTGAGTTATTTTTTTTCCTTTTATCCTATACGAACAATGTAATGAAACTATGTGTAATCAAGAGCTAGAATAATCATTATTATTTATTATAGAAATCAATTGTTTACACTTACTAAATTATGGCACAAACATCAATTCTTTAGAGAGTAAGTAATTCCTCTAACCCATAAAAGAATGAGAAAGTGTAGTAGACAACTACTAGTTTAAATGTTAAAGTTCATAAATTTATATGACGTGCAAATTATTTCCTCATACATGAATTCACCTAACTCATAATATTATCACCACAGTGAAATTTTGCATAGTGAACCACTACTATAATTTGAACATTCAAATACATTAATTCCGTTTCACAAATTGTAAATGGTGTGCCTGTAAACTCTTAACAGACTAACTCTAACTTTTCATGGAGTATTCGATCACTGTGAAACATAGTCAAGTGGACCACTACGGTACTAATCTATGACTACAGATACATAAACCTATATCTTCATCATCATCATCATCATCATCATCTTCATTTCTCCTTTTCCACCTGACTCTGGGTGGGGGAAAATATGTTTCCTCTCCACTTTGTTCTGTCGTTATTTTAAAGGGCAAAATTGCTCGGCATCAAATAGCGTCTGAGATTAAGCTAAAATACCTTTTCTCTCCTACCGCCGACCTCTCAGAGTCAAGTGTACAGCTAAACTCCGGAATCTGTTTGATGCGTTTTGTAATTGTCATCATCATCTTCATTTCCCCTTTTCCAGTTGACAC
Source organism: Meconema thalassinum (assembly GCA_946902985.2). Taxonomy (NCBI): domain Eukaryota; kingdom Metazoa; phylum Arthropoda; class Insecta; order Orthoptera; family Tettigoniidae; genus Meconema; species Meconema thalassinum. The sequence continues at coordinate 207,481,325 of OX336395.1, forward strand.
TGGGTGGAGGCAAATATGGTTCCTCTCCACTTTGTTCTGTTGTTCCACCATTCCTCTTCCGACACAGTGCTCCAACAGGTTCAGTTTTCTAATACTATTCTCCACCGAGTCCATCCAACGCATTCTTGGTCTTCCTCGTCCTCTCTTCCCTGTCATCCTTCGTTCCAGTGCTCGTCTTGGTAGCCTTACTTCATTCATCCGTTTGACATGTCCAAACCATCTCAATCTGTTTTGCTCCAGTTTGTCATTTAGTTTCTGTACTCCCAGTTCTTTCCGTATATCTTCATTTCTCACTCCGTCCCTCCTCGTTTTCTGTACATTACTTCTCAGGAATCTCATCTCAGCTGCTTGTACTCTGCTCTCATCCCTCTTAGTCATTGTCCAAGTTTCTGCTGCATATGTCATTATAGGAACATAATATGCTTTGTACAACTTCTTTAGCCTTAATTGGTATATCCTTGTTCCATACTAGTCCCCGTACCTGTTCTGTCGTTCCACCATTCCCCTTCCGACACGATGTTCCAATCCAGGTTCCGTTTACTAATGCTAGTCTTCACCGAGTCCATCCAACGCATTCTTGGTCTTCCTGGTCCTCTCTTCCCTGTCATCCGTCATTCCAGTGCTCCTCTTGGTAGACTTACTTCATTCATCCGTTTGACATGTCCAAACCATCTCAATCTGGTTTGCTCCAGTTTGTAATTTAGTTTCTGTTCTCCCTGTTCTTTTCGTATATCTTCATTTCTCACTCTGTCTCTCCTCGTTTTCTGCTCTCATCCCTCTTAGTCATTGTCCAAGTTTCTGCTGCATATGTCATTATAGGAACATAATATGCTTCTTTAGCCTTAATTTGTATATCGTTGTTCCATACTAGTCCCCGTACCTGTTGGTAGAAAGCTCTCCAGAGTTGTATTCTTGTGCAATTTCCAAATCTAGTCTTCCATCTTCAGTCAGTTCACTTCCCAAGTATTTGAAGCGTTTCACCCCTTCCGATTCCTTATCTCCTACATTGATTACTCCTTTCCTTCTTTCGTACCTCTACTCACCACCACTGTTTTACTCTTCTCCACACTTATCTTCAATCCCCATTGCTCAATCTTTTCATTTATTACGTCCAACTGTTCTTGTACCTCCATCTCATCCTCGCCCCAGATCACAACATCGTCTGCAAACAACCTACATCTTATTAGCTATAAATTGATATTCTATTGAACCACTTACTGGGAAGGTTGGTAAAAGGAATCAGTATGATGAAGTAAATATTCTGGGTACATAATTTATTAAGGTTGTATTCATATATTGTAGAAAGTGACTCTTCATGTGACTATCAACACATGTTTGCCAGTCCTGGAGGTGCGTTAGTGAGAGGAATCTTTAGCAACTTCATTAGGTTTGATTTTAAGGTTAATGTTAATTGTCTAAAAAGGTTACACTCTTAGCACATCCTATATTTTATCACAATGTAGATCACAAACCATTAGCTTATTAGTCCATCACATGGAAAAATTAATTTAATTGAAGATATATATTTCAGCTGGATAGGACAAGTGAGATACATGAAAGTAGGCTACTGTTTCTTCACATAACAATTGGTTTTAGTGTGTTAATGTGAGTGATAAATACATATAAAGTAAGTTGTGAGGTTTGAAGCCATTTTTCAGTGTTGCCTAAGTTAACAAAAGTTTGGTGCTTTTCAGTCGGTCAACACGAATGTACCCAAATAGAGCTGGGTTATGCCCTGATCCTGAAATAAAGTACATAAGATTAATAAATACACTAGGATGACCAGTTTCGAACGTCAAGCGATCATCATCAGATCCATTACACTTAGGCTATAACATCTATGTTTGAGAATACAGGTGAAAAATATATATACAATATGTACAATTATTTAGTTGCAGTGTTGGTAATGCAACAGTCGGTGTATGTTAAATGTGGTATATCTAATGTTAGGTAAAATTCTAAAATAGTGATGAAAATCCGGAATTTGTCTGTTAGAGGTGATTATATGGTTTTACAAAATCAACTATGGTTACACTGAAATAATGCAAGCTTATACTTATCGAGTTGTCTCTTTAACTGGAATTTGAAGCAGTTGCGTGCTTCCATAGACACCAGTTGTAGTTGACTAACCCCGAGTGTTCGCTGGGTGGAACTGGTTTTCCCCTTCCTCCCCCTTTAGTTGCTATGTTCTTCCAGAGGTCAGTGCCATGTATATTTGTGTGACTTTGCCAAATCTAGATAAAAGTGTATGCTATTGAATGCAGGAGTCTGCAACTACTCAAGACCGTGGAACTATCTTCGCCACGTATGGGCTAAAACGCCATTTATACTAAGCGGTACACGGTCTATTGAAGACGTCCCGGCACCTTTAATACTGCTGCGCATATCGGCCTAAGTTTATTGCAGAAAAATGTACATAGTACACCTGATCCAAATAACATTTACCTATAAACACCGCTATTTCCCCCGCCCCCTTTTTTAATCTAGCTTGGCTGTATCGCTAAGTTGTGTCTTGTTTTCGACAGGGTGTGTTTTTTAGTAGAGCGAAAAGGGGTGAACTCTCCATAAAAGTGTGTTCATTTAGATTGTTGGGATTGTTTTGTTTGGCTAGGTGAATCTCGATTGCTTCTTTTATGTCGAGTGCTCTGCCTTTCGATTCGTGATGAATTATTTTTAGATCAGTCTCGATTTTAGTGAAGCTGTGCCCCGTGTCACACATATGTTCGCATACGGCTGAATGTGTTCCGTATCTTATCGCATTCCTATGTTCATTATAACGTGTATCTACTCGTCTTCCGCTTTGTCCAATGTAATTGTTGCCAAACATAAAAATAAAGATAAAATGATTCCAAAACCGGACATTAATGAGAAAAAATTCGCGCGCTTCAACTATGTGAATGAGAACACATATAAAATCACTAATCTATTCAAAAAGCAAGGCATAAAAATAGCATTCACAACGAATAATACGACCGGGAGGTGGTGTACTCTTGGAATACACGGTAAGAGAGAAAATAAATTTTAATGCTCTTTGCATGTTCATTTTTTCCTTTTTTATCAAACACCAATAGCGATCTTCTAGTTTCTCTTTGGTGGTCATGTCTCTTATGTTCTTTGTGAGTCTGTTCTTGATATATATCTTCCATGACCCACCTAGCGTCATCTAGCAGCGAATCTCAGAAGTTCCTCAATTCTTCCCTGTACAAGAGGACTTACTCATCAATTTGGCCATCAGATCTCGTCGCCATCGCCAGCTATCATCTCTGTGATCAAGAGAACTTCGTCTACCTTTTCACCCACCATGCTGTGCTAGTATCGCCTGCTATCAACTCTTTGAAGACCATTCATCAAGAAGAACTTTTAGTTTTATAATGTTGTCTATTCTGTTATGTTCTCCTTTTGTCTCCTACCCCCACTTTTTCCTTCCTTGGTCCCTCGGCGCTTTGCTGAGCATGTCTCACTTGTACGTCGGCAGTTGACTTAGTCAGTCAAGGCTAAACTAGAGCAAGTCTCCTCAAACCAAGAGGCACTCTCTACATTCTACGCCATGTTGGCACATAAAGTTTATACGTCAAAGGGAACTTCACCTTCGCCATGCAACAAAGATAAGTACATACTTCAGGTTTTAACCTCATCTGCATCGGTTTTACTGTCTTCATGCTTTCAACGATTATTTTATAGGCAGTGTGAGATATTTATTTGTGGCAATAATCATTCTTCGTGGGATTTTCCATGTAGGGCTTCTGTCCAATTAAGCCAACCTTCGTAAAAAGCAGCATTTCTTATGCTTATTAAATGAGAGATCTTCTCACAACGGGGGATATTATAGAATACCCACTGTCTATAAATATTAAGCTTGTTCCACCGCTGGAGTAACTTTGGCCCTATTCTTCCATTAGGATCGTTCTGGAACTTTCCAGAATCTGCACTTTATCTACAAGTCACGCCGTCATGTATCTTTCACTCACTTGTGGGAATGCCATTTCAAACTAAGGAATCTACCTTATAAATTAATGCTCAATAGCTAAATTTTCTTCCACCGTTGGGATTTTTTCTGGCGCATTTAATTGTAATCCACAACTTTCTCAAGTAATTGACTTTTGCCTATCTAGTGCAACCAGTCATTTTCCACGATTGCAATAACTTTCTTTGCCATAAACTTTTGCGCTACTACAGTGAACTTTTCATCCATTTCAACGAACTATAGTGATAAACAGTGTTCTCTCAGTATTTCTTCCGCGTCGCGCTCGTCCGATTATTATAGACACGGCCATGAACATTTACCTTTCATCCCAATTGCTCTTTCCTAAACCTCTTACTAACAACCCATAATAAATTGTTAATTTAGGTCTGTTTCAATGAGGTGTCAATCTAAAGATGTGCCCTCCCATTTTTTCTTATGTGTAATTAATTAACTTTTGCATAACTACGTGTCTTGCACACGGTTCAAATTATCTTGTTTCTCCCTTCTAATTTAGGGGATACAATTCTTTCAACTTATAAGTGAGTTATTTCTAGGTTTCACGAAAGGGAAACTTGCCCCATTTGTCTCGTGATTCCTATCTAAACATAGGAGGTCTAGAACCTTCCATTTGACTTTCTCTTCAGGTTTCACATTAAGTGACCTGTCCTATTTGTGTAACTACTAAAAGTAATGTTGCTTCAATACAAGAAGTTCTAGGATCTTCTATCTTATTCTTCCTGTTTTTGTTATTGTTATTTTCTAAGTTGTTACTCTCTCTAGAACATTCTCTCCGGAATTTCTCAAAGTACACACCTTGTAACTTAGTTGTTGTTAAACTTTAATCACCTTAATTGTCTTTTAAAATTTTGAATTTTTATCTTCGCTATTTTAAATCCTTGCGAGGATTTTATAAAGGTTTGAAACCTAATAAATTGTTAATTGCCTGGCGCATATGTTAAATGTTTTCTGAGGTCTGCGACCCCATAGTTGTTCACCAAATTGAAAATATATATTTGTTAAAGTTACCAACTTCTTTAGAATTGTTAAATAAATTAAGAGTTTCTTTTCGCTTTTTCATTTTTCTAGTACAACGGTTAGGCAAGATCCTGTCTTCCTTGGCTCTTCCTACTCAATGCCATTAAATCTATTGATAGGGCTTTCACCACTCGTTGCATTTGAGCAAGAACTCTTAGTGGTAATCTCGTTAAAGTTTCTCTTAGCTTTAATAGCTAATTCTAACTGGCCAGTAAGGCAAGTACAGCTCGCTACGCCAGCTACTTGCTTGTGGAGATCCTTTCCGAAAACTTATGGGTGGTTTTCCAAAAGATAAGTGTTTCTCTTTGCCTAAACTTTTAGTCGGCTCCTTGCTGAGTAAAAGCTTAGCCAATTCCAAATGCAACTATTGGTTCACTTACCAAAATTACTCCCCAAGGTATAATTTTTTTATCACTATCCTTCTTGGAAGCACTTGTTCGCTTTTTCAGGAACTCTATAACTTCGAAAACTGGAAATACTAAACCTGATTCAAATTATTGGCATTCTTCGAATTACTTTGCAAAAACGAATTTCTTTGAACAGACATAAAATAAATCTGTTCCTCTCTGTCTTGCCAGACCATCACCCTTCCACATAGTAGGCATATGCATGCTTGAGAGGGAATACACTAAAGCCACTCTCTTGCAAACCGCCCAAGTCCTAGCTGCGTTTCCCGTCAGCTTCGACCAGGTCCTTACCCACTTTAGGTATCAGAGAGCGGATTTGCGGTGGCAACCGCCTCTGAGTGCATTTAAAGTTAAATTTATAACTTTTGTGGGACTCTCCTCCTATTTCTCTATCCTTTTTCTCCAGTCCGAAACCCACCTCCTTTTCTTTATAATCTTCCCTTGGTGGTTAGGTTATTCCTCAGCCAATGATCTACCCAGGATTTGGTCCCGGAAACCCGGGAGAGCCCATTTGTTATTCCTCTTCGTGCTGTATATGGACGATATAAACACATGTGTGCAAAATTCTCCGTGTTCCCTTCTTCTATACCCTGATGACCTCAAGATATTCAGAAAAATTTCCAATTCTGACGACCACGCTGACCTCCAGGAAGCAGTGAATACTTGTACTGATTGGTTCAACAAATGGAAGTTATCCCCAAATCCGAAAAAGTGCTTCAATGTGTCTTTCTCACTACTGAAATCTGGAAATCAGGCGAACTATAAAATATGTGGAAATAAATTGGATACGGTTTCTCAGGTGAGAGATTTAGGTATTATTCACGATGATAAACTGACATTCTCTCCCCACATTGACCATATCAAATCTCGCGCAATGCGCAGTCTCGGCATTCTATACAGATTCACAGAAATTAAAGACCTCACTGCACTTAAATTATACTTCACCACATATGTTCTCCCTATCCTAGATTTCTCTTCTCCAATCTGGTCTACTTCGGCTATAACCAATATTTCTAAATTGAACAGTGTCTTTAATTTCTTCATATCAATTGTCAAAGCTCGCAATCCTTCACTAAGGCACTTCGCCAAATCCGATATTCTAAACCAGCTCAATGTACTCGACCTGAGAAGCCGTCTACAATTTACTGACCTGTGTTTCTTACATAAAATTATAAATGGTTACACAAAATGTAACATGCTCTTAAGCTACTTCCCACTTCATGTTCCCTCCCGTTCAACACGCCAGAACCATTTACACCACGTACCTCGCCCGTCTTGAAGTACAGAAGCGCTCTATTTTCCACCGTCTACCTACCCTTAGCAACTCCCTTCCAAACATTGACATATTCTCTCCCTATCGAACATTCAAACATAACATTAGAAGATCCCTTTCACCCTCTTTTCCTAACCCCTCGCCCTCCTAATCACTCACTACCCCAATCACTCCCTGCGTCCTTCCCGAGATTTATCCTTTCTGCCGTCACTGCCAATTGTTACCTGTTATTGTTGTTGTTGTTTTTGTTATTATTATTTGAAATTGTTAAATTATTAGTGTAAAATGACCTTTTCATGGTTATATCTAATAATTGTTAAATAATAAAAAAAAAAGTTTATTTGACAATACCTTACAAATTAGCCGGCCCCGTGGTGTTGGGGTAGCGCGCCTGCCTCTCACCCGGAGGCCCCGGGTTCGATCCCCGGCTCCGTCAGGGATTTTAAAACTGACGTGAGGGTTGGAACGGGGTGCACTCAGCCTCGTGAGGATAATTGAGTAGCTGTCTGACAGTGAGACAGCGCCCCGATCACGAATACCAAGATTAACGGCCGAGGGGATCCGACGCGCTGATCACGCGTCACCCCAATATCTGCAGGCCAAATGGCTGGGCAGCGGTCGCTTGGTCGGCCCTAGCCCGTCATGGGCTGGATAGTGCCAGGGGTTGACTTTTTTTGTTGACTATACCTTACAAATTATTAATATCTGCTTTGAATCTTTCAGCTATAACTTCATCGTGCAAAGCCTGCGAAGTGGAAAGAGGCCGCTCCTGTCTCCTTTGGGGTGTCCCCTTCTTTCAACTTATTTGCTGCTGCCAGCCTGACAGCATTTCCAAGGTTCCACAGTTTCGTGAGTTATATTTAATCTACTTACTTTGTCATGGCTCCTACTGAAAAAGATGAAACTCTCATTGCCAGACGTTCTTCCTACAAAGGGCAACTTACCAGATTTAGAAATTTCATTATCAAAATAAATCCCGCCGAGTGTGATCTAGACATCTTGACACAACGCCTTAAGTTGTACGAACGGTCCTATGATTATTACGATCAAATTCAAACCGAGATTGAATCCGCTTGCCCAGAACGTCAATCGGATCGGGACGAGGTTGAACCCTTGTATTTTGAAGGGATTGCCAAGGCCCACCAACTGATCCGCAGTATCTCAGAACCGGACACTAGGGTCATCAATCGGGCCCAGTTCGCACCCACTTCAGTTCACAAGGATAAACCGAAACCTTTACATCCAAAGATAAGCCTACCTCACTTCTCAGGCCAGGAAGGTGAATGGTATTCCTTTTATGAACTCTACTGCTCCCTCATTCATGAAAATGATGACATTCTCGACATTCATAAATTCTACTTCTTGCGTACGTCCTTGGAAGGCGAGGCCTTGGCCTTGGTCGAGTCACTGCCTTTAAGCGCAGATAACTACCACATCGCCTTTAATCTCCTTAAAGAGAGATATGGTAATTTACGTTTGAGTGTTGCTCGCCACATCCGCTGTCTGTTCAACCTTCCAGTCGTCAAACCTAATGACGTCACCTCTTTAAGAGACCTGTTAGACTCTATTCAATTGCACGTGAGAGCGTTATATCAACTCAAGCAACCCTCTACTCTACTGCACCCTCATTTATGAAAATGATGACATTCTCGACATTCATAAATTCTACTTCTTGCGTACGTCCTTGGAAGGCGAGGCCTTGGCCTTGGTCGAGTCACTGTCTTTAAGCGCAGATAACTACCACATCGCCTTTAATCTCCTTAAAGAGAGATATGGTAATTTACGTTTGAGTGTTGCTCGCCACATCCGCTGTCTGTTCAACCTGCCAGTCGTCAAACCTAATGACGTCACCTCTTTAAGAGACCTGTTAGACTCTATTCAATTGCACGTGAGAGCGTTATATCAACTCAAGCAACCAGTCCAAACTTGGGACACTATCCTTATTCATCTAGCTACATCAAGATTCGATTTTTCAACATTAAAGGCTTGGGAGATCGAACTCACTCGCAACGAGGAACATTCGTTTGAACACCTCATCTCGTTTCTCAACAGCCGGTGCCAAGTCCTTACAGCACTCTCATTTCAGTGCGAAAATGTCGAAACGAGTCATAAGTGCCACATTTTTGAGAAAAAACTTGTCTCTTCAAATGGTCATCAGCCCCCATCTGTCGAGAACAAGCAAACCCGTTCTGCTTCTTTCAACCATCCAAGAGAACATATCAGACCGCTCAACAAATCTTTAAAATGCATGCTCTGCAAAAAGTTGCACACTTTGTACTTGTGCAAATCCTTTAAAGAATTGTCTGTCGAAGACCAAAGGAAGTTTGTCTTCAATAGTAAACATTGCTTCAACTGCTTGTCACCTAAGCATTCTTCTTCAAACTATACGTCTTCCAACCTCTGTTTCCATTGCAAAAAACCGCACCATTCTTTATTGCACGTTCATGATAAATCGAGGTCACCAGTACCCTCTTCATTAAACTCCATGCAGAGCAGCTCCGAACAAACTAATGCTTCTTCCTGCATTTCTAACGCCGAAACTTCTCACAGTGCGCAAGTCCTTTTGTCCACTGTACAATTCGAAATCCAAGATAAATTTGGAAATTGGGTTCGAACCCGCGGTCTTCTCGATTCCGCTTCAACTCACAACTTTGTTTCGCAATCGTTAATTAAAAAACTAGGTCTTTCTTCATCGCATACTTCCATCAAAGTATCCGGCATTGACAATTTGAAAACTCAAGCCTTGCAGTCTTCAAAATTGAAAATCAGAGACATTTGTCAAAGAAATACCAAACTTAACTTAAACTGTCTCATTCTTGCCAGTATTAGCAAGGACACTCCTAGCAGCTCTATTAATACTTCCGGTTTAAAGATTCCTTCGCACTTAAGGTTAGCTGATCCTCAGTTTAATGCTCAAGGTCCCATTGATGTACTTTTCAGTGCCAATATTTTTTGGAATTGCCTTCGTAAACAGGTTCGCAAGTTATCTTCAAACGTGGTCGCCAGAGACACCGATTTTGGTTGGGTTATTACTGGTGAAATCCAACATCCCAGTCTTCAAACCAAATCGCAATGTAATTTTGTTACTGCTGATATAAATCCCATTTCTGAAAAAGAGAATACTTATGGTTTCGATCTCAATACTTTTGAAAAACACTTGCCGAAACGATGTCTTATCGTAAACAACTACGCCACCTTTGTAAGTTGTTTAAATGGTCTTGCCTTATTTCTGCACAAAATGGCAATTCAAGTTCGCCTCGCCTTGTGTTACTTCGTTTACCTTCTCATGTCATTTTTATAGCAGGTAATTGCTTAAACTCTCTATCGAAAACTATCTTCCCCTTGTGTAAAACCATGGCTATCAGTCTCCATCACTTCGCTGTAAGCTATGTTTCACTTCTTTCGCTATTTAGTAGGGTGGCCACGGCCGGCTCCTTCCCCCTTCCTCACAATTGGAAGCCGCTTTTGAAACCGCTTGAAAATCTGAATTCTCTAGCATCTAGAATAACTATTCTTATGCATAAACTCCTTCTCAATGTCCCAGCTTCTCTTCTTTTTTCGGAAGAATTAAGCTTTTTTCTGTTGAAAATTGTCGGATTCCGTGATCCTCAAAATTATGCGAAATTGATTTCTTACTTTATTTCATATGTCTCTAAATTATTTTTTCACGTCCAAGCTACGATTGACTGCATGCCGTCTAACCTGAATATCCGCTTTAAGTCTCAGCTGATTTCACTTGTGTTGTATGTTTATTTCGAACTGCTTGTTTGTCAAACTTTTTGTATACAAGCTCGGATAACGCCAAGCTGTCGTTTATTTCCTGTATGCTTGCCAAAGGTCAGAGCAAGTTTTCCTTATCTCAACTCTGGCTGACTGCCAACCATTGTCTTGCGAGTTGCTTCCGTAAGTTCAGAAGCTGCTCACCTCATTACCAAAATAAACTTGTTCCAGTCAAGGACTCTTTCAGCTATTTATATTCCTTATCTCGCTGTACTATGTGGGTCAAGGCCGTGTTTGCCTGTCTCTCCCACTTGCTTACGCTCGTATCCTACAACTGCTTCGATTCTTGTTTCATAACATCGTTGCGTATTTTCTACGCGCTCATGTATTGCACCTTGCTTACATATTTTGCAATCTTATTGTTCATTGATGAACAAACTTGTTTTTTCGCGTCGTTACATTCGATGTGTTTTTGTATTTATGCTTGTCATGTCACGTTTCTCGCTGACTTAAGTATGTTTCTGATTAACCCTTTTGATGCCTATTATAACTTGAGGTCATTGTTTATGGCTACTAGATTGTTGTTACCTATGGCGTTCTTGCTTTCTACTCGCATAGTTCCTTTGTTTATTTGGTATATTCTTATCCTTAATCGATGTACTTGTTTCTATACGCTTTGTTTAAACTTGTCAATTCTCCTTTCGCATCTTATCGCAATCTTTACTAGTGCTTTATTTCCCGTAGCTTCTAGCTACTTTGTGATTGAAGGTGTTGTTAATTCTCGCCCTTTAACTCTGCTTTCCAATGACCCTGATGACCTGCTTCCTCTCACACCTGGTCACTTCCTTATCGGCAGTTCTCTTTCTGCCCCTCCTCCTCTTCCCAATTCTTACAGGGATTCTAATTTACCTATCGTTTGGAGTAAACTTGAAGCCCTTCGCAATTCTTTCTGGAAGAGGTGGAACTTGGAATATTTAACCTCCTTGCAACGGAGACAGAAGTGGTTTCTTTCCAGTCCCGACATTAAAGTGGGGGACTTGGTCTTGGTTAGGGATGTCTTTCCTCCCCTGGTCTGGATTTCTGGTAGAGTGACCGAGTGTTATCCTGGAAGGGATGGGAGAGTCAGGGTGGCCAAAATCTTGACCACTAATGGTCATATCACAAGACCACTGTCTTCAATTGCTTCATTACCTTTAAATGTTTAACTGTTTATTTTGTTCTCTGTTGGTGTTTTTCCCTCCCAGCTTGGTGTATTCTTGGAATACACGGTAAGAGAGAATATAATTTTTAATGCTCTTTGCATGATCATTTTTTCCTTTTTTTTTATCAAACACCAACAGCGATCTTCTAGTTTCTCTTTGGTGGTCATGTCTCTTATGTTCTTTGTGAGTCTGTTCTAGATATATATCTTCCATGACCCACCTAGCGTCATCTAGCAGCGAATCTCAGAAGTTCCTCAATTCTTCCCTGTACAAGAGGACTTACTCATCAATTTGGCCATCAGATCTCGTCGCCATCGCCAGCTATCATCTCTGTGATCAAGAGAACTTCGTCTACCTTTTCACCCACCATGCTGTGCTAGTATCGCCTGCTATCAACTCTTTGAAGACCATTCATCAAGAAGAACTTTTAGTTTTATAAAGTTGTCTATTCTGTTGTTCTCCTTTTGTCTCCTACCCCCACTTTTTTCCTTCCTTGGTCCCTCCGCGCTTTGCTGAGCATGTCTCACTTGTACGTCGGCAGTTGACTTAGTCAGTCAAGGCTCAACTAGAGCAAGTCTCCTCAAACCAAGAGGCACTCTCTACATTCTACGCCATGTTGGCACATAAAGTTTATACGTCAAAGGGAACTTCACCTTCGCCATGCAACAAAGATAAGTACATACTTCAGGTTTTAACCTCATCTTCATCGGTTTTACTGTCTTCATGCTTTCAACGATTATTTTATAGGCAATGTGAGATATTTATTTGTGGCAATAATCATTCTTCGTGGGATTTTCCATGTTGGGCTTCTGTCCAATTAAGCCAACCTTCGTAAAAAGCAGCATTTCTTATGCTTATTAAATGAGAGATCTTCTCACAACGGGGGATATTATAGAATACCCACTGTCTATAAATATTAAGCTTGTTCCACCGCTGGAGTAACTTTGGCCCTATTCTTCCATTAGGATCGTTCTGGAACTTTCCAGAATCTGCACTTTATCTACAAGTCACGCCGTCATGTATCTTTCACTCACTTGTGGGAATGCCATTTCAAACTAAGGAATCTACCTTATAAATTAATGCTCAATAGCTAAATTTTCTTCCACCGTTGGGATTTTTTCTGGCGCATTTAATTGTAATCCACATATTTCTCAAGTAATAGAATTTCGCCTATCTAGTGCAACCAGTCATTTTCCACGATTGCAATAACTATCTTCGCCATAAACTTTTGCGCTACTACAGTGAACTTTTCATCCATTTCAACGAACTATAGTGATTAACAGTGTTCGCTCAGTATTTCTTCCGCGTCGCGCTCGTCCGATTATTATAAACACGGCTATGAACATTTACCTTTCATCCCAATTGCTCTTTCCTAAACCTCTTACTAACAACCAATAATAAATTGTTAATTTAGGTCTGTTTCAATGAGGTGTCAATCTAAAGATGTGCCCTCCCATTTTTTTCTTATGTGTAATTAATTAACTTTTGCATAACTACGTGTCTTGCACACGGTTCAAATTATCTTGTTTCTCCCTTCTAATTTAGGGGATACAATTCTTTCAACTTATAAGTGAGTTATTTCTAGGTTTCACGAAAGGGAAACTTGCCCCATTTGTCTCGTGATTCCTATCTAAACATAGGAGGTCTAGAACCTTCCTTTTGACTTTCTCTTCAGGTTTCACAGTAAGTGACCTGTCCTATTTGTGTAACTACTAAAAGTAATGTTGCTTCAATACAAGAAGTTCTAGGAACTTCTATCTTATTCTTCCTGTTTTTTTATTGTTATTTTCTAAGTTGTTACTCTCTCTAGAACATTCTCTCCGGAATTTCTCAAAGTACACACTTTGTACTTTAGTTGTTGTTAAACTTTAATCACCTTAATTGTCTTTAAAATTTTGAATTTTTATCTTCGCTATTTTAAATCCTTGCGAGGATTTTATAAAGGTTTGAAACCTAATAAATTGTTAATTTGCCTGGCGCATATGTTAAATGTTTTCTGAGGTCTGCGACCACAAAGTTGTTCACCAAATTGAAAATATATATTTCTTTAGAATTGTTAAATAAATTAAGAGGTTCTTTTCGCTTTTTCATTTTTCTAGTACAACGGTTAGGCAAGATCCTGTCTTCCTTGGCTCTTCCTACTCAATGCCATTAAATCTATTGATAGGGCTTTCACCACTCGTTGCATTTGAGCAAGAACTCTTAGTGGTAATCTCGTTAAAGTTTCTCTTAGCTTTAATAGCTAATTCTATCTGGCCAGTAAGGCAAGTACAGCTCACTACGCCAGCTACCTGCTTGTGGGGATCCTCTCCGATAACTTATGGGTGGTTTTCCAAAAGATAAGTGTTTCTCTTTGCCTAAACTTTTAGTCGGCTCCTTGCTGAGTAAAAGCTTAGCCATTTCCAAATGCAACTATTGGTTCACTTACCAAAATTACTCCCCAAGGTATAATTTTTTTATCACTATCCTTCTTGGAAGCACTTGGTCGCTTTTTCAGGAACTCTATAACTTCGAAAACTGGAAATACTAAACCTGATTCAAATTATTGGCATTCTTCGAATTACTTTGCAAAAACGAATTTCTTTGAACAGACATACAATAAATCTGTTCCTCTCTGTCTTGCCAGACCATCACCCTTCCACATAGTAGGCATATGCATGCTTGAGAGGGAATACACTAAAGCCACTCTCTTGAAAACCGCCCAAGTCCTAGCTGCGTTTCCCGTCAGCTTCGACCAGGTCCTTACCCACTTTAGGTATCAGAGAGCGGATTTGCGGTGGCAACCGCCTCTGAGTGCATTTAAAGTTAAATTTATAACTTTTGTGGGACTCTCCTCCTATTTCTCCATCCTTTTTCTCCAGTCCGAAACCCACCTCCTTTTCTTTATCATCTTCCCTTGGTGGTTAGGTTATTCCTCAGCCAATAATCTACCCAGGTGGCACCTGCAAAATAGCAATCTAAATAAACAAGACCCGTATTCAAAGTCAGGGGTATATTCTATTACATGCCAAGACATTGGTTGTCAAGCTAATTACATTGGACAGAGCGGAAGACGAGTAGATACACGTTATAATGAACATAAGAATGCGATAAAATACGGAACACATTCAGCCGTATGCGAACATATGTGTGACACGGGGCACAGCTTCACTAAAATCGAGACTGATCTAAAAATAATTATCACGAATCGAAAGGCAGAGCTCTCGACATAAAAGAAGCAATCGAGATTCACCTAGCCAAACAAAACAATCCCAACAATCTAAATGAACACACTTTTATGGTGAGTTCACCCCTTTTCGCTCTACTAAAAACACACCCTGTCGAAAACAAGACACAACTTAGCGATACAGCCAAGCTAGATAAAAAAAGGGGGCGGGGGAAATAGCGGTGTTTATAGGTAAATGTTATTTGGATCAGGTGTACTATGTACATTTTTCTGTAATAAACCTAGGCCGATATGCGCGGCAGTATTAAAGGTGCCGGGACGTCTTCAATAGACCGTGTACCGCTCAGTATAAATGGCTTTTAGCCCATACGTGGTGAAGATAGTTCCACGGTCTTTAGTAGTTGCAGACTCCTACATTCAATAGCATACACTTTTATCTAGATTTGGCAAAGTCACACAAATATACATGGCACTGACCTCTGGAAGAACATATCAACTAAACGGGGAGGAAGGGGAAAACCAGTTCCACCCAGCGAACACTCGGGGTTAGTCAACTACAACTGGTGTCTATGGAAACACGCAACTGCTTCAAGTTCCAGTTAAAGAGACAACTCGATAAGTATAAGCTTGCATTATTTCAGTATAACCATAGTTGATTTTGTAAAACCATATAATCACCCCTTACAGACAAATTCTGGATTTTCATCACTATTTTAGATTTTTACCTAACATTAGATATACCACATTTAACATACACCGACTGTTGCATTACCAACACTGCAACTAAATAATTGTACATATTGTATATATTTTTCACCTGTATTCTCAAATATAGATGTTATAGCCTAAGTGTAATTGATCTGATGATGATCGCTTGACGATCGAAACTGGTCATCCTAGTGTATTTATAAATCTTATGTAATTTATTTCAGGATCAGGGCATAAGCCAGCTCTATTTGGGTACATTCGTGTTGACCGACTGAAAAGCACCAAACTTTTGTTTTATATAAAGTAAGATCGTTCAGACTCAGCCATTTATATAATCTGGGTATATTATGGTAAGAGTTGAGCGCCCTTTCTCCAGTGCTTTTAAAATATATTTTCAATTGTAAATTCTCTTAATATGTGTGGAGAATCAGTCCAAAAGAAAAATAATTGTTGGCTGAATTACCCGACGTCAATTTTAAACTAAAAACCTCTGTTTGTCATAAAAAATACTCTTCTTTAATGGTTTAGTTTACAAATGAATAAAGCAGCCTAAGGTAACTAAATTATCAACATAAATATATTAATTGGCAGTGGTAATTTTAATTTGAAAATTAAATATCATATTTGGCCGGATAATCCCTACCTTCAAATTTTCTTAAATTAATTACTGTTTCCTTTGGTTAACAAAACTGCATGTTTTCCAAGCAATGTCAATATTTGAGCACTGAACTAAAAATAACATTGGACTTTTCTCACTTGCACAGATTTAGATTTTATCTTATTTACACATACAAAGTACGAATTGGACATTTTCGCAATTTGCTCCGAACATTAGGTACAATACATTATACATTCAGTCAGACCTGATCCCTATGTTTTCTCCATTAACCTATTCTTCTCTATCTAATGTTTTCAATGTGTTCTTTTGTACAGAACTTTCAGTTAGGTCAGTCACCATTTTAATACATTGTGTAGTTACAGACCGTATGGTCATTTTGTTTGTATGTTACCCTCTACAATAGTTGTAGGTACCAACTGGCAGTGCAGTGGCTAGTCACTTGGCTGTTACCCCTGAGGTGCGGGTTCATTTCCGGTTCTGGCAAGAAATATATGACTGGACTGGGGCTGGTAAAGGATACACTCATTCTCATGAGACAGAACTGAGAAGTGGTAGGTTCGATTCCCATCACAGTCATCTTAGAAGTGCTTTTCTGTTCCACTTCAGGCAAATGTCGATACGATTTTCAACTTAAGGACACGGCCATCTCATTCCCAACCCTAGTCCTAATTACAAATACAGACACTACAAGAAACACAAGTTATCAGACAAATCCTACACACACCCAAATACACGGGGCTAAATGACCACGATGTCCAACCACCTAATTGAATTAACGACAATGGTTTTTTGACGGTTCCTTCATGACGTATAATGCGCAAAAAATAGTATGTGTTCAGATAATTTGACTGAGAAACACTTTTCCATTTTGTTGATTCAAAATGGACACATCTGTTCGGCGAAGTATCCAAGGAATATTAAGCATCTTCCTCCAGCACCACATTTCATAGACTTTCATTCATACCCGACAGTGTTTTAGGTAACTTAATGCTGTTTTAAGGGGAGGAACAGCGAGGTCATCTGCCCCTATAGTGTGCTATTATCTTCCATGTCTACACACCATATAGGAAGACCGAGAGCGCAACTGACTCAATCAACTAATTTTTTGTGTTGATGGTGATGCTATCGTCATAACGGATTTTCTTAAGAATAACCATTCCCATCTTAACTGGTTCGGGTTAGGTTCCCGGGTATGCCAGGACATTTATTTCTGGTCCGGGGGCTTAAACGGAGACAGAACTGAGAAGAGGGGTTTCGATTCCCACCTCAGCCATGCTAGAAGTGGTTCCGCTAGTCTGCTCTTGGCGAATGCCAGGATGGGAACTGAACTAAACTAAGGCCACGGCCGTCTCCTACCCAAGTCCTAGCCCTAACTACAAAATTACATACTAGTTCAGCCATCACAGTGACAAAAGTTATCAGACAAATACCTAGATACTAGGGGCCACCTGAGACCTTAACGACTCAACACGTGTTTCAATTCGTCGCTTGAAGTCTCATGTAGATCCATCATTGTACGGCAGCAATGGACCTCAATATATGTAGCACGATGTAATGTCCCATCCTGCAAAGCATTTTGTATCTAGCGGATTTGCGATAATATTGATCACCACGTGGGTTATTAATATTTAAGCTGTAGAAAAGACCTATTCGTTGCTGCACTTCAGTAACTTTCTGGAAAGTGTGAAGACAAGTGCGTTTCAAGCCGCCGTCGGGATTGAAAAGTTTTCTTGCACTCGGCACATGTGTATAATTGTGTAGTGGAATGTTCCTCCGTCACATGTCTTGCGAGATATGACTTGTAGCGGAAAGTCTGATTGCAGTTTTGACAGGGGAACGCAGTGTCCTTAGCATGAAGCACTAAGTGCCTTTGAAGATAATGTTCTAAGGAGAAGACTTTGTCGCAAATATTACATACGAACTTTCTTTTGGTGGTATGTATGCGTAGGTGCCACACTAAGGTATCTCTTACCTTGAAGAACTTGCCGCATTCGTGACACTGGAGGGATTTGTCAGACGTGTGGGTTACTTGATGTTTCCTTAGCGACGTCGCTTGATAAAATGATTGATCACAGATTTCACACTTGTATGGTTTATAATCGCTATGCCGAATTTGATGTTGCTGCATATTTGATTTTTGAGAAAAACACTTATTACATATGGGGCACTTAAATGGACGCACGCCCGTGTGTAAATGAACGTGGCGCTTTAATTGCTGTTTGTTAGAAAACTTCCTATTGCAGGTTGGGCACTGTGGAACCTCTGCGTTGTGCGATTTCATGTGCTTGTTGAGGGATGTCCATTGGGCAAAGCATTTCTTGCAATCTTGGCACTGAAATGGCTTATTTCCTGGGTGGGCCATGGTTACGTGCCCTCTCATCAGTCCTGGATTGGCCACCTGAATGTCACAGTATGGGCAGGTGCAAACCACAGGCCCTTCATAAGCATCCCTATTAAATAAACGGTATATAACATATCATGAAATGGATAGCAAAATTCAATTAATTAATTAAATAATTACACCAGAGCAATTGTGCGTTTTATCTTGTTTTTAGCCAATACTGGATTTTAAGATGTCACTGTATCAGAGTAAATATAGAGTAATTAAGTGCTGTGTCAAAGGAGGGTAGATTAATAGAAACTACTCAGTGTCATTTATTTTCAAAGCTACAATAACGATTTATCGTTCTTTAGCCTTAATTACAAGAATAGAGATGTCCCACTTCAACACACAGATCACGGCCATCTGCTTCTCAAATCCCTAACTTTTAATGCACAGAGTCAGAAAGCATCATGTCTTCACGTACATCGACTTGAAAACAGGCATGTCCTTGTGTGAGGGCTAGAGAGGCAGAACATTCGTCACTAAGGAACCTTAGATTATACACACAAATATACCCTTCAAATTGTCAGAATATGCACTAGTAGTTTTGACCCTAATGGTCAAATCACCTGATCAAAAATGAAAGCATTAAGGTATGATGAACAGTATTAATGTTGCATAACATCAAGAAAATAACATAAGTTCATGGATGACCTTTACTTCCTATAATACCCTGAATTATCCCTTTGAGTTTAGGTAATGAATTTTGGATCATACTAAAGATTCGGTGAAGAATTATGGAAGTTGGGTCAGGACACGATGAGCCCAAGACAAGACTGCAGCAGAGTATGGCTTTGCTTTCACTTGCTGCCACACTTTAAGTCCCATTTGAAGTGGTTTTTCTATAGATCCCCTTTTAATCAGTACTGTAGTTCAATGAAAAATTATAGCAATGATTGGAACTATTCTTGTGAGAGATACAGATACCAATTTCAGGATCCACCCAGTCATTGTTGGGTTAAAATAACACACAACATTCTTATTTTTACATGCTTTCATCATCAGTTGAAACACAAAAAAAAAGAAAAATAAACTTTGGAGAATCCACAAAGAGCAGACAAACCTTAAATTTCACCAATGGCAATGAAAGTAAGTCTTCGGTTTTTACACAATTAAAGCTGAAATTAGTAGAGATACACTCTATTTGAATAACTATGATAATTTGCCTAGGAACTGGTGAATTTGAGATTCAGTCAGAAGACAACCATCTCGAGACTACTTTTAAAGATTATTTTATGATTTAAGAAAAACAAAAAGAAGTTGAAGCAGATCTGAAGAGTTGTTCTTTTAAGGGGCGGAACAACAAGGTCATCTGCCACTTATGAAGAGTTATATTTTACCCAACTTACTTTTTTGGACTTGATTCTAATGGATTTTTCTTGAAATCATCGTTGTCAATAGGCTCCTGCAATGAGAACAATGGCATCAGCACACCTTTACTAACCACAAGCTTTGTAAGAGAGAAATAGAACTTTGTCTAATAATACAAATCCCACTTTCCCACTTAAAGGGACTCAGCCACCCCCAAACTCCATATTACAATGTTAATTTAGTTATATTTCCCGTACTGTTCCTTTTCTCCTGATCCACGAGAGATGAGGTGTTCGGAGAATGGTACAATTATTTTGGTGAGATCCGCAGATTATAAATAACCTACAGAATATAGTTATAGTGATCTGAACTTAACAATTCTGGAGAAAAATTATGTTCTTTTTTACCTTTCCAGAATTTTCAATATTGTCCTATGTTTTATGTTCATTTTAGGTAGATATTATTAGATGGTTGGTTGGTTCCTCAGTTTAGGGACTGCGACAACGCGGTCATGTAGCCCCGTGTACTTAGGGTGTGTGTAGAATGTGTCTGATAACCGGTGTTAATTGTGATGGCTGTATTAATGTGTGTATCTGTTTTTTAAATTCAAGTAACTAGGCCTAGTTCAGAACTTAGCTACTAGACGCCACCGCAGTCGGCTCTTGGCAACGAACGTAGGATCCTAAGAGCGTTCTTAACCTACCTATACAATTTAGCTTCACACAGATGTAATTAGTGTAAGGTTCTTTAACATACCATAAATCTATGATATGGGACCGTCGGCTTTACTTCCCCTCCGAAGGAAGGCATACTGAGGGATTTTTAACGCTCTTAAAAAATCCGACGGCTTCGGCTGGGTTTGAATCCGCTGTCTTGGGCACAGAAGCTCAGCATGCTACCAACTACGCCACGGAAGCCGCTGATATCATTAGAAAGCAATTGCAACGAGTACCATTTTGCGACTTCAGGAAAATTTCGACATATCTTCGTGTTTCACATCCCCCACACCGCAAAGCCACCGTCAGTTCAAAAGTTAATATACAGGGTGATTTTTTCCACTGTGTACAAACTCAAGGGATTGATTGCGGAGAGGATACGAAACACAAATGGTCGAATGAACGTACGTCCGGAAATGCATGATGTCCATGCTAGCGAACATGTATTCAGTCATACTTTGTTACAGAGACTGCAGTCCAATACGCGCTGTACCATGCCACCACAGTTACAGTATGCGTGGTTTCCTCCTAGAGGGTGGTACTGTAACCGATTTTTTTGGTTACAGCGTTCACCCTCACGATTTCGGTTTGTTTAATGTTGTATTTACGTTCGGAAATGGCTACCTCTTGCTGGGCACTGCAAGGAGTCTTATACTTGTGTTTATTGGATTATTTGTGGTGTCCTAGCAATGAGGTAATAGGGGGCTTTGCCCAATGAAGTTTCATTGCAGGATATATGTTCCTTTTATGATAGTCGGTTGTTCAGATTTCTTCTTGTTGAAAAAAGATGATATGGCATGGTTGCCATGGTGATAGGCTGTTAGGATGTTGTGTGGCAAGATGGAGGCCAGTTGTTTTTTTAGGATGATGCCAGGCAAGGAAAATGGAGGCCTGCAGAGATGTGTAAAATAATGATTATTAATAAATGTGTATGTTTAATGGAAGTTGGTGTCCTGTGTCTTTGTGTGGATATTTAAGCAAGTATATTGCCCCACTACCTGAGATCATAAGTGGTTAATGATAGCCCAACTAGGGTTAAGTTTCCAGAATCATTATTAGAGTACTGTTCCTTATACGTCATGCCCTAGCGCCCTCTCCTGCCATCGTCATTGGTACCGTTATGTCCGAGTCACTTCTCATGCTGACTCACCTGGTAGTGGTAGTGTTGTACACAATGGTTCCGTGTTCGATTCGAGAGCTTGCTGACATGGTGTGTACTTACGGCAAGGCAAATGGCAACGGGTGGCGGGCAGCACGGTTGTATCGGAGACCTATCCCCGCCGACAACAACCACAGCATTCAATGTTTGCAACAGTGTTTTGCTGTTTGTCTGAGACAGGGTCGTTTAATGAAGCAGGAAATCATGAAGGATGTACCCGCCCTGTTCGGACACCAGACATGAAGGAAAATGTGATTAACACTGTGGAAGGCGACCACCGTGTCAGTACCAGGCAGTTGGCTCGCCAGTACAGGGTAAGCTAGACGACCGTGTGGCACATTCTCCATGGCAATTGTTACTACCTTTATCATTTATAGCGTGTGCAGGGCTTACTAGCGATAGACTTTCCATATCGGGAGCGGGTTTGACACTGGTTTATTCGCCAGGCAACCACAATTTCGAGATTTGCGGCATCCATTCTATTCGCAAATGAGGCAACCTTTACGCGGAGTGGTATCTTTAACTTTCAAAACAGTCATCTGTGGGATTGTATGCAGAGCCTCCATGGTTTGGTGCCAGCAATCATCAGCAGTGGTTCAGCCGGAATTTGTGGGCCGGGATAATTGGCGATCGTGTTTTGGGACCAGTCTTCCTTCCACGTCGCCTAACAGGCCGAAACAATCAGCGTTTCTTGCGGGTGACTTTGCCTCCCCTGCTGGAATACGTACCGTTGATGATTCGCAGGATTATGTGGCTGCTACATGATGGTGCTCCAGCCCACTTCGCCGTTAACGACCGGACGCATCTCAATCGTGTCTTTGCTGGTCGATGGATTGGACGAGGAGGTCCAGTTGCATAGCCTGCTCGTTCACCAATCTCAATCCGTGCGATTTCTGGTTATGGGGCCATCTCAAAAGTATCATGTATGTAGAGCCCAATACAGACGCGGAGACACTGGAGCAGCGTATTCATGCTGCCTTTGACACTGTTCGGATGCAGCCTGGCCGATGTGAACGTGTGAGACAGAACATTCTACGGCGCGTATAGGCATGCGTGGAGGTACATGGAAACCATTTTCAACACATACTGTAACTAAGGCTGCATGGTACAGCGTGTATTAGACTGCCGTCTCTGTAACAAATGATTATCGAATAAATGGTCCCTAACAGACAAACCATGCATATCCGGACATACGTTCGTTAGATCTTTTCTGTTCCGTATCCTCTCCTCGATCAATACCTAGAGTTTGCACACGGTGGAAGAAATCACCCTGTATATGTACTTTCCTGTGGACGCAATAAAAGCCATCATTTTGCACGAATCACTTTCAAATTTATGCATACCATACAAAATCTCGGTCGAGTTGGTCAATGGAAAAAATCGGACAAAGGGGGGTATTTTTCTTAGAACCGTATGAGAAAAATTGAATCAATTCAAAGTTCGTAGTCTTCTTCACATTAGGGCCAAAAACTGATCTCAATAAAGGTTTTAGACAGCACCAAACATTGACCAAAGGGGTGGGAAGAGTGGAGTTGTGAGAGAAAAGTCATACCTCCCTAAATAGGCACAATATGAAAACCGTTTAAAATGGTCAATAGTCCTCTAAAATTACCTAAAACGTTTGTCTGAAAGATTTTTTTAAAATTATCCACCCTTGCGCCAAGGGAGGAACAAAAGGTTTCTGGAATTATAATAAGATGGGGCTGTTCGTATGCTAAACAAGTGGAAATTCTATAGGTATAGAATAATCGGCAAATATAGTGAATTCGAAATATTTTTCTTTGCCCGGTGAAATCTACCTCCGTCTTCCAGCATGCCGAGAAGGGTCTTTTAGCTGTAAAAGTTTCAAAAGCATGAATATGGTTTCATACACAAAGGATAATAGGTTTCGAAAACTGTCAATTTATAAGAAAGGATGTTAATAATTAACAGTAACACATGTATTTTTATACCAATGTGAAAGCTGTCCTATTGTATGCATGTGAAACATGGAAAGTTACCAATACTATCAGTCACTAACTTTAAGTATTCATCAATCGTTGTCTGCATCGAATTCTGAGTATACGATGGGCAGTTACAATCCCAAACGAAGAGCCGTGGCAAAGGGCTAACCAACAACCTGTAGAAGTCCAAATTAAACGGAGGAAATGGGGCTGGATTGGGCTTACTCTGCGGAAAGAGAATGCTGCAGTAGAAAGGGGAGCTCTGGACTGGAATCCTCAAGGGGCTCGGAGACGAAGGAAGACCTGGAAACGTACTATCATAACAAGTAGAATAAGAAGTGTGATCTCTTCTCCCTCAATAGCACGTAATGAATACGGATCGGGTTGACACTCGCCGCTACGCAGCGCTTCAGTCGATTTGTGATTGTTGATTTCCACGTATGTTTATGTGTTTATGTGCGATATATTAAGTATTTAATCGGTCGGAGTGTTTTGGTGGTGTTCTGTACAAACTTTTATTGATATACAAGTGCTTACACAATTATCTCATAGTATTAATACCTGAAATGCTATTGTAGGAAGCATTAACTGAAAGGGAATTTAATTTCTTGTCGTGTGTTGAGGTTATCTTCGTGTGTTAATTTTATTGTTATTTAATGCAAGTAAACAGCAGTTTAGCCCTTACATTTTCATGAGTGCTTAATGTGAGTAGTGAAGATGCCTTGTTGTTTTGTACCAGGATGCAGATCTGGCTATGGGGACTGTAAAGAGGTAAGACGGTTTTTCAAACCCCCTAAAGATAAGGAACGTTTTATCAAGTGGAAAGGGGCCATACCAAGGAAGGATAGGGAACTTACTGAAAAGTCCTACATCTGTGATGCTCACTTTTCAGATGATTTAATTGTTAAATTTGACAAATTTGAGATAGAAGGGAAGGAAGTACTTCTCCCAAGAACCAACTGGCGATTGAAAGACTATTCTGTTCCACATATATTTCCTAATTTGCCTAAGTATTTGTCCAGTACTGTAACTCGAAGGAAATCTCCCCAAAAAAGAAAATCGTCAGATAATCTTCTGGCAAAGACACCCCCCAAATGTTCGAAATTTGATTCTGAATCCGCTTGTGACAACAGCAATATCCAGTTTTCCAACATGCCTAAATCCGACGATTCTCAATCTGAAGTGTTAGAATTAAAACAACAATTAAGGAACTTAAAACGGAAGTTGGCTAGGGCAAACAAAACGATTAAGTTAGAGAGGGCTAAAGTTTCTGTTCTGCAAAGTGAACTTGGTAGGATGAAACACAGACTTTCAGGACAAGGTGCCTGTCAGTGTAAAGAAGGGCTATCTAGGAAACAAAAAGTTATTGTGGACACTATGTTGCAAAAGTGTCAGAAAAAGAACCCCAAAGGTATGAGGTATGACAGTGAGTTTCTTTTAGATAGTTTTTGCTACACATAAAATCACCCAAGGGTTATAGACATTGCCTGAAACATGGTTTGCTGCCCCTTCCATCTGAGGTACATTTAAGGAGGTTGTTAAAGGGTTTAAAATGCTCATATGGTGTAAATAAAAATGCTCTTGATGCCATTAAAGACTACTTCAGTGAAGAAAGGGATGAGAATAAAAAGACAGGGATTGTCATTTTTGATGAGGTGAAACTAAGAGAAGATGTACAATTTAATGGGTCCTCTTTGTTCATAGATGGATTTGTGGACTTTGGTAATGTAACACCTGAAGACCAGTGTAATGTGTTGGCTGACCATGCCCTTGTTTTTATGTTTGTTCCTCTCTTTCACAGTTGGGTGCAACCAGTTGCTGTCTTTGCTAGTAAAAATGCTACTCCTGGAGAGCTTTTGGCTAAAATATTAGTACAAATTATAATCCAACTTGAACAGGCAGGGTGTAAAGTGGTAGGGTTCACATGTGATGGCAGCCAATCAAACAAACAGGCCTGGAGGCATTTACAAATATCAGGAAAGAAAGGATATGTTAAGTGTTGTTTCTCTAACCCTGTTGATGGAAGTAGGAAAGTATGGGCTTTTTCAGATGCAGTACATATTTTAAAATGTATACGCAACCACTTCCATGACAAGCGTGCTGTCGTGTTTGATACAGACACAGTGGACTATCGATTTTATGAACTTGTGTATAATACTGACAATTCATCAGAACTCGCTGGTGTGAAGGCATGCAGTAAATTGACTTTATCTCATATACATCCAACCTCCTTCCAGTGGATGAATGCCCGACTTGCCTTTCAGTTATTTAGCACTAGCATGGCAAAGGCCTTACATTTTTTTTAGAGAAACTGGCATTCCAGGTTTTGAAGAGAGTGAAGCGACTGAAAGATTCACGCAGGTGTTGAATGATATGGCCGATGCTTTAAATTCCACCACACCATCATTTGCATTGAGAAAAGATTCTAAACATCATAAAATTTTACTAGACATGTCTGTAATTCTAGATAATTCAAATAGTACTTTTGCTTCCAACAGAACATTAGAATCATTGAGAGTTACTATTCAGAGCACACTGGAAATTGCTGTTTATTTGTGGAGTCAAGGTTTAAACTATGTATTGACAGGCAAATTTAATCAGGATCCACTAGAGAGACATTTTGGCATCATGCGATCATTGACATGTGATGACCATCCTTCAACAGTTGATTTCTTGCACTTACACATGTTGCAATCTATTTATGTTCCAGTAAAAAATGTTTTATCAAAAGGAGGGAATTGTGAACTAAAGACAGAATGCTCCTTAACATCATATGTCAACCAGATCAGAATTCTAGCAAAGAAGACTGAGAAGGAAAATAGGGACATAAAAGCATCAGTGTTGGGCGGTTTAGAGGAAAAGATTGTTTTTGAAAGTGGTTGTGAAAGTCTTTCAGTGCAGGGAGAAAATCCATCCGTCAGTGCCCTTGGTAGTGTTAAAAGATGTTTGGTTTACAATTTAGCTGGTTATATTGTACATCAGGCCCCCAGAATTCTGAAGTGTGTGTCCTGTGTTGATGTTATCAAGACATCAGCAGTAACAACTAATTCTTTTGCCCTCTTTACAAACTTACGGGACTATGGCTCTCAAAGGGGACAAAACTATTTATGCCACCCTTCAGAGGCATTATTTAATGTCTTGCTTCAGGCAGAAGAGACAATAAGTGCCCACCTCTCATCTCCTTCTGGTTTCTGGGGTGACTTGTTTTATGATTGCTTGGAGAACATGGAGAACATTACAATTCAACCTTCAGGCTTGGGGTGTAATGAGCAACATGCAATTGAGACTGTACCAAAACTGATCTTTCACTACATGAAGTGTCGTTTCTACTTCAAGATGAAGGAACTCCGGAAGGAACTGAGATCAGGGAAAATGTCAAAATCTACCAGGAAATTTTCTAAGGTATCGAACTGAAGGTAAGAATTAAAAGAAAGAATATGACTCCTCAGTTTTGTTATTATTGTGTTATTATTATTATTATTATTACTATTATTAAAAATTTTAATTATGTGTTTCACTTTCCGCTGCGAATTATATTCTCTCTTATTGTTCCTGTTTATTTCAGGTAATATTCCTACGCGAGTTGCGTTCGTACTGCTTATTTTTGGTTGTGTTGCAAGTCTGTTAAGGGAATGTAAAATGTGTAACAATGTGAAGAAATCATTTCTGATAGCGAGTTTCATTTTTCCGTTCTTTTTTTTTTTTTTAATTTACGGTACCGATAGCTGGCAAAACTAATTGCGTTTTGAACTTGCTCTCTGTCTTCGCTTATTGTCGAAACTGGACTATTACGGGATACGACTTTATTAAATTATAATTTGGCACAGTAAAGTAAGTGTAGATGTCGAACTTATTAGCGCCTATGAGGATATCTTGCGGTGTTTTAACAAGTAAAACAGGTCGCAAGGTTTTAAGTCTCGTAAGCGCCAATGCTAACTTACATCACAGATCGGAGCCAGCGCTGCGCTGCGGCGGACCAGGCGTACTAGACCAGTGATATCACTTCTTATTCTACTCGTTATGGTACTATTGATGAGGAGGCCAGAAAAGCTGGAAAGACTTGGAGGGAAGTGAAGAACTTGGCAACAAACAAAGCCCGATGGAAATCATTCTTGGATGCCCTATACTCCGCACGGAGCGAAAGGAAATAAGTCAAGTATTTTTATAATATATTAAACTTTGTCAAGAGGGAATTGGGCAGACATGGTTATATTCATGCCTTTTCTTTAAATGCTACATATATAGCATCAGGGCATCGCAATATCAGTTAAAAAATGGGTACCGACCTGTTGAGGGAAACATGGTAAAACGTGGAAGTGCAAACTGTTCGGATTTTGTATATTGTAACATGAAATTTTAGTGCATCATGCCACACCAAGGATGAACATAACATGGAAACATGCCTTTTGCTCCCCTCTCAAGAAAGTCCAAACTTTCAGCAAAGAAAATTATAGCAGCATTGCTTTGGTACAACAAATGCTTGCTTCTGGTTGATTTGTTCACCAGGTGGTAGGTCAGTCAGTTGGTGTGACACCCAACCAAAGTTTCTTCTGAGACTCTACGCAAATTTGTTGCATGCTCACAATGATGAGTTGCTGTACCGTTGCAATAAGTGGTTGTACAGAAATGGTAACAACGTTGAAAAGTAATGCATGTCAATGGCCTACTAATTTGTATCCATATATCTGTTTGTAAAGAAGGTTTCACCACAAATGCATCAATGCAGATCAGGTAGATCACAAACTGGAGTTTAGTGCACTTGGTTTTTATGAATCCACCATAGAAAAATTAAACAAGTGGCAATGATGGTATATTGACTTTCACGGACCGTGAATTAAAACTCAGCAATTAACTCTCGCAGGTAGAGGCGCACGTGTGCTACATGAGAAGAGAGGTAATGCACAGTTCGCTACTCCTATGGGAGTCCGGAGGAGAGCACCAAGAGCCCGTTGCCGAGCCAGCTTGGTGTCCTAGGCGAAACCCACCACAAGACACGGCATAAACCTATAAAAATTGCTATGTTTAAGTGACAAAATGTCTGAGCTACCTAGGAGTGAAGATGTTGGGTTACTTGGTGTTATGGTGTAACAAGAAAAGCAAACTTCCAGTTACCCAAAAGCATCCATCCTATTTCTTGACCACCTCCTAGTGTAGCAGCGAGCCTTCTTCGCTATTGCAGCTGAGGTCTGAGTTTGATTCGCGGCTCAGCCAAGAGATTTAATTCTGGTTGAAGGGCTTGAATGAGATGCTCCCATCCTCATCATGTAATACTGAGAAGACATAGGTTTGATTCCCACCTCAGCCATCTTGGAAATGGTTGTTAACTTTCACTCCAGGGATACGGTATGCCGGGATTGTTCCTAACTTTAGGCTATGGCCACTTCCTTCCCAATACTCACCTGAATTGCAAATACACATGCTACTACAGACTCCGCAATTTAACAGGTTATAAACAAATACTAAGAGACCCACATGGGGATATGTGACCACGATGTTCAAGCCCTTCAAATGGAAAACCAACCACCTATTACATTCATAGAACATCGTAATTTGGTCGCAGTTGTATTCCATCCGAAAACGAAAATGTGGAAACGCAACAAACTTCTGCTCAGCAAGACAAAGCATACAGAATAACAAAAAGAACGGTGTCCCCTTATAAACTCTGACACAAGAACACCAAAAGAGGTACCGTAAATAAAAATGAATGGTGCAACGTCGATACTAACAATACAATATCTTTATATGTAAGATATTTACTGTACACATTTTGTCACACTATTTACATTAACATGCACAAACTGTTTTGCATGAGATCTCCTCACAGTGTTTTCATTCGGAACTGAATATTTTATTTTGCCTGCACATTTTAATTTCAGATCCTCCTGGCATTTGTGTTCATACCCAGGCGGAATACCAATATCTCATCCTACACAACATGAGAATTATATTCTAAATGATAGAAAGAATGTGGCCAGAAACATATACATCACCAATTCACTAAATACTGCACACAGTTTTAGACACATACAATACTGTGTACATTAGATTTAACATTCGAAGTGGGGTTTAGAAGAAGTCAAACCGACGGTCAATGCCTGGCCATTGGTTACAAAGAGGGGTGGTTCTAAATTATACGTAAATGTACATTAAAGTACATTTTCTTTAGGCTATGGGGGTTTAAACTGATTCTTGAGAATATTGGTCACTAACAGGGGTGGTCATTGGGAGAGGTTTCACTGTGGCAGCGTCTTGAAACAAAGAGGATCAAATAATATCACCTGAGGCGTATCTTCCGGTTCTATCTTAACATCTGGCATTTCAAGATAAACGGCTACCGTCTCGTGCTTTGACGTTGACTGCTGGATAACTCCATCCTGAGAGTCCTGAAAAGTGTAAGAATAGAAATATAAAGTTTTATCCCAAACTTTTACAACACATTCCAAAGAAAAATACACAGGGCTGATGATCAAAGAGCCTTACAGAAGCCTCAAAAATGACCCCAGAATACTCTCACCTATTCATTAGCAGGCAGTCTGCAAACCTCTCCACTTGTCTACTTCTCGTGCTGTAGCCTACAGTGGTTAGCACACCCCTCCTTTTCCACAGCTTCCAACTCACACCCCCGGAATTATGTGACCCATTCGTTTATAGGTACTATTTGGTTATCAATCACATCAAATGGTCATCATGGAAATGGTTAACCTACTACCATTTGTTTAGTTCAGTAATATTACTTTTTATTTGCAAACAAAATTTCCTATTTTGTATATCCAAGTAGCTTTGTTAAGTACAACAAGATGTTCAGTAAAGAACATATAGGCTACTTTCTCCTAAATGCATGGATATTGTTATAACTCTTTGTCCTTTTAAGGAGTATAATTGAATGTTGGTTATAGTAGCTTGTTGAAATGCAACGTGCTGTACGGATATTAAACATGCATATGAGGTGCTCTTTCCTAGGGCTACCTCTGTAAAAAACCTTCATTCAATTCGGTTTCACCGTGTTTGAATTGATATGGGGAATCGATTTGCACACAAACATGGCCGATATCTGCGAACTATTGACCTTGTAGTACAATCAAAAGATGCTTCCCACAAAAAGGTATGTTGTTGCAAGATTTGGTAGATATCAAATGATTAGGTTGGTCGTAATTTGATTTAAGCTCTTAACATTTGGTTTTCCGCCATTCCGTGTCCGTCAACATGGCACTGAGGTGCCCTTTGCTAGTGCTACCTCTGTACCAAATTTCGTTCAATTCAGTTTCACCGTGTTTGAAAAGATAGGGGGAATCGATTTGCACACATACATGGCCGCCATCCACAAATTATTGGGCTGATGACCTTTTAGTTTGGTCAAAAGATTCTTTATACATAAAGGTATAATGTTGCAAAGTTTGTTAGTGATCACATGATTAGGTTGGTCGTAATTTGATTCAAGCTTTTAACATTTGGGTGACCGCCATTAGGTTTCCGTCAAGATGGCGGCGATATAAAACATGACACTGAAGTGCCCTTTACTAGTGCTACCTCTGTTCCAAATTTCGTTCAATTCGGTTTCATCGTGTTTGAAAGGATAGGGCGAATCGATTTGCACACATAAATGGCCGCCATCTGCAACGTATTGATCTGATGACCTTGTAGTTCGGTCAAAAGATTCTTCGTACATAATGGTATAATGTTGCAAAATTTGGTAGAGATCAGATGATTAGGTTGGTCGTAATTTGAATTAAGCGTTTAACATTTGGATAGCCGCCATTACGTTTTCGTCAAGATGGCGGCAATATATAACATGACACTAAAGTATCCTTTAATAGTGCTACACCTGTACCAAATTTCGTTCAAATCGGTTTCACCGTGTTTGAATTGATAGGGAGAATCGATTTGCACACATACTTGGCGGCCATGTGCAAACTATTAGGCTGATGACCTTGTAGTTTAGTCAAAAGTCGCTCGCCATATAAATATATGTTGTTGCAAAATTTGGTAGAGATCGGATGATTAGGTTAGTCGTAATTAGATATAAGCTTTGAACATTTGGGTGGCCGCCATTACGTTTCCGTCAAGATGGCGGCAATATAAAACATGACACTGAGGTGCCCTTTGCTAGTTCTACCACTGTACCAAATTTCGTTCAATTCGGTTTCACCGTGTTCAAATTGATAGGGGGGGGGGGGGGGGGAAGACATTCAGAGTACACACACAGACAGACACATTTTTTGGCCCTGTGTAGATCTCATAAGTCTACTTTCATTTTTTGCAAAAATCGAAAGTAGGCTAAAAATGTTGTTGTACTTTCTCTGTATAAATGCAGTAATGACCAAAATTATATAAATGACTTAGCACTACTTGTTTTGGTGCTCATGCAGTGCAGAGGATGTTGAGGGTGGCTAAAATAATCATTTTTTTGTCTGTGTAAGGTGGCAAGCCTCTGCTCTTAAGTTTTCATTAAAATCTACAATGCGGCGAAGTCGATACGTCAAAAGGTGAAAAGAGTTAAAAACGAATATGTTGTGTCTGTTTCATTTATTCATCAATCGAACAATACAAGCAAATATCTAATAGATGTTATCTCAAAATATAAAAGAATAAGATTACTTCAACAGGTTAAGGGATCTAGATTTAACAACGCTGCTCCAATCCAAGTATCTCCTACCTTTCCTTAAAGGAACGGCTACAAAACAAGATACGGACAAGGCAAAGGAGATGGAACAATGGGAGGCCAAGGATGCCAAAGTTAGATACTACATTCTCAAGAAAATATGTTACTCCTTGATACCTCTAGTGCTAACTTGTGAAACATCAAAATCGATGTTCGATCTCATAACAAAAGTATTCAAGAGAGACACCGAACAACAGAAGTATCACCTATTGTCATCTTGCTGCGGATACAAGTGTGATAAGAACAAAACCCTCATGCAAAATATATCTGAAGTAAGAAATCTAGTGGCAAGACTCATGAGTCTAAAAGAAGATATTAGTGAACAGATGGTAATCATCAAAATAATTACCAGTCTTCCAGACCAATACAGATATTATAATACAGTGTGGGAGGCCACACCCGCTGCTGAGAGAACCCTGGAAAATTTCATTTCAAGACTCATCATACAAGAAGAATCAAATAAAACTGAAGAACTCAATGTAGGTTTCAAGTCTGAAAAGAAATCCAACAATCAAAGTCAAGTGAAATGCTACAAGTGCAACAAGTTTGGTCATGTAGATGTATACTCTTCTAGTGGTTAAGTGTAAGAGAGGACCTTGAGCCCTAATTTCGCCACCAATAAAAGGAAGGAAGATTGTAGTTTTACGTGACCGTGAATCTTGTGATTATGAGCCACGGGACCTCCTTTTTACGTGGAATCCGAACCACAGGACATGGCATTTCACATCGAAAATCTCACATGCATTGACCGGGAATCGAACCCGGACTGCCTTGGTGAGAGGCATTCAGCTAGACCGCTGAGCCACCACGCCCCTTCGCCACCAATAAAGACATTATCTATCTATATATCTATCTATCTCTCTATAAAGCTAACAACTGCCATCCTAACAGGCATAACCAGGGAAGGCCAAAACAGAAGCGACAGCAGCAAGCTTCAGGAAAAAGTGATCTGCAGCGTAAAAATTGTAATAATAGTGGACACAAAGCCTCTGACTGCTATGCAGGTAAAACCTTTGAACCATGCAAATATTATGGCTTAGACAATCATCCAGATTGGAATTGCCACTGAGAGAAGATGCGTAGAAAAAGGGTTCAAAATAGAGAAAAGGAGCTATACCTGGCTGAAAAAGAATGACATACAACAGAAGAAACATCTGGAGAAGAGTTTCTTGTGGATAGTGGATACACGAGCCATATGACCAAACAATATGCGCTGCTCACCAACAGGAGAACAGCTGAGCCTCGAAATATAAAAGTTGCAAAGAAAGGTGGGACTATGGTCACTGAACTTGAAGGAGACATTGAAACCAAAGGTATTATATTTCAGAATGTCTCATATGTGCCTGAGCTGAGTAGAAATCTACTGTCAGTAAACTGTGTCACAAATGTAGGTGGAACAGTTCTGTTTAAAGGCAACCAAGTTAAAATATTTGTTAAGAATGAAAATGTATTTATGACAGGCAGTAAAAATGAAATAGGTCTGTTCGTGATAGACATGAGAAACAACTTGGAAGTTCACGTGACAAAGAAAGAAGAAACAAATACAGCCATGATGTGGCATCAGAAGATGGGCCATATCCGTACAAGATATCTCAAGAAACTGCCAGAACTCAGCCAAGGTCTACCAAGCAGCCTGTCAAAATATGAAGAAATAAAGTGCGATGTGTGCACAGAAGCTAAACAAGTAAGAGTTCCTTTCAATACTGTGAGCTAGAGCTGCACGCCCGTTGGAGATAATACATAGTGATGTATGTCGAAAGCTTGATCCACCAACATACAATGGCAAAACTCATTTTATGACTGCTAGATGACTACACTCATTTTCTGGAAGTGTGCCTTCTAGAGACAAAGGATGAAGCTGAAGAATATCTGCAGGAATACATCACTACTGCTCATGCTAAATTCAACATGAAAGTGCACAAACTGAGGATTGATAATGGTGGAGAATAAAACAGTGATTTCTTTAAACAATGGCGCAAGAAAAATGGAAAAGTGCTGGATAATACAGTTCCTCATACGCCAGAACGGGAAAGCGGAGCGCATGAACAGGACCCTAACTCAGAGCTATGCTGCTTGATGCCCAACTAGAAAATGACATATGGGGGCTTGCCATCCAATCAGCACCATATATCCTCAATAGAAGTTCATCCTCCACGGCGTGATGGCGCAGTTGCTTAGTTGCTCGTCTTTTATCCGGACGGCCAGAGTTCGAATCCCCGTGACAGCGGGGTGGAATTTTCACCTGAAAAATCACGTGGCTTCAGGAAGGGCATCCGGTCTTAAATGCCCAGCCAAATCGAAAATGAGCCTGGTTTGCTCCGGCGATCCCAATTAATTGGGAAAACACCGAAGAAAGAAAGAAAGAAAGAAAGAAAGAAAGAAAGAAAAGAGTCCATCCTCCATCTGTGAGAAGACACCAACAGAACTGTAATATTGTAACGCTTTTACTGGGGTGAGTGATGCTAAACCACAACAAGTCCCACGTTTTGCGGGCACGTGTAACTGTTTTACTAGTGTCCCCACTGTTGAGTGACAAATTAACGTTTATTCTGACTAAGATAAGTTGTATTAATGGGCGCCAAGACCTCAACACTACGTTGAAATCTAAATTTATATTTATAAACACCTAGCTCGGGCAGAACACATTTAAGAATCTTGACACTCAGACCGTGGTATGATTGGATCATTAACCCAACTAACAATTGTATCCGGAGAAGGAATTAGGTCTATATCTAGTGCTACCTACTGAAAGCAAAGATTGCATAGTATAAGAAATGAATTTATTATACACACATCAAAAAAAGTTTTGCATCACCCCGGTTCCCAGATCTCCGGCATATAGACGTTGACTGTGTATATTGTATCAAAGATACAGTCCCTTTGACTGTTCATAGATGTCACTAAAACTGCTCAAAGATGTAAACAACCATGCATGAGCAGGGCCTATTAGACGGAGGGGGTACGACAGCCGATCAGTTCCAGTCATTCCACCAGGACGAAGGTACGCTGCTCATGTTGTCTGTAGTTCTACCATGCCTAGAAGGTCAATACCGAAGTTCGATCGCGTCCGCATTGTTACTTTGTGTCAAGAAGGGCTCTCAACAAGGGAAGTTTCCAGGCGTGTCAGAGTGAACCAAAGCGATGTTGTTCGGACATGGAGGAGGTACAGAGATACAGGAACTGTCGATGACAGGCCTCGCTCAGGCCGCCCAAGGGCTACTACTGTAGTGGATGACCGCTACTTACGGATTGCCGCTCGGAGGAACCCTGACAGCAATGCCACCATGTTGAATAATGCGTTTCGTTCAGCCACAGGACGTCGTGTTTCAACTCAAACTGTGCGCAATAGGCTGCATGATGCGCAACTTCACTCCCGACGTCCATGGCGAGGTCCAGCTTTGCAACCCCGACACCATGCAGCGCGGTACAGATGGGCCCAACAACATGCTGAATGGACCCCACAGAATTGGCATCACGTTCTCTTCACCGATGAGTGTCGCATATGCCTTCAACCAGACAATCGTCGGAGACGTGTTTGGAGGCACCCTGGTCAGGCTGAACGTCTTAGACACACTGTCCAGCGAGTGCAGCAAGGTGGTGGTTCCCTGATGTTTTGGGGTGGCATTATGTGGGGCCAACGTACGCCACTGGTGGTCATGGAAGGCTCCGAAACGGCTTTACGATACCTGAATGACATCCTCCGACCCATAGTGCACCCATATCGGCAGAATATTGGAGAGGCATTTGTCTTCATGGACGACAATTCTCGACCTCATCGTGCACATCTTGTGAATGCGTTCCTTCAAGATAACGACATCGCTCGACTACAGTGGCCAGCATGTTCGCCAGACATGAACCCTATCGAACATGCCTGGGATATGTTGAAAAGGGCTGTTTATGGACGTCTTGACCCATCAACCACTCTGAGAGATTTACGCCGAATTGTCGTTGAGGAGTGGGACAATTTGGACCAACAGTGTCTTGATGAACTTGTGGATAGTATGCCACGACGAATACAGGCATGCATCAATGCAAGAGGACGTGCTACTGGGTATTAGAGGTAGTGGTGTGTACTGCAATCTGGACCACAAATGCTGAAATTCTAGCTGTATGATGGTACAACATGCAATGTGTGGGTCTCAAGAGCAATAAAACGAGCTGAAATGTTGTTTGTGTTGATCTCTATTCCCTTTGTATTTAAAGGTTCCGGAACTCTTGGAACCGAGGTGATGCAAAACTTTTTTTGATGTGTGTATATATAAAAACAAGTAGTGGCAAATTTTAATAATGATAATAATAATAACTTAAAATGGAGCTTAACTATTTTAATTTTACCACTGGAAAATTACGTGACGTTGGAGACGGATGAATTATTGAATTTACTATTATTTCCAACCTAAGAAGTTACTGAAATTCTGATTCTGAGACAATGAAAAGAGAGAGATTACGTAGTTGTGCGTCAGTCGCGCTTACCATTGGAAATAGCAGTAGCATTTCCCTCGTACGTGATGAATCAAGAGAGCTTCCATCAGCGTCTTGGACGTCGCCATCTTCTTCATTTTTTGCGGAGATCGGTGTTAAAATGATGAAGTTAAATGCTTGATAGTGGTGGATCCAAAATCCGTTAGCCACCTACGCTGACTCCCTGTTCACAAGAGCTCGCGTATTTCTCATGACTAATTTGTCAGTTGAGAGTAGCAGTACTGAAATGTTCGCCATCGAACACGAGTACGAAGTCCGTAGACTATGCAAAAATACAATGTTCAAGTTACGGTCCGAACACATCGGAACCTACGAAACGAGCGTCCACCTCGGACAAGTTTTACAATGTTAATGGTCCCCTCTTCACTGCGCGCGCTCAGTATATGCACTCGCCGGCCGTTCCCCTCCAGTGTACCACCTCCCTGTGGTCTGGTCTCCTCTGATTGGCTGTGACCCCACGCGAGACTCCCGTCATTAAGTTCTTTGCACACTGTAAATTTTCCGTTCCACTCCAATTCGCCTTTTCTTGAAACTGCCAGTTGTAAATGTTCCTCGGTTGCATCATCGCTTCACGACAAGATTATTCCTGTAGCCGAATTCCCGATTACTCACCTCTCTCTCCATAAGCCCTTAACTGAATAAAATTCGAAAATCTCCGCAATCTTGTGATAATGTCAATCGGAATAATCCGCTTGATAGTGTTTTCTATAAAATCGAAAACCTATCTGTATAGTTATAATCTTTAAAGAAAAAGCTCCAAAAACATTATTAATAATAATAAGTTAAATGGAAATTATCTTGTCTGAATAAATTGCCGCGTAAACAAACATTAAATAGCTTCCATCTGACTTATGTCAGTGGCGTAAATACCCTTCGAAAAACAGGTTACATTTCGCCTCGGATCATCAAGTGATTTACCGTGACCACGGTACTTCATTTGATTATCCCAGACACGTTCATAAAATCCCCATCCAAAATACATATTACACAAATTAAATCACCCTAAATTACGTATATATATACCCTCATAATTTTCTTCACGCACTTTGCGTCAAAGTCTGTTGTAATATTGGATTGCCCTAGGCAATCAGTCCAATGTTTTTTCATTCCAATAAATGTTCCACCGATATTTCCGCCTCTCAAATATCTCTATGTTAGGAAAGATATTCATAAATAACGTGTGAGCACTGTGTATACATGATGTCACTTCACACGCATCAAAGGTGTTCTGATACATATACCACCACAGAACCTCCTGATATCAATGGTTGTCGCTTTCTTCTGGTGTAACTTAATTTCACTGATCACACGAGCACACGATCACACGATTGTGGCTGCGCATCGTGACCATAATACTTAATCTCTCTGTGTATTAGATAAAATTACTATGGACTTCTGAAAAAAAAAACAGTACGTGCGCATTACATATAACATCAAATATTTCTGTGCCGTAATTGCCCTGTCTTACTGAGTTCCCGTCGACCATATTCTACTTAATACCAGTTCATCACCCACCATGCCTCACACCTTCATCAGCGCACAACCCAGACCAGTTCTCCACGATCCTGACCTAGTTGCCACCACCCTCAAATAATACCTATGTACTATTTACCTTAAATTCACATATACATATCTTACATGGCGAGGCCGTAAACAGAAATCACGTGTGCTGTTATGTATGAGTTTCATGAAGGACTGTCTCGCATTCTGGTGGCACATCTTTTGTCTCGTGGACGCCTTAAGCAAACATGCCCTGTACAAGCGCTCACCCATCTCTTGGAGACAAATGGGAAATCACCAGCGCTACCAAACTCTGGCCTTGGTGTATCGAGACATATTAGTTCTCAACAGCATCCCACAATCCCGTCATATTTCCATGTACCTTAAACTCTCAATTACTTATATTCTACCCCCTTTGTGACCTCTGATACGCCTGCCTGGAGGACCAGATCTCCCACGCACCAAATACCTCCCTTACTCATTTGATAGGCTGGCTCACCAGCTAAACACACCCACTTTAAGACACATATTTTCGTAGACTATGTATATTATAAGTCCCGCATAATCTCTTTTCCTTACCATCCTCCAGCACATATGCTGTTTTGCCAATACGTTTGGAAACTATAAATGGGCCCTCGTAGAGATAGAAGAACTTGGACATGACTTTCTCAAGCTTATTCGACTGTTTCGGCACTCTAAGTAAGACTCTGTCTCCCGGCTCGAATTGGTCAAATTTAGTTTCTTTTTGTTGGTGAATTCTCTTTTGTGCTGACTTAGATAAATTCTGTTTCGCCAACTGGACAATGTAATCCATCCCCGGTTGTTTTCCCTCATTTAAACCCAATACTCTCGCTAGTTCATTTTGTGGTCTCTTTCCGAAGTGAACTTCGTATGGCGTCAATTTCGTGTTCTCATGCTGGACAGAATTCAGCCAAGCCTCGACTTTGGGAAGATGTCCAACCCAGGCCGAATGCTTGTCATGCACTAGAGTCCGAAAAAGACGGGCCACTTGCGTTAATGGACGTTCTGAAGAATTACCCTGAGGGTAGCTTACAGAGGAATGAACGTGGGAAATACCAGCTTCCTGCATACTGGTTCTCCATTTCTTTGCAGTAAACTGTGGTCCACTATCAGATAGTATCCTGAGAAGAAGGCCAAACTCAGGTATATACTTATTAATGATCAGACGGCTACACGCTAGTCCCGTGACTTTCCTTAGCGGATATAGCTTGACATACTTACTAAAAGCGTCAATAACTATAAAAATGTACTCGTAGCCGTACTGTCCTTTAATGATCGGGCCAAATAAATCCACACAATGTAGTTCGCCGGGACTACTGGTGAGAACGGCAGATCTCTCCCCCACTAAATATTTAACTGGATACTTGCTCCTTTGACAGGCGTCACACTTAGCTAAAATCCTCCTAACATCCCTTCCCATTTTATTCCAAATAAAGTCACGACCAATTTCTTAGAAGACTTTGGTAGCACCAAAGTGTCCTAGTTCTCTATGAATGAACCAAATTAGTTCCTCCCGTAAAGTGGCAGGAACACATATTGCCCAGCGATTCTTCCTACATTTCCGTGCAAGAAGCCCATCCTGCATCTTCTACGTGAACCTCCCTACTTTCACACACTCTTCTTCACCTGACTCCAATATAGCTAGTGGCTCCCTTAAATTAACGTCATCGCGTTTCTCTACTAGCATGTTTTTCAGTGTCTGTAACGATGCCCTGTTGCTACTGTCCAACCATGCACATAATAAAATACCGTCCTCTGCTTTGACAACAGGATAATCCCTAGATAAATTAGTGTCCCTTGATAGCAATATCTGCAAGAATGTTATCTTTACCTTTAATATATTTAACTGTGAATTCGTATTCCTGCAGTGCAAGAATCCATCTACTAACTCTGTTAGAACAAAGTTTACAAGTCCTCATATACAGTAATGCATGGTGTTATGTATGGATCTCAAATTTCCCCCCTACTAAATACATTCTAAATTTCCCTAAACTGAAAACAATACCTAAAAGCTGTAACTCAGTAATAGTGTATCTTTTCTCTGCTGCAGTAAGTCCTCGCGAGGCTAAAGATACAATGCACAGATTACCCTCTTCATCTCTCTGACACACTACTCCAGCAATACCTATATGCGAAGCATCCGTCATAACCGCATATTCCTTATCTTTCAAAGGATATTTCAGCACTACAGCCTTCTCGAAACCTTCCGTCAGCGATCTAAAAGCCTGATCATGCTTGGGCTCCCATCTCCACCGATTACCACTTTTAAGCAATTCCCTGAATGGTTCTACTAACCCTGAATATTTAAGAACGAACCTTCTGAAAAAGTTGCAAATTCCCAGGTATGTTTTCAACTGTTTAACATTCTGTGGCACCTCTGCATTAAGTATTTTACTAACCCTACTTTCCTCTGGTGTTACACCTCTACTTGACACTCTATGACCTAAAAATGTCACTTCTGACTGACAGAATGACGACTTAGACAGCTTCAAAGTCAACCCTGCCTGATCTAACTTCTGAAAAACAATATCTAAATGACGTAGATGCTCCTCAAAACTGCGTGAACTAATTACCATATCATCAATGTAAATGGTTACAAACTCTCCTGTGTCATCACCTAATGCGATGTTTAATGCTCTGATTAAAGCAGCTGAACTACTCTTTAAACCATAAGGTGTTCTACAAATTTGATAAAGGTTATATTTATGACTAAAAGCTGTTAATGGTCTATCTTCATACATAAGTGTCACTTGCCAGAAACTGGAACTCAAATCTACACGAGTGAAATACTTCTTACCCTCAAATGTCTGCATCAACTCCTCTATAGACATGGACTTCAGCTGGTCTGAACTGATTCTACTGTTAACTAAACGAGCATCTACACAAATATGGACTGTGCCATCTACCTACGGCACGGTGATCAAAGAATTAACATATGGACTGTTGGAGTGCTCAATAATGCCATCTTCAAGCATCTGGTTAATTTGTGCCTCAACTGCACTCTGATAAGCAAAAGGTACAGGATATCTATCTCCTGTGAATACTGATCTATCACCGGGTGAGTTAGCCGTGGTGGTTACGGCATGACTGATGGCACTCGCTCACATCCGGGAGGCGAGGAGGTTCGAATCCCCCCGCCGGCAACCTTGAAGATGGTCTTCTGTGGTTTCCCATCTTCCTTCCAGGCAAATGCCGGGGTTGGTCCCTAACTATAGGCCACAGCCGCTACCTTCCAACTCCTCGTCCTTACATTCCAACTTCCCTCCTTCCCTCCCCAACGGTACTTGTAGTTCACCCATTGGGTGTCCGTCTCGAAGCAGCTACAAAACTGGCGAGCCGAACATGTCCTCGGACACTCCCGGCACTAAAAAGCCATACGCTAAAAAAAACAAAAAAAAACTGATCTATCAATAACGTTCAACGAATGTGTATAGCAATTGGCCTTACCAATGAGATCCTCAAAAATTCTCCTATTACACAATAACACATCATAGAGCAGAACACACTGATCTTCGTCTATATTTCCCTGAAATGCAGCTTCACGTAACGAGTCCTCTAGACTACCGTTCGTAATCACACTGCCCACAAAACTTGGAGAATCCCGCTCTACGGCTGGCGATATCTCATTCAAAGTACAACTCACACCTACAACACTACTTCTCTGAACATGGTCGTTGAACGCTACTTCTACTTCAGAATCATCCCATTTAAATTTCAAACTTCCCACCTTATAACATATGTTACCAGACACTCTACTTAGCCAATCTGAACACAAAATAACACTGAATACTAAATTTGAAATTACAAGACAAATCTGCTTTTCTACATGATTATTAATTTTAATGTCTACTAAAACTTGCTTAGAAATTATTTAGACCTCTTCCCAACAGCTGTGATGACAAAAGTGCTTTTAATTGGCATCCCCTCAAAATTTATTCTAGTTCCTTTCATTTAATCGTAAAATGCACTACTTATGCAACTCTTCATGCAACCACTATCAATTAAAACATCCGTGTACGCCTCGGACACGTTAAGTTTAACAATGGGGCTCTTATAAGCCACCTCCTGAATAATACCTTCATAATTTAGTTCACGTAATAATTCACTTCTTACATTTAGGTCATAGGGTTCCTGTATAAGTGTATGGACCGGGCACGTTACAGACTGAGATTCTGGCCTTACATCGCAGCCTGGTTCCCGTTTAAAGTACCACTACTGCTTGGTGTAGTACAACTCACTACTGCACTGGTCTGGTTGTTCTGGGCTGTGTTAACGGTATTTCTCTGTTCGTTATTACCATTGGGCTGATTCCCTCCTTGACCCCTGTTCTGGTTATAATAATAATTATTATTATAATTCCTCCCTTGGTTACCCCTGAAATCATTATTACGGCCTTGATTTCCCCTGGAATCATTATTTCTACCTTGGTACTGCGTACCATATCCATTTCCTCTGTACTGATTTTGCTGGTTGTTATTATGATTTTGGTTCCCCCTATTTTGGATATTGGCTCCTTCGCCACTTTTCCCCTGAACATCCTGATTCCTATTCTCATTAGGCCTATTATTATGTTTCCCCTGGTTCCTACTGAAATTCTCCTCGTAACCACCTCTTCCCAGAGCATCGAATGTACTTAATAGATTTTCCACTTGCGAAATAGATTTAACATTTTGAATACTGGCAGCTTCTTTGATTCTATATGGAAAATGTCTTAGTAATAGCCTGACTACATCACTCTCCTTCCTCAAACCATCCAGATATTTACACGTCAATACCTGTCCTAAAAAGTATTCTGTCATAGGGTAACTTCCTTTCGGGTTATATTTCCCACACACAATTCCCTCACGATGCTGAGACTGAATTACCTCTTTTTAAAACTTTTCACAAAACTTGACTTTGAAATCCGAAATGTCCACAAAATTGTCTCTACAGACAGCAAACCAGTTCCTCATCTCCCCTACAAACGCCTGCTCTAAAATCTCAACTACCTGACACCACTCAATACTACCATCTTCCAACCTCTCCTTGAATCTGTTTTCTATAGCGATCATAAATTCCATGGGACACCCCTGTCG
This sequence comes from Meconema thalassinum, assembly GCA_946902985.2. NCBI lineage: Eukaryota > Metazoa > Arthropoda > Insecta > Orthoptera > Tettigoniidae > Meconema > Meconema thalassinum. The sequence goes on from OX336395.1 coordinate 207,524,668, forward strand.
ATTGCTGAATTTCCCTAACTCTATCTCCCTGTGTGTGCTATTGACATAAACTGGCCTACTCTGACTATTTTCCTGCCTAATTCTAGCTTTCAACTTCTGTTCTAATTCATCAATTTGTTCCTCGGCTTTTCTCTCAATACTAGTTACAGTTAACCTAATGCTCCCTTCCGATGCTTCAACTATATCACTTAATTTAGCCTGTTTCTCCTCAATCTTTCTAATACTTCGATTATTCTTCTGCTTTAAATCATTCACTTCAGTAATTATTTCTGCATGTACTTTATCAATTCTACCCCCCAGCTGTTCTTTAACCTCCATAGTTGCTACCTGAATTTTATCAATTTCTCCCCCCAATTGCTTATTGACCTGCTGTGTTTCAAGTTGCACCAGTTCTTTTAAATTTTCAGCCTGTGTACTGATTCTAATTTCCAACTCCTCCTTTACCTTTCCTAACGTTCTATCTACATCTGCAATAATCTCTTTCTCTTCCATCACCCCCCTTTGATCTCACCTCTAATCAGATCAAATTTATCACTAATTTCCCTACTGTTTTGATCCAATTTAGCGTTTAAAGCATCTGTACTCTCCTTATTTTCCTTACTATTTTGTTCAAGTTTAGCATTATTCTGTTCAAGTTTAGCGTTAAGGCGTCTGTGCTAATTTTATTTTGTTGCATGAACTGAAGAAGCAAACTCTCTAACCCTGCTAGACTGTTATGATTACCCCCCTCAGTATCGGGATTTACCTCCGACATCCCTGTGCTGCTTTCATTCTCAAGACTAGCCATACCGCTCGTATCTTCACTATCCAACTGGTGACCACTACGCAACTTCATCTCTTCCTCAACACTACCCATGCTGATACACACCGACAAATAAAAAAAAAACACCAAAATACAGGCACAGAAATATATACCCTTCTCCTTCCACAAATGTTATTAGGTTTTCGGTCCCACGTTGCCGGCGCCAAATGTAACGCTTTTACTGGGGTGAGTGATGCTAAACCACAACAAGTCCCACGTTTTGCGGGCACGTGTAACTGTTTTACTAGTGTCCCCACTGTAGGGTGACAAATTAACGTTTATTCTGATTAAGATAAGTTGTATTAATGGGCGCCAAGACCTCAACACTACATTGAAATCTAAATTTATATTTATAAACACCTAGCTCGGGCAGAACACATTTAAGAATCTTGACACTCAGACTGTGGTATGATTGGATCATTAACCCAACTAACAATTGTATCCGGAGAAGGAATTAGGTCTATATCTAGTGCTACCTACTGAAAGCAAAGATTGCATAGTATAAGAAATGAATTTATTATATATAAAAAACAAGTAGTGGCAAATTTTAATAATGATAATAATAATAATTTAAAATGGAGCTTAACTATTTTAATTCTACCACTGGAAAATTACGTGACGTTGGAGACGGACGAATTATTGAATTTACTATTATTTTCAACCTAAGAAGTTGCTGAAATTCTGATTCTGAGACAATGAAAAGAGAGAGATTACGTAGTTGTGCGTCAGTCGCGCTTACCATTGGAAATAGCAGTAGCATTTCCCTCGTACGTGATGAATCAAGAGAGCTTCCATCAGCCTCTTGGACGTCGCCATCTTCTTCGTTTCTTGCGGAGATCGGTGTTAAAATGATGAAGTTAAATGCTTGATAGTGGTGGATCCAAAATCCGTTAGCCACCTACGCTGACTCCCTGTTCACAAGAGCTCGCGTATTTCTCATGACTAATTTGTCAGTTGAGAGTAGCAGTACTGAAATGTTCGCCATCGAACACGAGTACGAAGTCCGTAGACTATGCAAAAATACAATGTTCAAGTTACGGTCCGAACACATCGGAACCTACGAAACGAGCGTCCACCTCGGACAAGTTTTACAATGTTAATGGTCCCCTCTTCACTGCGCGCGCTCAGTATATGCACTCGCCGGCCGTTCCCCTCCAGTGTACCACCTCCCTGTGGTCTGGTCTCCTCTGATTGGCTGTGACCCCACGCGAGACTCCCGTCATTAAGTTCTTTGCACACTGTAAATTTTCCGTTCCACTCCAATTCGCCTTTTCTTGAAACTGCCAGTTGTAAATGTTCCTCGGTTGCATCATCGCTTCACGACAAGATTATTCCTGTAGCCGAATTCCCGATTACTCACCTCTCTCTCCATAAGCCCTTAACTGAATAAAATTCGAAAATCTCCGCAATCTTGTGATAATGTCGATCGGAATAATCCGCTTGATAGTGTTTTCTATAAAATCGAAAACCTATCTGTATAGTTATAATCTTTAAAGAAAAAGCTCCAAAAACATTATTAATAATAATAAGTTAAATGGAAATTATCTTGTCTGAATAAATTGCCGCGTAAACAAACATTAAATAGCTTCCATCTGACTTATGTCAGTGGCGTAAATACCCTTCGAAAAACAGGTTACATTTCGCCTCGGATCATCAAGTGATTTACCGTGACCACGGTACTTCATTTGATTATCCCAGACACGTTCATAAAATCCCCATCCAAAATACATATTACACAAATTAAATCACCCTAAATTACGTATATATATACCCTCATAATTTTCTTCACGCACTTTGCGTCAAAGTCTGTTGTAATATTGGATTGCCCTAGGCAATCAGTCCAATGTTTTTTCATTCCAATAAATGTTCCACCGATATTTCCGCCTCTCAAATATCTCTATGTTAGGAAAGATATTCATAAATAACGTGTGAGCACTGTGTATACATGATGTCACTTCACACGCATCAAAGGTGTTCTGATACATATACCACCACAGAACCTCCTGATATCAATGGTTGTCGCTTTCTTCTTGTGTAACTTAATTTCACTGATCACACGAGCACACGATCACACGATTGTGGCTGCGCATCGTGACCATAATACTTAATCTCTCTGTGTATTAGATAAAATTACTATGGACTTCTGAAAAAAAAAAACAGTACGTGCGCATTACATATAACATCAAATATTTCTGTGCCGTAATTGCCCTGTCTTACTGAGTTCCCGTCGACCATATTCTACTTAATACCAGTTCATCACCCACCATGCCTCACACCTTCATCAGCGCACAACCCAGACCAGTTCTCCACGATCCTGACCTAGTTGCCACCACCCTCAAATAATACCTATGTACTATTTACCTTAAATTCACATATACATATCTTACATGGCGAGGCCGTAAACAGAAATCACGTGTGCTGTTATGTATGAGTTTCATGAAGGACTGTCTCGCATTCTGGTGGCACATCTTTTGTCTCGTGGACGCCTTAAGCAAACATGCCCTGTACAAGCGCTCACCCATCTCTTGGAGACAAATGGGAAATCACCAGCGCTACCAAACTCTGGCCTTGGTGTATCGAGACATATTAGTTCTCAACAGCATCCCACAATCCCGTCATATTTCCATGTACCTTAAACTCTCAATTACTTATATTCTACCCCCTTTGTGACCTCTGATACGCCTGCCTGGAGGACCAGATCTCCCACGCACCAAATACCTCCCTTACTCATTTGATAGGCTGGCTCACCAGCTAAACACACCCACTTTAAGACACATATTTTCGTAGACTATGTATATTATAAGTCCCGCATAATCTCTTTTCCTTACCATCCTCCAGCACATATGCTGTTTTGCCAATACGTTTGGAAACTATAAATGGGCCCTCGTAGAGATAGAAGAACTTGGACATGACTTTCTCAAGCTTATTCGACTGTTTCGGCACTCTAAGTAAGACTCTGTCTCCCGGCTCGAATTGGTCAAATTTAGTTTCTTTTTGTTGGTGAATTCTCTTTTGTGCTGACTTAGATAAATTCTGTTTCGCCAACTGGACAATGTAATCCATCCCCGGTTGTTTTCCCTCATTTAAACCCAATACTCTCGCTAGTTCATTTTGTGGTCTCTTTCCGAAGTGAACTTCGTATGGCGTCAATTTCGTGCTCTCATGCTGGACAGAATTCAGCCAAGCCTCGACTTTGGGAAGATGTCCAACCCAGGCCGAATGCTTGTCATGCACTAGAGTCCGAAAAAGACGGGCCACTTGCGTTAATGGACGTTCTGAAGAATTACCCTGAGGGTAGCTTACAGAGGAATGAACGTGGGAAATACCAGCTTCCTGCATACTGGTTCTCCATTTCTTTGCAGTAAACTGTGGTCCACTATCAGATAGTATCCTGAGAAGAAGGCCAAACTCAGGTATATACTTATTAATGATCAGACGGCTACACGCTAGTCCCGTGACTTTCCTTAGCGGATATAGCTTGACATACTTACTAAAAGCGTCAATAACTATAAAAATGTACTCGTAGCCGTACTGTCCTTTAATGATCGGGCCAAATAAATCCACACAATGTAGTTCGCCGGGACTACTGGTGAGAACGGCAGATCTCTCCCCCACTAAATATTTAACTGGATACTTGCTCCTTTGACAGGCGTCACACTTAGCTAAAATCCTCCTAACATCCCTTCCCATTTTATTCCAAATAAAGTCACGACCAATTTCTTAGAAGACTTTGGTAGCACCAAAGTGTCCTAGTTCCCTATGAATGAACCAAATTAGTTCCTCCCGTAAAGTGGCAGGAACACATATTGCCCAGCGATTCTTCCTACATTTCCGTGCAAGAAGCCCATCCTGCATCTTCTACGTGAACCTCCCTACTTTCACACACTCTTCTTCACCTGACTCCAATATAGCCAGTGGCTCCCTTAAATTAACGTCATCGCGTTTCTCTACTAGCATGTTTTTCAGTGTCTGTAACGATGCCCTGTTGCTACTGTCCAACCATGCACATAATAAAATACCGTCCTCTGCTTTGACAACAGGATAATCCCTAGATAAATTAGTGTCCCTTGATAGCAATATCTGCAAGAATGTTATCTTTACCTTTAATATATTTAACTGTGAATTCGTATTCCTGCAGTGCAAGAATCCATCTACTAACTCTGTTAGAACAAAGTTTACAAGTCCTCATATACAGTAATGCATGGTGTTATGTATGGATCTCAAATTTCCCCCCTACTAAATACATTCTAAATTTCCCTAAACTGAAAACAATACCTAAAAGCTGTAACTCAGTAATAGTGTATCTTTTCTCTGCTGCAGTAAGTCCTCGCGAGGCTAAAGATACAATGCACAGATTACCCTCTTCATCTCTCTGACACACTACTCCAGCAATACCTATATGCGAAGCATCCGTCATAACCGCATATTCCTTATCTTTCAAAGGATATTTCAGCACTACAGCCTTCTCGAAACCTTCCGTCAGCGATCTAAAAGCCTGATCATGCTTGGGCTCCCATCTCCACCGATTACCACTTTTAAGCAATTCCCTGAATGGTTCTACTAACCCTGAATATTTAAGAACGAACCTTCTGAAAAAGTTGCAAATTCCCAGGTATGTTTTCAACTGTTTAACATTCTGTGGCACCTCTGCATTAAGTATTTTACTAACCCTACTTTCCTCTGGTGTTACACCTCTACTTGACACTCTATGACCTAAAAATGTCACTTCTGACTGACAGAATGACGACTTAGACAGCTTCAAAGTCAACCCTGCCTGATCTAACTTCTGAAAAACAATATCTAAATGACGTAGATGCTCCTCAAAACTGCGTGAACTAATTACCATATCATCAATGTAAATGGTTACAAACTCTCCTGTGTCATCACCTAATGCGATGTTTAATGCTCTGATTAAAGCAGCTGAACTACTCTTTAAACCATAAGGTGTTCTACAAATTTGATAAAGGTTATATTTATGACTAAAAGCTGTTAATGGTCTATCTTCATACATAAGTGTCACTTGCCAGAAACTGGAACTCAAATCTACACGAGTGAAATACTTCTTACCCTCAAATGTCTGCATCAACTCCTCTATAGACATGGACTTCAGCTGGTCTGAACTGATTCTACTGTTAACTAAACGAGCATCTACACAAATATGGACTGTGCCATCTACCTACGGCACGGTGATCAAAGAATTAACATATGGACTGTTGGAGTGCTCAATAATGCCATCTTCAAGCATCTGGTTAATTTGTGCCTCAACTGCACTCTGATAAGCAAAAGGTACAGGATATCTATCTCCTGTGAATACTGATCTATCACCGGGTGAGTTAGCCGTGGTGGTTACGGCATGACTGATGGCACTCGCTCACATCCGGGAGGCGAGGAGGTTCGAATCCCCCCGCCGGCAACCTTGAAGATGGTCTTCTGTGGTTTCCCATCTTCCTTCCAGGCAAATGCCGGGGTTGGTCCCTAACTATAGGCCACAGCCGCTACCTTCCAACTCCTCGTCCTTACATTCCAACTTCCCTCCTTCCCTCCCCAACGGTACTTGTAGTTCACCCATTGGGTGTCCGTCTCGAAGCAGCTACAAAACTGGCGAGCCGAACATGTCCTCGGACACTCCCGGCACTAAAAAGCCATACGCTAAAAAAAACAAAAAAAACTGATCTATCAATAACGTTCAACGAATGTGTATAGCAATTGGCCTTACCAATGCGATCCTCAAAAATTCTCCTATTACACAATAACACATCATAGAGCAGAACACACTGATCTTCGTCTATATTTCCCTGAAATGCAGCTTCACGTAACGAGTCCTCTAGACTACCGTTCGTAATCACACTGCCCACAAAACTTGGAGAATCCCGCACTACGGCTGGCGATATCTCATTCAAAGTACAACTCACACCTACAACACTACTTCTCTGAACATGGTCGTTGAACGCTACTTCTACTTCAGAATCATCCCATTTAAATTTCAAACTTCCCACCTTATAACATATGTTACCAGACACTCTACTTAGCCAATCTGAACACAAAATAACACTGAATACTAAATTTGAAATTACAAGACAAATCTGCTTTTCTACATGATTATTAATTTTAATGTCTACTAAAACTTGCTTAGAAATTATTTAGACCTCTTCCCAACAGCTGTGATGACAAAAGTGCTTTTAATTGGCATCCCCTCAAAATGTATTCTAGTTCCTTTCATTTAATCGTAAAATGCACTACTTATGCAACTCTTCATGCAACCACTATCAATTAAAACATCCGTGTACGCCTCGGACACGTTAAGTTTAACAATGGGGCTCTTATAAGCCACCTCCTGAATAATACCTTCATAATTTAGTTCACGTAATAATTCACTTCTTACATTTAGGTCATAGGGTTCCTGTATAAGTGTATGGACCGGGCACGTTACAGACTGAGATTCTGGCCTTACATCGCAGCCTGGTTCCCGTTTAAAGTACCACTACTGCTTGGTGTAGTACAACTCACTACTGCACTGGTCTGGTTGTTCTGGGCTGTGTTAACGGTATTTCTCTGTTCGTTATTACCATTGGGCTGATTCCCTCCTTGACCCCTGTTCTGGTTATAATAATAATTATTATTATAATTCCTCCCTTGGTTACCCCTGAAATCATTATTACGGCCTTGATTTCCCCTGAAATCATTATTTCTACCTTGGTACTGCGTACCATATCCATTTCCTCTGTACTGATTTTGCTGGTTGTTATTATGATTTTGGTTCCCCCTATTTTGGATATTGGCTCCTTCGCCACTTTTCCCCTGAACATCCTGATTCCTATTCTCATTAGGCCTATTATTATGTTTCCCCTGGTTCCTACTGAAATTCTCCTCGTAACCACCTCTTCCCAGAGCATCGAATGTACTTAATAGATTTTCCACTTGCGAAATAGATTTAACATTTTGAATACTGGCAGCTTCTTTGATTCTATATGGAAAATGTCTTAGTAATAGCCTGACTACATCACTCTCCTTCCTCAAACCATCCAGATATTTACACGTCAATACCTGTCCTAAAAAGTATTCTGTCATAGGGTAACTTCCTTTCGGGTTATATTTCCCACACACAATTCCCTCACGATGCTGAGACTGAATTACCTCTTTTTAAAACTTTTCACAAAACTTGACTTTGAAATCCGAAATGTCCACAAAATTGTCTCTACAGACAGCAAACCAGTTCCTCATCTCCCCTACAAACGCCTGCTCTAAAATCTCAACTACCTGACACCACTCAATACTACCATCTTCCAACCTCTCTTTGAATTTGTTTTCTATAGCGATCATAAATTCCATGGGACACCCCTGTCGATTGCTGAATTTCCCTAACTCTATCTCCCTGTGTGTGCTATTGACATAAACTGGCCTACTCTGACTATTTTCCTGCCTAATTCTAGCTTTCAACTTCTGTTCTAATTCATCAATTTGTTCCTCGGCTTTTCTCTCAATACTAGTTACAGTTAACCTAATGCTCCCTTCCGATGCTTCAACTATATCACTTAATTTAGCCTGTTTCTCCTCAATCTTTCTAATACTTCGATTATTCTTCTGCTTTAAATCATTCACTTCAGTAATTATTTCTGCATGTACTTTATCAATTCTACCCCCCAGCTGTTCTTTAACCTCCATAGTTGCTACCTGAATTTTATCAATTTCTCCCCCCAATTGCTTATTGACCTGCTGTGTTTCAAGTTGCACCAGTTCTTTTAAATTTTCAGCCTGTGTACTGATTCTAATTTCCAACTCCTCCTTTACCTTTCCTAACGTTCTATCTACATCTGCAATAATCTCTTTCTCTTCCATCACCCCCCTTTGATCTCACCTCTAATCAGATCAAATTTATCACTAATTTCCCTACTGTTTTGATCCAATTTAGCGTTTAAAGCATCTGTACTCTCCTTATTTTCCTTACTATTTTGTTCAAGTTTAGCATTATTCTGTTCAAGTTTAGCGTTAAGGCGTCTGTGCTAATTTTATTTTGTTGCATGAACTGAAGAAGCAAACTCTCTAACCCTGCTAGACTGTTATGATTACCCCCCTCAGTATCGGGATTTACCTCCGACATCCCTGTGCTGCTTTCATTCTCAAGACTAGCCATACCGCTCGTATCTTCACTATCCAACTGGTGACCACTACGCAACTTCATCTCTTCCTCAACACTACCCATGCTGATACACACCGACAAATAAAAAAAAAACACCAAAATACAGGCACAGAAATATATACCCTTCTCCTTCCACAAATGTTATTAGGTTTTCGGTCCCACGTTGCCGGCGCCAAATGTAACGCTTTTACTGGGGTGAGTGATGCTAAACCACAACAAGTCCCACGTTTTGCGGGCACGTGTAACTGTTTTACTAGTGTCCCCACTGTAGGGTGACAAATTAACGTTTATTCTGATTAAGATAAGTTGTATTAATGGGCGCCAAGACCTCAACACTACATTGAAATCTAAATTTATATTTATAAACACCTAGCTCGGGCAGAACACATTTAAGAATCTTGACACTCAGACTGTGGTATGATTGGATCATTAACCCAACTAACAATTGTATCCGGAGAAGGAATTAGGTCTATATCTAGTGCTACCTACTGAAAGCAAAGATTGCATAGTATAAGAAATGAATTTATTATATATAAAAAACAAGTAGTGGCAAATTTTAATAATGATAATAATAATAATTTAAAATGGAGCTTAACTATTTTAATTCTACCACTGGAAAATTACGTGACGTTGGAGACGGACGAATTATTGAATTTACTATTATTTTCAACCTAAGAAGTTGCTGAAATTCTAATTCTGAGACAATGAAAAGAGAGAGATTACGTAGTTGTGCGTCAGTCGCGCTTACCATTGGAAATAGCAGTAGCATTTCCCTCGTACGTGATGAATCAAGAGAGCTTCCATCAGCCTCTTGGACGTCGCCATCTTCTTCGTTTCTTGCGGAGATCGGTGTTAAAATGATGAAGTTAAATGCTTGATAGTGGTGGATCCAAAATCCGTTAGCCACCTACGCTGACTCCCTGTTCACAAGAGCTCGCGTATTTCTCATGACTAATTTGTCAGTTGAGAGTAGCAGTACTGAAATGTTCGCCATCGAACACGAGTACGAAGTCCGTAGACTATGCAAAAATACAATGTTCAAGTTACGGTCCGAACACAACGGAACCCACGAAACGATCGTCCACCTCGGACAAGTTTTACAATGTTAATGGTCCCCTCTTCACTGCGCGCGCTCAGTATATGCACTCGCCGGCCGTTCCCCTCCAGTGTACCACCTCCCTGTGGTCTGGTCTCCTCTGATTGGCTGTGACCCCACGCGAGACTCCCGTCATTAAGTTCTTTGCACACTGTAAATTTTCCGTTCCACTCCAATTCGCCTTTTCTTGAAACTGCCAGTTGTAAATGTTCCTCGGTTGCATCATCGCTTCACGACAAGATTATTCCTGTAGCCGAATTCCCGATTACTCACCTCTCTCTCCATAAGCCCTTAACTGAATAAAATTCGAAAATCTCCGCAATCTTGTGATAATGTCGATCGGAATAATCCGCTTGATAGTGTTTTCTATAAAATCGAAAACCTATCTGTATAGTTATAATCTTTAAAGAAAAAGCTCCAAAAACATTAATAATAATAATAAGTTAAATGAAAATTATCTTGGCTGAATAAGTTGCCGCGTAAACAAACATTAAATAGCTTCCATCTGACTTATGTCAGTGGCGTAAATACCCTTCGAAAAACAGGTTACAATATGGTAATAAACCAGTCCTGTCATGAATGTTCATCTTTGGGCAAGAAGTATACTAAAAAGTAGTACGAAAGAACAAGAAACTCAACAGTAGAAGCAACAACGGAATATTTGTGTGATACACAATAAATGCTTACAAGATATAAACAAAACAACCAAGAAAATATACACTTCCCATGCCATAATACCAGTCTATGAGCCTGAGAAGAGAACAGCCCCAGCATCAGTTGTCAGTGTGAAACATTTTGATGAGGATGAAAAAGAAGATGAAATAAATAATCAAGAACAAGAGAACGAATCGGAAGAAAGTGAAAATTCTAGTAGGGAAGAAAAGGAAGATGATTGGGAAGAAGAACAGGAGGATCAAATTCAAGATGATCAACAACCACACCAAGAAAATTAACAATACCAAAGAGAAAATGTACGTCAAGAAAACCAAAGAGTGGATAAGGAACAAGGAAGACCAAGAAGAGAGAGAAAAAAGCCTGCCTGCCACAAGGATTATGATATGGGCTCTGAAGATGAAGATAATGAAGCTCTACTAATGTATGAAGACTGCATGGAAAGCGCTGAAAAGAAACAGAGGGAAAAAGCCACCCAAGAAGGGAAAGAATGTCTTGAAAAAAGTATACATAGATACTGGTTCCATAAAAATATGCTAAAGGCAACAAAGTAATAACTAGCTGATGGGTATTTAAACTAAAAGAAGATGGAAGATATCGTGCTAGAGTTGTAGCTAAAGGATGTCAACAGAAAAAGAATTCTCTAGACTTCAGTGACACATATTAATCAATTGTGAGAATTCAGTCCCTTAGAGTTCTGCTCGGCATAGCAGCTAAGAAAATATGTGATCAAGACATTTGACATAAAGTCAGCTTTCCCGTATGAAGATCTTGAGGAAGAAATATTCATGAGGCACCACAGGGGTTTAATCATCCAGGCATGGTGTGTGCACTCAAGAAAGCACTTGATGGTTTGAGACAAGCGCCCTGTCAGGGATAGAGAAAACCAAGTGATTTCCTAAAGAATGAACATCTGGAACAAACAAAATCTGACAGATGTGTCTTTACTAACAAGAAGAAGACCCTATTCATTGCCCTTCATGTGGACGACGGATTGATTATGGGTCAAACAGAAGTGGAAAAACTGCTGAAACTACTGAAGGAAACTTTTGAAACTGTTGTGTGTGACCATCCAAAACAATACTTAGGCATGAACATAGAGATTCACCAAGATGGAATCTCACTGTCTCAGAAGAACTACTCCTGAATAGATAATAGAACGCTTCTATCTGGGAAAATCCAAACCCAAGTCAACACCAATAGTGAAGAAAAAGACAACATCTGCTTTAAAAGAAAAGTTTGCTAATCGAGAGGCCATTGGCAGCTTACTGTATCTGTCTACCAAGACTAGACCTGACATCAGTTTTGCTGTCAATCATGCAAGTAGGCATACCACTGATCCTTCTCAAGAAGATGTCATAAATGTAAAAATTACAATAAGACACTTAAAAGGCACTGTCACAAAAGGGATTAAGTATGTTGCAAAAGAAGCAGATCCAGGCGCGGATCTAGAGTTTGGCTTTGGAGGGGGTCAGAGAATCGAAATTGTTAAGAAACAAGATGTTCAGTAAAGAACATATAGCCTACTTTCTCCTAAATGTATGAGTATAGTTATAACTCGTTGTTATTATCAAAGAGTATAATAGAACTATTCTTTGTTGAAGACCTTAGAAACGATTTACCTCTACCGAACGCCACAACCTAGATAAAAACTGCTACCATCATTGAAGAAAGAAAGAAAGAAAGATAAGAAGTATATCAAGAATGTTATGGATCTGGAGACATAATCGACCGGACTGGCTGCGTGGCTCAGCGGTAACCTTCTCGCTTGCTGGACCCTAGGTTGCAGGTTCGTATCCTGGCGCAGTCAGCTGGCATTTGAGGGTGCACAAATGCGAGGGAGCCGTGTCAGTACGTTAAAGATCCCCTTCGGGCCAAAATTCCGGCACCCCGGTGTCTCTAAAAGCAGCAGTAGTTAAAAGGGATGAAAAACCAATAACATTATTATTATTATTATTATTATTACATATACGACCTGCCGTGGGCAACATCCAACTTTGAGTTGAGGCATGTCTTTACACGTCTGGTTGTGCGTGGCTTTCACAACCCTAATTGAAAAAAAAGGAAGGAAAATTGTAGTTTTACGTGACCGTGAATCTTGTGATTATGAGCCACGGGACCTCCTTTTTACGTGGAATCCGAACCACAGGACATGGCATTTCACTTCGAAAATCTCACATGCATTGACCGGGAATCGAAAACCCTAATTGAATTAACAAATCTTTCCATGACCCTACAGAGACGTGTGTATACAAACTACTATGTGAAAATCGTTTTGTTCTTTACTTCAAATAACATTTTCAAGTAACGCAAAATAGGCTGTTACAAACCCTTTAAAATAAAAAGTAAAAATGTATCGTAGTATCATCTTGTCATTCTTCAAATTCGATGCGCATAGAATGCCAATGGTATAGTAATCAATGGAGCCCTATGTAGACTAGTCGTGACATCTAGTGGTGAAATATCGAACAATATAATCCTAACAGAGCGAGTGCATTCTAGCGGCCAGAAGAAGAAACTTTTCAATAAAATCTGGAAGTTAATAAGTAGGTCGACGTGCAGTTACCTTTTTGGCAGCTAGATGTCTCGAGTAAATCTGCTGGCGAATTATGTTTTAATTAAATATATATTTTACACCATAATATGCACAATATAACGCTTAATTTTAAAACATCTGAGTCATTACAAAACAATAAACATATAACATTTCAAGCAAAAAACCTAGCTCTGATCGGGTTTGAACCATAGGCATTTGGGCGATAGGCTAACGCTCTACCACTGAGCTAATTGTGTCAACGAACATCGTTCTATATAAAATGACTTACATAGAACTTGTTAGCAAATAATGATTTATACTAAACGATTTCATCACTGGAGTATATTATTTATATATAAAGCATTTCATACAAAGTTTATTTATTTATTTATTTATTTATTTATTTTGTATCAGTACGCTATATTGCATGCAATACTCAAATTAGTGAAATATAAGTCAGGCACAAGATATCCCCTGCCATCTTGTCTTATTACTGAATCAGCTCAGCTTTTTAAAATCACGTCTGCATTATAGTATTACAAAATAAACTTTTAATTTCGAACGTGCCTCTTCCTTTAGAACAGTTAAAACGATTCTCGGCTCGATAATCGGAACTGGTGGGTCCCATGATATGAATTATAAAGTTTGCATAATTCGCACGGCCGCCATCCTGAAATGGTATAGCGGACGACCTTGTAGTTTGGTCACAAGACGCATCCTATACGAAGGTATGTTGTTACCAAATTTGGTAGAGATTGGATGATTTGGTTAGTCGTTATTTGATTTTACGTTTTGAACGTTTGAGTGGCCGCCATTCAGTTTTAGTAAAGATGGCGGCGATATAAAACATGACACTGAGGTGTCCTTTGCTAGTGCTACCTTTGTACCATATTTCGTTCAATTCGCATTCACCGTGTTCGAATTGATAGGGGGGGGGGACAGACATTCAGAGTACACACACTCACACACACACACAGACACACACACACACGCACACGCACAGACTCACACACACACATACACACACACACAGACTCACACACACATACACACACACAGACAGACACACTTTTTTCGCCCTGTGTTGATCTCATAAGTCTACTTTCATTTTTTGCAAAAATCGAAAGTAGGCTAAAAATGCTATCACTAAAAACGCAATCACAAAATAACCAAACGTACAAAACTAGACCATTTTTTTGCAACCTACATGGATAGAAATTTGATGCGTTTAGCGCACCAAAAATATTCGTACAAATTGCAACGGCGTGTTTTGCTACTTTTACATCGAGCTTCGAGAGAAGTATCTAGCTACGATACAGTTTCGGCAAGTCGAGTTGGTACCGACAAAGGAAGAAAGTCACAGCTTAAATTGCCAACCAAGCTCGCAGTTTGGCGTCGGCAAAATGTTTTGGTGCGAAAAAAAGCCCCGAATTCCTATCCGTATATATATATGACAAACAAAAAATGAATTTTTTTATAAACCAATATATACTCCGCTCAACAATTAGCGAGCCACTTGACCGTTAAAATGCATTGTTGTGCCAAGTATATAAAAATAATTAGTTGTGTAAGAAAACCCTTCTATTTCGTTTAGTAAATTTATTGGCAACTCCAGCTATCCGATATGACATATAGCGGAAAAAATGAGAAACTTACCAAGTTAGTTAGTTATTGTTGTTCTAAGGTGCGGAACTACGAGGTCAACTTACCAAGTAGGGTACATTTGTCACCTGGTGACTGTATATGGTTTCTTGTATTGGTAAGCAGATCGTGTCTTTATAGATAAGTAATAAGTTTTACTCGTTGATAGAGTGCAAAATGAGTAAAAGCACAGTATATTGCTCAGTTTACGGCTGTAAGTCGATATATAAGAGGGCTGCGGATATAAGTTTTCATCACTTTCCAAAAGATGCAAATAGCAATAGCCGAAAGGTAACGATACCAAATAAATACGGGCAACAGGAGTGGGTCGGACCACTCACTGACGACAGGACGGGTTGTTCACTGTTACGCCAAGCCGAGCCGCACCTAGAAAGCCAAGCACATTCTCGCCAAGCCAAGCCGTACCAAGACAGCCAAGCTTCATCAGTCAGGTATCCTTGAATCCTTCAAACCGCAATCACCTCGCTCTGTGATATCCGAGCCATTCCACTACGACTCGTAGTCTACGAGTCATATAGGCCTAATTTGACTTCGCAGAATAAATATCTACTCTGCGAGAACCTGCTACCAGACCGATATTGAACACCAAACCCACCTGCTAACCATCCAAATCAAGCAATTCCTGTACTGTATCCCCCGAGTTTCAATACAACTTAAACTCATCCCTTCGCCCTACCAAGCAGCAAATAATTTCTAGAGTCTATGGTACAGTGAGCAAACTCAAATATAGCTTTTAAACGTAACAGCGCCATGACTCGAACAGCTCAAAAACAAATACCAGCAGACAACCGATGCTTGATAATATGCAATTGACACATAAAATCCAGTGGAACACATAAATTAGATCACGTGTATCGCACAGTTATACATATAAAGGTAATTAAAAATAACACTGTCATTATTTTAGGGACCACATTTACTGATTATAACCGACAAATAAAAAGTATTCCATATCAAACGCGTGTTATTGAGTATTTTTACCCTACTTATCCAGACCGACCTCAGCGCCCCTAGTGTTAGTTTGAGTTGCCAATAGTTGATTGTTGCGTACTATTATTATTGCTGTAGATAACATGTCCAAGTCCACCAAAACATAACCTAAATTATTTACACTGGATTCTTTCTCAATAAATTCTACCTCAGAATGTTCAAGTTTTCTCTTAGATGCATTGGTGGGTGTGGCAGCGACATTTTTCACTGCAGGTACATTGCTAAGTTCAATATTTACACAGTTCAAAACATCACCGCATGAAGCAGCATCTTGTGCCGTGTGTACCTATTCCTGTGAAACTTACGCTTTTTAAACACGCCGTTTGGCTTAGTCATGGTGGAAATTGAAATATAGCATCTATATTTTCAATAGATGATGAACATACACTGATAAACAAATGTTCACCACAAAAAAATCGCAAAATATAACGCCAGTCAATCTAAATTATTTGCAGTGTTTGTTATGACAGTGCTGGTAACTTCTTCACACATAATTCTGGAACAGATAAGTGAAAACCACAGCCATCTAGATCAGAGGGTTACATAAATAAGTAACTTCAAAGAGAGTGATCTGTAATCAATCTGTAGTGGACCTTCAAGGTGGTTGAGTGTATTTAGTTTCGTTCTTATCGGACTCTGCTGCATGTGAAAAGCAACGAGAGAAAATAGGAGATTCAATGTGAACTATACAATATGGTAAATATGTATACAATTTAATTTTTTTTTATTGTTTGTCAAGTTTTGATTACGTAAGAATAAATGCGTTTAATCTCTGTTTAACTTGGAAATAATAATAAAAAAACACATATTAAAAAAGATGAATGTAAAATAACAAAAATACACGTATAATTATATGTTTTTCACAGTATGCAATTTCCTTTATCCAGGCTGATTCTACAAAAAAAGCAACGAAACGGCCAAATTTTACCAGGACGATCGACACTTTCTTTTCCAAAAAACAAAAACCGGAATCTAAAAGTAGTTCTGTTTCGTCATCATTGGAATCAGCTGCACCGTTGTCTGGAAATATAAACATCGCTGAGGTTGAACATTTGCCATCTACTTCCGTTTCTGCAGACACAAGGAAATCATGCCCCGAATCACACGTTGCATCGGATATTGGGTCTTATGTAGGTCAAAACAACGTCGACGATTTTACGAAGGCTAAAATATTAGAACACCATTGGGAACCTCCTGCTAATTATGTTTTCCCTTATAATGTTGTCAAGAAGAATGGGAAAGAAAGGAAAAAGTACGCTCA
Source organism: Meconema thalassinum (assembly GCA_946902985.2). NCBI lineage: Eukaryota > Metazoa > Arthropoda > Insecta > Orthoptera > Tettigoniidae > Meconema > Meconema thalassinum. The sequence goes on from OX336395.1 coordinate 207,541,824, forward strand.
AAGATCGCATTTGGACAAATTTCATTGGCTAGTGCTGTCCCATAAAGACCAAGCAAGGCCTTTACTGCGTGTACTGCGTACTATATGCCCCATGCTCAGAGGGAGGTTATCAAAAGAATACTTCCCTCAAGCGATTAGTTCGAGAACCACTGAAAGCATTTGATGATTTACTCGGAGAAAAAAGAGCGCTTCTAGTTCACCAGCAGAACCAATATCATCAGCGGGCTGTAGAATGTGGAAAAAGTTTTCTTAAGACTTTTCATAATCCAGCATTTGAAGTAGTCAACCAACTCTGCGTACAGCGAGATGCACAAGTAAAAGAAAATCGTGAACGGTTGAGGCCAATAATCAGCACCATTATTCTGTGCGGTCAGCAGAATATTCCTTTACGTGGACACAGTGATGATGGACCTCTCTACAAACGTAACATTGACGTGAAAATAGACAGTTCAGTAGCAAATGATGGGAACTTCAAAGCACTTCTTCGCTTCAGAGTTGAATCTGGTGATTCTACTCTTAAACATCATTTGGAAACCGCGGGTTCAAATGCGACATACATCAGCAAGACCACTCAAAATCAACTTATAGAGGCCTGCAAAGAAGGAATTCAGCAAGCCATTCTGGATAGAGTTAGAGCGGCGAAGTTTTTCTCAGTTTTATTCGACGAGACGACCGACAATGCCACAATAGAACAGCTTAGTTTGTCTTTTCGCTACTACTACAACGGAGAAATCAGAGAAGATTTCATTACATTTTGTGATGCATACAAAGTAATTCGTTCTGAAGATGTAAACAATAATGAGCGTCGTTTAACTGGAGTTGCAACTGCACATATTGTTATTGATCTATGTGTGAACCTAGACTATTGTGTTGGGATTGGAACAGATAGTTGTGCGGTGATGGTGTCTGAAGAGAAAGGAGCAGTTGAAGAGTTGATGAAAGTAGCAATTCACGCTAAACGTTGTCCTTGTCATAACCATGTGCTAAACAATTCTATATCTAGGTCTTCTAAAGTCACGAATTGCCACAATTGTTCATCAACAATGACAACTGTTGTGTCTTTTGCTAACAGTTCTGCAAAGAGGAACGATGTTTAAAAAAAAAGCTTCGTGGCAAATCACTTCAAGGTCTTTGTGAGACACGCTGGGTGGAAAAACACGACGGGCACATGCAGTTTCAGGGTCAACAATTGATTAAAATATGTGACGCCCTTGATGAAATTTCGACGTGGGAGGACGCAAAATCCTCATCTGATGCTGCAAGTCTTCGACGATCACTAGCGAGTCCTGAGTTTCTTATTTCATCTGCTTGCTTAAATGACGTATTAGGCAAGTACCGGTATACTAATTTCAATGTGTTTGATATTCTCCGTATTTTATGTAAAAATTTTTGTACGTTATTTTAAAGGTTAAAACCACGCAATAAATAACTTTTACTTCTGTTATGTTACAGGTACAACTTTACCTTTGAGCCGAGTACTTCAAATGCCTTCATTAGATTTGAAAAAAGCGACGGAAATGATCGGAAATACTCTGGCCGTTCTGGAGAAAAAACGACGTGAGGCTGATGCTGTTTTCAAGCGGATATTTTCTGAAGCTCAAGACCTCGCTGAACAATTGGATGTGGAGTTGAAAGTACCACGCGTTGTTTCTCGGCAAATACATCGTTATAATCATCAACAAAACCAAACTCCAGAAGAATATTTCAGGAGAGGAATTTGTATTCCTTTATTGGACAACATTGTTACCAACCTCAATGAAAGGCTCTCTCCAGACGTTTTGAACCTCTTCCGGTTGAGAGTAGTTCTGCTTCGTATTTCATATACAGCGGAGGACATCGAAGATGTACGTCAAGTGGCGAAAACTTACCAGAAGCTTTTGGATTCTCCCATTTCAACAGTTGTTGCCGAGTACGAATTGTGGGTCGCAAAATGGGAGCGCATTGTTGAAAACGGCGGCAAGATCCCCGATTCGATTGTTGTCATTTGTGATGAGTGTGACGAGGATATTTATCCATCCATCAATAAACTGTTACGTATCCTCATCACACTTCCTGTGAGTGTAGCCACTGCAGAAAGGAGTTTTTCAACTCTTCGTCGCCTCAAAACTTGGCTAAGAGCAACCAGGCTCACCGGACTTGCTTTGCTGCACATTCATCGTGATATCACTATAAACATCGATTCGGTAATCACAAGATTTGCTAAACAGAATAGACGAGTTGATTTTGTTATATAAATAATAGTTTTTATATTAAAAGTATGAAGTTGTAAATATGCACAGTTATACCAGAACGTAATAATTACAATAAAGATATTTTCAGTATTGAATAAAATGAAAAAAAAAAAAAACAACACTGTTTTTCAGTTAAAATTCGTTAAGTTTTATTTGTCTGGTTATTGTGTTTTCTTTCATTGAGTTTGCAAAAAAATTGGTCTCCATTGGGGGGGGGCATGACCCCCGTGACCCCCCCCCCCCCCACTTGGATCCGCTCCTGAGCAGATCTACTGAAAATTGAAGCATTTTCCGACTCTGATCTGGGAGGAAATCAAGATAGAAAGAGCCCAACAGGATTTGCAATCAAATATGCAAATGGACCTATCACCTGGTGCTAGCGGCTTCGGTGGCGTAGTCGGTAGCATGCTGAACTGCTATGCCCAAGATAACGGGTTCAAACCCGGCCGAAGTCGTCGGATTTTTTAAGAGCGTTAAAAATCCTCCAGTATGCCTTCCTTCGGAGGGGAAGTAAAGCCGGCGGTCCCATGTCATAGATTTATGGCATGTAAAAGATCCTTTCACAGACTAAACTTGTGTAAAGCAAAATTTGTTAGGTTACATTTCGTCAGAACGCTCTATCAAAGTTCCAACGTTCACCACTAGGTATCATTGATATCTGGTGGCGAAATTTGGAACTACTTGAAATTGAACGGAACTTGTAGCTCACCCTTTAGGGTATCCGCTGGAAGCAGCTACAGACTCAGGCGAGCCGAACATGTCCTCGGACACTCCCGGCACTAAAAGCCATACGATAAATAAATAAAAACCTGGTGCTCCATGAAACAGACTACAGTGGCACTATCATCGGCTGAAACTGAGTATGTGGCTTCAGCAAAATGTGTAGGACATAAAATATCATTTTGTTAAAGATGAGTTGAGCAAAGGATGGTTCAAGATAAAGCATATCTACACAGAAAATCAACAAGCAGACATCTTTACCAAGGCCCTCAACAGGGTGAAATATCAACAATTCCGGGATCAACTTGTCATTTAAAGCAAGAAACATCAAGACTGCTACCTGGAATATTGCCTTTATTTGCCATTATTTTGTGCCAAATATTTATGTTTAACAAAATCTCCTTTTTACAGGGTGGTATATTCTTTCTGAATATACATTTAAACGATTAGTAATTTTGCACCCACCTTGGGTTTTCTTTGACTTTTTGCTTTCCATTAATTTTTCCTTTTCACTTTTTTGTGCTAATCTCACTCGTTGTGCATTTTCGCAAGTTTTTTGAAAGTGTGTTCTAGCGTTCGAGATATTTTCTCCTTGCTTAAGCTGCAGTTTCAAGCTTCTCCCTGCAGCGCTTCAAACGGCAAAGTGCTGAAGTTAATGGTTCCCAACTGCTTATGAAGAATTCTTACAAGTTCAACCAGAGGGCAACCTTCTCGCTTTTACTCTGTGAACCACACCTTTAGACTCTACCTGAAGATATGAATTTTGTGTAATTTTGTATGTACATGTTGGTACTTGTGCTACGTCACACTTCCTTCCTTTCCTCCCTTCTTCCCCTAGCCACGCCCACCACGTCGCCGTGTGCTCTCTCTCAGCAGTCAGACTTTGGGGGTACAAGCAGGCCGCTTGTTTCGACCTCTCTGTGAGAGGTTTCCGTTCGCCGACATTTTGTGCTTAGCTATGTAGTGATCTATATTTACCTGCTCTTCAAAGTCATCATGTGAAAAAGCTAAGTTACGGATCTGTTTTAATACGGCATGGAGCTGTTTTACACATTCACATTATCTAGCTGGCTAGCTACCTTTCCACCAAGTGCTACATTTTACTTGCAATGTAAAAGCATCAACTTGTCTTAATCATACTTTCCTCCGTGGGGACGTATTGCAATGTAACACCATGAATATTATTTTGTCGGACACGCCAGGGGACCTTCCTTTGAACTCTATTCTTTCAAAATGAAAGCTGCATCGTGGGATTTTTTCTTACAACTTAATTCTATCACAACTGAAACTTGACATCGCGGGATCTCTCCATATACTCTGTCAAACGTCAGTACATGGGGCAACGTGGGAATCGTATTGAACTTCGTCAAATCCTATAAATTTCATCTGGACGGTTCTGGAAGGATTCAAATGCAAGGTTTATGACGTCACAGTGAAACATACTTGCGCAACATCTAACTATCAAATTGAACCTCTCTGCTAATACCGAAATACTTTTTAGAATCATAACCAAATTCAAACTGAACTATAATCTCTCTACAAGAAAATAATTCACCCCAACAATAGTGAATTTTCTCTACTTGAGAACTTTTAGTGCATCAAGCCTCAAAACAAGTTGGTTTCCGTATAAGTCTCTCAAGTTACAATAAGGCATGGACAATAGTTGAATCATCCTGCTTATCTCCCTTTCTTTCCCCCTATTACTAACAAACTTAGCTAAAGTAATGCCTGTACTTTTTTTTGGTAAAACTGAGGTTTTATCAGAGCGATGACCTACCCCTCTTGAAATTTAACACAATTATTTCATTCTGCTTAAATGTTCCCGGTGGTATATGAACCACTTTTTAATCGCAATATAATTGTTAGATTTTTTCCTGGTACTTTCTAAGGCCAGTTTCATTACTCTATCGCCGTCAAGGGACCTTTGTGCAAAATTCTCAATTTTCTTAACAGCATCCGCTGTGGAGTCTAACGGCTCAGTTAAGAGTCCCATTTTACTGCCTTAAACTGAAAAGCTTTTTATGGTACTCACTTAATCAAACATTGGAAAATAAATTGCAATTACCTAATTCTTTTAAGGTATCTCTGGTCTGAGACCATTAATCGAGCAATACCGGTGCTCCTAATATTATAACGTTAAAGCATTGAATTGCTTACTTTTTACAATAAGCATAGCTTTTATGCACGAGGCCGCGGCCGCCCCCTTGGGTTATGTCACTAATTTTGTTCATTATTCCTACTCGAAGATAAGGAATAAGATAAGGAGATAAGGAATTGGAAGTGGTGAAACATTTCAAATACTTAGGAAGTGAACTGACTGTAGATGGAAGACTAGATTTGGAAATTAGCAGAAGAATACAACTCGGGAGTGCTTTCTACCAACAGGTACGGGGACTAGTATGGAACAAGGATATACAAATTAAGGCTAAAGAAGTTATGTACAAAGCATATTATGTTCCTATAATGACACATGCAGCAGAAACTTGGACAATGACTAAGAGGGATGAGAGCAGAATACAAGCAGCTGAGATGAGATTCCTGAGAAGTATGGTCCAGAAAACGAGGAGAGACAAGAGTGAGAAATGAAGATATACGGAAAGAACTGGGAGTACAGAAACTAAATGACAAACTGGAGCAAAACAGATTGAGATGGTTTGGTCATGCCAAACGTATTAATGAGGTAAGTCTACCAAGACGAGCACTGGAACGACGGATGACAGGGAAGAGAGGACGAGGAAGACCAAGAATGCGTTGGATGGACTCGGTGAAGAATAGCATTAGTAAACGGAACCTGGATTGGAACACCGTGTCGGAAGGGGAATGGTGGAACGACAGAACAAAGTGGAGAGGAACCATATTTACCCCCACCCAGTGTCAGCTGGAAAAGGGGAAATGATGATGATGATGACTATTTCGATCAATATTTTAATGTCAGGTTTTTATGTTCTGCTCTTAATCACATCAACACTGGCATCGTATTTGTGACTGATATTCTGACAGTAATTGTTGCAGCTGTGCCAAGACACAAGTAGGTAAAACAGCATGGTTTGAAATTGAACATGGATTAAAACAAGGGAGTGTACTCTCACCATTGCTATTTATACTGGTGATGGATGATATACTAAAGGCAACAAAGGAAGTATACAAATGTACAAGAATGAGCATAATCCTATTTGCTGATGATGTTCTGATTTGGGGAGAGAATGAGAATGTGGTCCAAGAACAGCTGGATGTACTGAAGGAAAACATATAGTAATGGGATATGAAAATCAGTGTAGAGAAACGTAAAACAATGGTAATGACAAGAGGAAAGAAAGAAGGAAAGGCGATTGGTAAAATTGGAGATTTAGACCTGGAAATAGTAGAGCACTTCAAATATTTAGGAAGTGAATTGATGGAAAATGCAAGATTGGATATGGAGATCAACAAGAGAATGTAACTGTTTTCTATCATCAGGCTCGGAGTTTAATTTGGGATAAATACATACGATACCTGAGGAGTATGGTACAGAAGACTAGGAGAGATAGAGTGAGTAAAGGAAGTGAATGTACAGAAGCTGAGTTATAAGCTGGAGCAGAACAGATTGAGATGGTTTGGACATGTGAAAAGGATGAATGATGAAAGAATGCCGAAACAAGTGATGAGAGACTAATGACTACAAAGAGAGGACAAGGAAGAGCACGGTGGATGGATTTGGTGAAGGACAGTGTGAGAGCGAAACCTGGAGTGGAGTTCAGTGGTTGAGGAAGGATGGTGGACAGACAGAGTAAAGTGGAGGGGTGTCATATTTGCTCCGACCCGGCTTAGGCTGGAAAACGGAAATTGATGATGATGATTCCTACTCGAAGAGTATTCTAAATTACCTGAAATGCTTATTATTACATTCTCTCGTGTACTTTTTCACTTGCGTAAGTTATTGTAAATTCTCCCCGTTGAGTTGTGCAAATCTTTCTTATCTTTGTTATGCTCAAAACAAAGTTTCATTAAATGCGATTTTGTCAAATTTGTTCTATTATTCTTTTTAGATTTTTAATTGCAGGTATAGTTTGCTCAGCTAACTTCCTACCTAAGTCATTGCAATCTATGCTCCTTGATTGTTTTTTTTTTCGAAACAAGATTTGGCTGGTTCATTCTTTCGCTTAATTATTTATTTATCGTATGGCTTTTAGTGCCGGGAGTGTCCGAGGACATGTTCGGCTCGCCTGAGTCTGTAGCTGCTTCCAGCGGACACCCTAAAGGGTGAGCTACCAGTTCCGTTCAATTTCAAGTAGTTCCAACTTTCGCCACCAGATATCAATGATACCTAGTGGCGAACGTTAGAACTTTGATAGAGCGTTCTGACGAAATCTAACCTAACAAATTTTGCTTTACACAAGTTTAGTCTGTGAAAGGATCTTTTACATGCCATAAATCTATGACATGGGACCGCCGGCTTTACTTCCCCTCCGAAGGAAGGCATACTGAAGGATTTTAACGCTCTTATAAAATCCGACAACTTCGGCCGGGTTTGAACCCGCTATCTTGGGCATAGCAGATCAGCATGCTACGGACTACGCCACCGAAGCCGCTCATTCTTTCGCTAATTTTTTATTAGTGTTTCGCTGGTGACAAATTTAGTGAATTCCGAGCACAACGATCATGTTCCTTTTGAGGTTACTTCTAGTTATCGCTTATTTTTGCTCTTGGCCACGGCTGTCTCCTGGTCTTTCGCCACGGCTTTTTCTATTATCTCGGGTTCTCAAAACCGATATTCAACAATATTATTAAAGTCAATTACCTTTTTCGCTATTGTCAAATTTCACTTGGCTGAAATTAGTTGATGTGCCACGTAAACTTTGTTTTGCCCTTTTGCTTTTGTAGCCTACTTTCATTCATTTCTACTTTTGATTTAGCATGATTCTCGAGTAACCTACTCTGATTAGTTCTAAATGCTTTAAGCTTGATTATAATTGTGATCATAATAATTACGATAATAATTATTTGTAAATGTGCTACGAGCTCTCATTTTCCCAGGAACTACTTTGTCTGGTTCGTTCAAAGATTAATTCTACGTTACACTTATGGTGTTCTTACTTAGTAACCCAGTGGCATTGCCCACAACTCGGTTATCTATTGTTGATTCTTGCTATTTTTGTAAAAAAAAAAAATGTTTTATCTGGATCAGTCCCTTGCCCCTAATCTTTTTCTTTCACTCCTAACTCTTTTCCTCAATCCATCATCTTCCCCTATGGTTGTGATTGGAATTTACTTTCAATTGATCCACAGGGGGTATGTTGAGGTTGGCGAAAGGGTCATTTTGTTGTCTGTGAAATGTGGCAACCCTCTGCCCTTTTGTTTTCATTAAAATCTACAATGCGGGGAAGTTGATACGTAAAAAAGTGAAAAGAGTTAGAACTAATATGTTGTGTCTGTTACATTTATTCACCAATCGAACAATACAAGCAAATATCTAATAGAAGTTACCGTATCTCAAACTATAAAAGAATAAGATTACTTCAACAGATGATGTGAGCATTGAATGGCAAGTGATATCAAGAGATGAACGATTGTGGCAGCGAGAAACCTGAGGAATTGAATGGTTACTTTCATTGAAGCCTTTATCCAATTCAATTGTGTAACTACTTGTAAAAATATATACGTATTTGTTGTTTATCCTTCTTCTGTAGTCCATAACAAAAATACATAAATATGTATTTTAAACACATGTATTTTTCTTTGAGGTTATTTTTTGCATGTCAAACTAATTGCAATTGTATTATGTTGACCAACTGAAAAGTTGCAATATCAATTGGTTACTTTTAGTCGGTCAACCAGGCCCCACAAGAGGGAGGAGCAAGCGGGGCTGTGTAAAAAATGACTCTTTACTTCATACATTTCTGAAAGGAGTATTGCTTATTCTGAACACGTTCAGATACAATGAAAATGGAATGTTTAATGGACAGTGATCAAAATTATGAAAGAGTAAAAGAACAACCAATGAGAAAAAAGAAAGAAGAGTGGCTGAATAACTTAACTAAAAACAAAGTAAATCAATACCATCAGTGTGCAAGCTGCATTCCACGGATGAGGGCTTACATTTGCCAGCTTACTGAATAAAAATGGAGGGGCCCTGAAGACCTTGTGCTAGGGCCCGTGATCGTTCTGTACAGCCCTGGGGTCAACACGAATTTTGTTAATAAAGCAACACTGAAAAATGGCTGCAAAGTTTTCAAAGCATGAGGACTTGACTGTCCTAGCACTGTCTCCTCCATCATTCATCAATGTCAAGAGACGATTGTTTGATATCTTTCATTCAGTCAAAATGAATTATATAATGCAGCAAATATGAAACTCTACAAGAGATTAATTATTATTTGCACTGATTACAAGGATGTCATGCTTCGTTCATCAAGCAAACATCATCAGATACGGACAAAAAATTGTTCTACCAAATATTATGAAAACTCATAATGCAAAAAAAAAAAAAAAAATGTTCAGTAAAGAACATACAGCCTACTTTCTCCTAAATGCATGGGTTCAGTTATAACTCTCTGTCTTTTTCAAGGAGTATAACTGAATGTTGGTTGTAGTAGCTTGTTGAAGTTCAACGTGCTATACGGATATTATACGTTGATTGATTGAATCCTCACCTGAATTATATATATACACACACACTAATACAGCCATCACAATAACACAGGTTATCATACGAAATTCAACACTCACCCAAGTACACAGGGCTAAATGACTATGATGTCCATGGATCTAAAATGAAACAACAGCGTCCTACCCGAATCCTTCCTCGTATAAAAGTACACACACTAGTAAGCCTACAGACATCACAGTGCCACAGGTTATAAGACAACTTCTACACACACCCAAGTACACGGGGCTACAATATCATGATACCGCGAAACCCCTAAAGAATCAAGAACAAAAACAACAACAATAGACTCTACCGTGGATCAAGGACAACGAATTTTAATCGCTGTAGTCGAGTGTTGAAATATGTGGTGTTATAAGTATATACCTTATGATTGCAAATGCACACTATATATGCTTAACATTATAACGCGTGAGTAGTTATAAATCAATAAATATAAAAAAAAAGAAGTTAAAAAAAATTAACCTGCTTGGATTTGATTCACAAACCTCTAGACTATGAGTCCAGGTCGCTACCACTACGCCATACATGCCTTACACTAACATTAGGTTAGCAACTGGTTTAGTGTAACTCCGTAATATTTTGTCTTGATACTAAACATGTACTATTTTGTTCAGTACATTCCTAAAAGAATATAAAATAACGAAGTGAAGGAAATATATGGATTTACGAGCAAACAATAGCCGCCATTTTGACTCAACGGGACGGCACGGACAAGCACGATATGGCACGGTCAGCCTGAACTGTTAGTCACTACTGCGGTTACATATTCTATTTTAAAATGCTAATATTCTACCGGTCACCTCCTTGAGGACAGTTTAAACCTCCCTTTGTATGATGAGCGTATTTGGTAAGGCCAGGCCTTGTTGAATCGTAAGTTACGGTTAGGCTATAATACTTGCATGATTCATACATCCGCCATCTTAAACTATTGGGCTGATGATCTTGTAAATTGGGCAAAAACGCTTCCCACATTAAGGTGTATTGTTGCAAAGTTTGGTAGAGATCGGTTGATTATAGTCATAATTTGATTTAAGCTCAGAACATTTGGGTGGGCGCCATCTCTTTTTTTGTTATGATGGCGGTGTTATATAACATGACACTGAGTTGTCCCTTGCTAGTGCTACCTCAGTACCAAAGGTGATTCGATTTGGTTTTGTTGTGTTTGAATTGATAGGGGGGGGGATCAATTTGTACACATACATGGCCGCCATCTTCAAACTATTGGGCTGATAACTTTGTAGTTTGGTCAAAAGACGCTTCCCATATGAAGGTACGTTGTTGCAACATTTGGTAGAGATCAGATGATTAGGTTAGTCGTAATTTGATTTAAGCTTTGAACATTTGGGTGGCCGCAATTACGTTTCCGTCATGATGGCGGCGATGTAACACATGACACTGAGGTGCCCTTTGCTAGTGCTACCTATGTACCAAATTTCGTTCAATTCAGTTTCACCGTGTTTGAATTGATAGGGGAGGGGGAACAGACGTACCAACTCACACACACAGACAGACACACAATGTTTGGCCCTGTGTAGATCTCATAAGTCTACTTTCATTTTTATAAGGTGCAGTTACTGATATCGCGTCAGGAGATGGCAGGCCAACACGCTGAGACGGGGTGCGGGGGGTCTTGCAGTACGCATGCGCGGCCCTCATATTCCTAACTTAAATATATCGGCTTCGCGCATGCCAATCGCTGTTATTGCAGCACACGACACGCAGCCAGTGAAAGAAGGAATGTGCTGAGTGAGTGAAACACGTAGTGACCAACTTCATGTTTTTGGAATGCGCGATACGCAGTGAGCGCGAAGACATCTGTAGTTCAAACCCAACTGCCAACTCCTGGCGCGATATCAGTAGTACTGCTGTGATATATTTAGTTTTTGTTGTTCTTTATATAAAGAGCCTGGGGCATCTTGGTCACCAGCCCTGTGTAGTTGGTGTATGTTGAATTTGTCTGATAAGCTGTATTTCTGTGATGACTGCAGTAGTGTGGGTATTAGGGACAGGTATGAGGTAGGCGTCCCGGGACTTGAAGTAAGGTACTATCCCGGCATTGCCTCGAGGGAGTCTGATGAAACACTCAGGATAGCCGCTGTTAGCGCCGGGATTCGAACTTACGATCTCCAGACTTGCTGCAGCTGCCCGCGCGGATGTAGTGCACAATTTAAAGAGCACGGCTACAATATTGCACTACCAAACAATGAAAAACCCTACAATACCACTCAATCTACCATTCTCCCTCCCACGAAATTATTTTCTTGAAGTGCTCGTAGCCCATAATTGACCGATGATCAAGATTAGCTCCCAGCCCTCAACTGATAAGAACTATTTTAAACTTCAACAGCTATAAGCCTTACCTGAGATGTACCTGCAGTTTGCTCACAATTGATAGCTTTATCTGATGAAGGATGTTCATCATCGTCCACAGAAACTGCTTCTGTCTTAACGACAGCGTCTTGCTCCATGGTTAAACGAATATCACATCAGGAACCTGCCATGAGAATAAGAATCCAGTTACAAACTAAATATGTTAGGTTATGTACTGTCCCCGTTAATCGGCAGTGAATTGAATGACCCGGCGAAAACATCGCAATTCATGCCGAAAAACCAAGAGCATTGCTATAAAAAATGATTGTGATCTAGGTTCGATTTGACGAAAAGAAAAAATGCCGGAGGGTACGAGATCTCGAGTAGTCTCAGGGGTGATTAAAAGGATAGAGGCGCACCTAGGTAGATCAAACCTTCCCCAGATCCGAATAAACACCATAGATCAACAAAATCAGAAGAAAAGAACAATCTTAAAAACAACAAGTACACATTTATTGGGCCGGTCATAAACCAACAAGAAATAAAAATATTCATCCAAGAGCCTATCCTGCTTCGGAGATTCAAAATTAAATTAATACTTGCTGTGGATTGATTAATATAATTAAATGTCAACTGACACTAGAAGTTAATGGGCCAATAAATCTCTTCACTCCTAACCTTCAATATAAATCAAATTAGGAGATATTCGAGGAAGAGAAAAAAATAAAATAAAATTTAAAAACAAGTCAGACACTCTCATTTGACCACAAAATTGATTAAACAACCTGAATTTCCGTCAGGTGGTGTTTGAGATAATAAATAAATTCTATCACTTGGGTTCATCAGAAAAATTTAATACATAATTTGGCCTAAATTGATATTGTGTTGATCTCCGTTCTAACTTAATATTTTTTAAATAAATATTTCCACAAAAAAAAAATATCCACCACGATTATTATTTAACTTTATCAAAATTAGATCTTATTTTACTACCATGTTGCTGCTTCAATGACTACCATTTGACCGTCCTGCGTCTATGTCCTAAATTATCATGGGTCCGTTGAAGACTATTCCAAAGTCTATTACTCCAAAACAATTTAAAACATATCCATCCTGTTATCCTGCATTTACGGTAAAGAATGAAATTCATGGTTGACCATGATATTCTGAAAAGTAGTTCCCATCTTTCCCTATTCGATGGTATGCTCATAACTCATAACTAGGGCCCGGATTTATATGCACTAAAAAACCTGAAAATATGCATGCAAATATGCACTAAAAAGTTAGAATATATGCACGGAAAATAATGAAATATGCACTTAAAACATGCAATTTTATTCACTTACCTATTTACAGGTATGATTTGTTGCTGAGATCAAGTGATTCATGGAGGGGAGTACCAGAAGATTCTAAGCTCTCAATGGCTTTTGGAAGTTTAGAAAAATGTGCATGAATGAAATTTACATCTTGATAAACAGTAGCGGTTTCAGACACAACTTTTGCATCACGGACACACGCAATATGCTCATCTTCAAGTTTTGTAACCACTTCTTTCACTTAATTAAAATTCTCCAGATAAAATGATACTGCAGATAACCATGTCCCCCACCTAGTCAGGACAGGTTCAGGTGGCAAAGGAACTTCAGGTAGACAATCTTTGTAGAACTGGACACGAGCTGGTGCTTTCAGAAACAGCTTCTTCCCACATCCAATTAAATTGTTAACAGCTGGAAACTGTGTGCGTATTTCTTCTGCAATGCGGTGTAATCCGTGCGCTAAACAGGTTACGTGTATGAGTTTCGGATAAAATACTTGGAGGGCCTTTGCTGCTTTCAACGTATACGAAGCTGCATCTGTGAGCAGTACAAGCACTTTACAACAATTATCCTCAATTTCAGATGGCCACAATAGTCGCAGAGAATCATTTACAAATCTTGCTATTGTGCTATGGTTGGTTTTCTCTAGTACTTTACAAGCAAGAAGATGCGGCTTACCGGGTTCGTCTGGATGAAATTTACCAACCACGAAATTTGCTATGTAACGGCCACATGAATCCGTTGTCTCATCTACCGATATCCAGACATAGTTTCTTCCTATATCAGAACGGATCAATTCCAGGGTAGATTCATATAGCGGAGGTAGGTAATTTTTCCTAAGCGTTGATTCATCTGGTATTTTTTGATTTATACAATATTTCTCAAGAAATGATCACAGAACTGGATTGTTTAATTTATTCCATGGAATGTTGCTGCATACGAAAGCCATACAAAGATCATTTGAAACTGTATTAAGAATACCGGACTTGGCTTTACCTGCGTAAGAAGTAGTTGTTGTGGTGTGCTGTTCTTCTCCTCCTTTTCTTTAATATGTGCAGTTGTTTTTGAATGCTGTTCAAGCTGAAATTTCTTTTCACATTTTACTTCCTTTTAGCAAACTTGACAGTACACGATGACACCATCTGTTGAATAGTCCCTATTACCCGACACCCACTGATTTAGTAAATCTATTCTCCTGCTCTTTTCCTTAGGCATTTTTAGAAACTAACACTTGAGATGCAGGGCATTTAACTGGAACGTAACTAGTGAACTGAAGATACTTCTGTCCTGACCAATTGCCCAACCCCCTGAGATTATTATCTACTGTGGTAGAGAAAGGAATTCCGGGAATTCCAGCCAGCCTCTCTTTGTCTGGAGTATTTTCTATTGTTCGCTTAAACTCTCTACGTCTTCATCAGTGGAACCTGATGTTGGGGATATCTGTTGCCATTGTCAGTTGTGAAAGTAAAGTGCCGTTACACAGAGAGTCGAAAACACCAATTAGTGAGGGATGCACATAATATAGGCAACTAGCTAGGGATGCACAAAACAGATATATTTTAGTAGTTCTTGTAATTGTTTTTAATTCAGACATATATACCGGAATATGCTGTTACGTCTAGAATATGCACTAAACCCCAAAATATGTCAAAATATGCGCATATGCATTTTTTAAAAATCCGGGCCCTACTCATAACACATTACATTCTACCATAAATATAGTCATTAACAGCTTACTGCACCTCACATACCATAGCCATCTAAAGAAAATTATTTATACCACTTATTTCTTTTTTCATATGCACAAAGTATTTCTTTCTTATCTGGTATACCCTTCAAATATTACACCCTAGCTCTCATCAGCTTTCGTACCATTTGAAAAATATAATTCAACTCTTATTTCCTCTGTCATGAGTTTTTAAAGTCCTCATGCGATATTCCATCCAAAAATATGCAGACTCTTGTTATGTTTCAATATCCTGGTCGTAATGAAAAATGTCAATCAATCATTCGAAGTAGTGATGATCTACCAAATTCCAAATTAAAGGAAGTGGTTCGTGAGACAAAAGCATCGTGGATTATGCCTCAAAATGTCGTGACCCATAAACTCTGGGATCACCAGTCATTGCAAATTAATTCCTCGCAGACGAATTCCATGACAACATCTACTGAGTAGTCAAACCACTCATATTACTAATAATTGAAGAATAGTTTCGCTCACCCACTGGCAGTAAAGGAAGAAAATATGGTACAATCCTTATCTGCTCATAGTATGCTGGACGTCGGAAACCAATTAAGTCATGTTCGTCTTCCTCGAAAACATTCTCCTTCCAAATCTAGAGCCGGCAGGTTTCCATCTTCCTCCAATGTGTTCTCTCCTGCCTCCTCCTGGAATCGAACTTCGGACCTTGCCATCCCGCTTCTCGGTAGCCTGGGTCCTAGTCCCATGGTGGTATGCCATGCTATTTTCTTGATGTGCGTCTCACTCCATCAGGTTCCCTTAAGTCTGTGCTTAGTGCCTCATATTGCGATTGAATTATTCCATGTCAAATTCCATCGACACTCCAACAGCACAGGTTAGAAAATGTCCTCGTTCTATCATGATGGCCATAAGTTCTCGTGCTATGAACTGTTTCAATGACGACACAAATCTATCTGTCAGGCTTCACGCAAGCAGTAACTGACAGCATTCACAATTGTTCGTAAAATTGCATGTGTAGTCGAATAGCGAAGTGCACAGTTAATCCACACTCAAAGTTAAGTGTCTTGTCTATTCGCGAACGTTCCCTGCACGAAGTAGATTGCATTGGATTTCACTTTTAAGGCTATGTTGCTGTGGACTAACGTTTCCGTCGCTAAACCAATATGCGCCCGCACTAATATGCACATTAGACCCGGCCGGTGTAATGTCGGCGACTCTTAATTATAGTCACTCGGGACTCTGATATAAATCACGCCCGGTGTACGGCGACAATTAGACCTGTGGTGACATAGCACACACCGTCATCCACGATCTCAATCGAATATATAATTACTCAATTCAAATAAATTACAAATTACATTTACAAATGATTCATCGAGTTTTCGATGAATGTATTTCACAAAGTATTACATACAAAATAGTGAATGACACATTGTATGAAAATGCACATTTTCAAGTTTCTTTCACATGATTACAAATGTTCTATGAGATCTCCTCGTGTTACACGATACACATCTAGGCGGTAGTCAAGCTCACACCATACACGTTTGAGCATGTCCTTGTCAATGTCCACCAGCGCAGCAGTGATGTGATCCTGGAGTTCAGAGAATGTTGTTGGCAAAGTTGGTATGCACGCATTGTCTTTCACGTATCCCCAAAGTGCATTCATGAAGAGATTTTGGGAGGATAAGAAGGCGAAAACCATCAGGCCAACTAACAAGTTCAAACGCGCTCTTTGAATGGGCATAACGACGATAGAAATAATAATAATAATTTACACTTTCCGTCACCCATCAACTCATGTACCGTCATCGCCCTCTATAATTCTCAAGCCATGCTGTTGGTACAGGGACTTTCACTCACAGTGCGGCCGGCCCAGCGCTCTAGCTAGAACGTGCAGCTATAAAGGTCAGACGAGCATATCCAGCGTGCTGCTGTCACAGCATATGTCATTAAGATAAGGAAGGAAGTGCTGTTGGATTGATGCTTCGGACTCTCGACCCTAAGCTCAGTGAGCTGCCTCTACGCGCCGCACTGCCGGCCACACTTTGAGTGAAAGACCCTGTATAAATGGCAACACAGGGTCAGGGCCTTAAGTTGTATAAACACGTAAGAACACATGCTAATTTTTGTTCATAAGTAACGTATATTTTGATATAACAGTATCCAAAAGCAGTTCGTATTAACTATTTCAACAACCGTGAAATTCCGCGTGGTAAACCAGATCTACTGAAAGTTGTAGATGTGAGTATTTCCCGTATTAAATTGCATGTGTAACCAATGCCTGGTAATGAATTTAACCAATAAATACTTCACTAATATTTCATTAAAATATTTCAGAAGCCTATGAAGTGTTGTGTGCCTGGCTGTAAGTCAAATCATGGCAGCACTATTAAAATAACTGGTTATATTAGTATGTTTTGATCACTACAGTGTCTAGTAATTTAGTTTTGGGGTACATATTTTCATGTGGCCTCTATATTCCAGTACATTATGAACTGTACTCAGTTTACGAGTGGTTTTAGGTAGATTTCAATAGAAAGTTACCTATTTTTAAATTAAGTGACCTATGGAGCTTTAGGCCTATTGTTAGACTGTCAACATTAAGCTTGGAGGCCTATTTTGACTATGATGAGTGCATCTGTGGACAAAAAGTGAAGAATTTATTATCAAAGGCGTTCTCAAAGTTCGTAAAAATAGTCTTAAATATTTTTTTTGTGAGCGCGTCAATGACGGCAGTGAGCATAGCAGCAAGAAAATAACATTTCAGACATTGGGACATTGAGGTGCAACAGCATTTTATTATTACCTTATCGGGACTTGACAGTATGATAATATTTATCCTTTATTTGTAATATTTATGTGTAGAGTTAGAGGACGTTATATTCTGTTGCATCTTCGGAAACATTTCAAGTCAAAATCTATGTGTTTACGCAGTGTTAAGTTAGCAATTACCATGTGCTTGCGCTAAGCCTCCCTGATGACAGATGGGCGGCGTTGCCAAAGGTAATGACACGGCCTGAGAATGACTGTAGATGGCGATGCAGAGCCGGATTAAGGTAAAATGAGGCCCACGTCCCTCAGATTTTTGGGGCCCCTTTATTATATTTTTTCAAATATTTTTTTTATTTTTAGCACCTGTACATTAAATAAAGTATATAAGTTACAAGAGTTTTTTTTTCTCAAGATGAATAATACACTTTTTGATGTGTAACATCTTTCCGCTCGGTTGCTGGATAGTTTTGTGGGAGTGATTTTGAAAATTGGGGACGGAAGTGGATCGGAACGATCGAGCTGGCAGTGGTGGATCAAACGGAAGTATGCACTGCCCGCTCGATCGATCAAACGAAAGTGTACTAGCTGGCAGTGGTGGACAACGGAAGTATACACTGCCCGCTCGATCGATCAAACGGAAGTGTACTAGCCGGAAGTGGTGGACAACGGAAGTATGCACTGCCCGCTCGGTCGATCGACTGGAAGTGTGCCCTAGCTGACAGTGGTGGATCGAACGGAAGTATAAGATGCACTGCCAACTCGATCGATCGATCCAGCTGGCACTGGTAAGAGAAACAATCAGCGCGCGGTGTCGAAAATTGATACCATGACGCACTCTCAGCCATGTGGAATGTATAGGACACCCTGAACGGGAAACGCTCATGCGAACTCTGGTGTCAAGTGATTTAAACAAATGACATGGTACATGTTCGAAGTCATCGTATCAGTATTTAAATGGCAAAATGCCTTAATATCAAACATTGTAAGTAGTCGGCATTGCATTGGCATAAGGCATTTTAAACTCAATGTCACTCAGGAACATTATCGAACCAAGCAAAATATAAATAAAACTTAATTCCGTAATGCAGTATTATTGGAACGTGGAAATAAGTCACCATCTTGTGCACAATATTTGCGTAGTCGAAATAGCCGTGGGGTTATTGCGTATGACTGTGAATCTAGAGATCTTCGGTTTGAATCCTGGGCGGGGTAGATATTTTTGATACCAGATTATCATTTTAAACGATATTTATCATATCAATATGACTCATTTTAACAGAATCCATATGAAATTACGTGTTGGTCTGTGAATCAAGAGGACCTGTTTATAAGGAATTTAAGGTTATGAGCGGTGTCACGTCTATTAATCTAGTTGATCCATATCGTATTCTTTATTTAGGCTAGTGCTGAAACTACAAATCATCTAATAAATTGAGTTCCGTATTATAAACTACAATATCTGTAAAACACTCCCTTTTACAATAGATTAATATTTGTGCCAATAATAGACTACTATAAAATACCGGTGTATGAACAATTTCACGTGAGGTTTCTTCTATGTCAGATGTTACACATCATATGCGACTACTGTAAGGCACGTATTTTGTATTAAATCATATATACATATATACACACATTTCAATTGAAACGATCATCGTTATTTGAAAACATTTGAGATGATTTGATGAACAATTTAACAAATCATACTATTTTTCACTTCTCTAAAATGTAATCAATTTTTTTTTTTTTTTTTTTTTTTGTTGTCAATCAAATCTTCTACAATGTCATCAAAATCAATTTCCCGCAGAACAACTGACTCGATATAGCCTACATTAAACTTACCATGTCTAATCGATCTTGTGACATGATACTTCTTTGCGCACTTAATATCCGTTTCAATTTTGAAAACGAGCGCTCCGCAGAACAATTCGTTATCATGAGGGTCAGGAAAATGCGAAAAGCAATTTCAACGTTCGGAAAAACAGACTCAAGCTTGTCTCCAATAAGAATTTCGTGGGGCACATTGAACCATGGAGCACTGTAACGTGTTTTTCGAGGGTATTTACGCCACTGACATAAGTCAGTAGGAAGCCATTCAATGTTTATTTACGCGGCAACTTGTTCAGCCAAGATAATTTTCATTTAACTTATTATTATGAATGTATTTTTGGAGCGTTTTTTAAGATTATAAGTATACAGAGAGGTTTTCGATTTTATAGAAAACTCTATCAAGCGAATTATTACGAACAATATTATCGCGGAAAATTATATTACGGATTTTTACGGATTTTAGTCAGTTAGGGTTTATTGTGAGAGAGATGAGTCATTGGAAATTCAGCTACAGGTATATTCTTGTCGAGAAGCGATGACGAAACCGAGGAACACTTCCAGCTGGCTGTATCAAGAAAAGGCGAATTGGACTGGAGCGGCAAATCTACTTCGTCACGCCGAGTAAAATGACACTTATGTCGGGAGTCAGCGTGGTGGCTCAGCCAATCAGGGGAGTCCGGGCCACTGGGTGACGGCACTGGAGAGGGCATTTGGCGAGTGCATAAAGGTTCGCGCGCCGAGAAGAGAGAGGATTAACATTATGAATCTTGACCGAAGTGGTCGCTCGTTTGGTTGCTTCCGGTGTGATCGGACCATAACTTGAACATTTCAACATCGATCTCCACAAGTGACGAAGAAGATGGCGACGTCCAGAAGGCTGATGGAAGCTCTCTTGATTCATCACGTACGAGGGAAATGCTACGGCTATTTCCAATGGTAAGCGCGAATGACTCAGAACTACATAATCTCTCTCTTCATTGTTTCATAATCAGAATTTGAGTAACTTTCAGCTTGGGAATAATTGTAAATTCAGTAATTCATCCGACTCCGTTTTCACGTAATTTTTCGAGTGGTAAAATTCAAATCGTTACGCTCCAATTTTAAATTATTGATATTATTAAAATTGCCACTACTTGTTTTTTTATATAATACATTCATTTCTATACTATGCAGTCTTTGCTTTCAGTAGGTAGCATTTGATATAGACCAAATTCCTTGTCCTGATACAATTGTTAGTTGGGTTAATGATCAAATCATGCCACGGTCTGAGTGTGAAGATTCTAAAAGGTGTTCTGCCCGAGCTAGGCGTTGATAAATATAAATATAGATTTCAACTTAGTGTTGAGGTCTTGGCACCCATTAATTCAACGTATCTTAGTCAGAGTAAACAATACATTTGTCAATCAACAGTGGGGACACTAGGAAAACAGTTACATTTGTCATCTCCATGTGGGGATATTAAAACTGTTATTGAAAACCGTTACATTTGGCGCCCAACGTGGGGGAGAAAACCTAATAACATTTGTGGAAGGATAAGGGTATATATTTCTGTGCCTGTATTTTTTTTCATTTATCGGTGTGTATCAGCATGGGTACTGTTGAGGAAGAGATGAAGTTGCGCAGTGGTCAGCAGTTGGATAGTGAAGATACGAGCAGTATGGCTAGTCTTGAGAATGAAAGCACTACAGGGATGTCGGAGGTAAACCCCGATACTGAGGGGGGTAATCAAAACAGTCAAGCAGGGTTAGAGAGTTTGCTTCTCCAGTTTATGCAGCAAAATAAAATAAGTACAGACGCTTTAAATGCTAAACTTGAACAAAATAGTAGGGAAAACAAAGAAAGTACTGAAACTTTGTAACGTGTTTTTCGAGGGGATTTTATGCCACTGACATAAGTCAGTAGGAAGCCATTCTATATTTATTTACGCGGCAAATTGTTCAGCCAAGAGAAGTTTTCATGTTAATTTATTATTATTATTAACTTATTATTATTATTAAGGTATTTTTGGAGCATTTTTTATAAAATTATAAGCATACAGATAGGTTTTCTATGTCATAGAAAACACTATCAAGCAAATTATTACGAACAACATAATCATAGAAAATTATATGATTACGGAATTTTACGGAGTTTTGTCAGTTAGGGTATTATGAGAGAGATGCGTCACTGGGAATTCGGCTACAGGCTTATTCTTGCCAAGAAGCATGACGCAAGCCTGGGTTGCTGCTTCAAGAAAAGGCGAAATAATCTGGAACGGTAATCGACATCATCCTCGCGCCGAGTGTAATGACCCTGAGGAGGGGGTAGCGCGTGGTGGCTCAGCCAATCAGAGGAGAGCGGGCGAGAAGAAGCCGGGTCCAGAGAGGGGAAGCGACGTGTGCATATATGGTTTGCGCGCCGTGGAGGCTAGGCGACTATCGTTGTAAAACTTAACGAGTGTGGTTGTACGTGTGATTGGCTCCGATGTTCGGACCATAAAGTTATCATATCTACAAGTATCTCATCAACTAACAAAGAAGATGACGACGTCCAGGAGGCTGTGGGAAGCTCTCTTCAACATCCAGTACGAGGGAAATGCTTCGGCAATTTCCAGTGGTAAGCGCGAATTACTCAGAACTACGTAATCTCTCGTCTTTTATTTTTATTTTCTGTATTTCACTAACTTCATAGCTTGGGAATAAGAGTAAAATCAGTAATTCATCCGACTCCGTTTTCACGTAATTTTCTAGCGGCAATATTCAAATCGCAACTCTCCAATTTAAATTCAGAATATATTATTATTACTATTAATTTCGCCATACTTGTTTTATATAATAAATTCATTTCTTTTAACCATGCAATCTTTGCTTTCAGTAGGTAGCATTAGATATAGACCAATTCCTCTCCTGATACAATTGTTTGTTGGGTTAATGATCAAATCATACCACGATCTGAGTGAATAGATTCTTGAAGGTGTTCTACCAGAGCTAGGTGTTGTTAAATATAAATTTAGATTTCAACATAGCGTTGCGGTCTTGGCGCCCATTAAAACAACATATCTTAGGCAGAGTAATTATTTCAAAGTGCAAGGCAGGGCCAGTAGAAGCATTACATTTGTCACGCAAAAGTGAGGGCTAAAGAAACCGTTACACTTGTACGCTCAACGTGGAGCAAGGAAACCCGCTTCACTTGTCATCCCAACGTGGAGAACCGTTACACTTGTCGCTACCAACGTGAGACCGAAAACCTAATAACATTTGTGGAAGGAGAAGGGTATATATTTCTGTGCCTGTATTTTGGTTTTTTTCATTTATCGGTGTGTATCCGCATGGGTAGTGTTGAGGAAGAGATGAAGTTGCGTAGTGGTCACCAGTTGGATAGTGAAGATACGAGCAGTATGGCTATTCTTGGAAATGAAAGCAGTACAGGGATGTCGGAGGTAAATCCCGATACTGAGGGGGGTAATCAAAACAGTCAAGCAGGGTTAGAGAGTTTGCTTCTTCAGTTTATGCAACAAAATAAAATTAGCACAGATGCTTTAAACGCTAGACTCGAACAAAATAGTAGGGAAAATAAAGAGAGTAATAGGGAATTGAGCAACAGTTTAAACGCTAAACTTGAACAAAATAATGCTGAACTTGAACAAAATAGTGGGGAAAATAGAGAGAGTACTAAAACTTTAAATGCTAAACTCGAACAAAATAATGCTAAACTTGAACAAAACAGTAAGGAAGTGAGCAACAAATTAAATGAGAAATTTGAAGAGAACAATCTAAAATTAGATAAGAAATTTGAGCAGATTAGAGGAGAAATCAGAGGGGTGATGGAAGAAAAAGCTAAAGAGATTATTGCAGATGTAGACAGAAAATTAGGAAAAGTACAGGAGGAGTTAGAAATTAGAATCAGTACACAGGCTGAAAATTTAAAAGAACTAGTGCAACATGAAACACAGCAGGTCAAAACACAATTGGGGGGAGAAATCGACAAAATTCAGGTAGCAACTAAAGAGGTTAAAGAACAGCTGGGGGGAAGAATTGATAAAGCACATGCAGAAATAATCACTGAAGTTAATGATTTAAGGGAGAGGAATAAGGAAAGCATTAATGAGATTAATGAGATACAAGCTCAGTTAAGTGGTAAAGTTGAAGCATCGGAAGGGAGTATTAGGTTAACTGTAACTAATATTGAAAGAAAAGCTGAGGAGAAAATTGCTGAATTAGAACAGAAGTTGAAAGCTAGAATTAGGCAGGAAAATAGTCAGAGTAGGCCAGTTTATGTGAATAGCACACACAGGGAGATAAGAGTTGGGAAAGTTCAGCAATCGACAGGGTTGTCCCATGGAATTCTTGATTGCAATAGAAAATAAATTCAGGGAGAGGTTGGAAGATGGTAGTATTGAGTGGTGCCAGGTATTTGAGATTTCAGAGCAAGCGTTTGTAGGGGAGACAAGAAACTGGTTTGCTGACTACAGAGACAATTTCGAAAACATTTCAGATTTTAAAGTTACATTTTGTGAGAAGTTTTGGAATGAGGTAATTCAGTCTCAGCATCGTGAGGGAATTTTGTGTGGGAAATATAAACCGAGAGGAAACTACACTATGACCGAGTACTTTTTAGGACAGGTATTGGCGTGTAAATATCTGAATGGTTTGAGGGAGGAAAGTGATGTAGTCAGGCTATTACTAAGACAGTTTCCATATAGAATCAAAGAAGCTGCCTGTATCCAAAATGTTAAATCTATTTCACAAGTGGAAAATTTATTAAGTACATTCGATGCTCTGGGAAGAGGTGGTTACGAGGAGAATTTCGGTAGGAACCAGGGTAACCATAACAGGCCTAATGAGAATAGGAATCAGGAAGTTCAAGGGAACAGTGGCGAAGGGGCCAACGTCCAAAATAGGGGGAACCCGAATAATAATTATAATAATAATAATAATCAGCAAAATCAGTACAGAGGAAATGGGTATGGTACGCAGTACCAGGGTAGAAATAATGATTTCAGGGGAAATCAAGGCCGAATTAATGATTTTAGGGATAACCAAGGGAGGAATAATAACAATAATAATTATAACCAGAACAGGGGTCAAGAAGGGGATCAGCCTAATGGTAATAACGGACAGAGAAATACCGTTAACACAGCCCAGAACAACCAGACCAGTGCAGTAGTGAGTAGTACTACACCAAGCGGTAGCGGTACTTTAAACACGAACCAGGCTGCGATGTAAGGTCAGAATCTCAGTCTGTAACATGCCCTGTCCATACACTTATACAGGAACCCTATGAACTAAATGTAAGAAGTGAATTATTACGTGAACTAAATGATGAAGGTATTATTCAGGATGTGGCTAGTAAGAGCCCCATAGTTAAATTTAACGTGTCCGAGGCGTACACAGATGTTTTAATTGATAGTGGTTGTATGAAGAGTTGCATAAGTAGTGCATTTTATGATAAAATGAAAGGAACTGGAGTAAATTTTGAGGAGATGCCAATTAAAAGCACTTTTGTCATCACAGCTGTTGAGAAGGGGTGTAAATAATTTCTAAGCAAGTTTTAGTAAACATTAAAATTAATAATCATGTAGAAAAGCAGATTTGTCTTGTAATTCCAAATTTAGTGTCAGTGTTATTTTGGGTTCAGATTGGCTAAGTAGAGTGTCTGGTAACTTATGTTATGAGGTGAAAGTTTGAAATTTAAATGGGATGATTCTGAAGTAGAAGTAGCGTTCAACGACAATGTACTTTAAATGAGATATCGCCAGCCGTAGAGCGGGATTCTCCAAGTTTTGTGGCAGTGTGGTTACGAACTGTAGTCTAGAGGACTCGTTACGTGATGCTGCATTTCAGGGAAATATAGAGGAAGAACAGTTTGTTCTGCTCTATGACGTGTTATTGTGTAATAAGAGAGTTTTTAAGGATCGCATTGGTATGGCCAATTGCTATACACATTCGTTGAACGTTATTAATAGGTCAGTATTCACAGGACATATATATCCTATATCTTTCGCTTATCAGAGTGCAGTTGAGGCACAAATTAACCAAATGCTAGAAGATGGCATTATTGAACACTCCAACAGTCCATATGTTAAATTCTTTGATCACCGTGCCCAAGGCAGATGGCACAGTCCGTATTTGTTTAGAAGCTCGTTTGGTTAACAGTAGAATTAGTTCACACCAGCTGAAATCCATGTCAATAGAGGACTTAATGCAAACATTTGAGGGGAAGAAGTATTTCACTTGTGTAGATTTGAGTTCCAGTTTCTGGCAAGTGCCACTTATGTACGAAGATAGACCATTTACAGCTTTTAGTCATAAATGTAACCTTTATCAATTTTGTAGAACACCTTATGGGTTAAAGAGTAGTTCAGCAGCTTTAATAAGGTTTTTAAACATCGCATTAGGTGATAACACTGGAGAGTTTGTAACCATTTACATAAGATGATATGGTAATTAGTTCACGCAGTTTTGGGGAGCATCTACGTCATTTAGATATAGTTTTTCAGAAGTTAGATCAGGCAGGGTTCACTTTGAAGCTGTCTAAGTCGTCATTCTGTCAGTCAGAAGGGAAATTTTTAGGTCATAGAGTGTCAAGTAGAGGTGTGACACCAGAGGCAAGTAGGGTTAGCATGTGTGGACAGTTAGGCAACAGGGCATCGTTACAGATATTGAGAAATAGGTAAGTAGAGCAACGTGATGACGTTCATTTAAGGGATCCACTTGCAAGGTTGGAAGCAGGGGACACAGAAACATTTATAGTTTCCACACGTATTGGCAAAACAGCATATGTGCTGGAGGATGGTAAGGGAAACAGATTATACGGGACGTATAATATACATAGTCTACGAAAGTATGTGTCATAAAGTGAGTGTGTTTAGCTGGCGAGCCAGCCTATCAAATGAGTAAGTGTGGCAGTTGGTGCGTGGGAGATCTGGTCTTCCAGGCAGGCGTATTAGAGGTCACAAAGGGGGGTAGTATATAAGTAATTGAGAGTTTCTAAGGTACAGGGAAATATGACGGGATTGTCGGATGCTGTTGAGCACTAAAATGTCTCGATACACCAAGGCCAGAATTTGGTAGCGCAGGTGAATTCCCATTTGTCTCCTAGAGATGGGTGAGCGCTTGTACAGGGTATTTTTGCTTATGGCGTCCACGAGACAAAAGATGGGCCACCAGAATGCGAGACATTCCTTCATGAAACTCATACATAACAGCACACGTGATTTCTGTTTACGGCCTCGCCATGTAAGAGCTGTAGGTGTGAAATTTAAGGTAATTAGTACAAAAGTATTATTTGGGTGTGGAGAACTGGTCTGGGTGGTGAACTAGTATTAAGCAGAATATGGTCTACGGGAACTTAGTAAGACAGGGCGATTACGGCACAGAAATATTTGGTGTTATATGTAATGCGCACTTACTGTTTTTTTTTTTCAGAAATCAATATTAATTTTATCTAATACACAGAGAGGTTAAGTATTATGGTCACGATGCACAGCCACAATAGTGTGATCGGGTGCTGGTGTGTTCAGTGAGATTAAGTTACACCAGAAGAATTCGACAACCACTGATATTAGGAAGTTCTGTGGTGATATATATATCAGAACACCTTTGATGCGTGTGATGTGACATCATGTATACACAGTGCTCACACGTTATTTATGTATATCTATCCCAACATAGAGATATTGGAGAGGCGGAAATATCCGTGGAACATTAATTGAAATGAAAAACATTGGACTGATTGCATAAGGGCAATCCAATATAACAACAGAATTTGACGCAAAGTGCGTGAAGAAAATTATGAGTGTATATATATATGTAATTTAGGGTGATTTAATTTGTGTAATATGTATTTTGGAAGGGGATTTTATGAACGTGTCTGGGATAATCGCATGATGTACCGTGGCCACGGTAAATCATCTGATGATCCGAGGCGAATATGTAACGTGTTTTTCGAGGGTAGTTTACGCCACTGACATAAGTTAGTAGGAAGCCATTCAATGTTTATTTACGCGGCAACTTGTTCAGCCAAGATAATTTTCATTTAACTTATTAATATTATTAATGTATTTTTGGAGCGGTTTTATAAGATTATAAGTATACAGAGAGGTTTTCGATTTTATAGAAAACTCTATCAAGCGAATTATTACGAACAACATTATCGCGGAAAATTATATGATTACGGAATTTTACGGATTTTAGTCAGTTAGGGTTCATTGTGAGAGAGATGAGTCATTGGGAATTCAGCTACAGGTATATTCTTGTCGAGAAGAGATGACGAAACCGAGGAACACCTCCAGCTGGCTGTATCAAGAAAAGGCGAATTGGACTGGAGCGGCAAATCTACTTCGTCACGCCGAGTAAAATGATCCTTATATCGGGAGTCAGCGTGGTGGCTCTGCCAATCAGGGGAGTCCGGACCACTGGGTGACGGCACTGGAGAGGGGATTTGGCGAGTGCATAAAGGTTCGCGCGCCGAGAAGAGAGAGGATTAACATAGTGAACTTGACCGAAGTGGTCGCTCGTTTGGTTGGTTCCGGTGTGATCGGGCCATAACTTGAACATTTCAACATCGATCTCCACAAGTGACGAAGAAGATGGCGACGTCCAGAAGGCTGATGGAAGCTCTCTTGATTCATCACGTACGAGGGAAATGCTACGGCTATTTCCAATGGTAAGCGCGAATGACACAGAACTACATAATCTCTCTCTTCATTGTTTCATAATCAGAATTTGAGTAACTTTTAGCTTAGGAATAATTGTAAATTCAGTAATTCATCCGACTCCGTTTTCACGTAATTTTTCGAGTGGTAAAATTCAAATCGTTACGCTCCAATTTTAAATTATTGATATTATTAAAATTGCCACTACTTGTTTTTTATATAATAAATTCATTTCTATACTATGCAATCTTTGCTTTCAGTAGGTAGCATTAGATATAGACCTAATTCCTTCTCCTGATACAATTGTTAGTTGGGTTAATGATCAAATCATGCCACGGTCTGAGTGTGAAGATTCTTAAAGGTGTTCTACCCGAGCTAGGCGTTGATAAATATAAATTTAGATTTTAACTTAGTGTTGAGGTCTTGGCGCCCATTAATTCAACGTATCTTAGTAAGAGTAAACAATACATTTGTCAATCAACAGTGGAGACACTAGGAAAACAGTTACATTTGTCATCTCCACGTGGGGATATTAAAACCGTTATTGAAAACCGTTACAGCACTATGAACCAGGTTACATAACCCCAGTATAAATAAAGAAATTATTTTTCTCACTCTGGGTATGTTGGTAGACCTGCTCCACTGACTTGCATTTTGTTTCTGCAAAATCTGGTGCCCGCCATTAATTCTCTGGAGGTGTTATTTGGTTATGTCTAGAGTGAAGTAATTATGTGAGAACTTGGTAGATTAACATTTGGTGGCAAATGATTGGTTGACATTCAGATTAAGTGCGTTGTTATGATAACATCAGAATCGTGTTTTAAATTTATATATCTTAAAATGTAAATACTGTTCATACATAACCTCATAATAACTTTGTATAAAATTATGTACTGTTGGGGCACATTGAGCCAAGCTCTCGCGGGGCACAATGAGCCATGGTTCAATGTGCCCCGGGAGTGATTTAATTTTCCCTCAATACTGTGTGTCCTCTTGTGGGTTTCTTAGCATGGGTAAATTCTTAGGTGATTGTAATATCTATTCATTTACATCATTTAACTACTCCAAAAAAAGGCCAAATGGAAGCTTTATGAGCAGGAATCTGAGGAAGAGAATTGTGAAGTTCAGTACGAAAAGAGCGATGCCAACCTGGATGAGTTTGATGGATACGAATACAACTTTGAGGATTTGGACAGATCTCCAAATACAAATGATTTTGTTCTGACCAGGTTTGAACTTGAAAACAAAAAGTATGTTTACTATTTGGGGAAAATTTTGAAACGAAAGGATGATACAGGCGGACTATCTATTGTCATTTATGAAGAAGAGTGAAAAAATGGGCGGAAAGTTCCTTTTTTCCTCATGTAAGGGATGAAGCATCTGTTCCAGCGAACAATATAGTAGGCCTTACCGGTATATGTGCTGCCAAATTCTACTGAACAGGGGCTGACAAAGATCCAAAATCTTACTTCAAATTTGGAATTAATTTCCAGTCCATTGAAGTCTGTTAATTTCAAATGTGTATGCGTGGTTGAATGCCTATATGCTTAGTTATATGATTTATAAGAGGATTGTAGGCGAAGATTATATCAAATTTGGAAATAACTCAGTAATTAAGTTCTTCTAATGAAACTCTGTAGACTGGTTCATGGTACCCCACCGGTGGGGCAGAATGAACCATTTACCTTTTATTTTTTAAAGACGAGCAGCTTAGAAACTACTATCAATAAGGTATTCACATGAGGGCATTTGGTACTTAAATGATTAAACTTCAAAATTGAGAAAACCTCAGATCTGTATTAAAATTACTGGATGAGTAGCAGTGAAAAATATTTTTTCCGGTTCAATGTGCCCCACTTTCCCCTATCATTCTACTTCCCCCCCTCCCAATGAAAGAATATTTGCCAGTTACTATTCCACTGACTTAATTTTAATTTACAAGAGAACTGCTGTGGCTAAGATAGCGGGTTCAAACCCGGACGAAGTCGTCGGATTTTTAAGAGCATTAAAAATCCTTCAGTATGCCTTCCTTCGGGGGGGGGGGGGGAAGTAAAGCCGGCGGTCCCATGTCATAGATTTATGGCATGTAAAAGATCCTTCCACAGACTAAACTTGTGTGAAGCTAAATTGTTAGGTTAGATTTCGTCGGAACGCTCTATCAAAGTTCCAACGTTTATCACAAGGTGTCACTGATATCTGATAGCGAAAGTTGGAACTACTGTACTTGAAATTGAACGGAATTTGTAGCTCAACCTTAGGGTGTCCGCTGGAAGCAGCTACAGGCTCAGGCGAGCCAAAAATGTGCTCGGACACTCCCGGCACTAAAAGCCATACGATAAATAAATTTACAAGAATGGCTATATCTGCCCATATATGAACTTTCTTTCCCAATCTCTCATGAATGTCTTCCCATGCAATTTCCCATTTGTAAGCTATGAACATACCCCCCTGTCTTGCTCTTGAACATCTACCAGCCAGACTTTCCCAACCCAAATCCTAAATCATTCTGCACTGCCTGTAATAATTATTACTTACCTGAACGTTCTCAAGCAAGATTTTGCTCCAGATGTTATATTCTAGAGAACTATTATATTCTAACCCATAATTGCATGACTGTCACTTCAACAAGAAAACGCGCTGACTTAAGGTTAAAATGTGATGTGAAACTATTTGTAAGATGTTAGAAATCCTTTTCGACGCTTGGAAGTCCTTGGTCACGAGTCCCGTGTTTATTAGTATGTCTTAAATTAGTCTGTTAACCTGTGTTTCTGTGATGGCTGTAATAGTTTGTGAAAGTCCACTAAATTTATTGGGTATACGGATTTTAAGTAAATTACCGAGATACAGTATCGTAAAGTAAAGAACCTACATAAGATCACGTGTAAGATGACCTCTGTCAACGCAGTAGGCTACCGCTGCCGAAGTGACGCGCCTAGCAACCGTATGGGCGCAGCCACATTGGACCCAAACAACTGGTTGCTAGGTTTTTTATTCATAGGAAGCTGCATTAACGCTGCGCAGTGTCTTGAATTTTGTTGATAAAAAGGTGTAATAATCGTGAAATAAGGCAAACGCCTCCCGTGAAGATTATCCACGATGTTGGAGCTACAAAATAGAAGTGACATTTTATGGATAAAGTACGAGAATTTTGCGAGATTATATGAATAAAGTCGACCTCACTCCTGAGGCATGACTTGCATGGCGGGTTCTACAAATTATAAATAGTTATTTATAACATCATTTAGTGGATACAGTATATCTAATATAGAGAGATATTTAGGACATATATGTCACATAAAGGGGTTTTGGTTCATGTGGGCTGTGCAGTTGTAATTAAATATGGTTTGTACTATAAGTATTATAAACGACAACCTACATAACCTTACATCTGATTCACTAACAGCAATACATTTTCTCCTACAACTTTTCTGAGTAGTGATTTTTCACTTAATTTATTTAAGCAGTGAATTGTTTCCAAACAACAATTAGGCCTATCCTAGACTGAAAATTTCTGCTTAAATACTGTATTTTATTTTTTGCAAACTGAGCATAATATGTGGTCTGTGGAAAGGTTTGAAGTTGCTAGTAGAAAGTCGTATTCAATTTGGTAACTGGAAACTGTGTGAGCCATCAAGTACCATAGCACATGGATCATCGTTATGGTACCGGGACTAGCATTTCCCTACATCAACTCTTTGGCCCACTTCCAAGGGCGGCTGGTGATATTGTTGCAGCGTTGCACAACTCCCAATAATTTTACAACTAATTCGTCGATTTTTTTTCCTTTAATGTTTTAGTTTTATAGATCTAATGCACTCAAAAATGTGTTTAAATCATCGATATTTTGTTATTATTTATCGTAATGCTTCACACTGTACCTATAAAAGCTGCCGCCTTCAAATCAAACTCCAGGGGGTTAGCTCTCTTGTTGCGACTCCCAAGTAGACAGCGCGGCCGGCAGGGACGAGGCCAAGCTTGTACTTGCTTGCTGGCCAGCATGGGTAGTAGGGAGTTGCAGACGAGCTGCCAGCCCCCTGGCAACACTCAGTTCCAAATGGCACCGTTAGACTACACCACTCTTTGGAAATGGCAACACCCTCGATTTCTCTTACCCCGCGAAGGGTAGTTTAGTTAGTTAGTTAGTTAGTTACTGTTGTTTTAAGGGGCGGAACTACGAGGTCATCCGCCCCTGAAGGGTAGTTTCTTTCCCACACCACTAGGGAATGCTACACCACCCGCAACAGTACAAATATCGGAATTTCATAGGGAGACATTGGTTCACAACCAATTATTTTTAGATGTTTTCTCATCATAACTTCATTTAATATTTTTGTCAATTGTTCTGTGAAGCGAGCCTAAGAACGCCACTATGCTATAAGTACAGTAGATAAGTGACTGAACTATTTTGCGACGTATTGTTGGTGTACTGTAGCGGTTTATGTTTGCTTTTACCACTCTTGTTCTTGCGGGATTTGTGTTGCGATTAGTTCTGTATTTAGTTGATTGAGTATTTTTCTTCCAGGCAGATACATAACCGTGCATTATTATTATTATTATTATTATTATTATTGTTTGGTTGATTCACTACTATGCATTCACTACGAAATTTCAGGCTAGCAAAATTCAGTGTTTTGTTAGTTTGCCTTTCGCGCCACTTTCCGATATAGCACCCAGATGTATCATCTGTGCATCTTGTAAGTTAGTATTTTATTTAAACGGAATGTTTAGTTTGAAACATTAATTGTATAGTGGAGTGTAAGTGAAAATTAATAGAGCAAGTAATTTACTAGTTAGACAGCTTTCCCAGCTCCCTGATGACGATAAACTCACAGTAAAAACACTCGGTTGACCATTACCAGATAAGTATTGTCCAAAATATAAGTATAGGCTACGAGGGCGTTTAGAGGATATATTTAAGGCAATAATAATTGGTTATGTGAATGCGACATTAAAAACGCTTTATTCTGTTTTCCATGTTTGTTGGTGGAGAATCCGCGTGGACCAAAATAGGAGTTACGGAAATTAATCCCTAAAATAAAGAAACATGAATCTTCAGCTGAGTGGCTTTGGTGCCGTAGTTGGTAGCATGCTGAGCCTCTATGTCCAAGATCGCGGGTTCAAACCCGGCCGAAGTCGTCGGATTTTTAAGAGCGTTAAAAATCCCTCAGTATGCATTCCTTCGGAGGGGAAGTAAAGCCGGTGGTCCCATGTCATAGATTTATGGCATGTTAAAGAATCTTCCACTAATTACACCTGTGTGAAGCTAAATTATAGGTTAAAAATTTGAACAACGCTCTTAGGTTCCAACGTTCGTCGCCAGGAGCCGACTGCGGTGGCGTGTAGTAACCAAGTTCTGAACTAGTAGTCGTTTACGGTGGCCTTTGGCGCCAAAAGTAGAAACTGCTTGAAATTCAATGTCTGCAGTCCTCACTTGAATTAAAAACAGATGACACTCAGTAATACAGCCATCACAATTAACACCGGTTATCAGACAGATTCTCCACACATCCAAAGTACAGGATATGACCGCGTTGTCGCAGCTCCTAAACTGAGGAACCAACCAATCTTCAGCTGTTTGAAATTGACACTTTTTGGAACTGTTAACGAAGCTGCACAATTGGACAGTGTCTATAGAAGGTAAATTGCGGAATATAACGAAGAAGTTAGGCACAATAGGTATGTGTTAAATATTGTAATAAACTGTATTCGTTTCTGTGGCTCTTTCGTACTGGCCTTGCGTGATCATGATGAAAGTGTAACATCAACAAATCCAGGTGTTTTGAGAGAACTAATTAAATTTAGCGTTGAGTTGGATGCTGTGTTAAATGTCATTTTAGTAAGGGCAACTGTTTTCAAAGGAACGTCCAAAACAATTGAAAATTAAATTTTACAGATTATGTTGGTGGTTTGCCAAGAAGAAGTATCAAAGCAAATAAAGGAATCGGAAATTTTAGCCATTATAGCAGATGAAACTAGTGATATTTCAAACATATTTCAGATGGCTGTTGTGTACCGATAAGTTACGAAGTAAGAGGCAAACAAAACATGATGCACACACATTAGCAGCGTGTTTACTGGATTAATTAAAGAAGCAGAAATTGAATGAAACTCCGCAAAAATGAATTGCGCAGACGTATGACAGAGCGCACTTCATGGCTGGTTCCTCTGATGGGGTTCAAGCTATAGTAAAAAAATCCTATCCTTATGCAGAATATGTGCCCGTCTTTGTTAGTAAAATCATTTTTCGTAACGTACAAACTTTTCGGTTGCCATGTTTTTATGTTGAGAATGTTTATTATCCTGGAGATAGAGACCCAACCTTAGACAACCTGCTGTGTTTTAAATTCTTCCAATTAACTCAGACATAGGGCGTAAATACATACATATGCTTTTTTATGAATTCTTATAGGAAGAAGCCCAAAAGAGCCATTAAAATTTGTCTATTTGTCGAACGTACAGTTAGTTTGGAAAACCCATGTATTTCAGTTTTTATAGAAATGTAGTTCATCTAACGTTAATTGATTTTTGTTACATGTATAAACTTCCCATATAAAATTGCGACATCAGATATGTTGGTGCAACACCCAGCTTTACAAGCCACCGGCCGCCACTGCCCACTTCATACCAAGTAGGCTACTTGTACCACTTTGACTGTGCAGCACATATTGTGTGAATGTTTGCTAGGATTGCTCGTGAAGATGCAGGGTGGCTTTGTTGTTGTTGTTGTTGTTCTAAACCTCTATATACCAGCTAATTCTATTTAGCTCTTTTGTGGCACACCAGCTAATGTGTAACATTAATCAGTGTGATAATGTGGTCATCAGCGTGGTGTGGCCTACTTATTGGGTGAGAGCCTCGGATATTTTCATGTAAGTTTTAGTGGCCTAATATTTAGAGCAGGGATAGGAAAAGTGCCCCATTATTTAGAACGAGGTAGGACGATAGACCTTAATTGTAGACTTCTCTAACCTGTTATTGAGCACACAGGTTAGGCTTTGTCAATTTGATTCGTTTTCAATCAAACGCGGCGTTGTGGTAAACACACAAATTGTATTGAAATGCAGTCTTTGTTTCTTCTATAGCTGTTGATGAGATTTGGCCTAAACTCTCATCCAAATATGTTAAACTGTTCCCTTATGCATTGATAGACCTTAAGTTCATTTTATTCGTCACTTACTGGTAGGGCCTACGGTACTTTATTTTCCGTAGTATTGTTTATTCATACGGGACATGATTCACAATATCCAGAAATGTAATATTTTCATGTTTTCACTTAATTTAAGGTAACTATCGTAGGCCACATCTCTACGACTTATGATCTAAGACTTAATGTGCATCTCGTACGCAATATTTTACAACTTTATTGGACAACTATGTTAAATTACTGTGGAAATTATACTTTTCTATGCTTTCTTGCCTCTGGACATCCATGCATGTACAGTTTTATACGAGACAAATAGGAAATAATGACTGCTCGAAGACTGAAGCAAGCTACAAGGGAGCCATGAGGTATTGCTCCAGTTGCTTAGCAACGGAGCGGAAGTGACGTCGACTTCGGCAGCGTATTTGAACCTGCGATCTCGAGACTTGACACTCCCATTTTCGGTAATGCCATGGGGTGTAAGTGATTAAACGGATGCCTGTACTGTACTTGACTATGTTGAATAAAGAAAGAAACAATGCTACTCCAATGTCATGTTTTCAATCCTAATTACATTAAGTTTTACATCTCCTAAATGTTCACACATGAAACGAAAGATGGAATTCTATAAGACTTGAAAGTGAGCAACAGTTTCGAAATCTTCCGCGTCCGTAACAAATGTTTCTTTTACGGCTCTTTGCCGGCGTTATGATTATGAAATTATCCCTTCTTGAACGGCAAAAGTAGAGCACCGAACAACTTAGTAAAGTCATATCCACGCTTGTAAATATTTACCTTGTGTGCTGAATTCAGAACTATTTGTACTAGAACCAAGGTCAATAAATATTGGTTCATAATAATTGTTGTTCGCCGTGCGGTTGCGCTTCACCTGCTAGTGACGTTTTAGATGTTTTAAAAGTTGTTTTGTAAGATTCTTTTAACCTACCGGTATCTCGATTTATTCTACCATTACGGTCATATTATGGTAGAAACTACTTTTGTAGTTTAAATCTTGAGACTCAGCAAATATCAAAATACTTCCATTCTATCCAGTGACGGTTCAGGAGTGAATTGGATGGTGACGCGTCGATAAACGCGAAAACATTTAAAGAGCATAATTTGCATGCTTCCATGAACACATTGTCCATACTGTTTTCTTTTAGGTGTTTCAATAATGTTTCAATACTCTTATGTTTGTATTTCTTATGTTGGAATATCAACATGTAAAACCTATTAGCGTAGACACACAACACGTCGCTATCTAATATAGGTACGAACTGCACGTGCAGCGAGCACAGTAACTGTTATAGCATAAGATTGCTTGAAATGAGAGCAATGTGGAAGAACAATCACTAGTGAAAGATGACTCGCTTGCTGGCTGAAAACGCATCACGGAACTCCTGTTGCCATGGTTACCGCTGACTTCCGTTCCCCCTCCGGCCTTACTCAATCACCAAGGCAGGGATGTTCTCGCCAGCACATTCCTGTCGCATCAGGCTATTTTTTTCATAGTTCAGCATCGCGGCAGCGGGATCGCCACCGCGCTACCGGCCGTGTCGTTTGAAGGTCGATGTTCATGCCTTAATTGGT
Source organism: Meconema thalassinum (assembly GCA_946902985.2). Classification (NCBI taxonomy): domain Eukaryota; kingdom Metazoa; phylum Arthropoda; class Insecta; order Orthoptera; family Tettigoniidae; genus Meconema; species Meconema thalassinum. The sequence continues at coordinate 207,578,720 of OX336395.1, forward strand.
AACATCTAATGGAGTAAAAATCATGTTTAAAAATTCTGATAAATGTCAAAATATTTATTTTTAAATCATTACTTATTTTGTAATAAAGCAGGTGAGGTGGCGATTCAGACGCTTCAATGGAGAACCGCCACTGATTTTATCTGTACTTAGTAAAATATCCTTAACATATTACAGTATAAATAAAGTTGTAGAAATAGGATAAACTTTTATATTTTGCCTTGATTTTCAAAGTAAAAATCGACAAAAATGTACCATGGTCAGATCCGTCCCGACTTGACCGTTTACATTCTGGGCGTTATCCTTACCGTCAGAGGGTTAATACAGGAAATAGTCACTTCTATAACGTTCAGCAGACTTGATTTACCACGAGGAATTTCATAGGCGTTGAAAGAGTAAATAGCAATTGATTATAATTCTATCTTATGAGATTAATCTTCATTTATCATCAAACGTTAGCAAGTGAGTTTACGGCCTACGCACAGTGTTGCTAATTCTAACAACAGCACGGCTTGAGAATTATAGGCGACGATGATGAGTGACAAACTAATACAACTCTCATTCCACCCAACAATTGAAATTTATACTGTAAATCACCATGTGTAGTTATGGGAGATAAACGGTAAAGTCACATGGTTAGTTAGAAAGAAGATTGCTTAACGGACTTAGGATGGTTACCAAGTAAACATTATGAATTTAGGGACGTTTTTCTGGTGATTCCCTATTAGCTGGTTTTCGGTGAAATATATCTTAGGCTTGGGATTAAAAGGGATAGATTGTTTGCCTAGGGTTAATTACAGTGGCTTATTAAGGAAGGGGCCCGGCTCCGTGGCTAAATGGTTAGCGCGCTAGGCTTTGGCCCAAAGTGCCCCGGGTTCGATTCCCGGCCGAGCCATCAGGGATTTAAATCCCCTGGGGTTAATTCCCGTGGCTCGGGGACTGGGTGTATGTGCCGTCTTCATCATCACTTCATCCTCAATACGACGCGCAGGTCGCCCACGGGCGTCAACTAGAAAGACCTGCACTCGGCCTCTCCGGAGGCCACACGATCATTCATTCATGCATTAGATCTGGACAATTGAGTAGCCTAGTGGAATGGATGAGACATTTCATGGAGGGTAGAAGTGAAAGGGTCTGAATTGGAGGATCATTAACCGAAACGATTAAGGTCGGAGGGGGCAAACCTTAAAAAAGTGAATTGGGACTTTTGTTTTTTCTAATGCATATAAACGATGTAGGCATAAACTTATTAGTCCAGATACAATTATTTTCTGACATTGTTATACTGTATATAATGTCACGTGTGCCACTCTGGCCGGGCATGTGCTGGTGGGTTGGGTGCGGCGAGCGAAGGAGAGACGAAGGTCCCACAGGATGCGCGCGGACCGCAGGTATTTTCGGCGAATCAGCCCTTAGGCCACGACTGGAGCACTAGGGGGAAGGTTAGATGTTTCGACCTCCAGAATAATCCTATCCAATCACCGCCCAGACATAGCCGGACGGGTGGAGAAATTTCCTAACTTTTCCCGAAAGGTATATAGTACAGTTCCGTGACCATGCGACACCACGTCATGGAAACCAAAAAGAAGGTGAATAGGCGAATGCTGCAGCTGTACCCGTGCCTCAATAGGAAGAGCGTACGTAGCACCAAAGTAGGGAGTGAGTATGTACGGGTTTGAATCCCGTCCTGAAAATGGTTTCAGTGTTTTCCCATTATCACCACCAGGCAAATGCCGGGGCATTTGCCAATTTCCTTCCAAAATCCCTTCCCTGACCAGTCCTGAAAATGAAATAAATGGCCATTGGCTGCATTAATAAAATTATAAAGCTTGTTTATACTGTATCCAGAATCTAGATTATCATAAATATTTATTGCAGCCAGGTGGCCATAATGGACGGTTGCAAGGTGTGCTTACAAATAATTATTACAGGTAGACTAATCTTTACTGTATTCTACTATGCTCTTTGACCTTTTGCTGCATGATGTTATGTGATATTGGTCGCAGGGGTTATTGAACAAAGAATATATGCGTTCTTCATTCGGTTCATGGTATTTAACATTTCTACAAATTAATCTTGTTGTGGAAACCGTGGATGGCGAGCCCTGTTATTACATGTGTCATCTCCTGGTTCTCGTTTGTCCACCATTGCTTCTGTTGCGTAGAATACGATTAGGATTTCGTTCTGAATCTGATGTCTTATCTCGAGCATATCTTCATATGCTTGGTAGATGGCAGTTGTAGTCTTAATCTGAGATCTGAGATGTAGTATGTTTCTTTTGTTAGAACATATGCCAGCCTGGACGGGGACGTTCTTGCAATTTCTAGCGCCCTTCTCAGGTGGTATATTTCTTCTGAATATGCGTTCCCAGGTTTAGTCATTTACACCCATATTGGGTTCTCTTTGATTTTTTTTCTTTCCATTAATTTTATTTTTCTTCCGTGCAAACTACTAACACACTTTTTTCGTGATTCTCTCTCGTTGTGCATTCTGAAGACTGTAATGGCTGAATGCCAAATCATCATTTTTTTTAATAAATGTCCTCCGCGGGATTTAATACTTATTATTGGTGTAACTTTGTTCGGGCCTACGAGAGAATATTTCGCCAACCTGTTAAATGCAAACAATTAAGTGTCACGAAATCTAACCACAAAACTCTGTTTACCCATTTGAATGGGCATCGTGGGAGCTCAACTTATGTCAACTGCAATAACCTAGCCTTTGTGAAATGTAAATTGAAGTACAATATAAACTAGAAATTCCATGCAGAAAGGTCTAGAAACATTTTCTTCGATTCAAATGTTGTGACGTCATCGTGAAACCGTTTAATGGGTCACTTCCTCATAACGCAAGTCTTACTAGAAACTGCAATTATTTCAACTACCATAAAATTGTAAAACTCTCTCCACCGAACTATATTGACCTTCCAAACAGTGACGATTAATTAACAAATAGAACAATTCATAAACTCTCTCCACCGAACTATATTGACCTTCCAAACAGTGACGATTAATTATCAAATAGAACGATTCATAAACTCTCAGTGCATCAAAACATATGTGCGTTCAATCGTTCAATCGGGTCGTGTCGCGAGTGAATAAAAATTGTCCAGACAATAAATCCCCTCATCCTACTCCTCCCTTTTTTCCAGTTACTAACATACATAGGCTAATTAATTTATTTGTTTCTTCTCTCTCTCTCTCTTTGAGGCTCCGTCTGAGGACGCCCTCCCAAAATTTGTAATATATCATAAACGTAGCTCTGCTTAAATATCTGGTGGTTATACCCCACCTTTTAACCGTCATTGTATCATTTTAGTGCCTTCTTGTGATAGTCTCAGCATTTATTTGTCGTTCAGGCATTGTATTCATTTAATGCTTAAGCACCTTCTGTAGCCAGGATTACAAAATTCCTAATTGTAGAGTTACCCCAAGTCTCTTTCATTCTCTATAATGTAAGAAATCATTCTAGTCAGTAAGATACAAGCTACTTAATCTACTAGTGAAAAGATAAAACTAAGAATAAGAAATCTTGCATATTTATTTACCTAGTTTTGTGGTTTGTCATTGGTCTTAGACCTTCAATCAAGCTAGTCACATTGTCCTTAGTTACTATTATTTTAAAACAATTAAAATTGTTTTTGTCTAGCGATAAATATAGTCTCTGAGCTATGGGCCACGACCGCCTTCTGCGGGCATTTTACTTAGGTTGCTCATTATCCTTACTCGAAGAGTATTCTAATGATTGGCGATGCCTTGCCCACGTTTTCAAGCTACCCCTTTCACTTACTTAAGCAATCGCAAATACTTCAAGTTCAGTCTGTAACGAATGTTTCTAACCTGTTGTGTTCAAGGCAAAACTTCACTACACGAGATTTTATGAAGTTTGTCCTACTAATCTCTTTGAATTGTTAAATGCAGGTTTAGTTTGCTCTGCAAACTTCCTACCTGAGGTAATTGTTACATTGTTATTTCTATTTATGCTTCTTGATTATGGTTTTTGCTTAATCAAGATCTGGTTTGTTCATTCTTTCGCTAAACTTTTAATCAGCACCCTGCTGGGGAAAAGTTTAGTGTACTTTGAGCAAAACAATTGTTTTCTTTTTGCTACTTCTCCTAGTTATAACTTTTTTCTCTTGGCCATGGGTGCCTCCTGCTCCTACTTCCATGTATTGGATTCTTGCTCGGGATTTTCAACCCATTTCAGTAATTATTAAAATTAAGTATACTCTCTCGATTGGCAATTTCTTCTTGGCTGCAATTAGTTGATGCGCCACATGGATTTTGTGGTTTATTACCTTTCGCTTCTTGTACTTCGTTACAATTCCCTTTTTCTTAACTTAGCATGCTTTTCGAGTAACTTATTCTTGTTTGCTGTGTTAGCATGTTTTTCGAGTAACTTATTCTTGTTTGCTGTGCAAGCCTCTACTTGATCATCATTGTGATCACTAATAATAATAATAATCAAATTTTGTAAATGAGCTACGAGCTCTCCCATTACTCGGCATTACTTTGCCTGGCTCGTTCAACAACTTACTTTAATATATCCTTTAGATCGTTCAATGCTCTTTCATTATATTTACTTGTGTTTTGTTAATAAACATTTTTGTAGGGGTCTGTCCCTGTTGACTAAATCTTGTTCCTTCACTCCTAACGCTTTTCCTCAATCCGTCTTCTTCCCTTACGATAGTCTTTGGAATTGAATTCAAATTGCTCCATCAGGGAAGAAGCCTGTACTTTTTCTATTGTGATTAGGTCTGTCATAGTTAGCCTTTCCCTTATCAGTTCTAGACCATATGTAATGACGGGGGCTATTTTCGCATGGAAGAGAATTATTGCTGTTTGTAAAGATAATTTGGTAATGTTGTTCCACTCGTACATTCCTCTAATGGCTGCTGCTGCTCGTTCCTTTATATGCAGTCTGAAGGATTGGCACGTTGTCTGTAGGGTGAGGCCGAGGTATTTATAGGGATGGACTGTCTCGAGTTTAATCTCTCCCAGGATAATTTTGTTTTCGGCGGCTAGTTTTCCTCCTTTTCGGAAGGCCATACACACGGTCTTCTTTTCATTTATACTGGGCTAATCTTCCTCCGCTCACTCCTGAAGGCTGTTGAGGACTTCTTGTAGCTCCTGCCTGTTCGTAGACCCCAGAACCGTGTCATCCGCGTACAGGTAAAGGGATACTGATTTTGTTTTTTCAACAGTCCTTATAACATCCGCTGTCGCGACGTTGAACAGAGTGGGACTCAGTGGGTCGCCTTGTAGTACACCGTTGGTTTGGGTGATCTCTATTGAGGTTGATATCCCATCGTTGATCTCTGCTTTGTTGAAAGCCAGGATGTGTTTTTTTTAATCATATACGTGATTTCGGACTTTTCGTTCATCATTTGCTCCAGTTTTATAATGAGCCTCGATCTGTTTAGTAGGTCGAAGGCCTTCGTGAAGTCGACAAATATTGCATGGAAAATTCCTTTAAGGTGTCTAAGCGCTTGTTCTATGTCATTCAGTCGATTGTTGATAGCTTGTAGGGTGGACCTTTCTTTCCTGAACCCGAATTGTTGATCAGGAATCAGTTGATCTATCGTCGGGGTGAGTCTTTTGAGGAGAATGTTTGAAGAGTTTAGCAGGCATAGGAGGGGTCCAGGCGCATACGAATTGGCGGACATGCTTCATTCTTTCTAATGCAATCAGCTGTTCTGTCAGGCATTCAAATGAAAGAAAAAAAAGGAGTATGGGAACTGGAATTTATTTCAATTGAAGGCGGAACTCAGAAGAAGAAATGCAAAAGTTCATGGAAGGAAGGTATTGTTGTTTGGAATATCGCTTCTTTGCAGTAGCCTACCAATTCTATGGATGCTTTTCTCGTCAATATCCGCTTATAATTTCGTATTTTATCCTTTATAGGCTCGAAGATTATGATACCACATTTAATGCAGAAAATGGGCAGGATGAGGATATTTACGTCATGAAAGTACCAAGTGCAGTAGTATACAAGGATGTTAATGAAAGTACAGACCTTCCAACTGTGACAGCCCAGTGTCTTTCAAGATAATTAAAGTAGCGTGATTCAGGTTTGGGAAGTTTATGTATAAAGAGACGTACTTGTTGTGCTTGCGTTGGGCAGTGGAAGGTGAATTTGCTTTTATAAAAGGCAGAGTTGCGTCAGAGTACAGAAAGAACGTGGTACACCATGGTTTGGTTTGAGTCTTTTGACTGGTTTGATGCAGCTGTCCATGCCTACCTGTCCTGAGCTAATCGTTTCATCTCTACATAGCTACCACACCCTACATCCGAGGCAATCTGTTTGACATATTCTAACCTTGGTCTACCCCTACAGTTCTTGTCCTCGACCCTTCCTTCCATAACTAAGCTTGGTATTCCTGGGTGCCTTAGTACGTGTCCTACCATCTCTTCTCTTCATTAGCAGTCGCCAGAAACATCTCTCCTCTCCCATTTGTCTTAATACCTCTTCGTTTCTAACCCTAGCTACCCATCTGATCTTCATCATTCTCCTGTAACACCACATTTCAAATGCCTCAATTCTCCTGTTTTCTGCTGCACCAATAGTCCAATTTTCACTTTCATAGAGTGCAACGCTCCAGATAGAGGCTTTCAAAAATGACTTCCTAATACCTAAATCTATATTCGATGTCAACAGATTCCTTTTTGTAGAAATGCTTACCTTGCCTGAGCCAACCTACTTTTTATACCATCTTTGCTTCGTCCATCTCTGGTTATTTTGCTTCCTAAGTAACAGAAGTCTCCTACCTCCTTCAGCTATTCACGTGCCAATTCGATGCCTGTCTTAAGTGCTGGATTAAAAGTTAGAATTAAATAGGAAATTCTGGGGGCGCTAATCAGGCATTTAAGGGACAATTAGTTTCTAAATACGTTACTGATGATTGAATTGCACGTCCTGCCTGGCCAAGTAGAGCTTATATAATCCTTGGGTGCGAAATGGTCGGAACCAACAACACTGCTGTCAGTTGGATTCCATTTAATCCGCCAAATTTGTTTTGTCCATTGTTTTCTCAAATTGGGATCCTTTGGAAACCTATGCCCACCTCTATTTTTACACAGTGGTACAGAGCAGCACGTACTAGGCATTATTCACGCATGTAAATGTCAGAATCTATGAAATTTGCTTAGCATTCGCCATTAGCCATATTACGTACTGGACCCGTACTAGTCATGCTGCACTCTGGTGACAACTTTTGACAGTTACACGCCCATTGGCTCTGAGTAAGAATGAAAACAAAAGATCACACGTGCGGGTAATCAGCTGACTACAGCATGTTCAATGGATACTTATTATGAACCCAGTTATTCATGGAACACAAATATATCGATATCCAGATGGAAAATAAAATTAATGCTACTTTGTATTGGTTACGACACTTGACTAGAAGTAGTAATAATAACACATAATACAAAAACAAGGCCGATAAAAGCGATATATCGCCCCCTGGCACTATAAGGGTTAACCCAAACTTGACACCTGGTAGGGTACATCGCACTGGGACAGGCAGAAATCCTTGCTCAGCTCATCCCAAGCCCCATGTGCCTTTCCCGTTGTTCTTTGCGTCTTCAATCTTTTGACTGATGTGATGCAGCACTCCATACTTCCCCGCCCTGTGCTAATCTCCAACACACCTTACATCCTAGGCAATATGTTTATCATACTCTAGCCTTGGTCTACCCCTACAGTTTTTGTCCTTGAACCTTCTTAACACAACTAAGTTTGCAATTTCCGTGTGTCTTAATATGTGTCCTACCAACCTATCTCTTCAATAGCAGTCACCACAAAGGTCTCTCCTCTTCCACTCGTTATAATACCTCTTCATTTGTTACTCTATCTACCCTTCTGATCATCATTATCCTGTAACACCACATTTCAAAGGATTCTATCCTACTCTTTTCTACTGCACCAAAATTCCAAGTTTCATTTCCATAGAGTGCTACACTCCATACAAAGGTTTTCAAAAAGGAGTTTATAATCACTAAATCTATATTTGAAGTCTGCAGATTATTCATTGTAGAAATGCTCTCCTTACCTGAGACTACTTACTTTCTATACCCACTTTGCTTCATCTATCAATGGTTATTTTGCTTCTTAAGTAATTGAAGTCTCCTACACGTCGAAGGAAGCAGTAATAGAGGCAGGCTGCCAAGCGGGGGCCTTGGTCTGCCCCTACTAAGAGACATTATCTGATACTCGGCAAAATCTGAACAACCATCAGGACATCCACGTCAAGCAAGGCGATGAACACGACTGTTAATATACAGGGTGATTCAGCTAAGATGACCACCTCAAATGTCTACGGAACCGTTTAGATATCGTCATTCTGTTTTCAAATTCTTAACTCGTACTACGGGTTTCATACAACACGGTTCATTTCACTCCCAGCACATACGTATTTACCCAGAAACCGGTAGCAACATTCGTTTTTTAAATGGGACTATACTAATTTCTCTTACTGGAGCACTTAAGAATCAAGTGACAAGTTGAGTGATGTGCTTATTTTGCAAATCCGAGGAGTACTTTTTGAGATATTAAAGATTTCAATATGTGTCGGCATTAGATAGAAAGCGATGCACCAGCCGCTGGAATGTGGAGTGCATGATTCTCCTGTGTGACCCACTCCTTACTGACAAACACACACACCGCATTTATTCCATTCTATGCATACTGCAATGTGTACATTTTCAAAATGATTGATGGTTCACCGGACTCGTAAGAATTAACATTAGACGAGACGTTTGCAATGAACTAAATGGTCGAGTTTTGTTAAATTTCTGATTTTAATATTATGTACATTAAGTTATTGTCGCAGGTCCGCCAGCTCTACAGAATTCCATACTTTATTTATCCTCTTCATTGAAATGTTTTCAGGTATTTTCGCAAGGATTCAGGACGAAGTGGAGAGGGGAAAAGGCACACGTACATAAGAGACTTGATTTTGATTATGTACACATTACAGTAGACTATGCTATGAATGGAATAAATTCGGTATGTGAGTTTGTCAACAAGGAGTGGGTCATGCAAGAGAATCCTGCACTCCACATTCCAGCGGCTGGCGTATCGCTTTCTGTCTAATGCCGACACATGTGGAAACATTTAATATCTAAAAAGTACTCGTCGGATTTGCAAAATAAGCACATCACTGAACTTGTCACTTGATTCTTAGTTGTTCCAGTGGATGAAATTAGTATAATCCCACTTAAAAATCGAAAGTTGCTACCGGTTTCTCGGTAAATACGTATGTGCTGGGAGCAAAATGAACCGTATTGTATCAGCCCCGTAGTACGATTTAAGAATTTGAAGACAGTGACGATATCTTAAACGGTTCAGTAGATATTTGAGGTGGTCATTTTAGTGTAACACCCTGTATATACCGATCTATGTTAAATACAAACCAGATTTATCTCAACAATGAAGTAAAACATGGACGCAAGCGAACTATGAAATGCGACATGTCACTGCAATACTAGCAGTTCATGGCCTGCACCACAAGCTATGCTCCAATAAGACGTTCCACAACCCGAACGACACCTGCACTTGTATCCTGTGCTCAGAAAAATGTGAACAATACCACATTCTAAAGTGCTAAAAACGATATAGGTCCATCGCTTCCTATAGCAAGGACAACTAAACTTTATAAGATATAAGGTATATATATGTAATCTTTGCTGTAATCCTTGAACGGTTTGTGCGCATTTCTACTTATTTATATGTCGCTTCAGGTTCTTAAAAAAATAAAACAATTTCACACATATAGACATTACAGCTATTTATTTGCTGTATAAATTCGTTTTCTTTTAAATTTGCGATTGGAAATTAGACCTTCCAAACTAAGAACATGCAAACTTTTCAGGGGAATGGGTGAGTATATGTCCTCGTAAATGTGTCTTCCTCTTAAATGATCTCTGGCACACACAACATGAATAAGACACTGTACTGTCGTGTAGTTCCATGTGTCTCATTAAGTTACCTCGGAGTATGAATGATGCATTGCAATTTGAACATGCATAAGGCCTATTTGTCGAATGAGTTAAAATATGTTCCCTTAACTGTCCTGGACTGTTATAAGATTTCGTGCACATAGAACATGAGTAGGGTTTTAGACCTAAGTGAACCGTATCGTTATGTCTTTTAAGAATCCTTGGATCTTTGAAGGCGTTGGAACAAATATTACATTTGTGCGGTCTTGCGACTATGTGAACGACACTGTGGGACCGGAGTTGACCGCTTTGAGAGAATGATCTTTTGCATATCCCACATGCGTATCTCTTCTGTCCTGAATGTACCAAGTTATGTCTTCTCAATACTTCGGGTTGCGCGAATGACATTCCACATATAGTACAGTAGTAAGGTCTTAGCCTAGAATGAAGAACTTCGTGTCTCTTAAGACTGCTGCGTCTAGAGAACGCCTTTCCACACGTAACGCAGGAGGATCCGGAATCCTTTGAGCATCTGCAAGATATAAAAATTTATACTGAACTGAGTAGTGAGCACTGCACGAGAGTTTGCAGCAGAGATTCAACAGTCAGTGTCTATGAAAATATGTCATCCTTATTAGTAATTACCCAGGGTTCTTTTCGTTTTATTTTATTTAACTGTCATGTTGTGAATATTAAAAAAAAAAAATTCCATTTGACTGACAACCATTTGTACCCCTCAGTCACAGAACTAGCTGTGTGTGATAACCAAAAATCCTACTGTAGAAGCTAGAAGGCTACTATGCAATCTTAATTGTTGTTATTTCATACGAGTATTCTCACTACTGTGTGCAGTATTTCTCTTCTATTTTTTCTTTTAAATATCATGTTAAAGTAGCTGTAAATACTATATTATTTTGATTTATGTAAGTTATATATACTCATTCCCCACGACCATTCTACCCAGCACGTGGAATTAATCGTGCAAAACAGACATCGTAGCAGATCTTTGACAGCTGCTGGAATGCCGACCCCTGGTTTACATAATAGTAACGGCCTGTTTGGTTAGCACGCTGATGGGGAACACAGGGCTTGTTCCCCTACTTACAAAATCCTCCCAGCTGACTAGCGCTCTGACTTCTCACACACTTAGTAAAATTTGTGCCCTTGTGAGGAAAAAAAGTTTTAACATGATGCGCACTTTTCTGATGTGCTTAGTTACACGAAGTTATCGTCCTGGATGAACAGAAAAATGCTTAAACATAATTTCAAGAGGCATACAATTTGAAGAAGTCATACAAGTTTGTGCGAAAGTTTCTTGCAGAGAGAGTCCACTACGAACAAAGACAAGCGTTGGTGGTTTGTTTCGATCGTTGGCGAGACAGGTAATGTCTTAAGCAAGAAATCTAACTGAAAGGACACTTGAAGATGTGCGAGCCAGGCCTTAACTACGGCCTAGCAAAACCTTCCAGACGCCGTACACAGAAATGTCGCATCTCACTGACTTCACTGTTTACAGAACCTTAAATTCTTAACGGCGACTGCCAGAACTTGTAAGAATGCCGGGAGGAAGGTTTGTGTCGTGGGAAAGAAGCTCGAGTTTCCTGCCAGTGCGAAAGCCGCATGGATCATTAATTTACTGTAAAGTCTTGATTGACACGCACTGTATATTGACTCATAACAACATTCACTCAACAAGATATCTACAGTATTAACTTAGGCCCATGAATACAATTACCAAAAAAAAAGCAACCACACCAAGAATTTTATAATTCCATTCATGAAAATATTCAATGTATTGAATGCCTTACTAAATGACAAATGTTACAATAGAAAACTTCTTTAATAATGCTGACGTAATATGTATTTATATTCAAAAATATATAGTTCTAATGATCTAATGCACTAGACACCAATGGAAACAATGCTCCATTTTTCAATATGGTTATGCCTAGTGCATGTTTAACCAACACTCTCTAAAGTGATTAGGCTGGTACTGCTTTCGCTTCCTCGCTTTGGCAGTGACGATATGAAAGCACGTTCTGGAGATATTTTTATACAGTGCAACACCAATAGCGGATTTCAGCCCCTAAAGCGAGGTGTTCTTTGCTGACTAGTAAAACACTGCTTAAGGTCGTGCTTACAATATTGGGTCATTAACTGTATTCAGGCCCGTAATTACGGGGGAACAAACAGGGCAGCTGCCCAGAGTGGTAGGTTTTAGGGGTGCAAAAAATTCTGGAAAACTGTACAAAACCGCCTGGACATTCAACGCCAAGTTATAAGTCACACACACACACTACGACGTGTGACTCTGCCCCGGAACCGCTCTCGCATTATTTCAGGGCGGCGTCGTACACGAAGCCTGTAATGCTTCTTCTTCTTTTTCCTTCAGTTCTTCACCATCCTTAGTGGTCTGTCCTGATAAGAGCCTACTGTTCGCTGAGAATAAGGATGTCTGCTCCAATCTCATCTGTGTCAATAGGTCATTGGCAGTTTGACTCCTGTGCATGTTTGCCTAAAGAATCTGCATAATTTTCCACTATGTTTGGACTTTTAAAGAGCTTCACGAAACACGATGCACGCCTGAGCCATAAACATTGTTTCGTTTCACATTGTCAACATCCTTTATCTGTACAAAGTATGCATCGTGGATTTACTTTGCAGCCTACTGCCTTATGCCCAGCTTCTCCGCACTTAAAGCAAAGCTTACTTCTGTCCGCACCTTAGCAGTTTCGTGCATGATGTCCATAAGATTGACATCGAAAGCATCGAGACACTACGGTTCATCTTCGTACTCTGCAGTATAACCATCCTATTTTAATTTTACCTATCTTCAAGAGTTTCCAAGCCTTTCTATATTCTATCTCTATAATGGCAAGTTTTCTGCCCTCTGCTGTTCGGGTTTAATATTGAGGCTTTCAGTTCTCCATTAGGACTCCCAAGATCTCGTCTTACTGCTTCCTTAACCTCTACAACAGTAGTGACACTGTCCGTCCATGTTCCTGATTTCTAGAGTAGTACGAGAGATCAAAGCCTTCACTTCACCATCCTGTCCAAGGGCATCTGGAGGAGATTTATTGAAATTGTCCCTGATCTCGTTTTGTGTGGCTTTATTGAATTCTAGAAGAATTGCTCCAGCTGCAGTTCTTCGGATTGACAGTATGCCCGTCCCACCGGCTTTACCTTGCACCATGTATTCTTCAGAATATCCACAAGGGTTTTGCCATTCATAGGCTTGATGAGTACAGCTTCTGGGCGACTTCTTAATACTATGTGATTCCGTTTAACAGGCGTTTTTGAATTTTCAGTAACCAGAACCTCTGTTGTTCTGCGATCATATCCATCAGGCTTGGATGGAATATCTTCAATCTTCTTCTCCTCTCTCTTCTTCGTCATCTTCTTCTTATGTAGAACCTGTACCCATTCCTCCTTTTCTTCCATTATATTTGCCACTAATGATGGCATGGGCAGTTCAACCTTCTCTGTAGCTGGTGAATCCTTTTGCAGAATCTCCCTAGTTCTCCTCCAAGACGTCCTGTACGTTGCTCCTGCATCTAGAGCTTCCTCCAGTTTCCTTAATCCATGCTGAATTTCCAACTTCAGATTTTTTTGTTGGATTGTCAGGATACTTTTCAGCAGTGCCCTGTCGATCTGAAGTTGCTCTTCCTCTATACATTGGTCCCCCATTAACTGCTAACTGACATCGACAGTCAGATTCGTTTCGTCATTTCTTACTTCCGTCTCGGCCACGCATTTTACATGGTCCCCTGTTTCGCAGCCATCGTGCACAACTCCGTTTCCACCGTTGTCGAAGCTATTCTTAGATCGTACTGAATCCCTGCGTCCGGCATCGCGCCAACGAGGGCGTCTAACTGGCCGTGACTTGTATCGAGGCGATGGTGGGTGTTATCTTTGATATCGTTCTTTGGAGCAACCTTATAAACTTAGCTCAGTTCAGCTTGATCAAGCACCTTCTTTATCAAGAAGCTCAAGAAAGTAATAACCCCAAGTAAAATCCAAAAGTACGAATGCTAAGAATTCACGTACATTCTAATCAAATACCTGTTTAGTGTCCACTATACCGATGAAACCTACAAATAAAACACGCGCAAAAGTTCACTCACCTAACCATCAATCATGGCCTACCACGGTCGGACTAAAGAGAATAGAAAGCACGAAAACTTGAATGATGAATAGACTAAGTTGGTGAAAGGAGTAACGACCAGGAAAGCTCAACAGAACATCAACAGTCCCAAGCCCATAACACTGAATAACGCTTTCTCATGCCTAGATCCTGACAAAACGGAAAGCTGAGAAGAAACAATATGATCTACAACTCGGTCAAGAAATTTAACGGTGCAACACCAGAAAACAGTAAACAATCGGAGGGACATCTAATAGAAATAAAGAAGAAGCAGTCCAAACAGGGAGGAAGGATACAAATCTGGGGAGATAGCCATGGAAGAGGAATTGCAGCACTCGTGGGGGAGCAGCTAGAACATATTCAGGTCATAGGGACTGTGAAACCAGGAGCTGGGATACAAGAGGTAATAAAATGTGCAATAAAGTCCGACTTTAACTCGCAAAACCCAACAGTAATAATCGCTGGTTCAAATGACGTAGCTAGAAATGAAAGTGTTTCAATTGCACTAACATTAAAGAAAGGTTAGGAGCCCTGACTCACACCAAAGTTGTAGTTGTTAACGTCGCCCACCAGCATGATTTAAGTAAAACCTCTTGTGTTAATGACTACATAGGGCTAACAGTGAAATTAAGAAAATTTGTAAAAGGTTCAGGAATGTAAAACTGCTAGATATTAGCAATGTCGATCGTCGGTATCATACTCGACATGGACAACACCTTAATTTTGAAGGCAAAGAATTCTTGTCCAAGATAATAGGTAGGATAATTAAACAAACAAATTAAAAAACCCATCATAGAATTGAGAGGAAATGTACAAAAATTAAATGATCGTTATTTAGGTTAGAGATATGTACCCCTAATAACTATATTGAGAAGGCCTTACAAAGTAAATTTAAAACAAGGCCCCTAGAACATAATCCTCAGGAATGCATGCAGAAATTAGGGAACCTCCCTTTAGATGAGGATATTCTGAGTGTTTTATATCAATGTACAATGTCTGAGAAACAATTTTCCCAGGAGCCAGAGAATTTTCTGGAAAATTTTCCCTGTGATGTTTCATGCATTAGTGAGAACTGGCTCTCAGAGGTTGAAGGAATTCTCTATGTTCCATCGGGGTTTGAAGTAAAGACAGGTTTTTAAAGACAGATTCGCTCATTGAGGTGTCTCAATTTTTCTAAGAAGTAATAGTCACCTAGACCACCAGGTATTAAATCTAGGAAAGTTTTGCTCAGAACAGTCATTCGAAGCAGCAGGGGTCTTTTTCTCAGGAATTAAGCTGATACCGATCTCATTCTTTCGAACCCCAGACTCAGACGAAAATACATTCGTAACTCACTGGGAACAGTTGACAGAACACATACAGAAATACAAGAATGTCTATATAATCTATGTAGGAGATATCAATATTAATGTTTTCACTCAATCAAATTGACCCAATTATGTAATATTTTATGATAACGCAACTTCTACCTTATTAATGACGAACTAACAAGAAAGGAGTCTTGATAATATTTTTACCAATATTGATAAAAATTCATTTTTATATGAGGTTGAAGATCCACTTATCTCTGACCACAGGGGGATCTGGATTAAACTTCCAATGGCAAGAACCGAGCATCATAAGAGGGAACATAGAATTTTCAGAATGTTGGGGGAAAGGAACATATAAAAACTGAGATTTATTTTATGGGACCTTAGCAGAATAATATAGGGAGGGACGAGATGAAAACGCGGATTGAGAATGCTCTCAAAACGATAGTTAATGTAGCAGAAACGAGTCGCTACCTTAAGAATGAGAAGAAGGAAGACATACTAAAAGCGGTAAGCGAACTGAGAAACTGCTTTGATGTAATAACTAATGTAGTGAATGACAAGAACAACTAAAAGACCGATCCTGGAAAAGAGGTTATGGAATACCAAAGAGATGAAATATCAGAGGGAGAAGACAGCTCGACCTCGGGACAACTAGCGCTATCTGATGGGCACAACCCAGAACCTGAAAGCAGCAGTAGCAAGCAACTACACCCATCTGACGGCGGAATACAAAGTTCACACTCATCCGAATCGATAACCCCACTCACACAGCAAAACAAAACCGTGAACAATGAAAATAAGGATCTGGCGGATATAAAAGAAAACGAGAGATATATGATGGACTTCGTAACGAACAAAATAAATATAATTATAGAAGAGAAAATAAACCAGACACTGAACAGAAACGCAATGCCTTCACGCAGAGGAAATGAAGAGGTCCATAACAATCCAGACGGAAGGGATAATAATCATAACTATAGAAGTGAATCAGAATGGACAAATGTAACAAATAAAAGAAATAAACAATCCATCAGGGGAACAAGGATACAAGAGGACGATCTACAAGCTGCAGACAAAATGGCATCGCTTTACCTAGGCAATTTGAAAGGAAATGCCACAGAAGAGATGGTTAAAAGGTACCTAGAGAGAAATGGAATCAACGACAACGTCTATTGTGAAGAACTTCACACACGAGGTAACAGCAAGGCCTTCAAAATAGGGTTTCCTTTCCAATTCCTTGAAAATACAGAACGACCGGAATACTGGCCAAACAGAACAGTCGTAAGACGATTTCGTTTTCGGAGGTCACACCGTGATGAAGGAGAAGAACTACAATAAATATACACATGTGCTCCTATGGAACATCGAAGGCATAAAGAATGCCCTACCTCTTTTCCCAACAGAGACACTAAGCAGTTATAGCGTCATCATACTGACTGAAACATTGTTAACAGAGCATTTCAACATTCAAGGATACTACGGGACTCATTCATTCGCCCGCCAGACCGAAGGAAGACCAGCAGGAGGGGTCTCCATCTTTCTCAAACCGAATTTAGGAACAATAAAAGAAATAATAAAAAAAGAAAACACAATTATAGTAAAAACCACCCTACTATCAATCATAGTCATGTATGCTCAACCGCAAATGTCAATAGAGGACATAATCGAAAGAATAACAGAGGTCTTATCGCAAACAAAATTAGATGATAGAGTAATCTTCGCAGGGGACCTAAACGCAAGAATAGACAAACCAATCATTTAAACGGAACTGATTAAGGAGACACTGGAAGAAGCAGGCTATGTCCTTATTAATATCCCCAATATGAAGACATACATTGCCCCGAATGGAACCAGCGCCATAGATCTAGTCTTCTACAGAGGAACAGACATTTAAAAACTCAGTTAAAAAGCACTATGGACTTCAGCCATGGCCCCAATTAGGAAACATCTACCAATCTCGACTACCTTTGAAATCTTCTGCCAAGACCAACTACCCATACCGCCAAGGAATAAAATATCCGGGAAACTAGATATAGAGAAACTAGGGCATATCAGCGAAGAAATAGATAAAGCAAAACAATTAATTCAACGGCATGAATTAACTGAAGCAGTGGAAATATGTACAAGAACCCTTCAATCATATCAAACTCAAACGAAAGTAAGGATATCACAACCATGGTTCAATAAAGACTGTTATAATGAACGGAAAAAGACCCTGCTAGCACTACATCGAGCGAAGGGCACATCGGCACCGAATCACCTGGTACAATACGCCGAACAAAGAAGGAAATATAAATCCCTAATCAAAAAGAGGAGAACGGATTATATTGAAGAAGATGCCAAGAGACGCGCTGCAAACGCTCAAAATGACCCATTCCTAATGCTTAGGAAACCAAAATCACCAGTAACGAGCAATATCTCCATGGAAACATGGGAAAACCATTTCAGAAGCATTCTGAATCATCAATACCAGTCAACAGCGTTTGAATTAACTCCAGTAACAATGACAGTAAATTACACCCCCATAACAAGACAGGAAATTATTGATACAATAACAACAGCAAAAAATGGAAAAGCCCCCGGTCCTGACAGCATCTGCAATGAACACCTAAAAGACTCTCTGCCTGTCATGCTAGACTACTGGGTAGAACTATTCAACACATGCATACTCACTGGGGAAATCCCAGAGCAATGGAGGTCGTCAACAATCAAAGTGATGTTCAAGAAAGGAGAAACTGATGACCCTGATTCATACCGAGGTATAGCTCTCGAAAATACATCCTTCAAAGTATTCATGAAAATCTTAACAAACAGGCTTACAGAAGAAATAGATTTCCAGATACCGGAGTCAATTCGGCTTCCGAAAGGGAAGAAGCACATTACATGCCGTGAAATATCTAATTGAAAGAGCCCAGGATACAATGAGGCACCCAGGAAAGAAATACTTTGTGGTCTTCGTAGACTACCGTAAGGCTTTTGACCTCATTGACAGAGTGACGCTCGTCCGGAAACTCCATCACCTAATAGGGGCTACTCATCCGTTAGTAATCATAATCTCGAATATCACCAGATATAACTATGTCCAAATATCAGATAGCATAGCCCTATCCAAAAACATAACCCAAACAAACGGAATCCTACAAGGAGATCCAATCAGCCCAATATTATTCAACATCATGACAGCAGATATCACAGAAGTAATCATAGATACATCAGCATCACTTTTACTTTATGCGGACGACATGGCAATAGGTTCAGAAAACATAGAAGAGCTCCAAGAGGTCCTCAACAGGCTCACATCATGGACAGAAATAAATGGCCTACAAATTAACCACAGCAAAACCAAACAGATGACCTTCAGGAAAGGAGGAAGGCATTCACTTAAAAACACAATGACTCTTCACAACAAACCACTAGAAGTAGTGCCGAAATTCAAGTACCTCGGAGTCACCTTCCAAACTACTCTAACATCCTACAATATCCACGTTAAAGAAAGAGCGGCCGCAGCAATAAAAGCCATCTACCACATCGAACAACCTCAACAAATATCATTGGGTACAGCAATGCTACTGTTCAGAACAGCCATATCACCAATAGCAACCTATGGGATTAGCATTACCTGGGAAAAACTCACACTCAGCGACCTGATGATAATAGAAAAAGTCAAGGCCCGATATCTTAAGAGGATTTTAGGCATAGGAAAGTCTGCCCCTTCAAGGTTGACATATGTATTAACTAAGGAGGACTACTTCATCGACGACATCAAAATACAGTTTTACCTACCAAACACCAAAGCCTTTGAGAATGCACGCCGAACCTTAAATGAGAAACGAAATCCCATTTGGTCCGACTTTTACTCCACAGATGCCATAATGACAGAAGAGTGGAAACAAGCTAATTACGAGCTACGACACGTAATAACACGTTACGCCACCCATGGATTTCACTATAGATTTTACAAAACCAAGAATTTCCACCAACCGAATGAAGACTGTGTGTTTGTGACCTGTGCAACGATCATTGTGAAAGGTACCACGCACAAAACTGCAAAATGAGGACAACCTCAATAATAAGACTGGCATTAGCATAATTGATCATGTATGTACAAATATGTATTTGCACATTGTGCGCTTTTCTTTTAATACTTTTATGAGAAATGGACTGGGAGTAAAGGGTTGTAAATTGTAACAATGTAAATGAAGCTTTTACACATTTTTTGTCAATATTTAGCTTTAATCTTAATAAATACTGCCCTAAAATAAACAAGGTATTGAATAACCAAAATAACTTGAAAAGGAAAAAGACCTGTAAATGGTTCACTCCTGAACTTGCAGCTCTTAGGAAGTTTATCATTATCCTTCATAACAAAGCCAAACTCCATGTGAGATTTATGCTGGACAAAGCGGAGGGAGATAGGTTTTTCTCCAGGTACTCCGGCTTTCCCTATCCAAAATTTCAATCCAGCAACACTCTCACCTGTCATTTCATTTGTCATTCATTTAATCATTGCCCCAAGGGAGTGCAACAGGCTTCAGTAGCCAGCACAGTTCATGTCCTCGACACTAGATGGGGGCTTCATTCATCATTCCATTCCCTGACCCGGTCGGTCGACTGAAAGCAGGCTGTGGATTTTCAACAAAGCCAAACAGGGGAACCAGGAAGGTAAAGATAGGTATACCATACCAGGGCAAACCAAGCCTATAGAAGGAAAATTAAGGCAACAAAGATAAGAGCCATTGAAAATGTTATCAATACTTCTAAAAATAAGTGTAAGGCTGCTTGGACAGTTATAAACAACGAATTAGGAAAAAAAAGGAAGAGGGAATCAGCGACTATTGCACTAAATGAGTTTTTTGTAAATAACGTAAAAAACATTACCCCCACATACAAGTTTCATTAAACATATAGGGATAGATTGAGCAATCATACCTCAGCTATTACTAGGGTTTTACATTTTAGTTGGGAACAAGTTACCCCTAGCGATGTGTCCAAAATAATAGCAGAATTGAGTAACTCCAAAACCGAGGATCATTACGCTCTAAGGCGTTACTGAAACAAATTTCAGACACAATACTGATTACTTTAACTTATCTCATAAATTACATTCTTAAGGAGGGAATCTTTACAGACTGTCTAAAAATGACTATCACTGTTTCAATCCATAAGAAAGGAGATAGAGACTATCGAAATAACTACAGACCTCAGTAATACCTTCGACACTATTTCCTGTGAAATTTTATTTTCTAAGCTAAAATACTATGGAATTAATGGCCTACAGTTATCAATAATGAAATCGTACCTTGATAATAGAAGAAAAATGGTCGTAATTGAAAACCAATTATCAGACATACTCAAAATTTAAACCGAATTTATTCAAGGATCAGTAATCGGCCCGTTTCTTTTTTTTTAGTGTATATTAATGACTTCCCACATAACCTGCCAGGCAAATCTATTCTATATGCTGACGACATCACCTTAATGACATCGGATGAAAATCTGAAAACTTTACAGGACGAAAACGCAGGCATGGTAGAAATCTCCACCACATGGTTGCACAGCAATACATTGGTGTTAAATAGAAATAAAACAGAAGCTATATATTTTTACTTGAGTAAGTTGAAACCACAAGTGACGGAAAAGATAACCGTTAAGCTACTAGGAATTTATATAGATCCCAAATTGAACTGGAGTAATCATATGCAACAAGTAGGCTATGTAAGAAACTGTCAAGAGTAATTTTCTTATTGCGCAAACTTTCTTTGTAACTATGCTGTACAATATAAAACCCTTGACATTTTGTTCATAGCCAATGAACACATGTTCAGCTGCCCTGGGCTCAAATTTACCCTTCTTCTGAGCTAGCCAAACTCTCCACCCAAATACATGCAATCTCAAATAATCATCTTGTGACACATCTCCCCCTTTCCATAATGTTGCAGGTACACAGAGATGGACATAAACTTATTATCACACAAGCAGTGTTGGCTGCCTCAGCCCCAAATTTATTTGGCATACCTGACTCGACCTTATCATGTCACCTATCACTCTGTTAAATCTTTCTGCAATTCCGTTTTGATGGGGCGAGAGAGGCACTGTGCATCTGTGGACAATCAATACCCCTCTCTGCTAAATACTCCTTGAACTCATTACTGTAATACCCCCCCCCCCCCCCCCCCCCAACATCCGTTTGGAATGCTTTCAGTTTGTTGCCATGAAACAACTCTGCCACCTCTGCCTTGTACTGTTTAAATTTAAAAAAAGCATCTCTTTTTCTCTTCAATAATTTCACAATAGCATACCTACTATAATCATCAATAAAACTTAAGAAGTTTCGTGCACCCGCATTAGACACAATAGGCAGACACATCAGATCACTGCGAACTCAGTCCAAGGGTTTTTCAGACTTTCTTTCACTTTTCTTAGGTACACTAGTTTTAGTAAGTTTACTTTGAATACAAATAGAACATACAGTCTGCTCCTTACTATCAATCTTTACATTTTCCAGTCCTGGAATTTTCTCAATGGCATTAAAGTGAACAAGCCCCAATCTACGATGCCATGTACTTGCACTCCTCAATGCCACGGCTTTAATCGAACCATCAGTGCACTCATACGCAGTCTTTCTCACAATAGCTGCCACCTGACCACCCGAAATAACATCAGCACTTTCAAGCACATACAATCCATTTCTCCCAATTGCAGTAAATACAGAATTATTTTCTTTGGTCGCTTCAGCTTTGTCGGACAAGAAACATACATTTATATTATGTGCAGTAAGCTTAGCTACAGATATCAAATTAAATCGAAGTTCAGGTATATACAATACATCCTACATTAACAAAGTACACCCCACATTCACATCAGACAGCACAAGTGACACAGTTCCCTTCCCTTCAACAATAGTAGAACCCTTTTCAAAACTGACACGACCATTTAAAGGAACAAAGTTTTCAAACAATTCTTTCCTGATAATGATTACTTTATGACTACATTGCACATTCACTTACACATGCTACAACATGACCTTTATTGTTAATTATCTTGCCATTACCACTGCTTTCAACTTTTTCACTCTTACCATTTCTACAGTCAGAAGCCCAATGTCCCATTTTACCACATTTCTTGCAGTGGACTGTTAGACAATATTTTCTGATGTGGCCTGTTTGATTGCACTTGAGGCAGACCCTTTCCGTTGCCCTACCTTCACTCTGGTTGGTCCTGTTGGGGCTCTGCTTGTTCAGGATACTGGTACTCTTGAAGTGCCTGCCGATCTTGGTCTTCGCTGCTAACGCCACCGCCTCGGTCTGGTGCCGTCTCCTTCTCTCTTCATCAAGCATTCGGCCCTTCACCAATCTTGTAGTTAGGTTTTCTTCTTTGAGTACATTCTGGATGAACACCTCGTACTCTTTGGCAGGCAAACCAGCGAGGAATAAATTTGCCAACAATTCATCAGTAAGCCCGATTCTTCCTTTCTTTACTTTCTTGTTCAGTCTTTGTATATTAGCTGTGTACTCCTGCATTGTCATATCTTCGGTCTTGGAGACATTGAACATTTCCTTGAGAGATTGCAATGCATGAAATTTTGTTGAGGTTGTATGAATTTCCCCTAGTAACCTCCAACCAGTCTTTGCTAACACACAGTCCTCAATATCTAGTAGGAAGTCGTCACCACGCTCCAATACAGTATCGGGAGTGCCGATCAATTAATTCTTTGCTGATCGGCACTAAACGGTTCTTCATATTTTGGATCAATCGCATTACAACAGTTCTTTTCAACCATAAATGCCTGAACTCGCATATGCCATGCACAATTATTTCCATTCTCCAGTTTCGGAATATGCAATGTCAAATCTGATGCTATGTCTGCCATCCTGCCACCAGTTGTTTTCGGAACAATTAATCAGTCACAATCTTCGTTCACTTTCAAATAATTCCAATCGCACTGGGCCCGTAACCTGTTAGGTTTGTTGATAGGGCAGTGGAATTATACATTTAGTGTTGATACATACAGTTTATTATTATTATTATTATTATTATTATCTTGATTGGTCACATTGGACCACTTGAGTCGTTCCACAATCACTTCTGCTTGGTTCTTGTGCTCTTTCCAATACTTTTTCATTCTTTCAGATCGGGATTTTCTCAACTCATCTGAAATCTCCATAGGCTTTCTATGTGTCATTTCTGCAGAACATTTGTGAGTTTTAAGAATGGTGTTAATTTTATTTTTCTCCTCGGCATCTGTTATCTTGAGTCCAACTGCTTTGAGATCTTGTTGGATTTCTTGGATCCATTTTCCTCCAGTTTTCTTTCCTAGATTTCTCATCACCAGTTGGCGTACAATTCTGTTTTCTGGAAGCCGTAAGATGTGAAAAAAAATGAAATTCTTTTCTTCTTCATTGTGCTGGTGATTGGATCAATCTCACGATAGACAGTTTCATTTGGGAGAATCCTCCAGACTCCCTCAACCTGATATTTTTTATTTATGCACGTTCTAATGATTCTTCTTTCCGTTTTGAGGAGCTGATTAGTTCTTTGTTCATTTTTAATTTGGAACAGTGTTTCACAAGCATAAGTGAATATATATACTAATATAATAAAGCTGAAGAGTTTGTTTGTGTGTTTAATCTCTGGAATTACCAGTCGGATTCAAAAAGTTCTTTTGTATATGATAGCCAGATTCAAGAGGAATAGTTTAGGCTATGTAGCATTAGGCTACACCTCTCATGTAACCTTAATGATGGATTTTTGTTCAGTAAGTTGGAAGAACAAGCACTCCCGAACAGCTTTATCCGCGTGCGCTGGCGTTATGGTTAGTGATCCGTACAGCGTTTCACCGATCTGAACCAAAATTTGTATACTTACCCCTTTGGAACCCTGCGGGTAACACCGTCCACTTTAAATTTCGGACAGACCACTCCGTTCGCTGCATTTAGGCCCTTTGGCACAAATCTGCACCGTTTCACCGATCTGAACCAAATCTGGATATATACCCATTAGAACCCCGCGAGTAACAATGTCTACGGTACATGCAATTTATGACAGACCAGTCCACTCCCTGCATTTAGGCCCTTTGGCACAAATCTACACCTTTTCACCGATCTGAACAAAAATTTGTATACTTACCCTTTGGAACCCTGCGAGTAACACTTTTTACATGAAATTTCGGACAGACCAATCCATTCCCTGCATTTAGGCCCTTTGGCACAAATCTACACCGTTTCACCGACCCGAACCAAAATTTGTATATTTACCCTTTGGAACCCTGCGAGTAACACTGTCTGCATGATATTTCGTACAGACTACTCCAATCCCTGCATATAGGCCCTTTGGCACAAATCTGCACCGTTTCACTGATCTGAACCAAATTTTACATATTTACCCTTTGGAAACCGACGAGTAACACTGTCTGCTTGAAATTACAGACAGACCACTCTATTCCCTGCATTTAGGTCCTTAGGCACAAATCTACACGGTTTCACCGATCTGAACCATATTTTGTATACTTACCCTTTGGAACCCTGCGGGTGACACTGTCCACTTTAAATTTCGGACAAACCACTCCATTCCCTGCATTTAGGCCCTTTATCACAATCCACACCGTTCCTACTAATTGCACATAATTTTACATACACATTGAAACCCTGCTGGTAACACTGTCAACTTGATATTTTGGAAAACGCTCTCCATTCCCTACATTAAGAATAACAGACAAAATGAACATGAAAACCACGTATTAAGGCCCTAGAACCATTCATGTCCATAGTAGTGTAACTGTAAGAGTATTTTAATAAGTCTATTGTTGACTGGCAATTTGGGCTGCATCACGTCACCCCTACCAGTGTTCTGGTGCAGAATTGTGAAAATACAGTAGTTAAATCTTGCACTGCTTATAAATTGCAGTCACGGGGAATAATTAGTGCTAAAGATTTCTTAGGCCCCTTAAAACAGTTATCATCATGAAAATATTATGCATCTGTATAAGTGCAAGGGTGTTGGTGCAGGACATTGAGGTTATCAGCTGCAATAAGCTTTGCTGCTTTCAAATTTACTTTCATTTATTCCGAACCTTATTGTTGAGCGCTATGTGGCGATAAATGATACTATTGCTACCTCAGGAGCTCGGGACAGCCAAAGATTTCCTAAGTGTTCTGATTATTTTCCTACGGCGTTATGCGACAAAAGACGGCACAATTGGTCTCTACATTTCTAACAGCCAATGAGATATAGGCCCTAGGCAGTGTCTTTTATTTCACTTACTTCTCTTCCCAATCTTAAAAAAAAAAAAATTGTAAATTACATGTGTCAGTGCTGTAGTTAGTTAATAGCCGTTTCCCTATTCATTATTATCATTATTACCACTACGGGAAAATGACCTAAATGTTACGTCCATTATACTGTACTATCACCCCCACTACAACAACCACCACCACCACCACCACCACCACCATCACCACCACAAAAAGTTATATTTTTAAAATATTTCTTTTCCTGTTAGTTTAAGTATCATGTGCCACTTCTGTAGTAGTATTCAATATCATCCATAAAACAAATAAATCCACCGGTCGAAGCCAGGCACTACCGTACTGCTAGTATGTGAATACAACTGTTAGGCTACACATTACCATCCACCACATAACACTGGTGTATTCCTTGGAATACACTGTAAGACAGAGTGAGCTTTTGCTGCTCTTTGCTTTATTTCATTCCTTCCTTTTTCGCAAACACCAACAGTGATTTCCTGGGTTTTCTTTGTTTAAGCACTTTGCTTATATTACCTGCAAGTCTGTTCTAGATATATATCTTCCATGATCAACTTAGCATCATCTAGCAGCGAATCTCTGAAGTTCCTCAATTTTTCCGTGTACAAGAGGATTTCCTTAACAATCTAGCCATGAGATCTCGTCGCTATCGCCAGCTATCATCTCCGTGATCAAGAGGACTTCGTCTACATACCCATCCACCAGGCTTCGCTAGTGACGCCTGCTATCAACTCTTTGAAGACCATTTCATCAAGATACTTAATTTTTGTCATGTTTGTCATTCTTATGTATATTCCTTTGTCTCCTACCCCCACTCTTTTTCCTTCCCTGGTCCCTCCGCGCTTCGTTGAGCTGGTCTCACTTGTGCTTCAGTCGTCAAGACCTCCAGTTGGAGCCTAACTAGGGCTCGTCTCCTCTCCTCGAGAGACAAACTTTTGATTCGGACGCCATGTCCAGATCTTAACTAACGGTCGCCTGGATCGCCTACCACAGAAATGAGCTAAGTACAATGTTCTTCATATTTTAATCGCTTTTAATTAGCTATACGCTTTTAATACCGTTCTATAGACAGTGAGAAGTTGCTAAATGCTGTGCAATTGCAATCTTCGCGGGATTTTCGATGTCAGGCTTTGTCTATCTAAGACAGCTAATCTTGTAAAACGAAGCAGCATTTTTTGTGTATATTAACTGAGAATGAGCTCTCACACCGTGGGCTTCTTATTAAACTAAATACTGTCTATAGAAAACTTAGCTCGTTCCACCGCTGGACTTTATGTACCCAATTCAACAGTTATGATTGTTCTGGAATGTTCCACGCCAAACAATTCATCTACAAGCTAAACCTTCTAGTATTTTCCACTCACATATGGAAATACTTTTTCTAACCAAGGAATTTTCTTTATGAACAGCTAATCAACACATAATTTGTCTTCCTTCGTGGGTATTCGTCCGCTGCAGTCAACTATAACCTACAAATTTTTCAACGCAATAGACTCAAACCAAAATACAACTAGTTATTTTACACCACCACAATAACTTTCCTTTCTATAAACTTTCTGTGCTAAAATAGTGAACTTTTCAACCACGTCAATAGACTATAGTGAAACCAGTGCTCGTTCAACTTCTCATCCGCGCCGCTCTCGTCCGAGAAAAATAAATTAGGCCAAGAACTTTCTCCACAAAGTTCCTATTTCCTCTTCCTTAACCACTCTTTACTAACAAATTAGATTAATCTTTAAATTTATGTTTATTTCAATGAGGCCTCGCCAAACCATAGGCGCCCTCCCAATTTTTCTTCATTTATAACTTATTCATTCTGCTTAAATATCAGCAGTTAGAAACTGCCTATCAATCTATTTTCTTTTCTTGCTAGTACAGGAATTGTTTATGTTCTAAGTACTCAACTTTTCATTAATCTCGTTGATCCAGGTTTCACGAAAGGGTAACTTGCCCTATTTTTCCTCGTGATCCTGCTTAAACATAGAAGTTCTGGAAACTTCTTCTCAATTTTTCTCTTCAGGTTTCACAATAAGTGACCTGCCCTGTTTGTATAAATTAAAATCGTAATTACTGCATTAATATAAGAAGTTATAGAAACTTCTATTTAATTTCTCTCTCTTTTGTTGTTGTTATAATTTCGAAGCTGTTATTTGTTCATACTTTTTAGATGCCCATATAGGAATTCTTAAAGTATTGTTTAACTTTGATTATGTTAATTATCTTTAAATTTTCAATTTGTTAATCTTAGCACCATTTTAAAATCTTATGCAGATTTTAGTGCTTATAAAAGGTTCCAAACAAAAAAAAATGTCAATTGCCTAGTGCAAACTTTAAATAATTTAGGAGGTCTGAGACCTCAATGGTTTAAAAAATCAAATTATACATTTGTCTTCCCCGACTCTTCCTACAGGCTTACACCCTCTTTAAAAAACTCACAAATCAAATTAATAACGGTTCCACTATTTGTTGCATTTGAGCAAGAACTCTTAGTCACAAACTTATTAAAGTCGCTCTTAGCTTTTATAGCTAATTCTAACTAGCCAGTAAGGTAAATATAGCTCCCTCCGCCAGCTTCCTGCTTGTTGAGACTTTCTCTATAACTTATGGTTGTTTTTCCAAATTTAAGTTTTTCTCATTGTCTAACTTTTAGTCGGCGCATGCTGGATAAAAGCTTAGCCATTCTTAAATGCAACTATTGGTGCTCTTACCAAAATTATTCCTAAGGGTATAATTGCTTCATCACTACCCTTCTTGGAAACATTCGGTCGTTCCTTAGAAATTCTACAATTTCAAGAACTAAAACATCACGGCTAATTCAAATTATTTGCATTCTTCAAAATATTTGTTTAAAACAAACTTTTTTGAAAGGATACATAGTAAACTCATCATTTCTTTCTTTGCCAGACCATCACCCTTCCACATAGTAGTCGAATCTTGGCTTGGAAGGGAAGGTACTATCAAATCTCGCCGGCAAATAGCTCCAGCCGCATTTCCCGTTAGCTACGTCCAGGTCCATACCCACTTTAGGTGTTTCACGGGCTTAGCGGTGACACTCGTCTCTAAACATTGTCTTTGTTTGGTGTTGGACTCTCGTCCTATTATCCACACTTGTTCCTTAGTCCGAAACCCACTTCCTTTAACTTCTCTCTTCATCTTCCCTTGTGGGTAAGGTTAATTCCTAGCAAAAACCTACTCAAACACCAGCTTGTTCTATCTGCACTCACGAATACAGAGCAATATAGCTCTCAGCATGACCTGCTCACAATTGACTGACGACTCTCTCAACAGCCGCCGACACAAGAGAAATAAAACAACAAATTGCACTGCACGCTTGCTACATCGCGCCACCAAACAAGGATGCAATCAACCCCTGGCGGTCAATTCAAATCAAATCCACATCTGTTGGAGATACTGGCAATACATATACCAACAGTATTGGGATCAAAACTTATAATCCAAGTGAATCCATTTATTAATCTCATGTAGGTTAATTTCAGGTTTAAGGAAACACCCATTACATTTGGGTATAATTGTGTTGACCGTCTGAATAGCATTAAATTCAACATAGTGGCCCAGTTTTCCGTCCATAGGTTCCATCACAATTTATGTGGTATTAAGTCTTACCATGACCCAGGACCACAGTGTATCAGTCTCAGATGTGGTAACCACTGTGACAGGTACCATACATCAAGCTGAAGTCAGTGTATGGAATAGCTTGTAAAATTGTGTACAAAAGATTAATGCTTACTCTTTGCACACTGTGCGCAATAAATCATAATTATATTAACACAATGAATGATTTCAGATACTGCACGTCAGCTACACATCTACATATCCATATTTGGATACAGGTATAATTTGTTCATATATAACTAATGCCCGCAACAATTAATGTTGTCCTTTATTGTTAGAGAGGTGAATTTTTGAGTGACTCAGTTTCTTGAAGTGATTCCGGTATCCTTATATTATTTTTAAATATATCTTAACGAAAATCTTTTTTCAAACCTAACCAATTTATTCTTATTGAAAGCACAGAGAATAACTTAATGTCTTACTTATCTGGCTTAGTTCCTCTGATTTTACCCTTCTGATTGACAGCACCAATCTCTTCATCCTAAACAACAAAATCAAGATAATATGTTGAGTCAGGATAATCTGCAATAATTCATTACAAATTAGAATTATAAGATTGTGAATAGTTTTTAATTTTAGAAGGATCTCTGAAAGATCAAAAACAAGCAGGTCCACAACATTTTTTCCCACTGTATAGTTTAAAGATGTATAATGAGATTTATGTTTGAGGGATTATGTTGATTCAGATCAACATATTGAACAAATATAACTCCGCAATCAGATAGAACAATATAACATGAAGAAATAGTCTTATGATATACTTATGACATTAATAGCCACCCTAAAATAAAATTTATTTATAGTACTTTGCTTTAAAACAAGTAAGGGCCTATAACCTAGATGTTGTGACCCTTAAACAAGAATTATCATCATCATCATCATTAAAAGAGGTAAGCAGGAATTCTTGTTATACATGTCACAACTGCAATCACGATTGAAAATGAAGTACCGGTACAGTAAAATATTTAGGTCTTGCAATTTAATAAACAATTCGAGGCAACCAAATAAATACCTTTTTGGAAATATGAGGGTCTAATTATGAGACTGGTGAATATTGAATTAACATTAGCTGTTCCAATTCACAAACGTTCGTCAAAATTCCAAAACCTATCTTTTGCCAGTCACATATGAATGATTTCAGGTTTGTCAGCCATCGAAAAAGCATGGGTTTCAATTTATTTCAGAGGAAAAGAATACTATTTCCTAATCTTACATCTTTTTGTATCATTTAGGAACTTGGACATTGTGTTTATTAGCCTTATGTGCTTAGAAGTGTTAGGAATTTGTCAGGTAAACTGCGTTATTATAGCGTATGTACTAGTGTGTGCATTTGTAGTCGAAGCCACAATTGAGCGTCCTGATGCCAGCTAAAATCTTGAGGGTGAAAACGATAATTCCACACTCCGGATGGATGTTTGAAAGTTTAAGTTGTTCTGATTCAAACCATGCCATTTTCTCTTCCTAGCCACCTCACAGACCTCATACATGAACAAATCAATTCACAAAATGTTCATCAGTTTTCATGTTCATCTTATACTAACAAAGCAAGGCTAAGGGAATACAGTCCCTCACTGAATAAAATTCTACTAAACATCATTGCAAGAATATTTTCTGGAGTTATTGGATAGATAAAACTGACAACTATAATCACCTGCAATTGAAGCTCCTCCTTGACTATACCTTCTACACTTGGCTCAGGAGAGAAAAGGCCTGGCTCCCTTTTTATCTCTATTAAGTCACCTGGATGCAGCGACACTTTGAGCTCCTGAAAACATGCAATTTATTAAAAGATCATTCAGACTCTGATATAGGTCGGTTTCTGCAGCCATCTAAATAAATCAAATAGTGGTTTATTTTTGAAAATAACACCCCTCCCCTAAGGCTGACATGTATTGACTGAATTCTGACGGTAGACCGAACCAATTACACCACTAACAGCTCGTGCCCGAAAGTAGCTCATTTGAGAGTTTTTGATGTAATGGCTAAAGCTGAGGAGCCATATAGTAATTCCCAATAGTCAAAACAGCGCTCAGTCAATGCTACTCAAGGTAAAATATGTTCATATGGTCCTTCATAGCATAAGCTCACCTCAGGACACGTACTTGTACACATGTTGAGGTTCCTTTGTGTTACATCACTCTGGTATATGACAAGGCTTCAGATGATGATATAATAAGAATAATGATATGGTTTCAGCTACCTGGATTTGAAGTCTAATTTTGACATTTACTGTACCGGTACCCTGATTGGACGCAATTGCAGCTGAGGGTTAGTTAGTTTTGTCTTGTAATCAGCAATTATGAAATGAGATATCATTTACAGGCCAACATTGTATGATCCAAACTGCCGTGTATTTTTTCATGTCCTTCAATAATCCACTTGCCTTGAACGGTAATCGAACTCTCTATCTCAGTTTATCTCCATCGCTGAACCACCGAGGAAACTACTATGATTCATGATAATACAATCTACTCTTTAATAATATTTCGATATGCATAATCCACGGTGTTTGGCTGAATCCAAAGCATATTAGGATTATATAAAAAAAAACTGTATATTACCAAAAAAAGAAAAGGTTGACAACTGAGGCAGCTACATTCAATGAACTCTCTTTTTCCTTGGTAACTATTTGTTCTAATTGATATACGCAAGCTAGATTTACTTACCAGCGTCTGATGGAGAAATTACAGTAAGACAACAAATAAAATATGCATACAAAGTTCATAAATAACAGTTAATATATTCTAGGACCAAATAAATAGTAACACTCATTTTAAAACTGACTGAATTCTAATCCAACCTGCTTCCTCGAATACAAAAAAATTCATTGCAACCCACTAATCTAATCACAACTTCTTGTTTAGTTCTAAACACATATTGCACCGCTGTAGGAAGTTCTGGTACACTCGCTGTAATTCGTCCACACTGATATTTTGAATCAGTGCAGTTCTCGCGAGCTTCCCGAGTACGGTGCGCGGATTGTTTCTGTACGGTATACCTTTCGTTTGAGGTTCCTCCACAAGTAAAATTCGCACAGTGCTGAAACTTGTGAACAAATTTACTGCAAACTTCTTCTTGAGGAGATAAGTTTACCCTAGGAAAATTCAATGTTTTGTTCTATACCTAACCAGGTGCACGTGATACGAGGTAGGCTACGGTACTTCACAGCAAGTCTTAATTATCACGACTAAGATACAGGGTCATTATGTGTGTGTGTGCCAGTAAACACGCAAGCTAAGCCGGCTGTGACTAGCGCAGATCGCGGCCGCGAGCACCCAGTCCAGCCGGCGGTTGGTGTGCTCCACTGACTCTTATCGTTAGTTCACACATGTTTTTTCATTCATATGTGCGTGTATTTGCAAAGCTTAGACGGTAGTGTTGCACGTTTAGTGAGTGTTGTGATTACTGTGATTGTTGGTCATGCCTAGACACCAATTCTCATTGCGCGAACGTGTGTATATCCATAATTCGTATATGAAAAGCAGAGAATCTTGTTCTGAAACAAGACGAAAATTTTGAATCATGATTCCAGGAAGACCTGTGACTAATGCCAGTACAATTAGGAGGCTCGCTAAACGATTCAAGGAAACAGGCTCCGTAATTAATAAAAGAGTTGACAGACATTCCTTCATCAAAAGATGTCAGGTGTGGGTTACAAGAGAGGGATGACATTTTCAGCATCGCCTATGAGCTCTGTAAGTACACATTGAACATGTTAGGTTAAAGTGTGATAGTGGGCACCGACCGCCGGCTGGACCGGGTGCGCACGGCCGCGATCTGCGCTAGTCACAGCCGGCTTAGCTTGCCGTGTTTACTGGCGCGCACACACATAATGACCCTGCATCTTGCCAAATGCGTATGTAATAAATGCATTCAAGGCTTCACGGCGTGCTGTGGTAATTAGCATAGGCTATAAATGTGACAGTGAGTCATTGCAACATGCCCGCGGCACGGCTATGAAATTGGGCAAGGATGTGGAAGGAAGCGGCCGTGGCCTGTCAGAAGGTACTGCCCCAGCATTTGCCTGGTGTTGAAAATGGGAAACCACGGAAAACCATTTCGAGGACAGCTGACGGTGGGGCTCGAACCCACGCGTCTACCGAGTCAGCAGAGAGCTTGGCCCCTTGACCTAACGCAGTGCTTTAGCCCGCGTAGCCACTACTGTCGGTTCCTCAGGACTTCAAAATGTACCACTCCATGGGCAAGTACAATAACACATAAGACTGGTGCATCGGACAACATATGTTTCTACACCCATCACATGACATTCGCTGATGGCTGTCCCCACAAGAATTGACAACGAGGGACACCAATAATCTTAACAAACTACTGTAGCGTATTTGTTTACGTCTCGAATAATAAGTAACGGTAATTAAATTTCAATATACAAGAGACTAGATAGTACTTAAGATGTCTTATCGAATGTGCGGTTTCTTCAGGAAATAACGGCAGGCCCGGCTCGCATTTGATGAAGTACGAACCCTCCATAATGTTCAGTTATCTGCTACAAATGAATGAATATGAATGAAACAAAGCTAGGAGTGGTAGAAATTTACAAGTGGTATACCTTTGTATACAATTTTTAAACTACTGAAATTAACGATATTACCTGAATGAATAGTCGGGGAAAATATCTGGAGATTATGCAATAATAGATATTTACTCCTCCGCTGTCTGAGGCCCACCCAGCCATCCCTAATAGGGTCACGACTTATATAGTTGAAATTGCAGCTCTGACAGCCATCTTTGTCAAAGAGTCAATAATGCCAACCCCACGTATTCGGAACTAGCCTATATCGCATCCGGCAGACCAATGGTTTTCGCCTGGATCAATAATGGTTAGGTAGTGCGTCCATGGAGGCCACGTTAGCTAATATATAACACCCCTGGTTTTTGTCGAGCACAGTGGGGGTTAACATCACAGAAGTGACAAAGAGGAAATCTGACATTCTACGGATCGGAGCGTGGAATGGTAGAAGTCTGCTAGGCAGTGGAAGGTTAGAAAACTTAGAAAGGGAAATGGATAGGTTGCGGTTAGATTTGGTTGGGATTAGTGAAATGCGCTGGCAGGAACAGCAGGACTTTTGGTCAGGAGACTATAGAGTCATTAGCACTAAATCAAACAAACGGCTATGCGGGGGTAGGTCTCATATTACTGTAAGTAGGAAATTTGGACAGCGGGTGGAATCTTATGAACAATATAGTGAACGGATAATTGTAGCAAACGTCAATACAAAACCTACGTGCATCACAGTGGTACAAGTCTATATGCTTACCAGTCAAGCTGATGATGAAGATGAAGCAAAGGTCTACGAAGAAATAAATGAAATTCTCAGGTATGTCAAGGGTGATGAAAATGTTATAGTAATGGGAGATTGGAATGCTGTGTTAGGAAAAGGAAGAGAAGGGAAGATTGTAGGAGATTTCGGATTGGGTGAAAGGAATGATCGAGGAAGCAGGCTGATGGAATTCTGCACGGAGCATGAGATGGTCATAGCTTGCTCCTTATTTAATAACCACAATAGAAGAATATACACATGGATGAGACCAGGAGATACAGGGCGTTACCAAATCGACTTCATTATGGTCAAGCAGAGATTTCGAAACCAGATTTTGGATTGCAAAACATATCCCGGTGCTGACATAAACTCTGACCACAATCTGGTGTTTTGAAATGCAGATTAAAGTTGAAGAAACTGAAGAAAAGTCAAAAGCCAAAAAGGTGGGCAATAGACTGACTGAAAGAGAAGGAAGTAAACAAAAGATTCAGGAAGAGTATAAAGGAAGGGCTAATGAAAAACCCTAAACAAACTTCAATTGCAGATGAATGGGCACTTTTGAAGAAAGAAATAACAAAATCTACAGAGGAAAACATTGGTAGGAAAGAAAGAATAGGTAGAAAACCGTGGATAACTCAGGATATACTAGATTTAATGGATGAGACACGGAAACATAAGAATGTAAGAGATGAAAAGGGGAAAGCAGAATACAGACGTCTGAGAAATGCGGTTAACAAGAAGTGCAAGGAAGCGAAAGAAGAATGGTTGAAAGAGAAATGTGAAGGTATAGAAAATTGTCTGAAATCAGGAAAAGTAGATACAGCTTAACGAAGGATTAAGAATACTTTTGGGGAAGAGAAGACTTAAGTGCTGTAATATTAAGGACACAGATGGAAAGACTCTAACAGGTAGGGAGGAAAAGGTTGAGAGATGGAAAGCTTACACAGAGTGATTGTATAAGGGAAGGGAGATTGAGAGTCATGTAATGGAAAGGGAAGAGGAAATTGATGAGAATGTGAAAGGAGATTTAATATTCAGATCCGAATTTGACAGAGCATTGGAAGACTTAAGAGGGAACAAAGCACCGATTGAGTTGCTACGCTGCAGAGGTGATGATGGTCTGGTCAGGTTATTTCACTTGGTGTGTAGGATTTATGAGACAGGTGGGGTACCCTCCGATTTCAAAAAGAATTATCATCCCTATACCAAAGAAAGTAGGAGCCGACAGATGTGAAGATTACCGTACAACCAGCTTGATTACTCATGTTTCAAAGATCCTATCTAGAATAATTTACAAGAGGATGGAAAGCCAGGTAGAAATGGAGTTGGGTGAGACCAGTTTGGTTTCAGGAGAAATGTAGGAACAAGGGAAGCTGTACTAAGTCTTAGGCCGATTTTGGAAGGTAGAATAAGGAAAGAAAAGAGAACGTCATGGCATTTGTAGACTGCGAAAAGGCTTTTGATAACGTTGATTGGGCTAAATTGTTTGACATTTTGAGAACTATTGGAATAAAGTACAGGGATAGGAGGGTAATCTACAATCTATTCAGAAACCAGACAGCAGTCAGTCGAGCTGAAGGACATGAGAGAGAAGATGGTATTCAGAAAGGTGTAAGGCAAGGCTGCAACTTATCAACCATACTTTTCAATCTCTATATTGAAGAAGCTATGAAGGAGATTGGAGAAAAATTTCAATTGGGAGTGAAGATTTAAGGAGAAATAATTTAAACTCTGAGATTTGCTGATGACATCGTCATCTTGGTCGACACGCCAGAGGATTTGAACAAGTTTTTGAATGGTATGTACTCCGTCTTGAGGAAAGAATTCATGATGAAAATCAATAAATGTAAAACAAAAATATTGGAATGCAAGCGAAATAAATCAGAAACCTCTATGGACATCAAATTGGCAGGTGAAAAGCTAAAGGAAGTAGGAGACTTCTGTAACTTAGGAAGTAAAATAACCAGTGATGGATGAAGCAAAGAGGATATAAAAAGTAGGTTGGCTCAGGCAAGGAAAGCATTTTTACAGAAAAGGAATCTGTTGACATTGAATATAGATTTAGGTATTAGGAAGTCATTTTTGAAAGCCTTTGTCTGGAGCGTGGCACTATATGGAAGTGAATCTTGGACTATTGGTGCAACAGAAAAGAGGAGAATTGAAGCGTTTGAAATGTGGTGTTACAGGAGAATGATGAAGATCAGATGGGTAGATAGAGTTACAAAAGAAGAGGTATTAAGACGAGTGGGAGAGGAGAGATGTTTCTGGCGACTGCTAGTGAGAGAAGAGATAGGTTGGTAGGACACATACTAAGACACCTAGGAATAGGAAGCTTAGTTATGGAAGGAAGGGTCGAGGATAAGAACTGTAGGTGTAGACCAAGGTTAAAATATGTTAAGCAGATTGCCTCGGATGTAGAGTGTGGTAGCTATGTAGAGATGAAGCGATTAGCTCAGGACTGGGAGGCATGGAGGGCTGCATCAAACCAGTCAAAAGACTGAAGACTCAAACAACACAACACAGTGGGGGTAGTCACGTGTCAATAATCTTTATCCAGGCCAATGGTTTTGCCTAGACCAATATTTTCATCCAGACCAATAGGTTTTGCCTAGACCAATAATGGTTAGTCATTAAAAGTTCATTTCAATTTGAATTGGCACTGCTGCACCGGAGATAATTTCTTTTACAACGTAAATAAGCATTTTTGTTCGTGTTCATTTCACCATCGGCGCTATGTTACATTGACGTCAGACAGTACATCATCCCGTTGCCAACATGTCGGATACCTTTGTATAATATTTTTAAACTAATGAAATTAACGAGCTTTGACAGCTATCTTTGTCAAGGAGTCAATAATGCCAACCCCACGCATTTGGTACCGGTACTATTCTATCCGGTATAGAAAAACAAAAGAGCGCCGTCAAATTAATGCCAAAGTGAGCCAAATTTCACTCGTCAGTCGTACGATAACCATGGATTTTTCAAATTGTTCCTTTTGCCTAAACCTAACCAATCCCGATTGCAAAGTTACATGTGTCGTTTGGTATAATATAAACACCAATAACATTTGCCTTTTATTTCTTTATTCACATAATTACAAAGTTACGCGTGTCGTGTGGTGTATTGTGTATCGGACATGTTGGCAACGGGTGACAACGGGTATGAGATACTGTCTGACGTCAATGTAACATGGCGCCGATCGTAAAATGAACACGAACAAAAATGCTTTATTTACGTAATAAAACAAATATATCCGGTGCAGCTGTGACAAATGGTTCTTTTTTTTTACGAGCACAAACACAATTTCTTAATTTATTTGCAACATGGTATTTGACTGATAATAGTAAGAAAAGTTTATAGTAAAAGCATTAATAATAAGGATACTAAAAATAAAAGAAGATGAAACATTACTTATTTTTGACTGAGTTGGTTTAAATATGTTGGTGAAAATTTATAAGTTCATTTACTTTATCAAAGTTATTAAGGAGCCATGTAAAAGGCCTTTTCTTCAGTATATTCAGGGTGTTATTTGTCACATTTACTGGCAATATACTGTATTATATCCTAGTGCTAAGACAACTTAAATTCCTTTGGCCAAGTAGTGTGTTTCGACGAGGGTTATTTATTCCAGTTCTGTCTTGAAGTCTAGTGCACATTTTAAGTTTTTGTCCATTAGAGAAGAGCTTCATATTTTTTATGTAGGCTATAAATATGATTGATGACTGAACAAATAACTGTCGTATGTTAACCACCATGCTTTGTAGATACAGTTCACGTGTTGGAAAAGTTGGTGGCTTTTTGTACATAACTTTTAGACTGATATTCTGAGCCAAATGTGAATCGAGTATTCCACCCCAACCATTTATTCCATATTGTAGTTGAGACTAGACATACAAAGAGAATGCTACAAATTTTTTATGACCAAACTACTATTGTTTTGTGTTGTTTTTCATTTGTCTTCCTGTACCTTGTGTTCTTCTGAATGCCAGCCCGTTGCTGTTTTATTTTTATGAAAATAGATTTACCTGGAGTAAAAAATAAAAGAAAAAGAGAATGTTCATTATCGGTACGGTATTGCATTTTATGAATAATAATCAAAATAATAGGTAGGCCTAATGTTTTAAGAATGTACACAACTATGAATGAACTTCTCCCCAGAAAGAAATCCTGCGTACACCACTGAGGCTAGGAATAATTGATTGGTAAGATAGGCTCAGTGACGTATCGACGGGAGGTTTAGGGTTTAACTCCCATCCCCCCAGATATATTTCTTAAATTGAATCTTAATATTGTGCCATCGATCTCCTGTTTTACGGTACCGCTAGTGAGGCGTGATCACGCTCGTCACTTGGTAAATGTCCTGCACTCTACCAACGCCACCTAGAGAGAAAGCCTTGCGATATGAAGTTGACAAGGTAGTGCGTCACAGAGGCCCGGCCGTTATGGTGTGTTTTCCGCGTGTTGTGTGTCGTGTTTACAGTCCCAGTTACTGATTTGCTCAGATTTCCTACCCAGTTATACTTAATGGTTATCAGTGCAGTGTAAAGTTATGCCTAATAAGTGCAGCGTTCCAAATTGTAAAGGCAATTACGCCAATGGACCGAAAGTAAACGTTTTCTCTTTTCCTAATGATGAAGGTGAAAAGTCGAAATGGATACGAGCCATTCACCGCAAGGATTTTATTCCTACGAAATATTCCATGATACGTGTTAAATCAATACTTATGCTCCAATTCTCACAAGTTTAGTATAATGGGAGGAAGGAACTTTGTAACCAAGTCTCTTTTCTTATAGGTCTGTGGCATCCATTTCAAGCCACATGAAATTCAATGGACCACTAGTATGTATGATGAAAAGAATGGAAAGCTAGTTACTGCTCCGTTGTATAAACCGAGACTGATTAAAGGTTAGTAAGCAAATAGTCCTACCCCTAAATTATAGCATAGGCTAGCTCTTCTGTTCAAGAAAATTCATTTAGATGTAGAAGTCAGAATTTTCTAACCTAAATTATGTGGGATTAGTATAGATCGCGAGTCCCGGCGGCACCAAATATCCCTAAAACAAAATGGCGGCGTCCGTGACGTCATCAATGACGTCACGAAATACTCCTCTAGCAAGCTTACGGGAAAAGCCTGGGGAATAGGGGGTTTTGGGTGGGGAACAACAAAAAACGTGAAAAACGGGATGGGTATCGCGATCTTTACTTGAGCCCCCCCGCTCAAGTAAAGATCGCGATACCCATCAAAAATTTGCCATTTCACCTCATTTTCAAACAATCGCGATACAAAGAAAAAGATCCACATTTCACCGCATTTTTTAAAAAAAGCCGGTATCGCGATCTTTACTTGAGCTCCCCTGCTCAAGTACAGATCGCGATACCCATCACAAATTCGCCATTTCAGCACTTTTTCAAGCAATCGCGCTACGCAGTGAAAATAAAGATCGCGATACCCATCACAAATTCGCCATTTCAGCACTTTTTCAAGCAATCGCGCTACGCAGTGAAAAATAAAGATCGCGATACCCATCACAAATTCGCCATTTCAGCACTTTTTCAAGCAATCGCGCTACGCAGTGAAAAATAAAGATCGCGATACCCATCACAAATTCGCCATTTCAGCACTTTTTCAAGCAATCGCGCTACGCAGTGAAAAATAAAGATCGCGATACCCATCACAAATTCGCCATTTCAGCACTTTTTCAAGCAATCGCGCTACGCAGTGAAAAAATAAAGATCGCGATACCCATCACAAATTCGCCATTTCAGCACTTTTTCAAGCAATCGCGCTACGCAGTGAAAAATAAAGATCGCGATACCCATCACAAATTCGCCATTTCAGCACTTTTTCAAGCAATCGCGCTACGCAGTGAAAAATAAAGATCGCGATACCCATCACAAATTCGCCATTTCAGAACTTTTTCAAGCAATCGCGCTACGCAGTGAAAAATAAAGATCGCGATACCCATCACAAATTCGCCATTTCAGCACTTTTTCAAGCAATCGCGCTACGCAGTGAAAAATAAAGATCGCGATACCCATCACAAATTCGCCATTTCAGCACTTTTTCAAGCAATCGCGCTACGCAGTGAAAAATAAAGATCGCGATACCCATCACAAATTCGCCATTTCAGCACTTTTTCAAGCAATCGCGCTACGCAGTGAAAAATAAAGATCGCGATACCCATCACAAATTCGCCATTTCAGCACTTTTTCAAGCAATCGCGCTACGCAGTGAAAAAATAAAGATCGCGATACCCATCACAAATTCGCCATTTCAGCACTTTTTCAAGCAATCGCGCTACGCAGTGAAAAATAAAGATCGCGATACCCATCACAAATTCGCCATTTCAGCACTTTTTCAAGCAATCGCGCTACGCAGTGAAAAATAAAGATCGCGATACCCATCACAAATTCGCCATTTCAGAACTTTTTCAAGCAATCGCGCTACGCAGTGGAAAATAAAGATCGCGATACCCATCACAAATTCGCCATTTCAGCACTTTTTCAAGCAATCGCGCTACGCAGTGAAAAATAAAGATCGCGATACCCATCACAAATTCGCCATTTCAGCACTTTTTCAAGCAATCGCGCTACGCAGTGAAAAATAAAGATCGCGATACCCATCACAAATTCGCCATTTCAGCACTTTTTCAAGCAATCGCGCTACGCAGTGAAAAATAAAGATCGCGATACCCATCACAAATTCGCCATTTCAGCACTTTTTCAAGCAATCGCGCTACGCAGTGAAAAATAAAGATCGCGATACCCATCACAAATTCGCCATTTCAGCACTTTTTCAAGCAATCGCGCTACGCAGTGAAAAATAAAGATCGCGATACCCATCACAAATTCGCCATTTTAGCACTTTTTCAAGCAATCGCGCTACGCAGTGAAAAATAAAGATCGCGATACCCATCACAAATTCGCCATTTCAGCACTTTTTCAAGCAATCGCGCTACGCAGTGAAAAATAAAGATCGCGATACCCATCACAAATTCGCCATTTCAGCACTTTTTCAAGCAATCGCGCTACGCAGTGAAAAATAAAGATCGCGATACCCATCACAAATTCGCTACGCAGTGAAAAATATAGATCGCGATACCCATCACAAATTCGCCATTCCAGCTCTTTTTCAAGCAATCGCGCTACGCAGTGAAAAATAAAGTTCGCGATACCCATCACAAATTCGCCATATCAGCTCTTTTTCAAGCAATCGCGCTACGCAGTGAAAAATAAAGATCGC
The DNA here is from genome assembly GCA_946902985.2 of Meconema thalassinum. Taxonomy (NCBI): domain Eukaryota; kingdom Metazoa; phylum Arthropoda; class Insecta; order Orthoptera; family Tettigoniidae; genus Meconema; species Meconema thalassinum. The sequence goes on from OX336395.1 coordinate 207,620,532, forward strand.
GATACCCATCACAAATTCGCCGTTTCTGCACATTTTCAAGCAACCGCGCTACACATAGAAAAATAAAGATCGCGATACCCATCACAAATTTGCCATTTATACTCATGTTCAAGCAATCGCGCTACGTAAAGAAAGGAAAGATCGCGATACCCATTATAAATTTGCCATTTCCGTCCATTTTTAATATTTCACACACACACACGGTTTTTGTCAATAGTTTCAGCCTAACCTGCCTAGAGGAATTCATTTTTGGTGCCCCTCTGTGGCCACAGCCAAAGGCTGCACCTACCCTCAAACTTCTTACCTTTGTTGCATCCAATCCAATAATTGTGACAATGGTTACAGCCTAACCGCCCAGACCAATGGTTTAGTGTGAACAGTGCCCCACTAGCTGCCGCACACCTACCCACAGACTTCTAACCTTCGTTGCGTCCAATCCAATGGTTTTGACAATGGTTACAGCCTAACTGCCCAGACCAATGGTTTAGTGTCAACAGTGCCCCACTAGCTGCCGCACACCTACCCACAGACTTCTAACCTTCGTTGCGTCCAATCCAATGGCTTTGGCAATGGTCACAGGCTAACCGCCCAGACCAATGGCTTAGTGTGAACAGTGCCCCACTAGCTGCCACACACCTACCCACAGACTTCTAACCTTCGTTGCGTCCAATCCAATGGTTTTGACAATGGTTACAGCCTAACTGCCCAGACCAATGGTTTAGTGTCAACAGTGCCCCACTAGCTGCCGCACACCTACCCACAGACTTCTAACCTTCGTTGCGTCCAATCCAATGGCTTTGGCAATGGTCACAGGCTAACCGCCCAGACCAATGGCTTAGTGTGAACAGTGCCCCACTAGCTGCCGCACACCTACCCACAGACTTCTAACCTTTGTTGCGTCCAATCCAATGGTTTTGACAATGGTTACAGCCTAACCGCCCAGACCAATGGTTTAGTGTGAACATTGCCCCACTAGCTGCCGCACACCTACCCACAGACTTCTAACCTTCGTTGCGTCCAATCCAATGGTTTTGACAATGGTTACAGCCTAACCACCCAGACCAATGGTTTAGTGTCAACAGTGCCCCACTAGCTGCCGCACACCTACCCACAGACTTCTAACCTTCGTTGCGTCCAATCCAATGGTTTTGACAATGGTTACAGCCTAACCGCCCAGACCAATGGTTTAGTGTCAACAGTGCCCCACTAGCTGCCGCACCCCTACCCACAGACTTCTAACCTTTGTTGCGTCCAATCCAATGGTTTTGACAATGGTCACAGCCTAACCGCCCAGACCAATGGTTTAGTGTCAACAGTGCCCCACTAGCTGGCGCACACCTACCCACAGACTTCTAACCTTCGTTGCGTCCAATCCAATGGTTTTGACAATGGTTACAGCCTAACCGCCCAGACCAATGGTTTAGTGTGAACAGTGCCCCACTAGCTGCCGCACACCTACCCACAGACTTCTAACCTTTGTTGCGTCCAATCCAATGGTTTTGACAATGGTTACAGCCTAACCGCCCAGACCAATGGTTTAGTGTGAACAATGCCCCACTAGCTGCCGCACACCTACCCACAGACTTCTAACCTTTGTTGCGTCCAATCCAATGGTTTTGGCAATGGTCACAGGCTAACCGCCCAGACCAATGGTTTAGTGTCAACAGTGCCCCACTAGCTGCCGCACACCTACCCACAGACTTCTAACCTTCGTTGCGTCCAATCCAATGGCTATGGCAATGGTCACAGGCTAACCGCCCAGACCAATGGTTTAGTGTGAACAGTGCCCCACTAGCTGCCGCACACCTACCCACAGACTTCTAACCTTTGTTGCGTCCAATCCAATGGTTTTGACAATGGTTACAGCCTAACCGCCCAGACCAATGGTTTAGTGTGAACAGTGCCCCACTAGCTGCCGCACACCTACCCACAGACTTCTAACCTTCGTTGCGTCCAATCCAATGGTTTTGACAATGGTTACAGCCTAACCGCCCACACCAATGGTTTAGTGTGAACAGTGCCCCACTAGCTGCCGCACACCTACCCACAGACTTCTAACCTTCGTTGCGTCCAATCCAATGGCTTTGGCAATGGTCACAGGCTAACCGCCCAGATCAATGGTTTAGAGTGAACAGTGCCCCACTAGCTGCCGCACACCTACCCACAGACTTCTAACCTTTGTTGCGTCCAATCCAATGGTTTTGACAATGGTTACAGCCTAACCGCCCAGACCAATGGTTTAGTGTCAACAGGGCCCCACTAGCTGCCGCACCCCTACCCACAGACTTCTAACCTTTTTTGCGTCCAATCCAATGGTTTTGACAATGGTCACAGCCTAACCGCCCAGACCAATGGTTTAGTGTCAACAGTGCCCCACTAGCTGCCGCACACCTACCCACAGACTTCTAACCTTCGTTGCGTCCAATCCAATGGTTTTGACAATGGTTACAGCCTAACCGCCCAGACCAATGGTTTAGTGTCAACAGTGCCCCACTAGCTGCCGCACCCCTACCCACAGACTTCTAACCTTTGTTGCGTCCAATCCAATGGTTTTGACAATGGTCACAGCCTAACCGCCCAGATCAATGGTTTAGTGTCAACAGTGCCCCACTAGCTGGCGCACACCTACCCACAGACTTCTAACCTTCGTTGCGTCCAATCCAATGGTTTTGACAATGGTTACAGCCTAACCGCCCAGACCAATGGTTTAGTGTGAACAGTGCCCCACTAGCTGCCGCACACCTACCCACAGACTTCTAACCTTTGTTGCGTCCAATCCAATGGTTTTGACAATGGTTACAGCCTAACCGCCCAGACCAATGGTTTAGTGTGAACAATGCCCCACTAGCTGCCGCACACCTACCCACAGACTTCTAACCTTTGTTGCGTCCAATCCAATGGTTTTGGCAATGGTCACAGGCTAACCGCCCACACCAATGGTTTAGTGTCAACAGTGCCCCACTAGCTGGCGCACACCTACCCACAGACTTCTAACCTTCGTTGCGTCCAATCCAATGGCTATGGCAATGGTCACAGGCTAACCGCCCAGACCAATGGTTTAGTGTGAACAGTGCCCCACTAGCTGCCGCACACCTACCCACAGACTTCTAACCTTTGTTGCGTCCAATCCAATGGTTTTGACAATGGTTACAGCCTAACCGCCCAGACCAATGGTTTAGTGTGAACAGTGCCCCACTAGCTGGCGCACACCTACCCACAGACTTCTAACCTTCGTTGCGTCCAATCCAATGGCTATGGCAATGGTCACAGGCTAACCGCCCAGACCAATGGTTTAGTGTGAACAGTGCCCCACTAGCTGCCGCACACCTACCCACAGACTTCTAACCTTTGTTGCGTCCAATCCAATGGTTTTGACAATGGTTACAGCCTAACCGCCCAGACCAATGGTTTAGTGTGAACAGTGCCCCACTAGCTGCCGCACACCTACCCACAGACTTCTAACCTTCGTTGCGTCCAATCCAATGGTTTTGACAATGGTTACAGCCTAACCGCCCACACCAATGGTTTAGTGTGAACAGTGCCCCACTAGCTGCCGCACACCTACCCACAGACTTCTAACCTTCGTTGCGTCCAATCCAATGGCTTTGGCAATGGTCACAGACTAACCGCCCAGATCAATGGTTTAGAGTGAACAGTGCCCCACTAGCTGCCGCACACCTACCCACAGACTTCTAACCTTTGTTGCGTCCAATCCAATGGTTTTGACAATGGTTACAGCCTAACCGCCCAGACCAATGGTTTAGTGTCAACAGGGCCCCACTAGCTGCCGCACCCCTACCCACAGACTTCTAACCTTTGTTGCGTCCAATCCAATGGTTTTGACAATGGTCACAGCCTAACCGCCCAGACCAATGGTTTAGTGTCAACAGTGCCCCACTAGCTGCCGCACACCTACCCACAGACTTCTAACCTTCGTTGCGTCCAATCCAATGATTTTGACAATGGTTACAGCCTAACCGCCCAGACCAATGGTTTAGTGTCAACAGTGCCCCACTAGCTGCCGCACACCTACCCACAGACTTCTAACCTTCGTTGCGTCCAATCCAATGGTTTTGACAATGGTCACAGCCTAACCGCCCAGACCAATGGTTTAGTGTCAACAGTGCCCCACTAGCTGCCGCACACCTACCCACAGACCTCTAACCTTCGTTGCGTCCAATCCAATGGTTTTGCCAATGGTTACAGCCTAACCGCCCAGACCAATGGTTTGGTGTGAACAGTGCCCCACTAGCTTCTTTACTTTTTTTATGCGTAGCGCTATTCCTTGAAAAAGAGCTGAAATGGCAAATTTGTGATGGGAATAGAGATCTTTTTTTTTTCTGCGTTAGGCGATTGCTTGAAAATTAGCAGAAATGGCAAATTTGTCATGGGTATCACGATCTTTACTTTTTCTGCGCGGGCGAAAATTTTCCATTTCACCTCATTTTCAAACAATCGCGATACACAGCAAAACATCCATGGGCTGTTGATCCTTCAACTACCAGAAGCACTCTAAGCATATGAAGAAATACAACACTTACCCCATTCGACACCGAAGTCCAACAGCAACTTCATTAGGTGTAATTTACATGCACAGACACTGCCTTCTTACATACACACCACCAACCATCAAAAATACCACAATCACTATTAATATACCATCCACATTACGGTATACCATAACTAAATCTTATTTTAATTTATTTTCGCAACGCATAAGTATAGCAACCGAGCATTTCAAAAGCTCGCAAAGTAAAAAAAAAAAAAAAAAATGGCGCCTGACAAGCACGGCGCATATCAGCTGGCGCACATGAGCTGGCCAATCACAATCGAGACAATGAATTTCAACTCACCAATCAGGTAAGTACATTTACCACGTCATAGGTCACGTCATTGAGATCACCAAAAGCTCACTAAACCCCGGGACTCGGGATATATACTACAACCAATTATGTGCTACAGGCTAATGTTGTAGGTTAGGTTTATTTGTTTTATGGGGCTATCAATTTCAAGTGGGAGGTATAAGTGGGTGTTAATATGGGTAGTATTCATATTTATATTGCAAGCTAACTGCATGAGGTTAGAGACCAATAACCTGTAGCAGGCCCTGATTAATCTAGGTTTTTTTTTCTATTGCAGTAATCTAATTCATTAGGCTACATTTCTTATTGGGGTGGGGGAAGAGGTGTGTGTGAATCAGGTTGGAGATTGAATAAATTTAGAATAAATAGAGTAATTAATGTAATGCAAGGTGATAAAATGATTGTATCGTAAGTTAATATTCGAATTAAATTCCTAGGAGCAGTCCCGTCTCAGTTCCCCAACTGCCCAGAGTATTTAACTGACACTGCAACTGTCTGCCGAGAAGATCCAGATGATAGGAGGCGTAGGATTGATAATGAAAGTTTATCGAAGGCTCTCGCTGAAAGTATGCAGACATTGGCGGAGAATCTGGAAGCAGTTTCATTTAGAAACTTTCAGGAACTGAAGGTGGAGTTAAACAGTGTGAGTCTTCATCCTGAGTGGAATTGTATTAGGGAGGAATCTTGTATATATTTTATTTTAATGAAGGAAAATCCTAGTCCACACTTACGTTGCTGCATTAAGATAACAGAAGGTTTGAGTGCCTCCTTGTATGTATCGAATACAGAAGTGAAACATTGTAAAAACATGTCTTTGCCAAGACAGTTAGGTACAGTGCTAGAAATTGAAGAACTTATAAGGAATGCCCATTCAGTGTATGCTGATCCTGATGCATATGAACATCAAAGTGTTGAGGATACTGTATCTGTTATGGACAGTTTATTTAAGAACTTGGAGAGTAAGTTCCCTGAGAAGAAGGATACATTAGACTTCTTAAAAGAGCAAGTTCACTTGCTAACAAAGCGTAAAGTGAAAAACTATTCCTGGGAATTGCTTGTATTCTCATCGCTGGTTCATTCTATTTCTCCTCACTGCTATAGATTTATAAGAGGTTCAGGAAATGTCACTCTTCCTGCACCCCGTACCTTGAAATTAGTGTGTTCCAAGCTTTTGACGAATCCTATACAGGAGCAAAGTGATAATTTTCTTTTGTATATGAGAAAGAAATTTTCACTCTTATCAGAAGAAGATCAACTAGTCCTCCTTTCGATGGATGAGGTTCACATTAAACCCCAGTTAGACTACAAAAAGGGTAGGGTTGTAGGTAGTGCTGTAAATAGCGATGAGTGTGCAACAAGTGCTTATGTGTTTATGGTCCACAGCTTGCTTTCTTGATACAAGGATGTTGCTCACATCATGCCCGTTGTGAACATTCGAGGTGAAGCATTATTCAATATGATGAAGAAAGTCATTCTTGGACTGGAAGAAGTCGGATTTGAAGTTCTAGCACTGATTTCAGACAACAGTGCTATTAATAGGAAAGCTGTATCTCTCCTGAGCGATCCACCCGAATTAAATTACATTTATAGTCACCCCAAAGATGCACACAGAAAGCTTTTCTTTGCAATTGACACTGTGCACATTCTCAAATGTATTAGAAATAACTGGCTGAATGCAAAGCACCAAGAGTTGCATTTTCCAGATTTGACAGAGCATGACAGACTACAGATTGCATCATTTGGTTCACTGAAGGAGTTGCATGTGTTAGAGAAGAACAATCTCCTGAAATATGGATTTACCTTGACTCTGAAATCCCTGTACCCTACCAATTTGGAACGACAGAATGTTCCACTAGCTCTGCAAATTTTTAATAAACCTCTAGCTGTGGCAATAAGGGAGATTGGGCCGAAGAAGAACTTGCCCTCCTGGGACAGTACTGCACAGTTTATTGAGTTGATTTGCAGATGGTGGGACATCGTGAACGTTAAGACCCTATGGAAAGGAAAACGCCTTAGGAATCCTCTTCAGGAACCAATAACGACCAACTCTTCTCATATCGAGTGCCTCCAGGAAATCGTGTCATGGCTAGATAGGTGGAAAACAATTGCCTCGCCTGGAAAGCTGAGCAAGGAAACACATGCGGCAATCACCCTTTCTACCAAGTGCATGATTGAAATGGCACAATTTTGTCTCTCTGAGAAAGGCCATAGCTTCTTCCTACCAGGCAAAATACAGACAGATAACCTAGAAGCTCGATTTGGAAAATATCGACAACTGGCAGGGAGCCAGTACAATATTTCCCTGAGGCAAGTGTTTGAGGTGGAGAATAAATTGCGCCTTCAGAGCATCCTGGACCTCAATGCTGCAGTGAGTGAGTATTTTGAAGAAGACAAGACATGTGACATAAGTGCTTTTGATGCTTGTGTTGCTGATGATAGTGATATAGAAGTCCTACAAGATGAGTATTGGCCTCTCTTACACTATATCAGTGGTTATTGCTCATATGGTTTTTTAAAGCGATATGATTGCAATTATTGCAAAGTCTTTCTTTGCGATGAGGCAGGCCAGAGTGATCACGCCAGCCTAATAAATGCCAATAACCGAGGAGGACTATGCTATCCCCATGCAGATGTAGTCAACTGTGCTGCATTTACTTTTGTTGTTATGAGTAAGCTACTCAATAGCTACAAGACAGAATTTTTGCATCACTGCAACCAGCAGAGTGTTTTGGTGAATGTAACACAAAGATGTCTGCCCACTGTACTGTTTATGGGGCACAGCTGCCCAAAGCACGCCAGGGCATTAATTGAAAAGACTGTACTGGGCACTGCCAGTAATATCTTGATTAATAATTTTGTACACAATGTTAACGACAGGTTTTCACCCAAAACTTTGGCTCAGCATAAGAGGAGGAAGCTTGTCCAATAACTGTTCATGGCCGTTCAGTAGAAATTAGGAATTTTACAATATTCTTTCATTGTATGTACAGTTTCGTTATCATTGTGCGCCCTGGTAAACACGGCAAGCTAAGCCGGCGTTGACTGGCGCTGATCGCGGGCACGCGTACAATGTTCAGTCGGTGGTTGGTGCACACTTGAACACTTTTAACAACCATGTTCAATAATATGTACAGTGCTCATAGTCGATGCTGAAAATGTCCTCCCTCTCTTGTAACACACACCTGACATCTCCTGATGAAAGAATGGACAACAATCTCAGCAATTCTGATAGGTTTGTGCCGTGTCTTGTGTGGGGTTTCGCCTAGGACACCAAGCTGGCTCATCAGCTGGCTCTTGGTGTCCCCGTTCTGTAAGAACACAACGTTGTCTGTTAAAATGTTTATTATTTACCGTGCCTGTTTTCTTGAATCGTTTGGCGAGCCTCCTATATTGTACTGGCATTACGCACAGGTCTTCTTGGAAACTTGATTCGACATTTTAATCTTGTTTAAGAACAAGACTTTCTGCTTTTCATATACGAATTATGGATATACACACGTTCGCGTTGTGTCAATTGGTGTCTAGGCATGACCAACAATCACAGTAATCACAATACTCACTAAACGTGCAACACTAACTTCTAAGCTTTGCAGATACACATTCATATAAATGACAAAACACGTGTGATCTAATGATATGAGTCAGCGGAGCAGGGTATTGTGAGGTCCACTCGCTCCGCACCTGACCAGCCAAATGACGCCATAGTTTGCCGTGATTTCCAGGGCGCACCATGATAATGACCCTCTGGTTCAATTAATATTGTGTTACTTGATCCACTTCTTTACATGGCTAATTACTAATCTGTAAGTATAGCAGTGGCGGCTGGTGGATAATTGTTATGGGTGTTGTCCTTTTTCATTAAGGGGGGGGGAGATGATAAAAGACTGCTTGATATCAAAGAAAACTGTATTCAATTTTGCGGTAAAACGGATGTACCTCATTCATCACGAATGCCGCAGTTCAGAGAACATCACATTGCCACTGGATCACCGGATTAAATAGTTAGACTACATGAAAACCTGCAAGACATGGTATCGGCAGTTGACGGAGCATCTCAGATGTCTCCGTCCGCTCCTCGGCTCCCTTGTTGCAATCAGGAAGCAACGATCAGCCGAGTTAACTATTGGGATAGGACCTACTCGGTCTAGCATCTCTGCCATACCCTTCACTATTGAGATCTGGTCGGTGCTCGGGCCTGGTAACGACCACTCCTAAACGGTTGGCGCGCTTTGCTTTCTCAGACAGTTCACAGTAACTTACTATAAGATTTCCTGAATTATTAAAGAACAGAATTATGAATTCCTATGCATATAAAAGTAAACGTACAGCTTTTATTACTAAAAATATTATTACGGTATTAATTGTTTTTATTGAATTAATCTGGTCGTTGTGTATCACTGCAACCTTATTACCGGCCGCCACTGAAGTATAGGATGAACAATGAATTGGCATTTTCAATAGGTGACCATTTCTTGAAATTATTGAGGCATGTAGTGTTAGCATACCAAACGTTGAACTGATTGCAAGAAGTTGTCCTATAGTGGAGATGTCAGTTTAAAATGCAACTAATAACCTCTGTGTACAGTCACATTAAACGTCCAGTCCAGAAAGTGGTAAATAGCTCTACAACCAGCAGAGTGTTTTGGAGAATGTTCGTTGTAAAGCGAAGGTTAGAATGGAGAGGGTAAGTGTACGCTTTAAATGGGATATTTCATGCAATTTTAACATACAATTTCTAAGAGGGCTTTTGTTTCAATTTCACAGATAAAATGGAACACAATCTGAAGAATGTTTCACTGGAACAAATTTTTATTTGTTCAGATTTTTAACAATGGACTGAATGAAGTCTTGCAAGTTCCTTTACATCTAGTTTCATTGGATGAACGTTAATGTAGGCCTACTTTAATAGTTTTAATCTAATGTAACATATGTGCTAAAGAGTATTTTTAGGAACTGTTCGCATAAGGACTGTTAAAGGTGCAAATGCCTAAAAATGTATCCACCCTGTAAATAATATAATATTAATTCTAAATGAAAGTAGAATGCAGCTTATACACTTGCATCAACATTGAAATTAGGAAACCTGGTCAATACTGCACCTCATATAAGTTATGTGCTAAAGTACATAAATATGTGTTTATATTTATTGATCTTTTTATAAATGGTTGCTATGTTCTGACAGAGCTTGCATCTCGTTGAACTGTCAACAAGGCATACTCTAGCAGCACACACTGTTGATTAAAAAAAAACATTCATCGGGACGTGTTATGCTGTAACCATTGTCAAAAACCATTGATCTGGATGCGTTAGGCAGTAACTATTGTCAAAAACCATTGGATTAGACAAAACGAAGGTTAGAATGGTCGGGTGTAGGTGCGACCTTGGCCGCGCGCAGCTAGTGGGACACGGTTGACACAAAACGCTCGGTGCGTTAGGCTGTAAACATTTTCAAAACCAAAGTTGTGCGGGGAAAAGTTGATCATAGAATCGCTGATTGAAATTACAGATCGTTATGAGGCAATTTCCACAATCCATGGTGAATAAACGATTCAATTCAGTGCACGATGTAATGAACTAAGTGTGCGCACTAAAGATGCGCACTAGCGGCTGAACTGTCATCGTACTGTTTTGATGACGATTGATTTGAACAATAGCGCTGACAGCTGTAATTTTGGCTATATAAGTCGTGATCCTATTTGGGATGGCTGGATGGGTCACAGACAGCGGAGGAGGAAATAACTATTAAAACATCGCTCCTTGATTTATTTCTCATCGTTTCAAAAGGTATTTTGGCTAATTCATGTATTGTAGAGAATTTTATCGCGCGTTCTATCTTCATTCATAGCTACCGTTGATTTCAATTTGAATTGTCACTACTGAACCTCATATGTGCTAAAGTTCGTAAATATGTGTTTTTATTTATTGCTATTTTAAAAACGGCTGCCATGTTTCTACAGCGCTTGCATCTCGTTCGACTGTCATCACGGCTCACTCTAGCTGCACGCTCCGGTGCGCACACATTGTTCCCAACATGTGAGATACAAAATCACTGTTGATCAAAGAAATCATCGGGATGCATTAAGCTGTAACCATTGTCAAAACTCATTGATCTGGGCGCGTTAGGCTGTAACCATTGCCAAAATACATTGGATTGGACAAATCGAAGGTTAGAATGGTCATGTGCAGGTGCGACTTTGGCTGCACGCAGCTAGCGGGGCACGGTTGACACAAAACCCTTGATCTGGACACGTTAGGATGTAACCATTGTCAAAAACCATTGGATACCACAAAACGAAGGTTAGAATGGTCGGTGTAGGAGCGGCTTTGGCCGAGCACAGCCAGCTGGTCACGGTTGACACAAAACCATTGATCTGGACGCGTCAAAAACCATTGGATTGGACAAATCGAAGGGTGTTGGTGCAGCATAGTACCGTAATGGCGAGGTTGGCAATACCGGTTTGATGATGATTGATGTGGACAATGGTGGCTACAGCTGGAATTCTGCCTACATAAGTCGTGATCCTATTTGGGATGACTGGGTGGGTCACAGAGAGCAGAGGAGGAAATATCTATTAAAACATCGCTCCTAGATTTATTTCTCATCGTTTCAAAAGGTATTTTGGCTAATTCATGTATTGTAGAGAATTTTATCGCGCGTTCTATCTTCATTCATAGCTACCGTTGATTTCAATTTGAATTGTCACTACTGAACCTCATTTATGTGCTAAAGTTCGTAAATATGTGTTTTTATTTATTGCTATTTTAAAAACGGCCGCCATGTTTCTACAGCGCTTGCATCTCGTTCAACTGTCATCACGGCTCACTCTAGCTGCACGCTCTGGTGCGCACACATTGTTCCCAACATGTGAGATACAAAATCACTGTTGATCAAAGAAATCATCGGGATGCATTAAGCTGTAACCATTGTCAAAACTCATTGATCTGGGTGCGTTATGCTGTAACCATTGTCAAAAAACATTGGATTGGACAAAACGAAGGTTAGAATGGTCGTGTGCAGGTGCGACTTTGGCTGCGCGCAGCTGGCGGGGCACGGTTCACACAAAACGATTGATCTGGACACGTTAGGATGTAACCATTGTCAAAAACCATTGGATACCACAAAACGAAGGTTAGAATGGTCGGTGTAGGAGCGGCTTTGGCCGAGTGCAGCCAGCGGGGCACGGTTGACAAAACCATTGATCTGGACGCGTCAAAAACCATTGGATTTGACAAATCGAAGGGTGTTGGTGCAGCATAGTACCGTAAGGGCGAGGTTGGCAATACCGGTTTGATGATGATTGATGTGGACAATGGTGGCCACAGCTGGAATTCTGCCTACATAAGTCGTGATCCTATTTGGGATGACTGGGTGGGTCACAGACAGCAGAGGAGGAAATATCTATTAAAACATCGCTCCTAGATTTATTTCTCATCGTTTCAAAAGGTATTTTGGCTAATTCATGTATTGTAGAGAATTTTATCGCGCGTTCTATCTTCATTCATAGCTACCGTTGATTTCAATTTGAATTGTCACTACTGAACCTCATTTATGTGCTAAAGTTCGTAAATATGTGTTTTTATTTATTGCTATTTTAAAAACGGCCGCCATGTTTCTACAGCGCTTGCATCTCGTTCAACTGTCATCACGGCTCACTCTAGCTGCACGCTCTGGTGCGCACACATTGTTCCCAACATGTGAGATACAAAATCACTGTTGATCAAAGAAATCATCGGGATGCATTAAGCTGTAACCATTGTCAAAACTCATTGATCTGGGTGCGTTATGCTGTAACCATTGTCAAAAAACATTGGATTGGACAAAACGAAGGTTAGAATGGTCGTGTGCAGGTGCGACTTTGGCTGCGCGCAGCTGGCGGGGCACGGTTCACACAAAACGATTGATCTGGACACGTTAGGATGTAACCATTGTCAAAAACCATTGGATACCACAAAACGAAGGTTAGAATGGTCGGTGTAGGAGCGGCTTTGGCCGAGTGCAGCCAGCGGGGCACGGTTGACAAAACCATTGATCTGGACGCGTCAAAAACCATTGGATTTGACAAATCGAAGGGTGTTGGTGCAGCATAGTACCGTAAGGGCGAGGTTGGCAATACCGGTTTGATGATGATTGATGTGGACAATGGTGGCCACAGCTGGAATTCTGCCTATATAAGTCGTGATCCTATTTGGGATGGCTGGGTGAGTCACAGACAGCGGAGGAGGAAACATCTATTAAAACATCATTCCCTGATTTATTTCTCATCGTTTGATGAGGTATTTTGGCTAATTCATGTACTACCGGTATAGAGAATGTTATTGCTCGTTCTACTTTCATTCAGTGCTATCAATATAATAGGGAATACAACAATTTTGTATTGAAAAGTGGAAAGGAGCTTTTGAAAAGGCTATATTTATTCAACTAGTGAAGGATAGACATGGTCATCTCTTAGTTTTTTTTTTTTTTTTTTTTTTTTTTTACAAAACAGCACAGTTTGTGTAACATAGAAAATATGAGAACAACATGTTTTTGCAGATGACTCACTGTATTCTGTTGAGAACAAAGTGCTAAGATCACTAGTAATTAGCATGTTTTATGTATTGTCGGATAAGCTTATGCCATGCCTGATATTGTAAACATTGCCATATGAAAACTGTTACTGTAGGATTACTCTATATCAAGTGTTTGTTTGTAAATTATTACATTATCATGCCCTTTTATGAATCAACAACAAGTTTCCTCTTTGGTAAATGTTCTCATGTGTCATGACTGCTGCTTTGTTCCATTTCAGTAGGTAACCTTTTCTGTCATAGGCATTCCATTGCTAGCCTGTTTTCTTATCACGGATGAAAACTTTCTGTGGCTACTTGTTTTTTTGTGAGTGGGTTAGGACATCACTGTCATCAGCCATGTGTACTTGGATATGGATATTTATTTAACTAGTGAAGGATACGTATGGTCATCTTTTAGTTGTTATTATTTTTTACGAAACAGCACAGTTTGTGTAACATAGAAAATATGAGAACAACATGTTTTTGCAGATGACTCACTGTATTCTGTTGAGAACAAAGTGCTAAGATCACTGGTAATTAGCATGTTTTATGTATTGTCGGGTAAGCTTATGCCATGCCTGATATTGTAAATATTGCCATATGAAAACTGTTACTGTAGGATTACTCTATATCAAGTGTTTGTTTCTAAATTATTACCACATCATCATGCCCCTATATGAATCATCAACAACAAAAAGTTTCCTCTTTTGTAAATGTTCTCATGACTGCTGCTCTGTTCCATTTCAGTAGGTAACCTTTTCTTTCATAGGCATGCCATTACTACCTGTTTTCATATCATGCATGAAAACTTTCTGTGGCTAGTTGTTGTTGTTGTTGTTGTTTTGTAAGTGGGTTATGACATCACTGTCATCAGCCATGTGTACTTGGATATGGGTAGAATTTGTATGTATATATTGTGATGCTAGAATTGGGAAGGTTAGGTACGGTATTGTAGTTTTAAGGGGAGGAACTACGAGGTCATCTGCCCTTGGAAAGGAGGTGACCATGGTCTTCTGCTAGGAACAATCCCAGCATTTACCTGGAGGAGAAAGGAGAAATCGAACCCACTTCTTCTCAGTTCAGTTTTAACTCATGAGGCTGAGTGAATTTCGTTCCACAATCAAATCAGAATTGTATTTTTAGGGTCAGATGACCTCGTAATTGCGCCCCTTAAAACAACAATAATTTCTCGGCAGAGATGGGAATCAAACCTAGACCTTTGGACAGATATGATTGACTATACTGTAGATATTAATTTCTGCTTTAACTGTTACAGATTAATTGGTTATTTGTTGTCTTTTCTTCTCGTTGTGTAGTTGACATCTCACGTTAAAATGGGGTGAATATTTGTCAAGTTTTTTAATGAATTCTTCTATATATCGCATTTATTGAGACATCAGTGTTTTCGGTCAAGTTCACACTCGCAAGGTTCGAAATGCATACTTATCGATTATGATCGAAAACGTCGATTTATTAGCTAGAGTAATGTATCGATCGCATCAACTTCTGACCATATGTTTAATTTATGGTTTCGTTATTTATTTATTCGCGTCTGTAGAACGTAATTTGATACATAAACACTCAGTCGCGTTTCCTCACAGGTTGTTCATAGCAGCAGCGCTGGGTAGCGCGCTCGCTGACGGCCGGAAGGCTATGACGTCATAAATCGTATCGCAAGGCTTTCTCTCTAGGTGGCCTTGACTCTACTCGCAGCCGAGACTCCTTCAGCGTTGGAGCTAGCCAAGGATCAGTTTTCTTGTTGAAGTGTGCGATCGGCAACCGTTTCCACGTCGCTTCGGGTTGCTTTAATTGTGTGCGTACGTTTCGTTAAATATAATTCAGTATATGAGGAGTTTCTGCAATTTATTGCAATTAATGATACAGATAAAGTCATCAAGATAGGCAGATGGCAGTCGGAACACGGAGAGCAAAACATTATCTTCCTCTCACATAATATTATAAGCAACCACGTAACTATTGTTTACGCGAGGTACCGTATACCTACCTTTTCATCCTTTCCATGAGTCTCACAAGGCACATTATTGGATATATATATTATTAATGATTCACTTACCTTTCTGGGAGTCATTAAACGTTTATTAAAACTAGAGAGTAACTAATCCTCAGATTTCATATTTTATAAATAGGTTTACTTAGCCTACTCTCTAGCATCTCCATAAAATCTATCTTAGGATATCCCCTGTGTAATAAAGGAATACTAGCGGATCCGTGCGAGAATTCTCACATTTATAATAAGAGACTTAAGGAGAAAGGTTGTTATGTTTTTATTTGAACCAAATGATTATAGAACACTATTTACGTTTCAAGCGTCCCTACGACCAAAATGCGAACTGAACAGCAATGATGTCGCGTATTTTCCTACAGCAACAGTATTTGCAAATTGCACACTTCCTACAAATATATATATTTATGAAATTACAATGCAATTCGTCACTGCTAATGTCATTTGTGTGCTGAGTCCATTGATTGACAACTTTGCCACATACCTGCCAAGTTTTCCCGGATTTTGGGAGTGTTTTTCGGTTGTCCGGATTAACATAGTTTTTTCTGGATTTTCAACTCCCTAGCTTTTTTCCGTTCTCTGCTTCCAAATCGCATTTCAGTTTTGATATTCGATAATAGCTCCTATTCTGAGATGCGAGTGTTTAAATTCGACTGAAAATCGACTGATAAGACTCAGTGTGTCTACCGGTAACGAAAAGTAACGAAAAAGTCGCTAATTTTATAAAGGTAACGAAAAGTAGCTAATTCTTATGTCTGGATAGTTGGAGGTAACGGAAATTCGCCGAGGTCTGTTAAAATCATTTAAACCCGCGCCGCAGGGCTCGCAGATGCGATGAAGCGAGTTTCACACAAGCGGCGCCGATTTCATGAGCTCTATTTCCCCGTATACGACCTCAAGGAAATGCATACTGAGGATACCTTCAGTGTACTGTATACATCGGTTCAACATTTATTTTCGGCATCAAGAAGAGTTTAGTTTTGTGTGAAATATTTTTCTGTATTAATCGGAAACCTGACTTTTTGCAAGACGTTTATTCGCGATAACATTCGAAACTCAACAGAAACCACTCATTTCTCTTAGTGGCCTCTAAATTTGTGTATCTCAAATTGAAGTCTAGAAATAACGCGAAATGTCGCAATCTTGCGAAATGATACCATTTCAAAAAATTATTGCAAAAATGCTTCGAAATACATAGACTATATTTTAGAAATCTATCCGTCTAGTGAATTTGCGACATCAAGTGTGGTTAATTCGAAACTCCGTTATACCGGTATGTCTATTTTTCCTTCGAACTATGGTTCCACTGGATATACAGTATAATCTAACCGGTTATCTCGAAAACTTGTACAATTTGAATTCGAAAGAAAAGGTGCCCTCTTGTCGGATTATTCGTGCAATCCTCTAGGAATAATTCATAATAACCGATACCTACTTCGAACGTTCATACTGTCGCACGACTTGCCTGAGGGAATCTCGTCAAATGGACCACGATCGACGCCAGTTGCGTAAAATTATAAAACCCGTGCCCGGCCGCGAACGTGTGTCCTCGAGGACTGCGAGAATTACGGCGCCGATCATACAACATGTCCATAAATGCTCGTGAATTTCAACCATGCCCAACCTCGAGCTCGCCTCCGCCATTCTGCCAAGACTGATAGACAGGCAGACAATCGTTGAACGGCCGGATGCGGTGCCGATTGCATAATATCGCGTTCTCATTGTGCAAGTGCGAGGACAACGTGAATCTCGTAAAACGACTGAGAGCGGCAGCGATTGCGATATTTCGCAGCATTCGATGACGAGTGCGACTGGATTCATGTCAAATGGACAGCAAGCGGTGCTGATTGCGTAATAATAACTAGCCATTTTCCGTGCCCGACCTCAAGGATAATAGAAATCTCGTCGATCGACTAAAAGTGACACCGATTATGTAATCGCGATTTTTCTCCGTGTTCAATCTAAAAAACTACGAATCCCATCAAATGGCTGAGACCAGCGTCGATCATGTAACGTCTCGATATTTCTCCGTACCTGACTGCGAAGACATAATTCGGTGACGATCACGTTACGTCGCATATATTTATTCGTGATCTACCGCGGGGACAAAGGAAATCTCCCCAAACGGCCAAGATCAGAGCAACTTCTTGGTAATCATAACTTCTTGTACACAAGACGGCATATTTGCTGAATCAATTCATTTAATATTAAATATCCATTATTTACTTTTATCTAAATTTTTATGACACCATATGTGAATCTTATTCACTGCTTAAACACAGTTCATTGTTGTTTTCCTTCACGCGCGATGAGCTTCAATGGTTGCCATCCGCAGACGTATCTTGAATTAAAAGGTAACTAAAATTAAATAAAAGGTAGCTAAAAAGTAACTAATTTTTACTTCATCCTTACAGTAGACACCCTGTAAAGTTTATCGATAATCCCATCTCACAGATTATCGCTGCGCTTTTGTCATTAATTCCTTGTGTTTGACATTACGCTGAAAGTCGATAGAACTATTCTGGTATTCGTTCAATTGTGTGACAAACGTTTGTGCGATTTAGTGTTTTCGTGATGAATTCAAGTAAGAAACGATATCAGTCTTCAGAATTTTTGTAAACTGGCACAATGAATTAGATAGTCTCACATCACCAAGAGTTTGTAATCTCTTTCCCTGTAGTCTTTTCTCGCTATTTTTAAGACCTTGCGACGCATGTACGCGTTAAATTTTTGCGCTTTGGGATCTTCTGGATTTCTATTTTTGAAAGTTGGCAGGTATGCATAACGCTCACCGGTTATTCGATATTTACAAATTATACGATTTGAGTACCGGTACTCATTCATTTAAATTACTGTTTCTGAAATCCATGCAAAATGATAAAGGAAAGGCCTCAGAATGTTGAAATGACATGAAACAGGCGTCACAGCGGCCAAAATGTGAAGTGGACAGCAATCAAGGAGCGTCTCTTCCTGCAGCAACAGTATCTGCAAATCGCACACTTCGTACATTTTTTAAACGTCATTTCTAAAAAGAAATTATAGATATTTATGAACTTAGAGTGTAATATGTCATTGGTAATGTATATTCTCTTTCATTTGAATGCTCATTTTTCAAGATTGGTTGCTTGTGAGCACCGCAGGAGGGATCTATACTAAAGTACTGAAATAATATATACGGTATATATATATATATACATGATATGATGATAACTCTATACCATTAAGCATAAAGGAAAAAAGTTTTCAATAAAAACGAGAAAGCCAGAGACTTCCTATTAAGGAATGAATAGCCTATGTCCATTCATTATGTACCATATGTTAGGAACCATCCCAGATTTTGCCTGGAGTAGAAATGGAGAACTACGGGAAACCACTTCCATGATGGCCAGGGTAGGAATGGAACCCTCCCCTTCTCAGGATGGCCTCATGAGGCTTGGAGTACCCTGCACCAGCACCAACAGAAGAATTAAAATTTCTTGGCAGAGCTGAGAATCGATGGGTGACAGCCGGTCACGCAATGAGAATAAATCTTCGTATTAACATAGGTTCTTGTTCCTGAAATCTTTCTCTATGAAGTGATCTAAGCATACAACGTGAGTTCTATATAAATGCTCTGCACCATTCCCTTTTAGCACATCATCCAAGTTACCTCTTCGATTACGAATAACCCACTGTGTGCATCTATAAACAAATTTCAAAAATATATGCTAATTTATGATGTGGAAGCATTCCATTATAAAAAAAAAACTTAAATATCAGAGAAATGGTAGGCCACTTACAACAGATTCATACCTATACTTCCTTATTTATTGCGAATATGAAGAAAGATTTCGGTTCACTTTGTTTTTTATAATTATATGGCACAAATACTCCCCGTTTCAGCCATTACAACAGGATAATTACATCATCTACAGGTCGATATGTCTTACAATATTTGGTTGTATATCAGCTGATCCTACGTTTCCAACTCGGTCCGCTAGAAGGTACCCGGGAGGGCTCTCGCTCGTTTTGGCGAGGAGTTTCCGCTATTATCTGTATAGGCTACTAGCAGTATTGCCCGGCTTCGCCCAGTGGATTTATTTGTTTTACAGAACTGGAGCGCTCTTGGATAAGGATCGGAATAAATGAAAGTAAATTTGACAGCACCAATGCTTATTGCAGCTGATAACCTCAGTATACTGCACCAACACCATCGCCCTTATACAGAGGCATAATATTGTCATGATGATAACTGTTTTAAGGGGCCTAAGAAATCTTTTTGCACTAATTACTTCCCATGACTGCAATTTATAAGCAGCTCACAATTCTGCACCAGAACATTGGTAGGGGCGATGTGATGCGGCAAAAATAGACTTTGGTACTATTGAAGCCGTTCTGGAGCGCTTGTTCTTCTCTTACTGAACAAAAATCAATCTTTAAGGTTACCTGAGAGGTGTAGCCTAATGCTACATAGCCTAAACTGTTCCTCTTGAATCAGGCTATCATATACAAAAATAATTTTTCGAATCCGACAGGTAGTTCCAGAGATTAGCGCGTTTAAACACATAAACACACAAACAAAAACACAAACTCTTCGGCTTTATTATATTAGTATAGATTATTGGCACTACTACCTGGAATGAGGAGTAGGGCTAACTAACTACATTGAAATATTATGCAGATAACAATACTATTAACTGAATTCTTGTCCTTCTTCAAGATTCTTATCACATACAGTAGTATGAAAAGAAAGTAAATGTCTACATTCTAATAAATTGTACAACTATCAAAGTCGGATGTAAAGGAGAAAAACAAAAACCGCAGTGTCGTAGGAGGTTGGGAATAGTTCAGGAAGCAAGACTCAAATCACACACAATGTATTCATAAACCGATTATTATTCAAATAGATCATTTAATTTATAACATGAAATGAAAAAATTTAGAAGACACTACTTTGCATTGCATTGGAAATGCTCCTGTCTGATGTCTAATGTCTTACTTGTCTGTCCATGTAGAAAATGTCCCATTGCAGACATAAGGAAATTCAGTTTCGTTCTCGTGCAGGAAAAGCTCACTGGAAGGTCATTCGGAGATTTTTTTGGACAATGCTGGAAAATGGAAATATATTCAATGATGTCAGTGATACCAGTACAGTGACAAAAAATTCGAAACAAATTTCTGGATTTATTATTGTATCATAACCTGGAAATGTGCTCACTTAGCCTATACGCTACATTCTTAAACCCAAGTTAGCCATTATAGCATAACAAAACAATTTAAACCAGATACTTCCTTTAGTGAAAACAAGAATAATTATTTTAAATACCGTAATAATAATGTAATAATGTTTTTCTTTGAAGAGTAGTCGTGTAGCATTTTGGAAAATTTCTATGCTGGGAAGGGCTTGGAAATACTCTGAAGTACCATAATGGGAACATAATGAGAAAACTCTCCTTCCTATACCACTGAGCAGGACCAATAAATGCAATCACTTATCAGACTTAATCATCACAAATGGACAACGCACTAAGGAAAACCTAACATCATGTCATGCAAAGTATGAACCATCTTCAGTTTATCATCTAGGCTTACAGGATGGAGCCGCGTCGTGTATCGGTGTTAGTTTCCCGACGGTTCGGCTGTCATTGCAGCAGACTTTATCATGGATGGGTACGAGTTGGTGTTCGTACTCAACTTGAGTACTGCTGCAATGACAGCAATGGCAGCCTAAGTGAACAAAAGAATAGAGCTGGCAAAGGCGACACGCGGCTGAAGCAGGCTACCCCCACTCTATCGTGCTAACTCATTGGGTAATCTGCAATTCGTAGTAGTGATTGACAAATTCCGGTGTGGCTTGCGTCGAATGTTAACATGCCAGTTCTGAATAGACGAAAAGCAATTCGAGCTTGAGAAGCACTCATGTTTAATAACTAAACCGAACGGACAGCCAATACTGGTACTGGTGAACCAAGTGATCAACTCATGTGTCGACTGGAGAAATCTCTTCAACCAGGATCATTTTCTTGTACTTGACGACAACCATTGTAATTGGTTAATCAGGGCTGTGGCTGAGAAATATCTTGACATTATATCATAATTCGAGATGCACTAACAGTGAAATGAGTCGAAAATATGTTCGTCAGCTGAATAACAAGCTCCTACATTTTAAGGGCCAGTAAATTATCAAAAGGGGTAGTTCATGGTCACATGGGATTTACATGGGTTGGTTTTTTAGTTTTGGCACCAATGCTTCAGTGCCAAGTTGCAACAATGTTGGGCGCTGCCACTTTTACCGACGGTTGCTGCCCTGCATCCCCTCCCTCAGAGCACATGACCTCACCCGTCCTCACCACTGCTCGTGCGCAGTCGCGCCTGTTAGATGAGTAGTGTGAGACCAGCGTTCGCGAAAGACAGTCGCAATGATTTCCAAGCAGGAGCAGAGAACGTGGATAAAAATTCAGTGTGCTAGGGGTCGCAGTGCTAAACAGTGTCACCGAGGATTGCAGGAAGCGTGCGGTGCAGCTGCGTTACTGTTCAGATTGGTAGCAAGATGGGTTGCAGCCTTTCGAGATGGACGCGAACGTGTGGAGCACATGCCTCGATCTGGTCACCCACCAGTAAGTGATGACAATGTACAGATGGTGTCCGCGTTAGTAGAGGTGGATCGGAACGTAACGATTCGTCAATTAGAGCAAGATACCGGACTGGCGCATTCAACTGTCCTCCACATCCTGAAGGACTTACTGAAAATGAGGAAGATTGCGTCCAATTGGGTTCCGCGTGACTTAACCGACATGCCCAAATGACTGCGATATGACGCTTGTCGTATGCACTTGCAGCGTTATGAGCGCGAGGGAGAGGCCTTCTTACGGCATATCATAACCATTGACGAGATGTGGGCCAGAACTTATGAGCCACAGCTAAAACGCCAATCGAATGATTGGCAGCACCACGGATCACCACGGAAACAAACAGTTCGACCAACCCCCACCAATGTGAAGGTATTGTTGATTCTTGCCTATGATTGGGATGGTGTGATCATTCACCATACTGTTCCCCGAGGGCAAACTGTTAATGCGGCGTACTATTGTTCGTTTCTGCAAGACAATCTCCGAGGAGCTCTGAGAAGGAAACTGCGCCACCACATGGTTACACCGCCCATCGTTCTGCATGACAATGCTAGGGCACACACAGCAGGCGTTGTGTCGGCATTGTTGGATCGCTGGGGCTGGGAGGTCCTCTATCACTGCCCCCATATTCTCCCGACATCAGTCGCTGCGACTATGATCTCATCCCGAAGATGAAGAAGACAATGCGCGGGGAGCGCTTCCGTACCATTGAAGACGTTAAGCAGGCTGCCGAGCGCTCTCTTCGTACCATCAATAGATTGGGCAGTGCCAACGGGATCCAATGACTTCCGCATTGCTGGGAACACGTTGTACGCAACGGTGGGGACTACATCGAGGGCCTGTGAAACTTGGAACCATCTAAGTGAGTTATTAATCCAGTTATAACTAAGGTGCCAAAACTAAAAAAACAACCCATGTATTTAGACCGTCAATGCTTTTAAGAAGACTTATATATGATAAGAATGCCATTCAAAATGTGTTCAAAATGCAATTTCTGTGCGTCACAAAAATCAAGTTCCTTTATGTCGATTTAGTATAATGCTATGGGTTTTACGTCCCTTTTAATTACTGTGGCTTTTAGAGACGCCGCGGTGTCAGAATTTTGTCCCGAAGGGGATCATTAACGTGCCAGTTAGTCTACTGGCACGACTCCCTCGCATTTGCGCACCCTGAAATGCCAGCTGACTGCGCCGGGATGCGATCCCGTACGGTATGTCAATTTTGTCAAGTGTTTTGGGATATTAGGGTAATTTCTCAAATTGAAATTAATTCACGAACACGAGGAAAATATGAAAGGTACATCAAGTATATGGCGAGTTTTTGTTAGAAATAAACAAAACCTCAAAGGCATTTCCATTATAGAACTTATTAAAGGCAAGTGCTTGTGAAACAACCGACAAAGTCTTTGTTTAAAACAGCATAACTATTCTTGAAAGGCGAAAACATGTAAACAGTTGCATACGGTAATTTATGTTGACTACATTTCATTCCACGAATATATATATATATATACGGTATATATATACGCATTATTCTACTCCCTAATATCCATGGAATTCTAAGTCACACATTACTAAATAGAAACTAAGTTACATCACTTAGACTTTCATGCTTTGATTCCTTATTTACCGTTCTCTCTTCAAACCCAGTAGCTTGAGCCTTACATATGAAGCAGCTAGTGAAGGTAATACAGTTGATATATAAGAGCAATATTAGCAGTTAGAGCATAAAAATGATCGCGGACTATGCAGTATAAGGCTAGCACTTTGCTGCTTGGTCTCGTAGTGGTGGGGGAAGCAGCTCCCTTCTCGCTGCTTCACGTGCTGCATAGGCACTCGCTACATCTTGTCCTCTCTATTCCTCTCTGTTCTCGTTGATAGCAACTCCCAGGAGATGCTTAAAGCACGTGCTGCGCTGGAGGTCAGGAGTCTCGCTGGCTGTTTGGAATTATATCTTCAGTCCATCATTTCGATTATAACTAAAAATAAATTTACCATACCAGCAAATTATACAAATGCACGTTAATTCGGTTGACCTGCACAATAAAAGCCTCAAAATGAACCTCGTATTTCAAGTGTTAGACCAGAGTTTGACAGTCAGAGTAATCAGCCGTCGAAAGTGGCAAGAGACAGCTGGAACCAAACAGGAATCAATATACACCAAACAGGACAGAAAGACAATGACATTGAGTGCAACAAGACAAAAGCTCCCAAGGATGCTCACCTTCGGAGCCTAATCACGAGCATGTCCCTGTGCAAACAGGAGGCCTTACGGGATGTCTATAGGCTAATTTTATTATTATTATTATTTATTATAACGCGACTCGCAGGCTAAACCCGGGTTGAGGTGCGGCCCTGGCCGCTGAAAGCTAGCGGGGCACTGTTGACACCTTAGGCTGTAAACATTGTCAAAACCATTGATATGGACGTGTTAGGCTGAACCATTGTCAAAAACCATTGATATGGAAGTGTTAGGCTGTAACCATTGTCAACACCATTGATATAGACGTGTTAGGCTGTAACCATTGTCAAAAACCATTGATATGGACGTGTTAGGCTGTAACCATTTTCAAAGACCATTGATATGGACGTGTTAGGCTGTAACCATTTTCAAAGACCATTGATATGGACGTGTTAGGTTGAACCATTGTCAAAAACCATTGATATAGACGTGTTAGGCTGTAACCATTGTCAAAAACCATTGATATGGACGTGTTAGGCAGTAACCATTGTCAAAGACCATTGTTACGGACGTGTTAGGTTGTAACCATTGTCAAAGACCATTGATAAGGACGTGTTAGGCTGAACCATTGTCAAAAACCATTGATATAGACGTGTTAGGCTGTAACCATTGTCAAAAACCATTGATATGGACGTGTTAGGCTGTAACCATTTTCAAAGACCATTGATATGGACGTGTTAGGCAGTAACCATTCTCAAAGACCATGTATATGGATGTGTTAGGCTGTAACCATTGTCAAAAACCATTGATATGGACGTGTTAGGCTGTAACCATTGTCAAAAACCACTGATATGGACGTGTTAGGCTGTAACCATTTTCAAAGACCATTGATATGGACGTGTTAGGCAGTAACCATTGTCAAAGACCATGGATATGGATGTGTTAGGCTGTAACCATTGCCAAAAACCATTGATATGGACGTGTTAGGATGTAACAATTGTCAAAATCCATTGATATGGACGTGTTAGGCTGTAACCATTTTCAAAGACCATTGATATGGACGTGTTAGGCTGTAACCATTGTCAGAGACAATTGATGTGGACGTGTTAGGCTGTAACCAGTAAAAAACCACTGGTATGGACGTGTTAGGCAGTAACCATTGTCAAAGACCATGGATATGGATGTGTTAGGCTGTAACCATTGTCAAAAACCATTGATATGGACGTGTTAGGATGTAAACATTGTCAAAAACCATTGATATGGACGTGTTAGGCTGTAACCATTTTCAAAGACCATTGATATGGACGTGTTAGGCAGTAACCATTGTCAAAGACCATTGATATGGACGTGTTAGGCTGTAACCATTGTCAAAAACCATTGATATGGACGTGTTAGGCTATAACAATTGTCAAAAACCATTGATATGGACGTTTTAGGCTATAACAAGTGTCAAAAACCATTGATATGGACTTGTTAGGCTGTAACCATTGTCAAAGACCATTGATATGGACGTGTTAGGCTGTAACCATTGTCAAAGACCATTGATATGGACGTGTTAGGCAGTAACCATTGTCAAAGACCATTGATATGGACGTGTTAGGCTGTAACCATTGTCAAAAACCATTGATATGGACGTGTTAGGCTGTAACCATTGTCAAAGACCATTGATATGGACGTGTTAGGCTGTAGCCATTGTCAAAAACCATTGATATAGACGTATTAGGCTGTAACCATTTTCAAAAACCATTGATATGGACGTGTTAGGCTGTAACCATTGCCAAAGACCATTGCTATGGACGTGTCAGGCTGTAACCATTGTCAGAGACCATTGATATGGACGTGTTAGTCTGTAGCCTAACCAATGTCAAACCATTGATATGGACGTGTTAGGCTGTAACCATTTTCATAGACCATTGATATTGACGTGTTAGGCTGTAACCATTGTCAAATACCCTGGATACGGATGTGTTAGGCTGTAACCATTGTCAAAAACCATTGATATGGACGTGTTAGAATGTAACCATTGTCAAAAACTATTGATATGGACGTATTAGGCTGTAACCATTGTCAAAAACCATTGATATGGACGTGTTAGGCTGTCACCATTGTTAAAAACCATTGATATGGACGTGTTAGGCTGTAACCATTGTCAGAGACCATTGATATGGACGTGTTAGGCTGTCACCATTGTTAAAAACCATTGATATGGACGAGTTAGAATGTAACCATTGTCAAAAACTATTGATATGGACGTGTTAGGCTGTAACTATTGTCAAAAACCATTGATATGGACGTGTTAGGCTGTCACCATTGTTAAAAACCATTGATATGGACGTGTTAGGCTGTCACCATTGTTAAAAACCATTGATATGGACGTGTTAGGCTGTAACCATTTTCAAAGACCATTGATATGGACGTGCTAGGCTGTAACCATTGTCAGAGACCATTGGTATGGAAGTGTTAGGCTGTAACCTATGTCAAAAACCATTGATATGGACGTGTTAGGCTGTAACCATTGTCAAAAACCATTGATATGGACGTGTTACGATGTAACCATTGTCAACGGCCATTGCTATAGACGCGTAAGGCTGTAACCATTGTCCAAAACCATTGATATGGACGTGTTAGGCTATAACCATTGTCAAAAACCATTGATATGGACGTGTTAGGCTGTAACAATTGTCAAAAAACATTGATATGGACGTGTTAGGCTGTAACCATTGTCAAAGATCATTGATATGGATGTGTTAGGCTGTAACCATTGTTAAAGACCATTGATATTGACGTGTTAGTCTGTAGCCTAACCATTGTCAAAAACCATTGATATGGACGTGTTAGGCTGTAACCATTGTCAAAAACCATTGATATGGACGTGTTAGGTTGTAACCATTTTCAAAGACCATTGCTATGGACGTGTCAGGCTGTAACCATTGTCAGAGACCATTGATATGGACGTGTTATTCTGTAGCCTAACCATTGTCAAACCATTGATATGGACGTGTTAGGCTATAACCATTGTCAAAAACCATTGATATGGACGTGTTAGGCTGTAACAATTGTCAAAAAACATTGATATGGACGTGTTAGGCTGTAACCATTGTCAAAGATCATTGATATGGATGTGTTAGGCTGTAACCATTGTCAAAAACCATGGATATGGATGTGTTAGGCTGTAACCATTGTCAAAAACCATTGATATAGACGTGCTTGCCTGTAACCATTGTCAAAACCATTGATATGGACGTGTTAGGCTGTAACCATTTTCAAAGACCATTGATATGGACGTGTTAGGCAGTAACCAATGTCAAAGACCATGGATATGGATGTGTTAGGCTGTAACCATTGTCAAAAACCATTGATATGGACGTGTTAGGATGTAACCATTGTCAAAAACCATTGATATGGACGTGTTAGGCTGTAACCATTTTCAAAGGCCATAGATATGGACGTGTTAGGCAGTAACCATTGTCAAAGACAATGGATATGGACCTTTTAGGCTGTAACCATTGTCAAAAACCATTGATATGGACGTGTTAGGCTATAACAATTGTCAAAAACCATTGATATGGACGTTTTAGGCTATAACAATTGTCAAAAACCATTGATATGGACTTGTTAGGCTGTAACCATTGTCAAAGACCATTGATATGGACGTGTTAGGTTGTAACCATTGTCAAAGACCATTGATATGGACGTGTTAGGCTGTAGCCATTGTCAAAAACCATTGATATGGACGTATTAGGCTGTAACCATTTTCAAAAACCATTGATATGGACGTGTTAGGCTGTAACCATTGCCAAAGACCATTGCTATGGACGTGTCAGGCTGTAACCATTGTCAGAGACCATTGATATGGACGTGTTAGTCTGTAGCCTAACCATTGTCAAACCATTGATATGGACGTGTTAGGCTGTAACCATTTTCATAGACCATTGATATTGACGTGTTAGGCTGTAACCATTGTCAAATACCCTGGATACGGATGTGTTAGGCTGTAACCATTGTCAAAAACCATTGATATGGACGTGTTAGAATGTAACCATTGTCAAAAACTATTGATATGGACGTATTAGGCTGTAACCATTGTCAAAAACCATTGATATGGACGTGTTAGGCTGTCACCATTGTTAAAAACCATTGATATGGACGTGTTAGGCTGTAACCATTGTCAGAGACCATTGATATGGACGTGTTAGGCTGTAACCATTTTCAAAGACCATTGATATGGACGTGTTAGGCTGTAACCATTTTCAAAGACCATTGATATGGACGTGTTAGGCAGTAACCATTGTCAAAGACCATTGATATGGACGTGTTAGGCTGTAACCATTGTCAAAAACCATTGATATGGACGTGTTAGGCTATAACAATTGTCAAAAACCATTGATATGGACGTTTTAGGCTATAACAAGTGTCAAAAACCATTGATATGGACTTGTTAGGCTGTAACCATTGTCAAAGACCATTGATATGGACGTGTTAGGCTGTAACCATTGTCAAAGACCATTGATATGGACGTGTTAGGCTGTAGCCATTGTCAAAAACCATTGATATAGGCGTATTAGGCTGTAACCATTTTCAAAAACCATTGATATGGACGTGTTAGGCTGTAACCATTGCCAAAGACCATTGCTATGGACGTGTCAGGCTGTAACCATTGTCAGAGACCATTGATATGGACGTGTTAGTCTGTAGCCTAACCAATGTCAAACCATTGATATGGACGTGTTAGGCTGTAACCATTTTCATAGACCATTGATATTGACGTGTTAGGCTGTAACCATTGTCAAATACCCTGGATACGGATGTGTTAGGCTGTAACCATTGTCAAAAACCATTGATATGGACGTGTTAGAATGTAACCATTGTCAAAAACTATTGATATGGACGTATTAGGCTGTAACCATTGTCAAAAACCATTGATATGGACGTGTTAGGCTGTCACCATTGTTAAAAACCATTGATATGGACGTGTTAGGCTGTAACCATTGTCAGAGACCATTGATATGGACATGTTAGGCTGTCACCATTGTTAAAAACCATTGATATGGACGAGTTAGAATGTAACCATTGTCAAAAACTATTGATATGGACGTGTTAGGCTGTAACTATTGTCAAAAACCATTGATATGGACGTGTTAGGCTGTCACCATTGTTAAAAACCATTGATATGGACGTGTTAGGCTGTCACCATTGTTAAAAACCATTGATATGGACGTGTTAGGCTGTAACCATTTTCAAAGACCATTGA
Source organism: Meconema thalassinum (assembly GCA_946902985.2). NCBI lineage: Eukaryota > Metazoa > Arthropoda > Insecta > Orthoptera > Tettigoniidae > Meconema > Meconema thalassinum. Next base: position 207,650,007 of record OX336395.1, read on the forward strand.
TATGGACGTGCTAGGCTGTAACCATTGTCAGAGACCATTGGTATGGAAGTGTTAGGCTGTAACCTATGTCAAAAACCATTGATATGGACGTGTTAGGCTGTAACCATTGTCAAAAACCATTGATATGGACGTGTTACGATGTAACCATTGTCAACGGCCATTGCTATAGACGCGTAAGGCTGTAACCATTGTCCAAAACCATTGATATGGACGTGTTAGGCTATAACCATTGTCAAAAACCATTGATATGGACGTGTTAGGCTGTAACAATTGTCAAAAAACATTGATATGGACGTGTTAGGCTGTAACCATTGTCAAAGATCATTGATATGGATGTGTTAGGCTGTAACCATTGTTAAAGACCATTGATATTGACGTGTTAGTCTGTAGCCTAACCATTGTCAAAAACCATTGATATGGACGTGTTAGGCTGTAACCATTGTCAAAAACCATTGATATGGACGTGTTAGGTTGTAACCATTTTCAAAGACCATTGCTATGGACGTGTCAGGCTGTAACCATTGTCAGAGACCATTGATATGGACGTGTTATTCTGTAGCCTAACCATTGTCAAACCATTGATATGGACGTGTTAGGCTATAACCATTGTCAAAAACCATTGATATGGACGTGTTAGGCTGTAACAATTGTCAAAAAACATTGATATGGACGTGTTAGGCTGTAACCATTGTCAAAGATCATTGATATGGATGTGTTAGGCTGTAACCATTGTCAAAAACCATGGATATGGATGTGTTAGGCTGTAACCATAGTCAAAAACCATTGATATAGACGTGCTTGCCTGTAACCATTGTCAAAACCATTGATATGGACGTGTTAGGCTGTAACCATTTTCAAAGACCATTGATATGGACGTGTTAGGCAGTAACCAATGTCAAAGACCATGGATATGGATGTGTTAGGCTGTAACCATTGTCAAAAACCATTGATATGGACGTGTTAGGATGTAACCATTGTCAAAAACCATTGATATGGACGTGGTAGGCTGTAACCATTTTCAAAGGCCATAGATATGGACGTGTTAGGCAGTAACCATTGTCAAAGACAATGGATATGGACCTTTTAGGCTGTAACCATTGTCAAAAACCATTGATATGGACGTGTTAGGCTATAACAATTGTCAAAAACCATTGATATGGACGTTTTAGGCTATAACAATTGTCAAAAACCATTGATATGGACTTGTTAGGCTGTAACCATTGTCAAAGACCATTGATATGGACGTGTTAGGTTGTAACCATTGTCAAAGACCATTGATATGGACGTGTTAGGCTGTAGCCATTGTCAAAAACCATTGATATGGACGTATTAGGCTGTAACCATTTTCAAAAACCATTGATATGGACGTGTTAGGCTGTAACCATTGCCAAAGACCATTGCTATGGACGTGTCAGGCTGTAACCATTGTCAGAGACCATTGATATGGACGTGTTAGTCTGTAGCCTAACCATTGTCAAACCATTGATATGGACGTGTTAGGCTGTAACCATTTTCATAGACCATTGATATTGACGTGTTAGGCTGTAACCATTGTCAAATACCCTGGATACGGATGTGTTAGGCTGTAACCATTGTCAAAAACCATTGATATGGACGTGTTAGAATGTAACCATTGTCAAAAACTATTGATATGGACGTATTAGGCTGTAACCATTGTCAAAAACCATTGATATGGACGTGTTAGGCTGTCACCATTGTTAAAAACCATTGATATGGACGTGTTAGGCTGTAACCATTGTCAGAGACCATTGATATGGACGTGTTAGGCTGTCACCATTGTTAAAAACCATTGATATGGACGAGTTAGAATGTAACCATTGTCAAAAACTATTGATATGGACGTGTTAGGCTGTAAATATTGTCAAAAACCATTGATATGGACGTGTTAGGCTGTCACCATTGTTAAAGACCATTGATATGGACGTGTTAGGCTGTCACCATTGTTAAAAACCATTGATATGGACGTGTTACGCTGTAACCATTTTCAAAGACCATTGATATGGACGTGCTAGGCTGTAACCATTGTCAGAGACCATTGATATGGAAGTGTTAGGCTGTAACCTATGTCAAAAACCATTGATATGGACGTGTTAGGCTGTAACCATTGTCAAAAACCATTGATATGGACGTGTTACGATGTAACCATTGTCAACGGCCATTGCTATAGACGCGTAAGGCTGTAACCATTGTCCAAAACCATTGATATGGACGTGTTAGGCTATAACCATTGTCAAAAACCATTGATATGGACGTATTAGGCTGTAACAATTGTCAAAAAACATTGATATGGACGTGTTAGGCTGTAACCATTGTCAAAGATCATTGATATGGATGTGTTAGGCTGTAACCATTGTTAAAGACCATTGATATGGACGTGTTAGTCTGTAGCCTAACCATTGTCAAAAACCATTGATATGGACGTGTTAGGCTGTAACCATTGTCAAAAACCATTGATATGGACGTGTTAGGTTGTAACCATTTTCAAAGACCATTGCTATGGACGTGTCAGGCTGTAACCATTGTCAGAGACCATTGATATGGACGTGTTATTCTGTAGCCTAACCATTGTCAAACCATTGATATGGACGTGTTAGGCTATAACCATTGTCAAAAACCATTGATATGGACGTGTTAGGCTGTAACAATTGTCCAAAAAAATTGATATGGACGTGTTAGGCTGTAACCATTGTCAAAGATCATTGATATGGATGTGTTAGGCTGTAACCATTGTCAAAGACCATTGATATGGACGTGTTAGTCTGTAGCCTAACCATTGTCAAAAACCATGGATATGGATGTGTTAGGCTGTAACCATTGTCAAAAACCATTGATATAGACGTGCTTGCCTGTAACCATTGTCAAAAACCATTGATATGGACGTTTTAGGCTGTAACCATTTTCAAAGACCATTGATATGGACGTGTTAGGCAGTAACCAATGTCAAAGACCATGGATATGGATGTGTTAGGCTGTAACCATTGTCAAAAACCATTGATATGGACGTGTTAGGATGTAACCATTGTCAAAAACCATTGATATGGACGTGTTAGGCTGTAACCATTTTCAAAGACCATAGATATGGACGTGTTAGGCAGTAACCATTGTCAAAGACAATGGATATGGACCTTTTAGGCTGTAACCATTGTCAAAAACCATTGATATGGACGTGTTAGGCTATAACAATTGTCAAAAACCATTGATATGGACGTTTTAGGCTATAACAATTGTCAAAAACCATTGATATGGACTTGTTAGGCTGTAACCATTGTCAAAGACCATTGATATGGACGTGTTAGGTTGTAACCATTGTCAAAGACCATTGATATGGACGTGTTAGGCTGTAGCCATTGTCAAAAACCATTGATATGGACGTATTAGGCTGTAACCATTTTCAAAAACCATTGATATGGACGAGTTAGGCTGTAACCATTGTCAAAGACCATTGCTATGGACGTGTCAGGCTGTAACCATTGTCAGAGACCATTGATATGGACGTGTTATTCTGTAGCCTAACCATTGTCAAACCATTGATATGGACGTGTTAGGATGTAACCATTTTCATAGACCATTGATATGGACGTGTTAGGCTGTAACCATTGTCAAATACCATGGATACGGATGTGTTAGGCTGTAACCATTGTCAAAAACCATTGATATGGACGTGTTAGGATGTAACCATTGTCAAAAACTATTGATATGGACGTGTTAGGCTGTAACCATTGTCAAAAACCATTGATATGGACGTGTTAGGCTGTCACCATTGTTAAAAACCATTGATATGGACGTGTTAGGCTGTAACCATTTTCAAAGACCATTGATATGGACGTGTTAGGCTGTAACCATTGTCAGAGACCATTGATATGGACGTGTTATGCTGTAACCATTGTCAAAAACCATTGATATGGACGTGTTAGGCTGTAACCATTGTCAAAAACCATTGATATGGACGTGTTAGGATGTAAACATTGTCAACGGCCATTGCTATAGACGTGGTAGGCTGTAACCATTGTCATAAACCGTTGATATGGACGTGTTAGGCTATAACCATTGTCAAAAACCATTGATATGGACGTGTTAGGCTGTAACAATTGTCAAAAAACATTGATATGGACGTTTTAGGCTGTAACCATTGTCAAAGACCATTGATATGGACGTGTTAGGCTGTAACCATTGTCAAAGACCATTGATATGGACGTGTTTTTCTGTAGCCTAACCATTGTCAAAAACCATTGATATGGACGTGTTAGGCTGCAACCATTGTCAAAAACCATTGATATGGACGTGTTAGGCTGTAACCATTTTCATAGACTATTGATATGGACGTGTTTGGTTGTAACCATTGTCAACGACCATGGATATGAATGTGTTAGGCTGTAACCATTGTCAAAAACCATTGATATGGACGTGTTAGTCTGTAACCATTGTCAAAAACCATTGATATGGACGTGTTAGGCTGTAACCATTTTCATAGACCATTGATATGGACGTGTTAGGTTGTAACCATTGTCAAAGACCATGGATATGGATGTGTTAAGCTGTAACCTTCGTCAAAAACCATTGATATGGACGTGTTAGGATGTAATCATTGTCAAAAACCATTGATATGGACGTGTTAGGCGATAACCATTGCCAAAAACCATTGATATGGTCGTGTTAGGCTGTAACCATTGTCAAAGGCCATTGCTATAGACGTGTTAGGCTGTAACTATTGTCAGAGACCATTGATATGGATATGTTAGGCTATAACCATTGTCAAATACCATTGATATGGATTTGTAAGGCTGTAACAATTGTCAAAAAACATTGATATGGACGTGTTAGGCTGTAACCATTGTCAACAACCATTGATATGGACGAGTTAGGCTGTAACCATTGTCAAAAACCATTGATATGTACGTGTTAGTCTGTAACCATTGTCAAAAACCATTGATATGGACGTGTAAGCTGTAACCATTTTCATAGACCATTGATATTGACGTGTTAGGTTGTAACCATTGTCAAAGACCATGGATATGGATGTGTTAAGCTGTAACCATTGTCAATAACCATTGATTTGGACGTGTTAGGATGTAATCGTTGTCAAAAACCATTAATATGGACGTGTTAGGCGATAACCATTGCCAAAAACCATTGATATGGACGTGTTAGGCTGTAACCATTGTCAAAAACCATTGATATGGACGTGTTAGGCTGTAACCATTGTCAAAAACCGTTGATATGGACGTGTTAGGCTGTAACCATTGTCAAAGGCCATTGCTATAGACGTGTTAGGCTGTAACTATTGTCAGAGACCATTGAAATGGATGTGTTGGGCTATAACCATTGTCAAAAACCATTGATATGGACGTGTTAGGCTGTAACAATTGTCAAAAAACATTGATATGGACGTGTTAGGCTGTAACCATTGTCCAAAACCATTGATATGGACGTGTTAGGCTGTAACTATTGTCAAAGACCATTGATATGGACGTGTGAGGTTGAACCATTGTCAAAAACCATTGATATAGACGTGTTAGGCTGTAACCATTGTCAAAAACCATTGATATGGACGTGTGAGGTTGAACCATTGTCAAAAACCATTGATATAGACGTGTTAGGCTGTAACCATTGTCAAAAACCATTGATATGGAAGTGTTAGGCAGTAACCATTGTCAAAGACCATTGATATGGACGTGTTAGGCTGTAAACATTGTCAAAGACCATTGATATGGACGTGTTAGGCTGAACCATTGTCAAAAACCATTGATATAGACGTGTTAGGCTGTAACCATTGTCAAAAACCATTGATATGGACGTCTTAGGCTGTAACCATTTTCAAAGACCATTGATATGGACGTGTTAGGCAGTAACCATTCTCAAAGACCATGGATATGGATGTGTTAGGCTGTAACTATTGTCAAAAACCATTGATATAGACGTGTTAGGCTGTAACCATTGTCAAAAACCATTGATATGGACGTGTTAGGCTGTAACCATTTTCAAAGACCATTGATATGGACGTGTTAGGCAGTAACCATTGTCAAAGACCATGGATATGGATGTGTTAGGCTGTAACCATTGCCAAAAACCATTGATATGAACGTGTTAGGATGTAACCATTGTCAAAAACCATTGATATGGACGTGTTAGGCTGTAACCATTTTCAAAGACCATTGATATGGACGTGTTAGGCTGTAACCATTGTCAGAGACAATTGATGTGGGCGTGTTAGGCTGTAACCAGTAAAAAACCACTGATATGGACGTGTTAGGCAGTAACCATTGTCAAAGACCATTGATATGGACGTGTTAGTCTGTAGCCTAACCATTGTCAAAAACCATTGATATGGATGTGTTAGGCTGTAAACATTGTCAAAAACCATTGATATGGACGTGTTAGGCTGTAACCATTTTCATAGACTATTGATATGGACGTGTTTGGTTGTAACCATTGTCAACGACCTGGGATATGGATGTGTTAGGCTGTAACCATTGCCAACAACCATTGATATGGACGTGTAAGTCTGTAACCATTGTCAAAAACCATTGATATGGACGTGTTAGGCTGTAACCATATTCATAGACCATTGATATGGACGTGTTGGGTTGTAACCATTGTCAATGACTATGGATATGGATGTGTTAAGCTGTAACCATTGTCAAAAACCATTGATATGGACGTGTTAGGATGTAATCATTGTCAAAAACCATTGATATGGACGTGTTAGGCGATAACCATTGCCAAAAAACATTGATATGGTCGTGTTAGGCTGTAACCATTGTCAAAGGCCATTGCTATAGACGTGTTAGGTTGTAACTATTGTCAGAGACCATTGATATGGATGTGTTAGGCTATAACCATTGTCAAAAACCATTGATATGGATGTGTTAGGCTGTAACAATTGTCAAAAAACATTGATATGGACGTGTTAGGCTGTAACCATTGTCAACAACCATTGATATGGACGTGTTAGGCTGTAACCATTGTCAAAAACCAATCATATGGACGTGTTAGTCTGTATCCATTGTCAAAAACCATTGATATGAACGTGTTAGGTTGTAACCATTTTCATAGACCATTGATATTGACGTGTTAGGTTGTAACCATTGTCAAAGACCATGGATATGGATGTGTTAAGCTGTAACCATTGTCAAAACCATTGATATGGACGTGTTAGGATGTAATCATTGTCAAAAACCATTGATATGGACGTGTTAGGCGATAACCATTGCCAAAAACCATTGATATGGATGTGTTTGGCTGTAACCATTGTCAAAAACCATTGATATGGACGTGTTAGGCTGTAACCATTGTCAAAAACCATTGATATGGACGTGTTAGGCTGTAACCATTGTCAATGGCCATTGCTATAGACGTGTTCGGCTGTAACTATTGCCAGAGACCATTGATATGGATGTGTTGGGCTATAACCATTGTCAAAAACCATTGATATGGACGTGTTAGGCTGTAACAATTGTCAAAAAACATTGATATGGACGTGTTAGGCTGTAACCATTGTCAAAAACCATTGATATGGACGTGTTAGGCTGTAACCATTTTCAAAGACCATTGATATGGAAGTGTTAGGCTGTAACCATTGTCAAAGGCCATTGATATGGACGTGTTAGGTTGTAGCCATTGTCAAAAACCTTTGATATGGACGTATTAGGCAGTAACTATTTTCCGATACCATTGATATGGACGTGTTAGGCTGAACCATTGTCAAAAACCATTGATATAGACGTGTTAGGCTGTGACCATTGTCAAAAACCATTGATATGTACGTGTTAGGTTGAAACATTGTCAAAAACCATTGATATAGACGTGTTAGGCTGTAACCATTGTCAAAAACCATTGATATGGACGTGTTAGGCAGTAACCATTGTCAAAGACCATTGATACGGACGTGTTAGGCTGTAACCATTGTCAATGACCATTGATATAGACGTATTAGGCTGAACCATTGTCAGAAACCATTGATATAGACGTGTTAGGCTGTAACCATTGTCAAAAACCATTGATATGGACGTGTTAGGCTGTAACCATTTTCAAAGACCATTGATATGGACGTGTTAGGCAGTAACCATTCTCAAAGACCATGGATATGGATGTGTTAGGCTGTAACCATTGTCAAAAACCATTGATATAGACGTGTTAGGCTGTAACCATTGTCAAAAACCATTGATATGGACGTGTTAGGCTGTAACCATTTTCAAAGACCATTGATATGGACGTGTTAGGCAGTAATCATTGTCAAAGACCATGGATATGGATGTGTTAGGCTGTAACCATTGCCAAAAACCATTGAAATGGACGTGTTAGGATGTAACCATTGTCAAAAACCATTGCTATGGACGAGTTAGGATGTAACCATTTTCAAAGACCATTGATATGGGCGTGTTAGGCTGTAACCATTGTCAGAGACAATTGATGTGGACGTGTTAGGCTGTAACCAGTAAAAAACCACTGATATGGACGTGTTAGGCAGTAACCATTGTCAAAGACCATGGATATGGATGTGTTAGGCTGTAACCATTGTCAAAAACCATTGATATGGACGTGTTAGGATGTAACCATTGTCAAAAACCATTGATATGGACGTGTTAGGCTGTAACCATTTTCAAAGACCATAGATATGGACGTGTTAGGCAGTAACCATTGTCAAAGACAATGGATATGGACCCTTTAGGCTGTAACCATTGTCAAAAACCATTGATATGGACGTTTTAGGCTATAACAATTGTCAAAAACCATTGATATGGACTTGTTAGGCTGTGACCATTGTCAAAGACCATTGATATGGACGTGTTAGGTTGTAACCATTGTCAAAGACCATTGATATGGACGTGTTAGGCTGTAGCCATTGTCAAAAACCATTGATATGGACGTATTAGGCTGTAACCATTTTCAAAAACCATTGATATGGACGAGTTAGGCTGTAACCATTGTCAAAGACCATTGCTATGGACGTGTCATGCTGTAACCATTGTCAGAGTCCATTGATATGGACGTGTTATTCTGTAGCCTAACCATTGTCAAACCATTGATATGGACGTGTTGGGATGTAACCATTTTCATAGACCATTGATATGGACGTGTTAGGCTGTAACCATTGTCAAATACCATGGATACGGATGTGTTAGGCTGTAACCATTGTCAAAAACCATTGATATGGACGTGTTAGGATGTAACCATTGTCAAAAACTATTGATATGGACGTGTTAGGCTGTAACCATTGTCAAAAACCATTGATATGGACGTGTTAGGCTGTCACCATTGTTAAAAACCATTGATATGGACGTGTTAGGCTGTAACCATTTTCAAAGACCATTGATATGGACGTGTTAGGCTGTAACCATTGTCAGAGACCATTGATATGGACGTGTTATGCTGTAACCATTGTCAAAAACCATTGATATGGACGTGTTAGGCTGTAACCATTGTCAAAAACCATTGATATGGACGTGTTAGGATGTAAACATTGTCAACGGCCATTGCTATAGACGTGGTAGGCTGTAACCATTGTCATAAACCGTTGATATGGACGTGTTAGGCTATAACCATTGTCAAAAACCATTGATATGGACGTGTTAGGCTGTAACAATTGTCAAAAAACATTGATATGGACGTTTTAGGCTGTAACCATTGTCAAAGACCATTGATATGGACGTGTTAGGCTGTAACCATTGTCAAAGACCATTGATATGGACGTGTTAGTCTGTAGCCTAACCATTGTCAAAAACCATTGATATGGACGTGTTAGGCTGTAACCATTGTCAAAAACCATTGATATGGACGTGTTGGGCTGTAACCATTTTCATAGACTATTGATATGGACGTGTTTGGTTGTAACCATTGTCAACGACCATGGATATGAATGTGTTAGGCTGTAACCATTGTCAAAAACCATTGATATGGACGTGTTAGTCTGTAACCATTGTCAAAAACCATTGATATGGACGTGTTAGGCTGTAACCATTTTCATAGACCATTGATATGGACGTGTTAGGTTGTAACCATTGTCAAAGACCATGGATATGGATGTGTTAAGCTGTAACCTTTGTCAAAAACCATTGATATGGACGTGTTAGGATGTAATCATTGTCAAAAACCATTGATATGGACGTGTTAGGCGATAACCATTGCCAAAAACCATTGATATGGTCGTGTTAGGCTGTAACCATTGTCAAAGGCCATTGCTATAGACGTGTTAGGCTGTAACTATTGTCAGAGACCATTGATATGGATATGTTAGGCTATAACCATTGTCAAAAACCATTGATATGGATTTGTTAGGCTGTAACAATTGTCAAAAAACATTGATATGGACGTGTTAGGCTGTAACCATTGTCAACAACCATTGATATGGACGTGTTAGGCTGTAACCATTGTCAAAAACCATTGATATGGACGTGTTAGTCTGTAACCACTGTCAAAAACCATTGATATGGACGTGTAAGCTGTAACCATTTTCATAGACCATTGATATTGACGTGTTAGGTTGTAACCATTGTCAAAGACCATGGATATGGATGTGTTAAGCTGTAACCATTGTCAATAACCATTGATATGGACGTGTTAGGATGTAATCATTATCAAAAACCATTGATATGGACGTGTTAGGCGATAACCATTGCCAAAAACCATTGATATGGTCGTGTTAGGCTGTAACCATTGTCAAAGGCCATTGCTATAGACGTGTTAGGCTGTAACTATTGTCAGAGACCATTGATATGGATGTGTTGGGCTATAACCATTGTCAAAAACCATTGATATGGTCGTGTTAGGCTGTAACCATTGTCAAAGGCCATTGCTATAGACGTGTTAGGCTGTAACTATTGTCAGAGACCATTGATATGGATGTGTTAGGCTATAACCATTGTCAAAAACCATTGATATGGATGTGTTAGGCTGTAACAATTGTCAAAGGCCATTGATATGGACGTGTTAGGTTGTAGCCATTGTCAAAAACCTTTGATATTGACGTATTAGGCTGTAACCATTTTCAGATACCATTGATATGGACGTGTTAGGCTGTAACCATTGTCAGATACCATTGATATGGACGTGTTATGCTGTAACCATTGTCAAAAACCATTGATATGGACGTGTTAGGCTGACACCATTGTCAAAAACCATTGATATGGACGTGTTAGGCTGTAACCATTGTCAAAAACCATTGATATGGACGTGTTAGGCTGTAACTATTGTTAAAACCAAAAGTCATTTAGCAAATTATACAATTTCAATATATACACAGTATATATATACACACAGAATTACCGTAAGCGCGGGGTTGCCAATATTGTCTTTGACGATATTCCACGCGCATAATGGCTGTCATAACTGGATTTTTACCTATATAAGTAGTGATCTTAAAAGGGGACGGCGAGTGGGTTAGTCCGCAGAGGATTAAATATCTATTACTACATCATTTCCTGATATATTTTTCATAATTTGAAAAGGTATTTTGGCTAATTTATGTAGGCTAAGTTGGTTCTCAAATGATGCAATGAACAGATGATAATTACCGAACCTTGATAAACTCCCAAGGCACCATATTCTCATTTTTCTTTCTCATCTGATCCATTTAAATGACCGAGCCAGGTTGTTAATGCTGTGAGAACTCTTCGCAACATTTGTCGATCAAAGCACAGTGTTGGTTGGGTATTCCTCGTAAGAACATCTAGCAGCTATTAAATTTGGTATAAATAACCAAGACTCAACAAAGGGGCCTCAATCTCGTATAACAGCAATATGATTAGTCTTATTTTAATTGTCTACTGGTAATACACCATATCATTTTATCATATCATTTTACGAAACGAGGAGATAATAAGAAGAACTGCCATGAAAGTTGCAGTGACAACAGCTGACAGCTAAAATGGAAGTGGGGAGGCCACGTGGCCAGAATGAAAGAAGATCGATGGACGCACAAGCAAGGTATGGGACCCCAGGACAGGAAGAAGGAGCGTGTGTAGACAGAGGACCCACTGGAAAGACTCAATCGTAAGGAAGACATGCATACACTGGACGAGGATAGCAAGGTAGAGACAAGAATGGAGACGTATGGAACTATAAGAAGGGAAGAGAAGGAGATCTTCGACAACGAAAAATACTGGTCGACAGTACACCTATGGCATGAAAGACACACTTCTGCAACCTGTAACAAGCTAAACAACGCACAAGGTAAACGACAACAAATAGACACATACATAGATAGGACAACTGCCCCCCCCCGCCCCCTCCCTTCTAGAGAAGATGTATAGCGAAGTGAAATGTAGTGTAGTGAAGTGAACTATAGTGAAGTGTAGCAAGTGGAGTGAAAACGTATACACAACTCCTTAGGACTTGCTCGCTTAACGAGTTAAAAACCAGAGCATCTCCCTGCTCCCAGGAGGCTTTTGCCCTTATGGGATTATCTAGGCTGTATTTATCATTTATTTATAATACACCATATGAGTGTCTACTGAAACAAGTCATTTGAATAATTTACACACACTAACCCTGGAGCATTACTTACTGGGACATGAATCACTATTGTGATTGACTTGTATTGCACTTCTCAGCAGGTTCTGCTTCAGGCTAAATGGAATACAGATATCAGTACCACAGACTGGGCTTGGGTGGCATATTTGGAGCAAATATATCTGGCCAGGCATCATACACCTGTGGAGTACAAAGATTTTAGTTTCCAGCAGAAGCATGTCATTTTTTTATGAAAGACTTCCCATCCAACCATCAATATGCGCTCCACAATGTAAAAATGTCGAGCAGACTGTCCACAAGTAGCCTATAAGCGACCTGGGACATGAAAACTACATGCAACACTGCAACATATAGTTAATTTGGGCTTTGATATTTCCTATTTCTGGGACTTGAAAACTGCATGCGATGAAAGCATAATACAATTCTCTTAACGTTCAAGTTTACCTACTGAAGCTCGGTAAATGATATTGTTTAAATAATTACTGTATCCACATTGAATGCTTTGGCACCACAAGTTCTGACGATGGGGATAACATTTCGTCTTATTCTCTCATTTTCATGGATAAATGAGTTAATCTCAGTCTTTGAAAGCCCACTATGGCGATGATGTCATGTCACTGTCACCGCAATTCATCACAATTTACCAATGACATAGGCTAAAGCCACGAAGAAATGTGAACATTTGAGCCTCTCTTTAAGCATTGATAATTTAATGCATAATTAAAAGCACAAGAGTGTTGCAACTTGGCTACACATGCCCTATTTTATAACTTTTCACGTGGTCGTCAAGCCTTAATTTCAGGTAAGAAGGGGCAGGTGAAATTCGAAGCACAGTAATTACTGCCGCACATAAGGTAGGCATTCGTCTTCAAACTTTTCATCTTCTGACAGCAATTATCCCCATAACCTACAAACAAGCTTCTAGGACTACCGACCAGGGGCGTATACAATTTTTTTCGGGGGGGGGGGGGCTGACTATCCTGGAAAATTGTGAGTCTTCTTAGGGGATTGTCACCACAAAATACCCAGAAATATCAACCAATATCTTAGAGCATATACAGTAACTTTGTGTAATTATTTTAGATAAGAGTTAATTGTAAAATTCTATGTTTATATAGCCTACAATTAGTCTCACAAGGATGAGTGTACCCCGTTCCAGCTTTCAGACCAGAATTAAAATATCTTGGCAGAGCCGGGAATCGAATTTGGACCTCCGGGTAGGCAGCCAAGAATGCTAGCTACTACACCACAAGGTAGTCTAATTTTAATCTTAATATTGTTTATAACTTAATTTTATTGGCTTTTCTGGGAGGGGGGGGGGGGAGGGAAGGCTGGGTCCCCCACAGCTCCCCCCTTACATACGCCCCTGATATCGACAAATATTCAAATTCTACAATTAAAATTAAAGCGAATTCTTTCCAAAAACAGTCAAACAGCACTCAAGTTTCTTCTCCAGCAAATACAAATCGTTAATCTCTTACGTACGGCATCTCAAAAGAAAAATAAGTGTAACATTACACGGAACGACATTCATATTAAGATATTCACCTCAATCGACAAAGAAAGCTATTTGCACTACTTGAAGAATCAAAAATATATTGTTTTGTACTTACCTTAGCCCATCTTCAAGGAATAACTAAAAATTCAAGCCAATGAAGGTGAAAAACTATTAGGATTTTATGGTGGAGGCAGAACCCAGAGAGGGAGAGGCACTCTAACAGAGGAGCGGAAGAATAAGCTGATAGAAGGGCTCAAGAAATACTGGCAAGATGTCAAAGGCGGCAAGGGAACAAGACGTAGACACTGAAATGAGAGTGGTTGTTAACACGCAGTCCATAGAGGCTCAAGTCGACGGTTAAACAAGATGTTCAGTAAAGAACATATAGCCTACTTTCTCCTAAACGCATGGGTATTGTTATTACTCTTTGTCCTTTTCAAGGAGTATAATTGAATGTTGGTTGTAGTAGCTTATTGAAATACAACATGCTATAGGGATATTAAACATGAGTATGAGGTGCCCTTTGCTAGGGCTACCTCTGTACCAAATTTCGTTCCATTCGGTTTCACCGTGTTCGAATTGATAGGGGGAATCGATTTTCACACAAAGATGGCCGCCATCCGCAAAATATTAGGCTAATGACCTATTAGTTTGGTCAAAGGATGCTCCCTCCATAAAGGTATGTTATTGCAAAATTTGGTAGAGATCGGATGATTATGTTAGTCGTCATTTGATTTAAGCTTTGAACATTTTTGTGGCCGCCATTACGTTTCCGTCAAGATGGCGGCGATATAAAACATGACTCTGAGGTGCCCTTTGCTAGTGCTACCTCTGTACTAAATTTCGTTCCATTCGGTTTCACCATGTTTGAATTAATAGGGGGAATCGATTTTGACACAAAAATGGCCGCCATCCGCAAACTATTAGGCTAATGACCTATTAATTTGGTCAAAGGATGCTTCCTCCATAGAGGTATGTTGTTGCAAAATTTAGTAGAGATCGGATGATTATGTTAGTCGTAATTTGATTTAAGCTTTGAACATTTGTGTGGCCGCCATTACGTGGCGGCGATAGAAAACATGACACTGAGGTGCCCTTTGCTATTGCTACCTCTGTACTAAATTTCGTTCCATTCGGTTTCACCGTGTTTGATTTAATAGGGGAATCGATTTTGACACAAAGATGGCCGCCATCCGCAAACTATTGGGCTAATGACCTATTAATTTGGTCAAAGGATGCTTCCTCCATAAAGGTATGTTGTTGAAAAATTTGGTAGAGATCGGATGATTAGGTTAGTCGTAATTTGATTTAAGCTTTGAACATTTGTGTGGCCGCCATTACGTTTCCGTCAAGATGGCGGCGATATAAAACATGACACTGAGGTGTCCTTTGCTATTGCTACCTTTGTACCAAATTTTGTTCAATTCGCGTTTACCGTGTTCAAATTGATAGGGGGGACAGACATTCAGAGTACACACACGCACACACACACACATACACACACACACATTTTTTCGCCCCGTGTTGATCTCATAAGTCTACTTTCATTTTTTGCAAAAATCGAAAATAGGCTAAAAATAATATACATATCAGCTGTTCGCTTCAATCTTTTGATACATCGTTACAAATTGGCTTAACCATGGGCTCAGATGGGCTAACAGGACCTCGGAACGTGCCTTTACGGTGGTTAAGTGTTACACCCTACGTCACAACATGGGTATGATTTGGCTTTACAGAATACCAACTCGACCGTCAACCAGTCTTTACGAGTCATAAAGACAGGTTATGACTTAACAATGTCTTACAGAACCGGGCTGCAGATTTGGTTTCGAAAGCTGCAGTCGTTTAGGAGTTGATAAGAGGGGACACACAGACAGACACACATTTGCCCGGATTGATCTCATAAGTCTACTTTTTCCTCATTTTTACAAAATTTGGAACGCAGGCTGAAACAACGTTTCATCTTACTCAATGCACATTCGTTTACTCTCATCTGTTTCCTTAAATTGTCATTATCTTTTACGACCTTATGCCCAACTAAGGAGCGCGATTGAACCTATTTCCTTTCTTCTGTCCATTCTCATTCGGGGGTTCGCAGCAAAGTGGTGATTGTTCACCAACGATCTGAATCTAGGCATTCTTCTTCTTCATCTTTTCGAATCACCCACTTAGGGTTCGTCAGATCAATCACTTCTTAGATGCTTGTATTCTCCTTTTCACCCAATACTTCTTCATTAGGCTATGCCTATTCTCGTCTTATTTTCTTTTTCTGATAACTGTATCGGTTTTCTGGTACCGGTATCGACTCTGGCTTGGAACTTCTTAATGTTGTCTTTGGTGAAGGTTTTGGCTGTACCATTCATCAACATTAGTTCAGTAATCTGGATTTCTTGCAGGTCCTTTTCCACTTCCGTAAACCAATTAGGTTTATTCTTCTTTTTGGAAAAGAAATCAACGATTTGCTTGCTTATTCCGGCAGGTTTCATTCGGGTTATGTGTCCATATAAATCATTCCTTCGCTTCCTTATGGTATCTGAAAGTCTCTCCGACTTAACATGCAGGGTGTAATTGGTTATTTTGGAATTCAGGACCTCTGATCTTCCTCAAAGTTTTCCTCTCTTTAGGAATCTCTGTTTCACGGGCGTATCGGCCGTGTTCTAAGGACATTTTGTCGTCCTGACGTTTCGCTGAAGACTGCGTTCAGCATGTTCACAGGTTACATTAAGCGAGGTAAAACAAGTAAACAGAAGATATAAATAGTCAACAACCCACACATACAGGCTACCATAGCAACGGCGTACCACATGAAAGTAATGCATCAAGGACAGGGCTGCTCTTGTGTTGCATCTTCTCGTCTACGACGGTCAATGAGGGCAGGCTTGAGGGGATTAAGGACTGGAAGCAAGCTCTGTTCACACGTTCTGCTACCTCCTTAAGATTGAAGCTGTTAGTATGCTTCAGGATTTCAATGGCCTCCCTTTGTAGCCTGGCATGATAAGAAACCGTGGTGGACAGAACTTCCTATTTCCTATTTTGGTGCGAGTACGGTTCCATTTTGTTGACATGTTTTCTAGCCGTTAATCAGCTATTCTGGCAAATTCGCCGGGAACCTCCATATGGTTTATATTTACAGCTTTGAAGCCATCTTATCTGTGTTTCCTTAATAATTGATATTGCAACTTTCCCATCGGCCAACACAATGTAATTCAAATTACAGGGACATGCGAAAAGTTACCTGAAGAATATTACATGAGGTTAAAATATACATATGTAGATAATAGTAATAATGTTATTGGTTTTACATACGTTTTAACTACTGTACTTCGCCCTTTTTCTCTTTAGAGTGGCCAGGGTACCGGAATCGTGTCCCGGAGGGGATCTTTATTGTGTGTAACTCTACTGACACGGCTTCCTCAATTTGCACCCCTTAAATACCAGCATACTGCTCCAGGAGTGTAAGCTGCTCCATATGCTCTAAACAAATCGGGCTTAAAAAAAAACAAAGAATACATGATTGTGTCCTAGTTTCCCTTTATTATGATTGAAATAGTGGTTTTCTTTTACAACTACCCTACTAAGTAAATTTGGCTATGCTTAAATTACATGAATGTGGATAATGTCCACTACAGCCTTCCAAAACACTCATTTATAGTAAAGCCATCATTACTTCCGACTTGACGTTTCAGTGTTACCCTAGAGTTATCTAGCGGTCAGAAGGAAAATCACTTTAACTAGACAATCACAGGCAGCCATTCAAATCGATATATCATGACAAATTTACTTTCGTTTGCGATGTCATAATTAAGCGAATGAAACTCTAACCTAGCACTGAAACGTCAAGTCGGAAGTAATGATGGCTTTACTATAGTAAATGAACGTTCAAATCTATCACATGAATGTAGTTAAGGGCCAACATGTTTTAAAAACCTTTCTTCAATTTACTGTTTCAAATGACGGCGTGCGAGTTGCTTCTAGCCAACTTTTAACTACACTGCATACGGATAGTCACTCAGTTTAACACGAATATGGCTTTGGCTTTTAAAGTTTTACATTAGTTTTTTATTTATAACGCTAAAAACTGCTTCTAATGTAACTGCGAGACACTAAGGATACACCTGTGTCACAACACACTAATTTAGCATGCAAATTCATCTGCACATGTTTTATTTGAATGTAGTCATTTCCAAATTAATACAAATACAAGTCGCTACAAGGACACACTACAAACAAATCGAGCTATGGTTTAACATTTCCACCATGTCCTCAGTATTTGCTTATTAAAAATTACACCTTCTAGGAATCATTTTCGGCATGAGAAACGTGTTCTTGGCGCGAGTCCATTTTATCATTAATGTGGGTATGTCCCATTTGAGCATTCGATGATCCGTATGTACTATGGCTTCTGGCCACTATGAATGAACATGTGATTCTTAAAAGATTTCTTTCGACGAAATTTGGCTCCACATCTACTACATGAATACGGCTTCGCTCCGGTATGAACCATCATGTGATCCTTCAAACACCCCTTGCGAGTAAAGTTTGCTCTGCAAATAGAACATGAATGTGGCTTTTCTCCACTATGTATTAACATATGGATTTTGAGAGTTCCCTTCTGAATATATTCAGCTGCACATAAGGGACATGAATATGGCTTCTGGCCACTATGAGTCAACATGTGCTTCTTTAGATGATCACTGCGTGAAAAGCTTGATTTACAGGTATTACAAGAGTATAGTTTTTCGCCGCTGTGTAACAAAACGTGCGCCCTTAAATTTCTGCGAGAAGAGAATTTTTCTTCGCATTCACTACACGAGTATGGCTTCTTGCCAGAGTGAATAACAAGGTGACATTTCAAAGTTTCCTTGCTAGAAAAGCTTGCTCCACATAAATCACATGTGCATGGCTTCTCCCCTCTATGAGTAATCATGTGATTTTTGAGAGTTGCCGAGCGAGAATAACTTTTTCCACACGTATCACATGAAAAACACCTAATTTTCGGGTTAATATGAGTTAACATATGCATCTTCACTTGTACCTTCTGAGTAAACTTAGCACCGCACGTAGTACATGAATACGGTCGTTCACCAGCATGAATTCGAAAGTGCTGTATCAGGTATGCTTTGCTGGAATAACTTGCTCCGCATTTATCACATGAATAAGGCTTCTGGCCAGAATGAATCAACATGTGCAAGTTCATTGCTCCCTTTTGAGTAAACTTCTTCCCACATGTTCTACATGAGTGCGGCTTAATGCCACTGTGAATTAACATGTGTGACTTCATATAACACTTCCGGGCAAATTTTGCTCCGCAAGTACTACAAAAATGTGCTCCCGAGCCACTATCCGTAGGCAGATGTTCCTTAATTGCACACTGCAGCAGTGTGTGGCCCTTCAAGTTGTCATGTTCAATGGATGAGGCTCCGCATGTATTACTTGATAGGGTGTCCTCCGCCCTGTGAAAAATTAAGTTGCTTCGTAAGGAAGTTGCTACCAGATGCAGGGTAAATATACATATTTCAGTAATACCGAATGTGTAAATCTCCACAGGATCCTGTAATAATGCTTACGAATATATTGCAATACGCTTGTAATTATGTCAGACTAGCAGTAGCACCTGGTTTCACACCAATGATCCAGAAGTTTCAAAGAATCTCTAAGTTCCAAGGTATGATAACACTCAAAGTATTGACTTTTATCCACTTATTATCAAAAAAAGTAGAAAAATGAAGGTGACAATAAAATTAACTACAGTGAGAATCATTAAGGAAATATATCAATACAATTACTACACTGTGATAGAAATCACAGGAAAGTCTGTTTAAAGCAAAATGACACACCATAAGCATGTTCCATGAACAGCATTTTGAAATCTGGTTTCGCTCTTTTAGCAACAAGTAAGATTCCAACAGCATACTAATATGGCCATCGCACCCTTCCCACTTTTATCAGACACATATCTCCCATTCAATAAGAGCACAGGGCATACAGCGGCGATTTCCGAAGTTCTAGCATGGCAGTATATCTAGCAAATCTACAGCCATCCCGATTGAGTAGCAAAAACAGTACTCACTTCCACCTGTTCCTGGGATAACTGTCACATCCCCGGAACATCGCTACTGACCCAGGTGCAGAAGCAAAGGAAATGGGTTGTGTATTGCAATGGCATGGAGTCAGTAATGTGCACAAGAACCTGAGGAATTACAGTTGTAAAATATAAGGAAAGCTTTTCAGTCGGTTAACACAAATTTTTGTGCCCAATTTTACTAGGCGAAGAAACAAGTATTTATAAGCCCTAACATGAAAAACTACATAAGTTATTAATCACAATATAATACGCTTTTATGTAAAACAATGGTGGTACTCAAAATGGATGACATATTTCGGGCATCAAGCGTTTATCCTCAGATCCTGTTCACTTATGTTTAAATAATTACGATGTTTATGAATTACACTTATGCACAAATATATATACAATGTTCAAGTACATAAAAACTAGTGTAAAGCGCCAATCTTCTTTACATATGTTATTGTTCACTAGTGTGGTTGCTGCGTTAATGTTGATGTACCGTATTTAAAATATGTTAACCTGTGTTCTATTGAATTGTTATTGTGACCAGTTTCAAAAATGACTTCTACACTATTTTGTTAATTATATTATAAATCAACCGTGCCTATTTAAATTGGCAGCCTATTGAATGTGCTAATAATGCACAAATTATACACAACACTAAAATGGAATAATATTGCTTAAACTTATCTGTTATATGAAATTTAAGTCATTTACTTCTGCCTCAGTTCACTACTCACTCGGGACTAGAAGCTGAAACACCCATCACCTGTAACCTGTTTCAAGGGGTGGGTGGATGTCCCAGTCTAACCAAGGTATTATGTATTTTGTTCCATATTAAAAATGTTTCGCAGTTACCTCAGTTAGTGTGGTTTCTTAAAGTCCTCTTCCAAGAAGGCTTCAGTTAAGAGCACTTCAGATTGGCGTAAATTGAGGTGCCGATGGTTTGATATGTATAATAATGTAAATTTTTGTACATACAAGCATGTTATTTTGTGATAAATATCCTATGTAGTGTTTTCATGTTAGGGCATATAAATACTCGTTTCCCCGCGTAATATAATTGGGCACAAAATTTGTGTTGACCAATAGGAAAGCTTTCTTTACTGGAACTAGGCAACACCGACAAAATGGCTTTTATCGCTTCAATTCAATATGTATGTTAGTCTGTGAAATGAAACAGTAATACCTTCGCGACCCCGAGAATTATTAAGAGAGACAATAATTGGGCAAATTTTCAGTAGTACCAATACTATGAAATTTTTCCTTAACAAATACGAGGATGTCTTTTAATGATGTGATGCTTTATGTAGTCTGAATACATACATACAAAAATAAATGCAGACAATACTGTTTGTTATGTCAAGAGATTTTGGAGTAACAGCTCTTCTGAATGAACATGTTAATCCTTCTCCAGCACGAAAGAAGCGTTTATACATGGGATGGCTAGTAATATCCATATAGAGCTCTTATTTGTCAAAGGCCCATGCAGGTCTTTTAACGTCTCGATTGATAGGATAGGGAAATAGGGGCAGTTCATTGCTCAAGTGCGAGTTTCAATATTCTTTTATAATATATATATATATATATATATATATATATATATATATGGTAAACATGACTTCGGAATGTTTGAGAGTACTTTTGTAGTAATGTTTGACATATTTGTCTAGCATGACATTTTGTTTACCTGGTTGCTTAGAAATAAGGCGGCCTACAACCAGGTTAGGTTATGTAAGTTGTCATCAGTACGTCGCTGTTAGCTTTGAACCATATGTTGCGTGTTTATAACTTCTTTCCTCCAGTCTCTAACTGAATTTGGATCAGATATTGCTGTAAAATAAATTGTTGAATGGTGTTATGCTATATACTGTATGTTGTGCAAATTAAGTGTCGACTGGTGTGATATCAATGAAACCCAGGATCTACGAGTATAAATTGTATCCTTAGTTTACTAGCTCAGCTAGTTGCTTTCGCCCCTCCTGTCACAGTGAGTATTTATGCATTTCTATACTGCTTGCATGTGCTCAACTTTGGTGAATTGCGTACATATTTAACACGAAGAGGTCGATTATGATCTGATAGTTCCAAAGCAGGTTAAGGATAACTTGTCTCATACTCTTTCGATATCAGCTTCTAAAGCATCGGAAAAATTTACAAGAAATGATTACTAGACTATTAATCTAAGGTAACAGGTAGAGACCCTCTTCGGAGGTAGCCCTGCCCAGGGATTGGCGCCCCTGCCTATGTGAGTCCCAGAGCATACTGGCCCGGTGTGTACCATCTGGTAAGGGTCCCAGCTCAGGGTTACGAGTGAAGACCTCAACGGAATCTACAGCGGAGAAGATGGACTTCGGAACGGTGGAGATTGCGGACGAGGCAGCCCAGTACTCAGGGAATAATGTGAGTGCACTAAGCATCAGCAGCGTCTGTTTCACATGTTAGGGGCGGCTGCAAGGGCGTCTGTTCCCCATGTAAGGGGCGGCCTGAATTCTTGCTGGCAGTAGCTCTAAAATGCATTTGGGAGTGGCGACCCCATTGTAATTAACGCTCCTGAATAAGATTCGGAGTGGCCAACCTTGAAGGCGTTCAGTTTTCACCCCTAGTAAATCTCTTTATTTGTTCACATACGATGATAAACAACGACGCAGATGTCACTAACCCAGGGAGTATCCAATCTCCCGTCACCAATGGTGGCGCATTCAGGCCTTCGGACTCTGGGGAGCCTGACCTCATCGTGCGGGGAAAGTCGGAGTTCCCCAATACTGTCAACCGATTGAGACCCAAAACTATCACACACATTGGAACTATCAATATTCAAACTCTTTGTAAGACCGGAAAACTCAAGCTATTGACCGATATCCTGAATAAACGCAACATTTCAATAACAGCAGTCCAAGAAACCAGATTTACTGATGATGTGGCTTTTGAGTCAGAAGGTTATAGAGTAATTAAGGGGAAGCCGGCGTCTAAGAATAAACAAGGCTCTAGCGTTTTTGGAACAGCCTTTTTAATAAGACGTGATGTGATGGATTCTGTCATCGGATTCACATCAGCTAGCGAACGTATCTCCGTATTATCTCTCAGATGCGGCAACAAGGGATACTCTATTGTAAATGCACACGCTCCAGTTAATGATGACAACAAGAAGAACCCTGAAAAGGTCCAAAGTTTCTGGCAGTTGCTAGAAGACGAGATCAGTAAGATCCCCGATCATCACGTCAAGTTCCTGGTAGGTGACTTCAATGCTCAACTGGGGAAAGAACGACAGTACCAAGACATACTGGGGCCATATACAGCACATAGACGAACCAATACCAACAGCAAACGCTTAATTGAACTGTGTAGGTTGTACCAATTAAAGATCATGTCCACAGTTTTTCCTAGAAAGGCAAGATACCAGACCACCTGGCAGTCACCGAACACTGCTATGGGATCATTTCAAATCGATCACGTTGCAATCAGTGTAAAGAGTAGGAAAGAGATCATGAATGTCAGAGTTCGAAAAGGTTGGAATGTTGACTCTGACCATTTCTTCACACAAATTAAGACCAGATTATTACCAAAACGAAAGATACCTCCTACCATAATTCCACCACGGATTGATCCTCATTTCCTTATGGAGAATAGACAACGCTTTAAATCTGACATCGTTCAAAATGAAATGAAAGACTGGAACCACCTGAGGTCCACTATATGCGAAGCGACCAATAACCTCGGACAACCTCGAAGGAAGCGACGCCATAGATGGTGGAGTTCTGAATGTGACCTTGCAGTTGATGAGCGTGCTGCTGCTTGGATGAAGTAGAACTCGACAAAACGACAAGAAGATTGGGAGAATTTCACAGTGGTGCGGAAACTGTCGAGCAAGACCATAAGGCGTGTGAAGAGATCTTACGATAGGTCAAGACTGGAAAAGTTGGATGAAGAATTTAAAATGTATAACACCAGAAACTTTTATCAGGTCTTCAAAGAGGAACTCTCTGGGTATAGACCACAATGCCTTCACTACAAGGATACAGCCGGGGAGCTGGTCACCAGCAACCGCGAGAACGTGGAACTTTTGGCAAACTACTTTGAACAATTGCTTAATTGCGAAGAGCCCACGGACAGATTGCCTGTTGAAGATCCTCCAGAGATACACCTGGCATCTAACCCACCAACTTTGCAGCAAGTTGCTAATGCCATCAACCATCTTAAGAACTACAAGGCACCCGGGGAAGATGGAATCATTGCAGAAGCCCTGAAAGCAGGTGGAAATACGATCGCAGAGGCCCTACACCAGATCTTAATCGAATGTTGGGAGACTGGCAGGATCCCTGATGACTGGAAATCAGCTGTCATACACCCTTTACATAAGAAAGGCGATCACAGTAATGTAAACAACTACCGGGGGATCTCTCTGCTGTCAATAGCATACAAAGTGCTCTCCAGGATTTAACTGGATAATGTAGAAAGTCAATGTGACCAAACAATTGGTGAATATCAAGGAGGATTTCGGCGTGGAAGGTCCTGTAACGAGCAGATCTTCAATATGAAAACCATTCTCCAACTAAAACAAGTAAGGAGTACGAACATTACTGTGGTTTTCGTCGACTTCGCAAAAGCTTATGATTCCATCGACCGCCAGACACTGTTCTCAATACTCCAAGAACGAGGTGTGGATTATAACACATGCACCCTCATCAAACAGACTCTCACAGATACAACCTCTAAGGTGAAGTTCAGAGGAGAACTATCTCGGAGTTTCAAGATCAAAACCGGAGTACGACCGGGTGATGGTCTCTCGCCCATTCTGTTTAATCTGGTGCTTGATAAAGTCATCAAGACCTGGGAATGCACATTGAGGAATCTAGGAATCAAACCAGTTGCCATTGGAGCTGGAACCCGAAGAGTCGAGATCAGGTACCTTGCCTTCGCAGAAGACATTGCAATCTTGGCCAACAACTCTAAGGATGCTGGCATAGCTGTCCAAGCCCTGCACGAGATAGCGGTGAAATCTGGATTACAGACATCTTACGATAAGACCAAGTACTTTGAGAATCGGCACTCCGGAAACACCCCTTTGACGACCATACATGGAACGATTGGAAGAGTCAATCGCTTTCGTTATCTTGGTGAATAGGTCCACCCCAATGGTAGAGATGGCACCTCCATCTTAGCAAGGCGTACCCAACTCAACGCAGCATACCAACTATCCCACAATTTGTACAACAAGAAATGCATTTCGAGGAATGCTAAGATCTGTCACTACAGAACTGCTGTCAGACCACAGTTTCTGTATGCCGCAGAGACCCTCTTGATGAACAGAAAAGGCACCATGGATGACCTGGAGAAAGCCGAAAGACGTATCCTCAGGAAAATCCATGGCCCGAGATTGCTCCCAGATGGAACCCACCGTTTGAAATCTAATTCTGACCTGTATCGACAGTTAGAATCAGCCAATACCAGTATGCGACGTAGGAGGCTAAAGTTCTATGGGCACCTACAACGAATGAACAGCAACAGGCTTACCAAGATGATCTTCTCCTTGGTTAAAAGCTACAATACTGGAAGCCTGTGGCTTAATGAAGTACCAAAGGACTTGGATTCGGCTGGAATTGCTGACCTTGATGTAAAAGATCGTTCTAAATTTTGTGCTATGGTAGAATCTTGGACCCTACCACCTAGAGTCTCTAAATGTCGGAAGCCCCTTTCGCAGGAGAGAAAGGAGAAATTATCAGCAGGGCTCAAGAGATATTGGGAACGGAAAAGAGCATCGAAGAACTAGTCATAAGCGCTCCGTAGTGGGCTTAAATCAATAATAATTATAATATAAATGGTAGGCGGGGAGTTTGTTTGTAATACAGTATATACAAATCCATACCGTTTCTCCTAATAGAACAAAATTTGACGGACTTACCTTTTGTATCAGCCCTCTGCAATCCTCAGATGTAGGCCCTTAGGGGATGTGGGCGAGATATCGAATGTGTCGTAGAAGGACCAAACTAGGGTCATTTTAAGCCTCGCAATGCAAGAAATAAAACTCAAAATGACCCAAAAGGGCTCGGAAATCACGCTTTAAAGGCCGTAGAGCAAACAGTTTTCTAGTTATTTGCAAAGGAATAATAATATTATTGGTTTTATGTCCCTTTTAACTACTCTGGCTTTTAGAGACGCCGGGGTGCCGGAATTTTGTCCCGAAGGGGATCTTTAATGTGCCAGTAAATCTACTGACACGGCTCCCTCGCATTTGCACACCCTCAAATGCCAGCTGTCTGCGCCAGGATACGAACCTGCAACCTTGGACCAGCAAGCGAGAACATTACCGCTGAGCTACGCAGCCAGTCATATTTGCGAAAGAGCACACCCGTTCGGTAAACATTAAGATTTAAATGATTGTACTAATAGGTGGAATATTAAGGCCACGCAATTCCATATACTTCACTGTTGAATACATCACGGATGAATGGAGAGAACTATTTAGGTCATTAGCAATTGTGTCAATTAATTTACCTGAACTTCAAAGAAAATACACATACTACATATAGTAGTGGTTTGTTATAATGTTGAGAAGTTTGTAACCATTCAAGACATAGCGCACACCAGTGCATGCCTCCCCTCCAACGTCCTACCCTTAGCTGGCAACATTTAATCCGAACGTTATCCAACGGCTTAATCCCACACCTACAAAGTAGTAGCATAAACTCTCGAACTATGCCAGAACTCCAAGTATTTCATACTATATGCATATTCATTCTAAATTATTTTAGACTGCCAAAAATATCTATATACCAGTTTCGGCCCCACTGTTAATGAATGTTTGGTATGAATGAGAGTTATATTGTGCGCCTCAATACGTCAGTAATTATTGTATTAACATTTTGTCAGTCTTTCTTTCTATCTCTGTATTTTGGACTGGAGTATTAGCCTGATTGGTGTGATTTTGATTCTAAGTGGATGTGAATGACTGATGGCTCATGAAGTCACATTGTCGTGGTTTGTCTTGACCTGGCATATATGTTTTATGTGGATGTCATCAAACAGAGACGTTTACAGCCCAATGCTTGGGTTATAACATAATCTTATGTCATTTATAGGACAAAATTACGAAATTCTTCCCTCCAGGGTGGCTATATATATTTTTGGTGAATCTAATTGGTTGATGAGGTTACTCTTGGGATATGTACTCGTTAAAATGTCATCTTATCTCTCAAATATGAATTTATTAGGGGGTTAATTAAAAACTTAAGATACTTTTTTTTTTTTGAGAGAGCCTCAATAATAATGTTATTGGCTTTACATCAATCTTAACTAATGCGGCTTTTAGAGACGCCACGGTGCCAGAATTTTGCCCCAAAGGGGATCTTTAAAGTGCCAGTAAATCTACCGACAATGCATCCTCGCATTTGCGCACCATTAAATGCCAACAGGCTGCGTCAGTATTCGACCCTGAAACTTTGGAACAGCAGGCGAGAACGTTACCGCTGAGCCACGAAGCCAGCCAGGAGAGCCTCCAGGGGAAACGTAGGCAAAACGACATTACTGAAATTTGTAATTTTTATTTAAGCTATTAAAAGTAGAAAATTGAAACTTAGCACCTGGAAAGATGATACTGACAGGAATCGCAGTATATCCTCTTCAGGGGCATGATTTAAAACAGTTATAATAGATTGAAGTCTGAATTATGATTTTAAAAAAGTACCTTTTTCTCGAAAACCACTGGAGATAGAAATCCGAAATTTAGTACAGCTTGACGCAATGTATATGCAAAGACATTGGGGGAACGTAATTTTTTCAAGTTAATTAGTTTGAATAATGAGAGTTTGAAAATTTTTCATTAGTTCTTTTCCCCTTTTTGAATTACATTCTCATGACTGTAAAATCAGTATCCCTTAAGTTATCTAAATATCCTTCCAACCGTTATTAAACTTAGTTGTTGATCTGTTCAAAATTTAAGGCAGCATCTGTGATAGGTTCTGAGAAAAAGGTTCATGAATATGAAAGAAATCACTTTTCTAGAAAAATGCAATTGAAGATTGATACATTTCACACTTGTGTTTCACCAAAAGCATATTCCGTATCTTTCTGCACGGCCTTCACGTCCTGTATGTTGTTCTTGATTGCCATACCATAATAGCACTGAATATCACTTATTTTCCTGGCAGAATCTATTTTCTTACCACCCAGTGCGGTCCCATCCTCCAGAGATTTTCCGTTGGAATCTGTTGCCGCCTTGGTTGGTTCCTCAGTTTAGGGGCTGCGACAACACGGTCATGTAGCCCCGTGTACTTTAGGTGTGTGTAGAATCTGTCTGATAACCGGTGTTAATACTGATGGCTGTGTTATCTGTTTTTAATTCAAGTAAGGACTGCTAACATTCAATTTTCAAGAAGTTCCCACTTTTGCTACCAAACGCCACCGTCAACGACAGCTAGTTATGAACTTGGTTACTAGATGCCACCGCAGTCGGCTCTTGGCGACGAACGTTGGAACATAAGAGCGTTCATTCATTCATTCATTTGCAATTGGGGGGGTGTCCCCCGGTGGCAAATTGGATATACATAACAAATAATTTTACAGAACAATTCAATAACAATTAAACTGGAGTATTTACACAAATCGTCAGTATTTTCTTAAACACACCTATGTGTTTGGGAAAAGGCTCTAAGGTAGAGAATTCCAGTTATCAATGGCACGGTTTACGAATGAATATTTACTATAATTTGTACGCTGTGGTCGGGCCATAACTTTGAAAGAATGATAACTCCTACTCATGTAAGTGGGCTTCCCCATATGTTTGCTAAGCTCACCCCATGCTGGTTGATTTGTATACGTGTTCTACATAGCACAGAGTCTAGATTTCATCCTAGCCTCAAGTGATTCCCACCCAAGCTTCTTTAACATACGGCTGACACTGCTCGTGGGATTAAAGTCACTGAGCACAAATCTAGCGGCCTTTCTTTGTACCATTTCCAACTCATTTATGAGCCCTACTTGATATGGATCCCAAACCGCCGAGGCTTACTCCAGAATAGGTCTTACAAGTCACAAATACCCTAATTCTTTGGCAGAGGTACAACTTCCTTTAAAGACCTCATTACTAAGTGCAGCGATTTGTAAGCTTTAGAAACTACACATCCTACATGACTACTCCATTTCATACCACTCCTTACGTGAACTTCCAAATATTTGCAAGAATCTTCTTTTACAAATATTTCCGAGCCAATGTTATATTGAAAATCTTGCCTTCGCCCTTTCCCTATTTAACGAGACTACATTTTCTTGTGTTTATTTTCATTTTATATTCAATCGCCCACTTATAGACCAGGTTCAGGTCATCTTGAAGTACAGTGTTATCTTGGGAGTCATTTATCTTTCGATATATTACACAATCATCCACAAACAATCGACAGTCACTGCGAATCCCACTTGGTAAGTCATGTATAAACGCCAAAACTAGCAAAGTTCCGGTTACGCTGCCCTGAGGTAAACTTGATGTTACGGTAATTTCGTCCGAGAATAGGCCTTCGACTTTCACTTTCTGGGAACGACCCGTCAACAATTTTTGGATCCATAAAATTACTCTTCTATCAATCTTCGTTGAAGCTAATTCATGAGTAGCATGTCATGCGGCACAACATCAAATGCCTTCGCAAAATCTATAATTACGGCATTGACTGAAACCCCATTGTCTAACGATTCGATAATATCTTGAAAAAGTGATAGCATCTGACTCTCGCATGAGTAACCTTTCCGAAATCCATGTTGCCTATCATTAAACCATGATAATGTTTGCCACGGTTCCCTCAATTAAGTCGCAAATGAGATGCTCCATCTGTTTACAAACGATGGACGTAAGGCTAACCGGCCTGTAGTTGCCCAATTCAAGTCTGCTCCCTCCCTTAAATATTGGGACTATCGTAGCTCTTTTCCAGTCATCTGGGATTTGGGCATTGTTTATGGACACATTAAACATCACCTCCAAGTATAGTGCCACGGCCGTACCTCCTACTGTCGACCAAAGAATTGTGTGTACTCGAGTTTGAAGGTTGTTTGTGAAGTAACCAATAGACCTACATAAAATCCAATAACATCATAATTTTCGTCGTTCTATTGTACGTTAGCTCATGTAGGTTTGGAATTTTTAATTTATATTTTAATATTTTTTGTCGCAGTTGGAACACAAAAAGTGCACGTTTTTAAGCGTGTTTGAGCCATGCGTCACATTTAAGAATTATTATCTCAAAAACCCGTCATCAGATCGAATCCAAATTTTAACACAATATACATTGGAATGTTGTATAACTGGTTTATTAATTTCAAAATTTTACTTGACCAAGAAAAAAAGGTTGTAATCATTTTTGTAAGGTAACGTTTTCTCGGCTCGGGGTGGTTGGAAAATGTAGTTCTTGATCGCGATGTAATCCTTATACATCAAAAAGTTATGCTGTATGACTGTGAAATACGTAAATTAACTCACTTATTTTATATCGGTTTGTATTTGTAGGCGGAAATAACACATTGTTCACCAGCTACCCGCTCGAGGGAAAGCTGTACAGCGTTGCCGAAATGGAGCCCATCACGCATTATGGCGTGCCTCGCTCGGAAGTGATGGGCTGCATCACAACAACGCTGCACAGCTTTTCCTCGAGCGGGTAGCTGGTGAGCGATGTGTCATTTCCTCCTACAAATACAAACCGATATAAAATAAGTGAGTTAATTTACGTATTTCACAGTCATACAGCATAACTTTTTGATGTATAAGGATTACATCGCGATCAAGAACTACATTTTCCAACGACCCCGAGCCGAGAAAAAGTTACCTTACAAAAATGATTACAACCTTTTTTTCTTGGTCAAGTAAAATTTTGAAATTAATAAACCAGTTATACAACATTCCAATGTATATTGTGTTAAAATTTGGATTCGATCTGATGACGGGTTTTTGAGATAATAATTCTTAAATGTGACGCATGGTTCAAACACGCTTAAAAACGTGCACTTTTTGTGCTCCAACTGCGACAAAAATATTAAAATATAAATTAAAAATTCCAAACCTACATGAGCTAACGTACAATAGAACGACGAAAATAATGATGTTATTGGATTTTATGTAGGTGTATTGGTTACTTCACAAACAACCTTCAAACTCGAGTGCACATAATACTTTGGTCGACAGTAGTTTAAGTACTTCCCTAACAATATTATCAGGACCCTTCGATATATTGTAACGTAATTTTTGTATGAGCTTTACAATTGCTGACTGGTTTATTTGGAAAAGAGGAGCCCCTGATTCACCGTTAAGGCCCAACACACAGCTATTGGATTTATTGAACACACTACCGTAAAAGGTATTTAATTAATTAGCAATAGCCTGTTTCTCAGTAATTAATTTACCATCACCGGACATCATCGACAAATTATTTGAATTTCCCTTTCTTCTCCTAACATAACAGTATTTTTTCTTCTTCCTCCCATCGCCTCCCAGACCAAGTAAACCTTGCATATAATATTGCCATGAGCAGCCCTGGTAAGGACTTAAATTTCAACATAATTATACTTGTCACTATCATGTCTTTTATTGTATAATTAGCTAATTTTCCGTTTTAGACTTCTGATTTCTCGTGTGTAATACTCAGGATCTGGGTTTTGTTCCAGTAATTTGAATGGGACAAATTTATCAATAGCGCTATTTAAAATTTTCAAAAAGGATATTAATGTGATATCCTTCCGAAGCCGATCCTACAAATAGTTCATTCAAATACCCCTGAAATTTGTCCTGATCCGCCCTCCGATACTGGAATATGATCATTTTTGCTATATCAGTCTAATTTTGTAATGTCACCATATCTAATATTTAATTGAACCCCAGAATGGTCACCAATTCCCGGTACTTTCCGAGTGTTAATATACATCTCTACAGGCCTTACGATATAAGCATCTAAGGTATCATTGTCTCTAGTAGGGAAGTCAATTACTTAGGAAAATTCGTTAGTCAAATCGAGCCTAAAATTTAGCTTCATACAAGTGTAATTAGTGGAAGATTCTTTTACATGCCATAAATCTATGACAAGGGACCGCCGGCTTTACTTCCCCTCCGAAGGAAGGTATATTGAGGGATTTTTAACGCTCTTAAAAAATCCGACGACTTCGGCCGGGTTTGAACCCGCGGCCTTGGACATAGAAGCTCAGTATGCTACCAACTACTCCCTGAAGCTGCCTGTTGCCGCCTTTCTCAGCCTACCTCCTATGCGTTTCTGGCTATATCCTATGCATTCCAGCTTTCCAACTACCGGTAGGCTATACAATCAACTCCATGGGGTTGACTTTCACACACTGCCTTGTAAGCACTGGAGAGTCAATCTCCATAATACTTTATATACCGATGCAGTAGTGGAAGCAATGTCTAGATGCATTCTGTTACTTCCAAACTGTGTACAACAACATGCAATATTTATAGCAGCAGACAGAATTTCAATGTCAACTAACCTGAAAACCACCGATTAGGCCTAGGTCACATTTAACACGCTCTTCCAACTCTCCAAATTTCAATTTCAGTCGAGGGGCATTTGGTGGTGTAGTTCTCACTGGGGGAATGATATTTCCAGAACGGCCTCTTGTAAATTCATCAGTTATTGGTGAAGTACGATTTCTAAATTCATTTGCGAAACACGTCTTCTTTCTTGGTGTTATATTCGCTATACGGGTGTTCTTAATTTTCAAGAATTGGGAGAATACGCCGATAAAAACAATTTATTTATGTTAGTAGCGGAATAAGAAGCGGCAATCCAAAAACTCCCATTTAAATAAAACGAACGAAATCAGACACTTGCTCAACAAGAAAATCAGTAAAATAATAAAACAGGACAAAAAACAATCCCACACTAAAGAAATCACCAACCTCAAAAAGAAAATTTCTCAAGAAAATTTAATAACAAAAGCGGACAAAGGCAACGACAGCATTGTTATTATTAACAAAACTGACTACATTGATAAAACAGAACTCTTTCTGTATAATCAAAATTTTGACATTATCAGTAAGGACCCCACGGGGTCAACACAAAGAAAATTAAAACAATTACTTAAGAATACTATTAAGATCCTAGATGAACACCAAAGCAATAAGCTTATCAACAGGAACCCTAAGGGCATTACCCAAAACACATAAGATTAACACTCCGATCAGACCTGTCGTCAACTTCAAGGGCAGCTCGGTTTATAAACTGTCGCAGTTTATACAGAAATTCTTGAATAAACACTACAAATTTTCAAACAACAATGCCTTAAGAAATTCCGTCCATTTTTACGAGCAAACTAAAAATTTAAAATTGAAAAGTTCAGAAACGTTGCACATAGTGGACATGTATACCAACATTCCTGTGGTTCCAACTGTGAATATAATTGAGGAAAATATAAAATCGCATAGCAGGATATCGCATGATGAAATTAGTGAATTCATCACTCTTTTAAAGTTCACCGTGCAGAATAATTATTTTTCATTTAATCAGAAAGTTTTTAAGCAAGTAGAGGGACTGGCCATGGGCTCCCCACTGTCAGGTATAATGGCCAACATTTACATCGACCATTTGGAAAATAAATATATTAGTAAATTAAAGGGCATTAGCATTTGGGTAAACTACCTTGATTTAATGGTCAGTAGAGACACCACGTGCCTACGCTTTAAAATTTATAGGAAACCGTCCCAAACACATACTGTTATCAGGAAAGATTCAAACCACCCAGCTAGCTACAAAAAGGCTGCTTTTAGAGCATTCATAAATTGAGCAGTTAAAGTACCCCTCTCAAAGGAGGATTAGAAAACTGAACTTTCCATCATACACCAAATCGCCAGGGCTAATGGTTTCAATAGGTCCTATGTCAACGCTCTATTAAATAAAATAAAAACAAACCTGCAACAAAACTGCGGCCAGAAGAAAAGAACAAGTCCCTCACAGTTCAAATCAACTTACAACATCACAAACGTGTTTAAGAAACAAGAAATGAAAATAGCCTACAGAACAGTCAATACCACCAAAAAACATTTATTCAATTCTAATGAGATTAAGATGCAGGACAAATCACATAAATTTCAGGGATTTACAGAATAAAATGCAAAAATTGCAATGCGGATTATTTAGGTCAAACGGGACATAGTTTCAAAATCAGATATAATGAGCATCTTAATGCGACAAGGCACAGAAAGTTTTCAGCCATTGGGAACCACATGGTGGAGTGCGACCATAGTTTTTCTAACATCAACGAAGATCTGGAAATTCTGCACTACTGCAGTAAAGGGGTGATGCTCAATATTTTAGGGCAAATTGAAATTGACCAGGCCTTAAGGAATAAACCGGCTTGTAACTTAAATGAAATTAATCTTGACTGCAACATTTTAGACGAAACTTTGACGAATTACGTCACCAATAGAAAACGTAAAAAAAAACCATAGAGACCGTGCTTGATGACCAACCTTTCCCTCACCCCTTTCCCCTCTCCTTAACTCACTGTTGTTGTGTCCATACTTCTCCTATCACCTTGTCCCACTTCTTCTGTTGTTAGCCCCGCCCCTCTTTCCTTACACGACCTGCCTCGCTAAGGAGCTTCTAGTCGCTGCATTAAGTTTTTAAGTTTGATCCGGCTTGACCTGGTATGTGTAATGTTCTCACTAAGGAAAGGATGATGGCGCATTGCATTTTCATTTATTTTCTGGCTATCACACTTGCATTCTCATCGATTCATATTTTCGTCAATTTTACACTATTTAAATTTGCTCAATATAGGACTGCATTAACTGTCAGGATGGACTACTAGGCTACTTCAAGAGCCGCTCATTTGGGATAAGCTTTCCATCTTTTAGACCCATTTGACAACACTTTCTTCTCTACAACAAGTAGAACTTCATTACATACTTCGGTGTGAAGAATTGTATGGACAGGCAACAACAGGCAATGTACTATTTAATGAACAGTGACTTTTAAATAGAACCAACAGTACACATGTGGTTATAAAAATGTTTTTATGTGATATGAACTATCACACTGCTAAACCTAGCATGAAGGTTTGCTAGAAATAAACTCCGATTATTCATGTCATTTGAAGGGCAAAGGAATTGTGACAGGCCACATTTTAATAGTGTTTTAACATCATGTATTGCAAAAGTTTTTAATGTGTTTTGAATGTTGTATGTATTCGTGTATATTCTATGTCTTTATAGTATACTATGTTAAGACAAACGTCGGCTGATGAAGAACCGTAATTA
Organism: Meconema thalassinum; assembly: GCA_946902985.2. Taxonomy (NCBI): domain Eukaryota; kingdom Metazoa; phylum Arthropoda; class Insecta; order Orthoptera; family Tettigoniidae; genus Meconema; species Meconema thalassinum. The sequence goes on from OX336395.1 coordinate 207,685,302, forward strand.
AAAGGGTTCGAAACATGTACTGTGATTAGCGCCTAATGACGCATATTGTTTTGCATTGATTGGTGGAACAGTAAAATTTGAATAAAAATAAATAAATACTTAATTTTCAAGTGCAGCACGATCAAGAGGTTTCCTTTGCTCGCAAAGCAGCTACGTTATTAATTTGATTGGTGGGTTTCATGTTCTTCATGTTTTCTGGATTTAATCTTTTTTTACATTGCACTCCTATGCTCTTTCACATTGGGATCTGTTTTACAGGATTCTTGCTACCTGAAAATGCAGTTTTTTTTAACTTAGTATTTAATGTGTCTTGATAACTTCTCCCTGCATCTTTGAGAAGAATGACCTCCTGCCAGTGGCGACTGGCCTATGAGGACTCTCGGACTGTCCGCTCTAGAGGACTCGTTTTTATTCCAGATCTTACGTCAAAAAAAGTGTTAGTAATGCCAAGAGAATTATAATTCACTGAAGGAGTCTAACATTCTCAGTAGTTAGTTGTTTTAAGGGGAGGAACTATACGAGGTCATCTGCCCCTCGTAACACAGATTAAAATAGACAAATTTGGAATGGAATTAAAAATTTAGAGGTGGATACCAAAATTTGAAAAGACCGAAAATTAAGAAATCGAAAAATTAAATAAAACTAATAATTATGAAAAGTAAACAAAATTTACGGGAAAAAAAATCATCATTCAAAAACGAACAAGTCGTTGAGTCAATGTTCACTGGAAAATTTAGATTGAACATTCTCAGTAGGAAGGACTATATTTGGTATTAACAAACGACGGTACCATAAATGTTTGCTGCATGCAGTTCAAGGGTCAATGTTTTCAATGTAAAGATACCTTAGAGGTGCGGGGGTCAAACGCAAGCAAGACGTAGGGGATCACCCTGGCAGTGATATGTCTCTGCAGGGTGAGAGCTGCGTTGAGACGCCTTAAGCCCGGCAATGCCCAAGACCCTCTCAGAACATGCGCCACTTAGCTCCCCAGGGTCGCCTGAACTATGAATAAATAATGCATGCACTTGTCTGTTATTAAGACAAAAAATTAGAATTATCATATTACAATGCAATATCTTAGACAACTATTTCGTTCTTACTTTGGTGAATTAAAATAAACTATAGAACTGCATCCCACATAACTTAACAGTAGGCAGCAGTGACAGTCGGTTTCCCCACTCAAGAATACTATGTGTGTTGCATCGGTAGTTGAACAGCTTCCCTGCAAAATAGAGCGGTCTTTAGCAGTAGTCCCATTTATTATTATTTACCAGCATTGATTTTTTTCCCTTTCAGATGTCGATAAACCAAGGATATTATCGTAAAAAATGCATTGAAAATATTTCATTGCTTGTTTTGCCAGAAAACAAAATTGTTGGTATAGCTGGGAAATCGAACACGGGCTTTGAGGGTGGTAGACAGCTATGCTATCCTCTACACCACGAAGCATACATGACTGCCGATGATTTATATAAAGTACAATAACAAGAAAATTAAACAAATTTATTTCTCAGGCTAGGAATGTAGCCATGGGTAACACCAGAAGTAAATTTTCCCTAATTCTTCTGTTTGCCTGTTTGAACAGCTTCTCATATGGAGTGAAACATTAAACTGATTGAGGGCTATTTTCATTTTAATGCTACTCGGGGCTTGAATAACAATGCATACTGTAATCTATCAATTTTGAGACATAGAAAAGCATACAATGTTGGGTTATTAAATACTTAATGATAGCTTACTCAGAGGCACAGTTATCTTTTTTTAGTTCCATGCAGTTATACGTATCTACTTCTTTCGGTCCACCCCACAGACAATATGCGCATTCCTGAACACTATTTAAGGAACAAGTTCGCACCATCTACCAACAGACAGTCGAGATAGCAAACCAATAAATGTTTATTCCAGGGATAGACGAATAGCTGTCTCTTTCTTAACCATGGGCTCAGTGGCGTACGCAAGGGGGGGGGGGGGGGGAGGTCACGGGGGTCATGACCCCCCCCCCCCCAAAAAAAAAAATCTGCATCTAGGAATTCGCCCGTATTTATTGCCTTTAATGCCGTAAAAGTTGACCGAAGTAAAAAACGAATTTTACAAGTGATATTGGTATAATGAGTGCGGAACGGACGGAGAACTACGAGAAGTGCTCATGCCCTACCTTACCGTCTTTGGCCATTCCTGAATTTAGCCGTAATCCTCTGCGAACTATCTGTTCCCTCCCGCTCCCTTCGACAGCAACACGGCGCGCCCTCTAGTGTCGCTCTGCCTGCACCATCTCCCCTCCACATCCTACTTTCCCGCCAGCAACGGCAGTGACAAGAGAGAGCAGTACAATGCAAATTCAAATGTAAACAGTGTGTGATGTGTGATGATTTTGTGTAGTGAAAGTAGCTTTGTACTTTGTAGTGTCAGTGACATGTAACATTCTGTTAAAATGACCTTTGCATATTAGTGAAAAGTGCATTTGAATTTGAGTTGTTGAGCGAGAAGCAGAGAGCAACGTAAAAAAAATCACTGTGACTGTCGGCAAACTGTTGACGAATCCGGACGACAGATTTGATTTGTGTTGTGTTTTTGGATGAGCTGTGCTCTTGTTATACGTGAGGTTAAGCACGCCAGGGATTTTCCTACAAAATGGTGAGTTTTGAATTCAATTCAGCCTTTGTGGGTTTCGTGTTGGTTGAACTGTGCCATGCTGCCATCAATGTGAAATCATAACATCAACAGCCTCTACACCATCGTCGCTGATCATGCAACTCGCTGTTTACTTTGGTGATTTGTGCCCAATTTGCCGTATGAAAAAAAAAAAACGTTTGATTAGGTTCACCTCCCGCGAAAAAGGGGTCGTATACGTCGCAGGTACGCTACGGTACCGTGCACGTGGGCGTATACGATACCATATATTTTGTATTTTTTGCAGTATGTAGGCTAATTTAATTTTTTCTTGAATTACCCTAGGCCTTTTGGGCGCCTTTCAATGTCGGTGGCTGATACAAAAGTTTTTCTTCAATTTATTTTTATTTGTTTATGAGCAAAGAACATGAACATCAATGTTTTCAAATTTAATATTTGATCTTCGAGGTAGCCAAAAATCGGTTTAAAGTAAAGATTCTTTATATTAGCTCTATGGTTAATTATTTAATTATCTCCAAAATGTCTTTATTTCAGAACAACCTTTATAGTATAGCTACAGTTGATTGGTCTTACTTTGGTACTTTTCTGAGCGTTAAACTTTGGCAGGTCTACTTGTAAAATGTAGAATTTACAACAGGTTTTTTTTGTGATTTTATCGTAAGGTGTACCAATACATTATAAAAATAATCGTTAGAAAAGCAAATGGTATAGGCCCAATTAAAATTTGTCATGCCAAATACATCGATGGTGGTTGTGGTGCAGCTTAGCTGCTGTTACATTGTTTTCAATTGTTTATTTTTGTGGTGGGGGATGAACGGGTGATTTTGTTCTTTTTTTAAATCGAAATTGTTTCCTTTGGGGGCTGGGGGACGAACGGGTGATTTTGTACTTTTGTTTTTCTATCAAAATTGTTTCTTTTTGAGGGTGGGGGACAAACGGGTGATTTTGTTCTTTTGTTCATTGTTTCCTTTGTCCTGGTGCAGGATGGGGATGGCGTTCCTTCGTGTCCAGAAAGCTCGGCTGGTGTTGGTGGTGAATTTCTGCGCACCAACAATACTGTTCCTGCAACGGCTCCAATTTCTACTCCCCCTACTGCTCCTGTCTCTGGTGTTGGTATAAAACGGTGTACCGTTAGGACCATTGATAGTTTTTTCTCCAAACAACGTAAGATCACGGTTGAGCCTGAAGCTGCTGGCGTAAATTCGCCGTCTTCAATATCTGAGCAGCCATCCAATCAGGCAGCAGTACACTTAACCAAGAAAGTACTAGCAACAATGTGGAGGGTTTCAGCAGTCCACCAGCCACTGTTACTTTATCTGCCGACCCTGTCAATGCATACGCATGGGATGTTGGGAATTTCGTGGGCCAGCCCGGTGTAACAGATTTTGAAAAATGTCAGCTGTTAGAGAGACCGTGGACTCCACCGAAGGATTATGCATTTCCGCACTGTGTTATTAAGAAAAAGGGAAAAGAAACGAGGAAGTTTGCACAGAGATCTCACCTCGACAGATATTTTTGGCTAGTTCTCTCCCATAAAGATAAAGGCTTGTATTGTAAATATTGTGTACTTTTCGTCGCTGGAGAATGCGGAGGTTATCAGTGCAACACCAGTCTGAAACGCTTAGTCCGACAACCATTGACAATGTTTGACGACCTATTGGGTGAAAAGGGGGCACTCTGCTCTCATGAGCGGACTCAGTATCACAGAAAGGCAGTTGAAGCTGGTAAAAACTTCCTTCTATCCTACCACAACCCTTCGTTGGAGGTAATTAATCAGCAATCTTCTCAGCGTGAAATGCAAGTACGCGAAAACAGAGAACGACTCAGGCCTATATTGAGTACAATCCTTCTGTGTGGCCGTCAGAACATACCGCTCCGTGGCCACAGAGATCACGGTTTATTATTACCACAGTCTTCAAAATCGGGAGAAAATGACCAGGACCAGGCTGCTAATTTAGGGGAGGAAGAGAAGTCTGTGGCTAAAGAAGGAAACTTCAGAGCTTTGCATCGTTTTAGAATAGAAGCAGGAGATGAAAAGTTGTTGAAACGCTTAGAAAATTCTGGCGCAAATGCTACTTACATCAGTCCCAGAACGCAAAATGAGTTAATAGACTGTTGCAAGGAAGAAATTCAAGAGGTGATTCTAGGTAGAGGGAGAGAGGCGGGGCCATATTCAATAATTTTCGACGAAACCACCGATTGCTCCCATATCGAGCAGCTCAGCCTGTCTTTCCGCTACTTGTATGGGAATTCAATTAGAGAAGATTTTGTCACTTTTGCTGACGCATATGAATCGATTCGCCCTGAAGATGTAGACGAAAAGGGTGAACGCCGACTGACGGGTATCGCTCTTGCTCATGTCGTGGAGGACCTTCTTTTAAAGCATTCTATTGATATAATAATGATGGTTGGAGCAGGCACTGACAATTGCGCTGTTATGTCTTCAAATGTGAAGGGAGCAGTTCAAGAATTACTCAAGAAGGCGGTGAACGCAAGACGATGTCCTTGTAGTAATCATGCCCTAAACAACGGCCTGTCAAAGTGTTCGAAAGTTGTTTCTTGCCGCAACACTACCGGAATTATGCAGAGAATTATTGCTTTTGCAAATATGTCTGCAAAGAGACATCTGATTTTTAAACAAGAACTTGGCGACAAAGCTTTAAAGGGATTGTGTGAAACACGTTGGAGTGAGAAACACGACGGGCATTTGCAGTTTCAGGAAAACCTACCCAAAATTGCAAGAGCCTTGGAGAAAATCTCCTTGTGGCATGACCGAAAAACATCTGCCGACGCCTACTGTTTACTCCAGGCGATCAAAACTACAGATTTCGTGATTTCCATGGTGTGCATTTGCGATGTTTTAGGTAAGAAAAAATGACATATTACTTACATATGATAATTTTGTTTGTTTATTTACTTTAAGATGTTTTTTAATCTAACACTAATACCATTGTTCAATATTTTAATCGTTGTTCCGGTGGTATTTGTTTCAGGAACTACAAAGTCGCTTAGCAAATATCTTCAAACTCCATCGCTCGATTTAAAAACGGCATCGGATTTGGTTAAAGATACAACGCAGACCTTGGAAAAAAAACGACAAGAAGTGGACAAAAAATTCATCCAGCTCTTTGCCCGAGCTCAAGCTATTGCACAGGAACTGGGGATGGAATTATCACGACCTCGCACAATTGTGCATCAAATTCACCGTGACAACCCACCAGCTGACAACGTGGAAGAGTTCTTCCGAAAATCTATTTACATCCCTTTGCTTGATGAGGTCATTTCGGATTTGAAACGACGGTTTTCGGATGAAGTGCTAAAAGCGTTCAACCTAAATGTATTTATGCCGCCATTTACGAATTGTGACGAAAATACTGAACTACTAGTCAAGAGTGTACTGAGACGTACCAACACTTTCTCAAAGTACCAGTACAATCCGTGCAACATGAGTTTGAACTTTGGGTACAAAAGTGGGCAAGGGAGTCGAATGAAAATATCTCCAAAGCAAGTGTTGTCAGTATCATTGGACAATGTGACTGGGATATTTATCCGTCAATAAACACTTTGCTGAGAATTTTGGCAACTTTGCCAATAAGTGTAGCAACTGCAGAAAGATCTTTTTCGACCTTACGGCGGTTGAAAACATAGTTGAGAAGTCGTATGGGAGAAGAGCGTCTAACGGGTTTAGCACTCATGCATGTACACGAAGACATCGAGGTAGACGTAGAAAAAGTACGAGGCACGTCCAGAAAGTAAGCTCCGTTTGGTAATAAAATTAAATTGTGTACAGATACAGAAAAAATATTGATTGCACAACATTCTACACCTCTTAAACTACTTTTCCACATAACTGCCGAACTTTTGCAGGCATTTGTCATAGCGTGGCACAAGTTTTTGGATACCTTCTTCATAGAAGTTTGCCGCCGACCCATAAACGAGAGTAGAGACTCCCCTTAAGATATCCTACTGTTTGGCCACTACTGTTAGGCAAATTGCGTGCTTACCAGGAGAACTGCGTATGTTTAGGAGTTCTCCTGACCACATACGCAATTTGTCTAACAGTGATGGCCAAACAGTAGGATATCTTAAGGGGAGTCTTAACTCTCGTTTATGGGTCGGCGGCAAACTTCTATGAAGAAGGTATCCAAAAACTTGTGCCACGCTATGACAAATGCCTGCAAAAGTTCGGCAGTTATGTGGAAAAGTAGTTTAAGAGGTGTAGAATGCTGTGCAATCAATATTTTTTCTGTATCTGTACACAATTTAATTTTATTACCAAACGGAGCTTACTTTCTGGACGTGCCTCGTAATAACAAGATATGGGAAGAAGAGTGTGCGGCGCCGCGAATTTGTCGTTTAAAATTAGTTTTATCGCTGTCAGCACACTTTAGCTTTTAGCTAAGTTGATTCACTGTCCGTGAATTTTAAACTTTTGTAGGCCTAAAAAGAGACTGTGTTTGTGAAAGAACTTTTTTTTCATGTTTATGCATATTAAACGTATTTTAATATCTTTGTTCGGAGAAATTTATGTATTTACTAGCTTAACTAGCATAACCACAGCCCCCCCCCCCCCTCCCGTGGAGAACTTGGCCCTGTTCATGCACATGACCCCCCCCCCCCCAAATGAAAGTCTGGGTACGCCACTGCATGGGCTACCGACTGGCTCAATCACAAGGTGGGCTGTATTAAGCTTTCAACTCTTATCTTGTGCTATAGACATCCAGTTTGGATGACTGTAACAATATATTTTGGAGTGAGATTTAAAGCCAAACGAGACTCAGTGGCGTCGAATTTGAATAGTTAATTGAAGAGGTACCCTGAAATTGTCAACGATTTCACAATTAAATAATCGCATGTGCAAGCTCACAAACAAGTTGAATCTTAATTAAGTATAACAAATTTAAAGTTTCCGCCTAATCAACACTCATTTATTATTTTAGTTAGCTTATGGGTACATGTTTCGGAATTAGTACAATTCCTTCTTCAGCCCTTCATAATTCATATTCGGAAACATCATAGACTAAAAAGACCACGTCCATGTGAGAAACATAACACACTGATATTAAAATACTATAAAAAACTAATTAAACACTTTAAAACATGACAACCTTATGGACATTACAAACAATAAAGCAATAAAAACATTCCTGCTGTTAACAGTCAACTTGATTAATAATCACTATTATGCACATTCTTGAAAGGTATGCGACGGTCAAATTGTGCAGTCGTTAATCTCTTTTTGTGAATAAAAACAAAGAGCACATTGCATTAGTGTCCAGGACCCAAATAACTTGCTGTACTGATAAATGTTGACATAAGTGGAAACTTTGTTCGGCACTTTCTTGAAAGTGCGCTGACATGTGCTTAATAGATACAAAACGGAGAAAACCTTTCGATTATTAAACTTGTATTTTGCACATTAACTGGAAGTGTTTATCTTGAGCTGAGAGCTCCACGGACGTGCAACGATTTAAGAGCAAAACGCCAAGGTCAATGAATATGGTGCTGGGTGGTAGGCTCCTACATCTGAAGCGAAATTTGGTCCTGGACACTAATGCAATGTGCTCTTTGTTTTTATTCACAAAAAGAGATTAACGATTGCACAATTTGACCGTCGCATACCTTTCAAGAATGTGCATAATAGTGATTATTGATCAAGTTGACTGTTAAGAGCAGGAATGTTTTTATTAGCCGGTATACACATCGGACCGCAAACAGCCAGGCACTTGACCTTACCTACATCGCTTCGCATTAGCAGTCACGCCGATGTAGGAGCCTACCATTCAGCTCCATATTCATTGACCTTGACGTTTTGCTCTTAAATCGTTGCACGTCCGTGGAGCTCTCAGCTCAAGATAAACACTTCCAGTTAATGTGCAAAATACAAGTTTAATAATCGAAAGGTTTTCTCCGTTTTGTATCTATTAAGCACATGTCAGCGCACTTTCAAGAAAGTGCCGAACAAAGTTTCCACTTATGTCAACATTTATCAGTACAGCAAGTTATTTGGGTCCTGGACACTAATGCAATGTGCTCTTTGTTTTTATTCACAAAAAGAGATTAACGACTGCACAATTTGACCGTCGCATACCTTTCAAGAATGTGCATAATAGTGATTATTAATCAAGTTGACTGTTAACAGCAGGAATGTTTTTATTGCTTTATTGTTTGTAATGTCCAAGCTTGTCATGTTTTAAAGTGTTTAATTAGTTTTTTATAGTATTTTAATATCAGTGTGTTATGTTTCTCACATGGACGTGGTCTTTTTAGTCTTTTTAGTCTATGATGTTTCCGAATATGAATTATGAAGGGCTGAAGAAGGAATTGTACTAATTCCGAAACATGTACCCATAAGCTAACTAAAATAATAAATGAGTGTTGATTAGGCGGAAACTTTAAATTTGTTATACTTAATTACAAAACGTCAACACGGAACCTGCAATGGACACTTCTTCGAATAAAGTTGAATCTTGTTTGGAGACAGCGTATGACATCACCCTACGACACCTGATAAGTCAGAGGAGAGAGAGAGAGCAGTTCCATATGCGTGTGCCAATACATTTTTGTCTGCAGAAGAGAGACATTTATTTCCTTAACACTGTATTTTATTTATTTTTGTTATTGGCAGGAACATTCGGGAAGAATGGCAATTTCCGTTATGTGAGGTAGCAATTAAATGTGTTGGGCAGGTGTGCCAATATTTTCTTTTTTGCAGTGCTATACGCTGTCAACTTGAAATAACAAATATGTTTTATTTACAAAAACCTTCATCAAACACCACTCAGAGCGATTGTTGTTCTAACAGGCAAGGTTGAAGAGTTATTACACAATTATGCCAACACGACAAAGTTCATTTTGTATCTTTATAACTTCTGTGACAGGTCTATTATAACCTGCCGGTCGTGCTGCATGCAAGAGCTGTAGGCGTTTGACCAAGCAATTACGGAAGAAGTCAGCAGAATTTGAGTGGGTCCCTCTCAAAAAGCGACTTTTCAAGACCTCAAGCTCATCCTTTTCATTGCGCCAGTATTACCCAGCCTGGATTTCTCGAAGCAACTCACTGCACTAACCGCTTCATCATGCAAGAAGGTTGCATCCGTCCAACTCCAAGAGTGAGTTATGGAACACGCGCTCTGACTGATGCCGGAATGAAGTATTCGGTTTATGAGTTAGAAGGACCAGCAGTAATGTTTGCCCTAGAAAGTTTCAGGATGAATATCGTGCAAAGTCCTTTTTGCTTGAGACTGACAATCGGGCATCGAGTTGGGTGGTAGACAAACCCCGTACAACCGGAAGCATCGCTTGGTGTGCAATGAGGACCTTGTCTTTACGGTTCACCAGATTCGCAGTACAGATAACACTGTCGCTGGCCGCTCAATAGAATGTATGGAGACGTTACTGTGTCAGATCCACCCTTATTATTCAAGAACATTGCTGATCATCAATGATCAACCCTCGCACACAACAATTTTACTTGTGAAGGAAAATGAGTATTGAAAGTATAAATTCATTGGAAGTCAGACATAATCAAAGTCTAGTGCGGTGCACTGAAATATCAGCACCGAAGATAATAGCGATGTCGCGGCGAACTCATTGGTGGAGGCTCGCTGACATCAAATAGCATTTCACTGCTATGTTCAGCGAAGGGAGATATGATTTCAACTAGTGTTACTACTAATAACGCAACCACGAAATTTAAGTAAAGCGGCGTACTTCAACAATTATAATAAAGATATTTGATAGTAATGAAATACTTAAGATATTTCTACAATGAAACCATAAAGATTTGAAAGGTTTACAACGTAACTCAGTGCTAGAAGCTTTGAAAGCAGGACCGGAGACTATTAAGACAGTTTGTTGTACAGTATGCAGAACAGAAATCACAATTAATACCAAAAACTTCAGTTCAGTGGAGGCAGATGCACGGTAATAGACCACACACCGCTCAAACAGCTAAGTGCACAATCCACAATAAGCTGACCATTCAATAACAATCACATAATCACACTAAGCAAGCAAACTTAAAGGTCAATCACCACTAACAGCATCTCAACAAAAATGCACATATCTTGACTAGATGGCTAGTTTATTTCCTACTGTAACTAAATTAGTGTATATATTGTTAAATATCATAACCAATACTTGTAGACAAACATTTAACAGCTTAAGCGTAAAGGATCTGATGATGATCACTTGACGATCGAAACTGGTCATCCGAGTGTATTAATTCATCATCATCTTGTACAGTTTCCAGCCCCAGGCTGGGTCTGTTTGGAACATAAGCCTCACCACTTAGTCCTTTCTTCCCACCACCTCTCCACTGTCACACTGGTCCAGTTCTCGCCACTCTTCTTGACACATTCCTCCACTCCTTTCAGCCATCTATCTCTTGGTCTTCCCCTTGGTCGTTTCTTCTGCATCTGCATCTCATGTATCCTCTTGGGAATCATTTTCTCTTCCATTCTCTTTAAGTGTCCATACCACCTCAGTCATGATGACTCAATCTTACCTTGCAAGGGCTCCTCTTTCACTATTTCCCTGACCTTTTCATTCCTCACCCTGTCTTTTCTTGTTACTCTGATCCAAATTTGCAGGAACTTCATTTCACTTGCCTGTATTCTGCTTATGTCTCTTTTCTTCATTATCCACGTTTCTGATGCATAGGTCAGTATCGGGATATAGTAGCTTCTGTATAATACTTCTTTGCTTTTTTTTTTTTGTGGGACATCTTTATTCCACACTAAGCTTCTAATGCTTCTGCCTGTCTGCCACGTTCCGGAATCTCTTTGTCATTTCTCCTATTTTCCTCCACTATACTTCCCAAGTACTACTTCTAGAATTAAAATCGTTGAGCACAACCCTAGCAGCCTTCCTTTGTACCATCTCCAGCTCATTGATGAGCCCTACTTGATATGGGTCCCAAACATCTGAGCCGTATTCCAAGATTGGCCTCACAAGGGTCAAATATCCTAATTCTTTCGCGGTGGAACTACCGCCCTTTAATACCCTCGTTACAAAATGAAACGATTCGTATGCTTTTGAGACGACACAACCCACATGGGTATGGTAATCCTATTAATATAATTCATTACATGGATGCCCAAGTATTTGCACGAGTCTTCTTCTGCAAGTATTTCCGAGCCGATATTTTACTGAAAATCGTGCCTTCGCCCTCTCCCTATACTAATGAGACTACATTTACTCATATTTATCTTCACTTTGTTGTTAACCACCCATTTATGAACCAGATTGAAGTCAGATTGTAACTGAGCGTTTGTCTTGTGGGCTATGAATTTTTTGGTATATGTCACCCGCAAACAATCGGCAGTCACTTTGATTCCCATTCAGTATGTCGTTAATAAGTGCCAGTCTGTTTGACCTCGTATACTCTATGGGCCCAACTACAACATCATCCTATTCTCCCACCCCTTAACCATCTTGCACGATCTGAAGAAGGCTGTTGCAATATTCAACTACGGTATGTTTATGTTTATTCATACACTTCATACCATCCATACTTGTTTTGTATGCGAGTGGTCGGTGTATTATCCAATGTATACTCTCGACAAGTCCTGTCTACCCAATGTGTACTTCTCTACAAGATTTGTCTACTCAAGTTATACTTCTCTACAAGACTTGTCTATCCAATGTATACATCTCAACAAGATCTGTCTAGCCAAGGTATACTTCTCCACAAGATCTGTCTACTCAAGGTGTACTTCTCCACATGACTTGTCAACAAAAGTGTACTTCTCTGCAAGAGCAAGTACCCAATGTGTACGTCTCAGCAAGAGCAAGTTAATTAGTTATTGTTGTATTAAGGGGCGGTACTACGAGGTCATCTGCCCCTCTTAACACAGATTAAAGGATACAAATTTGGAATAGAATTTATAATTTAGAGATGGACACCTAAATTTGAAAAGAAAGAAAATTATTAAAACAAAAAATTAAATAAAACTAATTATAATATAAACAAATAAGGCCTCTGTGGCTTAGGCGGCAGCACGCCGGCCTCTCACCGCTGGGTCCGTGGTTCAAATCCCGGTCACTCCATGTGAGATCTGTGCTGGACAAAACGGAGGCAGACAGGTTTTTCTCCGGGTATTCCAGTTTTCCCTGTCAAAATTTCATTCCAGCAACACTCTCCACTATCATTTCATTTCACCTGTCATTCATTTAATCATTGCCCCAGAGGAGTGCGTCAGGCCTCGGCAGCCGGCACAGTTCATATCCTCGCCGCTAGATGGGGGCTTCATTCATTCCATTCCTGACCCGGTCGGAGACTGGAAGCAGGCTGTGGATTTTCATAATATAAACAAATACGATGGAAAAACAAAAATTCAGCATGGAAAAACAAAAATTCAGCAATCAAAAAAGAACAAGTCTTTGAGTCAATGTACACTGGAAAATTTAGATTGCTGGCCCTAACCCACTCTCACTTATAAAGCGAATGACGAGATCATCAGCCACCGCGTCATCGGCTAATATAAGTTTGAGTGACATCTGCAAACCAGGGTTTCTTCGTAAGTCAGCAAGATCCACACATGCGGTTAAAATGTGGGCCACGGAGAATACGGCTCCACAGGTACAAAGTGGGGGGGTCTTTCCTTCTCATTAGGAACGAGCGGGTGGATCTTGCATGAACTATCCTTAGCCTACACAAAATGACGGACTCCCTCCGTGACCGGAAAGAGCTCCGCCACACGTGAGTAGTTCCCTTGATTGCTCTCAGTCTATTGGGCATTGGGCCAGCTAGCCACTGACTCCCCCAAAATGCCAGTACTTGTCGGCGTAACTGAGAGCGAATATCTCTAGCGGATTTGCAGCTTTTTCCGCTAACTCATTTCCCACAATTCCCATGTGGCTTGAAAGCCAAAGAAAGGTGATTCGAGTGTCAGCGACACAACCCGGCTAGTAGGTCATGGATTCGTTGCACTAGGGGGTGTTGCGGGAAACATGCAGCAATTGACTACAACAAATTCAAAGAGTCGGTACACACAAGAAAGTGGATTCATGCCTCCTGTAAACGGAGGCATTCATGTTAACCTTAGGACCTCGGTGTGGACCTAACCCAATTTCCGAACGCGAGACTTGCCACGGAGGCTCCTCGCTAGGTGTCTGGATTTTACAGGGACCTACAGCCACTCCTATTTCAGTACACGAGCTATTGAGTCTAATACCAAACGGCCGGGTAGCGCGAGGCTGTTTGGCGTACCTCTGGTGGTATTGGGTAATGAAGAGAGCTCGTTAGCTCGGAAGTTGCGGCATTTGACGCACATTAGCAGCATATGCTGGTTGAACACCCAATTTGGCGAGTAGACTGGGTATCAGGCTGGTCTGGAAGGCACCGGTAGCCAGCCTAATGCCACTATGGTGGGTAGTGTCCAGCATTTTCAAGGTTGCCGGCCTTCCTGAACCGTATGCCACAGAAACATAGTCTAGCCGGGAATGGGACGAAGGAATAATAATAATGTTATTGGTTTTAAGTCCCTTTTAACTACCCTGGCTTTTAGAGACGCCGGGGTGCCGGAATTTTGCCCCGAAGGGGATCTTTAACGTGCCAGTAAATGTACTGACACGGCTCCCTCGCATTTGCGCACCCTCAAATGCCAGCTGACTGCGCCAGGTTTCGAACCTGCAACCTTGGGCTCAGCAAGCGAGAACGTTACCCCTGAGCCACGCAGCCAGACGTGGGACGAAGGCTTAGTAGAACCGTAGCAGCACCGCACGGTTAGACCCCCCAAGTAGTGCCACTAAGAAACTTGAGCATGTTCAGTTTCATGCCGTAGATGGTGCTGCCACGTTAATGTGCTGTCAAAATAGAGCCACAGGAAGCAATAAGTGTCAACCACCCGCAAAGCAGCATTCCTGAGATGTAGTTCAGGGTGTAAATGTAGCCTCCGGAGCCGACAAAAATGGACGACGGAGGTTTTCGCTGCCCGAAAACGAAAACCTCGGTCGTGAGCCCACCTGTCGATCCGATTAATAGCTAGCTGCAATTGCCGTTCTACGACTGCCTTACTTTCAGAGCTGTAATGCAGAGCTAAATTGTGTACATACAGCGGTGGAACTACCGTGGGCCCGGCGGCGGCAACAGTGCCATTTATGGCAATCGCGAACAAGGTGACACTCAGCACAGAACCCTGAGGAACTCAATTCTCTTCGGTATAATATTTTTATAATGTCCTACCGACCCTTACTCAGAAGAGTCGGACGGACATAAAATTCGCAATGAAAATCGGGAGATTTCCACTGAGTCCCCACTTGTGAAGGGTGGAAAGGATCTCGTAGCGCCATGAGGTGTCGTAGGCTTTCTCGAGGTCAAAGAAAATTGTGACTATAGTGCGTCTCTACCTTAAAAGACAGTATGGATTTAAATGGAGTATTTGCCTCTCACTCGCACTCCTATGCCCTGCTATTCGCTTCGTCCTCTTCTACCCCGGCGATGTTGCCATTTCCCAATAATTGAAAGTGACAAATCTAAGAAAATGTTCCCGAGGTATTATAGAGAATTCCCCGCTCTTTATGAAGGTGTAAAAATAAAAGCCACAAATAATTAACACATGGCCCAATTTTCACAATTACGATATTTTAGCGCGAATCTATATTTTTGCATTTATAAAACTTATCACGCCATAGATAATGAACTAATGATCGCAACAGATCAAGAATTTATTTTTAGATTGCCTGATGTTGGTAGAAGATACCCTACTTCTCAGGGCAGTAATTATTTTCATAATAAAAAAGTTATGATTTTTTTTTTCTTAAATGTTACTTGAAAAATCTGGGATGGAGTCACATAAAAGTTAGCTAGCGAGAAAGTTTTTTGCTGTTGACTTTACGTTGGTGACTAATGGAGAAGAAATGTTCATTAATGTCTGAAATAGTTTTTAAAACAAACCAGAGCTCAATATTAGGTAGCATTCATAAGTTACAGCACTTCGGTTAGTTCTCCCGCTCAGCGCTGACGCACCGGAACTTTGTTTACTGATGTGGCCCGCAGGCTATCTCCCCCGACTACGTTTGAAGGAGGGTAGGTGATGATGTGAAGTAAAACTATGAAATGAAGTGGATCTTGTGTTCTTTATAAATTGTCCGCCTCGTTGCGGTCTTGGCTGTCACTGTACTGTCAACGTGGAGGCCCGGGTTTGAATCCCGGCTCTGCCAAGAAATGTAATTCTGATCTGAGGGCTGGAACGGGCTGTACTCAACTCCATGAGACAAAACTGAGAAGAGGCGGTTTCGATTCCTACCTCAGCCATCCTCGAAGTGGTTTCCGTAGTTTGCCTTTGTTCATCCGGGGAATTAACAAGGGTTCGTTAATGGTGCAGAGTTAACGTTTCTGTGCCAAAAAGAACACGGTAGACACACACGACAAAATGACAGGTGAAGTATATGAAAAGTGGTTCGTTGAGCAATACTGTTGCTCAATGTTCCCGATGGAGCTAGCCTAGTAATAGACAATGTAGGCTATCACAGCAGAGAAATATGTTCTTGCTTATCACCTTACCACACCACCATACCACAGTCAACTTAATCCCATCGAAATGGTATGGGCGCAAGTGAAGAACTAGATAAAATTGAACAACGTCTCGTTCAAGAAACAAGAAATGAATAATTTAATTTCGGCTTCATACCCCCACTTGACCACACAAAATTGGGTAAATTACGTGGACCGCAATATATTATTATTATTATTATGTCATATTATAATTTATTATAACTTATGATATTCGAGAAAAAGGCCTTATCATATTCATGAATAATTGAATATTTGAAAATGATTATAATGTGTGCATTAAAATCGCGCTCTGAGCTTCGGTGTATCATAATCTAAATATTGTACCGTCTATCGCTTCAAGGCATGAGGTAGGCTACAATTATATACAATAAACAAATATTTTGGAAATTTCCCGAGTTTTGCGTAAAAGCAAGCCTGTATACGAGTTATGTTACATCATGTGCCCGGCCTTGAAGAACTTTGTATATGCAGCAGATCTGGCATCAGCGCGCTCCATTTAATGCGTACTGTCTTTTATGGTAGAGACGCACTATAGGTGCTGCTTTCGGAGAAATGCCTCCTGTATGGCACTCTCGAGTCACACTAAATGGTTGCTGGTGGACCTACGAGAGCGAAATCTACACTGGCACTCTAACAGGAGACCTCTGTCTTCCAAGAACCACACCAGTCGACGGTTTACGATCTTCTCCAGCAACTGACATAGGCCATGTGTCATACAAATGGGCCTATATATGCTGACAAGCTTGGAATCCTTTCCAGACTTGGGAATCGGTATCACAATCCCCTCGCGCCATAGAGATGGAAACTCCCCTTCAATCTATATACGATTAAAGAGGAGCAACAATTGTTTCATACAGGAATCGCATAAGATATTTCGGCATTTCATTATGGATATTATCCGGTTCAGGAGATGTATACCTGCACAGTGCAAGCGCACTGCGCAGTTCCCATTCAGAGAATGATACATTATAGGACTCCGAAGTAGCAGTGTTGAAGGAAAACGGGTGAGCCTCTGCCTTCCGCTTCAGAGTCAGAAATGTAGGATCATAACTCCCAGAGCAGGATACATCAGAGAAGTGCGATCCAATACTGTTGGCAATGGCGAGATGGTCCGTGATGATGTCTCCGTTGAAGGAGACTCCGGGTATTGTCAATGATGTCGGGAGTCCGGAGATCCGACGAAGCTTAGTCCACACTTGAGACGAAGGAGTATGTGCCGTCATAGACGTCATTTTCTTACTCTCCGGAATCAGAGCACGCATCCTTTTGAAGGTGATAAGGTTGGTCATGGTGCTTTACCTTCGATAGCATTTGAAAGCACGTCGATGATCTCTAATGGCTGCTGCAATCTCGGTCGTCTACCGAGGGACCAGCTTCAGGTGGGAGTTGACGGATGAGGAAGGTATTGTTTCCTCTGCCAGTCAAAATATGATTAGTTATGTGAATGGTACGATCATCGACACCCACAAAGGTATTATCAGCCCGATGCAGAAGCCGTCGACTTGGTAACTCAATGACTCTCTGGTACGGAAGAGTAATGATAATCGGGAAATGGTCACTATTACAAAGGTCGTCCTGCATACCCCACTGTAGCAGAGGAACCAGCGCACGACTGCACAAGGTGATGTTAACACTCGAAAAAGTGTTGTGTGCAACAGAGAAGTGCGTAGGTTCCCCTGTGTTCAACAAACACAGGTCTAGCCGCCTGATCAGTCTCTCAAAATCCGTCCCTCTACCGCTAGTGGTAGCGGATCCCCAGATGGTGTAGTGGGCATTAACATCTCCAAGAAGGAGAAAAGGAGGGGAAAGCTGAGACTAGATCCACCAGCTGGTTGTAATACAGTTGATAATCCGGTGGGATGTACACGTAACATACTGTTGCCATTACTGACAACGACGTACTGTACCCGTTCGTCCTGGGGATGCGATGATCCATCTGCTATTACATTGCATTCCTGGAGTTCCAGGACAGAGCGGAGTTAAATGAACCTCTAGTCAAATAAGGAATGTGTCGGAAATTCAGCTGAGTTATCGAAAAAGCAGTGGGTAACACGAGACAAAGTATCTCTAGGGTCGTTACGGGCTTAAGTTTAATAAAAAAAAATGCAAATATAAATGGGCGCCATCAACTGAATTCCTAGCAAACCACATCCTTTCCGCTTAAGCCTTAATCAAGACAAGGAAAGAAAAAGGAAAATCACACCATCATCAGATCACAACTAAGATAAAAACAAATTTATTTCACTTTGATAGTCAGACAGACATTTTAAATATTCATTCTACCTGAGAGCATGGTCGAATGCCAACGTTAAATTGTCATTGTCCAAAAATCGAACCATCTCTTTTCTAATCAAAAGTATTTAATCCACATAAAACGTGAAAAAATCTCTAAAGTTCTCTTGGGTTCTCAGGATCACCGAAGCACTATGTCTTTCGTCACTGACATTTGTGAAACCTGAGACCTAATTTCTCTTTAAATTAACATCATGAATGTGGATTTAAAAAAATTATTAATCTGTCTAAACATACACATTATAATCACATATTTTAAACATCACGTAATTTATGGCTTGCATGGCATAATTCAAATGTTAAATACGTTAGTAAAATGCTCCTAAACATCGAATAATTAATTTACACTATTTACATTGTCATTAATAATTGCTTGTTCGTGAATTACAGAAAATCCACTGCTCATTGGTCACAATCATCATCATCATCATCAAAGTTAAATATTTCTCACATTAATTCTCATCTCAAAATTCAACATATTCCTGTCAGAATCATTAACTCATCACCATTAAATCATTTAAATGAAAATTATTATCACCACTTCATTATAATTTCTAATTATTCACACACTCTTATTTTATCATCTACTTCAGATTAAATCATCTTAAATCATCAATACAAATTGTTTAATTCCTCAACTCAAGTTGCAATTTCTTAAATTATATCTCAATTAAATTTATTTTTAATCCATATAAAATCATTAATCATCAGCTTCTTTAATTAATTATCACCTTCTAATTCAGTTATTCTTCATCTATCCAATCGTCTATTAATTTATTTAAATCAGTTTATTTATCCAATCTTTAATTCATCCATTTATTTAATTCATTGATTTATTCCCAAAATTTAATTTATCAATTTATTTAAATTTTATTCATCTGGTTATTTAGATTTTTATTATTTCATCTAGTCATTCTGATTTTTATTTCATTAGGTCAGATCATTAATATGCTTAAATTTCAGATTATTATTTCATTAATTATTATTATCAGAAAATCTTGTATTATCAACTTTATTTATTTGTTTAATTTCCTAACAAATTGTTTAATATGGGTTATAGAACGTTGTCTTACAGTTTTATCACTTCCAAGTTATATCTCGTATTTAATTATCATGCCAAAAAATATTATTGCCTTCACGACATCACGTTGGATCTGACTATCCACAACGACATTATATATCCTCACTTCTTCAAATATCACATTTGAATACCACAATTATTTCACAAAACTGCATAAACATTCAGCATACAGCCTGAATCTCAAAAATTACGCTAGACTGGGTTCGACAACCTCATGTCTGCCTCAAAATACATTAGCAACATTGCAACTATCACTTGGCAACTTCCACAAAATGCCTATCACAAACTTCACTTAACCATGTTGCATGATCTACAAAAAATATATAACTGGCTTCAAATTATCAACGCACACAATCTCCAATAACTGTAATTACTCTGATCACATCAAGACAACTTCTTAAACAATTAGAAAAAATGTTACCTTAGTAATTCAAGATCTGCTTTCAAATAGAATAAATTCTCTTACAATTCTCATAATTCACATCACAGAAAAACACCAATGTGCTATAATCTCTCATATCAAAATCTGCAATACTAATCTGCCTTAAAATAAATCTGACCATTAATGATTCATCTTACAAGATTCAATTACTTTAAATCCTTCTCAAAGGTATCAAACACAATTATAAAAATCATCAAAAGCATCAGCTGTACCAGCTGTTAAACTGAAAGTACTCTCAAAAGAGTATAGCAACAAAATATTGGATTGGCAAACAAGAATTACCAAATGTAACCCTGCTGACATTTATCTTTACTTTATTTAACAAAATTTCGACTGATATGTGACTAGTAGTTCCTTGTTTGATTCTCTTACAATCTCATGTACACTCGGATGATAAAAATGAGTCCCTCAATGGCAAGTAAGATGAGTAACCACCGTACAATCGTATAAATACGAAAGACCTCGCCCCGTCGACTAACATGATAGTGCCCTGAACGATGGGTAAGATGAGTAACCACCATACAATCGTATAAATACGAAAGACCCCATCTCGAAGACTAAATGAGTGAATGTACCAGATAGGAATCAACAAGTCTCTAGTTGTCATATAAAAGCGATATTCATTCACTAAAGTGAATAACATCTTAATATCTCCAAACAATCCAATGGAAAAAATCCCTACTGATGAATAATACACACTCGCTAGTATGCAATGAACTGACGAAGTAATTTAGATAATCAATTGCAGATCACGAGTTCGAAATACTCGTCACACAAAAAAAAACTATTCATGAAAACTATCCTTACTGGAAAAATGTCTAAAAGACCAAACATCTGCTTAATAAAGCCAACCAATGGTGAGAATTTCGTATAATGATGCCTGCCATATCATATGGTCACGCCATATTCTAGCAAAAATTTGAAGCATATAAAGTCAAAGCCATGTCTAAACAATCGTATCACTCCTATTAGAAAAATATACATGTGTGCCCAGTATTCATGAAAATAATCGTATCAGGAAGTTATAACTCTTACAGTACCTTCTCATAATCAGCTGTTATTAAATTTCAAAGATCGTCGATTTTCCTTATGTAATGAATTTCTCGAAAGATCGGCGTGAATATCATTCCACCGACGCAATGACGATTGCCCTCAAAATCCCAAGTGAATCAGCTGGTAGACCTCCTCTTCTTCAGGAATCGAATCCATCGCTCTGTGGGGCCATCGCGTCTCTGTCTGCGTTTACTCCGACATGATGAACTTCTGGTTATCCATAGCGGATACTGTCCAAATCCTCACGAAAAAGTTCATAGAAACAGCGGACCCCCTATTCCTCTTCTACGTTACGCCACTGTTCTATACAATGTTCGGTTTGAGTGTTGAAAGTTCAATCTCCAATAACTGTAAAGTCTCACTTTCAGAAAATAAAATTGTTTTATCAGAGTGTCTAAGTTTATGAAACACCCTGTAGCTGTGTTCGTACTCGGTAATTCATAACACTTCATAAGAAAGAATTGCATTAATGCACGAGCTAATGTTCATAGGTGCATTTGCTTATAACATTTTATTTGCCTATAATCGTTAATGTTACTTGGAATGCGTTATGAACTGCATCGTCGTAATGTCATTGAAAAACTATGTTCATTTAAAGTTCACAGTTGCAGTATCTCGTAACTATCTGCCTTTACAATTCAACTGCTGAATAAACGTTCCAACTCAATGTTGTAATGAAGTTCAGCTTCTGTCATAATGCTTGCGTATACAATTGGAAATAACCCGCTCGTCCCTACTGCAATGCTATAATAATCTTCGCCTAAAGCTGGCCTCGCCATGTCGCTCTACTATGCTGTTCTGCGTTTCCAAAATGCAGCTTGAAATAAATTCTCCAACTCGTTTTACCGTACTGTTCTAAACCCCGGCCTTCTCATGCTTGCTTGATCCGTACAGCTGGTTCTGTAACCGGTCTTCACGCTGCCTACTGCGGGTGTCCGCCCGGCTCACTGACCTACTTTTCGTTCGCTGCTTGGTGAAGTTAAAACTGTCGCTTTCACTTCCGTGACAAAAGCTGTTCGCTGTGCGACCTTTCCATACGCTCGGCATATGTCCTACTCAGCTCGCTCTCTGAATTCGACTGCGTTGCTCGCTGTACTGGACTCTCTTGCTAACAGAGCTTGACTGCTTGGCTCACTGAGCTCGACTGACTGTCTCTGGACAGCATTGACCTCTATCTCCCTGGCGCAGTCACGTGACGTTCTCCCCACTTCTGTGGTCTTGCGTCACAAATATAATCTCGAACCCCGATCATCTCGGCTATTAAGTTATAAAATAACTTAAGGGTTATCTGACTTCCTTCAAATAATTACCACATATAATGCTTGTTATATCTCCTCTTCTGAGATGTTTAAATATCATGTTCCATATAGATCTTAATAAAGCTTCATATTTCCATCCATAATTCCATCTGCTTGACTGCCGTCAGCGCCTTCTTAATCCTAGACCTTCCACGTCATCTTGACATTCCTCTTGACTCGATCTGAGCACTATCTTTTCATAACTCTTCCAATAATCTCAACTACGGCCTAATGTCTGCTGGCGTAGCCGATAGCCTCAACTAGGTATCGGGTACAGTACCAACTGCAACAGCTTCTAGCTCTTCACTAAAGAGGCTAGAGTAGACAAGAGTGCAGACACCACCGGCGGCCACAGCTCCATCCACCCGGTCTTTAGAGAAGAGTTTGAAGTGATGTATTGTTACTTTATGTCCAGGATGAAACCTGGATTCCTGAAGACAGACAATGGTTGCCAAAAACGAAGATATTAGTTGACGTAACTCACCGAGATGACCAGAATAGCTATTACAGTTCCATTGTTATAGTGCAATAGTGTGGACTTAAATAGACCGTTTACCACACTTCCCCATCTCTAGGTGGAGATGATGGGGGAGGAGACCACACCTCAATCTCCGCATGTCCGTCTGAAGACGGAGAAAATGGAGGGGGCGCTCTCTTTGATGACACATGGAGTTCGTGGAACTTTTCCTCTCTCATTCTTGGAGTAGAACAAAAGCGTTGTCGAGGGATTTTCTCCCATTCCGAAGACGGGTGCCTGTTCCCTACACATCCCAACCATTCTATTTTCTAGATCTGCGGCGACGTCTCGGTGGGTCAGGAGGTGTTTCCTTCCCCTCAGACGTCTGGGCTATAGGCAACTGAGGTCCTTCCCCTCAGACGTTTGGGTTACAGGCAACTGAGGTCTAGCACCCTTAGCCGAAGATCTGGGAGATTTTCCTCTGCCGGCTTTGCTCCCTCGGTGTTCGTGGGAGCGGAAGGGACAGCAGAGACAGCAGCCATTCCGTTAGCAGGTGGGCGAAAGAGATGGTGGCGCACAGCGAGGGGATATTTTACGATCGCAGAGTAGTGGGACGTCATCGCGGAGATCGGCTTCCTTGGCAGTTAGGACATAACAGGGCAAGCGTTCACCTCTCACCCTCATGTGTCCCCTCTTCACTCTCTCTACACATGCCCTAGGCAGTGCAGCTGGCGGAAATATGCCTGAATTTCTGGCATTGGTAACAGCGCATAGGTGGAGAGATGTAAGGTCGGACGTCGCAGTGGTAGGACGTGACCTTCACCTGTTTAGTCACATCACCCTCAAAATGGAGAATGAAAGTGCTGGTATCGACGCTGTCCTCCCTAATTTTACCGGTTATGCGCCTTATCTTGGTGATGCCGCTCTTTCCCTGATCCCGCGATAATTCTTTATCGCTAATGTTCTACAAATTTTCATTATATTCTTCAACCTTGCACATATCATTGTGGAGCAATACCAACATCAAACCAACATAATACGAGAGCTACGAGAAAGTTCAAGAAATTATTGCTAAAACTATTCAACCATGGCAATTATTTTGAAGTTGAGATGAATGTTATCTACATTTGAGAAAGCAGTGGAGACTGCAGCATAAATTGTGAATAGGGGAACATGACATTTGAGAAACAAGAAGATTCCAGGAGTAACTTAGATGACACAAATAAAATTCCAAAATTATAGGAAGAAAGAAGCAAAATTTGAGAGTCGACCATAAAGAAGCAATAAGAATGAAATGAACTTCTAGATTCTGCACTAAGAAGAAATGAAGCAGATGACTAGTCCAGTTCGAGAGGAAGTCCAGTACGAGAAACGAGCGAGAATGGAATTCGACGTCCGGAAACGCAGTTCGAGGAGGGGAAGAAGTTCAAATTTGCAGTAAGATCTTGGAGCAGAGTAGTATATCTTCTGATATATTCATCTATAACAACTATACCCTGCGTAAGGTAGAAGAGTATTTCATTATGAGTAGTTGTTTGCAGAATTTTTGTATTCGATGACAACCAATTTCGAAGAGTTAAAAAGTTTTGAGATGTAGGAATTTTGAGTAGGATTTTTGGATTTCATTAGACCGACGTTTTAGATACTTCATGAGTAGGATTTTATTGTCGAGATTTTAGGATTTTTCGGAAGCTTATTGATGCTTTTGGATTTAAGGTTAAGGATTTTCAGATTTTTAGGATCTTGATATTTCGGTTCATGATATATTATGAGATTTTTATAATGAAATCAGGGTACTATAAGAAATGTTAAGATTGAATTGGATTTTGTAGATCTTTATAAATCATTCATAGATCTCCATTTGAGACCATCATGATATTTGAAAATGATATTGATCATTATTCAGGAACTCAGCAATTTTTCTAGGTTCATGCCAGTTTTAATTCACTGGCCGTGAAAATCAATATATCATTATTCAGGAAGTTGAAACAGGAATAAAACGTCAGACAGCAAGAGCTGATTAGAAATTTAGTAGAATTTAGAGATTCTATTTAAATTCTGACAGAGGAGAGACAACAGTAATAAATGTGTTATTGAACCATGATAAATATATATTCCAATAGTGAAGACAATATAATTGTTTGGAAAACAAAACAATGGACAGGAAAGGAGAAGACAAGGAATTGCATAATTACACTGACCGGCAAAAAAAGTGGAACAGTTAAAAAAAGTAATATAAATAGTATAAAATTAGCCATTAAAAAGATTTAATCACATTTTAAAAGCTATTCACGCATTAGAACAAACATCTGAAACATCCGTGAATAGAAATTGATAATATGACATTTCTTAGGGTGGGTTATTACCACCAATTACCCCCGATCTTCGATGAGCCTATCTTAATGGTTTTATGGCGGGAAGCGCACTGTAAGCGTTTACGGTTTATGAGTGTTGCCGCTCGCTTATTGTTGTTCTAGAGATAACAACTGGCATTTGTTGAACACGTGTGAACCATTGTCATACATTTTAGCAAGTTATCCATGTGCAGTTCACACTAAAACGTGCCTCTTAGCCGTGAAGGAGCTGCACAGGCAGTTGCATTGGTGGAGGATGGCCGCAGCTTCCGTTATGTTGCTGAGGTCATTGGATCATCTCTCGGTAGCATTCACAGTGCAGTGCAACGTTACAGAGAACTCCAAACATACGACAGGAGACGAGGGTCAGGCCTTAGAAGAAGCACAAGTGCCAGGGATGACAGATTTCTCACCCTGCAAGTTCTGCGTGATCGCCATACCACAGCAGTCCAAGCACGAAATCAACTGGAAAATGTCAGAAATGTGAGAGTGAGTGAGCGAACAGTAAGAAGAAGGTTTGAAGGAGCTCATCTTTCGTCCAGGAGACCTGCACGTGGACCCGCACTCGAACAACATCACAGAGAGGCGCGTCTTCGCTTCGCAAGGCAGCATCTGGGATGGATTCACGAGCAGAGGGCCTCTGTTCTCTTCACTGACGAGAGTCGCTTAAATCTTAGATCTCCTGATGGAAGAGAAAGTGTGTGGAGAAGGCGTAGAGAGAGGTACAACCCTGTTGCTTTCTCCTCCAGGACTCCATTTGGAGGTGGCTCGGTTATGGTGTGGGGTGGCATCAACGTTATGGCCCACACTGAGTTGATGTGCATCGATCACGCGACGCTCAATTCCCAAAGGTACATCGAAGAGATCCTGATGAACCAAGTGATGCCCTTTGCGCCTCTCATAGGTCAGAATTTCATGCTGATGCAGGATAATGCCCACCCTCTTACTGCTCGCTGTGTTGTACAATAACTGAAGGAAGTGGGGATTCAAACCCTGGACTGGCCAGCTCGTAGTCCTAACTTGAACCCCATCGAACATGTATGGGATATGCTTGGAAGGAACGTCAGACAGCGTGACCACACCACCTTGGCACAACTGAGAACATCGCTGCTGGAGGAATGGGATCGCATCTCGGCAGATGCCATTCGACGAGTTGTGAACAGTATGCCTGAGCGTTTACAAGCTGTCATAGACGCTAAGGGTGGAAACACTCGTTTTTAGTGACCAGTGTTCTTATGCAGTGCAGTGCAAGCATTAATACTGTTTTGTTTGGCAATACGTTTGATAAAAACCGGCCCAAAAGAACATTACAAAAAAATAGAAAATGGTAAGATTTGCAAAATGTAACGAAATTTGTGAGTTAAAGCGTGTTGTAAAACATGTTTCGGTATTTTCTGTAGCCAACCATCTAAAATTTACATGAATAATGCAAATATTGGAAAACCGATACATTTTAGTGGAATAAATTAAGAAATTACATAAAAAATGAAAGTGTTCCACTTTTTTGCCGGTCAGTGTATTAATGAAGAGATATTTTTGAGATAGGAACTAATATAGTATGGCAATATTGTAAAACATGTATTTAATGAAGAATGGGATAATCAGCACTATTAAAAGTAGAGAAGCACAATGTTATGATAGAGAAGCATGATGAAACTGCAAATAAGGTGTTTTATTAGTAACGGCAGATATTGAAGTATAGGAATTTCAGTAAAATTATGAAAGTTAGTATATTGGCTTTCATGGCCAGTGAATTAAAACTCAGCAATTTTTCTAGGTTTATGTCGTGTCTTATGTGGGGTTTTGCCTCGGACACCAAGCTGGTGTTTTGGAAGCTTTCATAGGGAGGTGAAGACTGCTTGAGCTTTTAGTTATCTTTTCAAATGATCACTATAGCATTGATGAGTCAGTCTACACGTATATGTGGATAATGTGAAGGAATAACATATTTGAGAAGTATACTGTGATCGTGCAAGACTAATAAGGTTATTTTGGAACTGAAGTATGTGCAGTTAAGTTATGGAAGTTAAAGATTGTGCTTAGGTTTAAAAAGGCTATATTGATAATGCAAGGTAATTTACGTATGAGAAAACAGCTGGTAATGATTAAGTAATGATCATGTTATGAGGAATTCCAGGAACTGACAGCAATGTTGAGACAATATCGAATTAAATTTATTACAGTAATAAACCAGAAGGGAAAGGAAAGCATGAGCTTTACTTCATTGTACGGCCATAGCAAGCTCTAATATGACAATTGAATAAATCCTTTGAGAGGACAAGTTAGTCAACTTTTGTATAACGATTGGTAAATTTATGTGAGTGAAGAGAGACACTTTGAGCTGACAAGTAATTAGATGTAAATATTTGTGTAGATATTGATGATAGTGACAGATAAATATTTTTAGTATAGAATTGAGTGTGAATAGAAATGTAATTTGTTGAAGAGTTAAGTATAATGCATAGATTAAAATTTAAATATGTCTAGATATTAGATAGACCGAATTCATGGTCAAGAGAAAATTAGGGATTTTTAATATTTTAAACTCCGAAGAAAAGTCGAGGAGACTTGGATAATAATGAGAGAGGCATATGGAATTATGAATTTTTATTTTACAGTGAAAGTTGAATTTGTATTTAGGAGTTAAGTATTTTTATTTTAAATTAATTAAGGAGGAGCAATTTCATTTTTATTTTCATGTATTTTGTTAATAATAATAATAATAATAATGTTATTGGTTTTACGTCACTTTTAACTATTCTGGCTTTTAGAGACGCCAGGGTGCCAGAATTTTGCCCCCGAATGGGATCTGTATTGTGCCAGTAAATCTACTGACACGGCTCCCTCTCATTTGCGCACCCTCAAATGCCAGCTGACTGCGCCAGGATACGAACCTGCAAACTTGGGCCCAGCAAGCGAGAACGTTACCGCTGAGCCACGCAGCCAGTCTCTTGTATTGTGTTTAATTAATGAACACATTGACGGATACGACTTTTTCGACTGTCCATTTCGTTTTATAGGAATTTCTAGTTAAGATTTATATTAGTTAGAAAGAGAAGTTGTTCTAAGGAGCTAATAATAGGCACCCAGCACCATCTTCATTCACCCGTTATCCCCGAGAATCAAAGGATTCTCACTCTCCAGTAGTAGTTAGTACGCTAAACCCAGTAGTTTAGTAATTGTAGTTCTTGTATCTTATTATGTTTCATTTGTCAGAAATTGTATCTTATTATGTTTCATTTGTCAGAGTCTTTTCAGCGGTTTATCTAGCCAGAGACTGAAGATTCTGCGATCCAGCCCATCTTTGGATTTGACAAATATTTTGCACATAATTTAAGGGTACAGTACCCTATGTGTACTTCTCAGCAAGAGCAAGTTATCCTATGTGTACTTGAGCAAGGTACCCAATGTGTACTTGAGCAAGAGCAAGTTATGGTACCCAATAGAAACCACTGAGACACTATGGACAGAACTCTCAATAGGCCCAAGAAGCTGGTGAATTTTATGGAGCATACCAAACCCCATCTTAACATTACATCTTCTCAAAAAAACTCACAATGTTATGTTGCATACAAAATGTCTAAACAGTTAACCTATAAACACCCCAGCAGCATTATGTGATGTATGTTGATACCTCACAATTCTTTAATCCTCCCAGAGTTAATTAGTTGTAGAACATCCTTAATTAGATTGAATTTGCAGCAGCAATGGGTGAGGAAGCTATTTAAGCTCAGTTTTGGGCTGAGGACACAGTAACACACTGGGGGTAGTTGAAGGTAGTGGATGTTCCTTCCTAAACTCATTCATATCCTCATCATTGAGCCATGTGCATTTTCCAAGCAACTAATAGGGCTTTCCGAAAGACAGACATAGCTCTTATCAACAGACTGACAAACATTTCATTAAGACTTCCAGACAGTGAGATGTCCTAATGAGAATGGATAATCTCCATCACTAGGCAAATTCCAGGACGGTTCCTTTCAACAGTTCCATAGCCGACTTCCTTCCAAAATCTCTTCCCTGATTCTGAATTAGATGTATGACAAGTTTGGCTGCAATATAACCTAATAACAATTTGTGGGCTGCCTAATACAAGGATAATATCAATAGCTACTTCAATGCTGAGACACAATAAGAGCGATAACTGACGTTGTAAAAGGTTATATCAAGAACTTACAGTTATGAATACAACAAAGCAAAAGAACACATTATCTTGGAATTTGTACACTTACCTCATTAAATGATTCCCACTTCCATCACTTTCTTCATTCTGGGTTTCTTCGTGAACATTCTAGGGATGAGACGGAATAATTTATTTACAGTATTTGCTTTAACCTTATATTTTTAACACAAATAACAAACCATGCAGTTGTTGAGCACAGCTCAGTTGTAGTGAATATACCGTGTATCACATCTTACTGCTAGAGATGAGCATAATATACGGTAGTTAAGTGGTTATGTCTTGCCTACTTATGAAACTTATAATGCACTATCTCCTTTAGAGTGAATCTTACAGTGAGAGAAAACACTTAATGGAAGTAATAACCCTGAGGACAATGATCATTTATTTTTAAATTTAAAGTTATAGCCATAAGAGATCATAGGATCTAACACGTGCACATATCATTGAGTAACGCACAACTAGTTCCCTAATATTTGTACCAGCAGATCTTTTGGGAATGAAGATATAAATCAATCAGACTATAATATTATACACGATTTTTCACAAAACTCTACAATGTTCAAAATAATTTTTAGAGTAAGTCAATTAACTGACTCAGTAGGGAGTGTATAGTAGGGCATGCAATTTCAAATATTGCTGCTAGTAACTACAAACATTGTATGTCAACTGGTGTACGGGACCACATAGTTTGAAAAGGAGATAGAGGCCATGGTTTTATGTCTGTAGTCACACGTCTCTTCACGTCATTAGGATTGACTGATACACAGCAACATACACTGAGCCCATTGGCTCCGAGGTACCATAAGTTAGACGACCAAACTAACCTCCTTGATGTCCATTCACTGCCAACACACAAGATCACTGATATGCACTTGAGCTGATCCCAGCACGAGACTGTTACTCACAGGCCAATGTGGGTGGAGAGTATGAAACTAGCCCGAAATCTATATATATATAAAGCACAAAGTTTGTCCGTCTGTTTGTTATGTATACAAATCTACACTGTTCCACAGATCTAAACCAAAATTTGCATACTTACCCTTTGAAACCCTGTCAACTTGAAATTTTGGACAGACCACTTCATTCCATGCATTTAGGCCCTTTGGTACAAATCTACACCATTTCACCGATCTGAACAAAATGTGTATACTTACCCTTTGAAACACTGCGGGTAAAGGGGCAGATGACCTCGTAGTTCTGCCTCTTTAAACAACAATAACTACTAATACACTGCGGGTAACACTGTCCACTTGAAATTTCGGACAGACCACTCCATTCCCCGCATTTAGGCCCTTTGGCACAAATCTACATAGTTTCACCGATCTGAACCAAAATTTGTACACTTACCCTTTGTAACCCTGCGAGTAACACTGTTCACATTATATTTCGGAAAGACCACTCCATTCCCCGCATTTAGGCCCTTTGGCACAAATCTACATCATTTCACCGATCTGAACGAAACTTTAATGTACTTACCCTATGTAACTCTACGAGTAACTCTGTCTACTTGAAATTTCAGACAGACCACTCCATTCCCTGCATTTAGGCCCTTTGGCCCAAATCTACACAGTCTCACTGATCTGAACCAAATTTTACATACTTAGGCCTACCCTTTGGAACAAATGTACACCGTTTCACCGATCTGAACCAAATTTTACCTACTTACCATTAGTATAAGTATCATTGGGTACCACTGCCCACTTTAAATATCGGACAGACCACTCCATTCCCTGCATTTAGGCCCTTTAGTTCAAATCTGCACCATTTTACCTAAAGCACCAAATTTAACATACCCTTTGAAACCCTGCTGATATTTTGGAGAACCTTCTCCATTCCCTATATTTAGAATAACAGACAAGAGGAACTTGAAAACCACGTTTTAAGTCGCTAGAACCATTTATGTCCATAGTAGTGAAACTGTAAGAATATTTTAATAAGTCTATTGTTGGCTGACAATGCGGGCTGTATCATGCCGCCCCTACCCGTGTTCTGGTGCAGAATTACAAAAATATTTACATCTTGTGCTGCTTATAAATTGCAGTCATGGGGAGAAATTAGGGCAAATAGATTTCTTAGGCCCCTTAAAGCAGTTATCATAATGAAAATATTATGCCTCTGTACAAGTACGATGGTGTTGGTGCAGTACATAGAGGTTATCAAATGCAATTAGCGTTGCTTTCAAATTTACATTCATTTATTCCGATCATCCTTGAGCGCTATGTGGCGATAAATAACACTATTGCTACCTCAGGAGCTCGGGACAGCCGTAGTTTTCCAAAGTGCTCTGATTATTTTTCTATGGAGCTATGCGACAAATGACGACACTGTTGGTCTCTACATTTCTAACATCCAACGAGATATAGGCCCTAGGCAGTGTCTTTTATTTCACTTACTCCTCTTTCTAATAATATTTTTCAATTCGTTTTTAAATTACATGTGTCAGTTCTGTAGTTAGTAAAAAGCAGTTTCCCTGTTCATTACTATCATTACGGGAAAAAGACCTGGACGTTACGTCCATTATACTGTACTACTTATCACCCGCACTACCACCACCACAAAAAGTTATATTATATAATTATAATTTTTCTGTTAGTTTAAGTATCATGTGCCAGTTCTGTAGTAGTATTCATTATCATCCATAAAACAAATGAATCCACCGGGCGAAGCCGGGCACTACTGCTAGTGCTATATAAAATTGCCTCCGATATTTATGTATCAAGGAGGAACTCTAACCTATTCTACTTTGGGGAAAATATGTGAAAAACTAACTAATGGAGAAAAAAAAAGATTCTGAAATAAAACACAACGTAAAATCTATTCTCAGCACCCCCTCAATGAGGCCTATCAACAAAAGAATCTTTAAGGGCAAGCCTAAGAAATGGTACAAAAATTAGGTCCCTATGCAAGTATGAAAGTATGTGAAACACAAAGTATTATGTTTGAATAAAGCACATTATAGCTATTATGTTTTGGATAACGGATATTATAACTCTTTAATATGCACACACATCTGAATCTACATCTTAACACAATGAACAACTTACAACTAACATTGTCACAGAGTAAAAGCATATATACACTCCGACCAAGTTCCATAGAGGACATAAACTAGATACATAATAGTCTCCCCCACTTATATAAAAACCAATAAAAGGAACTATTCATATTCATTTGGGCACATAGTCTTGCAGATACTGAGGAGGTCGCCTGTCTCTGGCTGATCTTCTTAAATAATTATCAGCAGGTGGTGGAAGGCTGTTTCGATCAGGGCGTTCATCTGGTTGCACGATGGTCTGCCTTGTATCATCTGAAGTGTGGGTTGCAGGAGGAATATCCTCATTTTCTAGTCTTGACTGGGTTGGTGTTGGTATGTTTGGAACACCACGCACAGGAGGATTTGTTGGAGCAAAAGTGACATGCTTATCTTTCTTTGGCACGAGAGTCGATAATAACTGGTCAACATGCCGCTTTAAAATTCGTCCCGAATCCAATTTCACATCATAGTGACGCTGGCCGAGTTTAGTTTGTATAACACCAAACTGCCAAATATCACGGTTTTTCTGGTGAATCCGGACTTGCACTCTCTCTCCCACTTTGAAAGAGCGAACAGGGGGTGAGAAACTGGATGTAGTCAAGCTCTTTTGGTTTGGACGTAGAGCATCCAACCGGATACGTAGCCGACGTTTCAAATATAGTTCAGCTGGAGACTGTCCACATGCCAATGGCGTTGCTCTGTATTGAAACAAGATGTTCTGTAACTTAGTCGATAATGGTGCCGGGTCATTTACAGCAGCACGAAGTCGCCTCTTCAAAGTTTGGATGTTTCTCTCAGCTAGCCCATTGGTTGCTGGGTGCCCTGGTGCAATATATTTCTGAAAAATCCCTCTCTCCTTGCAATAGGATCTGAATACATCACTCGTGAAGATAGTGGCATTATCTGACACAAGGACATTCGGGTACCCATGTACGGTGAAGATATTGTCAAGCAGACTGATAGTAGTTGCAGTGGATGGAGCGTCTTTCACCATTCGTACTTCGACCCACTTGGATTTCGCGTCAACACACATCAAGAAATGGTGGTTATCAAATGGCCCCGCATAGTCAATGTGTATGCGTTCCCAATTTTCTTCTGGTTCATCCCAGGGGTGTATTGGAGCTTTTGGTGGATTTGAACGAGTCTGTGCGCACTCTTCACAAGATTTGATAAGCTTCTCAATGTCTTTGTCTAATTGCGGCCAGTAGACATATCGTCTTGCTAACTGTTTTGTTTTCACAATGCCGAGGTGTGTTAAATGTAACTCTTCCAATATTTTTCTTTGTAGTTTCTTTGGGATAACAATTCGATCTTGACGGAATAGAATACCATTTTCAACTGTATATGGTTCATCCAAGGATTGAGTTTGAAGACGTTGCAGGGTGACACTAAGTTCTGGGTCTAACATAGTCTCATCACGGATAGTTTCGTACGTAATGGCTTCACTTGACACTTGAAGAATCGTTTCAGCACAGAGTTGTGAAACTTCTGCATTTATTGATGTTTCAATGTTTGGCGAGGTAGATGCAACAGGGGCTCGGGATAGGCAGTCAACATTTTCGTTATCTTTCCCTTTTTTCACTCTTACCGTGTAGTCAAACCCGGAGAGAAACGATGCATATCTTAGGAGCCTTGCGGATGTCATTTGTGGCAGGCCCTTGTTCTGATGAAAAATACGAGACAGAGGTTCATTGTCTGTCACAAGAATGAAATTTCTTGCAAAAATATAGTTGTAGAAGTGTGTTGTGGCGAAAATTATTGCCAGCGCTTCCCGGTCAAGCTGACTGTAATTACATTCTGCTGGTGTTAGGGCACGAGATGCATAGGCGATGGGTCTTTCTTGGCCATCCATCTCATGACTTAATACTGCTCCAACACCAGTAGGACTGGCATCGGTTGACAAGATGATAGGCAGTGATGGGTTGAATGGGGTAAGGACACGTTCACTACATAACTCGGACTTGAGATTCAAGAAAGCTGCTTCACAGGCTGCAGACCAGAAAAACCGTTCACCTTTCCGCAATAACTGCCGTAATGGGTGGGACTTCGTTGAAAAATTAGGAATGAACTTTGCATAATAAGTCACCATACCAAGGAAGCGTCTCACTTCTTCATTGTTTTTAGGGCGTGGCATTTGTGACACAGCTTGAACTTTCTCTGGTGACTTGCGGATCTCATTATATGATACAATATGCCCTAGGTAGTCTATGTTTTCCTTGAAAAATGAGCATTTGCTTTTGTTCAAATGCAGATTATTTTTCGAAAGCCGTTCTAGACAGGCTATTAAGTTCTTGGTGCACTCCTCCTTCGTTGTACCATGTATTATGATGTCGTCAAAATAAGCTTCAGCTTTTGGAAGACCATGAAGGATCTGTGATAATATCCTATTAAATTCTGAGGGGGCAGTTTTGATGCCAAAACTCAGTCGGTGCATCCTGAAGGTTCCTTTGTGAGTGGATATAGTTTGAATCATACTACCTTCTTCATCAACCTTCAGATGTAGATATGCCTTGTATAAGTCTAACTTGCAGAAAAATTTTGAGTTTCTAAGACTATGTAGAACATCATTAACTGGTCTTATGGGATGGTTTGCAGAAATCAACCTTGAATTTACTCCACATTTGTAGTCAACACATAACCTAACTCCCCCATCTGGTTTTGGGATAACAACAAGAGGCGATCCCCAATCACTTAAAGCTGTGGGAGAAATAACTCCTTCTGATTCCAATGAAGCGAGTTCCTTTTCAACGCGTTCCCGAAGAGCAAAAGGGACATCACGTTCACGATTGAAGACAGGTTTCACCCCCTCTCTGAGTTGCAGTTTTACTTCAATATTGGGAACGCATCCAATTTTTTCTTCAAAGATTGTACTATACTGATGTAAAATATCCTGAATTGACTGCACTGAGTTGAC
Source organism: Meconema thalassinum (assembly GCA_946902985.2). Taxonomy (NCBI): domain Eukaryota; kingdom Metazoa; phylum Arthropoda; class Insecta; order Orthoptera; family Tettigoniidae; genus Meconema; species Meconema thalassinum. Next base: position 207,720,563 of record OX336395.1, read on the forward strand.
AGATTCAGTGTGAAGTGATTGATTTGTGTCCTTGTCAATTTCCTTCAGATCAAGGCCGAGGCCCCTGATCCAAACACGACCAAGCAATGCGGCATGACCTTGCGGAACTACAAAAAGATCTGCAACAATTTCTTTCCCTTTGTATGATACTGTGACAACAATTTTTCCTCTGGGTTTGATAACATGATCAGAATATGATCGAAAACAGACATTTGTTGGCTGCAATGGCAAACCAAGACCCAAGGTTGAACATTCGTTCTCTGAGATGAGTGAATATTTTGCTCCCGTGTCGACTTCAAATCTTTGTGATTTATTGTTGAGTTTAACACTGATAAAATATTTATCTGATTCTTGTCCTACTTCAAAGAGATCTTCGATGCATTCCAGTTGTCCTATCCCGAAATTGGTTTCAGGGTGGTCATGCAAGTTGTCATCTATGTTCTCAGTTGCAATGTTGTGTGTATTTGACTGTTGAAGAAGTGTAGTGATACAAACTTTTGCAACATGTCCCACTTTCCTACATGACCTACATTTAAGAGAGTTTCTGTTTGTGCGACAATCTCTTGACCTGTGGTTTGAATTTCCACAATTCAGGCATAATCCATCAATACCTAGTGCTCTATAATTGACAGAACTACGGCGGCCCCTGGACTGTGAACGTGAGTGAGAGCCTGGGCTAGGCTGTTGAACAAAACGTGACTGAGTATCACTGCTATATTGATTCCTACTTCGGTCATTATATGAACTTGTGGCTTTTGTTACTTTGTTTGTGTCCTCTATAGTGTCTGACGGTGCAGTGAGCTGTTTTGACAGCTGATTACTCTCATACCGCGATGCTTCCAAGGCTATAGCCTTCATCAGGAGATCATCAAATTTCGTGTCATTAGACTGGAGAAGTTTCTCTCTGATCCAATTATCTCGCAAGCCACGTATAAATTGTGCACGAAGAAAAACATCCGCGATTGAAATTCTGGCGTCACATGTACACTGAATATAAAAGTCACAGTCTAGTAAGTGGCTTCTAAGAGTGGCAACAAATCCTGCAATATTTTGACTTTCTCTTTGATTGACGTTCAAAAAATAGTGTTGGGAAACTACGGTTGAGACTTGGGGTGACAGTATTTGCTTGAAATGCTTTACTAGGTCATTATAACCAAGAGACTTGATTGGTTTATCAGGGCCTAAAAATGCAGAGAGATTGTTATAATGAATTGCCCCTATTGATGTACACAAGAGCTGAGCTTTCTTTGTTGGATCGGTGGCATTGTTGAAGTTTGCGTAATTTTCAAATCGTTCTAAATACGACACGAATTTTTCCTTTTCAGAATCAAATTTTTCAAAAGGTGTGATGTTAGTGGCTTGTGGGGTTGTGACGGGCTGGTGAGCTTGATACCTTTCAAGTAACTTCTCTTGAGAATCAGTAAAAATGTTCAGTAATTGTTGAAACTGATTTGCGTCCATCTTGACGGAACTTAGAAATAATTTTAAAAGTCACAGTTCAAATATAATAAAATGTTTCAAGATAACAGATTTAAAACACACTGGGTAGTGATCGATGACCGAATATTGTCCTGGGCTTGAGAGAAAAAAAAAAACAACATTGCATAACCTCAAAGTTCGAACTGCGATAAATATTATTTTGAATATGTGGCATGCAGGCACACGTAGCTGAATATACGATGAGTTGCTTAGGATTGTTTACAAGTACTCTGTGTACATTTCATGTCGATTTGCCTGATTCTTGATTTTACTCACGTGGCCGTTGAAACAGACGACGTAAATACCGTACTTCATTGATGTAGGCTATATCTGTACCGGAGAATCAAGTCCCAATTCCTCGTCGCCAACTATTATGTTTGAATAAAGCACATTATAGCTATTATGTTTTGGATAACGGATATTATAACTCTTTAATATGCACACACATCTGAATCTACATCTTAACACAATGAACAACTTACAACTAACATTGTCACAGAGTAAAAGCATATATACACTCCGACCAAGTTCCATAGAGGACATAAACTAGATACATAATACAAAGTATTTAATTACAACACTCCAACTCAGCAGCAGTTGGGTAATCTATGGATCTGACAAAATGCAAAAATAAAAATAACTAAGAGTTTAGTGCTTTTCAGTCGGTCAACACGAATGTACCCAAAAGAGATGGGTTATGCCCTAATCCTGAAATAAATTACATGAGATTAATAAAACACTAGGATGTAATTTATTTCAGGATTAGGGCATAACCCATCTCTTTTGGGTACATTCGTGTTGACCGACTGAAAAGCACTAAACTCTTGTTTACTAAGGCAACACTGAAAATATGGCTTCAAACACCACAATAAAAATAACTAAGTTAGCTTGGTACCATTTCTGACATTTAATCACTAATTGGTATATCTAGCTAAGTTCTGATCCACTAAAGAACATTTCACCTGAAATAGTCAACATATGAAGAATAAATATTCAGAAACATTTACAAATACAGTATACAACAATCTCATCGTAGTCAAAAGTCAACAGAATAGCATCAACTGATCGTGTGAACAACATGTATTATATCCAGTTAAGTCTCACTTTAAAGTAGCAAAATATATTGTAATAATAGGTCAGCTTAAATAAGAATTATTATTATTATTATTCAGCTCAGAATATTCAACTCATTATGATTAATCAAATTCAATCTTATTTAGATGTCAATTATTATTATTAGGAGAAATTTATGCACAAATCCTACAATCAACAGATCTTATTTAGTTGCAGTATTACATCATATTTATCCCTCAATGTGTTATTTCAAATAGCTTGATTATTATCTTTACATAATACCAGTATACTCATCCCCCAACATGGCATGACAATAACATAGTTCATTAAGTACACTTACACGTCTAGACTCTACTAGTCTGACCTGCATAATATTCTGTACTCATATATAAACACAATAAACCAAGCTTTCAATACGTCATCTGTCATCTTCTCTGATATGATTTGTGGATTTTATAGCACCTTTATTAACAATAATAACAACGCTAACATTCTTTCAAAACATTGATCATTTTCTTAATATATGTCAGAAATTTCAACCTATATGTTCTGACTTGTTTATACAAAGCACAATGTGTTAAAAATCATGCTACTTCCAGTCTTGTACAGTCGTCAATCTGCCTGTCAGAAATGTTTCATTTAAGCTTTGGAAATGGCCTTGATTCACACCTGCATTATGAAACAATTTTCAAGTTCATGGTTAGCAAGAAAAGACAAGTGTGCCACGCCATACGATCAGCGTCTCACTCCACTCAATTTACAGCCTCAGTGATTTCTTTCTAGCATTAAGACATTTCTTAACAGGCACACACAATTTCATCTCTTCATTTATTCGTTTCATACTTATAAATTTTTTGTAGAATTTATACAGTTGACCAGTTCCCCTGCTCACACAATTTTACTGCACAGTCTGTGCTCAATCTCTCTGCATGTATTTCCACTGAAATCTTCCTTGTACACAATCCCTAAGGATGAAGCGTTACAGCGACATGTTCTGCTATATATTAATGAATCCATTGCAAAGTTCAAACAAGTGTACAGGGACAATACATCGATGGTTGAAAGTTGTATATTAGGGACAGATGAACTGACTGCTCTGCCCCTTAAATACCAACTCTTGTACATTGAATTCAACCTTTATAGTTCTGGCCTTTGAACAGAATAAAGGCTGAGCACAGTTGAAATATTACACAGCTTCAATGCGACAGGCCATATGATAAGTGTCAGATAACGAGTGGGTACCATCTTTGAGATGGTCTTTGAGGGTTCCCCATTTAAAATTCCACAAAATGCTGGGAAGGTAACTCCTAAGAGTGTACGGTTGCTTCCTTCCAAGTCCTTACCATAGATATTCAATTCTCATCAACACCCCTTATGGGCTAGACAAAAGGGTGAATGGCTGTAAAAGCCATTGCCACATAAAAACTCACTTCACCTCCTCCTTGACACTGCAGAAATGGGAGCTGTAAAAGCCATTGCCACATACAAACTCATTTCACCTCCTCCTTGATACTGCAGAAATGGGAATAGTAAGGGGTGGAAAAACACAACTTAAAACTATGATGGATTTTTCATTGGGTACTTACAAGTAAAAGTAGGTGATTTAAGTATTACCAATTATCTTCTTGGTATGATTATAAAACATTGCCCATTTATTAACATTATGCTCAAGGCGATGTGCATGTACTTGCAATGCTCAGGATAGGGACCTGAAAAAAATCGCATTTGCGATAAATGCGAATGTTTAAATTTTGTACAGAATCAAAGCCTACGTTAATTTTAATGTAAAAAAATAAATGAATATATTTTTACGCGTAAATCAAAGTGCGACTAAATGCGAATTGTGACCCAAAATGCAAAAATACCAAATAAGTGCGATTTTATAGCGAAATTACTTTAAATCTGCTAATTTATTTGCGAATTTGTTTCTTAAACAAAAGAAAATGTTTAGTAGGAGGCCTAATCGCTCGCTAGCGATACCTCATCTCGGACTCGCAGTGTGCTATGCATATTGGTTGATATAACAATCGATTTCTGTATCGATACGAACTTTCGACTATCTATAACTTATTCAGACAGCTGACGAACGAAACTCGTTTGTGTACTTGGCGCATTGTGGCGACTGGTAGTTTGTCGAACACGTGGACTTCGCTAAACGGAAAATGTTGCGGCTTGCCGCTTGAATAGTAACTTTATTCTTTCTGTGACCTTCAAGCACTTAGGTTCAACGTTTTTTTCTAGAAATGGGACATACTGCTGTAACTGCTCATGAAAGAGCACAGCAGTACACTAATCAAGGCTTTTATTGTTCAGACTCTGCAACAGTATTTTTCAAATATTGAAATAGCCGTGTTGGGTGGGAGAAGAAGGACAATATTCAGAAACATATTACATCGGTAAAACATGTTGCGAAGCGACGAGAATGCGCAACAGTTTCTGAACCCAAACAAACCTCTGTTATTGAAAGACTACAGGGTGCCAAACGACGGAAGCATGACAAGGACTACTTCACAAAAAGAACTGTTGAAGTATTTTCAAAAGCAAATATTCCCTTAGAAAAGCTTGAAAATGAAGCTGTAAGAGCGTGGATTGCTGAATTGTCAAGTCAAGGGGAGCTGCCTAACGCGAGAACTCTCCGCGAAAAATATTTGCCTGGTAAGTACGGTTTAAATAAATACATTTGCATTTTGATTCTCTCTTGCTCATATAACCTATACAAAGCAAAGCTAATCCAACTTCTGTAGAGGCTAAGCTTACAGCCAGTGCTTCCATAACCTTTCCAAGACATACCTTAACCTATAAAATTGTGAAGGTAATCCAACTTCATAATATAATACCTAACAGAGCCCGTCCCTCTATTTTACTATAGGAGAAGCTAATGTGATAATTCTGTTATTTGGTTTGAGCCATGTACATCATAACCTCTAGAAAATTAAATAAGATACATTTCACTGGATTCCTATGGCTAACACAAATCGTCTTGTATTTTCAGAAGTTGCAGCTGATCACAAGAAATCAACGACTGAAGCTCTAGTTGGGAATAAAATTAACATTTTATGTGTTGAAACCAAAGACAGAATGGGTCGCTGTGTTTTTGTTGTACTGTTCCAAGTGCCAACAGCAATTGAGAAGAAATTATTTGTTGCTGGAGTGAAATACCTCGAATCCGGAAATGCTACAAACTGTTCCCGTGCTGTGTTAGATTCACTGCGTGATCACAGTGTGCAATATGATGACATGAAAGTATTTGTAAGTGACAGTGCTCAATATATGACTCGTTGTTATGAAACACTGAAGATCATCATTGGGGATAATTTGCTCCATGTGCAGTATTGGGCACACAAACTTTGCCTTGTTGGTAATTGTTGGACAGCAGCTACTGTCATCGCGGCAGGAGATAGTAGTTGAACACGCTATGACTGGGTGCGGGGGTCTCGCAGTACGCATGCGCGGTCCACCTATTCCAAATCTAAATATATCGGCTCCCTGCATGCCAATCGTTGTCATCGCAGTACACAACACGCAGCCAGAGAGAGAAGGAATGTGCTGAGTGAGTGAAGCAAGTAATGACTAACTTAATGTTTTTGGAATGCGCGATAAGCAGTGAGCGGGAACACATCTGCAGTTCAAACCCAACTGACAACTCCTGGCGCGATATCAGTATGTCCAAGTTAAATCAGGTTGTAACAATGGTCAAGTCGGCCTTTATAAACACGAGGAAGCGCAAATATAACTACTTACACTTTCTGAAGTAAAAAAAATGGGGACTTAAAGGCAGCAAAACTTTTTCCATCGCCGGTATTTACTCGATGGAACAACTGGTTTGAAGCTGTTTTCTACTTAGCGAGTTAGTTTCATGATGTTGTGAGTATTTTTAAGCTACCTGACATGAGAGATGTTAGTAACAGTGGTGTTACATTTCTGCGAGGCTTGACAGTTAGAGATGTAGATAGGATTTATTCTGAAATAATTTTTGTGAAAGAGCATGCTAGTAAACTTGTTGAACTTCTCACTCTGCTTGAGGGGTCCCAGTATCCAACCTCACATTTGCTTTATCCCAAACTTGAAAACTTCGATGCTAATTTTGGTGCAATAATTCAAGGCCATTATTCTGAAGCGACAGATAATGCCTTAGCTAAACTCACAGCCTTAGAATGTGCTACAAGGAAAGATTTGTTTGTAAAAGTAGCTCAGTCTGCTAGAAGCAAGCTTGCTAGACTAAAGGCATGTGATCCCAATCACAAAAACTTTGAAGCCATAGCACAGATATTTTATCCTAGACACGTGGTATTGAACAATGTCAAAGAAACCGATATTCAAAAACTTCCGTGCTTTACAAACATTCCATGTCATGAAATAAGGAAGGCGTATGATTCTTTCAAGAATATTATTGAATTGCAGTTGAAACAAAATGAGGAGTGTGAAGTAGTACATGCCTTGAATGCTGTTCAATATGAACATGAAAATTTTGCCAAGAGTTCTTTAGATCTTTTGTGCACACCAACAATGTGGGCAGTGAGCGTGTTTTGTCGCACTTCAATACAGTTGTTACAGACAGAAGGTGTAACTTGAAAGAGTGCAACGCAGAGTTATTTACAATGCTTTCATTTGAACATTTAATTGTATCTCAAGTGTAGCCAATAAATTCATATAGTCAGTAAGAATTCGGAAAAATATAGATGCTAATTTTCCAAAAATAGATGCTAAATACGGAAAAAATAAATGCTAATTTAAAGGAAAATAGATGCTAAATTTTCAGGTCCCTAGTCATTATTTAGAACCATACCAGCAATTACCTTGAGTTAGAGTGTAAATCCACAGAAGACCACTGCTGAGGGAAGTCAAACCTAGCTCCTCTCGGTAACGCTCATCTCAGAACAGAATACAGAAATCCTTAATCAATTGGTATAGCGACACCTTAACTTTACAGTAAGCAACTAATACAGCGTGATTGTACCAAACATATGCAAGTTTCACGTAATATACGTTTTGCCAAGATACATTCCCCATTAGCTCAGTAATCAGAGCAACATCGCACCGAGCCCACGGGTTCAAGTCCCGCATAGGTCGGATATTTCTATTATCCATCCTTACAGCAATGTGGCTTGTGCTTTATGTGCTATACACAACCTAACACCGTCATCAATGCAGTTGTGAAATATAACTCTTATAATCCGAAAGGCTATTAGGTGATGAGGAGATGATATGTCTTGTAAAGAGGAATGAAGGTACTTACCTCTTTCAGATCTGTAGACTGTGTTTCTGTTTTGATGCACGGAATGATCTCCACAATAGAACATTCCTCAATCTTAATATCCCTAGTATCATCAGTATTGTCCTGCAGAGAAATGATTTGTTTCACAAATATGTTCCTTAGCATAGGTGGAACTATATCTTACACATGACTTGTAAACTTTCACTAAAGTAAACACAGAATAAAATAACACACTGGAGTTAATTCAACCTCACATTCATAGACTGATTTTAAATCAGCGGAAACACAGCTAAACCATAGTAGTTTGGTGGAGTTCAAAACAAAAAACATTTCAGTTCGTATAAACTTGCCAAAAGTCTAGGAGAGAGTCACTAGCATTGAGTGTGTGTGCCGAGGCTTTGTGGCGGGGATGCAGTTACGTACAATTACTAGGGGCCATATTTCTTGGTAATAGCGATACGCGCGAACATTTTTAATATCTTCTTTCTTGCCTACATATGACCTTCTAGGTACTTAAAGTAGCGTATTTTAGCAAAATGAACTCGCGAAATATCACAAAATCTGATTTATTGCGTGAATTGCACAAATAATCACAAAATATACTCCACTTGGTACGAAAATGCTAAATATTATTAAAAAAGCACTCCAATACACGTTTAAATGCTTAAGAGGAATTCACCGTCGTGGTTTCCTTCTCATTTGATTGATAGTGCAGTATATTCTCTACACAAAAGGCCACAAAGCCAGAAGTATATGTATTCAGTTCTGCGATCTCTAAGCACTCTTAAGGCTATCGATGAAATTCTATATCTGCTATCGATTACATCAAATGGCGTTGTGCTCATAGATACAGCAGTGAGTGGTCGCAACTGAAAACTTTATCAGCAAACATCCAGCATTAAAGTATAAAATGCCGAAAACTAAAGTCACAACAGTTTTCTCGAGGGCCGAGGAATACTACAGTGAGGGGTTCTATGTATTTGACGCTGCAAGAAAGATTCTAATGTGTAAATACCGGTACTCCAATGTTTGTATTCAATGCAACGAAAAGACACGTGCGATAAACATTGCAGGGATTCAGCAATGCATAAAAAGAGGAAAAAAGAAGAAAATGAACATAATTCTAAGCGGCAAATAACATTCGGCGATACTCCACACATCGCAAAGAAGTTGAAAAACACCCTTATCACATAATTTGTTAGATTTACCCCATAGCCTACTCAAAGGAAGAATTCAGAAGAAACATCGATCATTATGACAATTTATTTCGCGAAATACCCACCGAAATAGTGTCAGTTTTAACTCGAAATCAACAGTTTTATTTCACCAAAAAATTTTAACAATTACCATACAACGTTAATTTCTATCAGCAACGTTGTTTGATTTTGTGTTCAGAAATCTTGTACCGATGCGAGGATTGTTTTACTCTCTTGAGTCCAGATTACAGCAGTGTTATCTCAAGGTTACTCAAGGTAGGGAGAAATGTAATGGGAATAAAAAACAAATTCAGATTTATCCATAAGTACAGTGGCAGGCAGCTATTTCAAATTTAACTTCATACCAATTCACTAGTACCAGGGTTGGCATGTTTAAAACAGCGTGTTTAAAACTGTTTAAAACAATGCACATTGTTTAAAATTAGTTTTAAACTCAATGCTTCAAACAACCGTCTAAAATAAGTTACTTTAGAAGTTTTTTTTTTTAAATTATATATTTTTAATTAAACATTTTGCAATACAGTAGAGTACAGTGGTCTTCTCTGCCTTCTACTGAAGGTTTTACGTAATAATATGAAGTTTATAGAGTAATTTTGTAATGGTTTTGATGTCCTTGCTAAAATTTTTGCAAGCGAACATCCATCAGAAAATATAGGGATGTATTTAAAATATTTTAAATCCAAATGTCACTGGCACTTTGTCTTTATTCAACAGGTTTCTTGTAGAGTTCACGAAAAACACAAGTTTGGCAGCCTTCTCAGTCCCTAACCTATTCCTGACTTTGCTATGCACAAACCCAAAAGTGGAGAAAAGTTCTATCCCAGCTGATGAAGCAACTGCACTATGCAGCTGATGTGCTAGGCCTGAAGTTGTGTGATGAATGTTATTCTGCAGAGCCACCCACCATGTCAGGGGTTCAATTTCTTTTAGTATTGCAGGAACAAACAGGTATTCCTTGAAGGGTGAACATTTTGCTTTATACTTAATTAGGTCAGGCATTGCATCTGGGTGGTAAGCTTCAACATACTCCATAGCAGAATGATATTGTTCTTCACTCAGTCTCTGTCCTTGATAGCGTGGATCCATGAGATTGGCAAGGAGATGGGTATCAGTTACAGCGGTGTTAAATCGTTTCATGAATTTATTTAAGTCATTGGGATTGTTTTCATTTTTGAAAAAATTGAGCACGTCAAGACAAACCTCATTGCTTCCCCTATGGTACAGTCATCACGCTGCATCTTATCTAATGAGACTGATGCAGTCTTAAGTTTTTTGAGATAGTCTTGAACATTTTGTTTCATATTGATATCATTTACCTTTGCACTTATAATTGGTTCAATGGCACTTCGATTTTTAGTGCAGACTTTGACAACAATATGCCAGTTACCCAAATAGGACTCGAGTCAGCTAAAGAATTCCAGCGTACATCCGTAGTAAGAGCAAGAGCAGTTCCGCCAGCCTGTTTGTACTTGGCTGCTGCAAAGTGAGTGTTCCAGAAGTACCAGTATTTAATAATTTGTTTAACATGTTCTGTAATGCCAACCACCTCCAAGTCATGTGCTAACAGATTAAGCAGGCGAGCTCAACAACCATAAGTTATCACTTCTTTGATATGTTTTTTTGCCAATTCATCCCTCATTTTCCCCATATTGGCAGCATTGTCAGTGACAAAACTTCGAACATGGTAGCCAAAAATCCCAGCTGGTAACTACATTTCCCTGCTGGCTGAGTTTCAGTTGTAAACATTGGTTTATTACTTACCATACAACTCTGGTCAAGATGATCTCTAAAATATTTATATTTAAGTATTAAAAGTACAGCATTTTATTACGCTGTTTAAAACATGTTCAGGATTTAAAAAAACTGTTTAAAACAAAAAACTGTTTTAATGTAAAAAAAACCTGCTATTTTGCCAACCCTGACTAGTATGCCTTATTATTTGATCCCTTGGCTTTATCAAGAAGATTAAGCGCTCTATTAAAAATGGAGAACTGTACATGAATACTGTATTTTTATACACAACAGCCACAAAGTTCTTCTAAACAAAATTGCCAACCACATTCTCATAAAGGTTGATGCACACTGCCATAGCCTATCTCTGGGGTCTTTTAGCACCTTAACGTTGTGCCACTCAGAAACAAACCACATCCCTTTTTCTCCTTAGTTCCAAGATGTCAAATAATAGAGAAGAGTGATGTAGAGTTGGGGTAGTTCATTAGCGCTTTGAACATTTTCAAGGTGGTTTCCGAATATTCAATGAATGCCAATAGTTTTATTCCTAAAACTGAACTTAAACAAAACAGCCTGGTCTTAACGCTCCGAGAGGAACCAAGAAAGCCTCACAATCAAATTAACCGTATGTTTCCTATGTTGGAGGCCATCCAGGTGAAGACAGCAGCGGAGGCAGTCATCATGGGTGGACCAACACATTATTGACAGCCACAGCTAGCAGCAGTATATGTTATAATTACATTGTGTTATTCTAAATTGTATACAAGTGCATATACACCTTTACTCGGCGGCTTCGGTGGCGTAGTCGGTAGTATGCTGAGCTTCTATGCCCAAGATAGCGGGTTCAAACCCGGCCGAAGCCGTCATATTTTTTAAGGGCGTTAAAAATCCCTCAGTATGCCTTCCATCGGAGGGGAAGTAAAGTCGGCGGTCCCATGTCATAGATTTATGGCATGTTAAAGAACCTTCCACTAATTGCACCTGTCTGAAGCTAAATTGGATAGGTTAAGAATGTAAACAACACTATTAGGTTTCTACGTTCGTTGCCAAGAGCCAACTGCGGTGGCATCTAGTAGCTAAGTTCTGAACTTGGCCTAGTAGTCGTTGAGGGTGGCGCTTGGCGGCAAAAGTTGGAACTATTTGAAAAATTCTAAGTTGCAGTACTTAAATTAAAAAACAGATAACACACACTAATACAGTCATCACAATTAACACCGGTTATCAGACAGATTCTACACACACCCAAAGTACACGGGGCTACATGACCGCGTTGTCGCAGCCCCTAAACTTAAGAACCAACCCCTTTACTCACGTAATTCATAAAACCTTTAAGAAAAAACAAACCTAACATATAACGGACTATGATGATAATTGTTGTTTTAAGGCGCCTAACATCTAGGTTATCGGCCCCAAATGGTCTGGGTGATAGGGAAAGTGACAATGAAATGGAAATCATAACGAAAATTAAGTGAGACTGAAAATACTTACAAAATTGAACTCAGATTGAAACGACTCACAAAATGGAGAGTGGAAATACTTACAAAAGATAATTTAGAAGAAAATACTCACAAAAGGAATAGATTGAAAAAACACACACAAAATGTAGGTTAGGTTCAAAATACATACAAAATGCAATGCATAGTCAAAATACTTACAAAATGCAATTGAAATTCAAAATACGTACAAAATGCAAATGAGATCGAAACTACGTACAAAATGCAATTGAGGTTCAAAATACTTACAAAATGCAATCGAAATTGAAAATACACAATACAATTTAGATTGAAAAAGGCCGGTTCAGATTCAAAATACTCACAATGTGCAATTGAAATTCAAAATATTTACAAAATACAATTGAAAATGCTTACAAAATGTATGGTAGATTCAAACTACTCATTTGGATTGACAATACTTACAAAATGCAATTTAGATGAAAAACACAAAATGTAATTTAGATTCAAAATACTCACAAAATGCAATTGACAATCAAAATACTTACAAAATGCACAACATATAAAATGCAATTTAGATTGAAAATGCTTGCAAAATGCGGTTTAGGTTGAAAATACAAAATGCAATTGAAATTAAAAAAACTCATTAAAATGTCCTGAGCCTACATTGAAAGACTTACTAAAAAGCAATTTAGATTGTTAATCCCTACAAAATGCAATTGAGGTTGAAAATACTCGCAAAATGCAATTTAGATCGAAAAAGAATCACAAAATGCAACTTAGAATGAAAACACCTACAGAGTGTAGTGTATTTTCAAAAAATTCGCAGATAATTTGGATACACGGGGGGCCAATTAACAAAAACAGTGCGGAAATCTGAAAGAAAAAAGGAAATATAATTAAAAGAAAACAAGAGATCTGACCCCTCGAAGAAGGAGGGATCAGTAAAGATACGACAAGGGCCAATTAAGGCGGGAAAGTGAAAGACTCCCTAGGCCTCGGATACCCTAATACCGTCGGGGTCGGAAAAGAACAAGAGTTGACCAAGGGAGGTCGACAGGAAAGAAGACGGAGAGGAGCCCGGCACAAGTAAGTGGAAGCAATGCCAGACTCAGCTGGGGTCCAGTGGTTGCCAACCAACGTCCCAATAGATGTGAGCCCCTGGAGGAACGTATAACGGGATTCAAATTGTAAATCCTATTATAAACAAACACCAAAGACGAATTGGGAGAAATAGCCATCTCTCAAGGTCCGTATTGACAATTTGACTAATTTATTGATTATTCTATGGTCCGCCAATCAATACCTTTACAGTGAAATGTGCCGGTAGGCACTCAAGGCGGTACATGTTTCGAACCTTGTACATACGGTTCTTCTTCAGCCGATTTGAATTGGCACAAAAAAAATCACAGACAAGAGTAATGACATCCTTCAAGTATACATAAAAGACCCTTAATATACACATTAGAACAATTAAAACACAATCTTCACTTCATTTAAAACCACTGTACTATGAGTTTGTACATGCTGTGGGACAGCTTGTGTTGAAATGCGCTGTAAGAGCGCGCTTTTGTCCGTACATTATGACAATTTAAGAAACGTGATTATCTCCTAATTTTCATAAAGTCCTTTCAGTTGGCTACTGTTCAGTTCATCTTGACGAGAACATGATGAGATTATATGAGTAGTTGGAACTTAGTCAAGTGTGGATGAAAGGTGGAAAGTTGTCCCAATTGGGAGTTCCTGCGAAGCCTGTGGGTCAGAGTGTTGGCGTAATACGGCCACTGTTGAGCAAAAATTACGGAATTACGAAAAAGGGGGATAAAAAGAATAATCCCTGAATAAGAGAAAACCACACTCTAAAATAAAGGAGAAACCGAACATACAAATGCAAATGCGTAAGAACTGAAGTTAACCTGTGTGGATCATAGGTGCGGGTCCAACCAGCCGGCTGCGGCAAGTGCGTCAAAGTGGAGCGAGGCCAAGTGACAAACAGAAGGGGCTGATCTGACGGCCGGAGAAAGGGGGGGGGGGGGGGGTAGCGTGACAGACAAGAGATGAAGGGATTAGGGGAAGGGATGAAAGGTGGGGAGGGGAGGGGAAAAGGAGGGTATAGGAGAGGCGTGAGCAGACATGCGCTCTATGGAGGTTTTTTCCGTTTAATGCTGGTAGCATAATTAGTCAAAGTTTCATATAAAATATTGGTTTCAAAGTTAATTTAATTTAGATTGCAAGAAGGATTATTCCTTATGGCCTGTTCGATTTCAATTTGCTCCAATATATTAAGCATGATACCCTTGTTGCAGTAATGCAGAATTTCCAAGTCGTCACTGAGGTTTGAAAAACTGTGGTCAAAATCTTTCATATGATTGCCAATGGCAGAAAATTTCTTGTGTCTTACTGCGTTAATGTGCTCATTGTACCTGATTTTGAAATTGCGCCCCGTTTGACCGACGTACTCCGCATTGCAATTTTGACATTTCATCATCATCATCTTGTACAGTTTCCAGCCCCAGGCTGGGTCTGTTTGGAACATAAGCCTCGCCACTTAGTTCTTTCTTCCCATTTGATCCTGTAAATTCCTGATTTTTGAAATTTATGAGATTTGTCCTGCGTGTTGATGAGATTAGAATTAAATAGAAAATCCTTGGTAGTATTGGTTGTTCTATAGGCTATTTTTAGATTTTGTTTTTTAAACACGTTAGTAATGTTATAGGTGAGTTGGTTTGCATAGGTAAAAATTGCAAAGGACTTGTTCTTATCCTCCGGTTGTAATTTTGTCACAGGCTTATTTTTGATTTTATTAAGAAGGGAATTGACATAATGACTATTGAAGCCGTTAGCTCTGGCTACTTGGTGTATAATGGTGAGTTCTTCGTTCCAATTTTCTTCAGAGAGGGAAACTTTGACTGCTCTGTTAATGAAAGCTCTAAAAGCGGCTCTTTTGTGGCTGGTTGGGTGATTCAAATCATTCCTAATGACGTTGTGTGTTTGAGACGGTTTCCTAAAAATTTTGTACTGCAGGCGTGTGGCATTTCTGGTAACCGTTAAATCAAGGAAATTGATAGACTTGTTAACTTTGGAAGTTGTGATGAATTTAATTCTATTGTCCATAGTATTGAGCTTTGCTGCAACATGTGCAATGCTGCTGATATCACTGTCTATTATTAGGAAGATGTCATCTACGTACCTTGCCCAAAAACTTATGCCTTTCATTTTGCCGATATTGTTGTTTTCCAGGTGGTCAATGTAAATGTTAGCCGGGGGCGTGGTGGCTCAGCGGTCTAGCTGTATGCCTCTCACCAAGGCGGTCTGGGTTCGATTCCCGGTCAATGCATGTGAGATTTTCGAAGTGTAATGCCATGTCCTGTGGTTCGGATTCCACGTAAAAAGGAGGTCCCGTGGCTCATGATCTCAAGATTAACGGTCACGTTAAACTACAAGCTTCCTTTCCTTTTTAAATGTTAGCCATTAAGCCCGATAATGGGGAGCCCATGGCCAGTCCTCCTATCTGTTTGAAGATTTTTTGATTAAATGAAAAATAATTGTTTCGCCAAGTGAATTTAAGCAGATTGGTAAATTCGTTAATTTCATCCTTGGATAATCTGCTGTGCATCTTGACGTTTTTTTCTATTATGTCTACAGTGGGCATCACAGGAATGTTGGTGTACATGTCCGTGATGTCCGCTGTGTGTAACGTTTCTGAATTTTTCAATTTCGTAATTTTTGCTCAACAGTGGCCGTATTATGCCAACACTCTGACCCACAGGCTTCGCAGGAACTGCCCAATTGGGACAACTTTCCACCTTTCATCCACGCTTGACTAAGTTCTAACTACTCATAGAATCTCATCATGTTCTCGTCAAGAAGAACTGAACAGTAGCCAACTGAAAGGACTTTATGAAAATTAGGAGATATTCAAGTTTCTTAAATTGCCATAATGTACGGACAAAAGCGTACTCTTTCCGCGCATTTCAACACAAGCTGTCCCACAGCATGGACAAACTCATAGTACAGTGGTTTTAAATGAAGTGAAGATTGTGTTTTAATTGTTCTAATGTGTATATTAAGGGTCTTTTATGTATACTTGAATTATGTCATTACTCTTGTCTGTGATTTTTTTCTGTGCCAATTCAAATCGGCTGAAGAAGAACTGTATGTACAAGGTTCGAAACATGTACCGTCTTTAGTGCCTACTGGCACATTTCACTGTAAAGGTATTGATTGGCGGACCATAGAATAATCAATAAATTAGTCACCAAAGACGAGCTACAATAGTATTAATTATATTAGTGAAAATTTAAACCTCAACAGTGATCAGGATCTGATGATTGCCACTTGAGGGTAGATACGCATAATCCTAACTTACCCCATTTTAATAGCGTTAATCCCTATATATAAATGAAAGCTTGTCAGTTTTTCTGAATTTCTACGGAAATTTGCGCGTTTCAGACGGTTTGATGACGGATGCACGCAAAAATTAATTTTTTGTCTGTTTAGGCAACTCGAGAACGGCTGGGTGGATCAACGTAAAATTTGGTACAGATATTCATCAGAGGCACGACACCAATCATTGATGTAACTCTTCTCCGTACCTCTCATAAAAGGGGGCCTACCCCCTTAAAATACATGCTGAAATAGGCATAGGACGAGACAAAGCTTATTTTCAGCCCCTCAATGTGAGAAACAAAACTCCAAATAATACATTTCTGTCGAAGTTTGCAAATGGCTATCAGGTTATCATGGAACCAATGTAAGAGTGTAACAATACATTCATCAATATGTATAAAGCACTTAAGGGGGTCAAGGGGTACCCTAGAATTTTTTCACGCGATTTACATGTGAGATATGTTGTACGGAAGGTCTATTACGAGGGTTGGGGCAAAAGTCATGACTTTTTTTTTCATGAAGATACCAGTCCGGTTGGAAAATGTGACACACAGAAGAAAGGACAAGGTGTTAACTACATGTGTGGACAATGAATAGCACAGAAATATCGTAACACACAAATTTATTACGGTATTCTACAGGGCAATATGGCCTTCAGGGTACAAAGGAATGACAACACAGTACACATACAGTTTACATAACAAACCTGGGCCTAAAGACCCTCAAAGTAGTCCCCTGCTACTGTCACCACACACTGTCAACGATGTGAGAGGCGCTGAATTCCACCAGCCTCTGCATTTGCCGCACCATGTGTGAATCGGGTCACCTGTTGGCGCACAGCATTAGCAATGTCCTCTCGTGTTGCAAACCACCTACCACGTAGTGGTTCCTTAATCTTTCGAATGAGATCAAAGTCACAGGGCGAAATGTCGGGAGAGTACGGTGGGTTCTCCAATTCTGCCCATCCCCAACATCGCAGTAGCTGCTCTATATACCCTGCTTTATGTGGTCTTGCATTGTCATGCAGGATTACTGCACAGTCCACAAGATCCGGACGTTTCTCCCGAACGCCACATCGTACCTGTCGCACCAGGAAGTCCCTGTAATACTGTGCGGTCACTGATCTGCCATGTGGAACAAAGTGGCAAACAATGACACCCCCGACGTCATATGTGACGATCACCATCAATTTGGCTAGGGAAGGATTCTGATGGAACTTCTGCCTCCTAGGTGATCCAGCATGTCGCCACTCCGCGGATGGTTCGTATGCCCTGGCCAAAAATTCATCGATTGTGATTATTCGTGACAAGAACTGATCGCTATCCTGTTGCCAGCGTGCAAGGTGGTCGGGGCATATTGCATAGTGCACCTTTGAACTTCCGTCAGCGCATGCGGTACGCACCGCGATGAGATATTGCGTAATTGCAGCTCATTTCGCAATATCCTGTGGATGGTGAGTTTCTCGATGCCACTTGCCCTCTCTAACTCCATTTCGTCCATCGTCTGTCTTTATCCAGGAGCTGCTAGATGACGGCACGTGCCACGTCGGTCCGCACACTGACAGGTCTTCCCGAATGTTGCTCATCACTGGTTGACAAACGTCCTTGCTGAAACTTTCCTACCCACCGAGCTACTATACGGTATGGTACTATTCCCAAGGGCTTCCACTAATTCACTGTGACATTCCATCGCATTTCTCCCTCGCAGAACGGCTATTTTGATGTAAGTGCGCTGCTCAATATGGGTTACTTCTGTCTCGCACAACACTCACCAACTTACCGATTTCACAGCCCTCACTGTGTTACTACCAGCTATCAGAGCCATCTGTTGTTCTGCAAACACACTATGCCTGCATAACGTCCACATGACACATATACGTTTGTGATCCGTTCACATATCTACAAGAAAAAAAATAGTTGCCATGACTTTTGCCCCAACCCTCGTATATCTCCAAACAGCAACATTATTTTCCAAATTTCCGGAATTGAAATAGTATTTTCTGCAGTTTTTAGATATTGTGGCCATTGAAGGCTAATAATCCTGAATTTTGATGCTCCACAAGCCTACTAAATTTATTAAAGGGGTCTTCATGGGAACTTAACACAATGGTGAAGTCAGTTTTTATGTGACGTGTATTGCATTTCTTCTAAGAGATTTTCAATTTTATTCTTACGATAAGAAGAACATGTTAGATAAATTTAGTATGAAAATCCTTTTTATTTTTGTCGTCAAATGGTTTCGTCATAAGGAAGTTATTTGATACTGTGTGGTTAACATATCAATATTTGGCCATCTGGATGATATGATATAGCCAATAGAGTTAATATGCCTCATGGCCACTAGGTGCCTTTGCTCCCCTATAAAGATATAGCCTACTATATACACCTATCTAGAAATAAATGAATGTTTGCTTATTCAATTTTCGATTCTTTTACGCATTTCAAACTGTTTTTTTTTTGTCGGATGCAAGCAAAAAGTGGTTTTGTCTTACTGTGTATCTTTCTGTACACCTATAACTCGTATTCGGCTGGTTAGAGCATCATAAAATTAGGTATGGTATCCATTAGAGGCAATACACCAATCATTTATATAACTCTTCACCGAACTTCTCATCAAAAGTAGCTATAGGGGAAACTTTTCAAAATACATGCTAAAATATGCGAAATATAAAATTTATCCTAGAAGAACGACCAAAGCTTATTTTGAGCCCCTCAATGTAAGATACAAAGCTCGCGAGCCTATTAAGGGTCTCCGAAAACCTCATCTTAAGGCCCTTAAATTAGCAGTGTCTGTGATATTCCCAGAAAACGTACTTCGCTGTGATAAACTGATGAAGGAATGACAAACCAGTAACCATTGCAACAATAGCTCAATTGATAATGTCTGGTTATTAAACCCCAAGACCATTCAAAGAACGGGGCGAAACGCTGATAAAATGTTTGAGTTAGCCGGGCCATTTTTTCAAACTTCTTTCTGAAGTTCTCTTAAAGTACAATTAGCTCATTCGGAAAATAAACATCCTGTATCCTTCGGGAACAGTTACTTCCATCTTGGATTGCCAAGGTAAGGTTTTATTTTTGAAGAAGGGAGCTTGTGTCTCATAATACATTGGCACTGCTCGTGGCATAATTTTGAGACTTGCAGTGACCTTCTCAGTATGTACTAACCACGCGTCTTGGTGAGGTGTACCGTACCAACTGATGAGCCCAATGGTACACTGGGGCGAAACGCTGGTAAAATATTGGAGTTACCCGGCCCATTTTTTCAAACATCTTTTTGAAGTTTTGATAAAGAAGGGGTACTTCTGCTAGCTAATTAATACATGTAATTTTTTCCAGGAGTGTATTTACATATTTACACATTGTACCCCGCCCAGTCATTAGGCAAATTAATGTTGACCGACTGAAGAGCTACAAATGACAGTTTGTTGCACTGTCTTGCCAATTACTACCAGTTATAGCAAGAGGAACGAGAGCTGATGAAGTCAATGCATCACTAAAGAGGTCTTACCTTCGGGAAGATGTAACAAAACTGGAACTTAAAGCCAATATGAGGTTTTTCTCATCTGGACAAAATGGTAGGGCATTTGCTGATGATCTACTTGAAATATGAAATGGTGAGTTACCTACCAGAAATGGAAATATTTATTTGAGTGGCCTATGTGTTTTGTCTTAAAATCTGCAGGACAAGATAGAAACGGTTTACCCAGATATTTCAAATATTTCTATTAAGTCGCTGAATTGGTTTGAGAAGAGAGCTTTACTGTCTTCAAAGTAACGAGCATTTGAATAAAGTAAATGGCTTGATAATGTCTAGGTTTGATGTGCCGTTAAAATTTTACCATTCAGTTGATACTGTCCTGGATATAGAACAGGCTGTACAGTATCCCACTGTTTTTCAAATTCCTAGGCATCTCCTGGAACTCCTCTCTACCAACTGCCTTTAAATGTACAGTAGTTAGTTATATTAGTGATTGTTGTTTCAAGGGGCAGAACAGCGAGATCATCTGCCCCAATTTAAAGGTAGGTTCCCTATAATATCTCCACAACCTAAACCCACCTCAATCGTGCAACGACAGAAGATACCTAATAAAATCATTTTTTTAAAAATCCTACCTAAGTGCACAAACCTCACTAGCCTTGGAGCCGGTCCCTTGAATACCAATGATACACACTGAACAACCATTTCAGTTTAAAAGGCTCAAATTTCCAGTAAAATTATGTTTCAGTATGACCAATAATAAAGCACATGACCAAACTCGAAACGTTACCCGAGTGTTGAATGTTTTTCTAATGGTCAACTCTACGTGGCCCTGTC
This sequence comes from Meconema thalassinum, assembly GCA_946902985.2. Classification (NCBI taxonomy): domain Eukaryota; kingdom Metazoa; phylum Arthropoda; class Insecta; order Orthoptera; family Tettigoniidae; genus Meconema; species Meconema thalassinum. The sequence continues at coordinate 207,741,436 of OX336395.1, forward strand.
GAGTTTTACTTCAAAGAAAAATAATTGTATTGGCCCCAGATGGAGAGTCATGTAACATAGTAAATAAAAATAACCCTGTGGCACTACAGCCGATGAAGGGCCTAGGCCTACGAAGTGACAGCTGTTCAGCAAATTATCCTGCAGATATTGGGATGACGCGTGGTCAGTGCGTAGGGTCCCCTCGGCCGGTAATCTTGGTTTTCGTGACCGGGAACATAGTATATACGGAGATATTTACAATGTAAGGCCACCTGTGTGAAGCCGGGGCTGGTCAGCTGTATAATATAATTATAATACAGTAAAACCCCTCAAATCCGAACCCCGGAAATCCAAAATCCCGGATAATCCGAACGAGTTTCTTTTTTTGTTGCCAATTTAAAGTTAGAAATACACACGCAATAAAAGGAGAAACTAATTTATTTAGTCATAATTATATATTATATTATATATTCTACATTATGACCTTATTTTACATCAATAGTTGAAAAATTAACAAAGAAGTACATTTAGCATACCTAACAATGTGTTTGGTTGGTTCCTAAGTTTAAGGGCTGCAACAACGCGGTCATGTAGCCCTGTGTACTTTGGGTGTGTGTAGAATCTGTCTGATAACCGGTGTTAATTGTGATGGCTGTATTAGTGTGTGTAATCTGTTGGTTTTTTAAAATTCAAGTAAGGACTGCAGACATTGAATTTCAAGTAGTTCCTACTTTTGCCGCCAAATACCACTGTCAACGACTACTAGTTCAGAACTTGGTTACTAGACGACACTGCAATCGGCTCCTGGCGACGAACGTTGGAACATATGAGCGTTGTTCAAATGTTTAACCTATAATTTAACTTCTCACAGGTGTAATTAGTGGAAGGATCTTTAACATGCCATAAATCTATGCCATGGGACCGCCGGCTTTACTTCCCCTCCAAAGGAAGGCATACTGAGGGATTTTTAACGCTCTTAACAAATCCGACGACTTTGGCCGGGTTTGAACCCGCGATCTTGGGCATAGAAGCTCAGCATGCTACCGACCACGCCACCGAAGCCGCTTCCTAACAATGTGTAAATGTGCCTACATACTGTACTTATCTCATCCAGGATTGAAAATCCGGAAAAGTTTGTTTAATGTAATCCTTAGATTAATCACTTTGCAAAAACAATGAAATAACTTTAAAAACACACAAAATACATCTTAATCGCTCACTTGAAATCGGTTATCTTCAATATTGTCGATGTGACGAAAACCTTCCCGTGGATGCAATTGCGCGCCAGCGTCGCATGAAGATGACATCGTTTGGCGTGGCTGCTGCGTCTTGTCCTACGAAGCACAATGCATAAGAACAGATGCAGCTTCAGTATAGCCTAAGTCATATTGTCAGTCCTATACTGTAACAAGGGCTGGTTATTACATTATGGGTATTTTTCGGCTAATCCGAACAAATTGAAATCCGAACAGGCTACAGTCCCAATTAGTTTGGATTTGAGGGGTTTCACTGTATTCTAAAAACAGAGAAGAAAACATAAAAAATACCATCCTTCAGAGTTCCAGCTATTCTATAAAACAATAACAAAAAAATTAAAATCATAAATAAATTTCAATATCTTGGTAAAATTCTCATTTGGAAGACAAATGAAACATCATCAATAGAAAGAACATTTAAATTAAAAAGAGCACAACACACAACTTGACCAACATACAAGAAGAAACTCTTTCGATATATGCTAGGCTATATTTAAACATTACTGTTCCGTTGTTAAGCCTTAACCCTGCAGTGGTCGCGCACGAATTTCTCGCATAGAAGGTTGCGTGACGTTGAGAGACACCATTACCATTCCGAGAGATTTATATAATTCCAAGTTTCAAGCGAGAATTTAAATGCATCTAGGACATTTCTGAAGTATTACCGTCTATTATGAAATACAGAGAATTGATATAAAGGCAACTTATTATGTAATTACTTCTTATATTTATAATATACAATTGACTTACAAGTATGGAGATTTTAGTTCTCAAATCACTACAAAATCTGTACAGATCATGTATATAAACAAATGTAAGGAGCAGTGGCGGATTGCACCACGTCCCCGTGGATAGCTGCAGCAAGTTCGGATATCAGAGGTTCAAATCCCGGCGCTGACAGAGCCTATTTTGAGTGTGTTTTTTCCCGGGTTTTCCCACACTCTTTCCAGGCAAATGTCGGGATAGTACCTTACTTCAAATCCCAGAACACCAACCCCAACCCTTTCCCTACTACATCTATACAGTACTACAGTCATCACAGAAATACAAGTTATCAGACAAGCTCCACACACACCCATACCCAACTGTACGGGGCTGATAACCAAGTTTTCTCAAGCCTCTTAATTGAATTAACAAATAATTTCTTGCAATAATTATAAGGAAAATACATTCAAAGAAGATCTTACTTTGTAACGGGGAAGGTCACGTCTCGCAGACGCCGTCAACACTTTTGTAATAATTACTCGGAGTTAAACTACAACTGCCGCACAGATATTCAGTGAAACTCACTATGAATAGTTACTTGAAAGGTAGATGACAGTTCTGTTCAATGACCTTGCAGGATATCCCGTAATAACGAAATAAAGTGAGACGCCGCGCAACCAGTGCAGGGTTAAGCGACTTAACTTATGAGTCACCATTTAAATTAAACACCAAATCAACTACAGAAAGTTGACAGAAGGATAATCAGAACAATCATTAATAAACAACACCAGATGGAAGGAGATTGTTGCCCAATGCAGTTGTCTATCGGGAAAGTGATTCAATAATAGACACGATGAGAAAAAGGAGAATTGCCTTTTCCTGTCATTTATCGAGATTACATGACAATAGACTATTAAAACAAATATTTAACCACTTTTGGAGAAGAAAAACAAAAATGAATTGGTTCAATGAGGTTCAAAATGATTTAGATGAGTTGAATATTACAATGAAACAAATTGAAAATAGAAAAGAAAAAAGGATTGTGAAGAACAAACATATAAAGCTTACATTAAAAATAACATGCCATATCTGATGAGGAAAGGGCAGCCAGAATGAAGAGGTTTTGGGAGAGGAGGAAGATAATAGCTAAATTCCCTGGGACTAGGTAGAGGACTTAAATGTGTTTGGTTTGATTTACATGCTCCAACGTGGGAATAAATAAATAAATAATTAAATAAATAATCAAATAAATGAAAATCCACAGCCTGCTTCCAGTCTCCGACCGGGTCAGGAATGGAATGAATGAAGCCCCCATCTAGCGGCGAGGATATGAACTGTGCCGGCTGCCGAGGCTGGACGCACTCCTCTGGGGCAATAATTAAATGAATGACAGATGAAATGAAATGATAGTGGAGAGTGTTGCTGGAATGAAATTTTTGACAGGGAAAACCAGAGTACCCGGAGAAAAACCTGTCTGCCTCCGTTTTGTCCAGCACAGATCTCACATGGGGTGACCGGGATTTGAACCACGGACCCAGCGGTGAGAGGCCGGCGTGCTGCCGCCTAAGCCACGGTGGCTTAAATAATTAAATAAATAAATATTTAATAAAAATAAATAATTAAATAAATAATTAATACAAATAATTAATAAAAATAAATAATAGAGATAGAGTTAGAAATGAAGAGATTAGAGAAAGGACAGGAATATTGAAGCTGCAGGACAGGATAGAAACAACAAAGTTAAAGTGGTATGGACATATGATGAGAATGGGAGAGGAGAGAGTACCAAAGAAGACTTTCTGTGAAAAGATGACAGGGAAGAGACCACGAGGTAGGCCCCGGAAGAGATGGGCAGATACAGTGTGGGAGTGTGTAGAAAAGAAGGGAGGAAAACCCGAAGATGTACTAAAATCAGGAGAGGAGTGGTGGAGAGACAGGCAACGATGGAGGTCCTTAATTCACAACCCGACCCCGGAAGCTGGAAACGGGAAATGAAGATGATGATGAAATAATTAATATAAATAAATAAATCATTAATAAAAATAATTAAATAAATAATGGAGAAGAAATATAGAAACCACCTTTATTTGATGTTCCACTTTTACAATCTTGTCTTCAACTTCAAATATATCACCAGCCTCATCCAGCAGTTTATCAGGTGACTCCTAGAAAGTAATAACACAAGTATGACCCTACGTAAAATACACAGAAAAATTAACATTATCGTTACATTTAACATAACTATTTGTTAGTAAGTAATCAGTAGTTACATCATTAACTGTGAAGGAGATGAGAACCTGACTCTTACACTTCCACTTGGATAATACATGATTTTCATACCTTTCCAGGGGACAATACCGATTGAAATTGCCATCCATTGTGATTAGCGTTCTGGAAATATGTGGTAACTTATGTAAATATGTTTGTTTCTTCCTCATTGAACGACGGCAACCATGTTCTTCAAGCGCTGAGTACAGTGCACTCCCGATAATTCGCGTGGGGATAATTCGCTTTGCTGTTAATTCGCGGGTCTCCAAATATATTTTTAATTAGAAATTCTCACGGCAACTAATTATCATGCTAAGTAAAGCAATCTCTCCGTCATTTAAAAGAATTTTCGTGCGACGCAATGCGTAAAGACGAAATCATTGACATTCGAGAAGACTGAACTGCGTTTCTCTATGATGGAATAGTAGTCCTACTTGCGCAATGTTCGAAACATACGAGCAGGTTGCCGCGAGTGGTATAGCATAGATTTCCTTTATCTTCGAAGCCCAAACAATACAAGAGGAATGCGATTTCACTGGTAACCTACCCTCCCTTTCCCAACAGCCACACTCGCTGACCTGTGGTTGTGAAGGAGTGGATGCGTGGACAGCGTATTGTAAACAGGGATTATTGCGTAATGACGTAAACTTTCGCGAGACCGAGAGCGTGTTTGTTGGATGCTCTTCATGCAGTCAACCAGTCATGAGAGAAAAATACCGCTACAAAAGCAAGCGCTTGCTGACATCTGTAACGACGATATTTGGAACGGGCAAGTTATACGCCGATAAAGACGATTATGATTTAAGACATGACAGCTAAGATGAAATAGCATGGAATTTGACTGTTGGTGAGGAAAACTGAGATCCAGTTGATATCGAGTGCGGGAGTGATGCAACGGAAATCCTGAAAGTTTCCCACAGTCTCTAGTCACACTTATCTCTTATATAGAAAAACGAAATGAATTTTCGTTCTCTTATAATGTTTTCTTCGGAAATGTGCACTCGAAAATTAGAATAAACGATCTAAGAAACAAAATGGGATGACTTTTTTTTTTAAATAATATTGTAGGCATAATCCACATAGGCCTGCCTCTAGCCTAGCATGTCTTATAAGACACTACAATCAAGTGTTTTAATTATTATTTTGCGATTCAAGCATATTTCAATATTTTAATCAATAGTTTTGTTTTTACTAGGCTTACAAAAATAACTGCGGATAATTCTCGGAATTTCATGCATTAATTACCCCGAATTACCGAGAGTGCACTGTATTCGTAAACTGTTACTGGAGACGTGACGTTACATTCACGTCATGGTATTATTGCCAACATGCAAGATATAAAATACACTACCACATGAGGTCGGTCATAATGTGTGACTACAAACCTTTGGTCTACAGCAAGGGCGGCCAGGCTTTGCACCCTCGGTGTGCCAACTCCACAGCACTCCAGCAGGGCTCTCTTGGCTGGGCTGCCTGCCCTGTCTGCCGGTGCGTTGGACCCAGTGAAGTTTGGATCGCCTTCGCACCGGACGTAAAACAAACACTGTTCTTCCAATGTGTTTGTTGTACTATCAAATGAAGATTATTGTGTACATGGTGGCCACTGAAATCGGTCAACGATTTTCCAGGAGTTTTCCAGGAATTTTCCAGGAGTAATTCTCATTTTTCCAGATTTCAAAATAAGCGCAAGTGCGGGGCTTTATCCGTTGCCTAATTCAAGACCAAAATAAAGCAGTTGTGTTTGGTTTACTTATACAAATGTTGACAAAAATTAGTGGTGATTGCGTTATTGATAAGCAAGCCTAGACACAAATGATTTAATTGTTGTTTTAAAAAAGCCTTTGTGACTCAAATATAAGAAAGAAAAAAAAAGAGAGAGAAAAGAATGCTGCCTGCAATTTTATTGCGGTGAAGTTGTCTATACTCAATATGTTTTACAAAAATACTATCGCGTGTTCTCACATACAGAAACAGGTAGCCTGAGGAAATTTCTTTCGTTAACGATAAGAGTGCTCACCCAAAACCGCAGCGGCGGGAGTATGATTTAAGATGGAAAGGTTTTTATAATTAATTAACAGTGGCTATTTTCCAGGAGTTTTCAAATTTTTCGTCATTTTCCAGACCTATTAAACATCCAGGAGTTTTCCAGGTTTTCCAGGAGTAGTGGCCACCAGGTGTGTAGGTGTTTTAATCAAACTCCAACCGCATGGTTAGGACACAAGAAATACAAATTCGATTTTAAAATTTCGCTCAGCCGCCATATTGTGGTTATGAAAATAATTTATATGAATTATTCTGTTTGCGTGTTTCTGCGCACTTGAAGATTATGTGCTTTGCATTAAAAGATTTTGTTATTGTTGAATGATATAGTGGCTTTGCAACCGCGAGGTTATGTAGCCCAGTGAACTTGGGTGTGTATATAGAATTTGTCGGATAAACTGTGTAATTATGGTGGCTGTAATAGTGTGTGTATTTGTAATCCAGATGAGGACTGGGAAGGAGGCAGCCATAACATTAATTTGGGAGCCATCCCGGCATTTGCCTGGAGTAGAAGTGGGAAACCATGGAAAACAACTTCCAAGATGACCCAGATGGGAATCGAACCCATCTCTTCCAAGTTTTGCCTCATGAGGCTGAGTGTACCCAGTTCCAGCCCTCAGATGAGAATTAAATTTCTTGATAGTGCCGGGATTGAAACCCGGACCTCCAAGGCAACATCTAGAATGCTAGCCGCTACACCACGAGGTGGCCAGGTTTAAACAATTAGAAATTGGGGTGTTTCAAAAAGAATATACTTATTTCGCATGCATATGTTTATTAAACTTCAAGAAATACAAATATGAAACTTTACACATATATTTACGAACCTCTCAAGTTTCGATTTCAGATGTTCAATATGTTCTCCATCAGCGACACGAACAATATCACACCGATACTAAAATTCCTCCCATACTCGGGCAAGCATGTCCTTCGTCACTGATGTTATGGCAGTACGGACCGGTTCTTCAACTCTTCCAGGTTCTGTGGGAGTGGCGGTACATAAGCGTTGTCTTTATCGAAACCCCACAGGAAAAGTCACAGGTGTCAAATCCGGTGACCGTGGAGCCCAGCTGAGACACGCTAAGTGGTCAGCTCCTTGACGACCAATCCAGTCGAGTTTCATTCAGACATTCACGCACTTGGCGATCCAGTGGGAGGGTGCCCCCCGTCTTATTGAAAAATAAAGTTGTCTTCGTGCAGCCTTGGTAACAACCAGTTTTGTAACATAGCGAGATACTGCTGACCGTTACCGTGTTTTCATCAAAGAAGAATGGGCCGTAAACAGATGATCGGGATATCGCACAAAACACATTGACTTTGGGCGAATCTCGGCCCCGAATTCGAACATTATGTTTGTTTACCTGATCACTAACATGGAAAGTCGCTTCATCACTGAACACGATGCGTTTTGCGAAAGTGTTATCATTGTCAATAGCATCATGAATCTAGTTACAAAATGCCACACGTTTGCGTTTGTCATCAAGACGCAGAGCTTGTAACAGCTGTAACTTGTACTGCTTCATAACCAACCGACGTGACGTCTCAGAACATGCCAAATTGTCGTTGTAGGCAATTGTAACTCCCGACTGGCACGACGAGTTGATTTTGAAGGACTACGTTGGAAAGCAGTTTGAATTCGTGCAAAATTTTCTTCAGAAACACGAGGGCGGCCAGGACTCTTCCCTTTACATACACATCCTGTATCTACAAGCTGTCGATACCCTGAAACGTCTTTGCACTTCGCAAACTCGAGAACACAAAATGATTTCTGCTGCGGAGTAGCCATTTTAAACATATGACGGTCACCAAGCAAAACAGAAACAACTGACATCTAGCAGCTATTAATATAAACTAGACTATGTATTCGTTTCTCCAATAGCCGAGCTGAGGCGCAGCGATCGATAGTTCGGACAAAATAATACTTTGTAATATGTATATTCTTTTTGCAACACCCTGTGTTGATAAGGTGTCGTGGGCCTCATATTTTATGTTAATGCATTTTTGGTCACATTTTTGTTTTCTTTGTTTTCAATTTGTTGTCATATTTACAATATGTTCAATGTTCGGTACGGTTGCTTGTGAGACAATCAACCGGAGGCTGTTCTGCAGGTTACCAGACATCAGAGCGCGATGCCGTGATTTTGTTAGTTTCAATGCAGAGAAAAATGTTTAACAGACATACGTTGCTCCAAACATTGATAACACTTGTGCCGGCCTGCCTGTGCAATTTTGGATATTCTTGCTGCGGTAATTTTGAGTAGAAATCGGGCAAAATTTTCACAGAGCTAAAAATATCCTTAAGTCTTGTGCTACATTGCAAATTTATAAGCTCCATTTGAAACTCATGCGGAACCTCAGTCACAGAGATTGAAAATGGCTTGACAAACTAATCAAAAACAGGCTGAAGTTTTGCAAGTTCTAGAAATCTGGTAGAAAACTCTTTCAGCAAGTCCTCAATAACACCCACTTACCGGTCAAAGTCGGCTTCTTCGCGGATAGATATCAGGTTTGGAAAATGCACTGTATTCCCAATTTCTAATTGGGCTTTCCACAACTGTAGCTTCAGATTAAAAGCCATAATTTTGTCACAGAAGTCCGTAATCAGGTGATCCCTACCTTGCATTGCCACATTTAAATCGTTGAGGTGCCCTGTAATATCGGTCAAAAACGCTAGGCCCGCTATCCAATGAGCATCAGAAATTTTCGTCTCTCGCTTACCATGCACGTCAATGAATAGACTAATTTCCTCTATTAAAACAAAAAACCCTGCCGAATACTTCACCTCTGCTGAGCCATCTCACTTCACAATGGAGGGCACATCACAATATTCGGCATCTACAGATGCTAGAAATTCTTTGAATCGGCGATGATTCAGGCCATGCTGCTGAACTAAATTTACAATGTGAACTACCACTTGCATAACGTCCACGAACTTTGCTGCTCTAGCACAAAGTGTCTCCTGATGAATAGAGCAGTGTATCGATTACAATTTAACGTTCAAACTATCCACCTTAGCTTGAAGCCGAGTAATAAAACCTATTTTCGATCCCCGCATGGACGGTACACCGTCATTTGTTACTGAAAATAAGCGTTGCCGCTGCAAACCCACAGAGTCAATAGCGTCGTCCACAGCCTGAAAAATATCTTCGCCTGTTGCTGTGTCTTTGAGTGGTATGATGTAAAACAACTCTGTAACTTTAAGTTCACTATCGACGCCCCGCACAAAAACAGCCAGTTGCGCTACGTCCGTTATGTCCGTCGATTCATCCAAGGCAATTGAAAATGCAATGAACTTGTCACATCTTTCCATTAATTGTCTTTGGACATCCTCAGCTAAATCGGCAATGCGGAGTGCTATTGTGTGATGCGAAAGTGAAAGTGAAATATCCTGGAACTGCTGAACTTCCAATAGGCATATCTGTTCCGCGGCATCAATTAGGCATCCTTTTACAAAATTTCCTTCTGAAAAAGGCTTGGCGTTTTTAGCTATTCGCAAGAAAATCTTGTAACTTGCTCGTAAGGTCAGATTAGAAATTCCAAGTTACTGTCAATTAAAAACCATACTGTTAAAGATACAAAATTCATTTTATCACAATGTAATTAAAACAACAAACATTTGCAAGAAAACGAGATACGAGTGCAGTACCTATTTTTAGCGTTGATTTCAACTCATTAAAATGAAGTTGACGCTCTTCGTCCCCGAGAGCCCAAAATTCCTGCTGATGTCTCTGATTGAAATGCCGCTCCAGTGAATACTTTCGTAAGCAAACAACAACACATTGGCATTTAACACACATCGCATTTCTATTGTGCGAGATGAAAATCAATTGTTCCCATTCTTTCTTAAAAGAAGTTGCACTTCCTTTTCTTTTCAGCGCTAGCCATAGTCAAACGTTACAAATCCCTGCGATCAAATAATGTCAAGTGAGACTACCGATAGCAATATAAGGTGCTTCACACCGCGACCGTTTGACCTTCGTCCCTGCCGAGACAGTACAGGAGGGAGTAAGACGAGAAAGCGAGCAAGATAGAGACAGACATATAGTCTTCCCCCACCATCACTGCAAGCCATCCGCCCCAGAAGCACTCTGGAGTGCAGCCGGAGTGCTGTTTGGCCACCTCTGGTCTAGAGAAAGATTATGCACGACTTTTTTCACCGTGCGTGACAAAAAACAGGGGTGCATATATGGCTAACGCGGCCTGCAGGCTAAAACCATTGTCAAAACGCATTGCATTGGACAAAACGAAGGTTAGATTGGTCGGGTTGAGGTGCAGCCTTGGCCCCAGGAAGCTAGCGGGGCACTGATGACAATACGTTAGGCTGTAACCATTGTCAAACCAATGTTCCTTTCATTTTCACAGAACACTACCAAGACCGCCTATACAATTAGTACTGTATGGGTGGGGTTTCATTGAGGTAGGAAATACTGTTCTAGTGCATAATTCACACGGACAAAGGCTGACACAGCTGGAATTTTACTATATTCAGTCGTGATCTAAAAGAGGGGATGGTGGGTGGGTTATGGTCAGCGGAAGAGTAACTTAAATGTCTGTTGCTATATTATTTCCTGACTTATTTTTGATCATTTGAAAATGTATTTTCGCTAATTTCAGTACTTTGGAAAATTTTATCACACGATCGTGTGTCATTCAGTGTTACTAAGCTAGATCACCTGTATTTGATGTTCCACTTTTACAGCCTTGTCTTCATCTCCAAATATTTCACCAGCCCCATCCAGCACGTTATCAGTGGGTAACTGCTCATACAATTCCTAGAAAGTAATAATATACGTATGAGCCAATGTAAAATACAGAGCCAAATTAACATTATCGTACTAAGTTACATGTATGGTAACATAAGTATTCGGTAGTAAGTAATAAGTACCATAGTTTATTCATGCTTGTTTGCAACGTTACACGATTTACGATTTAAAATGCAACTTACAATGTTACGGAGTTCATCCGTATGAGACCACCATTTTGGCTCACTCTTGACGTATTGGTGTTCCTCCATAGTGTTCGGGAAACTAGAACATACAAAGTGGGCTTAAGAATTAAAACAGGCCGTACTTACATTGGTACATAAAACCATTCATTAATTCTTGCCAGTAGGCTACCTACTCCTGTCTTTTACACTTGTACCTGGCAAATTAGGCTATTGAAAATACATGATTCACATACCAACCAGGGAGACATTAGGAGTTGAAATAACTGTCAATTATCACAGCTGCACCGAAAATATTTGCTACATTACGATAATAAATATTTTTATTTTTTGCTCATTTAACGTCGGCTGCCATGTTTCATGGGCACACATTAGTGAGCATGTAATATTGAGTGAAATATTAATCTATCACTGCGATAAACTGAGGAAATATTGGAGCCAGCTCACGTAGCAAGAAAATGATGCTTCCTATATTCGGCAGGGCCACCAAGAAGGGGGGGGGGGGGCAAGGGGGGCAAATGCATAGGGGCCCATACGCGGTGAGAGCCCGTAAGTAATGATGGCCCGTTAGTGATTCTTTACATTTCCTTGCGAATATTGTATTACTTATTTTCATTAAAAACCTTGTAGGAAAGGTTAAGTGTTATTGAATATATTGTTCGAAGAGGTCCTCCTGCAATGCGTAATAACCTTCCAAGTGACGGAACAAGAAACTTCCCGAGACCAGTTTGATTTTCAAAACTACAGAATGGAGAATGTGTTCGTAGAGACTGTTTAGTATGTAGTGATACAAATCAATCAATATATGCTTTTCCTTGTAGATTACTCGTCACAATCCTAGTTCCATAAGTCAGTTTTAGTTACTGACGAAGGCTGGCAAAATGATCGTACTTGGCGTAAGCTGTATAATAAGCTGTCAGTTCATAAAATCAGTGCCAGTAACCTCACAAATTATGCTATATTGATGTTTCATTTGAGAGGCTTGGACATTGTGTTCATTTAGCCCTGTGTAGCCTACTTGGGTATGTGTGGAATTTTGTGTGATAACCTGTTTTTAAAATTATAACTCTGCATCAGATGCTTTCCTCAGAATAGCATTGTTTGGCTCTCGTGTAGTATCCGTTGCCCGTTCCAAAAGTGCGTTATTTTTCATAGTAGCACTCTGAAAATGGTTTGTACTTACAGTGCCAAGTTATTAAAGCCAACTGCCATTAACAAAAACCACGTTAACACTTTCAAAATAAGGAAATTGTCAACATTAACTTTCAAGTAATAACCTTATCAAAAAGCATGACGCCATGTTTGCTGCCAACTTCACTTCCCCGGCGACTCTCTGGACGAAATTATTGGTGAAAATTACTGATTGTACTAATAGGCAAAACCATTGGCCTGGATGAAGATTATTGATGCATTGACTACCCCCACTGCGCGTGACAAAAACCAGGGGTGTTTATATTAGCCTAATACCGCAGGGCCGCACTACCTAACCTTTATTGGTTTAGGCGAAAACCATTGGTCTGGATGAAAATATTGGTCTGGAAACAATAATGTTGGCACTCTGAAAAAATGCAGTAACACCCTCTAGCGATTAAGTATTCAAATCCTGTATATTAATACCATTGGCCATTTCTATAGAAAATTTTGCGGATTTTAATGGCGGCGGGCAACGGACACTACACGAGTTCCCATTGTTTTTCTAGATTAGCTAGTAGTGAATAGTGATAGTTGAAAGTATTTCAAGGGGGTCCCGAGCAAAACATTGCATAGGGGCCCTTAACCCTCCGTTACACGCGACCTGGAGTGTGAGTCCGCACTTTACTTTTTTTTGCTACCAGAAGGCTAAAAATGGAGTTGGAAGGGAGTGGCTTCTACTACCTTCATTTTACAACAATATAAGAAGCACACTGGTAATGTGATATTGTGTCAATAATAATCAAGCTGTTGCTGTTGGAGTTTTATATCGTCACGCGCAGACTTGCGGAGTCTCAGTCCGTAGCGTGTATTGGTGACTCATAAATCATCCTCTCATTTTCGGTAAGTAATGCATTTTTCCGTTGTTTTGTATTATAATATCTATATCATATCAATCATATATTATACAATTACATAATATATTGGTTGGAAGTGCTGTAGAATGGGTATTTAGAAGTAGTTTCTGTACTTCATTATCTGTAGTGGAATATAGATGACAATAATGACCTATGAATAATACCCGTGTGTCCTCGAATCAGGCAGATATTTTGATTTATTCCTGGAGCAATGGATCACATCGAACAGTGGTTGGACGACGATGAAATTGGAGCAAGTGATGACAGTGATTAAGATGCCGTGAATTATAGTGATCATAATTTTGACAGTGAGCAGTCTCAAGATGAAGACGTGACTGAAAGTGAGCAGCAAGAAATAGCCTATAATGTGAAACACTTGCCTGGAGTAGTAGGAGTCGCTAAGAATGCTAAGACACCTGTTGAAGCACTGCAACTCTTTTTTACCGATGAAATCGTAACATGCATAAACCGTTACATATCAACAACCCGTCCAAAATACTCTCGATCCCGAGATGCAGCTTACACTAATCTTTTTGAGCTGAAGGCATGTTTAGGTCTTCTGTTTCTTGGTGGGGCACTGAAAGTCCCCCACACCAATTTACAAGATCTCTGGCAAAATGATGGTACAGGTGTCAATTATTTCAGGCATAAACCGTTTGCGTTTCTTGTGTAAGTGTTTGAAATTTGATGACATCAACTCCCGAGAGCATCGTAAACATGCGGACAAACTCGCTGCTGTGCGGTATTTAGTAGACAAGTTCATAGGTAACTGCAAGAAACACTACAGTTTGGCAGAACTAGTGACAATTGATGAAATGTTAGATGCATTTCGGGAAAGGTGCAGCTTTCGCCAATATATTCCGTCGAAGCCTGCTAAGTACGGTATAAAGATTTTTGTACTAACCGATGCCAAAATGTATTATGGAGATATACTGCGGAAGATAACCAAAGGGCCCATACCCATGCGAAAACACGCCACACCAAATCGTAAAGAGATTGGTGAAACCAATATCAAAAACTGGTAGATATGTTACTTGAGACAACTGATTTGGGTCTGTTCCTCTTGCTCAAGATTGCTTGCAAATGATAAATTGACGCTTGGTGGAACGATTTGCAAGAATAAACGTGAAATCCCACCATTTATGACCACTACTAAGAACCGACCAGTGGAATCAAGCATATTTGCTTTTGTAGAATATTTTCACGTCAAGTAATTTTTATTGTACTACGTAAAATTTATAATAAGTAATTTGGCAAATTCAGCGATAAAATATTTTAATGAAAATATCATTTTGTATCAATTTATGAACATATAGTCATACGCAGGTCATCATACTGTAAACCAGATTGAGGAACGGAAGGAAAAAAGAACGAAAGGAATTACACAAACAGTTGCGGACTGTCAGTCCGCGCGCGTGTAGTGGTGTAACAGCTGGGCACGCGTGTAAAGCTCCATCCACAATGCGCAGTCGGCAGTTGGTAGTCGGTAACTGAAGTCGGAAGTCGACAATCGACCCATTCACATTGCGCAGTCGTTGAAATGCTAGGAGTAAATAATACAGTGATATTCTTTTATTCCTTGTGCCCTGAGGCGTTGTCGGTAACCTCAAAACTTACAATGGGTGATTTGGAGATGTATGGCTTATTTTTGTTGTTAGTAACTGGTACCATGTATTTAAGATTAAAAAGGCAGGGGTTGCGAAGGTACTGGCGACATCCTACGCTAATAGCCGGAGGGAGAATTCAACACCCTTTTCAAACGCTATAAAGCAACGAGTCACGACAAATTTTTTAGGTACACCAGGATGGAAGTATGGCAATTCGAAGAACTGCTTCAAATGGTGAAACCTAAATTGTTGAAGCACTCTATGAGATCACCTGTCTCTCCTGAAGAACGATTGGCCATGACCCTACAGTAGGAAATAATTTGGCTATAAGTTTTTGATTCCAACCTATTTGTAAAGGAAGTCAACTTTTATTTTAAAATGTTTGAGGGGCAGATGACCTTGCTGTTTCGCGCTTCAAACAGACAAATAATTAAAATGTTTGCTTCAGGTATGTACGTTTTTTTCTTTCTTTTTCTTTAGGTTCCTAGCTCATGGAGGGAACTTTGTGCAGTTGGTAGAAGCATACCGGCGTGGAGTGTCAACTGTACAAAGTATTGTCAAGGGAACCTGTGATGCTATACGGGACATTCTGTCACCAATATATTTGAAAGAGCCAGATCAGGCAGGTTGGAGAAAGATAGCTCAAGAGTTTTGGGATGTTTGGAATTTTCCCAACTGTATCGGGGCATTGGATGGTAAGCACATTGACCTAGTTGCTCCACCTGCATCTGCGTCATTGGCTTACAACTACCATCAGCGTTTCAGCACCATATTGATGGCAATGTGCGATGCCAAGTATCGCTTTACCTTCGTAGACATAGGAGCATTCGGTGAGTTTGGTTGCTTTCAATATGTGATATTTTGCACTTAAAAGATAACAAAACAGTCTTAAACTTAATTTATTGTATGTTTTAGGTTCTCAGAATGACTCTAGTGTATTCACTGAATCGCTGTTTGGACAACTTCTGATGAGTGGTACGTTGGACCTGCCTGAAGCATGTCCTTTGCCCTACACGCAGCATCCAAGGTTCCCATTTTGGTTGGTGGCAGACCAAGCATTCCCACTCTCAGAACACATCATGAGGCCCTACCCTGGAAGGAGATTGGATGAAACCCAACTTACCTTCAATTAAAGGCTGTCTAGGGCTCGGTGATGCATTGAAAATGCCTTTGGCATTTTGGTTGGGAGGTGACGCTTATTCAGAAGTAGGATCCAGGCTCCCCCAAAAAATGTGGACAGCTTATTGAAGGCAGCAATCTGCCTTCACAATTTTATAATTACATCCGGGCTCAGTGGAACATCGAGCTATTGCCCTCCGCATTATATTGATAGGGAGGAGAATGGGGGACGTATATGCGGATGCCCAGGTGAATGATGGCCATCCATTACTTTTGGAATTGGGGAGAATTGGAGGAAACAATCCTGGCATACAAGCTGTGCGCATGAGGAATGCTTTGGCAGCATATTTCAGCTCTGAGGAAGGTGGAGTGGACTGGCAACAACACATATATGCTGGATATCAATGTAAGTACCGGTATAGCCTCAGTTAAATTTATATGCATTTATTGCTACAAATTACATGTCCAAAAAAAAAAAAGGCACTTTTCTTAATTAATTCTGGGAGACCAAATCTGGGCTTATTATTGAAAATATATGATTTTCATACCTTTCTGGGAGTCACTAGGAAATGAAATCACTGTCAATTATCACTGCTGCGCTGGAAATATGTGTTATATCACGCAAATGTTTTTATTTCTTGCTCATTCAATGACGGCAGCCATGTTTCTGAGGCTGTTACTCGGGCTCACACATTGACACTTCACTGTTGCCAACATGTGGGATACAAGGTACACCATTCGAGACACGTAATATTGTAATTATGTGAAAAAGCAATAATTGGCAAAACCATTGTGTCCTAGATAAAAATCGATGCAGGACTTACTCCCACTGTCCGTGACAATATCCAGGGTTGTATTAGCTGCTAGCTAGCGATAATTATTCAAGGCAAAAACCATGGGTCGGGATGAAAATTATATATGCATTTTTGGGTAATTTCAGTCTTAGCGAATGGGAGGATACAGATCATACGCTATTTTAAAAACCTGGTACACTCGGTGTCTGAGGTTCTCTGAATGGAACTTGGCACACTATAGCATTAACTTAGCGCATTTTGCTTTACAGCATGGGGTTGGCAATAATGTATTTGTGCATAAACCATGCGTATAATGGTGGACTTGGGAGGAATTTTATGTATATACGTCTTGATCTAAAAAGGGTGGGTAGGTAATAGTCAGCGGAGGAGTAACCATCTATTACTACATCATCTCCAGATTTTTTCCTTACCTTTACCATAGATAAAGATGAAATTTTAAAAACGTATAGGCCTACAGGATTACATATATCAGCACCATTGCACGTGCATCGGCCAACAACTCCCCTTGTTAAAGTAACTTTTCAAGCTTTATCTCTCGTACATGGTTAATAATGTTCAAACTTTACCTTATATGAGGTGCTGAAAATGGTGTCCTCCCGCAGCTAAATGGGCATTGCATCGAGAAAACACATGTTGATTAACACGATTAAGTTCGGCCACTGAAATATTTCTGATATCGTGTGTTACGGTTTCCAACATTCTGCGCGAACACAGTCTAAGTTTTTAAAACAAAACTGCACTCCTTTAAAGTTCACTGTCTAACCATCTTAAGCGAGAGAATGTACACTCAGTGTGATAGTGAGACGACTACTTATGCTCGGCGACAGAGTTGATGGTCCGTGGGTCTCAGATGCGCAATAGCGCGGTCACGTCTCAGCCAATCAGCAGCAGTCGCACTCATTAGTTCATAGCTGTAAGAACCTTCAAGCGAAGAGCAGACTCAGGGACTCCATTGTGCGATGTTGCTAAAGCGCAGGCGCGCACAGAGCCTGCTTGGGGTGATATGGGTCTAAGGAGTGTGAAAGCGAAGTTATCAGTACAAGCAAGTGGAAATGTGTACTTTAGATCACCAGGTAAAAATCATGTCAATTCCTTTCACTGATTTTTAAATAGCCTTATCGATTACTAAATACATCCCATTTGTCCAACTGCGAGTTAATGTCACGAAATGACAATACATTTTTTTGATGACAAGGTGTCTCGTACATCATCCCGTGGATATAGCTAGCCAAACTTCATTAGATGCGTTATGAAGTAAACAGATATTACGTACAGTACTCCCTTGAAATTAAATATTAGCCTTTTGCAGCCAATATACTCAAACCTCAGACAACTTAACCTCACTTCCTTTATTTGAACAAGAACGTGTTCGTAATCACTGCTTCCGCCTCCAATTTAAGCTCTATTTTCGAGCCCCGGAAATAAAATCTTCATTGATGTAACGTTCATGAAATAAAAGTACAGTATGTCGTTTTTAACGTATCTATGGCTGGAAATAATTTAAGAGCTGATTTGAATTTTGAAATAACTAAGATAACTAATTTTCTTTACCTACACCACTGTTGTTACGTCAGGTATGTGGCAACGTTGGATAGGATGTCAACAATAATTCAATTACTACCCTACCAGGGAATTGTTACCGCTAGACGTGGAGCGGGTCTGTTTTGTATACATTACGTCATCTCGACTCGTTATGGCTGCAGCGAGCGGTTGCAGGGCAAGAGGGAAAACACATGTACAGTCACACAATGAGAACACACTGCACGACCCAGCACAATCGTGCACACAAATGACATGCGATGAGGTTTCGCTGGCGACGAATGCAATTCTATCGCAGGCGTGTGGCTGGGCAGAGAGCATTAGTTCCGATTTCTGCCACCGGTAACAATTCGCTGGTAAGGTAGTATTGACAATAATACGTTGTTTGAAAACTAACTGCAGTGGAGAGTTAAAAATAGGGTCTAACGTTGAAGTCATTTAAACTCGTCGAAAGTGGTTTGCAGAATAGGATGGAGCAAGGTCTTATTTTTACTGCTTTCCTCGCGGTACAAGCTGGATTCGGGAGACAGGGTAAATGTTATTGTGAGACTCCCACTGATCTTGATGATAAAAAAAAAAAAAAAAAAAAAACACTTCAGCCTGCCACTGCAATTCCGTGATACCAACGATCCTGAACTCTTCCTGTAAAAAACCTATGTATCATATTTTAATTTTCATGCAGTACATTTGCTAAAAGTTGGGAGGTTTTTAGCACCAAAGTAGAATTTTGCGATGATTTTACAAAAACAATTTATTTAACTCATATAGAATAATAATCACTTGTGCATCTAGGCTACATGTATTTCTTTTTCAGTTCTTCGACATATTTCATGATGTCAATACAAACCTGCCCCTGCACTTCTTGAGGAAATTCATCCACCACTATGTTCAAATATTCTGCAAAGGCAGCACTTTTCGATTTTGCAGGGGCAGGTTCTTCAAGTTTCCTCGCTGACCTCTCTGCCAACGCAGAGAAGGTATCGAAGCCTTTCTCGAGAAGATCCTCCAAGCGTTTAATGTTTTTTTTTTACAGAAAACGCTTCTGGAGGCGGATTCATCCTGCCAGGTGGACATTTCCTCTTTTCACCGACTCCTCAAACGGAAGAGGAGAATTGGCAGCTGTTGTACTGCTACTGCTGCTGCACGACGCATCGCCAGCATTGGTGATCTTAAAGAGAAGAAACAGAAAAATTAATTTAAATATGTTATATAGCCTACATGTATAGTTGCATATAAAACAGATATTCACTTTTTATTGAAAATATGCTTTATTTATTCTAATCTTAAGCTTACCACTTCAATTTCCTCTTCCTGAAGACTGCTCTCCTCCGTAATGGGCTGGAACAGTTCGTGCTCAGCCCCCCAAAGGGCATTGGGCGCTTCCAACTGGACCGGTGCAGCAGCGAAGTTTGAACACGCCCTGTATTATAAAAGAGAATCTTATGTTGTAAAACTATGTTCATTCTAGTGGTATACAATCAAGTTAAGAATGTATTCATCTCATTCTACAATATGATGATATACTCAGAGCCTTTTAATTATTTCCTCTCGTTTGCGCTAGGAAGAGCAGCTTTCCGTAGAGGGGCCACTTCTGCCCCTCAGTTGCACCCGATTCAGTCGGTTTCCGTCGGTTGATCCGACAGAAATTATCCCTCAATCTTTTCCAAGTCTTCTTGGCTTTCTCAATGGCAGATTCTCCTGCCATCTCATTATCTGAAATACAATGTATTTGCAATGTTCACAAGGGTGCCATACTGAAACACAAACCTTCATAAAAAAAGTTGATAAATCAGGGAAATAGTTTTAATACAAGTCAACCCCTCAGTTCCCGACATAAAATATGCAGAATTTTATATAGAAGATATAAGAAGTCAATGGATGCTGCCCTGCACTGAAGCACTGCTGATCTAACTATACAAGAGGAAGGATATATGGAGTGATTTTTACGGCTCAGATGCCATGATGACCTGCGAGTGGATGAACGCAAACTAGGTACTCCACCATATGATTACGGGAATGGCAGTGCACGGCTTTCACCATAATATTTATCATCGTTGCTAACAATTTCAAGAAAAGGTAGGAACCTTTAAAAGGCTTTATCGTCTTTAGACGAGAATAATAATTTCAGGTGGATCCTAACCTAACACTAATTGTAAGTTTCGGAGCTTGCTAGGATTGCTTACACAATGTGTGAAAAACAATGACAATCACAGTCCGTAATGCGAGTCATCGTATTAGTGAACACGTAAGGTGCTAACTTCAAGATTTAGTAAGTAATGACAAGATTTAAGCATTCCAATATAGGTTTATTAAAAAAAAGTTTCAGCAAATGTCTATTACAACATGAGCCCCTTAATTTTATGTGGGTATGTCATTGCATGTTATGCTATGTATTTTTTTAAAACAAGGCAACAAAGTACTTGAAGCCAAATGAAGTAAAAATTTTGCAGGATTGCACTAGCCGATAGAGGTGAACATAGCAAAATTGTTTCGCACATCACTGGGCGAACAGTTTTTTCACTTATAGGGGTTTGGACATTGAGGTCATCCCAACCCCATGTACTTGGGTGTTGTAGAATTTGCCTGCTAATCTGTTGCAGTGTGTGTATTTGTAATTGGGAAGGAGGCAGCCGAGGAACCACCTTGGAGTTCTAGGATGGGCTAGGTGGGAATTGAATCCACCCTTTTCATATTTGCCGCATGAGGCAGTGCGTCGTCCATTCCAGTCCTTACACTAATATTAAATTTCTTGGCAGAGCAGGGGATTGAACCTTTGGGGGGTCATTCTACGTATCCTAAAACCACTGAAGGCGGTACACTTCCACAAGACTAAAAATACATTGCATTCGTCCATTGCAAATCATGCTTATTAAACCATTCGTCTTATGAGGTTTATAATACTGAAAGCTTGACTCCCCATTGATGTGTGTGTGATTTAATTTAATTACCGTAGGTGTACCAAGGTTTTAGGATACTGACAAACCATTGATTCGTCACAGATTATATTCAGCACCATTTGGTGTGTGTCTATTACTTATTATAATTAATTACCACAACTCCTGATTCATTTCAATTAAATTGATTTAATAACAAATAACTATAGTACAGTACTTTTATTAGTTTATTTTTCACTGTTCCATGGTCAATGTCGATGGTGCAAGTGCTATATATATTTTTAAACAATAAAATTGTATCTTTTATTTTTTTGAAATATTGCATTTTTTTGGTTTTGCCCAAAAACAATCCCATTTTCAGAATAAAATACGATACATGTTGACATGCATGAAGTAACATTAAAACTACAGAACAGGAGACCAAGCCGTCGTAACTTTCAACAAGGTATATTACTGAAAATATAGTATTTATGATTGACAAACCTTTCTCGGAGATGTTGGGAGACGTTTTACTTTCTCAATTGCCATTGCTGCCGGAATAATTCCTTTTAATTGATAATTTACGAAGATAATGCTTTTAGCATTGTCTTCATTTCACTATGGACACCATCTTGGACAGTACGTCATACGTCATGTGACACCCGAAAAACGAACATCTGAGTACGTTACCAACATGTCCAATACAAAATTCACCATATGACACGTAAAGTTTGAAATTGTTACAAATTTCCACTAAGTTAAGCACTGTCTTGCGGAAAATTACTGCTAGTACCACAAGCAAGGGGGTCTGGGGCGTAAGCCCCAGGTTAGGTTTGTTTTTGTATGTAAAACATTAATAAGATAGAATTTATGTCCGCTACTAGGTTAGGTACTGCCTGGTCGAAAATTACTGCTAGTACCACAAGCAAGGGGGTCTGGGGCGTAAGCCCCAGGTTAGGTCTGTTTTTGTATGTAAAACATTATAAATACATAAATAAACACTGACAATTGGGGCAATTTTTCATTACATTACTTTATCGACGCTCTTTTGTTTACTCGTTCTATACCCGATGTGAAATAGTACCAAATGCGTGGGGTTGGCATTCCTGACTTAGTAAGCAAGATGGCTCCAAAAGACTTAATTTCTGCTATATAAGTCGTGTATCTATTTGGGATGGCTGGGTGGGTTTATGGCAGTGGACGAGTCAACATCTATTATTTTAACATCTCCGGATACCATTAATAAAGGTACTTTGGCAAATTTCATTACCTAAATTTTTTTATACCTTTGGTCTCCTGTTCTGTAGCGCTACCAAAGAACGGTAAAGAACTTTTTTTTTTACACTATAGATAGATATTTTATTCAATTAATTCCAAAGAGCCATAGGCTCGTACAGAGGAATTGTACAGTAATATGTGTGTTTACACACCAAGGAAGAAAATTCTGTAGGTAACACAAATTGATGAATAAGGACATAGGCCTATTATAAGGTTGATACCATATCTAAGATTGTTTAGACCAAGGTCCCTTAAAATGATAAGCACTTAGGATTTTTAATCTTATACATAACTTAACTTATTTGATGTATTAAGATGCATCGAATTTTTCCCACAATACTTCCATAGTTTTCCTCTTAAATACCGACAAAGTTGGTGCACTTTTTACTTCATCAGGAAGTTTATTATATGACTGTGATGCAGAGAACTTGAAACTATTTCTACCATATTTAGAAGAGTGAATGATATATAAGGCTACGTCCTTCGCATGCCTAGTTCCATAAGAATGATTGTCTGAGTTCAAGATGTAGGGAGAGCTATAGAGTATTGTGTTGTGTTTAATCTTGTATATTAGCATAGCTGCTCGGAGTTCTGCACTTATGCTGAGGGGTAGAATTTTACTTTTGATGTACAGATCTTTTACTGGAGTGCAGTAAGGAAGGTTAAATATGTTTCTAATAGCCCTATTCTGAATAGTCATTAAATCATTCAGTGTGGATTTCCTGCAGTGAGCCCAAATAACATTTAAATATTGGAGCTTGCTATGTACAAGTGAATAGTAGATTTGTTTTACAAGGTTTAGGGGAATAAGATACCGAAGTTTCCTTAGGATCCCCACTACAGGTGAGAGTTTCTTAGCAATTCGTTCAACGTGTTCAATCCAGGTCAGGTGTTTGTCGATGATTAGACCTAAATACTTTGCCTGATTAACCTCTTTTATTTCAATATTATTTATATATATTTTGTCATGTGTGATTTCTTTCATGCTTTGTTTTGAAATTACCATGTAATTGGTCTTCTGTAGGTTCATTGTTAATTTATTGGCCTGGAACCATTGTGAGAGAGTATTTATATCTTGTTGCACATTTTGTATGATTTCAATTATGTCTTTCCCAGTGTAGAAGATATTTGTATCATCTGCATACAATTTGATATGCCCTCTCAAATTACATTCCACAATATCATTTATATACATTAAGAATAATGTAGGTCCAAGTATAGATCCTTGTGGAATGCCATGAGTTATATATTTTCCTGAACTTATGCATTTATTCAAAGCTACATGCTGCTTTCTTCCAAGAAGGTAGCTTTGGAACCATTTTAGAGCTATACCTCGGACACCAGCATTTTCTAATTTTGACAACAGTATTTTATGATCTACTGTATCAAAGGCTTTTGTGAGATCAATAAATAACCCAACTGCCATATTATTTTTGTCAATAGTTTCTTGTAGCATTGTTATTAGGTCAATAGTTGCTGCCTCAGTACTAGATTTTTCCCTGAATCCATATTGCATATTATGAAAGAATGTATTCTTGTTCAGAAATGAAAGCAATCTTGTTTTTACCACTTCTTCCAGAATTTTTGAAACTACCGATAAAATAGAAACAGGTCTATAATTATTTGGATTTCTTTTGTCACCACCCTTAAATATAGGAACTACTTTGGCCACTTTTAAGTCATCTGGTATCATGCCAGTAACTAAGGACTCATTAATCATTTCAACCAAGATTTTAATAAATGATTGCATATTGTTTTTAATGAAATTTGTCTTGATCCTATCTAAGCCACAGCTCTTTTTATTCTTTAAATTTGTGATGATGGACTTGACCTCTGCTTCATCTGTTGGATATAAGTAGAGGGAATTTGACTGCTTGTGGTCCTTACTGAGGATTTCCTTCTGTTCAGGAATAGCTTTTGCTAGACTTCCAGCAATGTTTGTGAAGAACAAGTTGAATGATTCGCATAGCTCTTGATTGTCTGTGATAATTTTGTTGTTTATTTCAAGTGAAGTGCATGTCTCAACTGTTGGTTTTTTGTTGTGTATGATTTCTTTGATAGTCTCCCAAGTTTTTTTGGAATTGTTTCCATATGTTCTGAATTTTTCTGAGTAGTAATTTGACTTTAGTCTTCTTTTTAAGTTTGTTACACCATTCCTGCATCTACAGTATTCTTGGTTCATATCATTATTATTTTTGTGAAGGGGATTTTTGAGCTTTGCATGCAGACTGTCTCGTTGTTTTATAAGTGTAAGGAGTTCAGCTGTGACCCATGGTAAGTTAGTAGTCTGTCTTTTATTGTTAGTTTTGTTTGTTATTTTTCTTTGACTATGCCTGTTCCTTAGATTCAATTGTTTGATGAAAGAGTTATATAGAGAGTTAACAGTACTGTTTGCATCATTATGGGAATCAGCGTTTATAGATATATTAGTTTCAGGAGTGTGTTGCCTATCCCAAGAGTCCTCGTGTGTTGTTGATTTTGTCGAGTTATGTGACTGAGTGTACGTGCTATAATTGGTCTTGGAAATATCAAGAATTAATATACTGTGATCACTAATATCATTGCTGACATTTGATATTTTATAACTTAATTCTGAATTGTTTAGTGACACGTGATCTATTAAGGTAGCTGCAGTGTCACAAAGTCGTGTAGCATATTTAGTGTTGCACTGTTTAAACCCATAGCATGCTATTAGATTTAGATATTTCCTTCTTAATTGATCATCAGCTAGGATATCAATGTTGGTATCTCCGAGGAAGATGCATAATTTATTGTTTATCTGGCTAAGAAAACTTTCAAATGAATTTAAGAAGGGTATGGCATTGCTTCTATTGGGGTTATATGCTGCAATAATATCAATGCTTTTATATGTTGGCCTATTACTTTTAACATCATCTCTGAATACCTCAATCCACATCAAACTATGATTCATTTCACACTTTCTTTTAACATTCACTTTCCATTTGTGTGATACATAAATACCCAGACCCCCACCAACTTTGTCATCTCTATGAGCAAACACACTTGTGAAATTGTTGAAGTTATAAAAATCTGCCTCATTACTTTTCACCCAGGTTTCTGTAACTACCAATACATCTATCTGGCCTATCATTTGCAAGAGAATTTCAATGTCATCAAGCTTATTCCGAATACTTCTGCTATTAATGTACAAACACCTAACCTCTCCACCTAATTCTAATGAGTTTATGCATGCACTTATATTACAGTCCTGTTGCATGAACTCATTCAAAGAGTTGTACTTATGTTCACTGCACTGTACTTCACCTAGGTGTCCACTTGTAGTCAGCGCTTTCTTCTCTCTAAACAATAAGATGTCATCACTCGTTCTAGCAATTAGTTTTCCGAGAGTAAAAACTTGGCAACTCTGTTTAAAAGTTTTCCAAATTTCATTGTTCCTCTTCTATTGAGGTGGAGACCATCATAAGCAAGGTCCCTGTCTTGTAACCAAGAGTTCCCTTCTAAAAAAATAATGTTTTTTTCACTACACAACCAATCCAGTGTTGAATTCACGGCATTAATGTACCGTGAGTCTATGTCACGTCTTTGTAATACACCACTAACACACACTTTCGAACTCGGAAAGGCACTCTTCACTTCGTCCACGAGCTTGTCCATGTCATTCATAATGTGAGTTGGTGTTGGAGAACTGTTCAAGCAATTGGTCCCTACATGAATCATTACCACCTCAGGGTCTTCTCGAACCTCGTTTGCCCATACCTTTCTAGTTAATTGATCAGTTCTTATTCCTGGATAGCAATAGACTGCGGCATCATCAACTACTGGGCCTACATTTCGCAGAATTGAGTCACCCATGACAAGTACACGGGGACGTCTCCTTTTCTTAGGGTTATGGGTAGGTTTGTCGCGTCTGGATGTCTCGTTTTCAATACCAGTATTTTGTCTTTCTTCTACTTGGGAATCGGAACGGCTGAGGATTTCAAACGGATTCTGGGAGATAAAGTCGTTAGGAATATTCCCAGATTTCACCAAGTTAGGCCTACTTCTTGGAAAGCGTGCATTGGTTTTAGACCTAACCTCTAAATAGTCTGCCTGAGTAGGCCTATCTTCTTCTGCTTGTAGTCGTTCTTTAAGGAGACATATTTGTGACTGTGCATTTTTTAAATCAACCACAAGCATTTTGATTATTTCCTCTTTGGAGGCCAATTCTAATTTGAGGAGTTC